>OY282516.1:63009453-64326953 GCA_958296145.1 Hydrotaea cyrtoneurina | reverse complement strand
ATTTATTTATTTATTTATTTATTTATTTATTTATTTATTTATTTATTTATTTATTTATTTATTTATTTATTTATTTATTTATTTATTTATTTATTTATTTATTTATTTATTTATTTATTTATTTATTTATTTATTTATTTATTTATTTATTTATTTATTTATTTATTTATTTATTTATTTATTTATTTATTTATTTATTTATTTATTTATTTATTTATTTATTTATTTATTTATTTATTTATTTATTTATTTATTTATTTATTTATTGATTTATTTATTTATTTATTTATTTATTTATTTATTTATTTATTTATTTATTTATTTATTTATTTATTTATTTATTTATTTATTTATTTATTTATTTATTTATTTATTTATTTATTTATTTATTTATTTATTTATTTATTTATTTATTTATTTATTTATTTATTTATTTATTTATTTATTTATTTATTTATTTATTTATTTATTTATTTATTTATTTATTTATTTATTTATTTATTTATTTATTTATTTATTTATTTATTTATTTATTTATTTATTTATTTATTTATTTATTTATTTATTTATTTATTTATTTATTTATTTATTTATTTATTTATTTATTTATTTATTTATTTATTTATTTATTTATTTATTTATTTATTTATTTATTTATTTATTTATTTATTTATTTATTTATTTATTTATCTATTTATTTATTTATTTTATTTTTCCACTGTTCCAGCTTCATTAACACTTCTTTTTCACAAAGTTCCTCGCACCACAGTTATCACTCCATCTTAGATCGCCTGTGGTGAATGTTCGGGGAGGTCGTGTCCAACTTCGCTCAGTGAGGTACACCTTTTTCTGAGATCGCATAGCTATATATGCTTTCAAAAAATGCTTTCTTTTATCTAACTGTCCATGTGGGCTCTCAAGTCGACGACAAACTTCGTATGAATCGATTTGTTCGTTTTGGGCCTTTTCTGGAATTTAGGGAAGTGTGAAGATTTGGTCCATCGTTGATTTGTTCATTTAAAAGTCTCGACTGATACGACTCTATAAGTTCATCGAGTTTGCCCAATCGGAGCCTGTCTTCATAGTACGTTGAGGTTACAATCAACCTTCGAGCTTCATTTATTTCTCCCCTTTGTGCCGACTAGCCGATTGGACCTTCCCTCGACTTTTGTTTCTTTGTCATATGCGGTATGTTGGCAATTGAAAATTCAATTAGCTCAATATTATACCTGTTTCCTGCTGCACCTCCTCACCAGCCATAGAGAGGCAGCCAACCAATGCACTATTTGCTCCATTTCTTTTTTTTTTGTTTGTTGATGAGTTTCATTTTCAAATTGTAATAAATAAAATTAATTAACATTATTAACACTACCTCAATAAATTATACAATAAATAAATAAACAACAATGTCAGTTATGATTAAAAAAAAAAAATACAAAAACAACAACAACAACTACACTTTATACACACAATGTACGGACACGGTGTAGTGGAAATTTTAAAACAAAAACCGCGCGTCTGTTTCCCTAGTGATTTTCGCCCAGAGTCAAGTTTAATTTTTTCAAAATTACATTTGCATTTTTTATGAGAACGGGTGGTTGTCGTATAGTTTTCCTTGTTTTTTTTGTTGTACGTTGGCAAATCATCAGCACTGCCAGGAGGCAAAGGTATGGCTAACGCGGACTGGCATCGACAGATAATGGCGTAATTTGTTAAATATTGTGTTAGGCAAATTTACCAGCCGGAGTAATTCATTATATTAAACTCTATGAAAATCACACTGGTGTATAACAAAAATAGATTTATGTATTTTATAATCTCCACCGTATTATGGAGTGTGTATTAACATTGTCATTCCGTTGGCAACACCTTGAAATGTTAATCGGAGACAGTGATCTGGACGAAATCCTTTTCTCTATCTAATATCAAATGCAATTGTATTGTAAGCACCATACGCCTCAATGACTGACCACAAAAAAAAAACCGCTACTGTAAAATGTTCTTTTTGGCTTTTATGTCTTTTTTCTGACTAAAGTTACTAAACCATAGCAAAAGGCTCCTAAGAACATAACCTACAAAGGTCAAACCCTAAAATTAAAAAAAAATAGTGAATACCATCTGTGCGAAAACAAAAATCCATGTTAGGCTTTAACGAAATTAAGTAACCCCTGAAATCACTTTGTGGTTAATTCTCGAATTCCTTTTAGTTTGTCACCCCCTACCCCATCTCTTCTTCCTCGCCTTCCTCATGCTAATGACTTTTTTGGTTAAAAGTCTTCACATTTCGTTCAAGGCGTGTGACTAGGAATTTAGGGGGAGGGGGGAAAATGAAAAAGAAAAAGAAAACTTTAAATACATATTCAAAACGAAACTAAGAATAACAAATGTCTTTGGTTTGGCAAAGTTAACAAAACGAACTATTAATCAAAATGTTAAGCTCGGTTGGCGAAGAAAAGTTAACTAACATCTCTGAGAAGTATCTTAAGAAACTCATTAACGCAAAACTTCAACTATGAGGCGGTATGACGGAAGGCAGGCTGGCTGGTAGGAAAAGCCAAAAACCCAAAAGTACAAAGACAACATTTAAGTCCTAAAAACCAGGAAGAGGAGAGACCTCAGTCTACCGCAGAGGGAGAGATGAATTTTCGAAATCCCTTTTTTTTCCTGATAATCCACAGCCTGTCTGTATGTATGGGTCTGGCTTGGCTGGCCAGGAAGGATGAGCATCGTTCTGTGTACCTTTTCGCAAATAACTTAAGTTAACTGAAAATTAATGTTCTTTTGTTGAGGAAAATGTGGACTAATTTGTCATTGTGTGTGGGTAATTTGTCTTTAATGTCTATGAAAGTGGAAATTGTATGAATCAAACCAAAACAACGGGGGGAAACACTAACACTAACACTCACAAACAAAACTAGACACCTTTACTTGTGTGGGGTGATGCTGCTGTTGGCAAAGTGAAAACTACTCCAATACGACCACCTTTAACTTGGTCGCTTGATTTTGGTTATTACAAACTCCAAAACTCACATTTATTATTTTCTGGAAGACTGGAAGTCCCGAATAAAGTAGACATTTGGAGCTTTGATTTTACCTGAAATTAAATCCAAACTGAACTTAACATACGCACCATGGCCAACATTAACAACAGCCGCCTTTGGCGACACAAATCCAACAGCCAGCTGCAATGCTATCGGGTATGGCGGATGCTGGAATTCGGTGGTAATGGTGCTACATCCTCAAAAGCTTAAGCATATTCATTTAGCTTATTGCCTTAGCTTGAAGTTTTAACTGTATGTGATTTCCTTTCCGTCAGTTTGTGGCCCGGTGCCTCTATATGCGTCTGTCTGTCTGTCTGTCTGGATCTTTCACAAGTGGATTGTATGACTGAGCGTTTTAGCCCTCAGTCACTTTGTGTCTTCTGTGCTTCGTTATATCCCCCCTCACTTGTGTCCTGGCACTTTTCCCCTGTTTAAGTATTTTGTTATGTTTGCATTTGCTGGATTTTCCTCCTCTTCCGGCCAACGAAGAATGTGTGACTTTTGCCAGGAAGCATTTAGACACACACATTTTTATTTGGTTTTTTCCCAAGCTTTAGCTTGGCTTCTTCATCAACATCAACATTCGTCTTTGTACACTCGTACACTCGTACACTGATTCGTTTCGTTTATTCATTTATTTGTTGTTGGTAGGAGATGAATGGTGGGTAGTATAAGATGTTTTCTACTTGGCTGCAGATTAATGGAGTGTCACCGAGATAATACTTGAGCGCCATCTCTTGCAGCCGGAGTTCCATGCAAAGACATTGCAAAGATCCTCTTGAGACCGGCGACTGAAGGCTGCAGTAGCTCAACATCACCGTACAGCACAGCCCCACACACACATTCAGCACAAACGGACAAGTTAAGATGAAAATCTACTGCCGAGTTAAAATAAAACATTTGAAAAATTGCTAAATCATTAGGTATAAATTACAACATTTAACATAGGAAATCCTGACGAATTAAGAAGGACAATTGCCGCAGGAGCTCAAATGGCAAAAGGGAACAACAGGGAAAAAATTAAGCTGAGAAAATTCATCGATATTTTCAAAATTGAATGCCAGAAATTCGACGAAATTTTCTAAAAAAAAAATATACAAAATTTCGACGAAATTTTCTAAAAAAAAAAATATTCAAAATTTCGACGAAATTTTCTAAAAAAAAATACACCAAATTTCGACGACATTTTCTAAAAAAAAATACAAAATTTCGACGAAATTTTCTAAAAAAAAAAAATACACAAACTTTCGACGACATTTTCTAAAAAAAAAAATACACAAAATTTCGACGAAATTTTTTAAAAAAAAAAAATACCAAACTTTCGACGACATTTTCTAAAAAAAAATACACAAAATTTCGACGAAATTTTTTAAAAAGAAAAAGAGAAATTTCGACGAAATTTTCTAAAAAAAAATATTCAAAATTTCGACAAAATTTTCTAAAAAATGTTGACGAAATTTTCTTAAAAAAAATATATACAAAATTTTGACGAAAATTTCAAACAAAAAAATATACAAAATGTCGATGAAATTTTCTAAAAAAAAAAATACACAACATTTCGACGAATTTTTCAAAAAAAAAAATACACAAAATTTCGACGAAATTTTTTAAAAAGAAATAGAGAAATTTCGACGAAGTTTTCTAAAAAAAAATATTCAAAATTTCGACGAAATTTTCTAAAAAATGTCCATGAAATTTTCTAAAAAAAATATTCAAAATTTCGACGAAATTTTCTAAAAAAAAATATATACAAAATTTTGACGAAAATTTCAAAAAAAAAAATATACAAAATGCCGATGAAATTTTCTAAAAAAAATACAAAAAAATTCGACGAAATTTCTGAAAAAATTACACAAAATTTCGACGAAGTTTTCTAAAAATAAATATACAACATTTCGACGAAATTTTCTAAAAAAAAAATATACAAAATTTCGAGGAAATTTTCTATAAAAATTACAAAAATATATACAAAATTTCGAAGAAATTTTCTAAAAAAAAAATATAGACAAATTTCGTCGAAAATTTAAAAAAAATATACAAAATTTCGACGAAATTTTCTAAAAAAAAATATACAAATTTCAACGAAATTTTCTATAAAAATATAGATCAATTTCGAGGACATTTTCTATATATATAGATAAATTTCGACGAAATTTGCTATAAAAATATAGACAAATTTCGAGGAAATATTCTATAAAAATATAGACAAATTTCGAGGAAATTTTCTATAAAAATATAGACAATTTTCGACGAAATTTTCTATAAAAATATAGACAAATTTCGACGAAATTTTCTATAAAAATATCGACAAATTTCGAGGAAATTTTCTATAAAAATATACAAAATTTCAACGAAATTTTCTATAAAAATATTGAAAAATTTCTAGGAAATTTTTTATAAAAATATACACAAATTTCGAGGAAATTTTCTATAAAAATATAGACAAATTTCAAATATAACAAATTTCAATTCAGTTGTAGAAAATAGAGTCAGATTTTTGCATTAGTAAACTGTTTTTTTTTATTATTATTTTCCAACTAATTTTACAATTTATGTTCTGTTTTATATCAAGAACGGTAATAGAGACATTGTGTTTGAATTTTTTTTTTCACCACGTTTTTTGTTTTTCTTATTGTGTTGCTGAATTAATGTGAAATTAAATAATGACTTTATGTTTGTTGTCCATAAAATAATAATTTATCTATTGGCTGTTTGGTCTTTGGGTCGGTCGGTGTCTATAGCCCCCTAAACTGGCCGGGGCCGATAAATCATTTAAAATGCAACTAATTAAAATTTATACATTTTGCCGCTGTTGTTGGCAACACGTACGATTATGTACAAATGTATTTGTTTGTGATTTTCGTTTTTTTTCGTTTTTTTTTTTGTATGCCGGCCGGCATAGAGAACACAAAAAATATGTTAGATGTAACAATGACAAATTTCCGTATATCTCGGCGCTCGACACATGTGTTTGTGGCCGGCCTTCGTGTGTGTAGAGTTTTTCAAACATGCAAAACAAACGGAGAATATAGCTCAGGAAGCGAGAGAGAGAGAGATTGATAAAATACGCAAAACGAAAACCACAAAATTACATTGTCGAGCTTTTTAAATGGCCGGGTGAACATGCAACAACACAGGAATAAATGCTGGCCGAACAAAAAAAAAACTGCGGGCATAAATTGTAGCTTTTGTTGTCTAAAACACAAACTCTCATACGCCGGCTATGCAAATGCACTATACGAGGATGATATGTAAGTAATGAGAAGGGATTATCTCATGTGCACGTGCACGTAATTCCTTATCCAGTCCTCCGAGGCGCCACAGTTCTCTCAAATCAGTGAGTTGTACAGCTGAGGGCTATCAAAATAGTCCGTTTTTTTTTGTTTTTGGAACTATGAGACTGCAAAATCTGAAACGAAAATAGAAATTTTTGTGGATTTTTTTTAAATCAAAATTAAAAATTGGAATCAGTCAAAATGACCTTCCAAATTATTGGCACGAGTATTCACAATCATAAACTTATGACAATTTGACGGCTACGTTAACTCTATTGACATTTTAGGAAAATGTGTGTCGCCGTCCATTTTCACTTCTCTAGAAAAAAAACAGCTTTAAACAACAGATCCCGGTCACAAAAGTATACAAAATATAACGTACACAGCTCACTGGTTCCACAAAATGTTCTCTCTATTCCTTCATGGATTGTTAAGGGAAAATAAATCTGAATTTTCCATAAAAAAATTCCAATTTTATCAAAATTGTCTATTAAAAAAGCAATTTCACCGAAATTTTATTAAAAATTGATGAAATTGATTTTTATTTAGACAATTTTGACAAAATTGAATTGGTATTTTTTTTTTTAAAAAAATGTTAATTTTTTTTAAAATAAATGGTAATTTTTTTAGAAAAAAAAATGGTAATTTTTAAAAAGTAAAATGGTATTTTTTTAAAAAAAAAAAATGGTAATTTTATAAAAAAAAAAAAATGGTATTTTTTAAAAAAAAAAATTGGAATTTCATCATTAGAATATTCCAATATCGTCGAAAGTTTCGATATTACAAATTTTAGTTTTGTTACAGATAATAAAAAAAATATTGCCTATACAAAAATACAATTTTATTAAAAAAAAATTGTAATTTAGGAAAAAAATGGTGATTTTAGAAAAATAAAAATGGTAATTATTTAAAATAATACAATTTTTTTTAAACCAATACCATTTTTTTAGAAACCACCATTTTTTTCCTAATTTACGATTTTTTTCCGGTGAAATTGATTTTTTTATACACAATTTTGACAAAATTGAATTGGTATTTTTTTAAAAAAAAGATGGTAAATTTTTTAAAAAAAAAAGGTAGTTTTTTTTTTAAAAAAATGGCAATTTAAAAAAAAAGTTAATTTTTTTAAAGTAGAAAATGGTAATTTTTTAAAAAAATAAAATGTTATTTTTTTTTAAAAAAAAATTGTAATTTTTTGAAAAAAGTGGTAATTTTTTTTTAAAAAAAATGGTAAATTTTTAAAATGGTAATTTTTTTAAATAAAAATGTTAAATTTTTAATATTCTGGTAATTTAAAAAAAATGGTAATAGTAATTGAAAAAAAAAATCGTAATTTTAAAAAATCCTAATTTCTTCATCATAAGAATATTCCAATATCGTCGAAACTTTCGATAATACAAATTTTAGTTTTGTTACATTCTTTTACAGATAATAAAAAAAATATTGTCTATAAAAAAATACAATTTCGTTGAAATTTTCTACATATTTTTTTTAATTTCGTCGAAATTTTGTATAAAAAATTCTAATTTTGTCTAAATTTTGTATACAAAATTCTAATTTCGTCATATATGTTTTTTTATAAAAAATATTATTTTTGTTAAAATTTTACAAAAATTCCAAATTTGTAGGAATTTTCCACCAACACATTGGAGTTTCGTAAAAATTTCGTTTACAAAAAATCAAAAAATCATGCAAAGAAAAAACAATTACTGCAAAAATATAAAATCTCGTCGAAATTTTCTACATATTTTTTTAAATTTTGTCGAATTGTAGGAATTTTCCACAAAAAAATTGGAGTTTCGTAGAAATTTCGTTTACAAAAAATCATATTTCATTAAAATTTTACCCCAATTTGATATTTAATCGATACTTTTTTTTGTGAAAATTCAAATGTTTTTTCTTTCGATTTTCTCTCAAGCAAAGAAAAAACAATTACTGCAAAAATAAAAAATCTCGTCGAAATTTTCTACATATTATTTTAAATTTTGTCGAAATTTTATATAAAAAAAATTATAATTTTGTATAAATATGTTTTTTTTTATAAAAAATGCTATTTTTGTTAAAATTTTACAAAAATTCCGAATTTGTATGAATTTTCTACAAAAAAATTGGATTTTCGTAGAAATTTCGTTTAAAAAAATCATATTTCATTAAAATTTTACCCCAATTTGATATTTCGTCGATAGTTTTTTTTTGTAAAAATTCAAAATTTTCAGAAAAAACAATTAAGTCTATTATTACTGCAAAAATAGAAAATTTCGTCGAAACTTCCTATAAATTATTTTGACATTTTCTATGATATTACAATATTTCGACGATTTCTCTTATAGAAGAACTAACCTTTCGTTTTCATTAACGTCAAATTAAAATTCGATAATCGAACCATTAATGTTGTTGGTGTAAAAGAAAAAAAAAACTGAATTACTTTAAACTCATTTTGCCTTAATTATCCCACCGACCACTCAACATTTAACCACACACCCACGCACATACAAACGTTCACAATTAACAGACAGACTAACGAGCATAAATTAAAGTTGTAACCTTTAGCAACAGAAACTGAAAAAACTGTCCATGTAACTCCATATTCGGCTCCCTTCAATCCCAATCCAACTTGGTGTGGAAAGGGGGGGGGGGGGGGGGTGCTGGTGCCTACACAGCAAGACCCAACAAGCAGACCCAACGAACAGTCGGATTGCTAGCAGTGTCATTATTGAAACTAATGGCACTCATGAATTATACAAAATGCAACAACCGACTAAACAGACGTCGGTTTGGTAGAGGTACTCAGGAAGGAATAGCTGGCAACTAACGAGCAGAAAAAACATAACGGAACATTTACAAATGGACACTTGCCACATCCGTAGTTATCAGACATTTGAACACACACACACACACTCTCGCATTGAACACACTCAACACATACGACAAACCAGAACCGGAAATGTTTTGTACACTCATACTCATGAACGAGTGGTGGTGGAGGTCTGTTGGTTCCGTTGACTGTTGCTTTCTAAGCAAAGACGACAACAACGACGACGACGACTCCTCGTTTCCTTCCCAACCCTCCCAAACAGCCAATAAAATGGAACTAATGTGTTGTAAAAAGCTATGGCTTTACGCTCCTTATTATTAAACCCTTTCAGATTGCTCACAACTACATACATACATATGTATACCATTTATGTCTTCTTCTGCTTCGTTTTTTCTTCAATTTCTTGTTGAGAGTTTCTTTGAAATAAAGTTGTGGCTATTAAGACTTCCTATGGCTGTGTGGCCCCCTATCATTTGACTTCTTCGTGGTGTCACAACGAGTATTTCCTTGATGACCCACCGACCGACCGTCCCATCCCGTCTCCCGTATGTCGTCGCTTGCTGTTGGCTGTTGTGTCCTCTGGTGCGTACTTCCGATTACTTTGATATTCCCCCCACCCAACTGTTCCTGTTCCTTTCAATAGTGCAGACTTGTTGTAATTGTTGGTGTTTAGCGGTGAAAATTGTATATTTTACGGCTTCCAATGTTTTACTTTTTTTAATAAACACAAACTTTTGGTTTTTGCACAAACAAGGAATGAATCGTAAACAACTGGAAGAACTTTAATGAAATTTTTACAACCGCCACAAAATGAGTGGTTATACAAAAATATAAACGGCAGCCGTTGGCTTTTAGGAAAATGGTTAAACTCTTAAATATAATTGTGAAATTTTAAATTTTCGAAAAACAGAAAACCTTTTGGGGTTTGCTTTATTGTAAGACAACAAATGCGGAAGACGGAGTTGGAGTCAATGCTGTGGTGGTGGTCATCCTAAGAATTCTAAGATTTTTTTCTATACTTAACGATTCCTAGTGGTTTTTTTTTCTATTTTCAAATGTTGGCTTCGTTTAGAAATGCGAAGTAGAAATTTAACGAAGCTTTCAAAGACAAAATTGGCTAAAATGTAATTGTAGTTTAATAGTCAATTTTAAATCTTTTTTACGTTAGTGTACAAAAGTACACTACGTAGTGTACAAAAGTACACTACGTAGTGTACAAAAGTACACTACGTTAGTGTTCGAAAGTACACTACGTTAGTGTACAAAAGTACACTACGTTAGTGTACAAAAGTACACTACGTTAGTGTTCGAAAGTACACTACGTTAGTGTACAAAAGTACACTACGTTAGTGTACAAAAGTACACTATGTTAGTGTACATAAGTACACTACGTTAGTGTACAAAAGTACACTACGTTAGTGTACTAAAGTACACTATGTTAGTGTACATAAGTACACTACGTTAGTGTTCGAAAGTACACTACGTTAGTGTACAAAAGTACACTACGTTAGTGTACAAAAGTACACTACGCTAGTGTACACAAGTACACTACGTTAGTGTACAAAAGTACACTACGTTAGTGTACAAAAGTACACTACGTTAGTGTACAAAAGTACACTACGTTAGTGTACAAAAGTACACTACGTTAGTGTACTAAAGTACACTATGTTAGTGTACATAAGTACACTACGTTAGTGTTCGAAAGTACACTACGTTAGTGTACAAAAGTACACTACGTTAGTGTACAAAAGTACACTACGCTAGTGTACACAAGTACACTACGTTAGTGTACAAAAGTACACTACGTTAGTGTACAAAAGTACACTACGTTAGTGTACAAAAGTACACTACATTAGTGTACAAAGGTACACTACGTTAGTGTACAAAAGTACACTACGTTAGTGTACACAAGTACACTACTTTAGTGTCCACAAGTACACTACGTTAAGTACACTACGTTAGTGTTTGTTTCCCAAACAAAAACTTTTCTACTCACCATGATTTCTCTCTGAGAAGTCTAATCAATAGGTCTAAAGCTAGTTCCTTTGAGTGGATTAGAACCGTCTCTAAATAAGCCTCTGCAATGCGTCCTTCACCAATACAGTCAAGTTTTCCTGTAAATTGTTCACAAAACAAAATTTTAATCCAAAACGGAATAAATTTTGAAAAAAAAAAACGTAGCTTAAATTCTCCTATAAACACACATCATCATCGTGGAAAACTTCCGACATTCTTTTTTCTTTGTTTCTTCTGCATCAAACAAATGATAATTTCCTGGGGAAAAAGCAAGTGGTGACACACCGCGAAACTTTGCACACACATGACGACGAATGCTGGCTGGCACCTTCACGAATAATTACATTTTAGCGCCTCTCTGCATTAACTTCCTGCCCGCCTTTCTTCCTCCCAGTAAGTAACTTCGGAGACGACGAAATTTACAAGTTTTTGGCTAAAATGGCAAAAAAAAAAGAGTTAACTTAATTGAATATTTTACTTAAGTTCCACAGCGACAGGAGATGGCAACTTTATAGAATGTGGGATTAGTACGTGTGTGTACTACAACGCATGTATATTCATTTCGTCATTCTGTTTGTAAATTTGAGAATTTCAATTAAATTTGTAATCACATTTACAATTAAAGTAATCAGTTTATTCGAAATAAATCAATTAAAGTTGTGATCAAATCAACAATTTTTTTCATTGAATTTTTTAAAAAAAATCAATCATTTTTGTGATCAAATATACAATTTTTTTCATTGGATTTTTTTCAATCATTCAAACTACAATTTTCGTGATTGATACTACGAATTTCTTCATAGCAGGAAAACTAAAGAAGAAAGTAATCAAATATACGAATATCGTGATTGAAATCGATTCTGAATTTTTTCTGTGTGTCCAATGTGAGTTCAGAGACATATTTTTGAAAACAAAATCTCAGACAATGAAAGGGGCTTCAATTTTGGTCGAGACGTGGTCGAGAAGGAATTTCAAGTGATTTTAATGGCCAATATTTGGATGTCGGCAGTCTCATTGAATTTAAAAATCGTCGGTATAACTCGCTGTTTGTTTAAACATCAAGCACCATTCAGTGGTTTTTTTTATCTTTGTCACACTCAGCTAGAATTCCACTTAGCTCCGGCAATATTTTCATTACAGTATGCCAAATGTTGTGTTTAATTTCCTCAGGCCTCAAACTGTTTGACTTGCAAGTAATCATTTTTTTTAAATGGTTAAAAATGGAAAATTGCCTAACTCAGCTCTGATAATGCCCATCCCTCTTCCCATTCCCAGGTATGTCAATCCCTTCGCCTTTCTGGCCACATAACATCAATTGTGGAACTTCACCATACTGCAGAAGCCTGCAGCGTATAGAAGATTCGACTAGGCTGAACTTGCCTGCCTGCGCATCTATTTGGGTTTTCTTCTAAATAAATACAAAGACATCGCACCTTAAGTGAATCCCAATGTGTTTTTGTGCTAAAGTCTAAAAGAAAAGCAGCGAGTTTGAAAGTTTTACGAAAATCCTTTTTGCGCTTAAAATTTTAAAACGGCAACTTGTGTTGTTGGTCCCCCTAATGGCAGCCATCAACAGCGACGACAACAACTACAACAACGGTAACAACAATCCACCCTTTTTGGTGTTGGTGGGGCTTAGAGTTTGCCGGTGACAATAGTTTTAAATAAGAAATAATTTGCACATTTACATTTTTCACTTAAAACGTCGCGCGCTTAACAACAACAACAACAAAAAAACTAGAAAAGTTGCGGTTTGTCGTTGATGATAAAGGTTAACCGTATGTCTGTCTCAGTGTCTCCGCACTTCCGTTCTTTTATCTCTGCTACTCCTGCTCCTCCTCCTCCTGCTGCTGCTATTGCACCAGAGCGTTTGGCCGCCCCGTTCCTTTTGTTTGGCCATCTTTTGTGGAAAAGGTGTTGCCGTGCCGTGTCGCACTCGGGTGTTTAGGTTTGTTTTATGTCGCATTTTCCGCTGTTGTTTGGAGTTTGATGTGTCACCATTAACCGCGTAACGGTGTTTTGATACTAAAAGAAATGTTCTCTTGTGAGCGAGTGTCTGTGCTGGGTGGAGAACTTCCACTTCCGGTTGCTGTGTGTGTGTGTGTCTGTTTGAGTTGCTTAGGTTGTGCAAACTTTTTGTTGTCTGTGCCATTGTCGTTGTCTCTATTTTATTGTTGCATATAATTAGGCGTTGCACTAACATCATCATTATTATTTCGCACTGGAGTGAAGTTAGGTGTCGGAGAGGCCGAGAGAGATAGAGAGAGTGAGAGATAGCGAAAAATGACTCGTCTTTAAATATTTTTTTTTTATTGTTATGGCGGGGGGAATGTGGTTGGTTGGTTTGCTTTGGTGGCAATGTTGGTTTACTAATGACGTTGTTGTCGCTATTCTTTGCAAGGGCAATTGTTAACTGATTTGAAAGTGAACAAAGGGTAAAGCCCAGCGAAACATTGTCTAGGCAGCCACTAGTTTAAGAGGGAAGGAAGGAGACGATTTATAAAGCCTTAGAGGCAGAATATTCCGTTCTATGCAGAAATACTACACGGGGTGCTATCAGATACAAAAGTAAATTAACCCTGCATGGCCAACAGTATTTTGTACATCATATGAAAACCACGGCAAAAGACGAAGAAGTTTCTGCATGTGTTTTTGGTTTTGACTTAACTGCTGGAATTTTTTTAGGAATACACGCTACTAAAGATGAATTCTGTTTTAAACGATCACAACTATTGCCTATAGTATAACAATAATTGCAGTAGGAAGCATTGCAAAGGATATGCGTAAAGAAGCGAGGTAGCTTCCGAAATAGATTCGTAGACCTTGGGTTGGGTCATAGCAAATACATAGCATGAAACTTTTTAATGAAGAAAAATAAATCACTTTTATTTGCATAAAAGAAATGTTTAAGTTTTTTCATAATTTTTGACAAAATACATTTTTTTTCTTATAGAAATTTTTGCAATATAGAAATGTTTTATTTTTTCTTTTATCGAAATTTTCAATTAATTGATGGTGAATTTTCATTAAATTGATGTGAAATTTTTATTAAATTGATGTAGAATTTTCATCAAATTGATGTGCAATGTTCATCAAATTGTTGTATACTGTTCATAATATTTATGTACAATGTTCATAAAATTGATGTACAATTTTTATTAAATTGATATAAAATTTTTATCAAATTGATGTAAAATGTTTATTAAATTGATATAAATTTTTTATCAAATTGATGTAAAATTTTCATCAAATTAGTGTACAATGTTCATCAAATTGATGTACAATATTCATGAAATTGATGTACATTGTTCATCAAATTGATGTACACTGTTCATCAAATTGATATAAATTTTTTATCAAATTGATGTATAATTTTCATCAAATTGATGTACACTGTTCATCAAATTGATGTACACTGTTCATCAAATTGATGTACAATGTTAACCTTTTTTTAAAATTTTTTTTTACAAAATACCCCTAAAAATAGAACAAGTTTTTTTTTTAAAATTTTTTTGTACATTTTTTTTTTATTAAAATGTCTAATTTATCAATGTATGACGAATAATAATCTTAATATATATTTACCCTCGACACTGATTCACTGATACACTGATTCACTGACTCTGTCACGCAGTACGTAGGAATTTAAATAGGCATTCTATAATAAATAATAAAAAAAATAATATTTTTTTTTTTGTACAGAAATTGTGTTTTCCCCAATTTTTTTTTTTACCACAATTTTTTTTTTACAAATTTTTTTTTTTACAAAATTTTTTGTTCAACAATAATTTTTTTTTAACAAATTTTTTTTCAACAAAATTTTTTTTTCGGCAAAATTTTTTTTTCCACAAAATTTTTTTTTTCAACAAAAATTTTTTTTTTCAACAAACATTTTTTTTTCAACAAAAATTTTTTTTTTCCACAAAATTTTTTCAAAATAGTTTTCTCAAAATATTTTTTACAAAATTTTTAAAATGAAGTAACAAATACTTTCTCAAGCAAATTAACGGGCGCCATTGGCGCATTACAACTTACTAGTAAAATAATAAAAACCCATAATTCCAAGCCAAATATTAAAATAAGTAAAAAGTTAAACTTTGACCTTGAATTCCCGTTTTGAATGAAATTGTGACTGAAGAACAGAGTAAGTCCCAATTTAGAGGATGACTTTTTACCCAGAGTTTCTCTTGACATTTTCTCTTGCCGGTTAGAGGGTTGAGATGTCAAATTGCCCCCCCCCCCCCCCCCCCCCCAATTCCCATTTCGTGAATCTTTCTTTACCCCTTTTGCCTCTCTATACCCTTCCTCAACAATCGATCTGGATGAAAGGTCATCGTGTAAATCTTAAACATGTTTATTGGAAAGTTACACAGTTACACAGCCAATGACAAACGATTCTGAGCCACTGTGCGCTGTAATTTGCAAAATTTGAAACCTCACCATTCAACATTGGCAAGCATCCCACCTGAGGGTTAAATACCAGCATGGTGCGATGAAATATTAGAAATTTAACGCACTGGACGAGCTGGATTAGAAGATCCCTGACACAGGGCAAGTGCTGAAATACCTCCCGGTCCCGGAGTTTTGTTTACATTGAGTTCTGGAAAAACCCTTTTAAATCCGCCCTGGATTTAGATATGTAATCGATCAAGCCGATAGGTTGTTTGCATTTTAGTCAAAGACGAATTTATTGCTAATGTTATGGGGAAAAGCTTAGACCTTTCAACCGGGTCCACATATACCGGCTCATTGTTAACAGGTGTTGGGAAAGATGAGGGAGAATTGTTCCTTGCCTTTTTTTAGAAATTACCCAAAGCTCTTACATCCCCTGAAAGAAGATAGAACTTCGTTAAGATGTTTTTCGCTCCCAAGAACCCTGGCAGACTTTCAACTTGCCTGCTTGCAATCATATTCAGCCATGCTTTACCTTAAACTTGGTATTAGAAAAATCCCAGATTGTTTAACACAACAAGTGTGAGAATTACAATGAAATATGAACTCATCCAAATTCGTTACCATGCGATTGGAGCTGAGTGAAGGGTGGCAAGAAGTCAACGCTTTAACGCAGGCTTCAATAATCCATGATCGATTATTTCGTAACTCCCAACGTTCATCTCGATGCCAGACAAGTTGTGAGGTAACAGCCGACTCTATAGTCCGCAACGCATTAAGGGGCAATTCAATCAAGATTATCATTCGAGTAACTTCCGCTCAAAAGGCGATAATCAACACAAATATCAATAGCATTGACATTGTGTAACATGACGATGATGCTGCTGCTGGCGGTCAGACGGGCTGGCCGACTGCCGGTTGGTGTAGCTGCCGCTGTTGTTGTTGTTGTAGTAGTCGCACTGCCGTCAACTGACTTTGATTAAATCTTTTATTTATTTTTATTTACAATTAAAAACAAAAATATACAAAGTTTTTTTTGTTAAAAACAATCAAAATGGGGGGGACTGCTAAAACAAGTCCTAAGTAGAAACAACAACAACACAAGAAGAAGAAGAAGCAAAAAAAACACTAACTTCACTCAACAACGATTAACATTCGAGATAACAACAAAGAAATGTATAAAACGTCACTTATGCAAGACGACTGACGGCAGCTACGGCGACAACGACGACGATATTCAATTCCATTGTTTCGAATAAATCGCAAACATTTCAAAACATTCATCATGTGGCCAGCAGTGTTTTTTTTTTCCTGATATTTTTCATTTTCTACTTTTTTTTTTTGCTAAAAAAAAGTAATGTTGCTACTGGCAGCAAAGTGTTGCTGTCTGCCATTTTGTTGCCGACACGTTGGACCGGCGCTGCCTGCTATACAATACCAAACTGAAAAATATGAATAAAAGTATTTCTAAATCCACAATTTTTAAATGATTTTATCCGTTTGTATTTTGGCGATTTTTTTTTATGGTTTTTATTTGCCAATTTCTGTGTGCGTTAAAACAAATTATTTGAACCTGTATTTAAAGAAATTAAAACTAATCGTAAATTTAACATACACACCCCGTTTAGAAGTTTCAGCGTTTTTGATTGAAAGAACACACATAAAAAGCTCATCGATCATCATCATCGTCGCCAGTGGTGGTGGCGGCGGTGGTGATGGGCCGGCGCATCATCGTTTGCCACCCGTGAACAAACAGCCAGCAATAGACAGACTCGCCGGCAGATGGGACAAAGGCAACAGAGCGGTGTTAGTCAGAGTAGTCAGTTTGCCGCTAGAGATGCACAGTGTTTTCAAATCGACAGAAAAATGGGGCTTAGCAATGGAGTTACTTCTTTGTTAATAGGAGCAAGAATTTGTGACAGACAAAAGGTAACACTGTGCAACAATTGTTTGGTAACTGACTCTAACTTTAATAAAACAACAAATTTGATGGTTGAAGATAATATAAGACCGTAATTTTCCGAAAAAAAAAAAAATTCAAAAAATTTGGAAGACATTTTTAAGTTAATTTTTAAAAAATCTTAGCCGTAGTAAAAAATTGTCAATTATTTTGGTGGGCTTAGTTTGACAATATTGAGTAACTGGTTAGCATAGTTAGTCAATATTGAGTAACTGGATAACATAGTTAGTCTATATTGACTAACTGGTTAGCTTAAATAGTGAATATTGACTAACTGGTGGGTTAAGTTAGTCAATATTGACTAACTGGTGGGTTAAGTTAGTCAATATTGACTAACTGGTTAGCTTAGTTTGTCAGTATTAATTAATTGGTGAGTTTACTTTGTCAATAACGACTAATTGGAGAGTTTACTTTGTCAATATTGACCAACTAGTAAGTTGTAATGCGCCTATGGCGCCCGTTGAAATATGTGTTAATTTAAAATGGATGCAACAAACATTTTCATATACATGAAATATAATTTATTTTATTTTGCTTGAGAATGTATTTGTTACTTAACTTTTAAATTTTTTTTGGTTAAATGTTCCACAATTGAATTTTAAGTGTTTTTTCATAAGAACGTGTGATCGCGTGAACTATACGAAGGGAAATAAGAAATATTACACACTGTTTGTAATAAATTTGCTTGAGAAAGTATTTGTTACTTCATTTTAAAAATTTTGTAAAAAATATTTTGAGAAAACTATTTTGTAAAAAAAAAATTCGAAAAAAAATAATATTGGGAAAAAAAAAATTTGTGGAAAAAAAATTTTTTTGGAAAAAAAAAAATTTGTTGAAAAAAAAATTTGTTGAAAAAAAAAAATTTTGTAAAAAAAAAAATTTTTGTAAAAAAACAAACTTTTTGTTGAAAAAAAAACTTTTTTTTTTTCAAATTTTTTTTTTCAACAATTTTTTTTTTCAACAAACATTTTTTTTAACAAAATTTTTGTTGAAAAAAAAATTTTGTTAAAAAAAATGTTTGTTGAGAAAAAAAATTTGTTGAAAAAAAAAATTTTGTAAAAAAAAAAAAAATTGTAAAAAAAAAACTTTTTGTTGAAAAAAAAACATTTTTTTTTTTCAAATTTTGTAAAAAAAAATTTTGTAAAAAAAAAATTTTGGTAAAAAAAAATTTGGGGAAAACACAATTTCTGTATTTTTTTTATTATTATTATTTATAGAAAATTATAGAATGCCTATTTAAATTCCTACGTACTGCGTGACAGAGTCAGTGAATCAGTGTCGAGGGTAAATATATATTAAGATTGGTGGGTGTAGTTAGCTAGTTAGCATCACCGATTGAAATTTTTTAAAAACTACAAGAGGAAACTATTTTGGAATGGCTCCAATTTGTTACAATTAATTTCTTTTTCTTTTTTTAATTCGAGTTTTTGGTAAAATTTTGAAAGTTGCTTTCCCGCGAGAATATTTTTGTTGTTTTATTTGGTGTGCGCTCCAAAACACAGTGCGGTGTGTTAGTCAGAGTCAGCTTTGAGTGATGGTTGGAATGTCTGAATATTCATCTACCGCAGGGAACACCGGCCGCGGCTCCGATACCATCAACGTCAGCCGTGGCAGCCGCACCATTTGCGTCCGCATTGTCTTGACTTCGGCTGAGGGGTTGGGTGGGGGGGATACGTTGGCGTCTTTGTCAGCAGCACCAACCTAAAACGTTAAAATACTCCCCAGCCCCCTTCATAATGCCAAAAATCGTGTGTGTTTCTGTTGTCGAATCTTTAGTCTTTCATCACACCAAATGATGAACTTAAGTTCGTAAAGAAGACGTTATGAATACACACATGATAAAGAGGGCCACAGATAGATAGCTAGGTGGATAGGTATTGTATCCACAGAGGTATTGCCATGTATGAACTTGGGGAAGACGACATCACACATCACATCACATATGGCAAACAAAACAAAAATATTAAAAAAAGTTTCGGGGGCTAAGACAATCAATTTTATTTAAATTGTTTTCTTTTAAAGCGAAAAATCGCAGTCTTCATCGAGAGACAGACTGGTAGAGGCAATCAAATCTCGTCATTTTCGCTATATAAAACTTTATAGGAAATTACAAAAAAACGTTAGTCAACGCCAACAACTGCTGTTGCCTGGTTACACGCGAGTCATCGAACACGACCGACGGGTGTTTGCAAAATTACAATTTACCCAAAACAACAAGGATTAAAGTGCAACAACAAACAGCAAAATGATTATTAATGTGGTAATTGTGAATGAAATGCTTAAAAAAAAAGACTGAAATTAAAATTGCAAAAAAAAAAAAAAAACTGATTGAAAAAACAATTATTCAAAATTCCCTACACAAAACTGGTGGATAATTTTTTTTATAGAAATAAAAAAAGTGTTGATGAACTAAATGCTGGACGTTGATAGCTAGACAGGCCGAGAGCTTGTGTGAGCAACTAAACAATTGGAATTTAAGTTTTTGCGAAAAAAAATCTATAAAAAAACAGGATGAAGATATGGGCACAAAGTAGGAACTGTGCTGGGAAACTGATTTATTGTGGAACTAATTCTATCCATAAACCATTCAAAGAGTTCGACTATGTGATATCCTTCGCCACTCCTACCACTCTGGTACATACAGGACTTGGAAAAAATGTACTCATGTCACAGAAATTTTACGAAATCGATTTGAATTCGTGTTTCCAAAACCTAACATTTTAATTTTGCTTCTTCAAAAATTCCTGGGTTTGATGAAATCGAAAAAAAATGGAAATCGAATATTTCTGTTAAAAATATGGTAGCATTGAAATTAGAAACAGCTGGTTTACCCACCGCCGTCCAAAATATCGATACGTCTCCACACAAAAACAAATCAAAAAATATGCCTGGTGTTTCGATCGTTGCTGTGATGGAAGAAGAGAGAAAGGCACATTCTCAAATTAAATTAGATCGCCGACGTCTAAGGGATGCATTGGATCCGTTGTCCGACCATCTTGTCTCCTTTCACGTAACCTCGCAATATCGTGGTGGGATTCCATAAAATTTATAAAAAAATTTGCCTGAGCGATGTTCTTGTGCTTGCCCCTTTAAATATGTAAAAATTAGCTATTAATTTTAATATTAAAACAAATACTTACATTTCTTTGCGGAGTTTCCTTCAGATATATTTTTTTTTTTGGGTTTAAGGGTTGTTTTTGTTTAAGGCTGCCAATTTTATATGTGACAAGATCACACAATTGAGGCGATGGCAATTCTTTGACATGCCTGATACTTTATACGTTAAAAAAGATATTAAAATGATCATACTCAACGTATTTAGTATATTTTTTAATAAAAGCAATATCCATAATTAATTTTGAACAGAATTTCATTTCAATTAGGAGTTTAAGTTACTTAAAATATCAATTTCACTTCAGATTTTGTCATGGGTTTCAAATCGACATTTTTTTTTCGTTTTCCTTTTTCTGGAGAAGCTAAAAACGTTTTGGTTTCAAAATTTTTCGATTTGGGTTTCTGTGACATGCCTGTATATGTGCATTTTCGTTTCAATATGTTAAATTAAACCCCTTTTATTCAAACAGTTATAAACTAGTCCAAATTAATTAATGGCTCCCCACAGAAAATAATTACAAGGCTCAAATCACAGCTCCATGGCGGCCAATTGACATCACACCTTTGTCGGATTATTCGATATGCAAAAGGAGTGTTTAAAATATCGGAATATCGAAGTCTGGTTGAAACCAAATGTCGCCTGTGTTGTTCTCTTGAATTTTGAGAAACAACGGTAATGGCGGTAGAAAAATGGCCCAATGAAGCGAAACAGTGATTTGCCTCCGCAATAGTCACCATTTTAATATATATTTACCCTCGACACTGATTCACTGACTCTGTCACGCAGTACGTAGGAATTTAAATAGGCATTCTATAATTTTCTATAAATAAAAATAATAAAAAAATAATATTTTTTTTTTGTACAGAAATTGTGTTTTCCCCAAATTTTTTTTTTACCAAAATTTTTTTTTTCCAAAATTTTTTTTTTACGAATTTTTTGTTTTCCAAATTTTTTTTTTTCAACAAAATTTTTTTTTTTCAACAAATTTTTTTTTTCAAGAAAAATTTGTTTTTGAACAATAATTTTTTTTTTCAAGAAAAAATTTTTTTTTCAACAAATTTTTTTTTTTTCCACAAAATTTTTTTTTCAACAAAATTTTTTTCTTGAAGAAAAATTTGTTTTTGAAGAAAAATTTTTTTTTCAACAAAATTTTTTTTTTTTTGCACAAAATTTTTTTTTTTTTCAACAAATTTTTTTTTTTCATATTTCAACGGGCGCCATAGGCGCATTACAACTTACTAGTATATATATAATACACTTCTGCCAACGTTTTCTGCAATCTTCGAAGGACCGCAAATAATCATTCGATGTCGTCTTTATCTCCTCAATCGTGGCGTAGCATCGTCCTTTCATGGGCCTTTTCAGTTTTTTTCGGTCTTGGTTCATGCGGCAACTTCCATTGGCATGATTGAGCTTTAGTTTCCACATCGTAATCATAAACCAATAAATTTGTCACCATTTATGACCCTCTGCAGCAAATTTCGATCGTCACCAACTGAGTTCAACAACTCCTGAGCAATTTTAACGCGATGCTCTTTTTTAGGTCCAAATTGAGCAAATTTTGACACGAATTTAGCGGCGACCCGACTCATGCCCAAATCATTGGTTCAAATCGAATCGATATGTTTAGATCCTCAGCAACTTCTCGAATGGGAATTCGTCGATTGGCCAATATTATTTTATTCACTTTATCAATGTTTTCTATTGTCTGTTGTGGACGTCCTTCGCATCTTCTCTGAGAACATTTTGTCAGTTCAGTTAAGCAAAGTGATTGATGTGAATTGAATATACAAGTTGGGTATGTGAATATTCAGTAACTTCTCCAAAAAACATGGATTTCAGCATATGAGATATTTTTATTTAATTGTGCAACAGTCAAGTGGCTGCCCATTGGTCACCACAAAATGTCCCTATATTGGACACCATAGGGTTACAAAAAATCAGCACTAAATTCGAATATGCAACAACTACCCTTATATAGTTCATATACCAGGTAACATGACTGACACTATCTAGAAAATAGTTGACATTTCCACTGAATCACAAATTCGATCAATATCGACTGGTAATTTTCAATAATCCACGGATGGGGAATTATTATTTCCCATAAAGGGGGAATTATTCACAGTTGCAACATTAGCGGATCGTCCAGTATTTTCCTAACGTCTCCGATCGGTAAAACATTCTCATTCATTTCATTCTCCATTTCAGTATCCCAGTGTGCTCCTGGCCGCATTGTGTGTCCTAGCGGCCACTCATGCTCTGCCCATGAGAGATTCGCCCATCAGCACCATTGTGATACCGTACGAGCCGTATGCCAGCCAACAGATTGTGAATGCCCGGGGCGAGTTGAAACGTGTGCTAGTGCCCATAAACATGGACTTGTTGCCGCGGCTGAACCTGAAGAAAGGACAAATTGCCATGGGTTCAAAGAGTTCAGCATTGAATTTCGCCGAGGGTGCCTATCCCGTCTACTACATGCCCGGCAATGCGAATGGTAAATTCAATGGCAAAATATCGTTGCTGATATAAGGACGACTGGCTGAGATCGCAGAGTCGGGAGATGACGTCGTTGGTGATGTAGATGATATTTATTTTGTAGTTCCCTAAGTGCTGTGATAAAGTGCGCTCTTCTTTGAATACGTTTTTTTTATTTTTTGTACAATAAAGATAATTTTAGTTTTAAAAAGCCAACGATTGTTTTTCTTTTTGAACCAATGAACAAAATACTGTTCGAAAAGAGAAAGTGTTACCTGGGGAATTAGAACGATTTAATCTCATCTCATTATCATCATCAACTCATGTCATCATCATCATTTGTTTTCGTTTTTCTTTTCCTCGTGTTTTTTTTTTTTTTTATCGGCCACAAAAATACATGTTAATTTGGTATTGATGATATGCAAACTTATCACCGATTTACGATCACTACAATACAAATGGGGTGTGAACAGAGACCAATGAAATTGGCTCAAACCTGCATGCGGCCCATCCACGACATCCACCCAACAAATGTTGACGTGCATTAACTCTATTTAGGTGAAATCGTAAATTTACGCCATTAACGGCCATTGAGTGGGTTAACAAAAGCGAAACTATAAACGAGATTATGAATTTTAAATGAGATTATGAGTGTTACACTATGAGTGTTAAACGCCTCCGTTGGCTCAGATCGTAGATCTCTCATGAGTCGGTAACGAAAAAAAAAAATTTTCAAGTCATTGGCAACATATTTTCAATGGAAGCGCCCCGGTGGGCGAGTTGGTAGCGTGCTAGCCTATCAGCGTGGGGGTTGTGGGTTCGATTCCCACCAGAGGCTTTGGTCTGTCGCTGCAAAAAATCAAGCCTAATAGTCTTTGTCACTCGGTTTATCCTTGGACCCAAAATTAGAATATAAATTTACTTTGTATTGTAATTAAATAAAATAAAAAAAAATATTTTCAATGGATAGCAAAGAATTTTTTACAGAAAATATTTATAAACTAATATTTTGTTTATTAATGACCGAGGTTTTGTTGTTTTGTAAAAAAAAACTAATTTTGGTAATTTTACACATGTCTTTTTGAAATCAAAATCATTATAGCGTTTTTTCAAATTTTTGGAGTTAGATATTAATTGCAAATATTTGCTCACCCTTTTTATGTTCACCCTTTTTCTACTTTTATGGCAACTGCTGTTGTCAAGCCCGACACAATTTCCAAACATTTATTTCCTTTTCTATTTCTCGCCCTTTATGATTATTTTTGGAACGTTTTCCCATGCATATTCCTAGTTCTCGCCCTTTGGTTATTATTTTCAAATTATTTCCCATTCCACTTACACAAATTTGTTACCAAATTTTTGTTTTTTCCCCTTTGGTACCTTTTTTTATCCCCTTGTAGCCCTTTCCATTAAAATTACTCACTTGTTGTTGCCAAAAATTTGTTTCACCTGTTTTTTTTTATTTTTCCTCTTTTGTCCTTTTTTTTATCCCGTTTTGCTGCAATTGGCCACATTTTCCCTGTTGCACCGTTTTTATCCCCTTTTTCATTATTTCTCTTTCATATTATACCAGTTTTAGGCGCTTTTTCCATTATTTCCAATTTTTGGCTTATTGCTGTCGATTACATTTTTTTATACACATTTTTGTTTTCCCCTGTTTGGTACATTTTTTGTATCCCATTTTTTCGGCCCTTTCCTTGCTTTACCTGTTTTTTTATTTTCCCCCTTTTGTCATTTTTTTATATCGTTTTGGTACAATTGGCAACATTTTTCCTGTTGCCCCGTTTTTATACCCTCCCCCCTTAGATTATTTCATATTTATATTATACCAGTTTTTGGCCCGTTTTGGGCCCTTTTCCCATTGTTTCCAATATTTGGCTCTTTCCTGTCGATTAAAATTTTTTTTACACATTTTTGGTTTTCCCCCTTTGGTACCTTTTTTATCCCGTTTTGGCCCTTTTTCGTCCCTTCTCACTTGTTGTTGCCAAAAATTTGTGTCACCAGTTTTTTTATTTTTTATTTTTTATTTTTGCCATTTTTTTAATCCCATTGTGCAATTGGCCAAATTTTTCCCGTTTCCCCTTTTTTGTACCCTTCCCCCCTAGATTATTTCCTATTAATATTATGCCAGTTATGGGCCCGTTTTGGAGTCTTTTGGCCCTTTTTTTTCTTTATTTGCAATTTTTGGATGATTTCTGTCGATTTTTTTTACACATTTTTGTTTTTCTCCCTTTGGTACCTTTTTTTTATCCCATTTTGGTACTTTTTGGCATTTTTTCGGCTCTTCCCTAACTATTACCCTGTCGATTAAAATTTGTTTTTATACATTTTTATTTTTCCCCCTTTGGTATCATTTTTATGCCGTTTTGGTACGTTTTGGCGTCTTTTTCGTCCCTTTCCTGACTATTACCCACTTGTTGTTGCCAAAAATGTGGTCCACCATTTTTTACTCTTTTTTCCATTTTGTCCTTTTTTATCCCGTTTTTGAACACACGAAAATGAGTCCATTTCGTACCTTTTCCCACTTTTCCTAGCCGCAGAGCTGATGTCGTTAGGCGACTGCATGGCCAGCCGAGGCAGCCATTTGAATGAAATAATTTGCCATTACACTAGTCAACAAAATGAAAAAAATTTCATGTACTCCGGATGCGATAATTTTTTCTGTGTAGATAACCTTGACATGAGCTCGGAAAACGCAATAAAAAATTTTTTTTTCGTTTGGTTTTTGTTTTTTTTTTTTTTTAAATTTTAAAAAAAAATTTTTGGTTAATTTGTTTCGTCCGGCATAACTCGGGAACCACTAGCCCGATTTAATTGAATTAAATTTTAAAAAATTTAAAATTACAATTCCCTTAATCTGTTCATATATTGTTTTCCTATACAAGCAACAGTTTCCAAGTTAAAAATGAATATATAAAGGAAAAAACTTATTTTTTGCCTAAAGATTTAAATTTTTTTTTTTTAAAAAATCCATAAAAAATCCAAAATGAAAAAAAATGTCAAATCTTATTACTTTTACGTAAAGTAAATTTGCTCGACATATGCACAACTTTGTCTATGGTAAGGTTTTTTCTTTTTTATTACAAAAAAAATTAAAATTTGTTGGGTGACAAAAATATATGAAAATTTGAAATTTTTGAAATTCATACCTTTACTCAATTGCGAATAAAAGCGAAACGCGTGCATCGATTTTCATGATCTTTGTCTCATTTTGCTCATAGGTTATGTGACTTTACGTAAGATTTGACATTTTTTTCATTTTGGATATTTTATGGATTTTTAAAAAAAAAAAGATTTGACATTTTTTTCATTTTGGATATTTTATGGATTTTTAAAAAAAAAAAAATTTAAATCTTTAGGCAAAAAATAAGTTTTTTCCTTTATATATTCATTTTTAACTTGGAAACTGTTGCTTGTATAGGAAAACAATATATGAACAGATTAAGGGAATTGTAATTTTAAATTTTTTAAAATTTAATTCAATTAAATCGGGCTAGTGGTTCCCGAGTTATGCCGGACGAAACAAATTAACCAAAAATTTTTTTTTAAAATTTAAAAAAAAAAAAAATAAAACAAAAACCAAACGAAAAAAAATTTTTTTATTGCGTTTTTCGAGCTCATGTCAAGGTTATCTACACAGAAAAAATTATCGCATCCCGAGTACATTTTGACTGTTGACTAGTGTTATTAACCGGAAGGATTGTACTTTCAAATAAAAAAAGAAATTTGAGAAAATATCCAGTAGTTCTTTTTTTTACAGAATTTTCAACAAAAAAAAATAAATTTGAGAAAATATCCAGTATTTTTTTTTATAGAATTTTCAAAAAAAAAAAAAAAGTTATTTGGCGGACCCTATATATGGATATTCGTACGTACTTGTTGTGTATTCCTAATATTTACAATACAATAATCGATTTACTTTTTTTGGACCTTTGATCCGTTTGTGTCTGTTTGCCAAAAATTAATGAAGTTGTTAAACAAATATTATTTTGTTTAATTGTGTTCTTTGCCAAAAATCAATGATTAATTAGAATTTATTCGATTACGGTGGCCCGTCCGTTGATGAATATCGGACAAGGCAAGAGATTAACAAGCATTTTGCCCACATTTCTGGAATTGTTCAAAAGTAACAAATCAATAAATAAATAAACTTGTTTTTTTTTTTTGGTTACTGTAACAAAAGAAAGTAAATAAATAAATATGAAACAGACCAAAGCAAACCAAAAAAAAAAATGCTGCCTGGCCGTTATCAAAGACTGTTTTTTAATTGTGTTTATGTTGGGACGGCGAATAGTTTGCAATATTTTATAATAAATTCGTAAAAATTGGGTCAAGAACATAACCGTGCGATGAATCGATAGAAAGATGGATGGACGGATAGCGTGGAAGGCGGCCAAACCAAACTTGTTTTTGGTACAACAATCTCTATAGAATACGATTTGATCGAAGTGTTTCGAAAAAGAAAACACAAATCAAACATCTGTTTCATTGTCCTCAGTTGTTGTGGTCTTTTGTTTTTGTCGTATGGCTTATTTCGGCATTTGATGTTAATGAACCATTAAAAAAAAGAGATGGTCGTCACAATCATAACCATTATCATCATCATTATCATCATTTAGCCATAATTCATAAATTAGTAACCGAACTGTGTTTGGAGCGGGGGGGACGTCATGAGCGACACAAAAGTGAGGTTAGCCGCTTAAGGCATCGACATTTTAAAAGATTTCCAATACAATTTCTATTCTGTACGTCCGACTGTCACTTTGTGTGCGTGTGTGTGTATTTTTTTTTGTGGGGGGATTTAGACACAAATACAAACGACTAATTATGCAAATTGTTTCTTTGCAAATTGGACAGTAACCAGTAAAAAAAAAACAGACGCTGCTGAAAAGAATATTTCATCAATAAGTCATCTCGATTTAAAGAGAATTTCTATTTTTTTTTGGTGTAGATTTTAAAGTGTGAGTCGCCGAGTTTTTTTCTTGCAGCAGTTGTATTTTTGGGTTATTCACGATGTGGTGGAAGAAGTGGACTATGGTGGAATGTAAAATATCACATTTAAGGATAATGACAATTTTTCCTGAAGCTGATCATAACACCGTGTTACACACATTCTGTCCTATGAACCAAATTTTCTTTTTCGGAAAGGGGATAAAAAGTAAAAATACACGTGTATCGGCGATTTTCATGTACACGTCAGAATTTTTTTTTTTAAGTTTGAAGTATGAAGCTCGTAGTGGCCTGTGTGAAAGCCTTTGGATCGATTTTTAACCCTTTTTCAGTGATCCAATCGATCTGATTTTTTGCAGGCAGACTCGTGGAAATGTCTGTATCACATCAAATTTTTTAAAAAATTGATTTTTATCAATTCTCAGATTTTCTCTACATTTTTTTGATTACCGACTGTGAATCTCACTGGTGAGCTCGTATTGGAGAGTACGAGAGTTCCGTGACTATCTCAGCCAATTTGAACTCTGCGGAACCTCAGTCGGTAAAGACAGGCGATAGAGGGCTGATATTATCATTTGCCAGGGCCACACACAGGTCGTCTGACTTCGTTGAAAGGTCGTTTAGCAGAGGAAGATAAAGGCAGAGTGTCCTTTTTCGTTTGGCCGGCTTGTCATCTTCCACCTGGGAGCGATTATGCTTGCCTAATAACTTTCGGCTAATTGGATTTGGTTGGGAGGTGTTAAACTTTTCACATTTTTTTTAGACGGTCTGTCACATCACGTTCTTTGCACAGTACCTTCTGACTCATTCTTGGCACTCCTGACAGCGGTGAATTTTTCCTTCTGGTACTTCGTTTCCATTTTGCCATTTTGGTCTTAAACGTGTATTATTACGCTCACTAGTCGGTACGGATAATATTTGAGAACCTATGTGAGAGATGGCGTAAATTCCTCCTTTACAATTGAGAATTGAAATCGTCTTAGTAGTTTGCGAATGGAGTTGTTGTGGCATCAATTGGAGCAGCGAGTTGCGGATCAAATCGTATCACAAGATTCCAATATCAACTCGTGCGAATTTTTTTTTTTGGGGAATCTTGTTTAGTAGCTAGTTTGTAAATAAATCACAAACATTTTCTGAGCTCGTTCTCGGTAAAATATCTCTATGACGTTATCAAAATGTCCCTGAAAATTGCATGAAATGACCAAGGATTTTTCGAATTGTGGGACAGTCCTTAAGAACTTTTCAGGACTCTTTTCAATGACTCTTGGACTCTTTTCAATAAATCGGCCAATGTCTATAAGACGCTGATGCCTCAATATAATACTATCTTAATATATATTTACCCTCGACACTGATTCACTGACTCTATCACGCAGTACGTAGGAATTTAAATAGGCATTCTATAATTTTCTATAAATAATAATAATAAAAAAAATAATATTTTTTTTTTTACAGAAATTGTGTTTTCCCCAAATTTTTTTTACCAACATTTTTTTTTCCCTAAATTTTTTTTTTTACAAATTTTTTTTTTCCACAGAATTTTTTTTTCAACAAAATTTTTTTTTTTCAAGAAAAAATTTTTTTTTCAACAAAATTTTTTTTTTTTACAAATTTTTTTTTTTCAACAAAATTTTTTTTTTCAACAAAATTTTTTTTTTTCAACAAAATTTTTTTTTTCAACAAAATTTTTTTTTCCACAGAATTTTTTTTTTCAACAAAATGTTTTTTCCATATTTCAACGGGCGCCATAGGCGCATTACAACTTACTACTTTAAAATACTTGGTTAAAGTGAATTAATTAAGTAATTTCGTATTAAGAATGAATTTGTTTAAAATAATAATAAAAAAATTAAAAACAAAAATTAAGAACTTTTACTTTTATAGTAAAGCTCTTAAATTCTTAAGGACTGTCCCTTAAGAACTGTTCGATAAGTTTCAAATGCACTCGCTTTTTTTTTTTTTTTTTTGACTAACAGAAATAGTGGCATTTTAAATTAAATGCGGCCCTTTTATTGGAAAGCTCGTTACAGTCTGGGACAGCCCTTAAGAACAGTTCAAGACACTGGCTCTTTAATGTGTTCTTGAATATGTCTACTTTCAAATACATTAAAAAAGCACCACTAGTTCAAAAAAATAAAAAATATAACTCCATCCCGAAAGGTTTAAATTAAATCAAGAACTTTTGTTGTTTCATTGTAAAGCTCTTTATATTCTGGGACAGTCCTTAAGAACTGTTTGCTACATTGAAGCTTATATGAACACTTTCAAATGCACTCGTTTAGAAAATACTAATATTATTTTAAATTAAATGTGGCACTTTCATTGGAAAGCTCGTTACAATCTGGGACAGCCCTTAATAACAATACAAGAGACGGGCTGTTACATGTGTCCATGAACTGTCTACTTTAAAATACAATAAACAAATCACCACTCGTTCAAAAAAAAACTCCATCCCGAAAGTTTTAAATTAAATCAACAACTTTTGTTGCTTTTTTTATATTCTGGGACAGTCCTTAAGAACTGTTTGCTACATTGAAGCTTATATGAACACTTTAAAATTCACTCGTTTAGAAAATACTAATATTATTTTAAATTAAAATATTTTAAATATTATTTTAAATTTAAAGCTTTCATTGGAAAGCTCGTTACAATCTGGGACAGCAATTAAGAACAGTTCAAGGCACTGGCACTTTAATGTGTTTTTGAATATATCCACTTTAAAATACAATAAATAAATCACTAATCGTTCAATAAACATGGCATTTATTTTTTAAATAATCCGAGACAGTCCTTATTAACCATTGAACCATTCGCTTATAATTTGTCTGTTTTTCTTTCATTGGCTGAACATTTCCCTCAGCTATGACTGTAGTATAACATTTCGCTTAACAGTTGAAGTCTTCCACAATTAAATTGCTTCTATGGAAGAATAATTAAACTTGTGTGGAATTCACACTCAAAAAAAAAGCTCTTAATACTGTCTCGACAGTCGTTTAAGAAGACTTAAAAAGCTGTGTATGTTTAAGTTTGACAGTTGAGTGATTTGATTGTAAAACCAAGGCATCAAGAGAGTGAGCAAGAAAAAGCTTTTCCTTAACTTGGCTAGATTAAAAGTTTGTTGCGTTTTAGCTTTATTTACACTTCACCTCCCGACATCAATGGTTCGGTTTGCCTAATTGACCCTCGGCGACTGGTCTGGAAATCAATTATAAACATTTTAATTAAAGTAGACGTAAATACTTTTATATGTTTATTAATTTATAAATCATCTCCACCTCCCGCCCGCTCTCTCTTTTTATCTCTCTCTCCGGCTCTTTGTCCATTTGTCGGCATAAGTAGACGAGTATTGTTTGCATTGTTTCGCTTAATTTCTTTTTTATTATTATTTTAAGCAGATTTAAGTTTTTTTTTGTCTTCAGCCCCTCATTACGTTTTTGTTTTTGTTCATCTCTCCCCTGATTGACAGACGGATTTATGCTACTCTGGCGCGCTATTTTTGATCAGTGATAGGGAAAGAGGTTTAAGCGTTTTTTTTTGTTTGTTTTTTTTTTATTTTATTTTTGTTCGTATAATTTACCTATCGACATTGCTAACGAGACTTGGTCAGACGTCTGCACGCTTGCTTCGTTGTACTCACTGGATTCAGTTATGCTTGTCGATGATGATTTTGGTTGTATTGTTGTTTTTATTATTATTCTGCTAAACCAAAAAAAAAAAAAAAAAAAAAACAGTTGTTGTTCTTTGCTGGAATGACGTTGAGATTTTGTAAGCCACGTTAATTGTTGTTGGCGTTAGTAAGAATCCGAGTCTGCGAAATGTGTGATTCCAGTGACTGCGAATTGAGTGAGGTAATCGATATTTATGTTTTACAGCAGCTCTGTAATTTATTTCAAGCGTCACCAGAACTTCTTCAACACCACCAGAATTCAGCCTCAATCGAAAGCATCACACTGGAATATCGTAGAAGTCTTGTAATGTGTGTGTGTGTGTGGGGAGATTGGAATTGGTTGGTGGTTATTGCCAGTGGAGACTGTTTTCATAATTGGCCCTCCGTCCGTCGGCGAGTAATTGCTTTGTTTAATGTTTGTTTAAACGAATCAATACGTGTTGATGTTGTACGACACATGAATGTGAGGCGTCATCATGTACAACTTATTTGTGGCTTTTGGTGTTTATGTATTTCCTGGTGTTGTGTTGGGGACAAACTATTGTTGTTTATATACAGCTGTCATTGTAGTGAGCGTTTGCCTTCTCGCTCACAATGTCGGAGTCATTGAGAAATGTCATTTGGCCAATTTAAATCTTTCATATAAAGCAACGTTTTGCGTCGATTCAATTGGATAGAACCCAGTATTTATTCAGGCTATCCTTTTTTTGCTTACTTACTTATTTCCCCTAAACATTCCATGAAGGAACGGGACCTACTGTTAAAACACGGCTCCGAACTGCCATACTTGTGACTATATTTAAAACTAGTAAGTTGTAATGCGCCTATGGAGCCCGTTGAAAAATGGAAAAAAAATTTTGTTGAAAAAAAAAAAAAATTGTGGAAAAAAAAATTTTGTTGAAAAAAAAAATTTTTCTAAAAAAAAATAAAATCTTGTTGAAAAAAAAAATTTTGTTGAAAAAAAAAAAAATTTTGTGGAAAAAAAAAATTTTGTTGAAAAAAAAAATTTTTGTTGAAAAAAAAAAAAATTGGAAAAAAAAATTTTTTTTGAAAACAAAATTTTGTAAAAAAAAAAATTAGTAAAAAAAAAATTTTGGAAAAAATCATTTTGGTAAAAAAAAATTATAGAATGCCTATTTAAATTCCTACGTACTGCGTGACAGAGTCAGTGAATCAGTGTCGAGGGTAAATATATATTCAGCCCTATTCTGAATACTACCGGGGAGATAATTCCCGGGGAATTTACATTTTTCTGAGAATAAAATCCTCCTATTCTGAACAAACCCAGCGAATACAAATAAAGGACATACTATTTCGATTATTCGGAGTCAGATGATTTGTTTGTTTCCCGGTTTGTTTACAATAGGAGGATTTTATTCTCAGAAAAATGTAAATTCCCAGGGAATTATCTCCCCGGGAGTATTCAGAATCGGGCTGATTAAGAAGATAAGATAAGATACAGTACCAGTGATGCCAACTCTCGATCGAGAAAAAGCACCGGCAAATTGAAAAAAGGGGTAAAAACGGGTCAAATTTAAACAAAAAACAATCAATGAATTTGTATTTAGTATTAACGGACAGTTTTCGATTCTTTACTTTGATACGCTTTTGGTTTTTAAATATGAAGTAAATTCTTGCAGTGAAAACACAGACTTGTAGGTTGACTAATAGCGAAACATTTCGCACTAAAAAAAGGGTATTTTTAAAAGAAAGCACCAAAAACGGTGCCAAAAGCACCAAAATGGCAAGCGCTGTACAGTACAGTAATATATTGAGAAATGGATTAAAAACATTTTCCGGGTTTAGAGTTTTTCCAACTGCCTTCGTGAAAGAAAATTTCCTCAAGTCTCTCGGCAAAGTCTGCCATATTTCTTTTATTTGATTTGCAAGGTAATTGTTTTCAAATAACCTTTTGAGACTTATCTTGCTAATTTAAAGGGTGTTTTTTATTGGGGTATAGAACTTTAAGTTGGCATCACTTTTTTAACTGGCGGCCATTTTGTCAGCTGTCAAGTGATTAATATTTGGTTTGGTTTGCCATTTCATCATGAACAGGTTGACAAAAGAACAACGCTTGCAAATCGTGCAAATTTATTTCGAAAGTAATTGTTCAGTTCGCGAAGTTCACCGCAAGCTCCGTCCATTTTATGCCATTACATCCACAAAAACTGACTGTTTGGTGTGCTCTATGGGCTGGTGGAGTCATTGGGCCATACTTCTTCCGAAATAATGCTGGAGAGTCAGTTACCGTTAATGGAGACCGGTATAGAGCCATGATAACCGACTATTTTGTTCCCGAATTGGATGGCATGAATGTGGATGAGTTGTGGTTCCAACAAGTGGTTGAAAATTGGACCTGTAGAATTGGCTTTATTCGAGCCAGCCGCGGCGGCCACATGCCCGAAATCATATTTAAACATTAATGGCATAAAATTATCCTTCCAATAACGTCAAATTGATGGACATTAAAACGATATTTCAATTCGAAGTTCTATACCTCAATAAAAAACACCCTTTATTAGTGTAAAATGCCATAAAAATCCGAAGCCATGAATGTTATTTATAATAAACATGTTGGAATATGTTTTTGTTTCCTTACATTCATGGTTTTGTCTTGCTTTCTCCATCCTGCTTAAGATTTTCATCGATCATCTGTTTGTTTGTTTTAATAATTTTAGTTGGAGTTTTTGTGTAGTGACTTTATGAAAAAAAATGACATCTACACACGAAATGGGTCTCACTAAGGAGGAGTATGTAAAATTTGGATTCTCATTTATAATCAGGGATGAAGAACAACAAGCACAGTCTGTTTTTTGTCACGGAGTTCATTCAAACGATAAAAAAATATAGGGTTATCCATTTGGTGGTTTCAAAAGTATAGGACTGGAATTCGACATCTGTCAAACTAAGTTGTTAAACGAATTTTTTTTCTTTTCAGTTGGAAGTCTGGCATTGGCGAAAATGGATCGCTTAACTATCACAGAAAGCGTACAAATTATTAAAACTTACCAAAAAAAAAAAATGGTGATTCTGGCATAGCCACATAGCGTGCTTTAAGAGGAGATTATGGTTTATGGTTATGAAGCACATTTCTCACTCGATGGGAATGTTAATGAACAAAATCGTCGTATTTGGGGATCTGGGAATCCTCAAGTAATTGAAAAGTCACTCATTGGTCCGAAGGTGTGATTGGACCTTACTTATTTCCCCTAAACATTCCATAAAGGAACAGACGGGAAACTTCTCCTGTGCGCGATATAATTGTGTATACTCACTGACCGGGACCTACTGTTTAAAGCCGGCTCCGAACGGCTAATGCTTTTCTAGAGAAGTTTTCCATGGCTCTCCTACTCGTAAAGTTGCCAACATTAACGGGGTGCACAGAAAAAAAATAATTTTTCGATTCAATGAAAATATTCACGAGTTCAAACAAAAAATTCATTGAAAATATTCGTATACTGTTTATCAAAAATATCTTTGATGAAGAAAGTTTCATATATACAAAAACATTTTTATGTCGTTCATTAAAAATATTTTTGATGAAAACATTCACATTCAACAAAATAATTTGTAGGTTGTTTATCAAAAATATTTTTGATGAAAACATTCACATTCAACAAAATAATTTGTAGGTTGTTTATCAAAAATATTTCTGATGAAATCATGCACATTCAACAAAATAATTTGTAGGTCGTTTATTGAAAATATTTTCGATGAAAAAATTCACATATTTATGAAAAATTATTATTAAATATTGAAACGAAATTTAATAAAATTGATCGAAAAATATTATAATTTTTTAAATTTTGTTTAATATTTGGTAAATTGCTTATCACATTTACGAAAAAATGTATGTAATATTAAAAGAAATTTTATAAATTAGATAACCAAAATACAAATCATAAAAAATATAAAATTGTTTGTCGATTCAATTTATCAAATTTCTTTCAACATTTGATAACATTTTTCGTAAATATGCTAAAAATGTATCAAATATTAAAACGAAATTTGATAAATGCGATCAACAAAAAAATTCATTAAAAATATCCAAATATTTGATGAATTCTTTTGTTGATATATTTCATTAAACTTCGTTTCAATATTTGACAAATTTTTTAGCATATTAACGAAAAGTTTCATTGAGAAGTAATGAAATTCGTGTACAAATATTTTCATTGAAATTTTTTGGTTGTCTTTTTTTTCTGTGTGGAAACAGCCGCTGAAAAATGTTTGATGGTCTTAGCCGGTTTCGAACTCGGGTTCGCACACACACTGCCTACCACAGCACGGCTGTCCAGATTGGACCTTACTTCTTCGCAAACGACGAGGGAACGACTGTCACCGTCAATTCGGAGCGTTATGGTCGTATGATAAACGATTTTTTTTGTTGCCTGCTATTGAAGAATACGACTGGGAGAATATGTGGTTTCAACAAGAATGTGGTTTCAAAAAGAATGTGGTTTCAACAAGAATATGGTTTCAACAAGAAGAATACGACTTGGAGAATATGTGATTTCCACAAAACGGTGCCACAGCGCATATGGCTTTATTGCAAGAGACATTTCCTGGCCGCCTAATTTCTCGTCGTCGTGGCGACATCAACTGGCCACCAACTGGTCATGCGATTTGACACCATTAGACTTTATTTTTGTGGGGCTATGACCGTGATTATGCAGATAAACCTTTAACTCTTGAGCACTTAAGACCGAACATTAGTCAACTTATGGCTGAGATGCCGCCCAATATGTGCCAAAAATTGGTCCAAAATTACCTCAAACGAATCAATACTTGCAACACTTCGCATGGTGGTCATTTAAATGATGTCGTGTTTCACACATAATTATTTATTATTTTTGAGAAAAAAAATATTTTTTTTACTTTTCTTAGCATAAATTGAAGAGACTCCAAATTTTTAAACTACTTAAGCGATACGAAAAAAAAATGTTTTTTGACTGAGACCTTAAAAAAAACGATAACCATTTCAAAAAAAATAAAAAATTTAGGAAAATCTGACAATTGATAAAAATCTATTTTTTAAAAAATTTGACGTGATACAGAAATTTCCACGAGTCTGCCTGCAAAAAAATCAGCTCGATTGGCTCGACGTGTATTTTTATTTTGTATCCCCTTTCCGAAAAAGTAAATTTGGTTCATAGGACTGAATGTGTGTAACACGATGTCAACGTTCAAACTTTATAATAAAAGAAGAAATATCATGAAGAAAAATATTTTATATTTGTTTTAGTTATGTTCACTTTTGAAAACGCAAAATGCATAAGGACTTATTTATATTGGGATAAAATAATTTTACAAAAATGTTGATTTGCCAAAACATCACAGGGCATTATCAACACGCCCATACTTTCCCTCACATTTTTTTGTAACACATTCATCGAACTTAATTATGCGCTCGTTTTTTACATCAGACCATCCCACTGTCCCCCATATGTTCTTTTCATCACTAGAAACTCTTGCTGTAGACAATAAAAGACTAAAGAATATTTGTTGTTTTAAGTTTCTTCTTATAATTTCACCGTATATAATTATTGTTTTCTAGATGTTTTTTTTGTATAATGTTAGTTTGATAATTTCTATTGGGTGTTAAGAATCTCATATATGTATATATGTATATAAAACACCACCGACAACAACAGCAACAACAACAACATCAACACCAATCAATACAAAATCCCACAAAAAACAAATCACAGGCGGAGATATACAAAAATGTGGCGAAAAAAACAAACAAACAAACAGTTCTTCAACAAAAATCATTATTTGTCATCAACGGCTACGGCGGCGACGACGACGTCTACGACTTCGACCAGATCAAAACGGCACATAAAACTTTATACAATGACTCGCAATCCGATCAGTCGTCAGTTAACATTTCTCTATTGACGTTGGTGCTGCCCCGTCCATCTCGTCTCGACATAGAACTACAACTACAACTAAGAAAAAAAATTCCCCCGCGAGAAAATAAAATACAAAATTTCCGTTTTTTCTAAAAAAAAAAAATTGTAAATTTTTTTTCTGTAATTTCTTAAATCGTCGTTAAGTGAAGGTGGCATTCGTGTGGAACACAATTAGCAGAAAGCCAAAAAGAATAGAAACTAATAACGTTTAATTAAAATTATTCCGAATATATTCAGAAATCATGTTAAGCTGTCGAAAAATGCTGGTGAGCTCATTAGAATTGAACGACGAACAACAACACCAACCGACACACACGATTTTCGTAATAAAACAATAATTAATGATTCTATTTTGAATTATTGTGTTTGTGTGTGTGTGTGTAAATTGTATGCGGAGTGATTTGCTTGAAATGCCAATTATTTAAAAAAAACAGAAACGAATAAAAACTGTGTGCGCGGGAAATGTGTGGGAAGCCTGTCAAAATAAAGTTAGCCAGAGTCCATAGAGAGGAGTACAAGGACTTAGGTTTAGCTAAAGCTATATCGTCAATGAAATCCTGTAGTTATTGTTTACTGCGGGCCACCAGCTCCAACTGTCCATGGTTCATTCGCATATTTCTTGGAATTGTAGTTAACCATTTTGTTAAGTGAGTTTTGGCTAACTTAAATGTCACAAGAAAAAAAAAAATGTAGGATCATTAAGATCTGCGACAATTTGTCATTCAATTATACTCGACATAATGAAGTTGAAGAAAAAAACAAACGATTACTAGTTTTCTTTGCCTTGTGTTGTTTTTTTTTTTTGCAGAAATGCCCAAAAAAATAGCACATGTTTGCATAAACAAAGAAACCCCAAAATGTTTCTGATTTTGTGTGGAAATCTATTAAAATTCGTATGAGAATTAATGGAATTTGGTTAATGATGAGTTTTCAGGATAACCATTTCCGTGAAAACCTATTAGAATGCAAATCTACTGATGATGTCTGGACAATGTGGATTATGCGGGAACGTTAGATGTTAAAAACAATAACAAATTTGTAATTGATTATAGAACATATGATTTTGATAGCATAAAAAAAAAATACATATTCAAGATGACTTAAGATAAAGTTTGGCACTGCCAACTGTGTCTAATAAAGGGTTATCCACTTTGCGTTTTCAAAAGTAAACATAACTAAAACAAATATAAAATTTTTTTCTTTATGATATTTCTTTGTTATTATAAAGTTTGAACGTTGACATTATGTGTGAAACACGACATCATTTAAATGACCACCATGCGAAGTGTTGCAAGCATTGATTCGTTTGGGGTAATTTTGGTCCACTTTTTTTGGCACATATTGGGCGGAATCTCGGCCATAACTTGACAAATGTTGGTTCCGAAGTGCTCAAGAGTTAAAGTTTTATCTGCATAATCACGGTCTTTTGCATAGCCCCACAAAAATAAAGTCTAATGGTGTCAAATCGCATGACCAGTAGATGGCCAGTTGATGTCGCCAGACGACGAGAAATTAGGCGGCCAGGAAATGTCTCTTGCAATAAAGCCATATGCGCTCGAGTTGTGTGGCATGTGGCACCATTTTGTTGAAATCACATATTCTCCAAGTCGTATTCTTCTTGTTGAAACCACATATTCTCCAAATCGTATTCTTCAATAGCAGCAAGAAAAAAAAGTCGGTTATCATACGACCATAACGCTCCGAATTGACGGTGCCAGTCGTTCCCTCGTCGTTTGCGAAGAAGTAAGGTCCAATCTGGACGGCCGTGCTGTGGTAGGCAGTGTGTGTGCGAACCCGAGTTCGAAACCGGCTAAGACCATCAAACATTTTTCAGCGGCTGTTTCCACACAGAAAAAAAAGACAACCAAAACATTTCAATGAAAATATTTGTACACGAATTTCATCACTTCTCAATGAAACTCTTCGTTAATATGCTAAAAAATAAGTCAAATATTGAAACGAAGTTTGATGAAATGTATCAACAAAACAATTCATCAAATATTTGGATATTTTAAATGAATTTTTTTGTTGATCCCATTTATCAAATTTCGTTTTAATATTTGATACATTTTTAGCATATTTACGAAAAACGTTATCAAATGTTGAAAGAAATTTGATAAATTGAATCGACAAAAAATTTTATATTTTTTAGGATTTGTATTTTGGTTATCTAATTTATAAAATTTCTTTTAATAGTACATACATTTTTTCGTAAATATGATAAGCAATTTACCAAATATTAAACAAAATTTAAAAAATTATAATATTTTTTGATCTATTTTAATAAATTTCGTTTCAATATTTAATAATAATTTTTCATAAATATGTGAATTTTTTCATCGAAAATATTTTTGATGAACAACCTACAAATTATTTTGTTGAATGTGAATGTTTTCATCAAAATTTTTTTTAAAGGACGACATACAAATTTTTTTTGTATATATGAAACTTTCTTCATCAAAGATATTTTTGATAAACAGTATACGAATATTTTCTTTAAGTTGACAAATTGTTTTATCACAGGACTTTCAATGCATTTTTTGTTTGAATTCGTGAATATTTTCATTGAATCGAAAAATTATTTCTTTCTGTGCACCCCGTTAATGTTGTCGACTTTACGAGTAAGAGAGCCATGTACAACTTCTCTAGAAAAGCATTAGCCATTCGGAGTCGGCTTTAAACAATAGGTCCCGGCCAGTGAGTATACAAATTATATCACAGTACACAGCTCACTGATTCGAGATAAGTTCCCCGTCTGTTCCTTCATGGAATATTTAGGGGAACCAAAGAGTGACTTTTTGTGTGGATGTAATGGCCACTCTTCAATTACTTGAGGATTCTCAGAACCCCAAATACGACAATTTTGTTTATTAACATATCCATCGAGTGAGAAATGGGCTTCATAAACCATAATCGCCTCTTAAAGCACGCTATGTGGTTGTGCCAGAATCACCAATTTTGTAGTAGGTTTTTATAACTTTAGTTAGGCGACCCATTTTCGTCAATGTCACACTTCCAACTTAGTTTGACAGATGTCGAATTCCAGCCCTTAACAGCTTCACATGAATATATCAACTGTCCTGATAGAATTTCTTACTGCTGGTCCATTAGAACATACCAAGCCAAAATTGTATTCAAACCTTATTTCGCTATATTTGTTTTATTTCGAGTTTTTCCAATTTTCTTCGTTGATCTTTTAAGTAAATGTAAACAAATAATTGTCTTTAAATTATCTCGTGATGTTATTATTTTTCTCTCTCCCATTTTTTTTAATTATTTATATGTTTATTAGATGTCATCGAAAGACCTCTTGCAGTATTAATCGCTTGAACCCATTTACAATATTAGGCACAATCTATAGAAGCGGTATACCAAAAACACTCTCCATCATCGAAAATCTGAGAATTGATAAAAATTGTTTTTAAAAAATTTGACGTGATACAGACATTTCCACGAGTCTGCCTGCCAAAAATCAGCTCGATTGGATCACTGAAAAAGGGTTAAAAATTGGCCCAAAGGCTTTCACACAGGCCACTACGAGCCTCATAATTCAAACTTAAAAAAAAAAAATACACGTGTATTTTTATTTTTTATCCCCTTTCCGAAAAAGTAAATTTGTTTCATAGGACAGAATGTGTGTAACACGGTGTAATGAATTTCCTTGCGAAATGATCAGAGATTAACTAAATCGGTCGCCTTGACCGATCGTATTAGTCGGTTGGGAGTACATCAGTACAGGTAGTATTTAATGGTTTTCTAGGTCCGAACTAATTACTGTGCCTTAAATGTAACACTACAAGTTATAATAGAGTATTTAATACGAACCTAATTTTTTTTTGTTCGAAAAGTTTATAAACCGCTTTTTCTTAATGCTAATTTTGTTTTGTTTGGGATTATAAACTTGTTCAATGATCTTGCAGTTTTGGAACGGATTGACCGATTTTTACGAAATTGTCTTATCATATGCAAGATACTACTATGGTCGATATTATCTAGCCAAAGATTAATTTACATTTTCTACTTAAATGTGAGAACTGTTTTGAACTTTTTTTTACATGAGAGCAAATTTTGTTTATAAATTAATTTTCATAAATTTCAAAAACTAAAGTTTTTAATAAATCCAATTTTTATTTTTATTTTTATTTTTATTTTTATTTTTTTTTTTATTTTTATTTTTATTTTTATTTTTATTTTTATTTTTATTTTTATTTTTATTTTTATTTTTATTTTTATTTTTATTTTTATTTTTATTTTTATTTTTATTTTTATTTTTATTTTTATTTTTATTTTTATTTTTATTTTTATTTTTATTTTTATTTTTATTTTTATTTTTATTTTTATTTTTATTTTTATTTTTATTTTTATTTTTATTTTATTTTTATTTTTATTTTTATTTTTATTTTTATTTTTATTTTTATTTTTATTTTTATTTTTATTTTTATTTTTATTTTTATTTTTATTTTTATTTTTAATTTATTTTTATTTTTATTTTTATTTTTATTTTTATTTTTATTTTTATTTTTATTTTTATTTTTATTTTTATTTTTATTTTTATTTTTATTTTTATTTTTATTTTTATTTTTATTTTTATTTTTATTTTTGTTTTTGTTTTTGTTTTTATTTTTATTTTTATTTTTTATTTTTATTTTTGTTTTTATTTTTGTTTTTATTTTTGTTTTTATTTTTGTTTTTATTTTTGTTTTTATTTTTGTTTTTATTTTTATTTTTGTTTTTATTTTTATTTTTATTTTTATTTTTATTTTTATTTTTATTTTTATTTTTATTTTTATTTTTATTTTTATTTTTATTTTTATTTTTATTTTTATTTTTATTTTTATTTTTATTTTTATTTTTATTTTTATTTTTATTTTTATTTTTATTTTTATTTTTATTTTTATTTTTATTTTTATTTTTATTTTTATTTTTATTTTTATTTTTATTTTTATTTTTATTTTTATTTTTATTTTTATTTTTATTTTTATTTTTATTTTTATTTTTATTTTTATTTTTATTTTTATTTTTATTTTTATTTTTATTTTTATTTTTATTTTTATTTTTATTTTTATTTTTATTTTTATTTTTATTTTTATTTTTATTTTTTATTTTTATTTTTATTTTTATATTTATTTTTATTTTTATTTTTGTTTTTGTTTTTATTTTTATTTTTATTTTTATTTTTATTTTTATTTTTATTTTTATTTTTATTTTTATTTTTTATTTTTATTTTTGTTTTTGTTTTTATTTTTATTTTTATTTTTATTTTTATTTTTATTTCTATTTTTATTTTTATTTTTATTTTTATTTTTATTTTTATTTTTATTTTTTTTTTATTTATTTATTTATTTATTAATTACAATACAAAGTAAATTTATATTCTAATTTTGGGTCCAAGGGTAAACCGGGTGACACAGACCATATTTTTATTTTTATTTTTATTTTTTTTTTATTTTTTATTTTTATTTTTATTTTTTATTTTTTATTTCTATTTTTATTTTTTTTTTATTAATTACAATGCAAAGTAAATTTATATTCCAAGTTTGGTCCAAGGTTAAACCGGGGGACACAGACCATATGGCTAGATTTTTGCAGAGACAAACCAAAGCCTCTGCTTGGAATCGAACTCACAAAGCACGCTACCAACTCCCCAACCGGGGCGCTTACATGTTTTTTTTTAACCTTTCGCTTAGCCAACAAATGCTCTTGTATAGAAATTGTTGGCCAACATTTGCATTCCCACACATTTCCATTCGCTACGCTCTCGTGCAATGCACTGTACATAATCATGCCATGATTAATTGACCACCACCACCGCCGCCAACTAACCAATTATCTTTACCATTTGTTCCAGCAGCCACTGCTCATGTTTGCAATACTCATCATCGCAGAAAATCACAAGTCATTGGCATTGCCGGTAGCCGAAGCTGAAGCAGAGCCGGCCACCAATGGCGATGCTAAACTCTTGGTCATATCCGAAGATGTTATACCCGATAAGGTGGAAATGGACCAAAAGAAAGTCATACGTGTCAATCCGCTCGATTTGCCGCCCATCAAAGAGGACCCCAACAAAATGAGCGTGGACTCGTCGCTGTATAAGATTCAAACGATTAAACCGTACCAGGGCAAACGTAAATATGTCAGCTCACAGAGTATGCGCCAAACAGGTGGGGCGGCTGCAAGCGATAATGAGGCCGCCGATTCGCCCATCATACAAGGATTGCCCGCCGCCGTTGGCAACCAACAAAAGTTTGTAAAACCAAAACATCAGCCCAAAAAGAAACATTTACATTTTCTTTACAATCAGGATGATTTGTTAGGCAATGCCGTATCGAAGACCATGCGTGTACATACGGCACCGGGGGCCTATCCCGTCTTCTATGCCGTAGCGAAGACCAATGGCCATTTTGGTAAATATCCATTGAAAAGTTTCAGTACACCGCGGGAATTTCAGAAATACTTGCATAAACGTAAACTGGAACATTTCAGTAATCTAGAGACAGCCGCCTATGAATAGAGCAGCAAGGAGTTACAAAACGAATTTATTATAGTAGATGTAATGACAGTGGAAGCCATCAAAACCTTTTCAAACCCCCCAAAAAAAAAAATTTAAAAATAAATTTACGCTTTTTGAATGGGTTCCACTGTATACAATTGTAATCTGTATATATACACATGTAGAGCCTGTAGTATTTCTATATATTTATATTTATCATAGATTTTAGCTATCTTTTTTTTACACGACTTTTTCCATGTACAAAAACACACAATGGAGAATAAACCAACAATAAAACATAATCATAAACAATTAATTTCTTATTCTTGTTGTTCTTTTGTTTCTGCTTTTGAGGGGTCTTCCATTGTAGGGAATGTTTCTTTTGAAATCTTCTTAGTTGTTGGCCTTTCTTTTCTGTGTGTTTTTTTTAAATATTTCAAAAAAAGAAATTTTATGTTCTTAAGAAGTCGTCTCGGCGTTCTTTACGAATTATTATTTTTGTTTTTTTTTTTTTGGTCATGCATAATCGATTAATAAACCTGTAAAAGAACTTTGTTGTCTGTTCCGTATTCACCACTCGGTCTATCCTACCGCATACAGTGGGTTGTGGTTGATGTGAAATACGAAAGAGTTTGAAAATCTTCCCCCCCTTAGAAGTGTATTAAACTGTGGCGGAAGTTCGCCTCAATTCAAATTTCATATTCCGAAAAACAGAGACAAAGTTGTGTATTGATGTCAATGTTGTTTTCGAGTAATTACGTTTGTGTATTTGTTTTGGTAACGACAGCACTTGGGCGCTAACAAACATCTCTGACAATGTCAGCAACAATAAAAAAAAAAAACAACAACTAGCGAGTACATAGAACGAACATTGATAAATATTTAAATGATTTATAAACAAATAATTTATGGTAGATCTTGATTGTTGAAAAATAAAAATTTCAATTAAAATGATTCATGTGTTAACAAAATGTTAATAGGATTTCATTGTTTTCACACGCACAGTGGTTAGCGATATTCAAATATTTATTTACTAGTAAGTTGTAATGCGCCTATGGCGCCCGTTGAAATATAGAAAAAAAAATTTGTTGAAAAAAAAATTTTTTTTTTGGAAAAAAAAAAAATTTTGTTGGAAAAAAAAAAAAATTTTGTTGAAAAAAAAAAAATTTGTTGAAAAAAAAATTTTTCTTGAAAAAAAATTTTTTGTTAAAAAAAAAAATTTTTTTTGAAAAAAAAATTTTTTTTTAAAAAAAAAAATTGTTGTCGAAGGACCATAACAAATACGTTGCATGATTTGCCGTTTTGAAATACGTCGGAATCCATTCACCGTCTTGAAAAAATCAAAGTCGTGGCTCAGAATATTTCCTTGGCGTTCAATAGGTTGTGGGACGGAGCACTCATATAAAATATTATAGGCATTTGGTGTCGGTAAAAACTTCTCTCCATTCACATCGAGTTTTTTTCAGAGATAACTCTATGGGAGTTGTTATACATGAGGTCTCATCCAACGAGCATAGGTTGATCGCAGGATCGCAGGTTCTGTCCTCTGTCCCGTTTGGGTCAGACTGTGAACCCCATCTATTCGGTGTTATAGATGAGGTTATATCCTCTCATTTCAAATGCGATTTTCTTCAGATCTCTGACCACCTTGCCTCGAAATTTCAAATGGAATCTAAAGCCATCATGGCATGCCTTGGATTCATCCCAACCACTGTAAACTATTACAAAATGTGCTAAATGAGATTTGCATATTTTTTTTTTCGTGGTATTGTTTTCAGTGCAATTAAATAATTTTAAACATTTGTATTGACAGGCAAGCCAACCAACCAAACGACCATCCCATCCCAACCTATTCGATTTCGTCTATCCCTCCGTTTAGCCAAGAGTACTTAGTGAATAATTGAATTTGGCAGGGAGGATGGACATCATCATGACAGCAAAAATACACGAATTCACTGAACAATAGTTCGTCTACCAAATTAAAATTAATTAGTTTCTTAATAAAGATATGGAGACCGAGAGTGAGAGTGAGAGAGAGATAGAGAGAGTGACAGAGGGGTGTGTGGATAAACCACAGTGGGCAGTCATCAATTAATTATTGATTTCTGTAGTTCTTTTTTTTTATTTGTTATTCGTGTACAAATTATTTATTATTATGGAAAAGAAAAATTAAAAAACAAAACAAAATGAAAAAAAAAGCTTTTCGAAAACTCATCGGTTTTCATTTCATTGCCACCACTCTGCATTCGGTAAATTGACATTTCCAGCAAATACAAAAAGTTGCAAAACTTTTGGTAGAAACTTTTGGTTTTTTTTGGCCATTCTGGCTGAAAAATGGCCACACAAAACTGAACTGAATGTTGTTAACAAAACACATCTTATACTGTATTTATTACGGGGAACTAAATTGAGTTTGTGACAATTTTCCGCATTGCTATTATTGCTATTTTTGTTTTGTCGATCTACTTCTTCTCCTACACCCACCAAGAAGCAGATGTTGCCAAAGATGGCCCGGATGTTGACGGCTGACGATGTTTTGTTGCCACATTTATTGTTATTTTTGTTGTAGCAAATGGCATAACAAGAAAATAAGTTCAATAATAAGTTGAAAACACACACACGCAAAACCGAAATAATGCCAGTCGGAGAAAGGAAAATACAAGTGCTTAATCGAATATAAGCAGTACACAATGGGAGAAGAAAGATAGTTGTGGGATAGTTCGCGATAATAAACGAGTGACGAGGATATCATGGCAATTGCTGGGGAAAAGACGATCATTCAATAATGATCACCAATATTTGCTGTAGGAAAAGTTCATGAATATAGAAAACTTATTCAGGACTAAATTATTTTCTTTTAAAGTGAAATTTTCTTGTAGAAAACTCAACCAGAATGAATTTTTCCTATAGAAACTTCATCCAGGGTAGAGTTTTCCTATAGAAAACTCATCCAGGATTAAGTTTCCTTATAGAAAATTCATCCAGGATTAAGTTTTCCTATAGAAAATTCATCCAGGATGAAGTTTTCTTATAGAAAATTCATCCAGGATGAAGTTTTCTTACAGAAAATTCATCCAGGATGAAGTTTTCTTATAGAAAATTCATCCAGGATGAAGTTTTCTTATAGAAAATTCATCCAGGATGAAGTTTTCTTATAGAAAATTCATCCAGGATGAAGTTTTCTTATAGAAAATTCATCCAGGATGAAGTTTTCTTATAGAAAACTTAACCAAGATGAAGTTTTCTTATAGAAAATTCATACACGATGAAGTTTTCTTATAGAAAACTCATCTAGGATGAAGTTTTCTTATAGAAAATTCATCCAGGATGAAGTTTTCTTATATAAAATTCATCCAGGATGAAGTTTTCTTATAGAAAATTCATCCAGGATGAAGTTTTCTTATGGAAAATTCATCCAGGATGAAGTTTTCTTATAGAAAATTGATCCAGGATGAAGTATTCTTATAGAAAATTGATCCAGGATAAAGTTTTCTTATAGAAAACTCATCCAGGATGAAGTTTTTTTATAGAAAACTATTGGAGTTTTCTTATAGAAAATTCATCCAGGTTGAAGTTTTCTTATAGAAAACGCATCCAGGATAAAGTTTTCTTATAGAAAACGCATCCAGGATGAAGTTTTATTATAGAAAATTTATCCAGGATGAAGTTTTCTTATAGAAAATTCATCCAGGATGAAGTTTTCTTATAGAAACTTCACTCCTGTATAATCTTTCCCCGTATCACCTGTTTCATTACACCCTCATATCTGCAAACACCAAAAGGACAACAACAGAATCATCAATGCCCGGAAGTTATGCCAGAGGCAACTTCTACTTCGAATAGAACAACAACAAAAACTGCCAATAGAACAACATCAATTGTATTATCAACACAATCTCTAATATTTCAAGTATTTGTTGTAATAAAACATAGTAACACACAATGCAAACGAATTGCAATGACTTCCAGCAACAAACAATTGTACACTCTACTTCACTCCAATATCATTCCACTCCATTCCACTCTACATAGGATGTCTATTGTCGGTACTGCGTTGGTGACTCTGCATGTCTATGCAACAGTTTCTTGTAAAAGTTTTCAAACAACACCACTTCCACTACCACAGCAACAACTCACCAACAGCACGGCATAAAGTTGCCAACGGTACTATTTTTTCTCGTTTAGTTGAGAATTTTCTTTTGAGAAAACTATTGTTGCTTCTCAAAGGTGCTTTGGAATGCTCTCCGGAGACAACACAGGGGACAAAACTTGGCCTCAGTCACTACACTGAGAGAAGTTATGTTGTCCTCTTGCTGTGTCATCCACCAGGGAGGACAACAGCAAATACTTGACGTGTTTGAAGCACTGAAGCTGGGAGATAAAGAGAGAGAGAGAGAGAGAGAGAGAGCTTAAGTATCACTTCGGTGCTCTCACAGTCGACAACACAATATATGTATTATTTGTTTATATCAATTGATATGTGTCGAGTAAAGAGTTCCTCTTTTTGATTCTCTTAAAGACCAACAATAATTTTACATGTATTTTATGAGAGGAATGACAGCACTCTAGGCTGAGAACTAATTTCCCACAACTAAAAGTCAAATAGCCTACAATCGGTTTTAGTTGGCCATTCAAAGTAAGACAGTGAGTCTCACACTTTACTTTAATGTTGGTTTTATTTTGTAAGGAAACTCACTGTCCCACTTTCCTACATCATTCGTTTCTCTTCAACCCATTCTACGGTCCTTTAACAACGTTAATCTTTAACATAAATATTTCTTTTAAATTTTATTGATACTTCAAAACAAGTGTTCCTTTTTCATCTTCCGAAAACACATTTCAATCAATCTCCACCCATCTCTGAGATGACAAAAAAAGAACATCCTGAATGCCTTGAGGAGATGGCACTTGCTCCACCTAAATCGTGTTTCTTTGCAACAATTGCAATGTTGTAATAACATCGACTACAACAACGACATCCTACATCTAGCCATACATAGACTCCGACTCCGCTGGTTCCTCGGCTAGATGATGGAGAACACAAATAACACCCCTTAACAACATTATCAACGACATCAACTTTTTGGCCAATGTCACAAAATGCCATGTAATTCATAAAAACAGCAGCAAACTTTTGCCATCCAATACCAAACGACACTGGCAGAGAGTTTCAAACAAACAAAAAAAAAAAACCCAAAAGAACAGAAAAAAACCAACTAAAACGAAAAGATGAAGTAAAAGTGAAAGAAAATGCAAAAGGAACCAATGACGAAAAAAAGTACGGGAATCAAGACAAACTTGTTTCAATAACACCACCATCTTCAAGAAAGGACGAATGGCTGGATGGAGGGAAATCGGATATGAACATAAAAAAAGAGAAACGGCTGGCTGTACTATATGTGAGGAAAGAAAAACTTAAGTGCATTATTTCCGGCTTTTATAAAGTTTTCGATGCAGCAATAATAACAAACAAACAAAAAAAACAGAATATCCTCTCATAGACCAACAAATGCTAAGGAAAGAAATATCAATTCCTATGAAAATTGAAGGAAATTTACAGTGGCTGTCAAAAGAAAAGATCGTCGACGATGAATGTTCCTTAGAGACGAGTTCATCGTTGATGACTTCTCTCAGAGAAAGGTTTGCCGTCGAAGACTCCTCTCAGAGAAATGTTCATCGTTGATGAATTTTTCTCAAAGAAAAGTTCATCGTTGATGAATTTTTGTCAAAGAAAAGTTCATCGTTGATGAATTTCATTTTATGAAGTTCATCGTTGATGATACTTTTCTCAAAGAAAAGTTCATTTCAGATACTTTTCTCAAAGAAAAGTTCATTGATGATACTTTTCTCAAAGAAAAGTTCATTGATGATACTTTTCTCAAAGAAAAGTTCATTGATGATACTTTGCATAAGAAAAAGTTAATCCTTGATGCTGACTATTCTCATCATTGCTGATTTCTCCCAGAGAAAGATTCATCGTTGAACAAATTCTTCCAGACAAAAGTTCATCAATGATCACATTTCTCAGAGACCGGTAATGATTCATCTAATAATCTCATGATCTCTTACAATTCTCCCATCGTTCTTGTGAGACCGACTGAGAACGAATCCTGGCAGGGTGGGAAGGGAGAAACGTTGGAACAATCTGACAGTGTTCATAAGAGTATTGTAAACTTTTCTGTTTTTTTTTTTTTCGTTGGGCAACGATGTTGATGTTGTGCCCAGAAAAGTAGGGTGTAACTTTTCCCCAATGGTACAATTGCGAGCAGAGAAGAAGAGAATAAGTCTAAGATGTGGTGCAAAAACCGTTTATTTATTGAGTTAATTTTTGTTTTAAGATGAAACAACTTTAGCTGATGTTAGGACCGTCGTTATGGCTCGATGGATGGTGCTATTGCTGGTTTCTACTGTTTGGCATTTGCGTTAAGTTTTTCTTTAAGAGATTTGCGTGTTATACAAGCATATTTGTTCAATATAAGCCTTTTTGTAAGTTGCGAATGCGAACGGCTCGGCCGGGCTCATAACAAATTTTATTGGGAGTTTTCCCACATTGACTTTTCCAGTAGTTTTCCTTTTTGTTTTTGGAATTTGTTTCAATTCTCCTCAAAGATAAGTTTGGCTAACAGAATAACGAACGACCAGAGGAGAAGGCCCAACAGAAACATGGAATTCATTTGTATGTGCTTTTTTTTTAAATCCAGTTTGGATGGAATCTTGCTGTAGGTACGTCTCCAGCTCGAGACTTCATAGTAATGCTGATGTTCACTTGAGTAGATTTTTCTTTTTTGTTGTTGTTGATTTTCCGAAAAACTTTTGATGTTTTTTAAGTCTGCCAAGTTTTCGTTATAAGTGCTCTGTTGAGTATTGGTCTGTGCTGGCGTTGGTGGTGAAAATAAAAAGAGCGGAAACAAAGAACGAAACAACAACAAACTTTTCGCAACAAATAAGATGCGAAACAAGCTGAACAGATGTAGGAAATGTATAGCCCTATATCGGTGGTGTAGTTGTATGTATGTGTGTGTGTATGTAGTTATGACTGAGCGTGTTTTCAGAGTTTTTGTCCAGGTTTTTTATATAAGCTCGACCATAATATGACCGCTGAGATTTAAACCGAGTTGGAGTTTGTAATTGGTATGAAGGAAGAAGGAAGAATGGTAATGGCGTGAAACCGCTACACTCGAATTTTCTATATTTGTCAAAAATAAATAAAATAAATAAATAAATAAATAAATAAATAAATAAATAAATAAATAAATAAATAAATAAATAAATAAATAAATAAATAAATAAATAAATAAATAAATAAATAAATAAATAAATAAATAAATAAATAAATAAATAAATAAATAAATAAATAAATAAATAAATAAATAAATAAATAAATAAATAAATAAATAAATAAATAAATAAATAAATAAATAAATAAATAAATAAATAAATAAATAAATAAATAAATAAATAAATAAATAAATAAATAAATAAATAAATAAATAAATAAATAAATAAATAAATAAATAAATAAATAAATAAATAAATAAATAAATAAATAAATAAATAAATAAATAAATAAATAAATAAATAAATAAATAAATAAATAAATAAATAAATAAATAAATAAATAAATAAATAAATAAATAAATAAATAAATAAATAAATAAATAAATAAATAAATAAATAAATAAATAAATAAATAAATAAATAAATAAATAAATAAATAAATAAATAAATAAATAAATAAATAAATAAATAAATAAATAAATAAATAAATAAATAAATAAATAAATAAATAAATAAATAAATAAATAAATAAATAAATAAATAAATAAATAAATAAATAAATAAATAAATAAATAAATAAATAAATAAATAAATAAATAAATAAATAAATAAATAAATAAATAAATAAATAAATAAATAAATAAATAAATAAATAAATAAATAAATAAATAAATAAATAAATAAATAAATAAATAAATAAATAAATAAATAAATAAATAAATAAATAAATAAATAAATAAATAAATAAATAAATAAATAAATAAATAAATAAATAAATAAATAAATAAATAAATAAATAAATAAATAAATAAATAAATAAATAAATAAATAAATAAATAAATAAATAAATAAATAAATAAATAAATAAATAAATAAATAAATAAATAAATAAATAAATAAATAAATAAATAAATAAATAAATAAATAAATAAATAAATAAATAAATAAATAAATAAATAAATAAATAAATAAATAAATAAATAAATAAATAAATAAATAAATAAATAAATAAGTAAATAAATAAATAAATAAATAAATAAATAAATAAATAAATAAATAAATAAATAAATAAGTAAATAAATAAATAAATAAATAAATAAATAAATAAATAAATAAGTAAATAAATAAATAAATAAATAAATAAATAAATAAATAAATAAAGGACTTTGTGCAAGGACTCAGATATGAGGACTTAGAATACTTTTTTTTAAATAAGCGCACTGGAAAGAACTAAATCACTTAATTAATTTGTAATCCATTAATTTATTTTTAGTCAATTAATTTATTTGTATTCAATTACTTTATTTTTAATCAATTTTATCCTCAGTTAATTCGTGAATTAATTTTTAATAAACTATTGACGGAATTTTAATATCTTAATGATTTTTAATTAGTTTTTTAATTAATTAAGTAATACATTTTTAATTAATTAATTAATTCGTAATAAATTAATTGATTCTTATTAACTTAACTAATTTTTAGTTAATTAATTAAATTGTAATCAGTTAATTCATTTCAAATTAATAAATTAATTTTTAATAAATTTTTACTTAATTTTTAATCAGCTAATTGACAATTTTTTAATAGATTTTTTAATTATTTTGAATTAATTAATTAATAAACTTTTAACCAATTAATTAATTCGTCATCAATTCGTAATCAATTAATTGATTCTTAATAAATTAACTAATGTTTAATCAATTAATTGATTCTTAATCAATTAATTTATGAATTAGTAATTGTTTAATGATTTATAATTTTTTTTTAGGTAAGGCGGGAAAGAATCCCTTTTAATCTATGAAATAATTTTCAATTAATTCTTATAGTTTTAATTAATTACGTAATTTATAATCCGTTAATTCATTAATTAATTTTAAATCAATTAATTGGAGAATTGTTTATTAAGAATCAATTAATCGATTAAGACTTTATTAACTTAACAATTTGTAATTAATGATTTATAATTATAATTAGTTGATTCTTAATAATCAATTAATTCATTTTTAATTATTTAATTAATTGAAGAATTTTTCATAATTTTCTGATTGTTTAATTAATTAATTTATAATGAGTTAAATAATTTGTATTCAACCTGTCCTGTCCTGGACTGCAGAAACGTAGACTAACTCACCTTGGGAGCGAACTAACTTCCTTGATAACACTGAACCGCTGAAGGGTGTACCTCTGACTTTCCGAACAGTGTTCCCTTAAACTACCACATGATTCTAAGCTCGTTATCTGTCATACAACCAAATCCATCTCTCTTCCATTCCTCCACCAATCCTCTATCTTTGCTTACTCTATTTCCGTGGGCAACCCATTCAACCTAACCTTACCGAACCTAGAAATTCCACAGTTTCACATGGAAATTGTAAATTTCAAATTTCTCTGAAAGCGGAGAATATTTGTCTTATGTGGTGGAACAAATGCTATTTTTTTTAGTGGATGATCGTTTGAAAAATGATCAAAACTCCATTCAAAAATGTCAACACAATGTGGAACCGTTAGCTGTTATGATTCCCTGTCAATAATCGAGTATCTTATTACACACGAGTATAGTTTTCCACCACATATTTTCCCATAAACTGAAAATGTATAGAAACGAGAAAAACCCCTGACCATTGCCTTCTCTAAACAGTTGCGATACATTTCCCAAGCCCTGAAGAATTTTATTCATTTTAGAAATTTAATGAATGATTTGATTCTTTTAAGACCTGCATTTCAGATTGGCTTAAATATTCTCGTCTTCGAGCAAATGGCACTGGAATGTGTGTGTGAGTGTGTGCTGTGTGCTTGAAATGGCCAACAACGAAATGGAACAACCTAAAGATTGCAACACGCAAAATTCCAAAGAGCAATTTACATGCACCACAATCATAGAATTTCCCGCTTCAATATTATCTTCTCATCTGTCCATAGCCCCGGGGCAACAAAATGGGAAATGCTTTTGTTTTAATTGTGAAAAGCGTTTTTGTTGCCGTTTTTTTTGTTTTTTTTGCGAAATAAAAATTTCATAATTTTTTTTTTGTGGCTGCCTCTATTATAAGGATGCTGAATAGAATGAGAAACAACAACAGCGGAAACTTTGTTAGCAAAACGAAGAAGAAGAAGAAGAGAGGAATAAAAAAAGAAGAAAAGAAGCTGTTGTAGACTCATGAAAGCGCACAATTTTAATTGCATTGCAATTCAAGGTGGCTGTTGCTGTGCTGTGCTGTGCAGCAGCTACTCTTGTTGTTGTTGTTGTTGTAGCTGAGGCTGTTGATCGTGTTCATGACCATGTTCCATGCTGCAACATTAAAAGCTGTAACACCTGCCAGACATCTCCATACATATCTCGACACTATATGGGATGGCCGGTATGATAAGTGAGGGGGAGACGAGTAAATGAGAACTACTTTGAATGTGCATGAAGATATCTTGCGGGCAGTTTGTTTCCTCTGAGACAAGTTCAACATATACTACAGGGTTTTCCAACATGAGGTGTTATTTTGGTATTCAAAGGAAAATTACATTTTTTGAGATAAATGATTGGATGTTTATTTCATAATAAAGAGGAAGGTATGCCGTTAATAATGATAAGCAACAGCATCAGCCAAATTTCCAACACGACCACACTCCTTTTCATGATGTCCATGTCCATAACCAAATCGCAAAGTGTCTGCATCACGAATTCGATCATTCAGGTCTTCAATCGACGCTGAGCTGTTGGCGTATACCTCATCTTTCACGTGGCCCCAAAGAAAGAAGGCGCAAAGTGTTAAATCACAAGATCTCGGTGGCCAATTGTGATCACTTCTTCGAGAGATAAAACGGTCCGGAAACATTTCCTGCAAGACTATCTGGACTGCAAGATTTTAACCATTTTTGTAGTGAATTTTAAAAATTGCAATGCGTTGTTGAAGCGTGTATCGTTCCATTTTTTTGTAATGTCATAGTTTCTACTTGTCAAATGTCAAAGAATAAACGCTTTAAAAGTGGGTGATTCAAAATAACACCTCTTATTGGAGAACCCTGTACATCAATTATGCTTTCGGCCGCTAACACCGTGTTACAAAAAATAGATTTTTTTCTGTCCTATGAACCAAATGCACATATTCGGAAAGAGGGGAAAAAATAAAAATACACGTGTATCGGCGATTTTCATGTACACGTCAGATTTTTTTTTTTTTTTTAAGTTTGAAGTATGAAGCTCGTAGTGGCCTGTGTGAAAGCCTTTCGACCGATTTTTAACCCTTTTTCAGTGATCCAATCGAGCTGATTTTTGGCAGGCAGACTCGTGGAAATGTCTGTATCACGTCAAATTTTTTAAAAACAATTTTTATCAATTCTCAGATATTCCCCAACTTTTATTATTTTTGAAAAAAAAATATTTTTTTCACTTTTCTTAGCATAACTTGAAGAGACTCAAAATTTTTAAACTACTTAAGCGTTACGAAAAAAAATGTTTTTTGACTGAAACCTTAAAAAAAACGATAATGATTTAAAAAAACAAATTTAGGAAAATCTGAGAATTGATAAAAATCTATTTTTTAAAATATTTGACGTGATACAGACATTTCCACGAGTCTGCCTGCAAAAAAATCAGCTCGATTGGATAACTGAAAAAGAGTTAAAAATCGGTCGAAAGGCTTTCACACAGGCCACTACGAGCTTCATTCTTCAAACTTAAAAAAAAAAAAATTCTGACGTGTACATGAAAATCGCCGATACACGTGTATTTTTATTTTTTATCCCCTTTCCGAAAAAGTAAATTTGGTTCATAGGACAGAATGTGTGTAACACGGTGTAATGGAAAATCCAATGACTCAGTTGAAAAAAATAATAAGGAATTTTGTTGGCCTGCAAAATGAAATACATAACCGATTGGTCTTTAACTTAAAGGTCCTCGCATATCCGACTCTCCCCTTTACCAATCTGGATCAATGAGTTCACAAATCTTGTTACTCTCTCTCTCGTTCTCTCTCTGAGGTTAATGGTTTTTTCCATCCTTTCTATACCGCCACTCATTCACAAGTATTTAATTCAAATTCAAAGCACATTGCCATTGAATTTTTGTTTGCTTTGAGTTTTGTAACCGGCAACAGGAGCAGCAGCAGAAAACTGTCGAGCATGAATTGCCACACACCAGCACCAGCAACAGCAAGGAAACGAACGAACAAGCATCCCAACCCAGCCAAGCACACCAAAAACGGGGCAAACAAACAAACAATCATAACCGTAAATAAACATGCAAATGAATGAATGGCTGACTGGATGGCTGCCTGAACGCAGGCTAAAGGACGACGAGAGCTGTTGCAAATGAGAAGCGAAAGGACTCTGGCAAAGTGGAGACAAACAAAGAAAGCTCAGTTAGAGAGCAGACCTTTTTATGATGTTCGGCAACAACGACACTAACAACAACAATGGCAACGACAAACGACAAAAAAGACAACGACACCTGCGTTGGCTGATAAACGGTGGGTTGCCAGCCATTGTTTATAAACTGGGAAATCACAAATGAAAGGGAATTTCCATTAAGGAATTTTGTAAACAAAAAGTGAGTTTGTGTTATTCAACCATCTGGAAGATTATACGTAAGGATATCGGTCTAAAAGCGTACTGAATACAGATGGTGCTGGAGCTGCAGCCTCGTCGACCTAGTTTGGAGAAGCAGAACGATTACGATGTTATTGAAACATTTTTTTTACTAACTCTTAGGGGATGCCCCACCGTGTAGCGATAGGAAAAAATGGTATTGGAGGGAGGGAAGTGGGAGTAGTGTTTCTTGATGTTTGCCATGAATTTGATAATGTCCCAATTTCTCAATCGTGCGATGGATTTTATCGACGACTTATGGCGTGACCTCTTTTGGGCGAATTGAACGTTTGGCTTCACAACTCCAAACAAGGCCGTGAAAACGTTTTACAAACCTAGGCAATCACAAGCTGGGACAATTGTGAAATAGGAAACTCAAGAGAAGAACTTGCCTCTGCCTTGCCGCTTGGCAACCCTGCCAGTTGCCATAAATACCATCAAGAAAACGACTGAATCCATAAAACATATTTACTGATAGCGTTACGTGTGTACGATTCTGAATGCATTCCCGGAAAAACAAACAAACGCAAAGGCAACAACCAAAAAAATATGAATGATGATTACTTCATTCCGTTACTTAAAATTATTGTCTGCATTATGGACAAACGGACGCCCCGGCAGACTCAGACCATCAACCAAAACGCTAGAGGTCGTTTTTTCCAACAACACTGAAATCGCTGCACGCTGGACAGACTGTTCAGCCATTTTCCAAATAATATGATATCCGGGAGACGAGGAAAAATTCAAAATTCATTTATTGAAAGAAAAAAAGCAGCCAGTGACATTTAGCGTTTTCGTTTCATATCACGCCAGTGTATGGGTATTCTCCATATGCCTTCCACGCAGCTCCCTTTTGCTTTTCCAGCTGTTTGTGGCGTCTGTGCCGCAACGCAGGCGAGAGCGCCACATTAAAAATGTAAATGTTGCAAATGTGAAAGAATTATAAATCATGGCTTAATTTTCCTGTTTCCGTTGTTAATGCTTTAAATGAAATGAAATTTTATTACAAAAAAAACAAACGTAGCATTTTCTTCCTTTCTCCTATCTATCATTTCAATTCAAGTGAACAACAAAAAGAAACAGATCTGAATAATAATGGATGTTGTTTTGAGAGGGGGGCATTAATGATAGTACCAAACCTGGGGAGGGGGGAGTAGAGTTTATTTTTGTATCGTCAGTGAGAAGTTGTAGAGTACTGGTTATCGGACACCCGAGCACATTTCAGTACATATGTATGACTGGAAGTGAAAATGTTTGAAGCGGCCACGAGGATGGTATGATATGTTAAATGAATTTAGATAAATCGTTGATTCTCATACGATTTAACATTGCCCGGCTGAGGTATTACAATGGGCAAAGGTGGAGGTTTCATAAAATATATGAAACATTTGATAAAATATATAAAACAATTCATAAAATTTCATTTCAGAAATAATGTGAAACATTTCATAAAGAATATTTCATAAAATGTATGAAATATTTCATAAAATATCTGAAATATTTCATAAAATATATAAAATATTTCATAAAATAAATATATGAAACATTTCATAAAATATATGAAATATTTCATAAAGTAAATATATGAAACATTTCATAAAATATATGAAATATTTCATAAAATATATGAACGATTTCATAAAATATATGAAACAATTCATAAAATTTCATTTCAGAAATAATATGAAACATTTCATAAAATATATGAAATATTTCATAAAATAGATAGAACATTTCATAAAGAATATGAAACATTTCATAAAATGTATAAACATTTCATAAAATGTATGAAATATTTCATAAAATATATGAAATATTTTATAAAATAAATATATGAAACATTTCATAAAATATATGAAATATTTCATAAAATCTATGAAACAATTCATAAAATTTCATTTCAGTAATAATATGAAACATTTCATAAAATGTATGAAATATTTCATAACATATATGAAATATTTCATAAAATAAATAAATGAAACATTTCATAAAGTATATGAAATATATTCATAAAATATATGAAATATATTCATAAAATATATGAAATATATTCATAAATTATATGAAATATATTCATAAATATATGAAATATATTCATAAAAAATATGAGACAATTCATGAGATATATGAAATATTTTTTATTTTTCAATTTTTGTTTTTTATTTTTTATTTTTTTATTATTTATTTTATTTTTTAATTTTAATTTTTTATTTTTTTATTTTTGTATTTATTATTTATTTTATTTAATTACAATCCCAAAAGAAAAAATGTACAGTAAAAGCTCGATTTTTGCAACCCCCGATTATTGCAACTCCCCGATTAGCGCAACCGTCATTTTTTTATATTACGGTCTTTATAAGTGCAACTTTCGAAGAAAAAGGTCGTGATAAGTGCAACTTTTTTCTGATGCACTGAAATCAGGAACTTTGTTTGGAGGTCGCGGTTAAACCAAATGCTCCCCTTTCAACATTATTCTCTGTTCGACTCTGTCCACTGTGAACGAGCGTACAATAACTGTTATTTTACCGTTGCCTTCCTGTTATTTTTCATCCCATATTCTTATATTTCAATATTTCAACATATATATTTGGGGCTCGGTAAGTGCAATAATCTCAGTTAATGCAACAGGCCTGATTTCCTATTTTTTTCTAATTCTGAATCCAAGGTTAAACCTGGTGCCAAAGAACATATCGCTTATTTACTTCCTTTGTGTCACAATTCAATTTTAAATTGCTGCTCAGAAAAACCTGTAACTCTGTTGTTTAAGTTGACTTTTGTTCTGTACTTTTGTTCTATATTAAACAGACATATGCCAGACCTCTAGATTATTCGGGAAACCTATAAGTTTTTCCTATATTTGCTAAATAAGACGCAATTGAAAACTTTAAACGGCTCTCGTGAAAGAATCATATTTTGAGTTGTGACACTATTGAAGTAAATGCGCGATATTGGTACATTTTTGCAGCGACAGACCAATGCCTCTGGTCTGGAATCGAACCCACAAAAATAGTTCGACTTACGGAGAGTTATGGAATTATTTATAAAACTGTTTAAGGGAATTTGTCTACTTAAAGAAAATTCGACTGATGCAAGTTTCACTATATTTTATATATAATTTTGAAATTTTGTTTAATTTATAAATTTTTTGTTTTTATTTTTATAGAGAAAAGCTGAAGTGATCAAAACAATCTTCAGATTTGGGATCTTACAGAAGATATTGAGTAAATATGGCCCGATTTATTTTAACGAAGAGTATAGACTTCGTGAGCTGTTTGAGCTATGCCCCGAAGTGAACGTAGTTACGGGCATTGTGCTGGCTGGGCCATCTCGGTCGAATGAACAAAAATGCGCCAGCCATAAAGGCGTTGGATGACAATTACGATGGTCAGCGCAGACAGGGAAGACCAAGATTTCGGTGGAAGATGACCAAGTGGAAGATGACATGCAAATCCTTAATACGACGATCGGGAGAAAGCGCGCACAAGACCGAAGTGTTTGGCAATCATTTATTAAGCAGGCCAAGACCAACAACACATTGTAGAGCCAACTTAAGTATGTAAGTACTGAGTAAATACTTTATCAGCCGTATTCTGAAGAACAATTAGCTGGTCATATTTTTTCATATGCCATTTTAATAAAATATTCCCAAGATTTTTTTAATTTTTCCCGAGGTTCAAAATTGGGAACATTCCCACAAAAAAGGGAGAATCTGATAAAAAAAAAATTAAATTTAAATAATTCCAAACGAGGTTCAAAATTGGGAACATTCCCACAAAAAAAAGGGAGAATTTGATTAAAAAAAAAATTTAAATAAGTCCGCCAAAAAAATCTTTGTAATTAATATTTTTATTAAAGGTTTTACTTTCTTTCAGGTTAAAAGTGTGATTTTTTTTTCATACAATGCAACCACACCCAAATATTGCACATGGGATATTTAAACTTTTACTGAGGAGGTAACATAATATGTTGCCTGAAAAAGTATAAAATTTTCCACCATTGCCAACGTTTAAGGTTAAAAGAAGTAGAGGCGGTTAAGGCGCAATTTGGAGGCTGCAGAAAACTCGTTCGGCCCGGCATCAAATATTACTGCCCCATGGAAGAAAGTATAAAACACAATATTTATTCTTTACAATATAAACAAGTGTTAAATGTGCCAAATATTTTTCAGGTATGGTGCGATCCGAAGAATTATGTACCGCACAAGACGGCTCAAAGGCTGGAATTAACTAAAAGAAATTGGTGGAGATTCAAATATGGAGCAGACACTTTTTCTGTAAATGAGGATGAGGTAATATTTTGAAAAATCATTAAATTGTAAATATGGGTCCTTCAAGTACTTGGCAACTCAAGTGGGTTGCTGGCATGAAATACATTTCTTTCTATTTCCTGCTGCAATTAATGGGCACTCGCAGTAGGATGTCCCAGAATATGTTGAATATAAGACGACAACCAAATTAATTCGACCTCTTAATTATCATACTTCCTTCCATGCTCTCTCCACTGTCGTATATTAATATAAATATGTATTTCACCGACTACTATCGAGGTGTGACATTTTTTCGTATATTTATGCCCCGCCATTCATTTGTTCTGCCCTGCACTGCTTCATTCTCGATGCATCTGCAATTTTTCCGCTTAACCACCATAAAAACGCAGCTGTGTCCCTGAATCTGCATCTCTGGAAGTGTTTGCCACCGACAGTCTCCGTATTTAATGCAATTATCTGTAAACCACGCACCAGAAATCGCTGGCACCCAAAAGACAGTTACTTTACTATCCAGTCATCGTCGTCTGTCCTCTACAGGCTTTAGTGCCGTTCGGTTTGGTTGGCTGTTGAGCTGACTGGTTGGACATCTGGTGGCTGTTACTTGCATTGCAATATTTCTATTGAAATTATTATTTTAATAAAGTTGATGTTGGTGAAAACAGTCAAGGGGGGGAGGTGGACCGAGGAAACGGAAAAACGCCAACCCAGCCAGAAATAAATATGTAAAGACCGAAATGAAACATTGTGTCTGAGGTTGTCAGAAAAGTGCCAACCGAAAGAGAAATTAAGTCTGCTAAAATGACAAATGGCGTTGAACTTATGCTATTTTTTTGCGTTCTGTTGCCGCCGTCGCCTGTCGTCTCTGTATGTGTGGAAAATGTGCAATTGCCAGTCTGCCAGTGCGAACATTCAACAGTGTAGCTGTCGGGCCTGCCTTTATGGCAAAAGAAGATGTTAAGCATTTATGTGGCCAAAGGAAATTAATAAGTATGCACAATAATGTATGGCTGCCAGGAGGGGGCAGAGAAGAGCAGCATTGGAAATTCATTTTCTTTTTCATTTCGGAAAAATATGAAGTTAAACAGTAACCACATGCAAAGGCTGACATTCGGCCAGACCACACTGAGTAGTCGTCACAGAACGTGGGTGTCATTTAAGAGTTAGCAACATTTGGTTGTGGGACTCTATGACCTGTTTGCATACAAAAAAAATGTGATTTAGTTTTTGCGGGAATATTTCTATTTCCGTTGGATTTCCAGGAATCATTTCCACTTCAAGGACACCAATACGGCACCTTGTCTAACGAGAGGTCAGTTCAGATATTCCTCACTAGTCCTAATTGCACTAGGCTTGCTGGCTGTCACAGTCTAACTCTTCTAAACTAGTAAGTTGTAATGCGCCTATGGCGCCCGTTGAAATATGGAAAAAAAAAATTTTGAAAAAAAAAATTTTTGGGGAAAACAAAAAATTTTTGGTGGAAAAAAAAAATTTTGTTGAAAAAAAAATGTTTTCTTGAAAAAAAAAATTTTTGTTAAAAAAAAATTTTAGTTGAAAAAAAAATTTTGTTGAAAAAAAAATTTTGTTGAAAAAAAAAATTTGGAAAAAAAATTTTTGTAAATTTTTTGTTGAAATAAAAATTTTGTAAAAAAAAAAGTTTTTGTAAAAAAAAAAATGTGTAAAAAAAAATTTTGGAAAAAAAAAAAATTTTTTTGAAAACAAAATTTTGCAAAAAAAAAATTTTTAAAAAAAAATTTGGGGAAAACACAATTTCTGTACAAAAAAAAAAATATTATTTTTTTATTATTATTATTATTTATAGAAAATTATAGAATGCCTATTTAAATTCCTACGTACTGCGTGACAGAGTCAGTGAATCAGTGTCGAGGGTAAATATATATTAAGATAAATAATTGCGCCTTTTTAGAGTTAGCAACATTTGGTGCCGGGTTTCTACGATGCAATCAACACAATTTGTTACTGGACTATCTTCATTTCCAGGATTCATTTACAATTCAATCAGGCACCTAGCCAAACGCGAGGTCATTCCAGATAGCCCTCACTAGTCCTAATTGCAGTAGGCTTGCCGGCTGCTGTCACATGCTGTCATTTCTAAATAAATAATTGCACCACTAAATACTTAGCATTCCAGTTTCCAATCTGACAGCTGAGTGATGCTTACATTATTTGTACGCACACTGTCTACTGGCTATGCGCTGTCGTCTCCTACTAAGGGATAACCGAATAAAATGTACACGAGTAGCTGGAGTAGTTCGTCTATCCATTTGCAAAGCTAGGCCGGGCCAATGCCATCATTTGTGTGACTCTGCCTATTTCATGTAGATGCCAGTTTTCGGGATATGTCTGCACTACGGTATAGTCGTATAGACAGTCAACATGCATTTGTGTATATGGATATGTAATTGCTTTTAAAAATCCAGTGTCCCACAGCCCACTGCCCTCCCCCCCACTGCGCTGCCAATGGAAAAGAACAATTTGAATGTCTAACTCTAATGTCGGTTTATTTGTTTGTCTCTGGCCGTTCATTGTAGCAGCCTAACTCCATGGAAGTGTGTCTGTCTGTCCGTCCGTCCGCCTGTCTGTCTGTCTGTCTATCAATTGGCCAAATTTCAATTTTAAAACCTTATGTTAGACATTTTGGAAAATTGAAATTGGTTAGAAGCGAAACCAACAACCAAACAAGTAGGACGGACAGATATCACACATGCAACTTTTGTGGGAATTTGTTGTTCGATGTTGTTGTGTTGCTATGGCGGCTCTAGTTGGGGGGGGGGGGGGGGGGTGTTGGTGTTAAAGGAGACTGCCTGCCATTGGCCTTGTGTGAGAACAGCTGATGTTACTGACACCACTGGTTTCGGGTTTGATGTTGCAATTATGACGTACTCGTCTGTGCCGTGTTGAACTCCACATCCATTTACAGCCACACCAAACAACAACAACGTTACAATTGCCACCACAGTGCATTGTTTTGAAAGTTTCTATTCGTTTGGATAAGCACAAGTTGCAGGAAGACGGCACGGGACAACTTTGAGACACTGCAATATTTATTAACTGAAATGACAACTACATTTCAAACTTCTTTAATTTAAAATAAGCAACAATTTCTATTTCGAAATTGTTTGGTTGTCTGCACAAGCAGCAGCAGCATTGAACAATTTTTACAGAATATGTTACTTGTGCATTCAATGAAGGAGGGTCTCGCGTTAAATCTAGAAATTTTTGTAAGACATACGCTGAATGTAAGCACTCAGGCGGTATTTCCTTCATATTAGTGATTAGGTAGATTTGCTGTCGAATATACACACAGGAAAAATCGTGTGAGGAAGGAAAGGAAAGGAAATTCATGCTATAGAAGTTCAAGTTCCACGGCAATTGTAGCAAAACATTTATTTGATGTGCAAACACTTGAAATCGTCAACAACTCCGAAACACAATTATGTGACTTGAAATATTTTTGCTGACAATATATACATACATATGTATGTGTTTGCTGGAAAATATGTTTGAGACAATCAGCCCGATTATGAAAACTCCCAGGGAGATAATTCCCGGGGAATTTTTTTTTTTCCAAAATAATATCCTCTTTTTGCTAAACAGATCGGGAGAATAATGATAAGGGACAGACCTATTCGATTATTCGAAGTCAGCTTTTTTGTTTGACTCCCGGTTTGTTGAAGTATTTTCTTCTGACAAAAGTAAATTCCCAGGGAGTTTCCATAATCGGGCTAAATATGTCGCTGAGGTCGAACATTCACCTGATTTGTTACGCCATCATCGTATGTGTCTGGAAGTGGAAGTGGCAACCAGCAAAAACGCTAGGTATGTGTTTTTGTTGTTATAGTTACAATAATTGCCATCCTTTTCAGTTTGTGCTGCGTAATGAAATAAAGGAAAACTTGACACAAGAGTTCTTTAAAATACAATAAAATATATTTTGAATAAACATTTGCACACAATTACTACAGCATTTTTTGTTTGTTTGTTCTTCTTTGGCATCGTCTTATAAACGTCCATTCATTCGTCCGTTTGACTAAAGCTCCGATCGTCTGGCTGCCTGTCCTGCCATGTCCTTTTTGGAATATTATGCATTTAATTAAAATTTGCATGTTGCTGCCGTCCCCCCACCTCACCCTTAACATGCAATGATTGTTTTCTTTTTAAAGGATACCAACACATATCCGGCCTCCTTGATTTGCATGTTGTCTCTGCTAGACCTACATATCCTTATAAAAAAGACTTTAAAGTGATAGTGATAGTCCATGAATACTAAATTGTGCTTTATGTCTTCAAAAGTACACATATGCAGATGTGCGAGTATGTAAAATGTGGCACTGCCCTCGCTCCCGGTTCTATCCAGCATTTGCCTTTCGCATGCAGGCCGTTGATAAACGTTCTGCCTCATCCCTTTGTGGCCCTACCTGTCATGTTAATATGAGACACAGAGAGTCGAGTGCACGCCAACACACCGACACTGGCGCTGGCGCTGCCTGCCGTTCTGTATTCATTTTGACTTGAACCGACTCCATGCGATGGCCACTGTGGAGTGGGAGTCGATGGCACAAGTGAAAGAGGATCCATGTCAGGAGTGTATGCAAAGCAATTTATACCCCCTTTTTTTGCTCTCTACATAATTTAAATTAAGCCTGTAAAGGATCATCATTGTTATGCTCTGTTGTACTCGTACGGCGACAATTTGAATGTGCAGCATACGTCTACATGTACGTGGAATGCACAGTGGGCAATGTTTTACAACCGATGGGAATTCAGTGAAATTGCCTAAAGAAAAAGAGAAAAGTAAATGGAAAGACTTTGATGTACGAAATTGAAGAGAAAATAATGAAAAGTTCTACACCAAAATGAAGAGAAGTGCAGTAGTTGGAAAAATGCTGTTCAAATTCATCAATTGGTTTAACACTTTTTTTTCTCAGTGTAGAAGCTGTTGGAATGTAAGACATTCACAGAAAAAACATTTCCCTTTTCAGATCACCGATGTTGGGTGTTGGTACCAATTAACATGATGGCCGTTTATCCAGTGTTTTCCTTTACCCAAAGATGCCTGTCTGTTTAAAAATAGAAAATTGAGAAAATGTTTGAAAAACATTTTTTTTTTCAATTGCAATTTCAACTTGGAAACAATCGATTGAAAATGTTTTGCCACACATTGTGGGTAAGTTGATATTTTTTAATTTTTATTTTGTCGAGATAAAATCGAATCCGACAGATTTTGTGTTTAATTGAAATTAATTGATTAATATATTAAGTAGAAACTACGCCAAATGGAACGATACACGCTTCAACAACGCATTGAAATTATTGAAATTCACTACCAAAAATGGTGAAAAGTCTTGCAGTCACAGTTCGCACAACTAAAGCATTTTTGGGCCATCGTGAAGCACCTGGTCGGACCGCAATACAGAAATTCAGTTTGTTGGGACAAGTTAGTGATGTGAAGAATAACACCCGTGCAAGTCGCTCAAGAACAACTGAGAGTATTGCTGCTGTAGCCCAAAGTGTTGAAGAAAACTTAGGTTTGTCCATTAGGGTGGAGTGAAAACATGCTTTTTTTTTAATTTGAAAAAGTTAACCTCGGAAAGAGATGTAGTCTGGGGTCCTAATGAGGGGAAAAATAAAGAAAAACATTTTAAAAAATTTTTAGGGGTCGCGCCACTCCCTCGAAATTTGGAAATTATCGCTATTTTGGCGTTGATTTTAGAAAAATCCTAAAAATTAACGACTTAACTTATTCGAAATTTAAAAGTTTGAACTTGTTCAGTGCCCAAACAAAAGTATTTGAGGCAAATATGAGGATAATCGACTAATATTTGTTGCTTTGGTGGCGATTTCATTGTTCAGTCAATTTTCTGAAGAAGGGACGATTTGACTTATTTTACTTTTTGAAATTTTTGAACAATGAGAAATTTTTTTTTAAATTTTTTCATGACCTTATTTCATTGTTTACGCTATTGCAAACATTTATTGGCATAAAACTTTTTTATGATTTTTCTAAAATCAGCGCCAAAATAGCGATAATTTCCAAATTTCGAGGGAGTGGCGCGACCCCTAAAAATTTTTAAAATTTTTTTTTTTATTTTTCCCATCATTAGGACCCCAGACTACATCTCTTTCCGAGGTTAACTTTTTTTTTTTGAATTTCACTCCACCCTATTGTCCATTCCTCGTCGTTCTTTGGAATTGGGCATTCCTCAAATGTCATTACACCGTATTTTGCATAAAGGCTTATAAACTTCAGTCAACACAAGAACTCAAGCCGGCCGATCATCAACCACGTCGTGTCTTTGCTGATTGGCTCCTTGAAATGCATGAAAATGATCCGCAATTCCATCGAAAAATCATCTAGACTGATGAGTCCCATTTCCAACTCGTTGGCTACGTTAATAAGCAAAATTGTCGCATCCGGGGGCTCGGAAAACCCAAGAGTTATTGTTGAGAAGCCTCTCCATTCTCAGCGTGTGACTGTTTGTGTGCGGTTTATGGTCCTTACTTTTCCAAAAATTAGGTTGGATCAACAGGATTGCGCTATCAAGAGATGATTAATGATTTTTTATGGTCAGAGTTGGATGATATTGAGCTGGACAACGTTTCCTTTCAACAAGACGGCGCTATGTGCCACACAAGCAACGAAACCATTGCTCTTTTATGGGAAAAGGTTTCCGCAACGTGTTATCTCTCGAAGAGGTGATCACAATTGGCGACCGAGGTCTTGTGATTTAACATCTTGCGACTTGTTCCTATGGGCCCCCAAAGGACCAGGAATGATAAGGTCTACGCCAACAGCCCAGCGTCGATGCAAGACCTCGACAATAGAATTCGTGAGGCTATCGAGGACATAGAGCAGCCACTTGGCGATTTGGTTATGGAAAATTTCATGAAAAGGATATGGTCCTGTTTTTCACTTTATTATGAAATAAACATTCGATCATTTATCTCAAAAAATTCCATTTTTCTTTGAATACCAAAATAACACCTCTTGTTGGAAAATCCTGTATATATTTTAATAATTATTTGTTTTTTTTTTCCCATTCAGCAGCTGTACCTCATCCTGTTTGAGGTGGATGAAGGGGCTGGTCTTCGACGATTGGTGGCGGGTTGCTTGCTTCAGCTGGATCTTCTATTGGTAAGATTGGTTGGAAAAGAATCATTTCCATATCCTCAGCGTACTCTGTGACATAGAACGGTAGGAGTTTTTGATAGGCGACCCTTGTGGAAGTGAGGGTTGAAGGGTGGTATTTACTACACAGTTCATGTATCTTTGTGGTGCAGAATGAGCTGTCTGAACAAGTTTTCCCCATCCAAATGTCTCTCGAAGTTGGTGTTCACTTACAAATCATCAAAATTTACCCCACAGTGGCTTTTGTGTGGAATAACCAGCAGACAACCAACCAACCGAAAAATAATGATGAAGTTGGGGGGGCTCTTCCCTCTAGCCGTTATTCGTTCATTTTGCACGTGTGTGAGTCTGCTGTTGCATAAATGTTGTAGGCGTTATTTGTTGCATGTTATATGCATGTTTTGTCATGACACATTGCTGACGTTTATTAACACATAAATTTTGATGAGCAGGTGTAGCTGAAGTCCCCCACAAAGCGCACACCATCGCCATCGCCATCTCTTCGCATTTGGTCTTTGGCGAGGGTGGCGGTGGGAGAAAGCCAAAGGACGAGACGATTTGAATGGCTAACAACTTGGTGTTGTGTCTTCGTTTTTGGAAATAAAATACATTCAGTGTGTATTTTGTATTTGTTTTATATCCACATTTCTGTTGGTTTTTGGGAAATTTTATATATTTTTAGGATTATAAATGACAATTGCAAATGTGATCAAGGTTTTTTTTTTGTGAGTTTTTTTCTTAAATCAATTTGAATTTTATGTTTCTTTTTGGTATTGTCTTCATTTCCTTTTGGGGGTGTAGGTTGGCAGTGGCTGGGTGTTGGAAGTTGCCAGACAAAAGGAATAAACTCTTTTTTTTGTGGCTGGCATGTCAGTGGATTTATGAGATTATTTTGAAAATATTTCGGAGTTTTTTTTTTTTTTTAAAAATAATTTAAACATTTTGATGAACAAACAAACGCATGGCTTCGGCAGAGATTTATCTATGAAATATCTGCACCAGAACAATGACCGAGAGAAACTGAAACTATTTTATCGATTCCAATAAAATCAGCGGAGGATTTTTTAAATTTATGATTTAAAACAATTCATATTATTTTTTGCTCATATTGCCAAGACTTTTTTTCCAGTTGTATTGGCTGGGACACGGCAAATCGAAAAAGACTGCTGAGTGGTGTCTTCGATAAATTGGCAACGCCTAGCTGGTTATCCACTCTGAAAATTAGGAGTTGACATTATCCCTCACGAGATGGTTTCGAAAATGAAACTCTAACTGGAAAGACCCCATACGTATCATTTGTATGACCCAAAGGAGGTCAATGTGGAAATGTAAAAACACGTCGCCGTGGTGTGGAACAACACAAAATAAATATTATCCGGCAAGTCTGGTGCAAATAATTACCATAAGCAGCTTAGAATATTTAATTTGCCGTATGTATCACACACAGAAAAAGTCAAACAAACTTAACCACAATTTGTTTACGTTTAAGGCATTTATGACATACAAGGCTAAAAAAGGTTGTAAGGTCCAAAAAACAAAAATCCTACGTTCAGAATAAAACGGAAATTTCCAGCCACTTTTTTTTTACCATGGCAAATCATAATTTTATATGAAATACCTAAATGAGATCAAGGTCCATCTGCATTGTAGAAAAAGAACCAAGTAATTTGTATTCACTTAGAATTCGGCCATCCTTCCAATTACTTTTCCACAGATAATAATTTTGTATGTGAGAGATGTAACTTATGAGAACTGCCGGTTGATTCAAAATAACACCTCGTGTTTGGAAAACCCTTTACATTTAACGGGAAAATAAATCTTCTTAATATATATTTGCCCTCGACACTGATTCACTGACTCTGTCACGCATTACGTAGGAATTTAAATAGGCATTCTATAATTTTTAATTTTCTATAAATAATAATAATAAAAAAATAATATTTTTTTTTTGTACAGAAATTGTGTTTTTCCCAAATTGTTTTTTTTCAACAAAAATTTTTTTTTCAACAAAATTTTTTTTTTCAACAAAAAAATTTTTTTTTAACAAAAATTTTTTTTTTCAAGAAAACATTTTTTTTTCAACAAAGTTTTTTTTTTCAGCAAAATTTTTTTTTTCCACAAAATTTTTTTCCCATATTTCAACGGGCGCATTACAACTTACTAGTAATAAATAACAACTGCGGAGATTTCACGATCGGCACTGCACCACAGACGATCACCACAGCAGAGTGAGTTCCCAAAATAGTAATACAAAAAAAAGTAAATGTAAGAAAGAGGGAGAACAACAAATAATGGAATTTCCAAAAAAAAATAAGTAACTAACAAAAACATTTCCCTTTTCAGATCACCGATGTTGTGTGTTAGGACCAATTAACATGGTGGCCGTTTACCCAGGACTTTCCTTTACCCAAAGATGCCTGCCTGTTTCTGACGTGTTTACAAATAGAAAATTGACAAAATGTTTGAATTTTTTTTTTTTCAATTGAAATTGCAACTTGGACGCAATCGGTTGAAAATGTTTTGCCACACATTGTGGGTAAGTTGAGATTTTTCATTTTTATTTTGTCGTCGAAGTGTAAGGATAAAAGACGAAAAAAAAACAATTATTAAATTGTAAAAAAAATATATACACATTAGGGGGGAGTGAAATTCAAAAAAAAAAGTTAACCTCGGAAAGAGATGTAGTCTGGGGTCCTAATGAGGGGAAAAATAAAGAAAAAAATTTTTGGGGGGGGGGGGTGGCGGTGAAATTATCGCTATTTTGGCGTTAATTTTAGAAAAATCCTAAAAAGTTTTATGTCAATAAATGTTTGCAATAGCGTAAACAATGAAATAAGGGCATGAACAAATTTAAAAAAAATTTTCTCATTGTTCAAAAATTGCAAAAAGTAAAATAAGTCAAATCGTCCCTTCTTCAGAAAATTGACTGAACAATGAAATCGCCACCAAAGCTACAAATATTAGTCGATTATCCTCATATTTGCCTCAAATACTTTTGTTTGGGCACTGAACAAGCTCAAACTTTTAAATTTCGAATAAGTTAAGTCGTTAATTTTTAGGATTTTTCTAAAATCAACGCCAAAATAGCGATAATATCCAAATTTCGAGGGAGTGGCGCGACCCCTAAAATTTTTTTAAATTTTTTTTCTTTATTTTTCCCCTCATTAGGGCCCCAGACTACATCTCTTTCCGAGGTTAACTTTTTCAAATTAAAAAAAAAGCATGTTTTCACTCCACCCTAATACACATCATAGAAAAAGTCTGCGTACATACATTTATTTAGCATAAGAATATTATTTCGCCAAAAAAAAGAAATTACATTTTTAAATTATTGGTGGCTTAATACATGAGTCAAATATCTATGAATGGTTAAGCAACAAAACAGCAAGCAATGTGAATAATAACGCTCCTATTTATAGATGACATTTACAAAAGTCCCATAATTAACAAAGAAAAAGTCTGCGTGCAAAAATTCGATATTTGTTCCCATGGTTTTTATAGTCTCAACCTACGGGTAGGAGGGTATACATATATCATTTGATACGGCTCAAAAGTGTAACGCCTAGAAATATTCACATTAGAATCCAAGTGTCTTTGAACCAAAATCGATTCATGACTTTCTAAATCGTTTGAGCCATGTCTGTTATGCTGGTACGCACGATAACTTTCGAAAAAATCGCTTTTTAATTTGGCATGAGTTAATTTTATAATATAATAATATTGCATATGGGCTATATGGCCACACCCCTTCGGGTACCTACTTTTTACTTTACGTTGACCCCTAAAATGGTATTTTTTTTTATTAAAAATACATTTCTAATATAATTTTTTTAAATAAAAATATTAATGAATTTTGAGTATTGTTTTTCCACATATATATTTTTTTTATCTAAATGTAATATTTAATACAATATTCAGAAGATTATTTGAGATTTAGTTTATATTGACCCTCACAGTAAAATCATGACAAAGTAGTTACGTTTCTTTACATTTCAGCTAAATATATGTGTGTACATGCGTACAGTAAGAAATCATATTCAATTGTAATCCTTTTGCAAATGAAATCATTACATGGCCAGCCGGATGAGGGCGGGACTGCAATCGAACGGATGAATTTAATGCTACGCCATTGCCAGGACCTCAACCTCGCATTTGGGAAAAGAAAGAAATGAAACAGGGGGAAAACACACACACGCACACATTTTCCTCCTATTAAGAAGAATATTTAATTTTTTTTTCTTCACCAAACCCAACAGTCGTACTCTGCTCATATGAACAATGTCATAATCATTCTCACACACCCGAAGTCATAGGAAGAAGGCAAATAAAAACCAACAAAAAAAACGTATTTTTATTACTCATACTCTCTATCGCACCCCCATCTCAATCAGGCCACATATGGTCTAACACCCTCACACACACACACACCCACACCCATTTACCTTTACAATCGTCCACTGACACTGCACTTGAAGGCATGCATTTTATTTTCTTGCTGCATGATGTCATGCTGTTACATTTGTGTTTGTACAGTAGTAGTAGAGAGAGAGAGCAAAAAGACCATAAGGAGAGTCCATAAAAGATCATTGTTGGAATGGCAGTACGTTTGGTTAACTATAACGATGTTTGCATGGATGTGGTGTGTGCGAGTGTGCTTGTGCAAAAATGGCGGTGAAGCAAATTAAACGAATTATTATTGTAATCATAACAATTTCCGGTGCAACCAATTACCAGAGATTTTACTTCTTTTACACCTGAAAGCTGAAAGGGAATAACAATAATCGTACACACTCCCACACAGTTGTCCATATGTGAGTGTGTTCGCGCTCAAACTTACCACATTCGAACAGAGTGGTTACAACAACAAGTCAGTCAGTCAAAAGGGCGTTATGGTCGAATCTTATATACTCTAAACCTTACAGCGTACACAAGAGAAGGTGTTTATTTAAGCAGAGGATGAGACAAATTAATTATTCGACTAGGAAGAATATATGTAGATAAAGGCAAAAGTTATTAAAATGGGTGCAGTAAACACCGAAGACCCCCAGAGGCAGCCAACATTTACATCATCGTAAAGACAGATGGTCGAGAGTTTTACAAGATTATCAGCGTATTTGCCGGAACCATGATGCGCCATTACACGTGTGATAACTAAATTGAAAAAAAAATACAAATAAATTTCAATTAAAATATTGGTTTCATTGATTAACATTTTAATTGAAAGTGCTGCAATCACAGAAATGATAATTGATTTCTTGTAAAAATATTGATTATAATTTTAATTAAATTGATTAAAAAAATAATTGCTATTGGTTTGTGATTAAATAATTTTTTTTTGCGTTTTAATTAAAATAAATTTCAATTAAAGGAATTATATATTTGATCATATAAATGATTGATTCCTTGAGAAAAGTATTGATTAAAATTTTAATTAAATTGATTGAAAAAAATAATTGGTATTTATATGTGGTTAATTAATTTAATTTTAATTAAAAACAGTTTCAATTAAAGGAATTGTTCCCATGTGAAAAATATTGATTATAATTTTAATTAAATTGATTAAAAAAATAATTGCTATTGGTTTGTGATTAAATATTTTTGCGTTTTAATTGAAATAAATTTCAATTAAAGGAATTATATATTTGATCATATAAATGATTGATTCCTTGAGAAAAGTATTGATTAAAATTTTAATTAAATTGATTGAAAAAAATAATTGGTATTTATATGTGGTTAATTAATTTAATTTTAATTAAAAACAGTTTCAATTAAAGGAATTGTTCCCTTGTGAAAAATATTGATTAAAATTTTAATTAAATTGATTAAAAAAATAATTGGTATTTATATGTGGTTAATTAATTTAATTTTAATTAAAAACAATTTCCATTAAAGGAATTGTTCCCTTGAGAAAAATATTGATTAAAATTTTAATTAAATTGATTTTAAAAAAATAATTGCTATTGGTTTGTGATTATTTTTTTTTCGTTTTAATTGAATTAAATTGTATAGTTGATCACTCAAATAATTGAATTCTTGTGAAAAATATTGATTAAAATTTTAATTAAATTGATTGAAAAAATAATTAGTATTGGTTTGTTGTTAATTAATTTTTATTGCGTTTTAATTGAAATAAATTTCAATTAAAAGAATTGTATAGTTGATCATACAAACGATTGTTTCCTTGTGAAAAATATTGATTATAATTTTAATTAAATTGATTAAAAAAAATAATTGTGATTAAATAATTTTTTTTTGCGTTTTAATTGAAATAAATTTCAATTAAAGGAATTGTAAAGTTGATCACTAAAATAATTGTTTCGTTGTGAAAAATCTTGATTAAAATTTTAATTAAATTTATTTAAAAAAAATTGATTGATTTTTGATTAAAATTTTAATTGAATCTATTAAATAAACTAAAAATATCTGGATGCAATTATTTATTATTTAAATATATTTATTTACTTTTTTGAGGTAAATTACAAAGAACATACACCATATTATGAATACCCCAACAGTCTTACTAGTTGGAAATTTTTGAAATCTTATGGTGTTCAGACCACAACTCCATAACATTGCTGTTTTAAAACAGTCTGGAATTTGTTTAACCCTTTCATTCCTACTAGGATCATATTTCCCAGCGAAGGCGATTATATCACGTATCCCTTAGACATCTTAGATATTATCCTTATAAATATAGTGGCCGTCAAAATTAAAAATAACCTAAAAGATTTAAAAACCGGTAATGGACACATCTTCTCCAGGAGATATCAAATTCTTCTGCAGTCATATTGGACTGCATTAGAAAGCCGTTATCCAAATTGTAGGGTGCATTAAAAACCTCAGAACATTCACTTGTTTGTTCACGAAACACCAACACATTTTATATGATGGCTTAAGGGCTTTATACCGATATCAAAGTTCACATGTATGCCCGTGTATATTTGCGTGGCACAAAAGAAACAAAAATCCTGTATATTTCATACATACGACTGTGAGTGTATTGGTGCATGATGTTCTCCAAAAATTCTCAATTATATCCATAAGTCGTCATCATCATCATGATCGCTGTGCGAGACATACAGTAGGTGGAAAATTCAAAACTAGCCCTACATTAACTTCCTTATTCGACTGACAAAAAATAATGAAATCTTAGGTAAGGCTGCCTCTACCGCATATTTACAGTTCAAGGGCGACATAATGGTTTGAAATGCGGACAACAACAACTCACCCCTGAGGATGCTGGACAAATCCTAACGAAATGTCGGATAGACAGACTGAAATAATATTCTTTTATTTGCATTGGGATTTGGAAGTGACCTTAAAAGCCCGAATAGGTAGAACCTAAGAAAACCCCTATTCCTGGGATATGCCCCATCCCAAACACATATTTTATTAACATTTCTGTAGTTTCCGTAACACTGTGGCTCGTGTGCATTTTTCCCGAATGTAAAACTTATTGCGAAAGGTTGTTAAAACCGTTGCAATCTAGCGATTGTTCTCGAGGCTGGTGCCATAGCCATTAAGCTGGCACGCACAAAGTGTGGGCAAAGGGGGGGGGGGGGGGGGGGGCGAAGTTCATATGCCGCAAAACTTTACAAATGCGTGCGGTACACGATCCGCTGCTTTTAACATACGAACAAAAATATGAAAAGTTATTCCTTTAACTTCAAACCGAAAAATACACACACACACATACCGCCACAAAATAAGATGCAGTAAACCGATTTTTGTATATATAATAATACATATCGCACCCTCCATGCAAAAGGGTCACAACTCAAAATTCCAAAAAAATGTCAGGAGAGACAAAAAACTGTTTATGTAAAACTGATTGTAATTAGGGATTTCTACTCTGAATTAATTTATGGAAAAAAGTCAGTTTTGGAACATTTTGAGTTATGACCCTTTTTTAGGCAGGGTGCAATATGTATATAGCCTCAATGCTTAACAGCTTCACCAGAAAAAAAGGAGTTTTAATGTACAACAACAGCAATAAAACAATGCCATTGTATAGAACTGCCTCTCTAATAACTTTTAACAATTCCATTATATTTTTTGTTTTGTGTTTTTTTTTTCTCTCTCTCTCGTTCTCTCTTAATCGACTCAAATCCGTATTAAAAGCGAGTTTCTGAACATGTTCATGTTCATATTACACATGTGCCTATGTGTGTGTGTGTGTGTTTCAAATTCTATTAAATTCATTGGACGATAATAATTTTCCAATCATATACGATTTCGTTGGCTGGCTGATGATGATGGCTTTACACTACCTAGCACTGCTGCTGCTTCTACTTCAGCTTCAGCTCCTCCTGTTCGGCGATTTTAATTTGCACCAGAAATTAATTGAGTTTACAATAATAAAAAACAAAAACAAAAAGTTGCCATAATGAATTGTAATAATGCAGCTATTAATTCACATTTCCTTTTGTTAGGTGAGCTGGGTTTGGGGGTGGTACGGACGAAGGTCTTACAAAGAAACCAACGATGCTGATCAAGGATGTGAAAGAAATTAAAGTCAAAGGTAATTCGGCGGAATACGGAGCGGAAAGTCATTGTTAAAGATATTGCAAATTATTAACGAAGAAACAAAAGCGATGATTCTTATTGTCTTCAAATAATATGTAATCCGATTAATTACACGTATGCGTATGATTAATTTAAATCTATTATCAAATCGTAATACTTATAATGTCCAAAGGACAATTATGGACAAAACAAAGATTACATTTGCGCAAAACTAACGAATATGGGGATCATGAACTACCCCCCCCCCCCCTCCAATTGATCGTCGAAAACAAATGTATTCAAAGAGAGTCATAATTTGGTGGGGATTTTTGTAGCGATGACATCATTGGCCCATTCTTCTTTGAAAATGGATCTGGAAACGCCACTACTCGTTCAATGTCGAGCGCTACATTTTTTTGTTCCCGCAGATTGAAGACAGGGATTTGGATGAACTTTTGATTCTGTGATACGCTCATATCGAGCAAGCCATACGTGAGCTACAGCTAGAAACCGCCACCAAGGATGTTTTGCTGACATGCCTGTCAGGGCAGCCTTATACATGAAATCCTGTTCCATAATTAATGCGAACGATCTTGCGAATTTTTTCATTTATAAACATTTTTTTATTTGGAGTAGTAAATTGAAAAAAAGTATAATTTATTTATTGTTTGTTAGGACTCGCCAAGCCAAGCCAAGGGAGAAATACGTTGACAGAACTGGATATACGAGGAAAACAAAATAACTCCCCAATCCAAGGTGTTTAATTTAAAAAAATAAATTCAAAATGGTACTAACATGGAAAATTTTTAGGACTCGACACGAATATACCCGTCCTGCCCGATGAGCAAGCTAAGGGCAAAATAAGTTGGGAAAACTGATTAGGTGAGCCCAAAACAAGTAACTCCACCAAAAAATGTTGTGTATAATTGAAATAATTTTAACATTTTATTCATTTATATTTTTTTAGAATTCAAAATGATTCTTACGTGAACCATGGGAACCCTTCTAGTTGAAGTTTTACCATCCCTACAGGATGATAAAGCCAAGGGTGAACTGCTATGGCACAGCTGTAAGCGAGGGAAAGAAAATAACTCCCCAATCCTAGGACTTTTATAATTTATTTAGACTGGACACGAATATACCATTTAATTTATTTATATATTTCTAGGATTCGAAATGATTCATACAGGAATTAATTTTAAGTTTTTGTAAAGGTTTTACCAGCCCTGCCTGGATGAGAAAGCCAAGGGTGAAAAACATTGGCAAAACTCGATAAGCGAGGGAAAGAAAATCCTAGGAGTTTAATTTCCAATTAATTAATTAAAAATAATATTGACTTAGATAATTTTTAAGTCTCGACACGAAAATACCAGTCCTGCCGGATGAGCCAGCCAAGGTTGAAATAAGTTGGGGAAAACTGATTAGGTGAGCAGAAAACAAGTAACTCCTCCAAAAAATTTTGAGTATAATTGAAAAAATATTTGAACATTTAATTTATTTATATATTTCTAGGATTCAAAATGATTCATGCAGGAATTAATTTTAAGTTTTTGTAAAGCTTTTACCAGCCCTGCCTGGATGAGAAAGCCAAGGGTGAACTGCGTTGACAAAACTCGATAAGCGAGGACAAGAAAATGACTCCCCAATCCTAAGCATTACATACTTTTTTAAAAGAAAGGAAATATTTTTCAATCGTCGAACGATCCGTGAGCTGTATGAGCTATATCCTGACATGAACGCAGTTAACCCTCCAACCGGCAAGACCGCCTTGAGGCCGTCTTCATTAATTGTGCTTAAATTCATAAAAATAGGCCATAACAAATATTAATCCTCTAACCGGCCAAACATAAATCCTGGAAAATCCTTGCAACTTTTTTCACAGTTATGCACAAACAAATATTCTTTATGAAATTAAACACAATTAATAAAGACCGCCTCAGGATTAGGCGCATCAAAATAAAACGATTGCGACGGCAAAATGTAAATGTTTTCTAATAATAATAGAATTTCTTATATTTTGGACGGCTGTGGTGTGGCAGGTAGTGTGTGCGAGTACCGCCCAGCAAAGCCCAGGTTCGAAAACTGGTAAGACCACCAAACATTTCTCAGCGACTGCTTCCACCTGGCAAATGTCGCCGACTGTACGAGACATGTAAAACTTCTATAGAGAACCCGTTCGAAGTCGGCTTTGAACACTAGTATACAAAAATATATCGTGCACAGCTCACATATTCGAGTGATGTTTACCGTCTAAGTAAGTGATATTTCTTATTTAATATTGTTTAATTATTTATTACAATTTATACAAAAAAAAAGACAGATTTGTATTTCTTGAAAAGAATGAAAAAAAAACGTATTTGGAGTATTTCGTTTAAGCCTATTCACTTTAAGCTCAATGAAGTGCTTATGTATTTCTATATGTCTGTAGGTCGAATAAGTTTCCCAAATAGTTGTTATTTAATTTCCAGAAGTTCTTACTGATGCAAAGTTAATCAGTCTGTTGCCATACGTCGCCATTTCATCGCTTTGATTTAAGTGTAGCACGCCTCTATGACATTTGTATGGAAACTACAATTCTGTAAATGTTTACTAACTTTTGCGGAAAAACGAAAACAAATTGTTGAAGCGAAAAATTAACTGCCTGTTTCCATAAAACGAATGAAGAAACATTCGTTACAAATTGTCAAAATTGAAGGCGCAATAAAATGGTTTTATTACCGTAATGAGAGCTTATTCTATTGGGATCATGTTCCGTATGTCGATATCTACAATATATCTGAAAACCAGAACTGAATAATGTCTGAAACTCATTTTGTAACGCTTACAATACTGACGATTTGTAACGAACGTACAAATTCGTTTTATGGAAACAGGCTGTAAGTAAATCCTACAACTTTAAGTGTAAATGAACAAATATTCGAAGATTTCGTGTTTCCCAATGCTTTTTGTTACCAATTTGTCCCACCAAAGCAAAATGTCAGTAATATAAATCCCTTGAATTCAGCACGAAAAAAAAACCAGGCAACAACTGCCAAAAATGTCGTCGCATATTCTCACCGGCAAGTGTTCCACTTGGTAAATTATTACTACTTCTATGTTTTCTTATAGAAAATTGATCATGTATGAAGTTTTCCTATAGAAAAGTCATACTGGATTAACGTTTTCCTATCGGAATTTCATTGCGGTTAAAGTTATCTTCTGAAAAAATGTTCTTCCGCTAATGTTTTCTTGTCTAATTTTTTCTTATAGAAAATTCAGCCTGGATCCAGAGAGTGACAGTTTGGTGCTGATTGGCTTATTTTTCTAAAATGCTGCTCGATACTCCGTATTGGCTAGCGATGATCACGACTAAGATTGAAGATTCGTGAGATGGAGCAGAAAACCCTCAACGAGGACTTGGAAAATTGGCAGAGGCCGACACCTGAATCAAATCGTGTTCCAATAAAACAATAAAAAAGTAAGTGGAATTTAATTTGCTTTTCTAATGATTTTCTAAAGAAGTTTGACAGGGCTTAGAGTTTACTCTCCATTGCTCGTAATGTCGCCAGCCTTTACGAGGTGGAAAACAGCGGCTGAAAAATGTTTGATGGTCTTACCCGTTTTTGAACCTGGGTTTACTTGTGTGATAGTCTCACACACTACCTACCACACCACGGCCGTACAACTTAATGCTACACCAAATCCCAATCCCTATAGAGGAGATGTTGCTACAGTGCAAAATGTGTGCAAAAAGATTCAGAGAAAAAGGGGCAAGTGCAACATTAACAGCAGCAACATCTACCAGAAACGAAGTCTATCAGTCGACTGATAGTTTCTCGTTCCACATACAAAACAAAAATCGTTGATTATGACCATGATGGAACAATAAAAATCTACTCAAATTGCAATTGGAAACACGTAAACGGAACAAATAAACCCGGCAACAATAAGTGCAACAACGAGAGTCACAGCCAAACAACAAAATGGCAACGTTAGTCCAGAATATCCTGACAGTTGACTGTTATTGTTTTGCTGTTGGTGTTGTTGTCGTTGTTGTTGTTTATGGCCATTGTTTGCTGTTGGTTTAAATTAGAAAAGAAGCCAGAACCAACAAACGAACACAAACAAAAAAACGATGGACAAAACAGGACATGAAACGACTAAACAATAGAAAAATTGCAGTTGTCATAAATAAATGTCTAAATGGAAACAACAACAAAACAAAAAAACAACGTAGAATGTTGTAGCTAAAAATGACAGCAACATCAGGAGCAGCAGCAAACCAGCAACAACATGAAAAGGAAGGAAATGTTAACTTTAATGTGTTTGTAAATAGTACGAACATCATCTAAACAATTGTTGCCTACTTTCGGGGCTGGTTAAACAAGGCAGACATAGACGTTTTAGTTTGTCATAGCCAATAATAAAAGGCTATCAAAACTAGTGCAACATACATATTGTCAGTGGTGTTTTTGACAACAACAAAAAAAAAAAAAAAACGGGGAAGTTTTCTCATTGGAAATGAAACAGCCACTGAAAAAAAAGCACATGTTGTTATAGACTCATCATTCCCTTCTAGGGTGCTTTGAAAAAGGTTTATAGAAATCATTACAATTCCAATGATCAATTTCAGAACTACAGTCAGTTCTGACAAAAACAGAATTCAAATATCTGTTCGACCTGTACACACTATTTGGAATGTATGATATTTAAGGCTGAGTCGAACTATTTTGGAAATCAATCAGTTCGTAATATTTTCAAATTTCTGCTTTTGTATTTCTGAGACCAAGTTTATTGTCTCCTTTAAGCTAACGTTTTTATTTCCTAGAACTAATAGCAGAACAAAAAAAAAACGTTAAAAACAGCAACTTAAATTATATAATAAAAAAATGTTCAGGGGTTCAATTATATAATCCAATAAGATATGTCTTTCAACGTAATGATGGATATTTTTCAATTCCACACTTAAGACATTTCGAGTTGTTCGATTTTCGACTTTCAATTCAACTGTTCGAAAAACGACTCTGCAAAAAGTTGCCACAGTACGACCAAACACACACGAGTAAATACACGACGTGTATTACGATTTGTCTGAAAGATTTGCCATACAATGCATACGGTCGATAAATATAAACCCAACGACAAGTCATTGATCGGCTTTCAGGCGGACACAATCGATACTTAATAACATATTGGCCATTCGGCAAGCAAAGTTTTTAATTACCAATGCAATGATACAAATTAATAAAATATGAAGCACATATTTGATAACCTTTTAATTTGTAGATATAGAGGAGATGTTGCTGGGGGATTTCGAGGTAGGGGTAGGCCGACAATTGTACATGACAACTGCATTGTATATGTGTTTGCACAAATAGTGCACTGTACTTTCTCAAAGCCTCTGTCTCTCTGCCTAAGAGTATGTGTATGTGTGTGTGTGTGTATGTGTGCGTAGTGCTAAAACCACAAAAGAATATCATAGGTCTGTACGTAGATTTTATAGTGCAAAGTGTTTAAAATGTCCAAAAGCTTGGAGTGAGTTCGGTCAGCCTGCCACATTATCCACCTGCTGTTGATAATGAGTGAACGTTTGCTGTCGTTGTCCATAGACTAGGCAAAGATTTGCATTTGTGCAAATGTTCGTGTACAGCGGATTGGCATGAGTTGAATACTTTACATATGCATGCATGTATGTGTGAGTAGTCGTGTTTCTGTGTAAATACCCCAGTGCTCAGCGACAAACCACTTATGAATATTTAATTAAAGACTACTTTATGGTTACTATGCAGCTGATGATGACTATGACAATAAATACAATTAACGATCCTCTTCATGGTGGGTGGTGGCCTGAGTCTACCAGTGTGTTGGTGTGTGCCGACTTATTTATGACCATCATCATTCGTTCATTGTTAACCATTGAAAAGGGGAGAGGGCAATTTAAGAAATGAAATCAATATAATGATTTTGTAAACAAGATCTTGTTTTTGTTCAAAGGATTAAGGAAGGCTTTTGTAAGAAGAAGAGCGCTTTCAATAAGAAATTTAAACAATCAAAATCTCAAGGTGTTTCAAAGGGACTGCAACACATGGATAAAGTAAATCAGCTTAAATGAGGCTGATAAAAAGACTACTCGATTATGCTAAGGCCAGACCGAACACAAAGGGTTTTCCATTAGAGGCATATCAATTTTTTGGTTTAATATAAATAAAATGGTTTACGTGGCCGCTCCATTGGCAAGAAGCGTCTAGTGACACCGTTTTGAATTTTATTTATTATACCACACCACTCCTGAATCAATATTCGATCGGTCTGTGATATCATACAGGAACCATGAGCGAAGTGTCCTAAATCGTTGGTTCACAATTGCAGGGCATTAGCAGATCAAATGTTCCACAGTCTATTCCATGACTGCACCACACCGCAACTACGGCAGTGGTCGTTGTACGCTTAGGCGCCGTACGTGGTTGCCAACCAGCCAGTGTCCTGTGATATATTCCTCCTATATATGGGCGATGATAGATTTAGATCTCCTCTGATTATATTCAGGCCATGTAGTCGACATGAATCTAAAGCTCTCCATCTTGAGTTCGCTTGTGATATATAGTGCTGGAGAACCCCAGCGGTACGATTATGTGTACAGTGCCAAGTCCAAGGGCGGCAGATCCCATCCTTGGTAGTTCATTAGCCCATAGAAATTCCCGTGGACAGGTATCCACACCAAGGTTACCACATAAGACATTGTAGTTGCAAAATTATTACTTTCTTCATTTGTCACATCGATAAAAATCACCCTATTTTTGCTGTACATCGTTTGTGCACTTTCAAACTGCATCTGCATTTGAGAAACAAAATGTCTGGTTTTTTTCATATTTGCAAATAATGAATGTTTCCTTTTAACAAAAATAGTAAAAAAAAAGCTTTTAAAAAAGATATCCTTTTGTGTCGGGTGAGGGTTTGTGTGTGTGTGTGTGTGTATCTTTTTTATCCGAACATTTGTTGCTGAATTGTAATTAAATTTGTTAAATAAAGAGATAATTAAATGCTGCACATGAATAGAAAAATAAAGGATGTAATTTTTGCATAAATATAAAAACGGAGTATCACGACAAAGACATTCATGTGAGTGTGTAGTAGGGGGCGAGAGAATAGCACAAATGACAAGTTAAGGAAGTAAATTCATACATGTATGTAATTCGATATCCAGGCCTTGCGCATAGAAGGCCTTGTTTTTTTTTGTAAAATCTGTAATTAATTGAAATTAAATAAATTAAATAAATTAAATAAATTAAATAAATTAAATAAATTAAATAAATTAAATAAATTAAATAAATTAAATAAATTAAATAAATTAAATAAATTAAATAAATTAAATAAATTAAATAAATTAAATAAATTAAATAAATTAAATAAATTAAATAAATTAAATAAATTAAATAAATTAAATAAATTAAATAAATTAAATAAATTAAATAAATTAAATAAATTAAATAAATTAAATAAATTAAATAAATTAAATAAATTAAATAAATTAAATAAATTAAATAAATTAAATAAATTAAATAAATTAAATAAATTAAATAAATTAAATAAATTAAATAAATTAAATAAATTAAATAAATTAAATAAATTAAATAAATTAAATAAATTAAATAAATTAAATAAATTAAATAAATTAAATAAATTAAATAAATTAAATAAATTAAATAAATTAAATAAATTAAATAAATTAAATAAATTAAATAAATTAAATAAATTAAATAAATTAAATAAATTAAATAAATTAAATAAATTAAATAAATTAAATAAATTAAATAAATTAAATAAATTAAATAAATTAAATAAATTAAATAAATTAAATAAATTAAATAAATTAAATAAATTAAATAAATTAAATAAATTAAATAAATTAAATAAATTAAATAAATTAAATAAATTAAATAAATTAAATAAATTAAATAAATTAAATAAATTAAATAAATTAAATAAATTTCTTTTTTTATTTGAAATTTAAATTTTTCCGGTTAACAATCTTAATATATATTTACCCTCGACACTGATTCACTGATTCCCTGATTCACTGACTCTGTCACGCAGTACGTAGGAATTTAAATAGGCATTCTATAATAATTCTATAAATAATTTTTTTTTTCCAAAATTTTTTTTCTTACAAATTTTTTTTTTTACAAACATTTTTTTTTTCAAGAAATTTTTTTTTTCAAAAAAATTTTTTTTTCCACAAAATTTTTTTTTTCCACAAAATTTTTTTTTTCCACAAAATTTTTTTTTTCAAGAAAATTTTTTTTTTCCACAAAAATTTTTTTTTCAACAAAATTTTTTTTTTCAACAAAATTTTTTTTTTCAACAAAAATTTTTTTTTCAACAAAATTTTTTTTTTCCACAAAATTTTTTTTTTTCAACAAAATTTTTTTTTTCAACAAAATTTTTTTTTTTCAACAAAATTTTTTTTTTTCAGCAAAAATTTTTTTTCCACAAATTTTATTTTTTTTCGAAATTTTTTTTTACAAAATAGTTTTCTCAAAATATTTTTTACAAAATTTTTAAAATTAAGTAACAAATACTTTCTCAAGCAAATTAACGGGCGCCATAGGCGCATTACAACTTACTAGTGGAAAATAATTTCATTCAAATGGCTGCCTCGGCTGGCCATGCAGTAGCCTAACGACATCAGCTCTGCGGCTGATAATGCGATCTTCAAAAACAGAGCGCAAAACTTCGAGTGCAGCTTCGGCTGTGCGGCACGTAGCGCCGTCCTGTTGAAACCAAATGTTTGGTCAATATCCTCCTCTTCAATTTGTGTAAACAAAAATTCGTTCCGATAACGAAAAAATAAATTCTAAATTCAATATAATTGAAAAAGGTCGATACAAAATATTGAACATTAAATTAAACCATGCAATTTGAAAAATAAATGTAATTTTACACATGCATTGCATCAACCATGTGTGCTGTGCATTTTCGAATAGGCCCATGCACCTTTAATACACGCTAATTTACCCAGTAATGTTTTGCAGTGAACAATTTGTAATACGCTGCTGGTTAGCTACAGTAGGGGAGTATAGTATATTTTATATGTACAATGTGTGTAAAACAGTTTCTTTTAACAAATAATCCAGAAAATTACACTTGTGTCCCTAAAAACCTTCCACAACATGAGCACAAACAGCCCGGGCACAATCTGTGCATACACTCGTTCGTGCAACAAAATTAAACATGTGTAGAGATTTTACTTCCTTAGTAACTATGCACAACTACTCTACAAGTAGAGTTTTAGCCAGGGCTACATTGCCAATTTTTTGTCTTTTCTCTCTCTCTGTTTAGTTAAGAAGGAACTTGTCCATGTTCTTGTACGAGGGTAGAATGGTTGCAATTGCATTTTATTCAATGGGAAATTTTGAATATATTTCATGATAATAGAATTTAATTGTCGCTGTTGGTGGTAGAATTGATAATTTAAATAAATAATTTAATTTTAATTAATTTGATTTAATTTAAAAATAATAAAATCTCCCTAAAATTCCATTCGAAGTTCTCTACCTCGAAGTCTATTACACTTTCGATTTATTTTAATGGAAATGTTGTAAAATTACATAATTATCTCTCATTTTCACCTGATTACAGATAACCAACGGATCTAAATTTAAAATTCCATAGAACACTGGATTAGTTGTTAATTCGACCAAAACTCAGGAGATGTACCTACACATGCACATCACTGGGACTAGTGACGTAATACAAGGCTATTGAAAGGAAATAAGAGAAGTAGTGTTTGCTAACATTTGTCTTAAGTTTTGAGAAAGTCACAGGTGCCAGGGAAAATGTCTAGCTGGAAGAGTATTCCACAAACGAACAGATTGTGTGGGGTTTTTATGTGGGGTAACCACGATAAATTAAATAAATTCAACAAATTAAATAAATTAATTAAATTAAATAAGTTAAATAAATTCAATAAATTCAATAAATTAAATAAATTAAATAAGTTAAATAAGTTAAATAAATTAAATAAATTAAATAAATTAGAGATCGGTTGAGATCGTATACCAATCATATCATCACGATTTGTAGTCTTACACTGTAGTCTGTCATGAATCGTTAGGCAACTCCAATGTGGTTTTCGCTCACCGGTCCCACCTAAAACAATTTAGCACAATATGTACATATGCAGTAATGGGTGACTAGACTAATTATCTGTTTATTATGAATTTTTTGTATTCTCTTGCAGCACCAAACGTCAGATTTAAGAGATAGCTGGAAACGCATTCTATAAGATTCCAGCAGGACTCCGAATACGCGAACTCAATAATGACAATTCCAGTGAAAGAAGATTTCAGTAAAAGAGTACGAGCATAATGAGGACATTTCTTAAGAAGCTTTACAGGACTTTGAAGGATAAACTCTTACTCGTAATATAGCTGGCAATTCTATGGTGGCCATGCTCAGCTCATCCATAGGATGAAGTTTATACTTAAACGTCCACATCAAAAAATATTACCGCATTTGCCATACCAATCCCCTAGTTGCCATTCATATACATACGTATGTATGCGTGTAAGTATTTACGTACTTAAGTTTGTTGTTATTCTAATTCAATTTTTTTTTTCCTTTTCATAGTTTGGATTGCATGGGTATGGGACAATGGACAGGATGCATAAAATGAGGATACTTTAATATTCACACATCCTGTATCCTGATAAACCACGAGCCAACCGACAACAGCAGCAGTTCACCAGCAGCACCAACACCAATGCAAACACATCCCGTACTGGACACAAAGTAAACTGCATTTCTTTTGTTGTGTTACTTGGAATTTCATGCATGTAAGTGTAGTTGTATGTGTTAGAATTTCTGAGTGCCCAATGGGAAAATTCGTTAAGCCTTCGGAGAGAAGGTGATCTTCTTTGTAATATGTAAAATGCAATCGGAGAGTTTTCTTGGTATAACGTCGCCAGCAATGCAAAATGATTTTGATTTCTGCATTTTCGCTCCCTCTTGATATGAAATGCTATTTACTAGCTGTTTACTAGCCGTTTTCTGAGAAGTAAAGCGAGGGCAGCAGGAAATGTGACTCGTCTGTTGAAATTACCTGCTCGCCGAAAATGTACTCTTCTCTGAATAACGGCGACTGTCCCACCCAACGAAGACCTGTGTCTCTCTAAGGTCTCCGAGTTCGAAATCTCATAAACTCGGTTTTCAAACTTTCTCTATTTCCTATTTCAGAGTAAACAAAGTCAGTTCTGTTCCGGTGGGAGAATTCCCGTCCACATAATGTTGGCTCGCGTTGTATATTTTATGTAGAGCTCTTTTGCGATGGTCGCACATAAAGAAATGCTGCTAGTCTGTAGTTTGTACACACCTCAGAGCTTCCTTTATATCATTCGAGTCCGAGATGCGCCTGTTAAAGTAGACCAATACCTACTCTGATGTTCATTCCTAAAGGACCCATTTTACAAGCGACAGACGCCACTATAGTCCCATTTGCATGTCTTTGTTATGCCATTATGGACCTCAGCCCAGGCCCTCAGATATCAACATTGTGAAGAAGGAACAAAGCGTAGGTACCATCTTATAATTTGGTATTGGTCATAACACGCCAAGTCCGCAGACTGCAGTGTATATTTTTGAAGTCGATTCCTTCATTTCTCAATGCTTATCGCATCCATTATTGGACGATTATCTGCCCATTCAAATCAAGTCCATTGATTGTCCACAAAGTGAATTAAATCTACTCGTCCTCCTAATTTATTTTTTACCTCCACTAGCGATTAATAGTAGGATGTGGCTCAACTCGAGAACATTACACTAGTGGAGGGATTTTCGTTAGGCGAATATATTTTCTTACCGCATTGCGTATCGGAAGAATCGCCACAGTCAGCAAGTTAATTTGGTTTTGTCGATTCAGAAAATCCGAGACATCATGATGGACGCCATCAATTGGAGTTTGACCCGAACAAGTGGTTAAAGGATTGACATTTACAGTTAACTCAGTCGGTTTTATTTTGCGTGCTGTCGTCACCACTCCAGACTGCATTATGTGGCTCCACATCGAGTCAGAATTATTAGAGCTACTAGAAGGGTCAACTCTGATTCCAGGTCCTGTGGCTGTAAAACTCTTTTGTTGTAAACTATTTATTCTTTTTCTGTAGCCCTTCTTATTGTAATTGTGTTATCCGTGGATTTCCCGCTGGGCCGTGTAGTTGTTTTAAGGTTGAATGCAAATGTACATTACTTATGCTAAAATTTATATGAGTTCCTTATTTTCATCTATTGTTTGACAATGAACCAAACGGACGGACGTAGGTCGAATCGACCATGGCAACGATAGGCGAATCACCCACCCACAAAAATACACATACATAAATGTGTAAATATGTACAACTGCATTATGTTCAGTTTATATATTTTCGGGGGTAATTTAAACAAATTCTTATTTAGTTACGCCACTCAAACACCCTTATCCCCAGGCTCGACTCGGCAGCATTACTGCTCTATGGGTGAAATGATAATTATGTGGGCACTGCATTTTCGGTGACGACCCCCTGCTGTACGATGTCTATTTGAAAGGCACCAATATTCCATTCGACTATTGCTTCTTATCATTAAAAGGAGTTGATTTTCCTAGTCATACACACTTAGCTATCATGCACATGTCGAGATTCCATTTCCTTGGGCTTTTTATAGTGTGTGTGTGTGTGTGAAATAAATGTACACAGAGTTTATCTTCTCTTCAGTCCCGCTCCATCTGTGGTTAGTGGTGTGTTGCCATAAAGTTTTATTAGGTACTTTTAGATAGGGGAAGTCGTTTTGGGTGCAAGATCAGCCAATATTATTAAACAAAGGTAATGATGATAACGAAATATCTTAAACGCTATTATTGGCATGGGCGTCGTTGTCGACCGCCATTAAGTCATTGGCAACAACCAGTATTCTTTCAACTCTCCACCAGTCAAGTTGTGACAAAAGTCGCTATTCCTTTCCTCACTTTTTTTTTTTTTTTTTAAATACACGACCGACATCTTTACCTACAATGCATCTGAAACTAACTTATGTGTTGCTCTGCTCTTTTACCTTCTCTTATTTTGGTGTCAATGCCTACAAATATTTGGCTGTTCTACCCACTGCGTCCAGGTCGCATTTCATTGTGGGTTCTTCGCTAATGAGAGCTTTGGCACAAAAGGGACACGAGGTGTATGTGATTTCGCCATATCCCCTGAAGGAATCCATACCCAATTATCATGATATACCGATTCCCTCGACGTTAACGGCTGCGAAAGGTACGTTTGTTTAAAAGAAAAACTGGTAAGAAATTTCCTAGACACAGAAAACCGTTTCATTGTTTCGAACGGAATTCGTAGTCACAAATGCATTGTCTGGTATTCTTCTTCTTGATATTCTATTCCTTAAGGTTCTGTAAGTTTGGTATAACATCGGTCCTTTACGGGTGCCCACAGAAAGTAGTGCAATGGCGTCCTATCGCAGTTCCAAAGTGGTCAATTTACATCGTTGAGATGGCACGTCAGGTGAATGAAGTCGCCTCGGCTAATAAAAACCAATCACAAAAGTCAACATTAAACCAGTGGTACTAATTAAGTGGTAAAATTAACTTTAGCCATATTGCTTGGAAGTAATCGATGAGTTCATAATGTTCCTTTGAGTTCATTATCTGCAAAATCTAATAAAAATCGCCACATTAACGTTGGTCTCTTATCTTGTGACCGGCGCACTTGGACGACAAAGTTCTAAGATTTCTTGTCTCGTCGATAACACGTTAGACTGTTTGATAACATATATTTTAAATGGGTTTGCTATCTAGAGAGATATAATCCTAATTGTCCAACTACTTCAAAAAAAAAAGTATAATGCTTAAGTGGCAACGGAGTTATTAAGTGAAAAAACATTAAGTAGTTATTTCCTAAGTTGACAACTTATTTCGTATACAGCTCACTGATTTGAGTCATCCTCCTGGGCCGCAGTACAAAGAGTTTAAAATGGTCTTTAACTATTTGATATTTATAGTTGATCGCAGTGTACCACATGCCACAGCTGTGGCAGACTGTTTCCGGGTCAATTTGTTCAGTGCAACTCTAAAAATAAATAACTGCCCTAGTTAACAGATTTGATAAGAAACCCCTTTGTTAAGTACTCAGTAACACGATCGTAGTGCAACTCTAAAAACAAAAAACTGCCCTAGTTAACAGATTTGATAAGAAACCTTTTTGTTATGTACTCAGTAACACGATTTGTTGGGAATCAGTTTGGACTATGAAAATTCAATTATCATAGCAGAGTTGTGGTTGTGGCAATCAAAAATCTTATCTTAGTCAGTACTTAACATTAGAGGCAACAACAAGAAAAGTTTGTTTAATCTTCTTGAAATTCCAAGTCACAGTTAAAAAATTTAACTTATTTTTAAAAAAAAAATTGAAATTATTTTTTTAAAAAAAAATTGATATTATTTCTTTTTAAAAAGAATTTTTTTTTTTTAAATCTAATTTTTTTTTTTAAAATCTAATTTTTTTTAAAAAATGTTAATTTTTTTAGAAGAAAAAATATTTTTTTTAAGATGTAAATTATTTTTTAAAAAAAATTAAAATTATTTTCCTAAAAAAAAATTTAAATTATTTTTAAAAAAAATTTAAATTATTTTTAAAAAAAATTTAAAATTACAATAATTTTTTTAAATGGAACAGGAAAATCGATGAACGAATTTCCATTGAAATTATTTTTAAATTTTTTTTTTAAAAATTTTAATTTATTTTTTAAATTTAAAATTAAATATACATAAAACACTTCCGTTGAAATTACTTTTTTTGAAAAAATTGGAATTGTTTCTTTAAAAAAAAATTAAAATTATTTTCTTAAAAAAAAATTAAAATTATTTTTAAAAAAAATTAAAATTATTTTTTTAAAAAAATTTAAATTAGATATACATGGAGCAGGAAAATCGATGAACGAATTTCCTTTGAAACTATTTTTTAAAAAAAAATTTAATTATTTTTTTAAAAAAAATCAAATTATATTTTTAAAAAATTCAATTTTTTTTTTTAAAAAATTCAAAATTTTTTTTTTTTATTATTTTTAAAATATTTTATTAAAAAAATTCAAATTATTTTTAAAAAAATTCAAATTATTTTTTTAATAAAATTCAAATTATTTTTCAAAAAAAAAATTCAAATTATTTTTTTTTAAACACTCAATTTAGATTTTAAAAAAATGTTAATTTTTTAAAAAAAAAATTAATTTTTTTAGAAAAAAAAATTTAATTTTAATTTTTTTAGAAAAAAAAATTTTAATTTTTTTAGAAAAAAAAATTAAATTTTTTTATTTAAAACAAATATTTTTTTAAAATGTAAATTATTTTTAAAAAAAATTGAAATTACTTTTTAAAAAAATTGGAATTGTTTCTTTAAAAAAATTAAAATTATTTTCTTAAAAAAAATTAAAATTATTTTCTTAAAAAAAATTAAAATTATTTTTTTAAAAAAATTTAAATTAGATATACATGGAGCAGGAAAATCGATGAACGAATTTCGTTTGAAATTATTTTTATTTTTTTTTTAAAAAATTTAAATTTTTTTAAAAATTTAAGTTTTTTTTTTTTAAAAATTTAATTTTTTTTTTTAAATTTTAAATTAAATGTACATAAAACAGGAAAATCGATGAACGCACTTCCGTTGAAATTATTTTTTTTTCTTTAAAAAATCAAATTATTCTTTAAAAAAAATTCATATTATATTTTAAAAAAAATCGAATTATTTTTTAAAAAAAATTCAAATTATTCTCTTAAAAAAAATCAAATTATTTTTTTTTTAAAATTAAATTTAAAATTAAATATACATAAAACAGGAAAATCGATTAACGCATTTCCGTTTTATTCACAATTAATTGATGGTACCTCATTTTGTGGGGAAGGTATCTTCATAAGAGAAATTATCGGTAGAAATGTTAAAGAAAATTTTAACTCACGTATAGTTTTCTAAGAAAATTTTGCCTTATTTTATGAAGCTGTATTTTTTATTGTTGCTTCAATAAATAATCGGTCACGTTTTTGAATCATATGTTATTTTGACAGTGACAACTCGAAATCTTGACAGATAGCCAGTGATGCCAGAAGTAGGGAAAAATCCCTACATGTAGGGATTTTTCCAAAAAAAATCGGATGTGGGGGAAAACGGACAGATTTTTTATATTCCCGTGAAACGTAGGGATTTTTTATAATTTGCTAGAAAACCATGCAAAAAGAGTTATATTCAAAGAAAACGATACTCATTTTAATGGAAAATTACGTAGACAATTTATTATCTTAATATATATTTACCCTCGACACTGATTCACTGATTCACTGATACACTGATTCCCTGATTCACTGATTCACTGACTCTGTCACGCAGTACGTAGGAATTTAAATAGGCATTCTATAATAATTCTATAAATAATAATAATAAAAAAAATAATATTTTTTTTGTACAGAAATTGTGTTTTCCCCAAATTTTTTTTTTACCAAAATTTTTTTTTTCGAAAATTTTTTTTTTCCACAAAAATTTTTTTTTTCAACAAAAATTTTTTTTTTCGAAATTTTTTTTTACAAAATAGTTTTCTCAAAATATTTTTTACAAAATTTTTAAAATTAAGTAACAAATACTTTCTCAAGCAAATTAACGGGCGCCATAGGCGCATTACAACTTACTAGTTTATATATAAACGATCACAGGGACAACTAAATGAGGCGACTAATGATTTTCTTAAATTGTATTGGCGTTAGTCGTTTAAAGTTTCATCGCCGTCATCAAAAGTGAACGGCTTTAATTTTATTTGTAAACATAACAATTGTTCCATTGTTTGACAGGTGTTTTGAAGCGTCAATGCAAAATTTCGGTAACATTCGCAATTTCTGCAAATATTTAATAAGTATTTTAATAGAACAAGTCAATTTGTATTATTCGGTCGTATTTGCAAAGTAATTCAATGGACTGTACAAGTTTTAAATGTACACCTTCTCAATATAAAAGACTGAACTCTAAAGATTTTTACAAATAACTTAAGTTTTTTTCTGTTAATTCTTTTTACATGATCCTGAACTATTTTATGTTATTTTAATTTTTTTTTGTTAATTCTTTTAAATAACGTGAACGTGAACTATTTTATGTTATTTTTTGTTTAATTGCTTACACTTCAATAATAAAACTTAAAATAAACAAGAAGTTAACAAAATATAATTAATAGAATTATTAGAATTTATTAAATTTTAACTAATTGGAGTGTAGGGAAAAATGTAGGGGAAAAAATAGCTGCCGTAGGGAAAAAAGGGATTTTTGAAATAAACGTAGGGAATTTCCAAAAAATCCTCTGGCATCACTGCAGATAGCTGGTATCATATCACAATGGAACGAAATGAATAGCAGTACGCTTGTAAACTGTGGCGAAATAACACAAACTTATTTGTGCAAACAGTTCACGCAACTGGTTTGCTTGTGGCAGCGTTGCCATATATATTTTTCAAAAATCAGTCAATTTCTAAACAGAAAACGGTTTTTCTAAAGACTATTGACAGAAAGTAAGGAGAGTCCTGGAACATCGAATCGCCATCGACCACAAAAACTCATCATTTCACGCACCAGCTTCAAGCGAACTTTGCACAAAGACCTCGTACTCTTTACTCCAATCCAATGGACTCAGACATTAAAGGCACACAATAATCCGCTCAGGCTTTCAGCTTACAAAAAAATACAAATTAAAATTTGTTGTCTTTCATATGACCCAAATTTCCGTCAACCAGTTCCTGGACAGCGAGATTTTTAGTAAAGCCTAAAACACATTTTTGGACATTTAAAATTGTTCTACACCAAAGCACATTATGAAAAAGCATTTTATAAATCTTTTGAGCAACCGTTTTCAATATTCTGAAACTATCATTGATTTTCCAGAGCTCATCGATAAATTATTTGCCAGCAATAAGAAAAGTGTGATGCACAACTCTATCGCATTTTATGAAATGGGTCTTCATACAACGGAGGCAGCTTTAAGGGAACCAACGGTTCAACAGCTGATGTCCAGCAATCACACATTTGATGCCGTCATCTGCGAAGTCTTTGTTTCCGAAGCCCTTTTTGGTTTGAGTGAACATTTCAAATGTCCACTGATTGGTTTGGGTGCCTTTGGGGCCACACCATGGACTACTGATATGGTATGTTCCCTCTTTCCTCCCCCCCCCCCCCCGCCTAAACTGCAATTGTATACTGTATTTCGTCCATTAGGTTGGTTCGCCCCTGCCACCTTCGTATGTGCCCAGTGCCATGTTGAAATTTTCCGATCACATGACCTTAATCGAGCGTATGGTAAATTTGGCATTTGTAACATTTCAACGATTGCTCATGGACTTCTATTCGTTGCCACGCCATTCTGATCTGTACAGGAAATACTTTCCCCATTTGGAGAGGGATATGTACGATGTGCGCAAAAATGCGGCCCTGGTACTTGTCAACACCCATGTCTCATTGGCACCAGCGCGTGCCTATGTGCCCAATCAGATAGAGGTCGGAGGCATGCACATCAATCGTCAAGTTAAACCCTTGCCGTCGGACATTGTCCAGTTCATTGAGGGGTCGCCACATGGAGTGATATACTTTTCAATGGGCTCTAACTTGAAGAGTAAGGATATGCCGGCGGAAATGATGAAGGACTTGTTGAAAGTCTTTCGGGGTTTAAAGCAAAGGGTACTGTGGAAATTCGAAGATGTCGAATTGATGGATAGGCCCGACAATGTTTTTGTCAGTGACTGGTTTCCTCAGGATGATATCTTGGCCCATGATAATGTCAAAGTGTTTATAACGCATGGCGGTCTGTTGAGCATCACCGAAAGTATTTATCATCGGACACCCATTATCGGTATACCCATATTCGCCGATCAATTCCTGAACATGGCAAGAGCTGAAGAAAATGGTTACGGCATCATGTTGGACTTCAAGACGTTAAATGCGGACCGTTTGCTGCAAGCCCTTGAACGTGTCCTAAACGACGGCACCTTCAGAGACCGCATTACCGAGGTATCCGACAGGTACAGGGACCAAGAAATGTTACCCATGGACAAGGCCATTTACTGGGTGGAGCATGTTGTACGTCATGGGGGTGCCAAGTATATGCACTGTGCCGGTTTAGATTTAAGTTTCATCGAGTATCACAATATTGATGTCATATTCATATTAGCTGGTGGCTTGCTGTTGCTGCTCCTAATCATGGGTTATTTCTTAAGGCTGCTGTTGAAGGTCCTTTGGCGGATCATGCCATCCAAAATCAAGACGACTAAACAGAAAATGCGATAGATATTTTGCTTTGCAAATGTTTTAATTTCTGTATACGAAATTGTAAATAATTTGATGACATCAAATGGGCAATCCAGGAAAAACACAATAATCCAAAATTAGGATAAGAAAAAGCTCCATAAATTATGGATTTATTGAGAACAAATATTATCCGTTTCTATAAAACGATTTAGTTGGTTACGAATTTTTAAAATAAACTCTATTTTAGGTCACTTAATTCTGAATTCGTTGGAAAAGATTATTTGGAATGTATTTTACTGTTAAGCATGTATTTTATTAGCCCATGACTCAATAATATGACAATTTCTCAACAACAGAAACTCAGATACAACCCTGGGTATTTGGATTGTCAAATTCTGACATATCAATGGCAGACAGCTGACAGTTACGCGGCCTTCACACGTTACAACTGGTTGTACAATGTGCTCAAGTTGTACAACCAGTTGTAACGTGTGAAAGTAGTTGGTCGTCGGTTCGATGAAAATCTAAATATTTAAATTTCAACTGATGTTGGCCAACTATCATTCAGCTATTTATCTTCATTGTAGAGGAGTTTTATAAAAATACAAAAAAATGAAGGAGGCATATACAATTATTGTCATCGTTTTTTCTTTTTTCTCCTCCATTCATGTTATGCTACAAAAAATATTTTCAAATGAGATTGTATAAGAAATTGGTTATACAATTTTAGATTGTGAGGAGAACCACCAACTTGGTGGTTCAACTAAGTTGTACAACCAGTTGTATTGTGTGAAAGCAGCTGGTCATAGGTTGGTTGAAAATCTAAATTTTTTGATTTCATCACATGTTGGCCAACTATCATTCAGCTATTTATCTTCATTTTAGAGGAGTTTTATAAGAATAAAAAAAAAATGAAGGAGGCATATAAAAATATTGTCACCGTATTCACTCCGTTCATGTGATGCTACAAAACATATTTTCAAATGAGATTGGATAAGAAATTGGCTATACAATTTTAGAGTGTGAGGAGAACGACCAACTTGGTGGTTCAACTAAGTTGTACAACCAGTTGTATTTTGTGAATTGGGGCACAATTTGTAAATAACTATTACATTATTTTCAATAGTTTTGAGAGCCCCAAGCTTCTTTGTCTATTCGCCAAGTTCATCCGGTAGGCTGTATCTAGTGACAGTCAACATTTTTGAGGTATCCTCGTTTAAGGTTGATGAAACAATAAGAATTCTGAACCGATCCAGTTTGGTCTGTCATAAATCTACTTGGAAAATCCACTATAAATTAAACACTCAACCCATATGCATTAAAGAGACATCACACAAAGATCCTATCTCATTCAACATGATGCCGATAATTGCTGGCACAAATTTCAACTGGAGTTTAAAATAATTCAAACTTTCCACCATTCACACACAAATCCGTTCCATGGCAAATTTAACGCCTATTTTCGCCGATTGAAGATAGTGCATGGGCATAATCATCAGCAACGGCTGGCCAACCAACAGCAGCTGAAGCATCAAGTTCGCCGCATCATCAGCATCATCCATTAGTTGATTGACACACGCACACAGAGAACATACACCGTGTTCCCTACCTCCCTCCCTACCTCACCAGCACACATACGTCCTGCACAACTTCCGGCAATATTACTCCAATTAACACCACACGTTGCATACAAAGCAGCCCACCCTACAGACAGACACCGTTCGCCGACCAAAGATGATGCGATTTGTCTAAAAGCGTACCAAAGCCTCTAATACAGCGTGTGGCAGGGCTTTAGTGTAAAATACACCTCACATGTCTCCACTGTCGCCTTATCCATTTATCTGTCTATCTATCTATGTGTGTGTGTGTGTATATGGCCACCAACATCTGCCACCACCGACCAGAACAATTACTTGGATATGCAAATGCATAAACGCAGACACTGGGATGTGTCTTAAATGCCAAATTTTAAAATGGACACTCTAGAGTACATGTGGCCGGTTGTTCGTTGCCCCAAACTCCCCCCCCCCCCCCCACCTCTCGGCAGACTTGGCATACGAACAAAGGTGTACTACAATAATGACATCAAATAGGTTGCATCACTTTGTCTCCGTGCCCATCGCTTGTTCTTTGTGGAATATTTAAAGGACATGACCAGGCTGTCGACTGAGGCCATATCCCCCTTAGCTGGCTGACAACCTTTCTTATTCGTTTGTCTTCATTAACATCGTCATTCCCCGGAGAAATTGCAATTCAAGTCGTCATTGGTACGTTGCACAGTGGCTTTCATAAAGTATTTTTTTTTTTTTTTAATAATTTGTATTAACCTGTAGATTTCAAGATTAACACGGACGGATCGGGGTGCGAATTTGGGAGTTGTGGCATTCTAAGCCCATTTTCCGGCTAACGCCGAGTGTATTTTATTTTGACAGAATTATGCTTGTTTTGTTTACATTTTAATTGTTTGATAGATTTTTTTCAATTGTTGAATACATTTTTTAAACATTTAAATACAAGAAATAGAAATAGAAAATAAAAAGCCAAACAAAGACTTTCGGAACTCTCAAAAGTTGTAATTTGCCAATGAGTCATTTGCTTAACAACAAAAACTCAGATACAACCCTGGGTATTCTGATTGTCAAATTCTGTCATATAAATGGCAGACTGCCGACAATTACAACTCATGGTACAATTTGTAGCAAACTACAACTTTTGAGAGCTCCGTTTAGTTATTGTGCAAAGATTTTTTTTGTGTACAGAAATTGTGTTTTTCCCAAATTTTTTTTTTTCCAAAATTTTTTTTAACAAAATTTTTTTTTTTCCAAAATTTTTTTTTACAATTTTTTTTTTTTTTACAAAAATTTTTTTTTAAACAATTTTTTTTCAACAAAAATTTTTTTTTTCCAAATTTCTGTTTTTCTACAACATTTTTTTTTCAAAATTTTTTTTTTTTTTTTCACAAAATTTTTTTTTTCTACAAAATTTTTTTTTTCCACAAAAATTTTTTTTTTCAACAAAATTTTTTTTCCATATTTCAACGGGCGCCTTACGGGTGCATTACAACTTACTATTTTGTAAATATTTTTTGTAGCATCTCATGAACGGAGGAGAAAAAAGAAAAAAACGATGACAATATTTTTATATGCCTCCTTAATTTTTTTTTATTTTTATAAAACTCCTCTACAATGAAGATAAATAGTTGAATGATAGTTGGCCAACATGAGCTGAAATCAAAATATTTAACTGATTGTACAACTTTAGCAAATTCTACAACCAGTTGTAACGTGTGAAGGCCGCGTAACTGTCTGCTGTCTGCCATTAATATATGAGAATTTGACAATCCAAATACCCAGGGTTGTATCTGAGTTTCTGTTGTTGGGAAATACCTTCTATTATTGTGCCATGAACTCTTTCTTTACATTTCAATTGTTGGATTTGTTTTTTTTCCAAATGTCGAATACATTTTCTTATTAAACATTTAAACCTCTGGCACAATTGTCCAATTACAAAAACTCAGATACAACCCTGGGTATTTTGAGTGTCAAATGCTGATATATTAATGACAGACAGTTACAACTCACGACACAACTTTTAGGCAACTATTACTTTACTTTTAATAGTTTTGAGAGCCCCCAAAATTCTTTGTTTCGCTGTTTGTATTCTAATTCAGAATTTGACAATTTTTTTTATGTGTACATAATTTATTTACATTTATTAATATTAGGCCATAGCGCCATAGAGGCATTTTAGAGGCAAGCGGCAACTTAAATTAATTAATTTAATACAAATAAATCTTAAAATTTTTATATTAATATTATTGTTGTATCTGGGATTTTGTTGTTGGGCAATTGGGCCTATCTTCTATTAGTAATTAATTCATTTTTCCTCTGTTTTCAATTTTGGCCACCATTTTAATGTGCATCTTTTTCGCTGGCAGAAAGAATCTTTGTTCAACCGATTTATTTGTGTGAAGGTCCCTTAAGGCCAACGGGGAGACTCACCAATCGGAGGGTTAAGAGCATTTTTCGTATCTTTTAAATGTTTGCCCAGTTGCATTGATGGTTTCGACACACTGTGATAATCATTTACTTTTGGCCATGTGTACCTGCTGCCATTTATTTCATCTTAACAACAGCAGAAAACCAGATACTGAAGAGACAGACACTCACGTAACTATTTTCCCTGATGTGGTGGACACCGGTGCATATGTGACACATGCACACACACACACAAACGATCTCACACAACGTTTGAATGACAGTTAAATTTGTTAGTTTCTTCTCCGTTTTCGTTTCGATTTCGAGAAAGGACAATTGCATTTTTACGAGATGCAAACGAAAAAAAAAAAAAAAAAAAAGAATACGAAATGGTTGCCAAAGCCACGAATGGAACTCAAACAACAACAACCGGATGATGTCGTATTGATTATTAATGGGATATGTGTACGGCTGGAAATGGTCATCATTGGGCATGCAGGTCGTCTTTTAAATGGACTCCAATGACAACAACTGTGACATAGACATACATGTAATGAAAATGCAACGGTGTGAATGTCGCTCAGTTGTTCATTTTTTGTTGAAAGTATGTCTACAATATTTTAATTACATTCCCCCCCCCCCCCACACACACTCTTTCTCTTATAATTATTACTTTTATTAAAAACAGGCGGAGAGTACATACGTACATACATATATCAAGTGTCAGTTGTTTGCAGTCATTTAATTTTTTTTATAAATTCTTCCCCTTTCATTTATTTGAGATTCAATTTGTGGCAACGAGAACATCGCCCATTGCGTGTAACAATTTTTTTAACAGGTGATAATTATTGGTTTCGAATTAATTACATTTCAATTGAATTGATTAAGACATTTGACGGAGAGGCGTTGAATCGGAACAAACCTCACCCACCTTTCATCTAAGTAGAACTTTTTGTTATTCGATTGAGAAAAAAAAAGTTGTTGGGATTCATATCATGAAAGAATAAAATATCGCATTGAAGGAACCCACTGTGATGCGCAAAACTACAGCAGTAGGGCTAAATCTCGATAAATCTAGTTGTTAGATCAACTCCTGACCCAGATGAGTTCATGATAGAATAGCCCGGCTTATGAACAACATCTGCACAACAACAAAATAAAATCCGAAAACATGGTCCGCCAAATATCTTTTCTAAAAAATAAAATAAAATTCTATAAATTTTCTCGATATTTTCTCAAATTTCTTTTTTTATTTGAAAGTACAATCCTTCCGGTTAATAATGGAAAATACAGTAGAATTCGGACGACATTGAAGGGACCGGAGATTTTCGTCGTTATATCCGAAAGACGTTATAACCGAAATGCTTAAAAGTAAGTTGTAATGCGCCTATGGCGCCCAGAAATATGGAAAAAAAATTTTGTTGAAAAAAAAAATTTTTGTGGAAAAAAAAAATGTTGTTGAAAAAAAAAAATTTTGTTCAAAAAAAAATTTTTTTTTAAAAAAAAAAGTTTTGTTGAAAAAAAAAGTTTTGTTGAAAAAAAAAATTTTTGTGGAAAAAAAAAATGTTTTTGAAAAAAAAAAATTTTGTGGAAAAAAAAAATTTGTGAAAAAAAAATTTTGGTAAAAAAAAAAAATTTGGTAAAAAAAATTTGGGGAAAACACAATTTCTGTACAAAAAAAAAATATTATTTTTTTTATTATTATCTTAATATATATTTACCCTCGACACTGATTCACTGATACACTGATTCACTGACTCTGTCACGCAGTACGTAGGAATTTAAATAGGCATTCTATAATTTTCTATAAATAATAATAATAAAAAAAATAATATTTTTTTTTTGTACAGAAATTGTGTTTTCCCCGATTTTTTTTTTTACCAAAATTGTTTTTTCAACAAAATTTTTTTTTTCCACAAAATTGTTTTTTTCAACAATTTTTTTTTTCCACAAAAATTTTTTTCCAACAGAATTTTTTTTTTCGACAAAAATTTTTTTTTCAACAATTTTTTTTTTTTTAAATTTTTTTTTTTTCCACAAAAACTTTTTTTTTAACAAAATTTTTTTTTCCATATTTCAACGGGCGCCATAGGCGCATTACAACTTACTAGTTATTTATAGAAAATTATAGAATGCCTATTTAAATTCCTACGTACTGCGTGACAGAGTCAGTGAATCAGTGTCGAGGGTAAATATATATTAAGAAGATATTTGATTGTTTTTTTTAAGTTTTGTTTAAGAAAATATTTTCCATCTCCTTTACAATTTCTGAAAAGTTTTGACGTATTTTAGAAGAATGGCTATTAAAAATGAAGTATTTTTTTTAAAGTTTCAATTGCACTGAATGCATCAGATATAGAAGGAGGTTCGAAAATATTCTCGTCATTCTCATCATCGGAAAAATGATCAATATAATTATTATCATCTGTCATAGCACTAACTATTTCCCTAACTATAAACGAAGGCAAATTTCCAAATTTAAGCATGTTATTGACGTTGTAACCGGAATCGTCGTAATATCCGAAGTTGTTGTAACAGGACTAGTTTTTGAATTTTTCCATACAAAACTAAATATAGCTTAAAATGTCGTCGCTATACCCGGATGGTCGTTGTAAGCGGGGACGCTATATCTGAATTCTACTGTAAGTTCATTCAAATATCTGTCTCGTCTGGACATGCAGTAGCCTAACGAACATCGAGTGTAGCTTCGGCTGTGTGGCATGTAGCGCCGTCCTGTTGAAACCAAATGTTGCCACAATATCCTCCTCTTCAATTTGTGTAAACAGAAATTCGTTCAACTTGGCCCGATAATGAAAAACACGAAATAAGCACTAGTTGAGAAAAAAAACGTTAGATGGCGGACACTTTATTTGAATTTGAAGTTGTCTATTTTTTGTCGTTAAATTGGCAAATTTTTCTTGGCAAACTTCCTATTCGCATCGACTTTGATCATAAATTACAATATGCAACAAAAAAAAAAAAAAAAAAAAACGAATAACCACTTCCGATTCTGATGTAAATACTAACGACCCCTGAGTAAATGGAATTTTTCCTATGGATAAGTTTTTTTTTTTAATTTTTTAAAATGCAATTCTTTGAGCCATACATTGTCAGAACTCGAATACTTGATCAGTTAATTATTTTACATCTTTGCAAGACACCATCATCATTGCAAACATATATATGATTGCATGCAAATATCTAAATATATATTTACCCTCGACACTGATTCACTGATACACTGATTCTCTGATTCACTGACTCTGTCACGCAGTACGTAGGAATTTAAATAGGCATTCTATAAATAATAATAATAAAAAAAATAATTTTTTTTTTCAACAAAAATTTTTTGTTTTCTGCAAACATTTTTTTTTTCAACAAAAATTTTTTTTTCTACAAACATTTTTTTTTCAACAAAATATTTTTTTTTCCACAAAAATTTTTTTTCAACAAAATTTTTTTTTTCAACAAAGTTTTTTTTTTAACAAAAATTTTTTTTCAGCAAAAATTTTTTTTCCACAAATTTTCTTTTTTCCAATTTTATTTTTTTCCGAAATTTATTTTAACAAAATAGTTTTCTCAAAATATTTTTTCCGGACCATACCGGAAACCATACCTTTTTACCGGGCAATGACATTTCATTATAACTCTCCATATTTTTCTGCTGAATCATCCACGGGTTACAAACCAAAAACTGTTAACCATTCAATAGGTGATTTATTATCATCCACCGGACAAACAAAATTTATTCTATCTTCATTTTACTGAATATGGTGAACATTGAAAAGGAGAATTTGATAATCTGCAAGACAAAACAGAAGGAGAAAAACAATTACAAATTCAATTAACCACCACCACAAATGCACATGACATTTAGTGCTGCGACTTACCGCCAAAAATGTCTGCAATGTCACCGGTGCCAAATCGCCCGCATTAATCACATTCGGTCGCTGTGAACGTTGCATGAAAATTATCAAGATTCGTCGGAATGTGCGATTCTGATCGACCCAGTTGCAACTGTACATGGCCGTAGTCAGATACGACGTTTCCTCCATCAGAATGTTGACACACATGCAGGCCGGAAAGATTTGAATGAGAACGACACCCAAATACACTACAGAGAACACTTTTTCGGTGGATGAGCTACTGAACGCAATTAAATTGATGGCTGTCAAACACAATACGAAAGCGGCGATCACCAGCTGCTGAAAAAGCGTAGACGAGATGACGGGTCGTATGCAATCGAAATAACTGCAATTGAATAGAAAGGGGGGACATGTGTTTTGTTCTTTAATAAAATTTCAATAACATGTGTTTGGAAAAAAATAACATCATTGCAATTTGGTTTAAACAGCTGTAATCTTCTCACTCTGTACAAAAAAGTGTTCTATAGAAACTAAAACATTTTCAGAATTGTTTGTGATGTCCCAGTTAATGCTTTAATGCATTTTATGTTTTAACTGTTCGCTTTTTTAAGTTTTGTCCAAACTTTGGGCGTTTTTTTTATTCTATTTTGTTTCGTAGCTTTGCTTAGTTTGCTACTTTTCTTTCGTTTTTTTTTGCTTTTTTTTTTGGCAACAAAAGTTTGCTACAGATTTCAGTTTTTATTATTTTAAAGTTTGTTATTTAACTTTGCATACGCACACACTCATGAATACCCCGAAAGAGAGAGAGAGAGCGAGGAGAGGAGAGGTCCTGGGTGTATAAAATAAAGAATTAAAGTGTATTCGAAAGAGCTGTTAAAAGCCATTCAATGGATGGTGTGTGTGGCACCTGCTTTAAATGCTGATGATATGCTAAGTAGCGATGGCAATAGTTCTGCCGCACTACTTTCTATTCCGCAAAAATGTTCCAAATACCAAGAGGTACACTCACTCACACACACACACATACACGGACGGGGTGGCGCATCATCTCACTCCCTGGCATACAGGAACATGCTTTGGAAAACTCTACCACTGCAACAATACCCAGCTCTGTCGATTCTGTCCGGAGAACGAACGTGTTGTTTCATGTTAAACATGCCAGAAACCGAAATTGTTTGGTTCTCTGTTAAGAGGGTGATCTGTAAAGTGTAGTTAAGGTTGTCCTTGAGAAATCATTTTCCCTTTTGCATTTCGATCCAAAAAAAAAAAAAGTTAGGTTATGTTGAGCAAAAGAGAGAGACGTTGCAATGGACACTCCTTAGCTAGCATCAAATTTCATTAAAAACGCATTTGTCCGGGTTTCCTTAAGAAATCGTTTTTCGTTTGAATTTGATCCAAAAAATAAGTTGAGGAAAAGAGAGAGAAAATTTTTCGACCCATCGCCGGAAACCGTGCTGCTATGGACTCTCCTTAGCTGGCGGAAAATCTATTTAGTATTTCTTTGTTCACCCTTTATCTGCAGCAAATTCTATTCAAAAACTCATTTCTCTAGTTTAATATCTGGTTTTCCTTAATAAATCCTTTTTCCTTTGCATTTTATCTAAAAAAAGTGTGGTTAGATAGAGAAAAAGAGAGAGACAATTTGTCGACCCATCGCCGGAAACCGTGCTGCTATGGACTCTCCTTAGCTGGTAAAAAATCTATTCACATTTTCTTTGTTGTCCATTTATCTCCAAAAAATTCCATTTAAAAATCATTTCTCTGGTTTTCCTTAAGAATTACTTTTTTTTTGTTCCAAAAAAAAAGTTAGGTTAGGTTGAGATAAAGAAAGAGACCTTGTTTCAACCCATCGCTGAGGAACATCTTGCTATGGACTATCCTTAGCTGGCGGAAAATCTATTTAGTATTTCTTTGTTCACCCTTTATCTGCAGCAAATTCTATTCAAAAACTCATTTCTCTAGTTTAATATCTGGTTTTCCTTAAAAAATCCTTTTTCCTTTGCATTTGATCTAAAAAAAAGTTTGGTTGGACAATTTGTCGACCCATCGCCGAGAATCGTGTTGCTATGGACACTCCTTAAAAAACTCATTTCTCCGGTTTTCCTTAAGAAATCGTGTTTCCTTTGTATTTGATCCAAAAAAAAAAACGTGAGGAAAAGAGAGAGACAATTTTTCGACCCATCGCCGAGAATCGTGCTGCTATGGACTCTGCTTAGCTGGTGAAAACTATATTCACATTTTCTTTGACGTCCTTTCATCTGCAACAAATTCATTTTCCTCAAGAATTCCTATTTTCCAAAAAAGAAAGTTAGGTTAGGTTGAGAAAAAGAGAGAGGCGATTTGTCGACCCATCGCCGAGAAACCTGTCGCTATGGACTCTCCTTGGCTGGTGGAAAATCTATTCACATTTTCATCTCCAAAAAATTCCATTCAAAAACTCATTTCTCTGGTTTTCCTTAAGAATTCCTTTTTGTCCAAAAAAAAAAAACTTTGGTTAGGTTGAGAAAAAGAGAGAGACAATTTGTCGACCCATCGCCCACAAAAGTGCCGCTATGGACGCTCCTTAGCTGGCAACAATTTCCATTAAAAAACTCATTTCTCTGGTTTTCCTTAAAAAATCCTTTTCCTTTGCATTTGATCCAAAAAAAAGTTAGGTTAGGTTGAGAAAAAAAGAGAGAGACAATTTATCGACCCATCGCCCACAAACGTGCCGCTATGGACACTCCTTAGCTGGCAACAATTTCCATTCAAAAACTTATTTCTCTGGTTTCCGTTAAAAAATACTTTTTCCTTTGCATTTGATCAAAAAAAAAGTTAGGTTAGGTTAAGAAAAAGAGAGAGACAATTTGTCAACCCATTGCCGTGGACTCTCTTTCAGATTTGCTTAGTTGTCCGTTTATCTGCAAGAAATTCCATTCAAAAACTAATTTTTCTCGTTGATTTTAGAGATTATCGGCCGGCTGTGCAGTACGAGTGCTCTACGCATAATCCTTACTGTGGGTTCACAGACCATTCTCCGTCTGATAAATTTTGCATGATATATATTTGGCAGCCAAACAGCGACAAGGGATGGACACCGTCTGCAGAAATCATTCATTCTATCGTTCAACAAATTCATAGATCAGTGAGTAATATTCCGGAATCTCCACATCGGTTTCAGAGTCACTGCGTATTTCGACAACAACTTGGCTGACGTCATCTTTTCGAATCCGTCTGAAGAAAACTTTAGCAGTTCCCTAGGGTAAGTTTTTTTTTGCTATTGGTTTTTTTAGTGTTAACTTTTTGCCATTTCAAGGGTGATTTCCACTTTGGAAATCGTATACTAATGTTACTACTCGGGAAATTTATATTCCAATCTCATTTATAGCATTCCCATATTTAAAGAACCACCCTCGAATTGCGTGTATGCTAAACTTTCATTTCCCGAAATCTCTGCTGGGGACGTGTTATCTTAATTTAAGCATAACTCGGTACTCTCTGCTCCTCCTGCTGCCTCAGCGATAAACTGTATCTATCCAACAAATCCAAGTTTGATTATTTTTCTTAAGGCTGCATCACCATCCATGACCGACCATGGTACCCAATGATGATGTGTTGCTGACTGTTGGCTGGTTGCTGCTCATCTTCTTGGTGCTGCTGGTGAGCTGCCCTCCACCCATCCAGGCAACGACTTTCCGTACTTTCCAGCGTGTGTGCAGGGGGTTAGGCAACAAAGTTTTGGCAGTGCGCTCTTGTCTCTGGTGATGTGTTCCACCACGAACAGAGAAGAAAAGAAAAAACAACAACAAAACTGGAAGTTGCACGGGAAAAACGGAAACACGACGAGCAAAACAATATGAATTGAGAAGTTAAGAGGTCGGTTAGCCATGTGATTTGCATTCTAATGAGAGTGTTAAATTTAAATATTTGATTATTGAAATATCAAATGGGACAAGGATGCAGCACCAAGAATGTGGAGCTAACATAAGACCTAGAATGACTTCAATTTGAATACACGATCTGAGCACTTACGCCTGTATGTTTTTATGATCCTGTATGCAGTTCTTCAACTCCTGGACATTGTCGGCCCGTGTCATGTTGGCATCCGTGCCCACACGCTTTATGCGATCCGCCAGCGCCCGCAAATGGACAATCATCAGTGTGATATAAATCAAGGGATACATATCGTTATTGGCATTCTGAAATACCGTAAATGTCTGAGCCAGATTTTGATACACATAGGAGGCCAGATAATTCCGCTGCTCGTTGGCAGACAACACCGGGAACCAGGCATTATAAACCAACTGATGATTGGACCAGCCGATGTAGGCAAAGCCCACCGCACAAAAACCATAAAACGATACGTACACCGCATAGAACCAATGGCAATAACGTATGCCGTTCAGCACATGCATACGATCCTGGGGATGGCCGTTTGCACGTCCATCCAATTGTTGCAAATATGCATTGGCCGTCAAGAGGAGCCGCCGATACCGGAGTATGGCCAACTGTTTCGTTGTCGATACGGTGATGGTGGTGCTCAACGAAAGATTTCCAATGATTTCTTGCCATGACTTCACAAACACCAGATTGGCAATCATGGTGGCCGGCAGACAGAAGGCAGCCAGAAAAGTAATTGCCACTGCATACAGATAGTACAGGCAACGCCAGACCTTGTGCGTGGCCGGCGGATGAATGCCAATAATCGAGAAATTTAACCAGAGATATTTCAGAGCATACACAGAATTTAATGGTTGCCCTAAATCTTTAGGCTGTCTCAATTGCATATTGACGATGGTCGAAGGGTGGGCCCGTTAGCTGGAGAGTACCACGACCACAAGGTTTGCTAGGTGGTACGTTTGTCTGTTAGCTGTCGACTGGCGACAAATTGAAAAATGACTAATGTGTAAGTGATTTTCGTAAAGGGTTTTTATAGGGTCGCCCCAATTTGTTGTTGTTGCTGGTGTGTTGTCTTTTTTTCGGAGGTGGTATCTATTTAATTATGTTGCCCTATGGGCTAGATGGTGGGCATAATACGTTCAATGGCAGGTTGGCTTGGGAAAGAGTAAAAGACCGAAGAAATGAACGGTGCCGTAGTTAGGATCAGCCGTTGTCTTGGACACGAAATGCGCAGGATTAAGGTTACATGTCATTGTGGGCTGCGTAATAGGGTGGAGTGAAAACATGCTTTTTTTTTAATTTGAAAAAGTTAACCTCGGAAAGAGATGTAGTCTGGGGCCCTGATGAGGGGAAAAATAAAGAAAAAAATTTTAAAAAAATTTTAGGGGTCGCGCCACTCCCTCGAAATTTGGAAATTATCGCTATTTTGGCGTAGATTTTTGAAAAATCCTAAAAATTAACGACTTAACTTATTCGAAATTTAAAAGTTTGAGCTTGTTGAGGATAATCGACTAATATTTGTAGCTTTGGTGGCGATTTCATTGTTCAGTCAATTTTCTGAAGAAGGGACGATTTGACTTATTTTACTTTTTGAAATTTTTGAACAATGAGAAAATTTTTTTTTAAATTTTTTCCTGACCTAATTTCATTGTTTACGCTATTGCAAACATTTATTGACATAAAACTTTTTTATGATTTTTCTAAAATCAAATAGCGATAATTTCCAAATTTCGAGGGAGTGGCGCGACACCTAAAAATTTTTTAAAATTTTTTTCTTTTTTTTTTTGAGGATAATCGACTAATATTTGTAGCTTTGGTGGCGATTTCATTGTTCAGTCAATTTTCTGAAGAAGGGACGATTTGACTTATTTTACTTTTTGAAATTTTTGAACAATGAGAAAAAAATTTTTAAATTTTTTCATGCCCTTATTTCATTGTTTACGCTATTGCAAACATTTATTGACATAAAACTTTTTTAGGATTTTTCTAAAATCAACGCCAAAATAGCGATAATTTCCAAATTTCGAGGGAGTGGCGCGACACCTAAAAATTTTTTAAAATTTTTTTCTTTATTTTTCCCCTCATTAGGACCCCAGACTACATCTCCTTCCGAGGTTAACTTTTTTTTTGAATTTCACTCCACCCTACTGTGTAAGTCAATTCTAAGCCAGAGCTTTTTAAATTTGTTCTGAACTTGAGAGTACAATTCCCAGTAGTTACTGTGATGATCAGAACAATTCGGCACATTACAAACAGACTTAGTGATACAGTGACTCACAAAAGGATTCGTTTTTTTGCGGCTCTTGAAATCAAATAGATTTGTTGTAAACCGATGAACAATTTTTAATAAATATTTTTATTGAGATCCATTAAAGTAGTTATATTAAACCATAAAGTAAACAAAAAAATTTAATATCTTATATCTTAATATATATGTATTTACCCTCGACACTGATTCACTGACTCTGTCACGCAGTACGTAGGAATTTAAATAGGCATTCTATAATTTTCTATAAATAATAATAATAAAAAAAATAATATTTTTTTTTGTACAGAAATTGTATTTTCCCCAAAATTTTTTTTTACCAAAATTTTTTTTTTCCAATTTTTTTTTTTCAAAAAAAAATTTTTTTTTTCCCACAATTATTTTTTTTTCAACAAATTTTTTTTTTCAGCAAAAATTTTTTTTTGAACAAAAAATTTTTTTTTCAACAACATTTTTTTTTTCAACAAAAATTTTTTTTTTCCACAAAAAATTTTTTTTTCAACAAAATTTTTTTTCCATATTTCAACGGGCGCCATAAAAATAAATTTGATCACAAAAGTATTCGTCGATGCATTTATCCTATAAATGGGACTATATACAGTATCGGACAAAACATTTGCAACTATCATATACATTTCTTTATTATGTCAACAGAAAAAGGGTTAAAATATTCCAATTTTTTACTATATTTATGTTTTATAGACTTCAATTAACATTTCAGATTAAACTTAAAATCATTTCATTAATATTTTTAATTTTATGAAACTAAATACCAGCTAAGTTCTAACTTGAATAAGACAAAACAATTGCAATTGTATTTCGGTGCGACCTACTATGTGCATGGTTGGCATAAATGGCCTCCAGTCGTCCGTCTTAGCATCGATTCTAACAATTTTCGACATGTTTCTGGAGTGATTTGATCCCAATCATCCTGCAACACTCGTTTAAGGGTGGCCTTAGACGAAATTTGGTGCTGTCGCATTCTGGACTCCAAATGTGACCATCGTTTTTTCAATGGGGTTTCTATCTGGACTTTGCGATGGTGTTTTGAGTTGGGTTGGACCCACATTTTCACATCCCAGGCTGTGTGTTAGGGATCGTTGTCTTGTTGAAACATTAAGCTCTTTAACTGGGAATCTCATTTTAGCAGCGCTGCAGTAGACATTTTCTTTTTTCATTTTCCATAATCCCAATCCAACAAAAACCCGGTTTCCAAACCCCAAACCATAACTGATGCACCACCATGCTTCACCGTTGATTTTATATTATTTATTTGCAAATAGTCTCCTAGTCCTAGTCCGTCTGAACCAAAAATATTAAACTTACTCTCATCGTTAAATATAACACGCTCCCGCATGTCAAAATTATTTGTCTTATAGGCGAATGGGCGAATTCTTTGAATGTTTGGTAACATCGAAAATGCATTTTTGAATTTGAAATTAAATAAAAGTTGCTTTATATGCATTGTATTCGAATTCATTGTGGAACGAATACTTTTGTGAGTCACTATACTTTTTTTTTATCATCGATTACTCCATTTTACTCCAAAATTTTTAAAAAAAAAAAAAGTTTCATTGGGTAGTGCAATCAGTGAATCTGATTGTAAATGACCCATAGGGGGGAAAAAAATAACAAAATTTCGTCGAACAATTTAACATTTTCCACAATTTTCCAAAAAAAAAAAAAAAAAAACCTCATAGCCACGTTTAATAATAATCTTCTAGCAGGTACAACAACACCTCATACGGCCTCTCCCATCTCTAGAATTACATTACTCTTACGGTCGCCTGTAGGGTACCTTTATAATAATCGTCCACTATGTAAAACAAACACCTCAAGCGGCCTCTTCTATCTCTGGAATGACATTACACACTCTCACACTTTAAACTGTCAGTTTCAGACTTATTTAACACACATAATAATGCCCGGTTAAATTATAAGTGTATCCTTTAATTAGTTTTTCATGTTACAGTAATTATAGTTTATTCTCTTCATTACTGTTGCCATACCACCCTCCCCGCCACCCCCACCACATTCAGACCTTTTTCACAAGAACCTGCAGGTCCTTTGGTTTAGCTTCGTTTTGGTTGCGGGTTTTTTTTTTTTTTTTGTTGTATTCAACTTTCAAGTATCTCACTCTCGTGCCGTTTTCAACCAGTCCCATATTGATTAACATCTGCAATACATTTCCAGTTAATCCTTAGATAATGAAAAACGAACTCTCGTAGTGAAATTCGGTCTCAAATGAGTATTGACTCAGCACACACGGTCGTACGTCCGTACGTAGGTAGGTTCTCGTTTACTTATATCCTATAATTTGTTTCTAATAAATCTCGAGGCATTAACGATAAAATTAAGTTAAATCTTTGACTTAAATGCACAAGAGGAGTACAACAGCCACGGCAACAAATGGAAGGGGCAGAGACGGGAAAATTAAACAAAGAATTTCTCTTTTTAACGGGCCGGACATAAACGAGGCTGGCGAATTAAGTTAGGTGGTGTTAGGATGTCTGTAAATAATATGACTGAATCAGAAAACTGTGTTATTCGAAAAAAAAGAACAGTGGGCCTTTAACTCGACACAAAAAAAAATTGTTTTTTTTACTTTTTACCAATTTTTTAAAAAAAAAAAAAAATGATAGCGTTGCTTTGCCAATTGCCGAAGTGTGGATTATAAAGGGTGTTTTTTATTGAGGTATAGAACTTCGAATTGAAATAAAACACAAGAAAATCGTTTTAATGTCCATCAATTTGGCTTTATTGGAAGGATAATTTTATGCCATTAATGTTTAAATATGATTTCGGGCATGTGGCCGCCGCGGCTGGCTCGAATAAAACCAATTCTACAGGTCCAATTTCACTGAACAAAATTTTGTGATGAAAATCAGCATCGAGATGAATCTCATTTTCGGTCCATACACCAAAACACGACGCATTGCATGGTCTCGCGGCTTTGATTCTTTGCAAAATCTTCCATAAAGTTGATGGACAAAGCTCCAATTGCTGTGCACGGTGGAGAATCGATTCATTCGGACGGAGCTTGCGGTGAACTTCGCGAACTGAACCATTACTTTCGAAATAAATTTGCACGATTTGCAAGCGTTGTTCTTTTGTCAACCTGTTCATGATGAAATGGCAAACCAAACTAAATATTAATCACTTGACAGCTGACAAAATGGCCGCCAGTTAAAAAAGTGATGCCAACTTAAAGTTCTATACCCCAATAAAAAACACCCTTTAAATAAGTGTATATATATATATATATAGCCTAGACGGACGACAGCGTTAATGCGCTTTAGCAGACTTAGGGCCAATAAATGAGATCGTAGTTAAATCACGATTATGTAAAACTTAGTTTCCAATAAAACTGAGTTTAAACTTCAAATATGTTTTTGAGTGGTCAGTCAAAATAATCCACATTTTCTGCCGTTGATGTGGCAACACTCGCGCTTTTATCAGAAAACATAAAGGGTGTTTTTTATTGGGGTATAGAACTTTAAGTTGGCATCACTTTTTTAACTGGCGGCCATTTTGTCAGCTGTCAAGTGATTAATATTTAGTTTGGTTTGCCATTTCATCATGAACAGGTTGACAAAAGAACAACGCTTGCAAATCGTGCAAATTTATTTCGAAAGTAATGGTTCAGTTCGCGAAGTTCACCGCAAGCTCCGTCCATTTTATGCCATTACATCCACAAAAACTGACTGTTTGGTGTGCTCTATGGGCTGGTGGAGTCATTGGGCCATACTTCTTCCGAAATAATGCTGGAGAGTCAGTTACCGTTAATGGAGAACGGTATAGAGCCATGATAACCGACTATTTTGTTCCCGAATTGGATGGCATGAATGTGGATGAGTTGTGGTTCCAACAAGTGGTTGAAAATTGGACCTGTAGAATTGGCTTTATTCGAGCCAGCCGCGGCGGCCACATGCCCGAAATCATATTTAAACATAAAATTATCCTTCCAATAAAGCCAAATTGATGGACATTAAAACGATTTTCTTGTGTTTTATTTCAATTCGAAGTTCTATACCTCAATAAAAAACACCCTTTATGTTTTCGGTGACTAATTAGAACACTATTAAACTTTTGTGGTGGATTTTGGTCACACACGATTTTTAGAAAAAATATGAGAATTAAAAAACTCTGCCAACTGAACTTTGGCAAACAACAAAAAACAAAATTACACAGCAGCTTTATTTATATAATTTATATTATTTGTGGAATTTGGTGAACCAAAAGGGTTGTGATTCTTCTTCTTCTTTCGTTGAGCGATGTCACAAGCATATGGCTTTAAACTGTGGTTTAAACGCCCAATATTTGACGACTACAGTACGTTTAAACTTTGACTGAAAAATGAATTTGAAGTTTCAATTCTGTTTAAACGAAAAACGACTCTTTTAATATGTTTTTGAGTTTCGGTCAGTCAAAATAATCCACATTTTCCGCCGTTGATGTGGCAACACTCGCACTTTTATCGGAAAACATATGTTTCCGGTGACTAATTAAAACAAAATTAAACTTTTGTGGTGGATTTTGGTCAAAAACGATTTTTAGAAAAAATATTAGAATTACTTGTTGTTCTACAGTTACAATAACACTACTTTACTGGTTGACTAGTTGGGGCTTGAGGTATTTCAATATGGCAACACAGTTACAATCATTCACAATGAACTGTTATACTGACCAGAAACGGCTGTTGTCAAATTGTTTGCCAGTGTGTCGAAATAAAATAGAATAAAGTTCGTTTTTAGTAATTTCAGCTTTCTTTCAAATATATGTGACCCCCTCCGAGAAAAGGACCTAGTGTGTCAAAAAAAATGATAAGAGTGGATTGTGGTACCTTGAGTTATACAAACCAGTACCTCAACTACGATCTTATTTATTACAGCCCAGTTTCTTTTGTCGTCCGTCTGATGTCCTCTTAACGGGCCACCCCTCGTTTCTACCGGTACGAATACAAAATCTCCATGGCTAAATAAAAAAATACACGTTTCGAAATAATAATTTATTACTTATTGAAGCGGAAAAAACGTAAACGCAGCAAGAAACTGTTCATCGAACCCATCGAATACACCGAGGAGCAGACACACATACCCGCACTGGTCTCTGCCCGGCATTGGTGCAGGGCAATGTCAGCCACAGCAACAACAACAACCCATCGGCAACTACAACATCTGCCTCACAACGCAGCAAATCCATCTTGAAAACTCAATTAGGCCTACAAATAAACCTCCTCCAACCAGTAATAATAATAATAATAACAACAACAAAAAACAGAACAAATCGAGAACTCGGGAATTATTTCATATGGATTTTCTTTTTGGTTTAAGCTTTTGTTGCCTCCATAAAAAAAAAACACAAACCACCATCGATGCGGTTATAAAAACCGGAACAAAATGCGGTGGGGATGAACAGACAAAACAAAGCAATATTGTAAGCAATTTTGCGAAATTCCACTTAATGCGAAACAAAAAGCCGACAGTCAGACTATTTTGCTGCTAAATAGAATGGCGCAACTGAAGACAGGGGGCCGGCCAATGGATGGATGGCGTACTTGGTTGAGGAAACTTATTGTTGTTGCTTTGCTGCTTTGGTGTAGTTAAAGCAAATTCAAATCATTTACGATCATTATATAACGATAAATAAATACAAACACCGGCATCCACACACACTCTTCCAAGTTAGCCCTGAAACGAAATAATGCCAATACAGGCAGCATCGGCATGAAATTGAAATAAAACCAAAATAGGGCAATAAACGAAAATTAAACAAAATCAAGTTAAATTGCTAATGTTCGGAATGTAGCGTAGAGTGGATGGGTACGAGCTGTGCCCAGATCAGAGAGAGGATTAACATAAGAGTCAACGGGATACTTGAACGGCTTAAAGTTAAAAAAAAATTAAGAAAAAATAATTTTTAAAAACAAAAGATAAAAGATTAATTGCATTTCAGTTAGTACTATTTTTGAGTGCAAAAAGCAAATTCCATAAATTCAACGTTCTCAAAATAGTTAAGATAAACATGAGATGGCGAACGGGACAAAAAATGGAATTCATTTTTGCCAGTATGTGGAAAAATGTAAAAATCAGCGAATTTTGTCGCTTATAGTGACTACAATTTTTTTTAACTATAAGGGAATACTAAATCTTTGTTATAAAGTTTTTTGCTTTAAAATATCTTCAATTCTTATTTTTTAAAAAATATTTGTAACTATGTATATATACATATATATATATTTTCAGGAAATTAAATATAATAAAATATTAACATAATTATGAAATTTTCTTTTTTAAAGAAATTTAAAAAAAATTAAAAAACAACATTTCACAACTACAACTAAACATTTTAGAAATTTTGTTTAAAAAATAATAATAATTCCGGTTATATTTGGTAAATTATGCCATTTGTCTGTCATAAAAGGAGTCTCATTAATTTGACCTTCATCGACGTATAGAATTTTACTTCCTTTAATGTGTTCCTGTGCGCATTTGATATAAATCCAAGGCGTCGTTTAAACAAATATTTTTGGTTTTGGTGAGGTGCCAAATTTGTCTGTTTATTGCGGCTCCAACGCCATCGACTGCACCTTTTTCGTGGAAAGTTGCGAAGTTACTGCTGGAAAAGGTACCACTTACGATCGCGAACGGGACACACTTTGAAAATCAATAAAAAAAAAACTTGTCTTCTTCAATGTGTCACTTTTAATTTTTTTAAAGAAATCACTACTTTAGCTTTTAATTTGAATTAGCAAAGTGTTCCAATCATTGATCACGGAGAACTGATAATAAATGCTTATTTGTGATCGCGAACGGGACATTGGAATCGCATGAAAAGGAATCGTAAAAATGTACCGTTATTCGGACTTTGTTCGATCTTTTCTATTTTTTATTTAACTATTTTTTGTTGGTACAATTACTCCATAGCGCGAGTGCAATCGTTATGATACGAAAGAGTCAATAATATCTCAAGGAAATAATGATAATAAGAGAAGCCAAGTGCAAGAAAACCAAATATGCAACTTGCCAATCAATTTACTCCAAATAAAAATGAAAATATATTTTAATATTAATATATTAATAAGATTTCAGCAATTCTCTAATTTCAATTTTAAAAAGAAATATTTGTTTCCGAAATGCCCATATATCTTTTCCCCGAATATTCCTTACTAAAAAATATTTAAACCTATCCTTAATTTATTTTCAGGCGACACCAGCACTGCTGTATGCATATGCCACATTCGAGAGTTATACTTTCTTGAACACAGTTGACTCTCTACAAAAGTTCTACGATTACATCTTGACGCTTCGTTGATCACATCTTGACGCTTTGTCAGATCCTGGAAAAGGCCCATGAAAAACAAAGTGATACAAATATTTGTATGAAAAACAAAAGCCGCCTTCCACACTCCCATAGTTTTTTGAGTGCTCCGTCAAAGGAATCCATACTGTCGACAATTGATGTGGCAACACTATCAGTTTTATTCACCTCTATCGCGAATATCGTGGACATAGGGCAGCCACTTGGCGATTTGGTTATGGACAAGTTCATGAAAAGGAGACGTCTACGCATTGAGTGAATCCACTTTGGTACATAATTTTAATCAGGTATTTTGCCCCCATTCCATTTTTATCAAATCTGATCAAGTTGTTTTTAATCATATTAAACTTTTTTCCGAACTTTTCCTTTAGATGGACCCATAAATTCTGGATGGAATTCATGTCTGGGCTTTGCGCTGACGTATCGATGATTTGGGTATAGTCATCCCGGTCCTACACAAATGTGATGTGTGTTCCACATCATTGTCCTTATTCAATTTGCATTTGAACTTGTGCTTCTTCTTTGGCTCAATAAATCCGAATTTTGATCACTGGCAGTCATTTCCACCATTTTAATATAATTCCACCATTAAAATGTTTATTAGTCAGGACCACATTGCGGTATGGAAAAAGGTGAGTTATTTTTTATTAATTATTTTAATTATTTTCACTTAAATTTGTTTTTTTTTTAGGTATTGGGAAATCTCAAAAGCACCGGCACACTGAGAATCCTTTGCGTGCACAGGCGGATAAGCCCTCTTAAAGAAAGGGTAATCCAAATGCTGTGCACAAATCTGCGAGCCCAGAAAAACCCAATTCCAGATAACAAACAACAGAGGCGACCTGAACTAGCAACATCGTTGTGCAGCATGCTGAAAACAATAATGTCGTCCAGGAATCACTTGAGCCGGTTTCTTTCCATTGTTCGGATGCTTTTCGATTGCAGGTTTCCTATGATTCATTTGGACACATCCACTGAAATGGTTCGGTTGCTGATAACCACCTTGGCCAAGAAACTTTAAGGTCATGGTCAGTGTCGCATTCGCAGTTTACCGCCGATGATCTCTTTGGAATAGACAATTCATCTTGTATGTTATCCAACACGTACTTCAACGCATCATTTGGAAGCCGGAAATTGTTAACGAAGCTTCAATCAGAATTTACAATACGTTAAAGGCTGTGTTCAGATTTCTGTAAATCCTCGCATGGTTCTTTATCCTTTTTTATTGAAAGTATAAAACTGTACTATTCAATGTATTCAACCATGTGTGTATTTTATGGCTTGGGTTTTTTTAAGATAAGCAGGCGTGGTATTTTTAGGAAAAGGGACAAGGTGTTACGCCTGTGTGTGTTGACAAAACCTCCACGCATGCGTCTATCGCGTTCTCGTTCCATCTTTAAGATTAGTTTAGTTGAAGAAAATGTAGTCCAGTTTAAGAAAATATTTGAAAATAAAAATGAGTGTCTTACAAACATTCAGACGTTCGGGTCATATTAACATTTCTCGTCCGTACAGGCAGCTTATTAAAATACATACACCTCTTATCCAACAAAGAATTAATATTTTAATCGTCTCGCACCGCTTTTCTTTCTGGACGCTCATTTTTATTTGTCTGAAAGCACAATTCATTTTTATATTTTTTATGTGAATCAAAAGCACAATGCAACACAATTCATTTTTATGTTTTTTAGTGAATCAAAAGCAAAATTAATGGTAAACAAAATGAAGAATTGACGTTTTGTAAACCTTTTGACTTTTTCAAAAATTTAAAAAGTCGAGTGTTTGTGATGCACAAGTCAATTTAAGTCGATGAAAATAATACAGGATTCTCCAACAAGAGGTGTTATTTTGATATTCAAAGAAAAATTGCATTTTTCGAGATAAATGATCGAATGTTTATTTCATAATAAAGGGGAAGGTAGGGCGTTAATAATGAAAAACAATATCAGCCAAATGGCCACCACGACCATGCTTACAGGACCATATCCTTTTCATGAAATTCTCCATAACCAAATGGCAAAGTGGCTGCCCTATGTCCTCGATAGCCTCACGAATTCTATCTGTGAAGTCTTGAATCGACGCTGAGCTGTTGGCGTAGACCTTATTTTTCATGTGGGCCCAAAGGCAGAAGTCGCAAGGTGTTAAATCAGAAGATCTAGGTGGCCAATTGTGATCACGACAGATGACACGGTGCGGAAACTTTTTAGTTTTGCGAACTGTGATTGCAAGATTTTCACCATTCTCGTAGTGAATTGTAATCATTTGTAGTGTCTGGTATATTTTATATCTATTTGGACAATTTTGTAAATGGTGTGTCCGAAATTTGTAATTGTAATTACACAGCCCTAATTCTTCGCTAGTATTAGCTCCATTGACGGACACAACTTATTTTCAATTGAACTAGATAAGGAGACACCGAAAAGATCGATTTTCTCGACTTCATTTTTCACCATTTTTGTAGCAAAAAGGCCGATTAATCGGCATTTCGTAAGACGACTTATAAACCCCCAGCTTGACTGTCTCACTTACCTACTTTAACGCAGCATGCCCCTTGTTTAAGGTGTAGGTGTTAGTCAAACGGCAAACGAAATGAAATCATTGCAACTTAAATCATTTAAGGCTGCTTCATTACAAACGGAAATTGTTATGGCTGTGGGCTTAGTGCAGTACATAATACCAACAACAACTCGGTGTTGTCGGTGGGTAAATCCTTGCCAGCGTCCAACAAAACAAAAAAAAAAAGCGCCCCACCGTAAACCTCAATAATAAAGACCAAAACCCCGCAAACACCAATCCAACAGCGGCACAGGCCCCAGCAATACAAACAATTGATGGGTCAGTGACGGTGAATGAATAGGATGCCGAGCAAATGGAGAAATGAAGGAAAGAAAGAAATCCGCAATAATGGACTTAATTGCATTTGTGTTTTTTCCAACCACTCTTGCTACAGGAATGAATTCACACTGAAACACACACACACACTGACAGAGGAAACGGCAGTAAAGCCATTGCAGCAACAACATCCGTATCCGATTGAACAACCCAACGACCAGACTGGGTGGAGCGTATGCTCTTGTTTGTTGTAATAATTGGATATTAAATGATACAATTTTTATAGATTTTATACTTTGTTTAACCATTTACATCTGCTGTTCTCTTCTCTTCTGTTTTTGTGTTAATGGAATGGCTCTGATGAAATCAGGCAACAACTTCATTATGCTTGCCAGCACAAGGATAAGGATATTTAGTAGTTTTCATACATTTTTCCTTTGGCCAACTGAGGTGTAGACGCTTATGTTGAACCATTCGATGGGATGGTGAGAGTCGTTGCGATGGCCTTAAGTTCGCCGCGTGTACAACAGTACACGTATCGAGACCACTTAAGAGACATTAATTACTTATTTAATTAGGAGTTAAACTGTTAAAATGTCGAATGAACGATGGACCGACCGACTTGTTTACGGCATAAGTGTGAGCTGGAATGACAGACGGAGATTATGGCGCGACATTTGTGAAATGTCCGGCGAAAGGCGATAATTACGCACGTTTTAATCGCCCTCCCAAGTTCAATGAGTTTTTAATAAATTACTTTTTCCGTCACGAACTCAGCCCCAAGTGTGATTTTTTTCCATTTTCGTTTCAGTGGACTTTAAGCGGGGGTCCGGAATAAGTTAATGGACATTTAATCGAATTTTCAATGCATATGTGAGAGATCACAAGCATATTTAATTATCAAGTAATGAATTTAAGATTGGCCTTCTATCAAATCGAAAATATGTTCACTAGGGCTACAACTTTGTGCAATTTTTTGCAAATATCAAAAATGGCATACTATAGTTAGATAGGCCTTGGAAAAATATGAAGAAAAATGGTATTGTATTTTTGCAAATGTCAAAAAAGTATACGCACCAACCCCGATCAAGTTTCAAGTTCATAACTTTTTTCACATCACTGTTTGAGAAAAAAGTAAACATACAAAGCAAGCAAGTTCAAAGCAATTACTAATAATGTCTTTTAAGAAAAGTCAATTATCAATTGAAAAAAATTCTAAAATTTGGGAAAAACATCTGACCACATTGCACAAAAGTCTAATAATTCCACGAAGCATTCCAAATATAGAGTGTAAATTACAGAAATTGGAAAAAATTCCACCTCAATAATAATAATAAAATAATATATAAATTGAATAATATATAAATTGTTTTTATAATTATAACTAACTTGTTTATTATTACAAAGGTACATAAAATTCATGTATTCATACTCGTATAAAAAAAAATAAAAATAATTTATTTAAAAAAAATCCTGGAGGGTTTTAGAAAATGCATTTGGTGCGTATCATTTTTTTTACCAATTGGCCGGAGATAACCATTTTCATTAATAAAAAAAATTTGCGCATCACGTGGTGCTATGCCAAAAATTTGGTTGATCACCAATTTCAATATGATTTTGAAAACCTGCAAAAGACTCATTCATCTATTCATTGGCAAAGCATTACTTTGATTTCATACTACGACTGTGGGTTTGCCTGTAAATCAGACTGGATTTAAAAGCAAATTTTAATACGAATCTTTATGTGGACAGCAAAAATACGGACGGAATTGTAGAAAGAATGTCCAGGTAAAGTATATGCGAAATATCTGCACTCATTAGAGAGTTGTGGCATTCGTTATCGGATGCAGTAAATATTTTGAAAAACATATAACTTTCCCTATTCGGATGCTAAACTTTTCTTGATTGGCAAACAGCTAGCAATCAGCATGGTCTACAGTTCACTGACATAAATCATAAAGGTAAACTGAACAGTTGCGAAGATATAAAGCTTTGCAGGTGATTTCATTGAATTTCAATATGTAGGCGTGAATGTGGGCGTACCCAGCTATATACAGTCGATAGCCAGACCTTTACTCTAACTCAGCGAAAAAGTTTCATCTAAATTGCTGCAGTCGTTATTGAGTTATAACGTTTTTAATTTGAGTCACAATTAAAAAAAATACCTACTACAAATTTCTGGGCGCCTGGTATCAGAAAAGAGATTTGTCTGTTTCTCGCATGGTTGTTTTGCAACAAATTTTTGTTTCGCAACAAAGTTTTGTTTCCTAACAAATGTTTGTTTCGCAACAAAGTTGTGTTTCTCTCAAATGTTTGTTCCGCAACAATGTTTTCTTTCTCTACCAATTTTTGTTTCTCAACATTTTATTCACGCCTAACATTATACTTTGATTTCTGTCAATAAATGAAAATCACGCCGAAACAGCGAAAAATAGATTTTGTATTTTCTGATACCAGGCGCCCATAAACACGCAAAGGGATTATTTTTCTGTCCGACCTAATTTAATAACGCCATAACTCGCTAACGAAGTAAGCTATTGACATGAGACTTGCGCCCTGTGTTAGAGTACAAGTAGGGCTATCATAATTGATTATGCCCATTTTTTAGTTTTATATATAAAAATAGCAGTAAATCGTTGAAGCTACGGGAGCTTGAAATTTATAAAACAAACCCTGATCATATAGCTGGCATTCGAGTACCAACATACTCTTAAACAAAACGTAATAGAAAAAATGACCATAGCAAAAACCAACAACTCATATAAGATAAATTTGTTCTTTTTATTTATTTGTCTTGGGAAAAGTAATATAAACCAATAACAAAGTTCTTAAATAGTGCTGGGTAAACTTGAAACTCAAGTATTGCGTATATGAACGAACAAACGAACTATGTTCGGTAAAATAAGTATTTAAGTGTACAAATAGTTAAGTATAATAACACAAAATCATTTGCTCGTACAATGCATTTAGGCAATTGATCAGCTGAGCTACATAAAAAAACCATCGGACAGATATGCAGACAATGCGAAAATAGCCGCTTCCTCAACTGGAGTTAGGGCGAATGTGGCCAATTCCTAAGATCCGTCTGTTGATTGTAGACACACATTGGTTGCAATAACTTCAAGGCCATTCATTTCAGAGAACGATTCTCATTGTAATAGTCGCCGGGAAAGAGATCGTGCCTAGTCACATTATCACATAGGCTTCTGAGTCCAAGCTGCAAACAAAGAAAGTAGGGACATGAAGTTCGACTACTACCAAAAGAAGCAAAAGAGGAGGAGAGGGGAGACAAATACTTACTACCAATTCCCAGTGGCCATGTTTCCGTGGAGAATGTCTATAGAGTGCAGGTGGGAAACTATACAAAGATCAAAGAAATAAGTTAATAAATTAAACACAAATCTTCGATGTCCAAAGGGTAAGGGACCCAGATTCTGACATTTTCCGCAGTAATTCAAATATATCGTAAATTTGGAGTCGCCCTTTACATTTGAATAACAAAAATAAAGACTTAAGTTAAGCTGGGATAATTAAAACCGGTGCTCGTACTCATGGGAACGAGACGATTTGTTTAAAACTCCTTCCTCGTTTGACTAATTGAGCTTTTAGTAATTTAGTAATGATAAATTGAATAGTTTTTTTTTATTTAACCAAATTTCAAATTTTCATTGAGGCGGATATGGAAAGACAAATGCGGCGGTAACGGTAATTCGAAATTCACCAATATGGACTTCATATCATTTTGACAGTCCACACCGATGAGTATCGGACATTTTGCAGCAGAAAATCTACCTGCGTGAAAGAAGCTCCATCCATCAATGTCGAGGTATTTCTTCATTCGTGTTGGTTGGAGTGTGGTATTCGATTTATCGAACGCTGGGTCAGTGTGGGTTAATCGGTACATCGCACGACTCACCCAATTTCGTTGCATGAAAGCTGGCGCATCCGAAAACACGTCATTGCCACGACTCGACTTGGGGGTAGATATGATGTAGTATTAGTTTTAGTATAAGTATTAGTGTTAGTATTAGTATTAGTGTTAGTATTAGTATTAGTATAAATATTAGTATACGTATTAGTATTAGAATTAATATTAGTATAAGTTATAGTATTAGTGTTAGTATTAGTGTTAGTATTAGTGTTAGTATTAGTATTAGTATTAGTATTAGTATTAGTATTAGTATTAGTATTAGTATTAGTATTAGTATTAGTATTAGTATTAGTATGAGTATGAGTATTAGAATTAATATTAGTATAAGTATTAGTATTTGTGTTTGTGTTAGTATTAGTATTAGTATTAGTATTAGAATTAATATTAGAATTAATATTAGTATTATTATTAGTATTAGAATTAATATTAGTACAAGTATTAGTATTAGTGTTAGTATTAGTGTTAGTATTCGTATTAGTGTTAGTATAAGTATTAGTATTAGTATTAGTATTGGTAGATATCATAGTCCGTTGCTGAAAAATTTAACAAATATTTTCAAGGAACTCTCGAATCTCTAATTTTCAGAAAACCCATTTTCTGAACCCAATTTCTCCCAAACGATTTGTTCAATCCTAAAAATGAAAACAGTATCTTGTTCAGGTTAAGGTCCGCTATCCATATGCAAAATTTTAAAGAAAACTATTTTTTCGAAAAAATCTCAAATTTTGATGGGTTTTGTTTTTTTTTGGCCAAAAAATATTTTTTTCTAATTTCCAAATTTTTTGCACTTGGATGTATTCTGCATTCGAAATGGTGTAATTATAACCACATAACGTTTATAAATCGTAAGCCATTACTGAATAATGGCCAAAAAAATACATTTGGAGAGCACACAATTGGATGCACAATAAATCCTGTGAAAATGGTCGTAGCATACAACTTTTTGTGAGTTAATAATAGTGCTAAAGTCAAGCTTTAATTTGATACCATACTTTTGATACCTAGGCCCGTTGTTGAAAAATTGGCCAAATAGTTTCAATGGATTTACGAATCTCTAATTTTGAGAAAATCCATTTTCTGAACCCAATTTTTCACAAACTATTGGTTCAATCTAAAAAATGAAAACTTGGGCTTGTTCAGATTAAGGTCCGCTATGCAAGAGCGTAATTTAAGAAAAATCTATTTTTTTCAAAAAATCTAAAATTTTGATGGCCTTTGTTTTTTTTTGGCCAAAATATTTTTTTTTCGAATTTTCAAATCTTTTGCACTTGAATGTCTTCTGCCTTCGAAATGATGTAATTATAACCACATAACGTTTATAAAACATAAGCCATTACTGAATAATGGCCAAGAAAATACATTTGGAGAGCGCACAATCGGATGCACAATAAATCCTGTGAAAATGATCGTAGCATACAACTCTCAGTGGGTTAATAATGGTCCTACAGTCTAGTTTTAATTTGATACCACACTGGTTTCGATTCCATAGTATGTTGCTGATAAATTGGACAAATAGTTTGAATGGACCCTTGAATCGTTTTGCTTTTAATTTTCAAAGATTTGGCTGTTGAATATATTCTGGATTAGAACGACATATACAATAGGGTGGAGTGAAATTCAAAAAAAAAAGTTAACCTCGGAAAGAGATGTAGTCTGGGGTCCTAATGAGGGGAAAAATAAAGAAAACAATTTTAAAAAATTTTTAGGGGTCGCGCCACTCCCTCGAAATTTGGAAATTATCGCTATTTTCGCGATGATTTTAGAAAAATCCTAAAAATTAACGACTTAACTTATTCGAAATTTAAAAGTTTGAGCTTGTTCAGTGCCCAAACAAAAGTATTTGAGGCAAATATGAGGATAATCGACTAATATTTGTAGCTTTGGTGGCGATTTCATTGTTCAGTAAATTTTCTGAAGAAGGGACGATTTGACTTATTTTACTTTTTGAAATTTTTGAACAATGATAAAATTTTTTTTAAATTTTTTCATGCCTTTATTTCATTGTTTACGCTATTGCAAACATTTATTGACATACAACTTTTTAGGATTTTTCTAAAATCAACGCCAAAATAGCGATAATTTCCAAATTTCGAGGGAGTGGCGCGACCCTTAAATTTTTTTAAAATTTTTTTCTTTATTTTTCCCCTCATTACTTTTTTTGAATTTTGAATTTCACTCCACCCTAATATACAACACTGCTTTCACTTGTATTCCACCAAAGAGAAAGTTACCTGTAACAGCTTTCAGGTGAAAGACAATTTTCAAACTTTTGTTTGTTTTAATTTTACTTTCACCAACTATTTTCAAGTCAAACAAATCCCCAGAATTTCGATTCGTAATGATTTGTCCGACGAAGAAAAAAAAAACTGTTAGAAAACATGTTTTGTTTTTATTTATCACAACGAAAAAAAAATGTGAAAAATGTCCTTTGTAATCCTTCAAGATTTTGGTACAAAACCACATGTTTAAGCCAGTATAATGGTGTTCAATATATTTACAATTTCATGCTTCTAGCTGCATTAGTTTAGTAGCAACAGCTATTCCAAATTCCCGCCCCTTGAAAAAAGAAAAATATGTATAGACTTATACAACGCCTTTTCATGGATGTAAAGCTGTGTCGCCCGGTTTGTGTGGAGACCTTGTGATACGGCGTAATTTTCTCCATGCAATCGTACCACTCAAACAAATATTTTGTGGGCTTTGATTAACTTTCAAGTGATTGCATACATCCTAATCCATTTAAATGTATGACTGTCGCAATGAGGGCGTTAATTGAACCAAAATTCAGCTGCAGCCATGCAACCAACAACCCAGGTTTGTCAATCAAACTAATGGTCAAAAACTGATTATCTCCCGACACAATCTGCTGCCTGCCGTTTCAGTGTGTGTGTGTGTGTGTGAGTAGTGTGCGCCTGATTGTGGCATAATTAGGATAACGAATTTCACAGCTATTCAATTATGGTGAAAGAAAACCTCAAATAGTGGACAACGAAATATTTGCATTTCGATGACATTTCGAAAATTAGAACGACGCGCGCTTTGTATGGACGAACACAATGAGGACATTTGGCAAATATGCATTTCAATCAAAGATACCACCAACACCAAAGCCCTACCGAACCGAATATATTTCAATAATGAATGCATTGATTTATGCTACGAGTACAAATGCAGTCGGTCCTTGGTCCGAGCTGCTGGTCTTAAATTATCAGTTTTGGCCCATGTTTTGTATTAGAAATGTTGCATAAATCTGTGATTAAGTTTAGGCAACATTAAAAGTCTGCGCCCTTTTGGGGGCGGTGGGGGTGGATGGGTCTGAAACAATACAAGAAAATCACTGGTGCTGGGTTGTGTTGTGTTGGTCTCTGTGCGGAGAACATAAATTCTGGCTGAACTAAGTAAAAACGGCCCATAATGACCGACCACATTTAGACGCATAAATCTCTCGTTCCGACTGTGTGCGGCCATATGAAGCAAAGAAAAGTTAATTCAGCACTTTTAATTGCATTCGGAAAACTCGAATGTTTGCATGGTGTCCACCATCACCACCAACAACCACTTGCTGCCACCCCAACTTTCGTCTGATGCATCCACTTGAGGCTTGGAGTGAGGTTTGGCTGTTAAATATGTATTACTTGGAACTTGTTGTCTCTTGTTGTTGTTCCCTTGCAGTTTAGATGTTTCATAAATGAAATGTTGTCCTTTTGGGTGTCTTTGGGTTCTCCGTCTGGCTACGTTTGTCTTCCCAAACTGGGAATGTATGCGTTGACATATTTTATATTTTATGTTTTTTTCTCTCATTGAGTTGTAAATATAAACTCTTTCTTTCCTTCTTTTATTTGTTTATTTTACATAATTATTAGTTATTTGTCTTACTATTCCAGTTGGGAGTACTTCCCCTGGTTTTGTACTGCGTCCACAGGAGTATTTAGCTTAGGTCTGACACTCACACTTTGCACTTATTTGGGATAATGTTAAACATTCAATTCCGAATGAGTTTAAATTTGAAATTATCTACGTTTACAGTTGTACGAATTCGAATTTATAGTTCCTGATTTAATTTCAGAATGCAACTAGAATTTCTTAAGATTTTATGTGTGCAAACGATTTGGAAATGTTCAAAAATTCAATGACCCCTTTACTTTGCAGCACATTCCGGATAAGAACACAGCAACTCGTTATAAAGGGTGTTTTTTATTGGGGTATAGAACTTTAAGTTGGCATCACTTTTTTAACTGGCGGCCATTTTGTCAGCTGTCAAGTGATTAATATTTAGTTTGGTTTGCCATTTCATCATGAACAGGTTGACAAAAGAACAACGCTTGCAAATCGTGCAAATTTATTTCGAAAGTAATGGTTCAGTTCGCGAAGTTCACCGCAAGCTCCGTCCATTTTATGCCATTACATCCACAAAAACTGACTGTTTGGTGTGCTCTATGGGCTGGTGGAGTCATTGGGCCATACTTCTTCCGAAATAATGCTGGAGAGTCAGTTACCGTTAATGGAGACCGGTATAGAGCCATGATAACCGACTATTTTGTTCCCGAATTGGATGGCATGAATGTGGATGAGTTGTGGTTCCAACAAGTGGTTGAAAATTGGACCTGTAGAATTGGCTTTATTCGAGCCAGCCGCGGCGGCCACATGCCCGAAATCATATTTAAACATTAATGGCATAAAATTATCCTTCCAATAAAGCCAAATTGATGGACATTAAAACGATTTTCTTGTGTTTTATTTCAATTCGAAGTTCTATACAATAAAAAACACCCTTTACAATATTTCAGGATTTTTTAATATGTAAAAAAAAGTTGAATAACTGTGATCTTTGAGTTTTTAAATAAAACTAACGAATAATAATTATTCTTGAGGGGAAAACGATAACAAATATAAAGGTAAAAAAAAAATCCGTATAACTGCCTTAATCCGGATAACTGCCTCTTGTGTGCAGGTAAAAGACTTGGGATAAGTCCACATTTCACTTCAGTGCACAAAAATGTGTGCATCGAAATTCAGTGCAGCTAAACGAATTATACTGTACTCTCGCCCATAAAGGGCTTTTAAAAATACAGGGTCCTCCTATAAAAAAATCTACTGCATATTTTCTCAAATTTCTTTTTTTTTATTTGAAAGTACAATCCTTTCTTTTTCAGTGATCCAATCGAGCTGATTTTTGGCAGGCAGACTCGTGGAAATGTCTGTATCACGTCAAATTTTTTGAAAAATAGATTTTTATTAATTCTCAGATTTTCCTAAATTTTTATTATTTTTGAAAAAAAAATATTTTTTTCAAAAAAAAAAATCGGTCCAAAGGCTTGCACACAGACCACTACGAGCTTTATACTTCAAACTTAAAAAAAAAATTCTGACGTGTACATGAAAATCCCCGATACACGTGTATTTTTATTTTTTATCCCCTTTCCGAAAAAGTCCATTTGGTTCATAGGACAGAATGTCCAATTGTGGTTTCATTCACCCATCTTCCACTGATAACAAACTTACTTATTTCCCTCGACATTCCATGAAGGAACAGGCGGGGAACTTCTCTCGAATCAGTGAGCTGTGTACGATATAAGTTGACCGGAACCGGCTCCGAATGGCTAAGGCTTTTCTAGAGAAGTTTTAAAGTCACCAACATTTACCAGCCGCTGAAGAATGTTTGATGCTCTTAGCCGGTTTCGAACTTTGGCTCTTCTTCACCACGACCGTTCACACTGATAATAAACATTTAGCCCAAATTATAGAAAAGTGCTAACTGTGGTTTCAAGCCAAAGTTCAGAAGTTTTATGGGCCGATCAAGGAAGAGATAAACAATAGATCGCAAATAAATAACATAAACACTGGATAATAAATTGTCATCGTGATAACAAAACCAAATTTGTAAGAAACCACTTAAAAGTGATTGCAAATTTGTGGGTAGTTCCAAAAGCAAACTTTAGCTGCATAGCATTCCAGCAAACATTTCATGTCCCCAAATAAACTAATTATTCAATTTCACTTAACTTGACTAAAACACAACTTTTCGCTACATGTCCAACAAAAGCCAAACAAACAGAATATCCCATAGAATGAAATAGTCGTATGTATATCTGACATCAGCCATCATCAAAGCCATTCACAAGTGCAGTTTGATGCCCCAAAAAAGTCTCTGCTGGTATTAACATTAAGTTGTAGGGGTCAACGAGTGTAAAGAAAAACGCAATCATTGAATAAACGACAGAGAGAGAGAGAGAGAGATTTTTTTGTTTGTTTGTATGCTGTCAGTCAAAAGAGTTGCCTGTCCTTGTGATAACCGAATGAATGCAAAGGACCACAGCTGTTGATGGAAATAAATATTTGACCTACATTTGTATGTGAAAGGCGATACTTGTTATTTGACTAACAAAAAAACAAACAAAAAACACCGTGAAGTGGTAGTTGAAGTTCTTCCTTTACCGAAACAGAAAAAAAACCTTTTACTCGAGTCATCTTTAGCGTCTTTTTTGTTGTTGTGTGTAATCAATAGAAATGTGACTATGCTTGTCATTGGGCTTTTCTGTGTAGAACTTTTGCTGTTACCCAGGCAGAAAAATACAAACGGTCTCGCGGTGGCCAAGTAGTCTGTGGGGTGGTTCAATAACTGGCAAAGGGTCCGCGGTAATGTTTGCCCCCATTACAGCCACAAAAGAAACTCCGTGCATGTTTTCTGTTTGTTTACACTTTAAATATTTAACGGAATTTTTTAAATTAGTATTTTACTTGGCTTACTTAGCCCATTAAGAGCTGAACTGAAACTACAAATTTCAAAAGCTGTTTATTATTAGCAATACAAGAAAAATAAAAAAATCTATTTATTTTTTTGCCAAAAGTGAATTTAAACAAATTTTTAAAACTGTTTATTATTAGCAATACAAAAAAGCAGAGAAGTAAAAAAAAAATAAAAAAATCTATTTTTTTTTTGCCAAAAGTGAATTTAAACAAATTTTTAAAACTGTTTATTATTAAAAAAGCTGAGAAGTAAAAAAAAAATAAAAAAATCTATTTTTTTTTTGCCAAAAGTGAATTTAAACAAATTTTTAAAACTGTTTATTATTAGCAATACAAAAAAAGCAGAGAAGTAAAAAATAAAAAAAAAAAATTTTTTGGCCAAAAGTGAATTTAAACAAATTTTTAAAACTGTTTATTATTAGCAATACAAAAAACGCAGAGAAGTAAAAAAAAAAATAAAAAAATCTATTTTTTTTGGCAAAAGTGAATTTAAACAAATTTTTAAAACTGTTTATTATTAAAAAAGATGAGAAGTAAAAAAAAAATTAAAAAATCTATTTTTTTTTTTGCCAAAAGTGAATTAAAACAAATTTTTAAAACTGTTTATTATTAAAAAAGCAGAGAAGTAAAAAAAAAAAATAAAAAAATCTATTTTTTTTGTGCCAAAAGTGAATTTAAACAAATATTTACCAAAATATAAATGAAAGTAATTGAACAGTTAGATATTATGTTTAATCAGTAAGCCGATAGCCTTAGTTGCTAGTGCTTATTTTCTTTAAGTTTATTATAATTTTAATTGTAATAGATATAAATAAATAAATAATATATTTAATCAGTTCGATATTCACAATCACTACTAAATTGTGAAAGAAAATATTGACAACTGTCAACACTTTTCTTATATACAGTCGAATTCGGATAAGCGCACGTCTTTTAAATGAAAATCGGCTTTATTGAAAATTTGTTTATGTGAACACACATATTTAATGTGGCTATTTTCATCCAAGCTCATCAATACTAAATTTTACATAAACGTATTTTATGTAAAATAAATGAACATCCGCTTTATTGAAAAATCGTTTATGTGAAACACATTTTTAATGCAAAGACACAAATTCATATGATACGAACACCGCTTAAGAGAAATATTATGAATGTAATGGCGACAAAAACTGGCAAAACAAATTATCTTACAAAGTGATGTGTCCATCACATTTAACTTAACTTAACCAAATGAAAATACGTGACTATTTCCATCCAAGGTCATCAGTACTGAATTGTACATAAATGTATTTTAATAGTTGTGCCACAAGTTTCTATTTTCGTTTCATAGAACAATTTCAATAGTACCCAGTTCGTTTAAGGATGAAGGATGGTTCAATTATCCGAAGTCCTTGTAATTGAAAATCCCGCAAAAGTAAAAAGAATTTCGTAATTTTTTTTTTTTGGTTTCGCTTAACAAAATTCGACTGTACATGTATTTTAATAGTTTATATATTCTTTAGATAGAATAAATTCAAAAGTACATTCTCAGTTCGTTTAAATGAAAGAAGGTTCAATTGTAATTAAATTAAATTAAATCCGAATTCGACTGAACATGTATTTTAATAGTTGTGCCACAAGTTTATATCTTCCTATGATGGAACAAATTCAAAAGTGCATACTCGGTTCGTTTAAATGAAAGAAATTTCAATTATCCGAAGTCCTTTTTATGGAAAATCCCACATAAGTGAACAAAATTTCGTGATTTTTTTCATTTCCGCTTAACCGTATTCGACTGTACCCCAATTATAGGACTTTCAGACTTCATGGGAATTAACAAAATCGATTAGAATTTGAAAATGAACGCCATAAACAAAAACTGAGTTGTAAATCTAGCAAGCAAAGTTGTTTCCAAATATATTTGAAGAGCTGAAACACAATCTTCCATCAAATTCCTAAGATTGAGAATAAAAACTGTGTATCGTAAATTTCGCCACGAACGATTGTTCAGTTCAAAACTAAACTGAACAGCCGTTGAAAATACACAAGTTTGAGCAAAAACTTCGTGAGACTGGTGGACAAGACGTTGACCGGATGCGCTAGTACGAAGCCATTCGAGGCTGCTCTAGAGTTCCATAACACCGTGTTACAAAAAATAGATTTTTTTCTGTCCTATGAACCAAATGCACATATTCGGAAAGAGGGGAAAAAATAAAAATACACGTGTACGGCGATTTTCATGTACACGTCAGAATTTTTTTTTTTTTTAAGTTTAAAGTATGAAGCTCGTAGTGGCCTGTGTGAAAGCTTTTGGAGGGATTTTTAACCCTTTTTCAGTGATCAAATCGAGCTGATTTTTGGCAGGCAGACTCGTGGAAATGTCTGTATCACGTCAAATTGTTTAAAAACAATTTTTATCAATTCTCAGATTTTCCCCAATTTTTATTATTTTTGAAAAAAAAATATTTTTTTCACTTTTCTTAGCATAACTTGAAAAGACTCCAAATTTTTAAACTACTTAAGCGTTACGAAAAAAAAATGTTTTTTGACTGAAACCTTAAAAAAAACGATAACCATTAAAAAAAAAAAATTTTAAGAAATCTGAGAATTGATAAAAATCTATTTTTTAAAAAAATTGACGTGATACAGACATTTCCACAAGTCTGCCTGCAAACAATCACCTTCAACTAGTCTAAGTCAGGAGTTGGACGGACATTTGACACCATATTCTATAACTGGTTTTGGATAGATAAAAAAAAAATATTTGGAAAAAACACATATTAAAAAAATGCATTTAAAGAAAAATGAAATGTGTTCTTTTACCAACAACCGGTGCCTTGATTCTTTTGCCAGTTATTTTTTTTTTGGTAACTTCCACCTTTTCTCACAGGGCATCCACGTCATCTTGTTGTCCATTGCTGGTTTGCTGAAAGTATCCTCGTAAAAAAGACTTCAACTGATTATTTGAAACAATTTTTAATGTGTGTGTGGGAGATGACCCAATTTGGGTCAATGCAAGTACATGAATTTCCAATTTGCTACAATTTTGGTGACTTGTAATCATTGCTTGGCCTGCTGTTCATAGTTGTCAGTGTGAGATGTCACACAAATGTTTTATAATTGGGTTAGTACAGAGTGGACTGGACTGGAGTGGGGTATCGGCCAACGCAATAATGTTTTGCCAAAAAAAAAACTCATCTCGTACAGGTTGACTTTTGACCAACAGCAAGAATGTGATGTCAGCACAATGTTGTTGTTTCAACATTGTGTTTGTTTGGTTGGCAAAGATGACTCTGAAATCATAAAGTTATATGGCCGATGGGCAAAATGCTTCATAAATATGTAATGGGGATATGAGAGAATTTTCATAATCATTAACTAGACTAAGGCTTCCTCAAAATGCTCGGCTACTAGTTTCTTCCGAAGTTTATGTACTTATACACACCGTACAGGATAAGAAAATTTGATAAACTTGGTTCTCTGAAAACTTGGAAGTGTCGGCATATTTTAATTCATATCCCAAAAGGACTGTTTCCATAAAATGAATTTGTTCGTTCGCTACAACTCGTCAATGTTGGAAGTGTTATAACTTGGGTTTCAGACATTATTCAATTCTGGTTTTCAGATATATTTCAGATATCGACATATGGAAAATATTACTTTTCAAAACATACACATATCTCTAAGCCTTATCCTTTCGAGCGTATCTTCTGATAAGTTCGGAAATTGCACAGGAATCACTTTTTCCCTGAGAGAGTGTAATCAATTTTAATGTAGACAAGTGGGACCGTTCTCCAAATCAAATAGTTATTAATGGCACGTTAAGGCCCTACCAATGGTGAACAAGAATGTTGACGGGGTCACTACCCGAGAGAATAATCACTACTTAAAATATATCCCTTACATAGACATCAATTCCATGCCTACCTTTCCAAAGACACTCACACACACACGATGTTCACTAGTGCACGCTTTCTTTTATTTGTCTGCTAGATTTCAACATTCGGACAATCGCTACCAAAATCGAAATGGTTGAAATGTCGTCTTTGTTTTGTTTTGTTTTTAGCACCAATTAAAGCAAACCCATTAAACAATGGAGCGCGTTTCTTTTTGTGTGTGTTGTTCCAGCAACCGAATGCTGGTAACAAAACAAAAACCGTCGAGTATTTTGGTCATTTGGCCATTCAGACACATGTACGAAGGATGTATCGCATACAATTGTTGTCCTGTGCTGTTCCGTGTATGTGTTGGAGGCTCCTGAATTTCCGAGTGTGTTGTGTTTTACACTTTGGTCGCTTGTCCTTTTGTTGTGGTATATTTTCTGCACCTCTCTTGTATTTTTTGTTTGTTGGCAAGCTTGTGTTGGTGTTGTTTGTTGCACACTTTGGATGTTTGAGTGTATGTGTGTGTGTGTGTTGGTTCGAACATCCTTTCGTTTCGTATGTGTTCATTTTTAATTAAAAATTTATTTTGATTTTCACATAAAACAAAAGGTACACAAAAAAAAATGTACAATCCCACAAAAAAACGTGTTTCGTTTCAGGGAGGGGGGTTTTTTTTTGTCGGGTTTATTGTTGAGTAAATATATGATATCGACCGAAAAGGGTGTCCTTTTGAGAATGTGATAGATAATGGGGTCATTAGATTGGTATTCTGTGGAATCGACATTACTACCAGACGGTGGCTCGAGGTCCAGATCAAGAACCGCTGAAAGCAAATGACAGTGAAAGGAGAATATCCTTCGACTATGAAGTGTTGTCAAGATATGTAAGGGCAATATTGATCGTGGCATCGTCGTACAAATCACACTTTAGAAGGACGCTCTTGCATAGCGGACCTTAATCCAAACATTAATCTGTAATGGCTAATGTTATATAAACTATATGTGGTTATAATTTAATCATTTTGATGGCAGAAGACATTCACGTGCAAAAGATTTGGAAATTCGAAAATAAAATTTTTTGACCAAAAAAAAACAAAGGGGTTAACCCATCAAAATTTTAGATTTTTTTGAAAAAAATAGATTTTTCTGAAATCACGCTCCTGAATAGCGGACCTTAATCCGGACAAGGTCCCGTTTTCGTTTTTTAGATCAAGCAAATAGTTTGGGAGAAATTTGATTCACAAAATGGGTTTTCTGAAAATTAGAGATTCGAGAGTTCCTTGAAAATATTTGTCCGATTTTTCAGCATCTGACTAAGGTATCCATTAATACTAATACAAACGAGTGTGGTATCAAATCAACGATCGACTTTTGGACAATTATTAACCCACTAAGAGTTGTATTCTACGATCATATTCACAGGATTTATTGTGTACAGGATGGTGAGCTCTCCAAATGTATTTTTTGGCCATTAATCTGTAATGGGTAATGTTATATAAACCATATGAGGTTATAATTTAATCATTTTGATGGCAGAAGACATTCACGTGCAAAAGATTTGGAAATTCGAAAATAAAATTTTTTGACCAAAAAAAACAAAGGGGTTAACCCATCAAAATTGTAGATTTTTTTGAAAAAATAGATTTTTCTGAAATCATGCTCACGCATAGCGGACCTTAATCCGAACAAACCCAAGTTTTCATTTTTTAGATAGAACCAATAGTTTGGGAGAAATTGGGTTCAGAAAATGGGTTTTCTGAAAATTATGGAATCGAGAGTTCTTTGAAAATATTTGTCCAATTTTTCAGCAACTAAGGTATACACTAATACTACTACTAATACTAATACTAATACTAATACTAATACTAATACTAATACTAATACTAATACTAATACTAATACTAATACTAATACTAATACTAATACTAATACTAATGCTAATACTAATACTAATAGTAGTACTAATACTAATAGTAGTACTAATAGTAGTACTAATACTAATTCTAATACCAATACTAATGCTAATACTAATACTAATACTAATACTAATACTAATACTAATACTAATACTAATACTAATACTAATACTAATACTAATACTAATACTAATACTAATACTAATACTAATACTAATACTAATACTAATACTAATACTAATACTAATACTAATACTAATACTAATACTAATACTAATATTAATATTATCAAATATCACACAACGTATAGGACGAGCAAGAAGAAGAGCACAGAGACGATATAAAATATTATGGAAATAATTCCCTAGCCGTAACCCTATCAACTGTACTTAATAAGTTGCCAACACACCTACTAACATTACAAAATGAGTTTAGAAAAATAGTTAATCAACAATTACTTTTTAAATTAAGCTTTTTGAATTAAATCATGGATTACTATTAACCAATTAGTTAAAATCATTTAGTTTTATGTTACAGCTGAGCTGAAGTATCTATTGTAATATCATACATTTTTCTTTTGTACAACATAATATTTATTCTCCTGCAGACAAGCCACAAAGGCGTTGCGGGATTAGCAATAACATGAATTGTAGAAAAAATATTTTTATCAATAAAATAAAATAAATTAAAAACCAAAAAAAAGTATTAATATTAGTATTAGTGTTAGTATTAGTATTGTTATTAGTATTATTATTATTAGTATTAGTATTAGCATTAGCATTAGTATTAGTATTAGTATTAGTATTAGTATTATTATTAGTATTAGTATTATTATTAGTATTATTATTATTAGTATTAGCATTAGTATTATTATTATTATTAGTATTAGTATTATTATTAGTATTAGTATTAGCATTATTATTAGTATTATTATTATTATTATTATTATTATTATTATTATTATTATTATTAGTATTAGTATTAGTATTAGTATTAGTATTAGTATTAGTATTAGTATTAGTATTAGTATTAGTATTAGTATTAGTATTAGTATTAGTATTAGTATTAGTATTAGTATTAGTATTAGTATTAGTATTAGTATTAGTATTAGTATTAGTATTAGTATTAGTATTAGTATTAGTATTAGTATTAGAATTAGTATTATTATTAGTATTAGTGGATACCTTAGTTGCTGAAAAATTGGACAAATATTTTCAAAGAACTCTCGATTCCCTAATTTTCAGAAAACCCATTTTCTGAACCCAATTTCTCAAAACTATTGGTTCTATCTAAAAAATGAAAACTTGGGTTTGTTCGGATTAAGGTCCGCTATTCAGGAGCGTGATTTCAGAAAAATATATTTTTTTCAAAAAAATCTAAAATTTTGATGGGTTAACCCCTTTGTTTTTTTTTGGTCAAAAAATTTTATTTTCGAATTTCCAAATCTTTTGCACGTGAATGTCTTCTGCCTTCGAAATGATTTAATTATAACCACATATAGTTTATATAACATTAGCCATTACAGATTAATGGTCAAAAAATATATTTTGAGAGTACCCCACGTGTACACAATAAATCCTGTGAATATTATCGTAGCATTCAACTCTCAATGGGTTAATAATAGTCCAAAAGTCGAGCACTGTTTTGGTGTCACAGTGGGTTGTATTAGTATTAATGGGTACCTTTGCTGAAAAATTGGTCAAATAGTTTCTAGGGACTTTCGAATCTCTAATTTGGAAAAATGCATTTTCTGAACCAAATTTCTCCCAAACTATTTGTTCAATCTAAAAAATGAAAACGTCTCCTTGTCCGGATTGTGGTCCGCACAAAAATCTATTTTTTCAAAAAAATCTACAATTTTTATTTTTTGAATTTCCGAATTGGATCCAAATCGTACAGTAATCACTGCTTGAAAAAATCGTAACAACAATAGAAAAACTCACCCAATCTTTACAAAACCTTATATATCTATTGATCCCATGAAGATTCGACATATTCAATATTTTAAATTTCATTAACAGATTCAAAAGTTATGCCATTTTGAAATCAAGTCCTTTTTTCAAAAAGTGCCATACAATGTCTCCTTCAAAGAACCACTTAACAAAAGTCACTGTAAAATTGGACTCATTGAATTTGTATGGAGGAAGAGGAGGAGAAACTACTGTCCAAATTTCATACAAATGGAAAGGGTTTTGGGATGAAAAATACTAATTTTTGTTATCAAAATAGGAAAATTGTGTTCGTGGATGTACATGTTTGTTAAGAATGGGCGAATCACGTGGAACGTTACTGGCCTAAAACAATTGTATAACTTATTCGCTTGAGGGACAAAAAATATGGAGTATATCTATGGGCTACTATACATTCATATGTGCTTCGAATGAATCATTGAATCATTGTTTGAAGATTTCATGAGCGCAAGTCAGAGGTTTATGATTTGTAACGAATGGTGAAATCTCGTGCCTCCAGCATATGCCAATAGTGTTTGACAATCCCTTCCTACGCTAATAACACGAATGAGTTTTTGTAACTTCGCCACATCTTAATACAATAATAATGCAATATTAATACAATATTAGACTTTCATAAAATCTTCCTGATATGGCTGTCGCTGGCAAGTTTTACAGGTTGTTAAAAAAGTAACACTTTCATGTGGCCTAAATCACCATTAAGAGTTCAAATAAACATTTAAGTAAATCGATAGATATGTTGTCCACTTACCCCAAAAGACTTGATACTAATTTTTCCATTGTCGCATAACTAACTTCATTGACGTCGCTAACAATCAACAAAGGCGTGAAGATTCTCTCCCCGATGCCTATTGTCCACATAGCTAGATTATGGTCACACATCTGAAAATATCGTATATTAATGACACATATACGTAAAGTAGTAGTCTTTGCATGTCTTCATCTTACAGCCATGATGTTGAAGCCAAAATATGTCAGTCTTTGGTTGTACAGAATACATAACAATTGTGGTTGGCCGTGGTATGATAGGAAGTATGTCGTATGCCGGTAAGACCATTAAACAGATTTCAGTGGAAGATGGAAACGGATCTTGTGAATACTGGTGGCTTTTCGAGTAGTCAGGCATTAGCCTTTTGGAGCCAGTTTTAAACCAGTAGGTCCCGGTCAGTAAGGATACAAATTATATCGAATAGAGTTCACTAAACATTTAAGTAAATCGATAGATATGTTGTCCACTTACCCCAAAAGACTTGATACTAATTTTTCCATTGTCGCATAACTAACTTCATTGACGTCGCTAACAATCCACAAAGGCGTGAAGATTCTCTCCCCGATACCTATTGTCCACATAGCTCATTTTCAGATTATGGTCACACATCTGAAAATATCTTATATTAATGAAACATATAAGTAAAGTTGTAGTCTTGGCATGTCTTCATCATACAGCCATGATGTTGAAGCCAAAATGTGGTTGGCCGTGGTATGATAGGAAGTATGTGCGACTATCACAGAGAAAACCGGTAAGACCATTAAACAGATTTCAGTGGAAGATGGAAACGGATCTTGTGAATACTGATGGATTTTCGAGTAGTCAGGCATTAGCCTTTTGGAGCCAGTTTTAAACCCTGTCAGTAAGGATACAAAATATATCGAATAGAGTTCACTAATTTGAAAGAAGTAACCCCAACTCTTCCTTCATGGAATGCTAAGAATTGTTTGCACGTACGTATGCCTAGCGTCGTGTTTTCAGGTTATGGTCACAACATCTGAAAAAATCACATATTAATGACAAATATATAATGTGTAAATTAGGCCAACAGTAGATTTCGGCCAGTGAAGATACAAAATACTCACTGCTTTCAGAAAAGTACCCCATCAGTTCCTTAATGCAATGTTAGTGGCAATAGATACGAATGCTTATGTTCTGAAATAAAATTTCTTCAAAAATATATTAATTCGAAACCAAAGACTGTTAAGGGAAATACGTACGCCACATGTGGTAACCATTAGTCAATCGACAAATGTTGTTAGTTATTCCAATATCACAATCGACAGGGCGTCTTGGATTGCAGCATGAACCTAATTACAATCCACTCCATTTCTGCTGCATTTTAATCTTTAGAAACTTCTGTCACGAGCTTGGAATATGACTCCACTCTTAGTGAAAGCTGCGTAAATGTAATTTAGTTTACTCCGAAGACAGCTTCAAACCTATAAAGGAAAATCGTTATTATTTACACAACATTCATGATTCAAAAAGTGTACTTACAGTAAATCAAACGAGATTTTTTGCAACTTACCTTCTGGGACAGCAACCCATTGTCCTTCGTGTCTGTTTTCCGGAATTTTGTTAAACCGTGCCTGCCATTTTTATGGTATTTGCGGTCTAATGATTTCCATGCCAGAGCAAGTAACTCAAATTTCATAAATATGAAATGCTGATTATATTGCGCTGAAAGATTGAAAACATAATTAAGTTAGAATTATTTGGATTGAAAGATATTAATGTTTTTTTAATAATCATCATTGGACTTCCGTTAGTTACAGAGTTTATTGATTGATAGATGTTGATCACTTCTGGCCAACGAAAATTGCAACACCCTTTTAGTAAAGCATTCAGTTTATTTTTGTTGGAAATGAAATATACCCGTAAATTGAGTCACACTTTTATGGTAGCTATCCATACTTGAATAGTTGTGTATAGTATTCGGTTCGAATTTGTTCACAGTGGTTTTTTAGAATACCTGTGAATGTGATACTTTCGAGTTTTTGAAGTAGGCACATTAATATATGCGGATGTTTTATAGATAGGTTCGTATTCCATGTACATGAGTTAACAACCCAACAAGTTGGATACTGTTTTAATTCAAAAAAAAACTGTTCTTCAAATGGGAAATCGAGTTTGGCACCAATGGAAAATTGAATGTTGTGACGGCCAGATTGTTTTATTTGTTCGCAAAACTAGATATTCACGCAGACCACTGTATTTTGTCAGTTTGGCTGCTCTTGTATTCACAGCTAACTTTGTTAAAGCAATCCTATTCCCAATTCCGGTGGACTCTTAACAAAACATGAAACAATCATAATAAACGCAATCAACCTTACATTACTGCACACGGTCGGTTTCGGTTAAGTTTTTTTTTTTTTTGTATTCCATAGTTTTCCCACTTTTTTTTTAACCAAATCTCATTTTTTAACGACTTTACAACGCTTGCTTGAATTTAATTTTCCACAATTGCTTTATAACGATAAACTACTGATTGGTTTAATTCCTTGCTCTGTTTTCCGTGCAATTCATAGACTTTTGCTGTACGTTCAATTTGATTTTGTGGCATTCCCGTTTTTTTTTTTTTTAATAATTCTTATTTCATGCCAAAAAGTTTGTTGAACTCGGTTCATTTTTTTTGTGGTTCACGTTTTTTTAGGCAATCATTGATGAAAAAAAATATAAAACGAACGAGCCTCATTTCCTCAAATGCCGTTTAGTTTTCCCCATTTAGTTTGGTTTTCTATTACAAAAAAAAAAAAAAAAAACAAAGAAGACGGCTATACAATGGACAAATATTGTGAAGAAAGAGCTGGAAATCTCCACAATATGATGGGATTTTTTACTGTCATAACATTTCAAACTTAATGAAAAGCTGGAAAATATATGGACGAAACATACAATGAAACGAAAGGCACCGTGAGAAATCTGATGGATGAAATGAAGTACCTTAGAAATTAAGGCACCGTTAGAAGTAATTGGTGAACGAAGGCGGCATGAATGGAAGCAATGGTACGATGAGGAATGGGACTCCGTTGCAACAGATGAGATGGCACCCATAGGGCGGTATTTGCGGCTAAATGGAATTCCGGCAGAGCTGTATAAGGAGATAAGGTGAAGACAACACATAATAATAATAAATTCATTAAATAGAATAGAAGCTGACCTCCTCGATCATATGCATCATTCACAGGTTGACAATTAATCATGCAACTTTATCCACATAATGTTGGAGAAAATGTTGAAAAACGCAGATGTTATTAAAGAGTTGCCGTGAACGCCATTGACCGCACGATGAAGCGAGTTCTAACTGGTGGCATTTCCCGAATCGAGAAGAGATCGACAAAGACAAAACTCACGGAGAGAAAAGAACAATTGCTCGTGACCTGTTGAAAAAAAAATAAATGAAAATTTAAATATTTGAATGGAGAAGTTAAACAAAAAAACTTGCATAGTGAACCACAAAGACCACATTCTCCATTTACATGTCATCAGAAAAAATTACGGGAGGTGTAACTGACGCCTTTTTCAGAATCGAAAAGAGATTGACGACCTGTGAAGAAAAAATAAATGAGAATTAAAATATTGAAAAAAAGCTGAAGTTAAAAAAAACTGGCACAACAAAGACCACATTCACCTTTCATATGTCATCGGAAAGACTGAGGGAGGTGTAACTGGCGCCTTTTTCAGAATCGAAAAGAGATAGACGACCTGTGAAAGAAAAATAAATGAGAATTAAAATATTGAAAAAAAAACAGAAGTTACTAAAAAATGGCACAACAAAGACCACATTCTCCTTTTATATGTCATCGGAAAGACTGAGGGAGGTGTAACTGGCGCCTTTTTCAGAATCGAAAAGAGAGAAGAGAAGTACATTTTTTTCTAGGCGCCCCGGTAGTCGAGTTGGTAGCGTGCTTGTCTATCAGCGTGGGGGTTGTGGGTTCGATTCCCACCAGAGGCTTTGGTCTGTCGCTGCAAAAATTTAGCCAAATGGTCTGTGTCACCCGGTTTACCCTTGGACCCAATGATTAGAAAAAAATTTATTAATTTATTTGTTTATTTATTAATTACAATACAAAGTAAATTTATATTCTAATTTTGGGTCCAAGGGTAAACCGGGTGACACAGACCATTAGGCTAAATTTTTGCAGCGACAGACCAAAGCCTCTGGTGGGAATCGAACCCACAACCCCCACGCTGATAGACAAGCACGCTACCAACTCGACTACCGGGGCGCCTAGAAAAAAATTTACTTTGTATTGTAATTAATAAACAAATAAATAAATTACAACATAAATTCTTTTTTTTATTTCTTCAGGATTTGTTTCCTAATTCCGGACATTTTTGCTCAGTTTTCAGTAATTTCACTCTATCGGGGGCCTAGCATGCAACTGCACGAGAAACATCTCAGAAAGGTGACTGGTGACAGCTGCAGATTTGAGCTTTGTGGTAGAATTTGTCTATCTTGGCAACGCCCATCAATAGAAAGAATGAGGTCAGCAACAAAATAAAGCAAAGTAAAGTGCTAGCTAATGGAGGCTTTTTCGGACTAATTAAGCGTTTCAATAACGACGAACTAAAATAAGGCTGGACAACCTGTGTGCTTTCTTATGACGCTATAATATGGAAACATGGCGAAATCAGATGTTTTTCAGAGAAACATCACTGTATCTCATTGTGTTAAAGGGAAATCTAGACATCGATTGAAGCGTGACCTGTATGAGGTCCAGAGATTAAATTCCCTTACACTGGATTTCAGCACACCCTACATCATGACTAAGACCTCCATACCTCCATCAGAGTATGTGAACCCCTTTTCCACTAGCAGAATCAACAATACAAGCAAATATAAGCAAACATATAACTCTCACAAAACTTCTCTCGGTGTAACTCTCATTGCAAACAAAAAAAAAAGTCTCTTTCTCCAACTATGCTGTAATATCTTTCCACTTGACTATCATATTACGTACTACTACTGCTGGTGGAGTCCTGATGTTATTTACGTTCCTCGGTATGTGTGTGGGCTTATATCTGCATGAGTCTCGCATACCGGGTGGGTGGCTGGCTGTTGTTGGAGTTTGGGTGGTATTATAAAAAAAAAAAAAAAACAGCAACATCATCAGCGTCTGCAAAATGAAAGCTTATGATTTATTAAAATTTCACAAAGCCTAACAGCCCCACAGCATTTTTGTTTTTCCTGTGTTGTTGGTCGTAGTGCTGTTGCTGCTGTTGCAATGTAGAACGTAGAAAACGGAGTTGCAATAAGCACGAAGTGCAGATACATGAGCCTGAAGTATGAGTTGTGCCTGTCCTGTGAGTTAGTTTCCACTGGTATTAGTGTCTCTGAAGACCATTGCAATAGTAAAGAACTCTGGGGGAATGCGGCTGTAGGAACTGAAAATTAAAAAAAAAAAATACTAGGCAGAAGAAAAGATGGGCACAGGAGGTTACAGGGTCTTCCATTTTCTTGTCAAGTCTCCCATGTCATAGTTTTGTCGGAGATTTATGTCTACATGTGTGTGTGGACTTGGGTTTTTTTGTTATTCTCTATTAAAAAGTAAACTAAAGACAAGAAAATGTATCTCATTTCTGGTGAGAAAAGTGGTTGGTATAATTTGCAATGCCTTTAATTTATACAAGTACAAATAGTGTTGTGTTTGGAGGCCGAGAGCAACTTTCTGATTACCGAATGTTTTTTTAAGAATTTTATTTGTTAAGTATTTAAACAATTTTAATAAACACTATCAATTAATTGTTGATTCTAAAAACAACAACAAATTTTAGAAAAGAAATTTTTTTTTAATGAAATCTCTTTAAAGGAAGAAATTTAGAGGTATGGGACGATATGACCAATGTAAAATAAAATATACAGGGTTCTCCAACACGAGATGTTATTTTGATATTCAAAGAAAAATTAAATTTTTTTTGAGATAAATGATCGTATGTTTATGTCATACTAAAGAGGGAGGGTATGTCGTTAATAATGAAAAATAACATCATCATTTTCATAAAATTGTATTTATAACAATCTATTCATCTTTACAAATATGTTGGTAGTTCTACTTAATATGTTGCATATTGTAATTTGTTCTAATTGGCCGTCAGGCTTTAAATTACAAAATGGAAATAAAATTCAAATTCAAAAATTCAAATTCAAATTGTCCATAACTAAATGGCAAAGTGGCTGCCCTATGTCCTCGATAGCCTCACGAATTCTATCTTTGAGGTCTTGAATCGACACTGGACTGTTGGACTAGACCTTATCATTCACGTGGCCCCAAAGGAAGAAGTCCCAAGGGGTTTAAATCACAAGTTCTCGGCGGCCAATTGTGATCAACTCTTCGAGAGATAACACGGTCCAGAAACTTTTTAGTTTTGCGAACTGTGATTGCAGGATTTTAATTTTAGTGAATTTTAATAATTTCAATGCGTTGTTGAAGCGTGTATCGTCCCATTAAAAGCTTCAAAAGTGACAGCTGCCGAAATGCCGGATGATTCAAAATAACACCTCTTGTTGGAGAACCCAAGTTTTAAATTCTATAGTGACGCGAAGACACTGCCTGCTACGACAAGGGTTAAAGCAAATGTTCTCTTATGTGGGAACACTGTTCCCCTTTGGACTTGGGTACAAAATTATCGTCTGTAACTATCTTTACAGACGATAATATGTTGTTGATCGTAAGGTAAGCAAAAATTCCTCAGATAAAGAGAGACCTTGGAAGTGGAGAAGACATTGGGAATAGAAATTAATTACAAGGTTTGTAAGACTGTCACACGAGCAACCCCCACGTTTCACCAAAAAGATTTTTTTTGAATTTTCGGATTCGGCTTTCTCAGACACATTACATAAGATCAATTCGAGCCGCTTTTAAAAATAAGGACTACGATTGGCCAAGACCATCAACTGGTTGTGGGTCAAACCTAAGGAAGTATGACTGCTTGAACAAACTATTTGTGCTCTGCTTGGGATATCGGAAAATGTTTGGAATCACTTCGGTTATTTTTAATAGACTAACACGATTGGATGGCATTTCATTTCATTGTTTAGCTGAAGTGCCCTCTGGAATACATCCGGAAGATCATCTCTTTGGCGGACTTTAAATGGTTGACCCATCTCAGGGGCGCAGACTGCAAAAACAATTAAAGATTATGTCAACAGTACAGAGTTCTTAAAATAACTTCTCAAGACCTTTCAACAAGCCGAATACTGGCTTATGTGTATGTCTAAGGACATGAGGCGGAGAAAAACCGTCTCCTCTTCTCAACCTAACCTAACCTTAAATGGTTATGGTCTTCCCCGTATTATCTCCAGTAAGTCGTTGAGATGACGTCTAGATGATTGAGCTCGTGACAGACTTTCACTTCGTTCTAATACAGTTTCGCTCCAGGTGGAAGAATATCTTTCCACTTAAGCCGGACTTAATTTGAAAATTGTATTTACTTCGCATTAGCCAGTAGGAAATGACAGAATGATTGCCCCCCTTCTGGATGCCATAGACTTTACGAACCAGACTTTCAAAATATAAGTTTTTTTTCTTCAGTTTCCAGCTAATTATGATTTAACTTATTCCAGGAACACTGTGTAATCAAATACTGCTCACCTCTTTCTTTAAACGTCCCATTGAGAGCTGATGTCCTTTTGGCCCACATGCACGTTGTCTGTGATCTTTACATCGTCATTTTTTTTTTTAATAATTAATTCTAACGCTTTATTAATTATTTAAATACTTAAATGGCCAAAATGATGTCCCGCAAACACCCAAGAAGATTGCCATTTGAAACACAAAACCCGCTGAATGTAGGTTAGGCCACTTTTTGTATGGATTCTTTCTACAAACACATGCCGGGGATAAACCAATCATGGCATACAAACAAACATTTCTGTTTGTTGACTTTTCACTATTTTCCATTAAAACAATTTTTATACTCTATCGTCTCTCTCTCTCTCCCTCTGTGATTAAAATTAAAATGCAATTTTTGTGACACAAAGTAAAAGGGTGGAAATATGTCATTATGCGTGGGTGGCTCTTGTCCTTTCCAACATCTACCTCTTCGCTGATGCTGAAAATGAAAGAAATCCTTGTCAGCAGCATTTCTGCCGTTGCTGCTCGCGTTCAGCCGTTTTATGCGCTTTTAAAACATACAAAAACAAACTTACATTACAAAAACAAATTTCGTTGACGACATCATTATGATACGTCGAGTACGACGTACACAAACATAGCCAACTCAATGGCAACCGGCAGCATCAGCACTAACAGCGCCACCACAAACAACAACAACAAAACAGGGGAGAACTGTATAATACCAAAACTAACAAAAGGTATTAAAAAATAATAATAACACATGAAAGGAGCTATAGAAAAAAAAAGAACTCACAACTCAAGTACACTTAGAGAAATGGCAATGAGCCGGAGCCGGTTACCTGCTAAGCATTAGTGTTTGGCGATGTCAATCTCAATCGGAAGTAAAAAAAAATTTCAAAATTAAGTCCGGCTAATGTAGCGTCAAGCTTAAGTCGAAAGATATTCTTGTTGTCCGGAGCGAATCTGTATTAGAACGAAGTGGGGGAGTCAATCGTATAGACGTCATCTCTATGACACTTCAGCTGAGTCTTACTGGAGATAATACGGGGGAGACCAAACCCATTTAAAGTCCGCCAAAGAGGTGATCTTGCGGGTGTTTTCTCAAGGGCACTTCAGCTAAACACTCTGTACTTCATATAAAATATTTCATTTAGTCTTCTTTTCCAGGTAATACTTTTTTTGGCCTCGTTGGTCGATAGACCAACCTTGACATTCTGTGGGTACAAAGGTCCTCTGAGGAATTCATTCTTCGTTTATGTTTATAAAATGATCGAGAAATTCCTTCGGATTGAGGTTGACACTGGCAAACACTCCCTTATGGTTGCGACTATGTACGAGTGTGTGCAATCGCGGCACCAATAAATGTAAGATGTGATGTAGCCGCTCAGATGCGATATCTACAGCCTCAGCCATCCGATGCACTTTCATTCTCCGATCATTCATCGATTGTTCCATGGATTTTAGACAAGTTATTTATCGTGAAGATCGTTCTTGGGCGACACTGAAGTCGGTACGATGACAAAAATGGGAAAACTGATTTCTTATCAGTTAATAGTTTGTTTACATGATCATTAACAACATACGGAGTCATTTGCGGCCGATTTGAATGGTAGCGAAGAGTTATGTTGAACGGCTTCCTAAAAAAAAAAAATATATATCTAAGTATATTTGGTAAAATGAAAGGATATATTTTTAAATATGTTAACCGAGCCATTCTCAGGAAAATGAGCTTCGTCGAAGAGAAATGACTTTTTCCGCAAAACCACCAGCTTGTGCTTCCATGAAATTAATGAATTGTCCTTGTTGGACTTCAGTTTTTTTTTTCACCAACGCAACTTTGGGTCGATCCTTATACAAAATTCTTCATTCGGTGATTGATGTGAACGACGCCCAACTGACTACTTTTGATCCGGCCGTTGGAATCGGAAATCAGCAGCTGTAATGTAAACAAAAAGATTTTGAATATTAGGGCAATCTTAGGAAATGTGCATCCCAACAAAATGGAAAATTGATGTAGTTGTGTATTTTCGACTTAGTATTTTCGGATTTAGTTGTGCTCGAGGTCATGTGGTCATGGAAAAAACGATGTTGTTGTTTTCGTGATTATTTTATTTAATATATTCCAATGTTTCTTGTGCCTCAACTAAATCCAATATCATTAAAACTAGTAAGTTGTAATGCGCCTATGGCGCCCGTTAATTTGCTTGAGAAAGTATTTGGTACTTAATTTTAAAAATTTTGTAAAAAATATTTTGAGAAAACTATTTTGTAAAAATAAAAATGGAAAAAAAAGAATTTGTGGAAAAAAAAATTTTGTTGAAAAAAAAAAAAATTTTTTTAAAAAAAAAATTTTTGTTGAAAAAAAATTTTGTAAAAAAAAATTTTTTTGTAAAAAAAAAAAATTTTGGTAAAAAAAAAATTATTATTATTATTTATAGAATCTTAATATATATTTACCCTCGACACTAATTCACTGACTCTGTCACGCAGTACGTAGGAATTTAAATAGGCATTCTATAATTTTCTATAAATAATAATAATAAAAAAAATAATATTTTTTTTTTGTAAAGAAATTGTGTTTTCCCCAAATTTTTTTTTCAACAAAATTTTTTTTTCCACAACATTTTTTTTTTCAACAAAATTTTTTTTTCCACAAAATTTTTTTTTTCAAGAAAATTTTTTTTTTTCAGCAACATTTTTTTTTGTCAACAAATTTTTTTTTTCAAGAAAATTTTTTTTAACAAATTTTTTTTCCATATTTCAACGGGCGCCATAGGCGCATTACAACTTACTAGTAGAATTATAGAATGCCTATTTAAATTCCTACGTACTGCGTGACAGAGTCAGTGAATCAGTGTCGAGGGTAAATATATATTAAGATGGGGAAATTAAATGTTAAGTAGAATACATAGAAAGGTAGACAGTAGAAGGATTTTTTTATTAAATTTCTACTTAAATGGTTTCCCTTACAGAAGAGACGCCTTTAGTTGCATTACCTTACCGGTAAGGGACGACAAGGCCTGATTGGCCTGGATTGGCCTGACTTTATGACCAGTGTTCTGTGAATCAGAAGGGAAGGATGTCACACATGGTCAGTGTATTGTGTAATAGAAAACATCCGCGTAAAATACTTCGCAAATGCAATTTCATATCTGAGTGGTAAAACTTTTACTTTAATTAATTGGGCATTTTGTTGAACAATAATTTCGTCAGTACGGCGTCAATGTAATTCCACACACATTGAATTTTATATAAGTATGTGGGGTAGGTAGTGTGTGCGACTATCACACCGAAGAACCCGAGTTCGATACCGGGTAAGACCATCAAACATTTTTCAGCGGCTGTTTCCACCTCATATACGAGGCGACTTTACGAGTAAGAGAGCAATCTCTAAGCCATGTCAAACTTCTCTAGAAAAGCCTGAGTTGGCTTTAAACAGTGTAGGTCCCGGTCAGTGAGTATACAAATTATATCGTACGCCCCTCACTGATTCGAGAGAACTTCCCCGTCTGTTCCTTCATGGAATGTTAAGGGAAATAAGTAAGTAAGTAAGTAATGTGTCTCTATACATCGCCATTTCTCTCAGTGCCCAGTGCTCGATTTATGTGTGCTGGCGTTAGTGTTGTGTTGCAAATATCGCAATGCAAGTTAGCTTTTGCATTCCTATGTTGGTTGTGTCAGCTTTTTGCCATTATCCTCGGCTGTTGTTGCCCCGTTGCCTCGGTTGGTTGGTTGGTTGGTCTATTCAAGTATCCACGTTGAATTTATAGATCATGTTGATGTTTTGAGGCAACGGTTGTTGGTTGGTACTTTGTCACCAACCAACCGCCAGTGCTTACGTTTGCTGCATGCTACGTCGACAAAGGGGCGAGGTGGAGCTGGTTGACAAAGCGGCACAATCATTTTCTTTTGGCTTGGTGCGATTTGTTTGTTTTGCTGTTGTTAAGAATTCATAATATTTTGTGCCCCAAAGTCAAATTGTTTGTTAAGTCTTTTGTTAAATTGTTGGCTTGGATAACTGATGTTGCTGCTGCTGCTGCTCGGTGTTGCTGATGTCGTTGTTTGGCTCATAAAGTTTGCATTTTTTAATTCTTCTCTTCCTCTACTTTGCCGGCTGCAAAATAAATGTAAGGAAACTCATACTATAACAACAAAAAAAAAAAAACTAACGCGTTTCTATGGTGAAAAAAACAAACTAAATGCTTTTGAATGGAAGAGATGAGATGAGTACAAAAAAAAATAACCAAGATATCTTTGTCGCTGTTAAGATTATCTTTAGAATGTTGTGCATTTGTGTCCTGTGTGTTCAACGTTCTGTTATCCTTTGGCAAGGTGGAATTATGAATTGTTTGCTGTTGCCACGACAATAACGAGTCACACAGCTTTTTTTTTTTTATAATATTATTTCATAAGGCCCCCCTTCAAAGAGTTTCCATCGTTTTGTAATGAAAGGAAAGAATGTGAAATATTAATTAACCCTCAGTTAACCATAAAAGACAACGTAGAGATTATACAATTCGTGGAAAAAAGACAGTTGAGAGTTGCTGAAAGTTTGATAAAATGATTTTGCATAAACAAATCTGATTTTTCGGAATCTAAACAAAAAGTTGTTGATAAAAATACTATCGCCAAAGAAGGTTAAGCGATAAGTTTCACATAATTCACGAAGAAACAATTCTACGGACAAAAAAATTATAACCAAAAAAAGTTCTTGATTGAAGTGGAATTTATTTTTACTGATTGATTTTGTAAAACGATGAGTTTCACATAATTCACGAAGTAACAATTGCACTGACAATAGATAATACCCGAAGAAATCCTTGATAGAAGTGGAATTGGTTGTGTAAATCGTAACGATATTACAAAAACTATTTCACTGGAATCATAAGTGAGGCTTCTTGTTGAGTTGTACATAATTCATGGGCTAACAATTTTACTGACAGTTGATTTATCCCCTTTTTTTTTGTACAAAGAATTTCTCATATCTCCTTGTTCTGTTTATCACCGACTGTATATTTGTCGAGTGTGAACCGAAGGCGGTATATTCACTTTCAGATTATCATGACATTACATCAACTGTTCACAAATTCACATTTGCGTACAGACAGACGACATCTAATGCCCTGCCAGTCACTGTACACTCCAAGGCACACCCTCGTACAGCCAGCAATAAATGCTTATCATTGGCTTAAATGTAATATTTTCATTTCTACACTTTTCACAGCAACGGTTGTTTTGATTTTGCCGCCGCCTCATACGTTTTTCCATAAATAATCTTGTCGAGTGGGATGCGTTGTTGCTCCGTTGCCATTCATATGAAATCCTTTCAGAGTCCTAAATATTCTCACTTTTCATAGACATGGCAGAACATACATGGAGGGGGTGGTGGAGGGTGAGGTAGAAGAAAAGCCCACCCCTGTGAAAAGTGTAAATGAAAGGAATCACTTTTCATCATTTGTTGACTTTAGTTTCATTTTAAATAAAAATTGTTTATTAGTTTGAGCTTTTTGTTGTGTTGCATCCGTTTTGCTTTCAAAGTTGAAAATTGTGTAACTAACTTTCTTTGCCAGCGACGATTGCACGAAGAAAGGGTAATTGATAGCAAATATTTGCTTAGATTTCTCTCGCCAATGGAATGGGGGAAAGGATTCACTTTCTCAGAGAATGGATAGATCAGCAGTTTGTGGAATTCAATTTAAAGGCTATTCGAGTAAAAGTTTAGCTCAACAAAAAAATGGTAAATTTAAATGTTAATTAGCATGTAAAGAAGGGCAGACCGTAGAGCGATGATACTATTTACGGTGTCTTTGTTTTAGGTTTCAGGTTTTACAGAGTCTTATCCCCGTATTCATAAAACAATAACTTAAGACAGCTTTGTTACGAAAAATGTGTGAAAATTATTTTTGTAGTTTCATACATTTTTTCTTAACCAATCTGTTTTACATTTTAATATAATATAACTAGTAAGTTTTAATGCGTTGAAATATGGAAAACAAATTTTGTTGAAAAAAAAAAAATTTTGTGGAAAAAAAAATTTTTGTTGAAATTTGGAAAAAAAAAATTTGTAAAAAAAAATTTTGTAAAAAAAAATTTTTGTTGAAAAAAAATTTTTGTAAAAAACAAAATTTTTGTAAAAAACAAAATTTGTAAAAAAAAATTTTGGGAAAAAAAAATTTTGGTAAAAAAAAAATTTGGGGAAAACACAATTTCTGTACAAAAAAAAATATTTTTTTTATTATTATTATTTATAGAAAATTATAGAATGCCTATTTAAATTCCTACGTACTGCGTGACAGAGTCAGTGAATCAGTGTCGAGGGTAAATATATATTAAGATGGGTTAATATTTATAAATTTGTTATATGACTTGAAAAAACATTTTTATTTCTTCCGAGATATTCTGATGCGGCCATGTCTTCCCACTTTTTTCCGCTTGAGAAATCCATGGCGTATACCACATCACTAGCCATAAGCTGTGTGCCATAAAAGAAATGCGAATTTAGAGGGAATAATGCAGATAGAATTGCTAAAGATCCCATGACTATTTGTTCTATACAACACTTACCTAGAAGGCCGTTGTGATAACATGGAAGCTGGCGAATAAAAAGTAAACCAAATTGCTCTCAAAAATTGTCCAAGTTGGCCAATACCAATATCAGCCAGATTGTGTTGATGGCCGACTGTTTGGTTGTTATTGTGTTACTAGTAAGTTGTAATGCGCCTATGGCGCCTGTTGAAATATGGACAAAAAATTTTTGTGGGAAAAAAAAAATTTTGTTGAAAAAAAAAATTTTAGTTGAAAAAAAAATGTTTTCTTAAAAAAAAAAATTTGTTGAAAAAAAAAATTTTGTGGAAAAAAAAATTTTTGTTGAAAAAAAAATTTTGTTGAAAAAAAAAAGTTTTGTTGGAAAAAAAAAAATCAAAAAAAAAATTTTGTAAAAAAAAAAATTTTTGTAAAAAAAAAAATTGTAAAAAAAAAATTTTGGTCAAAAAAAAATTTGGGGAAAACGCAATTTCTGTACAAAAAAAAATATTATTTTTTTTATTATTATTATTTATAGAATGCCTATTTAAATTCCTACGTACTGCGTGACAGAGTCAGTGAATCAGTGTCGAGGGTAAATATATATTAAGATGGTTTCCTCCTCTTCCTCTTCATCTTCTGCAGAAGTCACTAGTCGTAACCTTCGGTCTCATTACATGTCTTCCACACAAGCAGTGTCCCGTCCAGAAGGACACAAGCAATGAGACACCTAGAGGGGACAACCTCGATCAATCGCCTAATTATCGTTGGTTAGACTATATTCTATATCACACAGTAGGAGTTTATGGTAGTCCACGTCTTCTCTGCAGTTCCCTGTCAGATGAATGTCACTATGCCACAGACATATAGACTAACCAACGATAATGAGGCGTTTGATCGAGGTTGTCCTGTCTAATTGCTTTCAAAACCCGCTGTCTCAGGACGGGGCACTTCTTGTATGGAAGGCATGTAATGCGACTGAGGGTTGCGACTAGTGACATCTGCATAGGATGAATGCCAAACATCTGAGTCATATCGTTGAGAAATCTACGGCAGTCCTGGGCCGTTGTTGCGTTCTGAAAGATAAATGCAAGAGATTTAATAACAGCTTGACTGCCACAGAATATGATTTGGCTCACTATGGTGCTAAGGTTCTAGCTAAGCCTGATAAACATTACAGTCATCAATTCTATGTGATATATTTAGCTCTTCCCGGCACCTTTTAATATATTTCATAAATTAATTTATGTAATATATTTGTAATAAATAAATAAATAAATATTTAGCTCATTGGAGTAGATCCCAAATTAATTTAGAACCGCCAGTATAGTATAAATTGAGCCATCAGGAGTTCGGCCATCAACGACAGCGTTAGCCTCTTATTACCCTATGAAGGCAATTGAAATCACACTGGGTTCATTAAACTGAGCCAGCTGGTATCTATCCTTAGGCTAAATTGTCCAGCCAACAGACTGGTTATACGGGCCAATATTGTGCAAAAATTAAATCGTCTCGTGTTCGTCTGTACCTTTTTCGTTCTTGTCTTATCTTTTTTTTTAGTATGAGAAAACTTTTAATAAAAGTTCATTCTTTACAACATTATTCAACCGTATTATTCATCCACTTAAGGCATGATCTCTCACTCTGGATACCACAATCACTTGCCATCTTTCTTCCGGTTTTGAACTTTGATTCCCTTTTACATTGCACATACACATAATGTTTGCCACTTTTTTTCTTTCTTTGGGCACAGCCTTAATTTCTGCGTTCCTCAAATTCAAGATTAATTTCCCAATTCTATTATGAATTTTTATTTGAAAACTTTTCAATTTCTTCATCTTCATCTTTGTCTGTCGTTATTTTGGCTTAAACAAAGGCATTGAAATGAGGATAAAAAAAAAAAAAACAAGAAAAGGCCGTTCAGCAAGAACAAAGATATTTTGCTTTCAGTCAACAGAAACGCACACACACACAGAAAACCCAACGAACCATGGCAACCCCAAATGAAAGCTTTGCACACAAACACGATTACCCAGACACATACATACATACATACACATCCAGATGCCGAGAAGCCCACATACACACACAGCCTCAATTCGCTTCTACGCACATAAATACATACATACTCATAAAGAAATAATGCAAATGCTAAGCGAAGCATATCATTGCATTATGTGCCTAAGCAATCGTTCCACAAAATAGTCGTAGTCACCGTAAAAGCTTAAGAATAGAGCTACAAATGGGCAAAGGCGAATAAGGCTTTAGTAAAGCTTGAGCCAGCGAGAGATGGCTTTAGTAAAGCTTGAGCTAGCGAGAGATGGCTTTAGTAAAGCTTGAGCTAGCGAGAGATGGCTTTAGTAAAGCTTGAGCTAGCGAGAGATGGCTTTAGTAAAGCTTCAGCTAGCGAGAGATGTCTTGGGTAAAGCTTGAGACAGCGAGAGATGGCTTTAGTAAAGCTTCTGCTAGCGAGAGATGGCTTTAGTAAAGCTTCTGCTAGCGAGAGATGGCTTTAGTAAAGCTTGAGCTAGCGAGAGATGGCTTTAGTAAAGCTTCTGCTAGCGGGAGATGGCTTTAGTAAAGCTTGAACCAGCGAGAGATGGCTTTAGTAAAGCTTGAACCAGCGAGAGATGGCTTTAGTAAAGCTTGTGCTAACGAGAGATGGCTTTAGTAAAGCTTCTGCTAGCGAGAGATGGCTTTAGTAAAGCTTGAGCTAGCGAGAGATGGCTTTAGTAAAGCTTGAGCTAGCGAGAGATGGCTTTAGTAAAGCTTCTGCTAGTGGGAGATGGCTTTAGTAAAGCTTGAACCAGCGAGAGATGGCTTTAGTAAAGCTTGAACCAGCGAGAGATGGCTTTAGTAAAGCTTGTGCTAACGAGAGATGGTTTTAGTAAAGCTTGAGCTAGCGAGAGAAGGCTTTAGTAAAGCTGGAGCCAGCGAGAGATGGCTTTAGTAAAGCTTGAGCTAGAGAGTTATGGCTTTAGTAAAGCTTGAGCTAGCGAGAGTTGGCTTTAGTAAAGCTGGAGCTAGCGAGAGGATTTCTTAATCTTAGTATACTGATTGTAGAGTAACATTGCACACATACACATATTTTTGTGAATTAACTTTGGGATAGAAGACATTTAAAAAAAAGAAGCGACATGTATAATTCAAAAGGATTTCCAAAATTCTTTATGTGATCCAGAGTGACTGACGAGACGCTTCAGTGACAGACGGACTGTCGCGTGAGTGCATGAATTCATAAAGTTCTTCCAATATTAAATTTTAATGGTAATGCAGGGTCTGCTGAAAAAGCTTTTGAAATAAATGTATAAATAGCTTAATGGCAAATCAAAACGAACACAATGTTTAAAGACACTAAAGTCAGTCTGTTGGTACATAATGAACAACAAAATGTTAAAGTTTCGATGGAAATTGCTTTCTGCCTCTTCATGATCAGTTTGATGGTTTTCATTTCGATGGAGTTTTAATGTTATTTCAATTTATGCCACCGAAATCATTAGCAAATGTCAATTAGGTGTACAAAATCAAACTCATGGTCGCACGCATACACATAAACTCCGCCCAATTACAATGACAAATGCACACACGCACACACAAATAAGATGATGCATTTCGGTTAAGGAGAGGCTTAGCAAGAGTTTTCCATAGTAACGCTTGAGTTGGCGAGAAATAAGAGAAAATCTAGTAAGAGCACACATGATTAAATTTGAGCTGGCGAGAGTTTTCTTTAGTAAAACTTGAGCTGGCAAGAGTTTTCTTTAGTAAAACTTGAGCTGGCAAGAGTTTTCTTTAGTAAAACTTGAGCTGGCGAGAGTTTTCTTTGGTAAAACTTGAGCTGGCAAGAGTTTTCTTTGGTAAAACTTGAGCTGGCGAGAGTTTTCTTTAGTAAAACTTGAGCTGGCGAGAGTTTTCTATAGTAAAACTTGAGCTGGCGAGAGTTTTCTTTAGTAAAACTTGAGCTGGCGAGAGTTTTCTTTAGTAAAACTTGAGCTGGCGAGAGTTTTCTTTAGTAAAACTTGAGCTGGCGAGAGTTTTCTTTAGTAAAACTTGAGCTGGCGAGAGTTTTCTTTAGTAAAACTTGAGCTGGCGAGAGTTTTCTTTAGTAAAACTTGAGCTGGCGAGAGTTTTCTTTAGTAAAACTTGAGCTGGCGAGAGTTTTCTTTAGTAAAACTTGAGCTGGCGAGAGTTTTCTTTAGTAAAACTTGAGCTGGCGAGAGTTTTCTTTAGTAAAACTTCAGCTGGCGAGAGTTTTCTTTAGTAAAACTTCAGCTGGCGAGAGTTTTCTTTAGTAAAACTTCAGCTGGCGAGAGTTTTCTTTAGTAAAACTTCAGCTGGCGAGAGTTTTCTTTAGTAAAACTTGAGCTGGCGAGAGTTTTCTTTAGTAAAACTTGAGCTGGCGAGAGTTTTCTTTAGTAAAACTTGAGCTGGCGAGAGTTTTCTTTAGTAAAACTTGAGCTGGCGAGAGTTTTCTTTAGTAAAACTTGAGCTGGCGAGAGTTTTCATTAGTAAAACTTGAGCTGGCAAGAGTTTTCTTTAGTAAAACTTGAGCTGGCAAGAGTTTTCTTTAGTAAAACTTGAGCTGGCGAGAGTTTTCTTTAGTAAAACTTGAGCTGGCGAGAGTTTTCATTAGTAAAACTTGAGCTGGCGATAGTTTTCATTAGTAAAACTTGAGCTGGCGATAGTTTTCATTAGTAAAACTTGAGCTGGCGAGAGTTTTCATTAGTAAAACTTGAGCTGGCGAGAGTTTTCTTTAGTAAAACTTGAGCTGGCGATAGTTTTCATTAGTAAAACATGAGCTGGCGAGAGTTTTCATTAGTAAAACTTGAGCTGGCAAGAGTTTTCTTTAGTAAAACTTGAGCTGGCAAGAGTTTTCTTTAGTAAAACTTGAGCTGGCGAGAGTTTTCTTTAGTAAAACTTGAGCTGGCGACAGTTTTCTTTAGTAAAACTTGAGCTGGCAAGAGTTTTCTTTAGTAAAACTTGAGCTGGCAAGAGTTTTCTTTAGTAAAACTTGAGCTGGCGAGAGTTTTCTTTAGTAAAACATGAGCTGGCAAGAGTTTTCTTTAGTAAAACTTGAGATGGCAAGAGTTTTCTTTAGTAAAACTTGAGCTGGCTAGAGTTTTCTTTAGTAAAACTTCAGCTGGCAAGAGTTTTCTTTAGTAAAACTTCAGCTGGCAAGAGTTTTCTTTTGTAAAACTTGAGCTGGCAAGAGTTTTCTTTGGTAAAACTTGAGCTGGCAAGAGTTTTCTTTAGCAAAACTTGAGCTGGCAAGAGTTTTCTTTAGTAAAACTTGAGCTGGCAAGAGTTTTCTTTAGTAAAACTTGAGCTGGCAAGAGTTTTCTTTAGCAAAACTTGAGCTGGCAAGAGTTTTCTTTAGCAAAACTTGAGCTGGCAAGAGTTTTCTTTAGTAAAACTTGAGCTGGCAAGAGTTTTCTTTAGTAAAACTTGAGCTGGCAAGAGTTTTCTTTAGTAAAACTTGAGCTGGCAAGAGTTTTCTTTAGTAAAACTTTGCTTTACAGAAGCTCGACCTATAGAGGTTCTTATAGAACAGTTTGTGTTATCCAAAGTTTGTTGCGACTCCTCGCAATCAGCTTGACGGTTCACATGAACGTAGGCATACGGTTTTGCTATAATTAAGCTGTACCACAAACTGTAAAGTGTGGCGGGCAATATAAACGTTAAACGTGTATGTATAAGGGCAAAATTGGGTGCACACATACACGTGTGTGAGTGCATCAGTGTATATGTGTCTGCCGTTCAGCCATCATTCGTATGCAGTGTCATTTCCGTTGCATAGTCTGATGACAACCAAAATAAAATGAACACAAACAGAAAAGTAATGTGATTTCTCGCTCTCTCTCTCTCTCTCACTCCATCCTTCGTCCTACTCTTGGGTAGTTGTTGTAAACCGGATGTTGATTTAAAAACCGGATGTGTGTGTGTGCGTATTACGTTATATACAAACACACCACAATAACTCAGAGCGTGTACGGGAAAATAACATTTAAAATCCTTCTTTTTTTTCATCATAGCTATTTTCGAGATTTTTTTTTTTTGCTCAGACAAATTTGAATACTTTGTAATATGTTTGCACTGTTGATGAAGTCATTGTTAGCGCTCTGGTGTTATTTGTCTGTTGTTACTGCTGCTGATGTTGTTGCATTTAAATATTATTTGTCGTTGCTGTGCGGGGGGGGGTGGAGGGGGAACCACCCGTATATTGTTGAGCATCCCACTCAGTCAGAGACATATAAACCAAAAATCGCTGCGTATTTAAATGCATCATTGATTGTTGCCAACAATGAACACCGTCGACAGCAACAACAGTAACAGAGGCTACGGCAGCAATAAGAGCTGATACAATTTGTTCTTTGTTATTGTAAATTGGATTTCATTATACTGACAAATCCCTGTGCCCTGAACCAATAATACAGCAACTTAACTGCATCTCTCAGCCATCTCCGGAACCAGTTGAGGGAGGTGACGCTGTCTATTTGTAAACGCATCGCCATAACAATGCAGTTAAACAGGCAATTAGGGTTTGCGCGACAGTTACTGGCTGCAGTTAACAGGGAATTCCGGGAGAACTTAGTCGTGATGGGCAAAGCTTTCAAAACGTGCCCGTCAAGCCGAACGTGCCCATGCTAACAAGCAATTTGTTGTCCACCAAGTTGAGAAATCGTATTACATATATTCCTTTTAAAATGCTGTTGAAACCGATGGCTGGAGATTGAAGACATGTACTAGATGAACTTAGATATTTGGCAGGAGCTCCGATTTGACTACTTTTTGTGGGTTACTGTGAATGAGCAATGCGAACAAGCCATTAGCTACTCAGGATCTTAAGGCAAAGGTCGAGCAAGCCATTTATGAGATAAACCGAGAAACCGTCCAAATATACGACATAAAGTTTATTAGCTGACGATCATCGAGAGCGGAATTAATATTTGAATGGGTTCGATGATGGACTTCGTAATACAATGTATCATGTTTGATAGAGATCGGCTGTGATGTGTGGCTTCTACAATGACAGAATTGTTCTATGTGAGCTATATGCAAATCTGATTAGATTTTTCTCAAATTTCAAGTGCATCTGTCCTTGAATCTTATATTCTTGGGATCTGAATTCAATAGCTTCATTAATTCAAAACACCGTTGCACAGAGTGATCTAGGGTTACAAAAAATCATTACATAATTGTCTGCTAATATGTGAATATTCGAAGATTTCTTAAGGAAGCTTGTTAAGCTTGAATACTTACAAATTTGAAAACTGCTGCGATTAATGACTCTTTGGGAAACCCTTTCCATCGTCATTTCACTGTTTCCAATCAGTGCGGTTTTCTGTCCAGTCGAGTGTCACATTCGAGGCGGCATTGTTGTAGACAACGGATTTTCCGTGCTGCTGTCCCCAGTGCTCACAATTGAATTGGTGCAGTTGCCATTCGTTAATTTTTTTTTTTTTGTGTTTGTTGTTTGCTTGGCTCATGTTCATGTTCATTTTCCTGACCAGACCGGTCGCACAATGGTCAATTGAAATTGTCGTACAATAAGAAATGAGGCCGGTTGGTTCTGGTTGATTAAAAGATGTAAAATTGCCGAAAGGGTGGAAGTGGGTGTGGAGGTTCGAAAAGTGCTTAAAAGTATTTTCAAAAAAGTGTTACAAGAATACAAAAGTTTTGATTTGTTTGGCAAAGAATTTGTTTGCCAAAAAGCGTTTTCGAATTAGTAAAATATGTAAGTACCGAAAATACAACTTCAATCTGTTTTGCTTGTTTACTGTTTTTTTAAATTTTTTTTTTTTTTTGGTAAATTTATTATTCTGTGCGAATGTGCGAGCGTCGCATTTTATATTCGACTGTCGTTTTTATTGGTGGGTTTCCATCAGTCAGCCATTTGGTATGTGTGACAAATGTTTAAATCATGCTTAATCTAGAGAAACCAAAAGCCCGACATCAGAAATACATTAAAACTAAATTCTATTGTGGTCAATTAGTGTCGGCTAATTGAACATGAGATACTTGAAATAATTACACAACAGCAACAACAAACGTTTTATGGAAAATACCCATACATACATACATATGCACTTACACAGATACAATTTATACCACCACCACATACACACACACACAGACACACGGCCATGCATAGCTACACCATAAATAACATGAAAGAATTATTGGCCACCAGGACAGGACGACTGGAACGAAAGTACGAACGGACGAACATTCGGTGATTGGCAATAAATTGTACTTTGTCAACTGTTAAATAAACAATAAACAAAACTTTTGACAGAAATTACGGCAATTTACATTTTTATTGGTTTTTATATTCGCTTTTCGGGTTGCCCTAAACAAAAAAGGATTAAACAGCAATTTAAATTCTTTGGTCGAATGTTTAGAAATTACGACCAAATTCGATTTGAACTGAATACTGATTAATGGCTGAGCTATGATGGGCTGGCTGTTTGATTGGAATTCTCGCCATCGTTTGAAATAACTGTCTGCGGTAATTCTCAGAACTACTGCAAATGGACGGTTTCCTTGCCATTAGTATCTACTGTGGAAATCATTCAACTTACACAAGTATGACACTACAGTAGCAAACAGAATTACTAAGGCTAATGATTGATTTTCTTAACAGGATGCGAAGCTGGATAGGAACCTGGGTATGATTTCTGGAATAGGTTTCGCAAGGGTAAGAACCTAGGTATGATGATTTCTGGAATAGTTTTCGTCTGTGAGATGTAATCATTTGTATTCAAGTAGAAAACTGGTAAATAAAAATACATACTCAACAGATGCCAATACGAATCATTTGATCTTCTACTAAAGGGTCCGCCAAATAACCTTTTTTTTTTGAAAATTCTATAAAAAAAAATCTACTGGATATTTTCTCAAATTTCATTTTTTTTTTTTTTTGAAAATACAATCCTTTCGGTTAATAACACCGTGTTACAAAAAATAGATTTTTTTCTGTCCTATGAACCAAATGCACATATTCGGAAAGAGGGGGAAAATAAAAATACACGTGTATCGGCGATTTTCATGTACACGCCAGAATTTTTTTTAAGTTTGAAGTATGAAGCTCCTTGTGGCCTGTGTGAAAGCATTTGGACCGATTTTTAACCCTTTTTCAGTGATCCAATCGAGCTGATTTTTTGCAGGCAGACTCGTGGAAATTTTTTAAAAACAATTTTTATCAATTCTCAGATTTTCCCCAATTTTTATTATTTTTGAAAAAAAAATATTTTTTTCACTTTTCTTAGCATAACTTGAAGAGACTCCAAATTTTTAAACTATTTAAGCGTTACGGAAAAAAATGTTTTTTGAACTGAAACATTAAAAAAAAATAACCATTAAAAAAAAAAATTTAGGAAAATCTGAGAATTGATAAAAATCTATTTTTAAAAAAATTTGACGTGATGCAGACATTTCCACGAGTCTGCCTGCAAAAAATCAGCTCGATTGGATCACTGAAAAAGGGTTAAAAATCGGTCGAAAGGCTTTCACACAGACCAATACGAGCTTCATACTTCAAACTTAAAAAAAAAAAATTCTGACGTGTACATGAAAATCGCCGATACACGTGTATTTTTATTTTTTCCCATCTTTCCGAATATGTGCATTTGGTTCATAGGACAGAAAAAAAATCTATTTTTTGTAACACGGTGTTATTAACCGAAAGGATTATATTTATAGGACATTATATATAGGACAGGGCCCGATAACGAAAATAAGGAAAACGAAATAAGCACTAATTGAAAAAAAATGGATGGCGGACCCTTTAGTAAATGAAATTAATCAACATAAGTTGCAACACCTGCCCTCTTGAAGTAGTACGAAGTCAAATCGATTTGCCCAGAATGGTCACAGAAATATGTACACCTCGTGTTGGAAAATTGTGTAGTCTTGGGATTTGGAACACTCTAGTCATTGCAAGTGAAATATCTGGCTTTTGTCTAACCCAAAATAAAAAATAAAAGTTTCAGTCGGGTTAACCAACTTCCAGATGGCCACACCACAGTGTATTCTCAATAGCTTACAAAAATTTTCGAAGTGGGCGATTTGCATGGTCAGTACTAGAAGGAACGTTTATTTTGTTTGGAAAACCAACCATAGTACTCCTAATCAATAAATTTCACACAGATTGTCGAAAGCATAGACGACTTTAAAAAAAGAATATCATATAAAAAAAAAAAACAATTTTATATGTGTTTTATTTACGTTTACTTTTGAAAACGCAGAATGGATAACCCTTTACAATCGATGCCCAAAAGCGGTACTCTATCCACATAATCGTTTAAAATAAAAATTTTCGTGCAGCTTTCCATACCAAACAGATCTTCTTATTGTTCTCTTATTTGCTATGCATATGAAAGTGTTGTTGCTTCAACTTTGGTGTAGACAACATTGTGTATTTCGTACAAAGTGATGTGTGTGTGTGTGTGGTAGAATACTCCGACTATGCTGAGTGATGTTACAACAACAAATGTGCATCCAGACAGATTCTGATCATGAATGGATTATCTATAAGAATACTTCACCTTTGATGTTTCTTTTAAAACGTAATTCAATTGAATTTCCTGAAGAAAACTAATCCAGAATTATTTTCCCCTAAGAAAATAGAATGATATTCCTAGAAGACAACTTCATGCTGGAAGAATATTCCAGGAGAAAACATCAACTTTGCAACTTTAACCAGGATGAAATTCCTATCAGAAATATTTCATTCATGATGAAATTCCTATCAGAAAAAAAGTCATTCAGTGTGAAGTCTATAAGAAAACAACACATATCATAAATTTTCTGCACTTCATCCACGATGAATTTTCCAGAAGAGAATACGAAGTAGAAATTCATAATTTTCAAAATGGGACACTCACCTGGTAGAAAATGAGATGGTCCACCATAACTGCGTCGTAATTCTTGTTTGGTTTTGTTCCATTTTTCACAATGATGCATTCTTTTTAATTTACTTTCGTGGGGCAACAAAAAGAAAATTGTGAGACACGAAATCTTCGAAAATAGTTGTCCAATTACACTTCAAATTGAAGAAATATTGTATTTAATTAATTTTATCTTCCACCATTACTTTTTTCGTTCTTCCGCCAAAACTAGTGTTGAGTATATTTCAGAGCTGTATTTTTCTAGACAGATGTCATAGAGGAATCGACACTTAAATCAAAGCGCTGACACAACGACGTGCGGCTTGCGTAAAACCGAAATGCAAGCGCAAGTCGTTTTTACTTCGACGTTTCGTTGCTATCGTAACGCGCTTGTTTAAGTTGAGGCAGTAGTTAAGTTAATGTCAGTAGAAAATACAACGCTGTAAAAAACCCAGTATTTATTTTGTTGGTGGAACGGACAAAATATTGATGAAGGAATGTAAATAACATAATTTCAAGAAAAATGTAAGAAATAATTTCGAGAAAAATTCAACAAATAATTCCGTGATTCAGTGTTCTTAAATGGTTTATTTTTTTTTCAGTGAAGTGTTGGCCCACCCAATGTTGGAAAGCAAAATGAAAAAAGTACAACAAACATGCAACAGCTGATGTGTGGTGATGGAGATTCGACAGCATACACCATATACACTGTCCGTCATAAGTCTACGCTCTCCGTATCATAATATCATATCATAAGGGGGAAGTGAAAAAAGTTGAAAAACCCATTTTAATTTAATTTTTCTGTGCTAAATGAAATATTGTGTGGGGGATGCTCGAGTGCCCCACTTTGTCCTCTGACTGTTTCTATGGAAAGCCTCCAGAGAGTATATGAGAGTCGGTTCTGTCGAAAGACAATTGTATGCCCTACACCAGTCTGTCGTGTAGTAATGTAGGGCATTCTACCCTACTGTTTTGTGAAACGATTCAGAATAAATTCTAGATAACAATGGATAGGAGATGCTTTAAAATTTTCTTTTGGTTATTTAATTTAATAACGATGTCTTGATCAGATTCTGTATCAACTATATTTCGCTGTAGTACCACAACCTCTATGGTAATGTTCCCTACAGGTAGAAGCACCTACTCCTGGCCGAGATGTCCACTACATTCAACTGTTAGTTACAGCTAATTTCGAAATACTTCCAGCATGCATACATTATTTTTCGTTTGTCAGAAATGTAATCATTTGACTGAAGGCACAAACAAGTTTGCCATTCCAAAATTGTTTGGCGTCCTTCTGTTTAATATCCTCCTTTGGTCAAAACAGAAAACTCTATTAACCGCATGCCAGTGCATGTGAGTGAATACCACCACATAATAATGCCATGTGAAGTTCATGGAAAACATTCAACGTGAAAGTCAGATGTTCATACCCTCTTCACTTGGGGCTTGGGGCTGAGGAGGGGCACCTTGCTAAAAGATATGAAATGATTATCAAATAATAAGCCAAAAACCAACATTCATAGTTCGCAGACTTCATTTCTGTGGCTTTATTTGCCCTCATATCCATGCAAACAGACACACAAAGGCAGAGTAAATACTCCTACATGCTCACTACATGTTATTCAGTTACTTTGGGGACTAGAGAATTGCATTGCACTTTTTGTTCTTTGTTATAATGTTGGCGAAAACGCTATTTTCCGGTTATTTCAGTTACTCTTGTCCGTTCCTGGCTCCTCTGGTCTACATCCCACTTAAGTCCTTTGTGCCCGTTTGCCATCTGCCACTGGTGACGGTGACGGTTGGTTCGGGGGGGCATTTTTTCCATCATTTAGTCTGTCTGACTTTTGCTTTTTTGCGAAATAGTTTGGTTCATTTATAGACAGACCACAGCATTGGCCGCAGTCAGACATGTAGACTCAACTTTTTTTTTTTTTTTTGTGTCCATTTCAGTTCAGTTTCTCGTTTTGCCGGGATTAATTTGTATCAGAGCATTTCATTGCATTTGTATGGAGAAGCTATCAAATGTTGAAACATTTTCGTATAAATCATAAATTTGCAACGAATGAGCAAAATCGATGGGTATAATGATGAGTAGGCAACACAAACTCGTTGTTTTTATTTAAACTGGTAGCTGACAGGATTGTTATAGATCTCCATGCAACATGTAGATACAATAATTATAGAGCCCTTGATGGGGGGGGGGGGCGGGTTCATCATTTGTTCTATGAGAAAATGAGCCGTAGGCGGGGCTCTTCATCTATTCAATAGAAAATGAGCCCTAGGGTCGGCTCATCATCTAATCTATAGAAAATTGACCCAGGCTCATCATTTATTCGATATAAAATGAGCCCTAGGGGCGGCTCATCATCTATTCTATAGAAAATTGAACCTGGCTCATCAGTTATTCTATAAAAAATGAGCCGTAGGTGGGGCTCATCATTTATTTTATAGAAAATTAACTCTGGCTCGTCATTCATTCGATAGAAAATGAGCCCTAGGGTCGGCTTATCATCTATTCTATAGAAAATTGAGTTGAGTCATCAGTCATTCGATAGAAAATGAGCCCTAGTAGAAAATGAGCCGTAGGTGGGGCTCATCATCTATTCAATAGAAAATGAGTCCTAGGGTCGGCTCATTATCTCTTCTATAGAAAATTAATCCTGGCTCATCACTTATTCCATAGAAAATAAGCCCCAGGGGCAACTTATCATCTACACACACAATCTGCATACTTTATGGATGTTGCTCCTGAGCTGGGGTATCCATTGAGCCAGGCGAATTTGTCCTCGGGTCTATCATTCATCTGGCTTTTTTTTTTTTGATTCCGTATTGTCTTTACATGCTACTTTTTTATGCAAATTTCTTTCTATGTAAACATCGATGTACACTCATTTGATATTTGCATTTTGATGAGGAAATTATAGAGAAATACAGGAACGTTTTTTTTTTCTTCTCTCTTTTTTCCTTGCAGGGATGAGTAATTGGAAAATGGGTGATAAAAGTATTTTTCGTTCAGAACAAAAATGCTATTTTGTATACTGTATTTTGTATTTTGTAGACGATCGATGGGTCAGACGATTACAGCGACAGACGGTTGAGAAATTACTTTAGTTGGATGTTTAACATGGTGCGAATCCACCGCATCATCCTAGGGGAATATAAGTGAGCCATGATTAATAACCACGTTTAAGCAATTAGTTACCAGAGCGGAAAAAACACCAGTCAATTGCAGCAACAGGGCAGCCACCTGCCACCGAAGATGAGACGTTCGTGTTTGCCTGGCTACGTCAGCCGGTGAACACATGTGTGGTGCTCGGCAACCCTTGCCCAGTGTTCTGTGGATTTAATATTCGTGTATCCACTAAAATGGAAGTTCATTAGTATCCCTTTTTATCTTTGTGTTTGAACTTTTATTATCCCAACACTCGTCTGCACATCGGGATACACTTGGCTGATTGCTGGCTGGCTGAACTTTGTTGTTGGTTGGAGGGCAAAGTTCGAGTCGGTCGTATATCAAGTTTTGATTAATTAACCACACAAACGGGACACACACACACACACTAGGTTGCCATCTCCACTGGCACTGCCCCCCCTTACTGTCTTGTCCAGTGTGTTTGTCATCCAACATTTGTTGAAGTCAGCAAAAGTTTTTACAAGGACCACAGAGGCGGTGATTAAGTCATAGCGTAACCTACACATGTTCGCTACTCTGGGCGATGAGCATATGTACATCATAACAAGCGTCACAAGGATTCGTGGAAAATCATCTCAGCGGTCATCTATTTTGTAGCCAAAACATTAATACCCCTGCTGGATCCCAACACATATGTATAGGGAAGCATAACTGGTGGGTGTTGCTCATGTTCTTTAGAGCTGACACCACTTGTTGAGAATGTGGTCATTTCAGCAGCAAACACCAGCGAATAATCTCAGTTTGACCGAAATGTCCTGCTGTCAAAGAGAAGACGGGTGAGAGAGGGAGGTGGAATTGTAAAAGAGATGAAACACTAAAAACAAGCGGTTGTCATTGCTTTCCACTCAACACAACACACATACATATTAAAAAGTGCCAGTAAGCAATTTCATCTGGCTCCATCTCTACTCGTGCTCATATCACAGTTGTCATCCCAAGCACAGGAGGGGGTGGAACTTGGTGTGTTAGTTTTCTGACTGCTACAGTGCAGCTCAGCTCGGCTGAGCTTTGTCAACACGTGTATATACTATGCATGTCCCGTTTGCGTTGAGTTGATGTGCCTGTACTCAGTCCGTCCTTTCGATGTTGACTTTGGCAACAAAACATGTTTTCATAGTTTGCGTTTTTTTTTTTGGCCTCATTTTGTTGTCATTTCTGCTAACATATGCAAATATTGTTGGGAATTATTACAACGACCAGTGTAATCGGATCTGAGGAGAATAAACAAAACTGTAAACGAGAAGGTATCGATTGTAAAGGAATATGAGTCCCCGGGGCAACAAGGCAAACAAATAAAGTTTTTCCATGGGAAACTTGGTTTTACTAGGGAACATTGCATTGTTGACAGCAATACATTTGCTGGGATACTTGAGTGATGTCAAAGTCAGGGTGTCAGAAATTATGGGTGACCTTCACGAAAAAATTAAAAAAAAAATAATCAGCGTTCGTTGTTTTTTTTTTCGAAGAAACGCCGAGTCTTCGGGGGAAGACTTGACATGAGGGATCGATGACCTTCCTCGAAAAAATTTAAAAAAAAAAATAGGGTTTTTTTATATTTCGAAGAAAGACCGAGTCTCCAGGAATAAACTTGGGTGCTGACATGAAAATCCTTGCCAATACTATTTTTTTTTATTTTTCGAAGAAATAACGAGTCTCCAGGAATAAACTTGGGTGCTGACTTGAAAATCCTTGCCAATACGATGTTTTTTTATATTTCGAAGAAAGACCGAGTCTCCAGGTTTTACATTAATATTTTTATTTTTTTTAGGCTACAATTCACATTACCCTGGAAATACTACTGCATTAACGCAATGTGAACTCAAAAAGATAATGGAAAAAACTAAGCCTGTGTACTAGGGTGGAGTGAAATTCAAAAAAAAAAGTTAACCTCGGAAAGAGATGTAGTCTGGGGTCCTAATGAGGGGAAAAATAAAGAAAAACATTTTAAAACATTTTTAGGGGTCGCGCCACTCCCTCGAAATTTGGAAATTATCGCTATTTTGGCGTTGATTTTAGAAAAATCCTAAAAAGTTTTATGTCAATAAATGTTTGCAATAGCGTAAACAATGAAATAAGGGCATGAAAAAATTTAAAAAAATTTTTCTCATTGTTCAAAAATTTCAAAAAGTAAAATAAGTCAAATCGTCCCTTCTTCAGAAAATTGACTGAACAATGAAATCGCCACCAAAGCTACAAATATTAGTCGATTATCCTCATATTTGGCTCAAATACTTTTGTTTTTTTATATCTCGACGAAAGACCGAGTCTCCAGGAAAAAACTTGGGTGCTGACTTGAAAATCCTCCCCAATACGATTTTTTTTATTTTTCGAAGAAAGACCGAGTCTCCAGGAGAAAACTTGTGTGGTGACTTGAAAGTCCTTACCAATACGAACTGAACGAGAGCACGCTCAAGACGCAAGAGCATGGAAAATAATTATTAATAAGGTCAAGAACGCTAGCTTGTAGTAGAGACCACTGTAGTAAGTAGTCAACAGCTTTACTGCCTGTTTTCATAAAACGAATTTGTTCATTCGTTACAAATTGTCAAAATTGAGGGCGCAATAAAATGGTTTTGTAACAGTAATGAGAGCTTATTCTATTGGGATCGTATTCCGTATGTCGATATCTACAATATATCTGAAAACCAGAATTGAATAATGTCTGAAATCCATTTTATAACGCTTCCAATACTGACGATTTCTAACGAACGTACAAATTCGTTTTATGGAAACAGGCACTTAACATTTTTCTATTACAACCTGCTTTTTTACATACGATTTTACATTAATATTTTTATTTTTTTAGGCTACAATTCACATTACCCTGTAAATACTACAGCATTAACGCAATGTGAACTCAAAAAGATAACTAAAACTAAGTCTGTGTACACCATCTACCATGTTTTGTCTGACAGTCAGCATCCACCACCATATCTTTCTTCTTATTAATATATATTTACCCTCGACACTGATTCACTGAAAATATTATTTTTTTTTTGTACAGAAATTGTGTTTTCCCCAAATTTTTTTTTTTTACAATTTTTTTTTTTTTACAAAATTTTTCAACAAAAATTTTTTTTTTACAAATTTTTTTTTTACAAAATTTTTTTTTTTCAACAAATTTTTTTTTATCAACAAATTTTTTTTTTTCAACAAAAATTTTTTTTCCACAAATTTTTTTTTTTCCAATTTTATTTTTTTTCGAAATTTTTTTTTACAAAATAGTTTTCTCAAAATATTTTTTACAAACTTTTTAAAATTGAGTAACAAATACTTTCTCAAGCAAATTTATTACAAACAGTGTGTAATATTTCTTATTTCCATTCGTATAGTTCACGCGATCACACGTTCTTATGAAAAAACACTTAAAATTCAATTGTGGAACATTTAACCAAAAAAAATTTAAAAGTTAAGTAACAAATACATTCTCAAGCAAAATGAAATAAATTATATTTCATGTTTTTTTAAATTAACACATATTTCAACGGGCGCCATAGGCGCATTACAACTTACTAGTATCCAATAATCAAATAAGCTTTACCAATTACATGATTCAGTAGCAGTTATAGACATCAGGAATCCTGTCCGATTATAATTATCATACAACAATCCACTTGACAGCAACGACAGAGTATCGCAAAAGCGTGTACAACCATAAGACACATCCATAAGATGAATTCACAGCAGATTATTATTTATACCTGGAGCAACATGGGACCACAACAAAATTATTCCATTCCGATGTATGGATCCAAAACCCCAGTCAGAAAGGCCAAATAACACTGAAGGAGCATCCCAGTCAGACCGCAACTCAAATGCAAATCCTTGGTCACAAAGTGGAGATGGTACTTGGGAATCATTTACTAAGCAGACCACGTTCCTTATAAGTGCTAATGTTCTTCCTCCATACGTCAATATGCGTGTCTTAAATTGCCTGTAACTACACGGTCCGCAAACACTTCACTTCATCCTTTTTACAATTTTATCGAGAATTCAAAAACACATGCGTTTTCTCTAGTGATTGTAGCACATTTCGTTTTACATTTACAATTAAGATTCCCCCCCATCCATTCTCATAATTTAATGTTGCATATAAAAGCAATCAAAAAACACATTCCCATAGTTTGGAGAACTTTTTAATTTCACTTCGCTCAAAGCAGATGAGAAAGTTATCACAAAACCAACCAACACACAAGATAATTTTGATAATCTGCCAATTTGTGGTAATCGGGCTTTGCTTACAGATAAACTCACATAGAAACTGAGCAAATGTGTGTGTGTGTGTGTAGCCAACATAAAAAGCATCGCTCTCCTTATTCTTCAGTTCCATTTGTTTGAGTTTTTGTTCATTCACATTATTCCAGTTTTCATATTCAGTCCATCAAAGCAATCGTAGTTTACAGACGTCGGTTGCCAAAGGCCATATTTTTCACTAATCCTTTTTGTACGTGTTAGTCCTGATTATTTTTGTGTGTTTTTGTCTCCTTCTTGGTCCAGCAAACAAGTTTGTTATGTGTATAACCGGCCCGATTCTTTGTTGTTTTTTGCAAATTTGGAAAATTCTTTGTAGTCGGTGTGAGAATATTCAGTTTCACTTAAGTTGTACAAATTGTCCAGCACGGTCGTTGTTGTCGTGTCACTGTGAATTATTTGTGAGTTTTTTTTTAAAGGGATGCAATATGTTTATCTTAATAAAAATATATCGTAGTTACAGAGAATGACCGTCGTTGAACTGTTGAATCAAGACAAAGCATTCCCTCAGTTGTTTCTTTTTCCTACGGAAATAATCTTCAATTCGTCAGAGTGTTGATCTCACACTGATATCGATTTGACAATCGCGTGTTTGCCATAACATGGTCGTCTTTTCAAAACCGTGCAGGGAAGAATACCATAAAAAGCAGAAAAAGGAAGAGCTTCAACCAAAGACTTAGAAAATGTATCCAGAAGTTTTTTTTTTTATAGAATTATCAAAAAAAAAAAAAAAAGTTATTTGTATAAGACAAAGTGGTTACCTTTGGTCTGAAGACCACCAAGTTGTCATTTACTTCCCAGTAACCATTAGGGTGGAGTGAAAACATGCTTTTTTTTTAATTTGAAAAAGTTAACCTCGGAAAGAGATGTAGTCTGGGGTCCTAATGAGGGGAATAATAAAGAAAAAAAATTTTTAAATTTTGAATAAGTTAAGTCGTTAATTTTTAGGATTTTTCTAAAATCAACGCCAAAATAGCGATAATTTCCAAATTTCGAGGGAGTGGCGCGACCCCTAAAAATTTTTTAAAATGTTTTTCTTTATTTTTCCCCTCATTAGGACCCCAGACTACATCTCTTTCCGAGGTTAACTTTTTTTTTTTGAATTTCACTCCACCCTAGTAACCATTAATCATTTTCTACTCTTAACGGGGTGGCCGTTTCCTTCTTTTTTCCCCTAAAATCTTTTCTTTTTAAACTAACATCCAAATGATTTGCCTGCTGTACTCTCTAACATCACCAATTCCTATTGCCAACTTCCTTCCTTTTAAGCGCATACGCTGTCATTGTTAATGAACTTGTTACATTTCAAAGTATTATTTAACTTTCATTAATAGACCTACACACACACACAAACACAAGAGCCAACAACAAATAGTCTCCATGCAGAGCAGAAACTTGTGTCCCCTCCAGTAAAATTGACAACTCTTTCAAAGCACAACTCCAGCAAGTGCAACAGCAGCAACACAACGACAATGACCAGTAAGTGGCGGATGTTGATGACATCTAAACAAACAGACAGACAGACAAACAAAACAACACAACACAAACAGGACGTACATGGAGGCTAAAACAATCTCGAAAATCTTTAATAAATATTTGGATAAAACCAGAAAAACATACAAGTGTACACACACTGACACTGACGTACAGAAAAAAAAAAAAACACCCAACACAATGTGGACCATAACACTTTTCCCCAAAAAACAAACAGAAAATCCCTGCACCCGGATTCACACATACGACAAGAGGTCATATTCGTTGAGACTCATGCATACAGTTGGACATAATAACTTTGGAGATGAATATGAACTGTATGTGGACGCCAGCAGATGGGATGAGTCGCACATTTTAACCCGTAACCATGAGATGAGTTTTGGAAGTCCAACCCCCCAGAGATCCACTGTTGAACTTCCAATGAACTTTGGATTAATTGCAGCGGACGGTATGCCAAGTGTGGTACATTAGGGGATATGCTGAATGCGATTTTTATAATTTCAAACCTCATCAACTCAATCATGAATGCGGAAAGGATGGTTTTAACTTCTGTGAGTGAGATTGTCACAAACCAAACAAAAATTAATATATGAAATTCTCTGCAAATTCTTAGTATTACAAAAGCCAATATAATCGATAGAATTGGTAAAGACCCTACTCAGTCAGTCTTTAACATCTTAATATATATTTACCCTCGACACTGATTCACTGACTCTGTGACGCAGTACGTAGGAATTTAAATAGGCATTCTATAATTTTCTATAAATAATAATAATATATAATAAAAAAAATAATTTTTTTTTTTGTACAGAAATTGTGTTTCCCCAAATTTTTTTTTCAACAAAATTTTTTTTTTTTACAAAATTTTGTTTTTCAAATTTTTTTTTTTTCAACAAAAATTTTTTTTTTCCGCAGAATTTTTTTTTCAACAAAATTTTTTTTTCCACAAAAATATTTTTTTTCAACAAAAATTTTTTTTCAAGAAAAAATTTTTTTTTCAACAATTTTTTTTTTTTTTCAACAAAAAATTTTTTTTTCCGCAAAATTTTTTTTTTTCTACAATTTTTTTTCCATGTTTCAACGGGCGCCATAGGCGCATTACAACTTACTAGTTTTCACAGAAATTGTCCACTTCTAATAAATTTGCAATCGATACAACCATCGATAAGATGTCAATAAACTTTCTCGGTTACCAACTACATATCAGTTAATTATATAACAGATAATATCCACATTAGACTATGGACTATAGTCTACAATTTATAAAATAATTGACCAATTTACTTATACCGTCCTCTTATGCATTTGCATGTGTAAACAGCACATGCCTGCAATTCCCAGTGGCGGAAACGGGATAAATGATACCTTTTTTTTTTTTGTAATTTAAGGCCTTCAATAACATTCATACCACCAAGGCTAAAAACGTAACATACAGATGTCGCCAAATGTATTGGAGAGTTGAGAGGAACACGCGTCACTTTGAGGATATTGAAGCTTATGAGAATATAAATTAGGCTAGAAAGTGCTGCACATTTGTAAGTGAACCAACAAACAAAGGACTGGTACTGGTTTTGCCGCCAAAAAGACGTGTGTAAGTTCAATTTTTTCCAATTTCGTTTCATAATGAAGTTCGATAGAAAACTGGACAACGCTCTTAATAACAAAATATTAAAAATTAAAAAAATTACATTTACAAAGTCGTGGCAAATTCAACTGCATCGTAAGCGACACACGCCTCTTTGCTTGACCACAAAAAAAAAACCGCTCCTATAAACTTTTCTTTTTAGCGCTCACGTCTTTTTTGCGGTTGGGGCTCGATATAGATTATGATGTTTAACACTTTCAGTGGCAAATAATATTTGTTTTCATAAGAAGTGTCGAATATATTCGACAAATCCACTGAAAGGGTTAAACAAGAGAAATACAAAACCACAATTTTAATTAGTACATTAACGTACCTTTCATTTGATATCGAGGTCCAAGGTACGCTGAAGCTGAAGCCACTGCGTCGTATCGGTTCTTCAAAGGTTTTTTTTTTCTAAGCGAGAGCTGTCTAGGCCAGCTGACAATTAACACAATTTCTAAAGGGTAAAACATTCTGAATGTGTGAGGATTTAAGGCCTTGTGAATTCCGTTACTGCCACCCTTCTCATGCGTATGCATGCAAATAGACAGTCGCACACAGATGCAGACAACCATTCACATGCTCACATTAAATATTCTCATCGTGTTTCAATCATAAAAAATACTTAGCATGCAATTAGGAGTGGTCAAGTAAACATTAACAAATTATATGCTAACATGACGTTTTATTATTTCGGGTTATAATGTTTAACCAGGCTGTGTTTTATGGCCATGTTTTTAGTCGAAGCTGGTCTTCCATGTTTCAGTTGTGTGCTACTTCTTTACGTATCCTCGAAATTTAAATGCATCTAGCAACAACCATCCATCCACATGTGAATTGTATACAAAACATGTTTAATATTTATCATACATGTTTTTGTCCTTTGAAGGATCTCCCCTTCGGCTTCTGTCCTCACATGCTCTCGTTCATTTGCGGGCTGCTTTTGCTGCCCCGTCATCCTCCTCCTCTTTTCCATGGCCATGTTTCAATGACTGTTGCTTGTTTTACTCTTAACAGATTGTTGAAACTTGCTCGAATACACATGAAAATATAGCAGTTTCGTTGTTACAGATTTCGTAAAAAATATTCATGTACTTTCGTTGAAATAAAAAAAAACAAAAAAAAAACGGCATGACACGAAACGAAACAGAGGATTGAATCCTTGAAGTCCACAAATATGCCATCATATGTTGATACGATGAGGTGAGTAGTTTGTTATGCGGTACGGCCGAAACATACACAAGGAATAAATGAAATAGCCGATAGTCTGAAAGGTCTACCGAATCATTTTGTGGTCGTACATTTTGAGGTAACTGTGTGAAAGAAACATAACATTTGAAAAACCTCTTACAAAATATATAAATATAACTTTTTTTTTAATAATAATTTCTGTTATTTAGGACAGCGGCAAAAAGTTTGTATTAAATCTCCATATTTCCAAAGTCAATGTGTTTTTAGAAAGGAAGTTTGGCCGAATCGACATTTCACGCACCAGTCTGATGCGAATTTTGCACAAAAACATCGCAATATTCGTTTACTAGGACCAATTCACTCACCAACTGAAGGCACGCGTCCATCTCCGTCATTATCGCTTCCCAGTTTGAGTCATACAGCAGCTTGACATGACGAAGAGCATTTTCATCTGCGCTGCTATGTTCACTAGCATAACTGCCGCATGTGGGGATGGGGGAAATTTGCATCTGATCGTGGAGCAGCCAATGCTTCAGCAAAGAATGAATGTTTGGTATGCCATCGTTGGTCCATCTCTCTTTAAAAAAATGCTGCTGCAACGCTATTTCGGTTGGCGCTACAAAGACATGATACTCGTTTCTTTGTGTCCGGACATTCAAATAAATTTTTTTGAGTTCAGCAGGATGACGCCACAATCGATGTTCTAATCGGCCTCAATCAAGCTGTTAGTGAGACGAAGCCAGTGACTATCACCAAGATTTTGAACAACTGAGTTGACAGGATATGCTACTCAGCCACAAATAATTTTCATTCGCACGAAAAAATATGTCCAACCATACGATATTTATTTATTTTGGTATTTTGGAGGCTCATTTCTAACTCTGATGTTCCAATTGCCGTTCAATCATTTCCACTGGTATTTGGCAAACAAAAGCGAGTACATCCTCAGTCGTATCCGAATTATCCTTCTATGCTGTGTAATAGGGTGGGGTCCTAATGAGGGGAAAAATAAAGAAAAAAATTTTAAAAAATTTTTAGGGGTCGCGCCACTCCCTCGAAATTTGGAAATTATCGCTATTTTGGCGTTGATTTTAGAAAAATCCTAAAAAGTTTTATGTCAATAAATGTTTGCAATAGCGTAAACAATGAAATAAGGGCATGAACAAAATTAAAAAAAATTTTCTCATTGTTCAAAAATTTCAAAAAGTAAAATAAGTCAAATCGTCCCTTTTTCAGAAAATTGACTGAACAATGAAATCGCCACCAAAGCTACAAATATTAGTCGATTATCCTCATATTTGCCTCAAATACTTTTGTTTGGGCACTGAACAAGCTCAAACTTTTAAATTTCGAATAAGTTAAGTCGTTAATTTTTAGGATTTTTCTAAAATCAACGCCAAAATAGCGATAATTTCCAAATTTCGAGGGAGTGGCGCGACCCCTAAAATTTTTTTAAAATGTTTTTCTTTATTTTTCCCCTCATTAGGACCCCAGACTACATCTCTTTCCGCGGTTAACTTTTTTTTTTTTGAATTTCACTCCACCCTACATATGACCTACGCGGAAATGGAAATAGTTAACTTTGTCTGTAAGTACCTAAGAGAAATATTGAAAATTATTTTCACATTTCGTCCGGGCGGATTTCAGATATTTGGCGGCAATACAATATTTCAAAGCGAAAAACAAATTTATTTTGACATTACAGTATTTAGGCCATCGTGGATAATCTAGAGCACATCTGTCTATTGTTTGAACTTCTTTTCAACCTGCTGCGGATTCGGCCAACTTTTTCACAAAATTCCTTGGGACATTCTCTCCGTGCTCGATTTTTTTTGAGCGTGTATTTGTTGAATTGCATAATGTCAGGGGCATATTTGCTGATAGCATCATCGCCATCCTCATCATCAGAGACGTCAGCGTCATTAGTGGCGTTGCTTGCAACGGTTTCTGTTGGTAAGCCTTCAACGACATCTACATAAGTGCTTTGCAAGTGCCAGACGAGTGGACGACGCTGTCGTGCAGCTCCTGATGATGTTGTTGCTGATGTTATCCTTGTTATAAGAATGGCAGCAACAATTTCAATTCATATGCCAATGGTCATCCAAGAGGCAGTGGGTTTCGGACCCCAAGAAAAACAACAGATGCACAAGAACCAGATTGAAAATGAATGTGAACAGAAAGACGGACAAAGAGACGAAAGAAAAAAACACTGCAGTTATTCAATTGAAAACAACGAGTAAAAAAACCCCAAAAATCTGTGGTTGGGCAAAAGAATTAAATTTTAAAGCATACTTTTGGGCATGGGATATAGCTTTGAATGCTGATGGCCGTGATGGTGGTGATACTAAGGCCGGCGATTGCTTATGCTTTGCTTACTCACAGATGATGCTTGCCTTTAATGGTGTTCAAGTTTGTTGGACTGTGTTTGTAGGTCTGTGCGGGCATTTGTGTTTATGTGTTGGTCAGCATTTCTTTTTTAATTAATAAGGCATGAATGAGTAAATGAAAAAGAACTGCAATCTGTTTGTTTGGTTGTTTTATCTCAGAACACTCACACACACACACATACACACGAATGAACTCAATCAGATTTCGTTTGGTTTTTTCTGTTTTTGGAAGGCTGAAGATTGCATCTGCATGCATGAAATGCCAAATATCAAGAATTAAAAGGATTTTTAAATTAATCCTTATAGACGAGATGAAATGAAACAACCCATCAGACATATTATCATAAGAGAGGAGTTTATATTTCTTCTGGTATTCTCTTTAATGTCTTTCGTACGCACGCCTTGAATAAATATCTGCCTTAAATTGGTTTTTCAAAAAGGAATTTTACTTCCTTCTTGCTGCCGGAGCAGCACGAAAAGGTTTTCGGCGTGACTTCGAATCGACAATGAGCACGGATTGACGTTTGAGGAAGTTGCGCGAGGGCACTTCACTTTCTTCTTCATTGCCGGCGGAGGCTGAAAGAAAGAAAGTTGGATTTTTATAAAAAAAATAATTCTATAGAACATGTTCTGTAAGTCAAATATTATTCAATGTCATTTTTCATTTCATATTTACCGGCTACTGGTGCTTGTTCGGGCGATGAGGAAATAGTGCCGGCTGCTCTTTGGGCTCTTCCAGCCAATAGATTAAAGTAACACGTGGGCATCGCGGCTGGTTTCTCACTTTCGTGTATTGACGGTGTTTTGGGTTGTGGCAAGGACATCATAAATTCTTCCTCCTGTTGGGAGAGCGAAGAAAACTAAGTTTTTAATATAATAATTTTTTAAAAAAGATAAAATAATTTATTTGTACAGATTAGGGGGCGCTCGTGGTGTGCTATGACTAGCACACATCAAACCGAGGTTCGTATCCTGTTAGGAACATAAACAATGTTCAGCTGCCGTTTCCATTTCGTAAATCTCGGCGACTTTTCGAGTAAGTAAAAATCTTTTACTTACTTACTTCTTTCCCTTAACATTCCATGAAGGAACAGACGGGGAACTTCTCTCGAATCAGTGAGCTGTGTACGATATATTTTGTATACTCACTGACAGGGACCTACTGTTTAAAGCCGGCTCCGAACGGCTAATGCTTTTCTAGAGAAGTTTAAAAAAAAAAAAAAAGTAAAAATCTTGTGCCGGCTTTAAATAGTAGGTCCCCGTTCACATTGTATCGTGTACAGCTCACTCATTTCCTTAGCAGATTGTGGTGTAGGGAATCACAATGAATTTAACCTTTAAATTTCACTTTGCAACTTACACTTATATCCAAATCCAATTTCTCGGTGGATAAATCATCCGGCAGTTTATTAGAATCCTGACAATTCTCCAATTTATATTTCAGTATCTGTGTAAGAAATTGTGAGCATTTAAAGGATTTTTTGTCATTTCTAAAATTCCATTAATACCCACCTGTATCAAATCACAATCTTCGGCTTTGTGCACCAAGAAATCGGGCAACTCTTGCACTTGTATGCTCACTTCCTTATCCTTCAGTTCCACTTTTGTTTCATCGACCTCCTGGAGCTTATAGATCATTTCACACAAACGATCCTTGAGGAACTTCAAGACGTTCATCGTTTTTTCAGCAGATTCCAGATTCTTTTCACGTTCAATTTCAAAGTCGGCAATCTGACTTTTGATGTTTTCAATAACTTCTTGATTACTGAAATACAGAATACCATCATCAAGTTTACAGCTTATTTTTAATTCTTTATGTTTTCCTTTAAAGTCTACTTACACTTCTTTCTCTTTGACATCGGAGAATTTCGATGACTCCAATTCCTTGGTCAAACTTTCTCTTAACTGTTCCAAAGTGCTCTTTTCGGCCTCAGCTGCGGCACGCAAATAATTCAAACGCAACGCTGATTCCTTCTGAGACGAGAAACGTTCGAATACCTCCAGCGGAGATGTGGCGCCTGTTACTTCCATTAAATTTTTAAACAAATCCTCCATGTCCGTGGTTACATTCTTCAGTTGGGAATTCTCATCTTCGTCGGCTTCCGTTTTGCCGGTATGTTGATCGCCTGAACTGGAACCAATGCTATCCTGATGATGTATCGTCTTACCCTCAAAGAATAGCTTACGGCCAATACGTTCCAGCTCCAATTTGCGTTGTTCCACCATTTTGCGAAATTCCGTCGCCTGGCGTTCGCGAGTTTTCTGTGACAGGTTTGCCTGATGCTCCTGACGCTGCAGAATGACTTTGGCCGAGTCACGCATTTCAATGGCCTCATTGTGCACATCCTAAGGACGAAGGTTGGGAACTAAATATAAAGGGGATATTACAATAGAGTCTTTGGCTAACCTGTAGTGTATTGATTTCCTGCTGCTGTTCACTGAGTGCTACTTCCAACTCTCTAAGACTTCTTTCGAAACGCTCAGCATCGTTCATTAGGGAGGCCTCTATGGAACGATATTTTTTGCGTATGTGCTCCGCCTCCATCCATTGCACATTGGTGCGATGAATTTGATTTTCCAATTGGCAAACCAACTGCAAGTAAGAAAGATAATATTTATAAAGTTATTGCTGGGTTTATTAATGTGGAAAGACAAATGCTTCTTCAATAGTCTTCATAATATTCGTAACAAATGCCATTATGGTTGGCAGTATTTGTATGTGTATCTGAATGTTACCTCTCACACACATACCTTACGATTATTGTCCTCCTCCAATGTCTCGGGTGGTTTCTCTCCCAAATTATGGTCTTGTGCCTCTTTATTGGCCACCAGCTCACGATACTGTTCCATTAGTTTGGCAAAGTGTTGCTTGCGACACTTGAAGCGATGCCTTAACAAATCCAATTGCTTGCGATTCTCGGTGATTTTCAAGTCCGTCAAGAAAATGGCATCCTCCACATGCTTCGCACCCACCGGATAATTCACTTTACCCACAACAATTGTGGGCAATGTGGAGCTAGTCTTTCTCACCTTCTCACCGGGTGCTGTGGTGTTCGGGGCGGGCGCTTCTTTCATAAGGATGGAACGCTGTAAAGGATTTCGCAGACGACCACATTTTGTTGTGAGCTCTTTGATTTCCTTTTTGAGTGTGGAAATGGTATCGCTATTGATGCGATTCTGTTTTTGCCATTCGGCAAGGTTGGCTGTCTTTTGACCTTCTGGAAAGCGGAAAGAACCATTAGCACAGGGAACCGAGGAAAGGTTGAAAAGGGGAGACAAAAAAAGATAATATGAAGTTGGTTTGGATTGAACTGAATTGAGGGGCAAAATGTTGGTTACCTGCAAGAAGAATACGTTTCTTAATTTCGGCAATTTTATGATTGATATCCACTTTATCGGTATCCATTTTGTTGATTGCACCTTTTTGGGAATGTTTTCCCGCCGTCAAACTATCCTCGGCTACGAAATGCTTCCAAATGTTGGGTCGATTTATTGTTTGCTCAACCTCAACATGAAGGGAAACATTTGCGTTACCGACCGACCGACCGACACCATCTGCTGCCATCGACGACGGTTGCTATAAACAAGAATGCCGCCATGACTCAATGACGGAATGATTGTTTTGTTACGGTTTTGTCGAGCTTTCTGCTTGATTTGATTGCACTGCTGCCTGTTTGAGTGGGAATGAACGGCTGTTGTTGCCACAAAAGGTTATTTAAATAAAATTTTAATGGTTTGCGGTAATGATTTTACATATTTTCCCCGATTGCAGGATACACAAGGAGTAAATGCCATGACTAACGGGATATCTAAAAGGGCAGCAATCATCCACTCTACTTTAATAAGGATTACTTAAAATGGTTAACCCACTTGCAAGGTCTGGCCTAAAACAAATATGTTTTTTTTTTAAACAGATTTCTTTTCAGGATTATTGGACTGATGAATATTTCTGAACAAAATGGGCGGCAATGACAATGGATAACCGTTAACAGATATGTTTAAAATGTGAGCACAATAGCAACTAACGATCTATGCAAAATGATCGGTGGCATCCCAACATTCACTCAACACTGAAGGCCAACCTCTAGGGAAGTCGAGCCGTATGATAAGGACATCCATAGAATAGAAGACTTTGTCTGACACAGTCCTGCTTTCGCAAGACTGAGATTCCACCATATATTCCATCATATAGAATATCAGCTTTGGAAATTTCAGCGGAATTGGCGGGAAAAATCGTACACCATTTGTTTTGCCTTTATTCCATTTCACTTAGGAACAAAGGGCTTCTATAAGTTTATTCCAACTTATTTTATTATCTTCTTCTTCTTATCTTAATATATATTTACCCTCGACACTGATTCACTGATTCACTGATTCACTGATTCCCTGATTCACTGATTCCCTGATTCACTGACTCTGTCACGCAGTACGTAGGAATTTAAATAGGCATTCTATAATAATTCTATAAATAATAATAATAAAAAAAATAATATTTTTTTTTTGTACAGAAATTGTGTTTTCCCCAAATTTTTTTTTTACCAAAATTTTTTTTTTCCAAAATTTATTTTTTCCAAATTTTTTTTTTTACAAAATTTTTTTTTTTCCAAATTTTTTTTTTTCAACAATTTTATTTTTCAACAAAATTTTTTTTTTCAACAAAATTTTTTTTTTCAACAAAATTTTTTTTTTCAACAAAATTTTTTTTTTTCAACAAAAATTTTTTTTTTCAACAAAATTTTTTTTTTTTCACAAAAAATTTTTTTTTTCAACAAAAATTTTTTTTTTTCACAAAAAATTTTTTTTTTCAACAAAATTTTTTTTTTCAAGAATATTTTTTTTTTTCAACAAAAATTTTTTTTTCAACAAAATTTTTTTTTTCAACAAAATTTTTTTTTTTCAACAAAAATTTGTTTTCACAAATTTTTTTTTTCAATTTTATTTTTTTTCGAAATTTTTTTTACAAAATAGTTTTCTCATTAACAAATATTTCTCAAGCAAATTAACGGGCGCCATAGGCGCATTACAACTTACTAGTTAATATATATTTACCCTCGACACTGATTCACTGATTCACTGACTCTGTCACGCAGTACGTAGGAATTTAAATAGGCATTCTCTAATTTTCTATAAATAATAATAATAAAAAAAATAATATTTTTTTTTTGTACAGAAATTGTGTTTTCCCCAAATTTTTTTTTTCCAAAATTTATTTTTTACAAATTTTTTTCTTTTTACAAAATTTTTTTTTTCAAATTTTTTTTTTTTTACAAAATTTTTTTTTCCAAATGTTTTTTTTTTCAACAAAAATTTTTTTTTTCAACAAAATTTTTTTTTTTCAACAAAATGTTTTTTTTCAACAAATTTTTTTTTCCACAAATTTTTTTTTCAACAAAAATTTTTTTTCAGCAATATTTTTTTTTTTCAAGAAAACATTTTTTTTTTAACAAAAAATTTTTGTTTCAAGAAAAAATTTTTTTTTCAACGAAATTTTTTTTTTCCACAAAATTTTTTTTTCCACAAAATTTTTTTTCCATATTTCAACGGGCGCCATAGGCGCATTACAACTTACTAGTTAAATAATATTTTAATTCCTTCGAATGTTTTGTTTGCTTTTTTTGACTTCATTTGGGACTGTTCTAGAGCCATTTTCGATATACTGTTGACTTAAGTAGCGTGTGGCCTATTCTCTTTCATTTACATCGTGCTATCTTGGAAATTTCCGGGGGGATTGTATACCATAACTCCCGTAAATAAACGGCATTTGACATGAAAGTAGAACGCACAATAAGCTGAACTACTGACTTATTTGTAAGCCGATGTCCTAAGGCAGGTGGAACCTTTTGATATGACCCATCGGTGTGTGGAATGTATGTTTGCCAAGTTAACCGAAAATCTGATTTTAAGGCATAAGAAACTGTTCCTAATACTATTCGTTCCCTTTCTTTCCTTTGTTGCTCGTAATGACGATTTTAAAGTCATTCTAAGTTATGCCTTCTCCTCAAAGCGGCTTTGGCTCTCCTAATGCCTTAAAAAGGAAAATTACATTGAATTGAATCAGAAGTGAAATGAAATTGTTCTCCTTTCGTTCTCGCTGTGCAGATAAATGGAAATGAATGGCCGGGGGCGCATGTTAACAACATCTGTTGTCTGGAAACGTTCTAATTTCACTGGCTCCAAATGATGATTACGATGATGGGCTGCTGTTAAACGAACGGTGTACGCCACATGCATATATTTCGTGGCGAAATGTCTGCCGCGGCGCGTAACAATTGGTGACAGAGCAATTATGACATTTTCCAGAGCACATAACGTCGTGAATGGCAGGAGGGTGCACGGTCTAATGGAAATTTAAAAGCCCTATATGTGATTTCATAATCAAAGGAATGCGTAGTAGGCTGGCCAAAAAGGGGGTACATGAAAGGGGTAATGTCTGAAATGATATTAAAAGCACAAAGGAAATATGAAACGGAACCAAACTGATGCAATTTCCGGATGAAACTGACAAACTGAGTAATCGAGACACATGGAAAGTGTGTGTTCCACTTAACGCAGACAGAGACTTCCGATGAAAACTGGATTTCTCTCCGAACGACAATGGATCTCAGTTGACTGAGATGGAAATTTGCCTAACTCAATTAGGTGGAAGTTAACTCACATTTTTTTTTACAGAAATTAGGTCTAAGTTAACGAAGACTCACATGTTTTTTTTTTTCGAGAAATTAGGTCTAAGTTAACTGACAATTGTCTTTTTTTAAACAATCTATGCCACAGGTGAGTGAGATAGACATTTTCTTAAGACATTTAGGTTTCAGTTACTCGTAACTAAGGCACAATGGCATTCAGTTCAGTGAGATTCACCTGTTTGTAAAGAAACCTGGTATAAGTATACACATGAAAATGGAGCTCAGTTTATAAAAAATAAATAAAATTTAAGAAAAATATACGAAAATACAAAAACAATTCTCACACATTTTTCTTAACAAAAGTTTTTTTTTTAACTTTTATGAATATGGGGGTAGACATTGGAGTTTTTGGATGACATTTGGGGAGTGGGAGTTGGTTGCAAAGCGTGTAGTATTCTTGTTTGGGAATTTTGCAAAACACGCCAATACAATAACTTACATTTTCATATAAAGGGTGTTTTTTATTGGAGTATAGAACTTTAAGTTGGCATCACTTTTTTAACTGGCGGCCATTTTGTCAGCTGTCAAGTGATTACTATTTAGTTTGGTTTGCCATTTCATCATGAACAGGTTGACAAAAGAACAACGCTTGCAAATCGTGCAAATTTATTTCGAAAGTAATGGTTCAGTTCGCGAAGTTCACCGCAAGCTCCGTCCATTTTATGCCATTACATCCACAAAAACTGACTGTTTGGTGTGCTCTATGGGCTGGTGGAGTCATTGGGCCATACTTCTTCCGAAATAATGCTGGAGAGTCAGTTACCGTTAATGGAGACCGGTATAGAGCCATGATAACCGACTATTTTGTTCCCGAATTGGATGGCATGAATGTGGATGAGTTGTGGTTCCAACAAGTGGTTGAAAATTGGACCTGTAGAATTGGCTTTATTCGAGCCAGCCGCGGCGGCCACATGCCCGAACTCATATTTAAACATTAATGGCATAAAATTATCCTTCCAATAAAGCCAAATTGATGGACATTAAAACGATTTTCTTGTGTTTTATTTTAATTCGAAGTTCTATACCTCAATAAAAAACACCCTTTTCATACTATATGATAATTTTATAAAATACCTATTTTTGAAGACTTTTTAAAACCAGCCTAATAAAAATATTTTTAAAAAATATTTCTTTGTTTGGTGAAGGGCCAAACCTTAACAAAAACCACAACAAATTTTAATTATGTACATTACGTACCGAAATGCTAAATGTGTTTTCAAACATGGGTTGAATCTTACGGGGATCAGTGTTTTCGAATGCTGTTTCTCATTTCATATAAAGATTTGGTTGGCAAAAATAGCTTGAAATGCCTCAACTTTTCGATCGATTGGCCATATCTCAAACCAAACTGAATACGTTTCGAAGGTTGATCTAAAATATAGATTGTAGGAAATCTATATGGAATAGAAATATAAATCTGTATTTTCTAAAATTTTTGACTATACGAACTAGAGGTGAGGATACTTGAAGAGGTCAGATGGTTTGTGGGTCTGGGACCTGTTCACATAAGCGACCATCTCAGGTTACGAGCTTAAAGGCTGGCAAATAACAGACGTTCTCTACCAAAGGAGGGATTACTACCAAATGCCCGATAGAAAAAGTATGACCAAACGTGCATGAACTGATAACACGAAATTCTATAATTACACGGATGTGGCCAAATCGTCAACGATATTCCACATTTGTCATGACGGTTTGCTTGAATTTCACTGATAACACCGTGTTACAAAATAGGCACATATTCGGAAAGAGGGGAAAAAATAAAAATACACGTGTATCGGCGATTTTCATGTACACGTCAGAATTTTTTTAAGTTTGAAGCTCGTAGTGGCCTGTGTGAAAGCCTTTGGACCGATTTTTAACCCTTTTTCAGTGATCCAATCGAGCTGATTTTTTGCAGGCAGACTCGTGGAAATGTCTGTACCACGTCAAATTTTTTAAAAACAATTTTTATCAATTCTCAGATTTTCCCCGATTTTTATTATTTTTGGAAAAAAAAAATATTTTTTCCACTTTTCTTAGCATAACTTGAAGAGACTCCAAATTTTTAAACTACTTAAGCGTTACGAAAAAAAAAATGTTTTTTGAACTGAAACATTAAAAAAAAAACGATAAACATTAAAAAAAAATTTAGGAAAATCTGAGAATTGATAAAAATCTATTTTTTAAAAAAATCAGCTCGATTGGATCACTGAAAAAGGGTTAAAAATCGGTCCAAAGGCTTTCACACAGGCCACTACGAGATTCATACTTCAAACTTAGAAAAAAAAAAATTCTGACGTGTACATAAAAATCACCGATACACGTGTATTTTTATTTTTTATCCCCTTTCCGAAAAAGTAAATTTGGTTCATAGGACAGAATGTGTGTAACACGGTATAATTTGAGAACACAACACATTACAATTGTTCACAAGCGTTGATGATTTTTCAACGTCTTTTTTCCCTCAGTGTTCTTCGAATGCGTAAATTTCCCTTTTTCTATTCAAATATTTATTTACACTCACATTTTTTGTTTTCCAATTTTTGGCGATAGAAATATTTGTTCACACTATTTTAATTTTTACCAATTTGCTCCCTTTTTCTACTTTTTTTTTCAATTGCTGTTGTCAAGCCCGGAATAATTTTTAAAACTCATTTTCTACTTCTCGCCCTCTCACATCATCTACATTTTAACCGTCTTGTACCATTTTTGTAGTCTTTTCAGTATCATCGAGTTGTTAGCTCATTTCATTAAACTTGTTTGGTTGTGGCCAATTTTTAGTCCCGTTTTATATTTTTATTTTATATTTTACCTGTCTTGGCTCCTTCTTTGTCCCTCCTTACAGTTTTTCGTTACTCATGTTAATTTAAATTAATATTTGTTGTTGTATTTTTTAGTTTTCTCTCTTCTGGCCCCAATTATGTACACCATTTCACCTTTTTATCCCCTTAATAACACAGTTCTAACTGCAGTTGCAATTCACATTTCTACTTCTCGACATTTTGTGATTAATTTTCAATTATTTTTCATTTGTATATTTCACTTTTTGTTTCCTTTTCCAAAAATGTAACCAAGACCATTTTTCACACATTTTTGTATTTCCCCTTATTGTACTTTTGTTTATCCCGTTTTGGTCCATTTTCCTTCCCATCCCAAATTATTATCCACTAATTGTTGGATTCACATTTTTATATTTTGTCCCCCTTTTTGTCCCTTTTTTTATTCCGTTTTGGCCCCATTTTCGTCCCATCTCGAACTCATTGCCACCTGTTCTTCCCAAGCGTAATTGTGCAGCAGTTTTCCAACAAAACTCACAATATTTGATTACTCAGTGTTTTTGCATATTTTGAAGGGTTTTGGGGACACATTTTTCTCGTTTTCCCCAATTTTGTAACCCCTTCCAATTTGAATTTCCCAAAACTCCGTTCTAAGCGGTAGTCAAGGCTGCATACTCCCCAAATTTCATCATTTTTGGCTTCAGCCGTTTGGTAAGGACAGAAAAGAGTTTTTTTGTATATAGATAGGACATTTATAAAGCAATTGATTCGACATCTTCACTATTCACCTCTTGAGTGGTAATTTATATGGTAACTGACATGGTCATTCACTCGACACTGTGTAATAGACAGACAAGACCATCGAATGAGATCGAATGTCTCATAGATGTTTTGTATCTTTTGTGTCCTGAAACCTCAACATTTGCAGGTGTGAACAAATAGCATAGCACACTGTGGTGTGTGAATTTCCCATAGGAAATGCTAATAAACTTAATTTATATCTAATATACTTAAAAATTCTAACTATTACAATCCCCTTTGGCTAAGTCGATTCAGCCACAGAGAAGCTTCTGACTCAATGATGCGTACATCACGTTTGGTCTGTTTGGTCTCCGAAATATGTTTCTCTTGGCCATTGACTTTTATTTAAGTCTTGCCAATTATATATGTAAAACATTTCACCACCCCCCCCCCACCCAAACAACCATTTAATGAATATTAAGTATACGCCCCATTTAACCCAAGTTACACATTTTTCATTCACGTTATTGCTTTTCAGGCTCTCCGCTAAATGTAGAATCCTGCTTGGGGTATCGTGTCAGAATTTATGTAAAATCATTTTATTATTTGATTAAATGTTAATTCGCTACGGATTTGATATTTCCATGTTTAGCAGGCGCCATAGCAACCAACAGCCAGCATACCCCCGTCGACCTAGTCGACGGCTGCCTATGGCCAAATGCTCCATTTACTTTGCAAAGGAAACGAAGCGAAGCGTTTTTAATCTCGACTCTTTATTAGGCCTTTTTGTCTTTTGAAACTAATCATTTACCTTAGAGACAACAGGGCTTTAACTGTTCTCCATCGTTGCACCCCTTGGACAACCCTCTCCTTCTCTATCTCGCTCTCCCTCTCTTGCTGCCTGTAAGTCACGGCATTCGTTCTCTTTTACTCACCCCTTTTGTGGACAAAAGTTTTGTTGACAAACGTTTAGGCTCTAATTTTCGCTGAGCGTCTTCAAAGATGTGTATGTGTGGGTGTGTGTACGCGGTACGGGGAAAGTGTGCCCTCGAGATTTTATTTTCTTATTCATTCATTTGCCCGCGGACAGAAGTGTTGGTGTTGTTGTAATTCTGATGATGTTGTTATTGTTGTTACAGTCGGTGTCGAGAGATGAAGGGAGGGGCTCTTGTTCATTTTCCCACTAAATTGTATAATTGAAGTGTTCTTGAAGGAACTTTTCTTAAGATGTTGTCACACCGTTTTCTGTCAGTTTTTTCCCCATTGTTATGTTCCTTTTGATTGGCCAGCAGGTAGGTGTAATAATTGTGGCAATAGTTGCAGACTAGTGTCTCAATGTGACTACGTTTAAGCATTTTTTTATTAATAATTTGTGGGTATTTTTTGAATAACTGTAGCGTTTTTAAATAGAAATGTAAAAAAAATCAAGTAGACATTGAACTAGTCGTCGATTTACGTTTAGGATCTTACAAACCGAAAGTTCGAAATCGGGTAAGATCATCAAACATTTTTCAGCGGCTGTTTCCACCTCGTAAATGTTGGCGACTTTACGTGTAAGAGAGTAATCTCTAAGCCATGTAAAACTTCTCTAGTTAAGCCTTAGCCGTTCTGAGCCGGCTTTAAACAGTGTAGGTCCCGGTCAGTGATTATGCAAATTATATCGTACACAGCTCACTGATTCGAGAGAAGTTCCCCGTCTGATCCTTCATGGAATATTAAGGGAAATAAGTAAGTAAATCACAGGTTTTCACATAATGATTCGAAGTTATTCGTGGATGAAGACTTAGCCACAAACGTGTTTGTCCTAGAACTAGACAGTTCTGGAACTGCTGAAGGGAAGATGTATCTTGTTGCCGTTCTAGGTATGAGGACATCTCGGAAAATCTACATTGAATAATAGATTTTCTCATATTTTTCACACCTTCCTCGTGACCGTCTTGTGCACTCTGGCCTCATTCTCCATTAAGCATTTCAACTACTACTCAAAACAAATGGCCATTGAATTGTTAAAAAATCTGTTTGTTTAGCTTTCCATGACCATTTAGATGGCAAGCAAGAAACCTCCAGTGCAAAAAAAAAAAGGAAAATAAAGAAACTAGAGAAAAAGGGGTTAGAGGTTGCGGAGGCCTAAGCAAATACTTCAACAAAGCTGTGCTGGCGTGAGCAACGCCTTAAGTGCCACAATTTAATTAAAATTGTGTTGTCAGGATTTTTTTAAGCCTCGCTGTCGAGGTAAACACTGACAATGTCGTCGGTGTAATTGTAAAGTAGGATATTCATGCAAATATCCTGTCACACAGACAATTGTTGCAATTATACATGGGGCGGAGACACAAAAACATTTTCTATTTCCATTTCTATTTCAATTTCCATATTTTAACATTAATTTATGATGAGGGGCCGTAACTTTGTTTTTAATTGGAATTATGACTTTTAAGGATTTCACTGTCCCAGGACACACAAAATAAGCAAAGGATAACATTCAACAAAGATGGTTAGTTTTCGTTTTGTTCGGCTCTCTTAACATATATTGCCTACTTTTCCGGGGTGATATGGGTAAGGTTGATGTCCGTTTTCTTCCCCCACAATTCATTCCTTTCATTCGAATTGAAACCCATCCACATGGGCAATTGTTTCCAATTTCTGGCTCCTATTTGTCATCATCAATTGTTGTAGCGGCAAAAGACGAAGAAGGCATCGATTTGTGTTGGGAGTGTTGGGTGCTTGTATTGTCGTCGGTTTTTTTTTTTTTTGTACCTACTCGGCATTTTCCCAAACTGTTTATGTGGATGAACATTTTTATGGTTATTATTCCATGATTACACTTGGCAGAACATGGCGTGCAATTCATTCCACATCAGAATTATGAATTTCAATTCACAATTCATTACCATACGAATTATGCAACTTACATATATACATGTACTTTAAGACCTCTAGGAAGGGCAGCAATGCTACTCAGTTCGGAGTTGGAGACTACCAATTGTAAAATTCGAAATATTATTTTAAACTTCATGTGTATTTAGGATTTAATGCAACAACTGTCTATTTGGTGCTGAGAGTATTTTCATTCATTCAGGCTCTTCGGATTGGAAGGGGGGTAAAACGGGTAAAATGTGTCCCCAAAACCCTTCAAAATTCGGAGGACAAATGTACCAAAACAGGATAAAAACAGTACATTAGTGGAAAACACAAATGTGGATAATATTTAGAGAAGGGAAGAAAATGTGACCAAAACGCGATAACATAAAAATGTGTGTAAAAAAGTTATTGTCGGCAGAAATAAGCCAAAAAAATAAATAGTAATGGAAAAGGGGATTAAAAGCGTCCAAAACGGGCCCAAAACTGGTGTAATATAAATGAGAAATATTCTACAAACGAGTATATAAAACTAGTAAGTTGTAATGCGCCTATGGCGCCTGTTGAAATATGTGTGGAAAACAAATTTTTGTTGAAAAAAAATGTCTGTTGAAAAAAAAAAATTTTGTTGAAAAAAAAAATTTTGTAAAAAAAAAATGTTGTGGAAAAAAAAATTTTGTTGAAAAAAAAAATTTTGAGGAAAAAAAAATTTTGATGAAAAAAAAAATTTTGTTGAAAAAAAAAATTTGGAAAAAAAAAATTTGTAAAAAAAAAATTTAAGGAAAACACAATTTCTGTACAAAAAAAAAATATTATTTTTTTTTATTATTATTATTTATAGAATTATAGAATGCCTATTTAAATTCCTACGTACTGCGTGACAGAGTCAGTGAATCAGTGTCGAGGGTAAATATATATTAAGATACTTGCGTGACTGTCTGTCTGACGTCCTCGGCAATTGCTGAAGCTGGAATCATGAAATTAGCTGTGAACGGATTTTTCGAAATTCGGATAGGAAGGGGATACAAAAATGGTAAAACGGTAAAAATGTGTCCCCATAACCCTTCGAAATACCCAAAAAATACAAACAAATCAAATATTGTGATTTTTGTTGGAAAATTAGACCATAACTACGCTTTGCAACAACTGCCGAAAATCAGTATCAAAACCTACGAAAACGGGGCCAAAACGGGGAAAATTAAAAAAGTGTGAACATGCATTTCAAATATCTACCGCCAAAAATTTGAAAAAGGCCATAAAGTTTCTGAGTCGTTATAAAACAAGTTTTTTTTGTAAACCAATGCAATTAAAAAATATTTTGTGTTTTACTGCGAAGGAGAATGTACGCTTACGTAGTAGCGGGCATTTGCTAGTAATTCATAAAAACCATTTGAAAAACAATGATTCAAGTTTCAGATAGACATATTTTCGAAGAAGTGTTTAGTAGGGTGGAGTGAAAACATGCTTTTTTTTTAATTTGAAAAAGTTAACCTCGGAAAGATATGTAGTCTGGGGTCCTAATGAGGGGAAAAATAAAGAAAACAATTTTAAAAAATTTTTAGGGGTCGCGCCACTCCCTCGAAATTTGGAAATTATCGCTATTTTGGCGTTGATTTTAGAAAAATCCTAAAAATTAACGACTTAACTTATTCAAAATTTAAAAGTTTGAGCTTGTTCAGTGCCCAAACAAAAGTATTTGAGGCAAATATGAGGATAATCGACTAATATTTGTAGCTTTGGTGGCGATTTCATTGTTCAGTCAATTTTCTGAAGAAGGGACGATTTGACTTATTTTACTTTTTGAAATTTTTGAACAATGAGAAAAAAATTAAATTTTTTCATGCCCTTATTTCATTGTTTACGCTATTGCAAACATTTATTGACATAAAACTTTTTTAGGATTTTTCTAAAATCAACGCCAAAATAGCGATAATTTCCAAATTTCGAGGGAGTGGCGCGACCCCTAAAAATTTTTTTCTTTATTTTTCCCCTCATTAGGACCCCAGACTACATGTCTTTCCGAGGTTAACTTTTTTTTTTTGAATTTCACTCCACCCTAGTGTTTAGGCTTTTTGAAGCAGTGCAAGCCATACTTCACCCCATATTGTCTGGTAAATATTTACCAATGAAAAAGTGTGGGAGCATCCGAAACGAATACGCATATATTGCCCACAATCAAACAAACACAATGATCTCGAACAACAGAAACAAAAACTGTATAAAGAATAAGGATAAAAACTTGATTTACACCACCTACATCCAGTCCAGAATGGAATATAATTCTAGCTCTATGCTTATGAAACGAAAACTTTTCAGGTTGACGAAAATAATACAAGGTATACAATCAAACGAAAAAGGATTTGGACCTTAAGCATTAATTGGTTTCATTGCTACAGAGAAATGATGGCCAACGACCCGGAGTAACGTTGACAATTCATGAATTTCATTGAATATTTTCTCGTAACCAAAAGTTGAATAGAACTCTAAACATTTATGGCATACTTTTAGGCATATTTTTCAACTGCTACGATCGACATTAAATTTCCATTTAGCTGCTTGAAAATGCTATAGAATAGAGTCATTTACCAACAATTCATATACACACACCAACACACCTGCAAATACATACATACTCATAAACATGACCACACACCGTTGTTCCACGTTTGGTCCTTGTTGGTGTGCACGTCCTACGAACATATGTGGAAACACAACAAACAAAAAAAAAAACACAAAAATTTGCTCGCTTCGTAGCATAAAAAGTACAGGTAATGAATGCGCGCTATTTTCTGCAACTAAACAATGGCCGTCCCGGCAACATAACATAACGTAACGTAACGTAACAATATTTGTTTTTGCAATTCCTGTAAAATTTTCTTTGCCGTGCTGTATGTATTTCCTCCGGGTTTTAATAACATTTTTACTGTTGGCGCTCACGCAATTCAGAGCTTTTAAGTGCATTTACGTTTAGCCGGATGTTTGCACTAAAACTTATTTCAATTAGAGTTCGGTCTTGTTTCCCAGAGATACGGCAGCGGGTTGTAGAACAGAAGTGTGCTGGTCAACAAAAAAAAACCTACACATATGAACCGTTAACATTTAAAACTAACTCCTGATATATGGGGTATTAAGAGAGTGCAAAAGCAAACAACAACAACAACAAAAAAAGAAGCGAAACAAATAGTTGAACGGAATGGAAATTAAGATAAAAATGTTCAAAATTTAAATTGTACAGTTTAGTTTTACTTTTGCCTTAGTTTAGATATGCATTTCGTGTTGGCAAGCAACAGTGGGACAAACGGTGAACGTTAAGGGAATTGGAAATATTTTAAATTGTGTTCAGACCAACACTCGGGGGGTTGTCCCTTACAAATGCCATGCACTGTGTTAGCAAACGGAATTTAGGTTAGGAGAACAGGAGGAAAGAGGGAGTAGTGTTGGTTGACATGTGTCTGGAAGAGTATTCCTCTAGATCTATGATCAATTATGGAAATTTTAATTTTGTTATTAAATGTTAGATCACAACTAAACCAGATGAACATACTGCGAATATATAAAGTGATCCCTAAACCAGTATGGACTTAAGACATTGGACTTGGTCCACTGCCAGTAACTCCAACATCGATTCCAATTCGAAATAATGTACTTCAATGCGAAGAGACCTGTCGTTGGCAACGTTTAGAGATGACATAAAGACATGATGTGAAAGATACCTACAGCGACTCAGTAACCGTATCAACGCCTCTTCTATTGAGTCAACCAATGAAATGAGTAGACTGAAACGATACCATATTCTAGATCTCCCCTTTCGCAAATCCACTTGAAATTTTGACTTGAAAAAAAAAATTGACTCTTGAAAAAAAAAATTTTTGTGGAAAAAAAAAAATTTTTGTTGAAAAAAAAAATTTTGTTGAAAAAAAAAAAGGAAAAAAAAAAATTTTGTAAAAAAAAAAAATTTGGAAAAAAATATTTTGGAAAAAAAAAAATATTATTTTTTTTATTATTATTATTTATAGAAAATTATAGAATGCCTATTTAAATTCCTACGTACTGCGTGACAGAGTCAGTGAATCAGTGTCGAGGGTAAATATATATTAAGATGTAACTGGGACAAAAACGGGCAAAACAAATGATCTCAAAAAATTGTCTATCAATTGCATTTAACAAAACTCAACCAAAAGAAAATAAATGACAATTTTAATATATTTTTCTTTTACATTGTTAGTCTGTAAGGAATTTATGTTCATTTACTTAAAAAATAAATGAAATTTCCATCAAAGCTGATTAACACGGAATTTAAATTTTACATAAATGTATTTTAATAGTTGTGCCACAAGTTGCTATTTTCGTTTCATAGAACAATTTCTATAGTACTCAGAAGGTTCAATTCTCCGAAGTCATTTTTATTGAAAATCCTGTATAAGTGAAAAAAAAACTTCGTGATTTTTCTTTTCCGCTTAACCAAATTCGACTGTACATGTATTTTAATAGTTGTGCCCCAAGTTTCTATTTTCGTTTCATAGAACAATTTCAAAAGTACCTACGCAATTCGTGTAAATGAAAGGAGGTTCAATTGTCTGATGTCCTTTTTATTAAAAATCCCACATTATAAAAAAAACAATGTATTAGACGTAATGAATTAATTTTCACAGGGTTCTACCGTCCACAGGGAAATTGTGTTGTGCTGCGTTGTAATATAACAACAGAATTTATAAAATGAACGGACTTTCACTGACTTTCTGACAAGATTTCGAACGAGAAGGGTCTTTCAATAGTAAAATACGATTTTATTCAAAAACAAGCCATCCGGTAGAAAACTTTTACAATTTCTGAAATTATTGGTGTATAAATAAAGTTAACAGATTCAGTTCAGACGTGATTTGAGGTGTTCAAGGCGAATACTTTCTTAAAACCAGGCAATTTCGTCTCGACTCCGACTTTCCTGTGTATCATGAATATAAACAAGTTCATATAATCGAAAATATTTCCATTTTTGAAAAAAATTAACAGATTGACTTGTTTTGAATACATTTTATTTATTTTATTGGTAATGTAAGTCAACAATACACGGAGTCGGAGTCGAGCAACTTTTTCGACTCCAGACTCCGGGCAAATTTGTCAGACTCCGATGGTCAAAAAAAGCCCAAATAAATAAACTAATTTGTGAGCGCCCCGGGAATCAATTCCCACCAGAGGCTTTGATCGCTCATTTACTTCAAAGGCGTCACAACTGAAAATACGATTTTTTCAGGAGAACCGTTTACAGATCCTAAGTATAGGAAAAACCTCATGGGTTTCCCGAATAAAGTGGAGTCCTGACATATGTTTGTATAACACACGCAGAACAAAGTCAACTTAAATAAGAGATTTACAACTTTTTCTTGAGCAAAAAAATAAAAGGTGAATTATGAATTGTGACACTATTTAATTAAATGAACGATATGGCCTGTGTCATCCGATTTTCCATTGAACCCAAAATAATAATATAAGTTTACTTTGTATTGTGATTAATCTTAATATATATTTACCCTCGACACTGATTCACTGATACACTGATTCACTGACTCTGTCACGCAGTACGTAGGAATTTAAATAGGCATTCTATAATTTTCTATAAATAATAATAATAAAAAAAATAATATTTTTTTTGTACAGAAATTGTGTTTTCCCCAAATTTTTTTTTTCCGAAATTTTTTTTTACAAAATTTTTTTTCAACAAAATTTTTTTTTTCAACAACATTTTTTTTTCCACAAAATTTTTTTTTTTCAACAAAATTTTTTTTTTCCACAAAATTTGTTTTTTCCACAAAATTTGTTTTTTTCAACAACATTTTTTTTTTTAAGAAAAAAATTTTATTCAACAACATTTTTTTTTTCAACAAAAATTTTTTTTTCAACAACATTTTTTTTTTTCAACAATTCCATATTTCAACGGGCGCCATAGGCGCATTACAACTTACTAGTAAATAAATAATAATACCAATTAATTTGTTGCAATTTTTCTTATCATTTACGAGCGATAACGAAACATTGTTGGGTTAGTCTAAAGCAACACATCAAACGGTCTTTATGTCCAAGTAAACACCACATCCAGTCTTAAATTTTTTAAAATAAGTTCTCGCACTCCAATATAATTAAAGTGCAATTTGATGTTGACAAGTTGCTCGCTACAGTATGTAGGGAATTTCCCGTTAAAATCAGAGTTAGCAATGTGTAGGCACATTTTTTTTTTGTATGGACCCCTTCGCTTCTAGTCAATATGTTGTCATTATTCATTATTTTAACGAGATACTTTAATTTTGTTGTTATGTTTATTATTTTATATTCAACGTTAAAATAACATTTACCATTATGTTTCATGTATTACTATTTGTATTTCTTTTTTTTTCAAGCTTATCTTTCATAGCTGTAAGCGGATTAAATCTCAATTTGTTGTTGTAGTTTTACTCAAACGTACGGCTGTGGCAGACGCCATATAGTTAGTTGTTAACTTTAACAACACGGAAACGTGTACCTCCCTACCGGAGAATGTTCGAATGTACGTAAGAGGAGGAGAGGTTCAAATAAAACAGTGGCCCCAGCTAACTATCAACGAACGGCGTAAAATGTTTCAAACAAAACTGCTGAAAAATTATTTGTTAGATAAATTGTAACAATGTGAAAGGGAGCTAAAACACGGTACAAAACACCGACAATGGGAAATGCGAAAAACACAAGTGTACATGAGGATGGTATGGAAACGTTTAGGAGAAATCTTAATTGATTTGACATGACTGTTTTCAATGGAGTCTCCGGAAAAAGAGATGACTGGTGTAGCAACAAAACCTAAGTAAAAAAAAAATATATATTTTAACTTTCTACCTTAGAATTGTCCAGTGCCTACCTCGTACTTTGCAATTCAGATCGTTATGTTTCGTTTCTAACATGCTTAAACGATAATGGGCTACAGAAAAAGCAAACCGGTGGAGGGAGCGAAATAGAAATAAAAGCTACAACGGAGTACTAATGAAAGACTAAAGTGGTCGGAGTGAGTCGACTACTGACATCCTATTCTTAGGGAATAACTATCAATTAAAATATCAATGGTTTGACAAAAAGAGAAGTCAGTATTATAATGTTTAATATTTAAAATGAGTTCCAAAAAAAGAATATCAAATGAAAAAACATACTTTTTGAACCTGACATTCTGGCCGAAGGCCGCTTATTTCAAGTTCTGACCATAGCTTTCATATACCATTGTTTATTTTTAATGTTAAACTCCAAAAAAATTAACTTGGAATATTCTGCTTCTCTTGATCCATTATAAGAGTTGACATTAGAATTTCTTCGCACCACTGCGAAAATTAAGGCGTACCTTTTTTACCTTCATACAAGAGTTTACACCACTAATTGCCGGTGTGAAGGAAATACAATTCCCACACGTTCTACTAAACAGATATAACTCAAAATTTGCCATTTACCAGTTTGCTAATTAAAACAGTTTATCATACACATATATACATATAAAGGGTGTTTTTTATTGGGGTATAGAACTTTAAGTTGGCATCACTTTTTTAACTGGCGGCCATTTTGTCAGCTGTCAAGTGATTAATATTTAGTTTGGTTTGCCATTTCATCATGAACAGGTTGACAAAAGAACAACGCTTGCAAATCGTGCAAATTTATTTCGAAAGTAATGGTTCAGTTCGCGAAGTTCACCGCAAGCTCCGTCCATTTTATGCCATTACATCCACAAAAACTGACTGTTTGGTGTGCTCTATGGGCTGGTGGAGTCATTGGGCCATACTTCTTCCGAAATAATGCTGGAGAGTCAGTTACCGTTAATGGAGACCGGTATAGAGCCATGATAACCGACTATTTTGTTCCCGAATTGGATTGGATTGTGGTTCCAACAAGTGGTTGAAAATTGGACCTGTAGAATTGGCTTTATTCGAGCCAGCCGCGGCGTCCACATGCCCGAAATCATATTTAAACATTAATGGCATAAAATTATCCTTCCAATAAAGCCAAATTGATGGACATTAAAACGATTTTCTTGTGTTTTAGTTCTATTCGAAGTTCTATACCTCAATAAAAAACACCCTTTATATATAGGGTTATCCTTTTCGTGGTTTCAAAAGTATACGACTGGAATTCGACATCTGTCAGACTAAGTTGTTAAACCAATTTGTTTTCTTTTCAGTTGGAAGTGTGACGTTGACGAAAATGGACTATTACACAACGCGTTAAAAATTAGGAAAACCTACTACAAAAGTGGTGATGCTGGCACAACCACATATCGTGCTTTAAGAGGAGATTATGGTTTATGGTTTATGAAGCCCATTTCTCACTCGATGGGTATGTTAATAAACAAAATTGTCGTATTTGGGCTTCTGAGAATCCTCAAGTAATTTAACACAAAAAGTCACAGTTTGGTGCGCTCTTTGGTCCGAAGGTGTGACTGGAGCTTACTTCTTCGAAAACGACGAGGGAACGACTGTCACCGTCAATTCGGAGCGTCATGGTCCTATGATAACCGACTTTTTTTTGTTGCCTGCCATTGAAGAATACGACTTGTTACCTTTTTTTTGATAATTTGTCAAGCATTTCAATGCAAATTTGCACATTTTCAATAAGTGGTGGCGCCTATTTTCTGTATCCATTCAGTTGAGTTCATATTAGACTCAAGTGGCTCATCTTCCAGACAAAGAGCTCAAAGACACATTGACTAGACTACTATGAAATTTCATAAGAATTGGACTAGTCGACTTCTATAAAATATCCAATGCTTCGGTATTCATCGAGATGCCATGAATTATGACGTTTATAACAAAACTGGACCGGATCCGTAGTCATTTCAACAGAGTTCGACTTTGATATTGCTGGGCAACCTGTACTTTGATTTCAATAATATAGATATGGCATCGATGCGATTACTTTTTAAAGAGCCTAATACACTTTCTTTTGGATTCATACAAACATCCAAACAGACTCATAATGTCCTGCACGACAGCGTGGTGTAGGGTATAAACAATAATAACAACAACAACAACAAATTCCATCCTAAACACGAAAAAGTTTCCATCCTACCAAACGACCGACAACACAGAAAATATTTCCTAAACTTTAGTTATTAATTGGAATTGTTTCGAAATTGTTTAACCTTAAACTTTGCAAACCGTGTTTTTTCCCTCTGTTTTGTTTGCCAACGACAAAAAAAATAGACAACAAAATTGTTAAATTCAACGAAATTTTCCAACGAAAGCAATTGAATAAATTTAAGACAAAATAAATATGATAACATTTGTTGGGCGGCGTTTTTGTACAAGCACGAGTGACATTTTGCTCTTCAGCAAAGTATGGCTTAGTTTAAATATTCCAACAATGAGACATTGAGCAGCAAAAGTATATTAGGGCATTTTTAGCATTATAATTTATTTACTTCGCTCAATTATATATGCTATACATTTTTTCATATAATGATCCGTAATCATGCCACTGCCAAGCAATTCTTGTATTAACTTTTTAGCTAAATAAAGGATTTTCTGGTTGTTGTGCTCGGGTTGTACCCTCCTTTGTGGTTAACCGTGCAAAAAAATAAAAATAAACACACCGAAGCGGTGGACATGACTTAAGCTTGTTAAGTTTTGCTGTTATCTTGACAAGCTTTAAACAACAAACAGGAACATTCAAGCAACAACATGTTTCATTTGATATCGTAAAATATGCATGTTGAGGTAAGTATGTACGCGCACATACCAACACATGGCCATGTGGAGGGAGAATCCAACTCAAAAACTAGAAGTGGTCCAGTTTTACTGTCCATTTTTACTGCCTAAGCTAAGGACTACTTAACATCCCGAGTGGACTTTTTACAAATTTGTAATAAGAATGGACTGAAGTGGCGGGGGCTCCACACTTTCAAACTATGTTGGGTTAGAATAACTCGTAAACGCCAAAATTGGTCCACATTACATCCACTAAGTGGCACATAAAACCTTCTGTCCCCTTGAGTTTCATAAATGACCCTTAGTGATGGATCCAGACAGACCTGCAGTTTCCTCTCACATATCTATGCACAGTCAGGCTCGCTGTAAAATATCATCTTCACAGAAAACTAAAAAAATACGACTATTTCTGTGTCCCAACATCTTGTCATTGAACATGTTCAATTGGGAATCGAAGAATTGATGAATATTGTCGATTATGTGAAGATTCTATTAAACAGCAGAACCGATGGTCCTAATCACTTTAGGTACAATGTGTCTCTAAGATGAGCTAAGGTTTTGAAGCTGCAGTTGATTTCAAAACAAACTTGAATCACTTTAGAGTGAGGGTCTGTTTGTGAATTCTCACTGCGAATCAGAAACTGTTAGGGAACTAATGTCAATGTACTCAAATTCCAACTCATCCACTCTGACTGGTTATTGAAAGTAAGAGCGAACTCTGACATGTAATATATATACAATTTGCCACACTCTGAGATCATAGACAGCAGAGCAAAGCAATCGGAGCTATGTCCGGGTAGTTAGAAAGCTTGATTTCTAATTAGGCAGCTAAAGACGACTCTTCTGACTGACCGTTGGTGGGAGGACAATAAACAACACTCGACTCTTAGTCGGAAATACCAAGACAGTATGATTGGTTATCGAGGTCACTAATTTATAAATATTATTTTCTTAAGAGAAAATATATTTTGATCTTAAACCTCTCACACGGTGAGCAAGAATCATAATCAAGAATCAAGTTTAAAAATGATGACGGCCGTTGTAAAAATGGGAACTGACCGAAGGATTACACCGAATTGTAATGTAATTTCATAACCGCATGAAGTACAAGAAAATATTTTTTTCCAATGAAAATATTTTTTTTTTTCCAGAAAATATTTCATTTTTTCACAAAAAATATTTAATTTTTTCACAAAAAATATTTAATTTTTTCACAAAAAATATTTAATTTTTTCACAAAAAATATTTAATTTTTTCACAAAAAATATTTAATTTTTTCACAAAAATATTTATTTTTTTTAAGAAAATATTTTATTTTTTCAAAAATATATCAGTGTTCTTTTTTTTTAAAATGGCAATTTTTTTCCAATACAATATTTTATTTTTTTTCAAAAAATATTTTATTTTTTTCAAAAAATATTTTTTTTTTTTCAAAAAATATTTTATTTTTTTCAAAAAATATTTTATTTATTTATAAGAGATATTTCTTTTCCATGAAAATATTTTTTTTTTTCAAGAAAATATTTTATTTTTTTCAGAAAATATTTAATTTTTTTCACAAAAAATATTTAAATCTTTCACAAAAAATATTTAATTTTTTCACAAAAATATTTATTTTTTTCAAGAAAATATTTTATTTTTTCAAAAATATATCCTTGTTCTTTTTTTTTCAAAAATATTTTTTTTTTTTTCAATACAATATATTTTTTTTATTTCAATAAATATTTTATTTTTTTTTTCAAAAAATATATTTTTTTTTCACAAAAATATTTATTTTTTTCAAGAAAATATTTTATTTTTCAAAAATATATCCGTGTTCTTTTTTCAAAAATATTTATTTTTTTCAAAAATTTTTTATTTTTTTTCAAAAAATATTTAATTTTTTTCAAAAAATATTAAATTTCAGAAGAACTATTTAAATTTTTTTTTTCAAAAAAAATATTTTTTCAAGAAAATATTTTATTATTTAAACTATTTGATTTTATATGAGCGGAGAGTATTTTCTATGCGGTTTTGATTTATGGGATTTCTGGGGAACGCATTCTCCGCGAAAAAGAGAAAATTCAAAATATTTTTTTTGAAAAAATATATATTTTTGTCCTCAAAAAAATATTTTATTTAAAAAAAAAATGTTATTTATTCCAAAATTGTTTTTATTTTTTTTTTTGTAAAGAAAATTATTTTATTTTTTTTTTTAAGAAAATATTTTATTTTTAAAGAAAATATTTAGTTTTTCAAGAAAATATTGTATTTTTTTAAGAAAAACACGAATGCAAGCTAATGATTGAAGTGGAGAGAAAAAAAAACATTTTTTTTCAGAAAAAATTTGTTTTGTTTTTGTTTTTTCTTTAACAAGTATTTGTGATGATGCAGGCGATTCCTTTCTGGCACTGTCTGCTAGAAAAAAAAAGAGTATATCTAATTTGCTCTTTTGAAACTTTGGCTCCAAATACTCACCAAACAAGTAGTTGTTACTCCGTGGCACGTCAAGATTTATTCATCATAATCTGTTAAACAATTTTCCATTATGTTTTTCTTCAAGATTGCTTCGTAATACAAATTCTAGAAGTCTTCAGTATTTGTCCAAATTTATTAGGCCAGTTTTTTGTGTGGATTTATTTTATGTTTTTTTTTTAGTTTCTTATGTTACAAATTCCCATTGTTTGTCCGATTTGTATTTTTCTGTAAATAAAAACATATTTAGTCAGTTCTATTCAATTCCAACACTTATTTCCTTACCTCCGGTGCGTTTAACTAAAGTTTGTACGTTTATTTCAGAATAAAGCTCATGCAGCTGGACATTTCAGGAGTGCAGTTGTATTCACATAACCATGACCATTAAACACACATCCACTCTCACTTATGTACTTGGCTCGTGAAACGCACACAAGCATATGTACATTCGTAAATTTGCCACATTATGGTCATGTCACATGGAGTTGTTGTTCTGGATTTTTCCTGTGTTCTGGTTTTTTATATTTCGGCTGAAATTCAAACCTTTCCAAAATGGACTTTTTAACCGATGTTAATAAATAATGCATCTAAAAGACGGTTATGCCTGTTGTGCACCGGGTGGGGGCATATGAGTACATCGTAATCGTAATGTTAGCGTTTCTTTACCGGAATTTTCCAAAGCGTATGTATGTGAGTGTGTGTATGTGTAATGTTGTAAAAACACAGCAGGTTGTCCTTTCACATACGTTGTTGCATAAACATGAAATTTAAAATTCTTTTCACACATTCATAGCTATAGACATGCAACCGCAATCATGGGGCGTGGTATAGAAAATTTGGGCAAAAATCATGGAAAAATCATGTACTGAAAGGTAATGTGGCGAATACTGACCGGAAAGTTACTATATGATTTTGTAAAGGATATTTTTTCTAGACATCAAGGCACACTAACATTCGCTTCGTTATCGTTTAGAGTAGCGGCGAATAGACAGGATTTTCCATTCTGGCGAAGCGCATTTTCATCGCGCACATGACAAGTCCTGGCATTCTCAGAGTACCAACTACTCCTCAGATTTCAGCTTGTTTCCCCACATTTCTTTACCCACCCCCCCCTTAAATTGTATATGTCACACAGGCTAATAAATAGGAAGTTAACTCAATGCTACACATTAATTGCCATATTATCGCATTTCATTTAAAATATAATGAGCATTTTCACATTTGCCAGCCGTTCGTTCGTTTACAAGTTTCGATCGGCATTGTAGGTAGGCACTGCCAACGTTCGGGATTTGTTTAAGGCGAACCTAAAAGTATGCTTCACTGGCATCGGCACTGGCTGGGTAAATATTTTCTATGGAAATTCCTCTGCATTCAACGGAAACTTCAGTTTTAATTAGTTGCGCAAATAATTCTTTTTTTTTTATTATTTGCGCTCGCGCTCTCTTTTGGCTGGCTACCGCCGCGCTTTGCAACTTCCTCCGTCAGCCGAACATGTCCCGCAATATAACATGTTGGGCGCCTATAACGAAAACATGTGAAATAAATTGTGGAAAAACCTACACCGCGATTATGGGGGAAAAACATATGCCCCGAAAGGTGAATAAACGTTGATGTGTGCAACCGAAAAAAAAAAGAAAACGGAAAAACAACAGAACAACACAACAACAACTCTGGAGGTAGTTTTGGTTAAAGTTGCTGCTGGTGCTGTTGTTCATGGTGTTGTTGGCGGCCTGGCACTGATGTCTGAAAGTTAAGGTCTGCTTATGATGATCAGCAATACCAACAACTTCGACAACACCGGCAACTCCGACTACAACAGCACACAACCATCCGAATACACAGGTCAAACTATAGTTAATGAGTTTTCATGCTGTATTGGAGGTAAAACACTTTTTATCGACATCTCGTTTCGTTCGTTCTCGGCGTTTTGTTTGTTGCCTGTTTGTGAGAAACAAACAGGATGGATTCTATGTAGCAGGACTCCCGTGATTTTGGCGTATGGCCAATAAACTGTTCGAAAAGTTCAAAAACCTTTAAATGAGTTTTTAATCAACACAAATTAAACCGTTAACAACAGCCTATTGATGGGCTACAAAGGGCGTTTAATCAAATTTTGCCGTGCATACTTTTGGGGGGCGCTATTGAAAGTTTTCAATCAGAGTCCAACTTTTTTGTTGCCCCTACACAGGCAGAGTTCCATAATTTAGCGGCACACTGCAAAGGGAAAATACGATTTATTAAAATTCTTTGCATACTTTTAGGAATAGTTGATTTTTGGTTTCTTTCATTTTGTAGTCTTTGTCTGGAGTATCACCGAAATACAGGAGAGATACAAAATATGTAGAAGAATTCTATTTTCAGCAGAGTCATGGATGTCTGGCATGCACGTGTGTTGTTATGGCTTTAGACACTGAACATAAATCAGGGAACAAATCTGAATATCAAAAGTGACGTTTCTTTAACCTTTGCACGTCTTTGTGCAATGACTGTGGGTGGCAATAGGCCGAGTTTGGTCATTTTTCTATTTTGCTTCTATCGATATTCATATCTGGCCAAGACTCAGTCCTGGAACATGGACTCTTCATCGATCTGAACCACTCAACCGTTCAGGCCTTAGCCGGATACGAATTTGGCATAAAGATCATGCATAATTCGCTTTCAAGGTCTAATTGACTATGGAATTTAAGGCGCACGACCCTGGACTTCGTTATTGCTTCTCAGTTTGAGTCTTCGAGCACTGGACTCGTCATCGACCTTAACCACTCAACAGTTCACGCCTTAGCTTGACACAAAGATCTCGCATAATTCGCTTACAAGGTTCGCAGTTTGAGTCTTCGAGCAGATCGTAATGGACAACGAATTTGCTGGAAAAATCATCTTTTTTGACAAAGCTCATTTTCATTTCGGCAGCCATGTTAATACTCGAAATCGCAAGAAGGAAACACACTTGCTGAAAGATTATTCCACATACGAACGGTCCGGCTGAAGAACGAATATTCTCTATAGTGCGTCGTCCGGTCAACCGGCTTTTTGACAATGAACGGATGAGAGACCCTCGAAATCGCCAGAAGGAAAGACACTTGCTGGAAGATTATCAATAAAAAAATCGTACACAGATTGTCTTAAAAAGTTAATGCCCGTCACTTGTATATTCGATAACACTAGTCAACAGTCCAAATGTACTCGGGATGCGATAATTTTTTCTGTGTAGATAACCTTGACATGAGCTCGAAAAACGCAATAAAAAAATTTTTTTTCGTTTGGTTTTTGTTTTATTTTTTTTTTTTTAAAATGAAATTTTTTTCATTTTATTGAGTAGTGTAATCAGTTTAACATGTTACGAAAGCCATCGCAACTCAATCAAACCTGCGCCCTTTAGGGCTGACTATAGAAATACCACTTTTGTTCGTTGCCTAAACTCCATTTACCTAAAAGTATGCTGAACTCTTTTCACTTTGCAGTAGTTGCACATACATTCTACACCATAAACTAAAAGAAAAACCCACTAACGTGGCCAACAATCATCCACCGACCAAAAGGCTTGTCTATCTTATCGCAGTAATTATCTTCAATCAGAAACAACTGCAATTATTTTGACATTTTCTATACACATTTCACATTCGCCTAAACTGACATCTTGGCATGATTTCTCCTCTAATCCGTTCCCTCTAAGACTTAAATTAAAAAAAAAAAAAAAAAAAAATGGAAAGAAAAAAAACTGAACAAACGACAATCGTCGGAAACAAACACAAAAAGCGAATAACGCCACAAACAATTGCCAAACGGACGAAAGGCACAACTGCAACACTGCATTGCGCCATTCTCATGAATATCAACAAGAAATCCTTACAACCCACATCTATTTCCTTTTTTTTCTTCTTTTACTCCCAATCAGACATTATAGTATTTTTGCCGTCATATTATAGAACACAACTGCACACGGTGTGGCGGCATAATCATGTTCCGTAGAAAACAAAAAGCACCAGACAATTTGTACAATTTTTCTAAATAGAAATGATAGCAAAAGAAGATGACAGACAGCCTGGACATTTCGACGTTCTAGTTACATTTCTCCAAAGGGTTTTGATTGTTCTTTGTTCGGTTCTTTCCGGGTTTTTCTGTGTTTATAATCAGCTTAGGTTAAATGGCGAAGGAACAGACAAACCATATAAACGATGAGAACTGGCATGGGATTGGGTTGTCAAATGCTTGACAATCACTCTGGATTTGCAGTAATGGGGTAGAAACAATTCGAATTATCGTCACAATTACACAATTGTTGTAAATATCCAAATAAATTAATAGTTTTTTTTTTTTAGATACTTTTAATCCTCAACATCATGTGCTACAGATGATTAATATAATTATGAAAAAGACAAGAATACTTTTGGGACACCCAATTAATGTCGACATCTTTGAGGAAAATGTTAAAGGAGTTTAAGATGAAAACTCAATTTCCAAAGGATATACAATTAATTGGAAAATCAGCTCTTTGTTATTCACTGACTTTGGCGAATGATGTGAACTACGCGGACAATGGACATTCATGACTTGAGCAAAGCAAACAGATGAAATGATGTTGGGGAGTCGTCAAAAATCACTGACATAGGAAAATAAAAAACATCGTTTCTTCTCCATATGACCTCAAGCCAAACTAAAACCAATATAATAAAAATAATCTCTAAAAATTATTTGAATTTCTATTGCCACAACAAAATCCCGATTCACATACTGTAAAGAAAAACTACAAAAATTACAGTGGACTGGAAGATACCGATCTCTTTACAAATAAGTCCACATTAGCAGGTTTAGAATAGGATCAGAGGATTGAGTTGAGGGCAAACCAAATAGAAAATTATTTACTTATTTTATTTTTATTTAATTACAATACAAAGTAAATTTATATTCCAAATTTGGGTCCAAGGGCAAACCGGGTGACACAGACCATATGGCTGACAGATCAAAGCCTCTGGTCGCAATAGAATCCACAATCCCCACGCTTATAAAGGGTGTTTTTTATTGGGGTATAGAACTTTAAGTTGGCATCACTTTTTTAACTGGCGGCCATTTTGTCAGCTGTCAAGTGATTAATATTTAGTTTGGTTTGCCATTTTATCATGAACAGGTTGACAAAAGAACAACGCTTGCAAATCGTGCAAATTTATTTCGAAAGTAATGGTTCAGTTCGCGAAGTTCACCGCAAGCTCCGTCCATTTTATGCCATTACATCCACAAAAACTGACTGTTACCGTTAATGGAGACCGGTATAGAGCCATGATAACCGACTATTTTGTTCCCGAATTGGATGGCATGAATGTGGATGAGTTGTGGTTCCAACAAGTGGTTGAAAATTGGACCTGTAGAATTGGCTTTATTCGAGCCAGCCGCGGCGTCCACATGCCCGAAATCATATTTAAACATTAATGGCATAAAATTATCCTTCCAATAAAGCCAAATTGATGGACATTAAAACGATTTTCTTGTGTTTTATTTCAATTCGAAGTTCTATACCTCAATAAAAAACACCCTTTATATAAACATCAATCTAAAGACTGGTAGTAACTTCGTGTAGAGATGAAAATAGGAATATGATGATGAACACGTGAGTAAACTGAGGATTTGGAAGCCACATTTCTCTCGCATTGTAAGCGGCCGAACGAACAACCAACACCAATTAAAGTATGTCCATCACACTAACCAAGATAAGGAGCACATAGCAATATATCAGCTTAAGAACAACCAGAAGACAGTCGCTAGGAGTGGCACTGGCCACGAATATGTGGCTAGCACAGCGAGCATCACCCTGTATCTTGATGACCAGAACATCAAGAGTGTCTGATTCGTGCTGGACCAGCGGAACGTTTGTGTGACAACAAACAATATTGAGTATTCGAAGATTTCGCGAGGAAAATTCTTCGAAAAACCCTCAGAAAATTCTTCGAAAAACCCTATGTGCGAACAGCATACCCTCGTCAAAGAATAATCACTGACATCGGCGTAGTTAAATTTGAAAATACTAAACCTACAGAAATGTAGCTAATAGAAGTTATTAATTTAAAATTTCTTTAAACCCCCCCGTTTAGGTTTTCTCTATCTTTGCCCCGGGTTCCGCTAACTATTTTAAATAGAGCCCTATTGTGTATGAAATAAGCTCCAAATACCTCTTAGTAAAATCTCAAGCTCTACGTATAAAAATTGTGTTTATTTTTAAATTGTAAGAGATAATAGAAAATATAAAAAAAAAAATGTCTTCGATTATGTTTGAGATAAATAATTGTTCATGGATTCTCGCAAATCCATCTATAGACCCCAAGTAATTGATGTATCTCTGCTAGCTTATATTGGGAATAAAAAAAAAACATTAAGGGTCAGATTGAAAATATTCTATAGGAAACTTGTTGTACACAATAACCTACTACAGCATTGCCTTTTGAGCTAAAAACATTTCCTTACTGCATGCCTCATTCGGGGCACAGCTTAAAGCTGTAAGTATGTATATGTCTTAAATGTCATTGCCTACTTTGGGGAGCAAGAAGATGATTTTTCATTTAAATCCTTACTATGCCAAAGACTTTTGTTGAGATTTTCCTTGGCCTTAACGTAAAGCCATAAATTATTCACTGGACCATAATTGTTATGCTTAACGTGTTCCTCTAAATGAATGTCATTAACGTTCACACATAAAGCCCCAATGCCAGCGTACACACACACATCCCTAAACTCCAGGCCTTCTCTCATATTCCAAATACTCCCACAGCTCGGAAAGGAAAAATTGCCTGTAACCGCTTCATTGTTGGAAAAGAATACAAAACAAACAGAAAGAGACGACTGCGACGACGAACTCGGAATGTGACTTATGTTGTTAGCCATTGTTCCCTAACAAGTCTGTCCCGACCAGTGGATGGATGTATGCTAACTTGTATGACGGGGGTGTGTGGAAACGGGGAAGTTTTGAGGGAGGCTATTGTTTATGTATTTACTCTCGTGTAGTTTTTCTCTATGTTTTCCGGTCATTGTCATCACATTATGGCCAAACCATACACACACCCACACACAGCAGAAACCGCAGCAGCATTCACCGAAAAATAGAATGAAAGCCAAGGAAAACGGGGGAAAACAGAGCCAACAAATGAATGAATCAATGCGTGTCTCTAACAGTAACTGGAAACTAATGTCACACAGTATGTGTATCTCCAAGTGTGTCTGTGTGTTTGGAATGTATTAATGTGCTTGTGCGTGGGCGGTTGGGAGTTTGCAGGTTTTAGGTTTTTTTTATGTTGTTTCCTACGAAGTGCTTAGGTGTTTACTTATGTACGACTACGTCTGAGTGTCTGTACATGGCGATGAATTGCTGAAGAGTCCAGGTCACAAAACCAAGAAATGTTGTTCTATATTAGTATTATATATTGTATATTTTCCACAAAGAAGTTTATCTATTTTTGGCTCATATTGAAGTGATAACGCCACCCATTCTTAAAACTATAGGCCACACTTTTTGGCTGACCAGTTCCATTTTATATGAAACGAATGCGGGGAGTAAATTATTAGCTAGAGACTTGAATCTGATAGCATGGCTAATAAAGAGCCACCGGTGGGATGTGCCAGAAGGAATCTGACGAGTTCGTAATTCCAGAAATGGCAAGGAATAAAGAAGTTGTTTGGAAGACACCAGAAAGAGGCGGAATGAGCCAGATTTGGAAAATCCACCTCCAAATCTATTCAGTGGCTCAATCTGCCTCTTTCTGGTATCTTCCAAACAAGTTCTTTATTCCTTGCCGTTTCTGGAATTACGAATTCGGACGTGCCTCCATCCGAAGAACATCAGAAGTAAAATTATAAAAAAAAAAATTATATTTAATAAAAAATAAAATTATTTTAATATTTCTGTGGTCACAACCCATAACAGCCTAAGTCTGTTTTTCAATATTTTCAGTACAGGAGTTTAAAGTTTTGAATCTTCACTGAAAATCAGGAGAAGGTGTTTTTTGGAAAACTTTGCTACAGATTCCAAGGAAACGAATTTCTTTACTTAGTTGTTAACAAAAAATAGTTGTTTATTCTCGCAGTCAAAAGATATTATCGAAAAAGACACTTAGGCTCTTATGAATTGTTGAACGAAAGAAAGTCAAAAAGTTCAAGTTGAGTTAGGCTATTATTCCAGATTAAATAAAAAACTTTTTGTTTGGAGAAAGACCTTAACTCAATTTATGTTTATCAAAAAACGATATTGTAATTCGGAATAAGAGCTTAACTCAAGTTAGGAAAATAAAATTGTTTTTTTTTTTTTTTGTGGATTAACGACTTAAGTTGATTTAGGCAATAATGAAAAAATAATGTTTATATTTGTTGTAATCCTAAATTGACTTAGGCAGTTATGCCAAAACAGTAATTTAGAAAAATAACTTAAGCTATTAGGTTTTTTAGGATTAATTGCCTTCCTAGAAGAGATACAAACATGAAAAATTTAGAGCAAATAAATTTAGATACGCTGAATACGATGGTGCTAATAACTCAATTGTGTCCTAACTCGAGTTAGGCTGTTAAGGGTTGTGACCACAGATTTAATCTAATAACTCAATTGTGTCCTAACTCGAGTTAGGCTGTTAAGGGTTGTGACCACAGATTTAATAAAAAAAAATATTAAAAAATTATACATTTTTCCCAAATATGAACTAATGTTGGGTTTATTTAAGCTCGAGTTCTTATTGTTTTGTATTAGTTTAAATGTTTGGTTTTTCCACATTTCGTCTTTTATCGAAAGACATCTTCAGGAATTCTACAAAAGATATACATAGTTTTATTAAATAATGTAAAATATCGGTAACATACACAAGCTTACTAATTAACAACCCACAACTAATACGGTAGCGATGTAATATCGTCGTCATTGAATATAACACTGATTTTCTATTGCACTCCATTCTTTTTTCTTATTAGCATTCTGTAGCTTTGCTCTCCGTTGGCTGTGTCTCCAAAAATTTAACTGTTTTTAGTTCTACACCTGTATGTTTCACTCAATTCGGACAGGTATGCATGTATGTATATATATGTGTGTGTGTGTGTATGCGTCCATATCCGTATCCGTGCCCATGTGGCCATGTCACACTGGTGTCGGTGTATATGGGTTTCTCATTGTGTTGGTGTGTTAAGCTATTTCGCATTCAATTCAGTTTCGGTTCGTTTGAAGGTATGTATGTGTTTGTCGGTTTTTGTGTGAATGTGTGTGTGCTTATAAAACGCTTGAGGATAAATGCCATATTATCCCTCGTATTTGGTTTTCAATGGGTTTCAAGCAATGCCAGCCTTTGTGTGCCCGAGCTGCTGATGGTTGGTGCTCACCATAATATCCTTTTGAGAATTTAATTCAATTACAGTTGCGCTTGTAAATTGCACATTACAATAGATGATTCTTTACTTTGAACGGCGACGCACGCCCCCACTCTCACTCTCTCGCCCGCTCTCTGGGGAGAAACACATCATGGGAAATTCATGAAATTTAATCTTAAAGTTTTAGTCAAAAGTTTCTGTGCTGGGTTGTTGTATATTTTCCAGTCTCTCGTTCTCACTCTGTCTCTCTCTCTTTCTACTTGTACCCAATTTTATGCTCCAAATATTTCTTTTTTTTTTGCTTTTCCAAGTTTCTTTGTTGTAAATCAATTTACTTTGACCCTTTTTCGAATAGAATTGTTTTACAACAGCCGTCGTGCTTGTTGTTGTTCTTATTTGGTTTGCAGTACAAAGTAATTATCTCTGAAATGAAAACAATAAGAACGCCAAGGAGGATGAATGACAGACAACCAAACAACCCCCGGCCCCCCTTAATATGTTGATCCTTTGTAAATAATGAAAACAATTCCAGTCCAAGTTAAACAACAGCCAACAAACAAAACAAAAAACCATGAATAATTACTGGTTAAGAACAACAAAAACAACAACAACAAGAGCAACGGCAAGGATAACAATAATATGAACTGAGATGATGAGTCTATTCGTAGAGCGATTCTATTTCGTTTGTCAACATTGTCTTGTCAGGGTTCTTTCAGTTTGAACGAAAAAAAAACCAACAACAACAAACTCTTAAACAATAAACAAATAAATGACAGTATAATGCGAACATTATGTGGCCTACATTGGCTGTAGGGCAACCGTCACTTTGACACACACACACACACACACAAACAAGTGTGGCACCACCACAGACTGCTTTCATTTTGAAAATGTATTTGAATTTTAATGAATTCAATTTTCAAATGGTGTCATTAGACATTCGAGGCTGGAAAGAGATTATTTTCTGGACATTCTTTAAATAACTAAATTTGTCACTGCAATAGAATATTCGTCAAGGATTATTCATAAACTAGTAAGTTGTAATGCGCCTATGGCTCCCGTTTTTCTTAAAAAAAAAATTTTTGTTCAAAAACAATTTTTTGTTGAAAAAAAATTTTGTTGAAAAAAAAAAATTTTGTGGAAAAAAAAAAATTTTTGTTGAAAAAAAAATTTGGTTGAAAAAAAAAATTTTTGTTGAAAAAAAAAAATTGGGAAAAAAAAAATTTTTTGAAAAAACAATTTTGTAAAAAAAAAAAATTGTAAAAAAAAATTTTGTAAAAAAAAAAAATTTGGGGAAAACACAATTTCTGTAAAAAAAAAAAATATTATTTTTTTTATTATTATTATTTATAGAAAATTATAGAATGCCTATTTAAATTCCTACGTACTGCGTGACAGAGTCAGTGAATCAGTGTCGAGGGTAAATATATATTAAGAAGAAGAAGATATGAACTGGCACCTCGTCATGTGTTAAAGGAGAATATTCTTAGCGGCTCGCTTTTATTATAACTAGCAAGGAAATGCAGAGTGGAGTGGAAGTATACGACAAAGCAGGCTGTGCAATGAATTGAATTATAATACACTTTGTATTTCTTTTTGTTTGTTCAAATGGCACAATGAATCGGAATGCCAAAAGCAATACAAAACTGATGCATCCAGACACAATAACAAGAAGAAGAAAAAACAACGGCAAACAAACTGAAACAAAAACGAAGCGAGTCCCTGCTACAAACCATGACACTGCCAGCTTTGTCACCTCAACGCGCTTCGCTTCCACTTTGACATGTTTCGAGCGTTCACATAAGAAAACACAATCAGTCAGGCATGTCACAGAAACCCAAATCGACAAATTTTGAAACCAAAACGTTTTTAGCTTCTCCAGAAAAAGGAAATCGAAAAAAATTATTGATTTGAAACCCATGACAAAATCTGAAGTGAAATTGATATCAATTTCAACTTAAACTCCAAATTGAAATGAAATTCTGTTCAAAATTAATTATGAATATTGCTTTTATTAAAAAATATACTAAATACGTTGAGTATGATAATTTTAATATCTTTTTTAACATATGAAGTATCAGGCATGTCAAAGAATTGCCATCGCCTCAATTGTGTGATCTTGTCACATATAAAATTGGCAGCCTTTACCAAAAACAACACTTATACCCAAAAAAAAAAACACTTAAACCCAAAAAAAAAACAAAACAAAAATATCTGAAGGAAACTCCGCAAAGAAATGTAAGTATTTGTTTTAATATTAAAATTAATAGCTAATTTTTACATATTTAAAGGGGCAAGCACAAGAACATCGCTCAGGCAAATTTTTTTATAAATTTTATGGAATCCCACCAAGATATTGCGAGGTTACGTGAAAGGAGACAAGATGGTCGGACAACGGATCCGATGCATCCCTTAGACGTCGGCGACCTAATTTAATTTCTTCCATCTTCCATCACAGCAACGATCGAAACACCAGGCATATTTTTTGATTTGTTTACTTTTTTAATTAAAATCACAGTCAAAGTGTGGAGACGTATCGAAATTTTTGACGGCGGTGGGTAAACCAGCTGTTTCTAATTTCAATGCTACCATATTTTTAATAGAAATATTCGATTTCCATTTTTTCTTGATTTCATCAAACCCAGGAATTTTTGAAGAAGCAAAATTAAAATGTTAGGGTTTGGAAACACGAATTCAAATCGATTTCGTAACATTTCTGTGACATGCCTGAGTACCATGAGATGCCATGTTATGGCAAGGCTTTTTGGCTGCACTCTGACATCAGCCTTATGTGTTGTTTTTCTATAGAAGTTCTATACAGCCTACAGGTTACTCTTATAAAATCTATGAAAAAAATCTGCTTATTATTAAAAAAATACCAACCATGTTTCTGTGTCACCCGGTATGTCATGATTGTTAAGAATCACTTGATATATCCTGTACTAGTCGGTATATATTGTAAATATTTCATCACACTTGGGGAAATTACGAAAATATTTGTATGTTTGCCAATATCAAATCTCTAACCCATAATCATAACTCTGAGCCGTCGCTGTTCTCCTTGGACAATTAATCTACAAAACCACTATAACACTAAGCCCTCGGACTTTAATCTGGTTAAATATAATTTCAAAATTACTTTGAAATTACAAATACGCCAGAAAACAATTACAGGCCCCTGCCATTCATGGGGTTTTCGTCGTTGTTATCAATTCGTTTTTCAAGTTCCCCGTTTAAAGTTCACCATCATTGGCTGGTGCTCTTTTAATTTGAAATTCATAGGAAAAGCCAACCATATTAAATTCCCTTTTGCCGTATTTCAAATCCCTCAACCTTCGTCAATTCATCTGTTAATATGGCGAGGCTGATGTCTGTCCGTTTGGTTGTCATTGCAACCAATAGAATAGAACGTACAGCCGAGCATTTGGTGGTGGCAGAGTAGAGATGTATGTCGCAGGCACATCAAGGAGCAGTTGCCAAATGTTGTGTTGTAGAATGTTTGATTGAAAAGTTCTTGTTGTAGTCTCTTCGTTAGAGATGGTTGGCTTGCTCAATGGATGGATGGATGGATGATATCTGCATAAGGAGAATACATAATATCATAGATAATGACAAGTAAATGTTGTTGGAATGCTTGCGAGTACATCATGTTGCCAGGGGGGATACAAGTCTCAGATCTCAGGGTAACAACACTGTAGTACAAATTGTCATGTAGTTGTTTTTGTTGTTTTTCCTATCCGTTGTTTTGTGAAACTTGAACACAAAAGTCAGGTTGCATAATGGCATGTGTAATACATGCGGATGAGTGTCTGTCATTTGGCAAAGCGACTAACTCTGCTGAGATTCAGTGGGGACGGTTAGAGTCGCTAGGAGCAGAATATATGAGTACAGGATTCATCGAATTGTGTATCTTGTTGGCTTATAAACACTTGCTTACTATCATTCGATTTAATGAAATTTCGACATCATTCTTTCTACTTATTGAGAAGCCGAGGTGGACAAATTCTTCCACACGACTAGAGTTGTGTATTTTCCCAAAAAATCCCAATCTAGAGATTTGGGATTTCCCGAAATACGTTAGGTCAGGTTAGGTGGAGAAGTGGAGGCGGATTTTCTCCGCCTCATGTCCTTAGACATACACATAGGCCAGTATTGGGCTTGTTGTGCGCTCTAAACTGGTACATGAAAAGGTCTTGAGAAGTTATTTTAAGAACTCTGTACTGTTGACATAATCCCCTGAGATGGGTCAAGTCTGTTAAAGAGTCGTTTCCCAAGAAACGGGATCTATTGTTTGCGATCGCTGGGCAGTGACAGAGGGAATAACGAAAATTTCAATTCTCGAGATGCGGGATTTCCCCAAATAACGAAAATTTCAACTATCGAGAATTCTCGAAATATCGGGAAAAATTCAATAAAAAAAAGTCTTAAAAAAATCGAAAATCAGTGTAAAAGCAATGAATTTCATAAAATGTACTTTTTATTTATTTTTATTTAACATAAAAAAATTTCAATTCTCGAGATGCGGGATTTCCCGAAATAATGAAAATTTCAATTATCGAGAATTCTAAAAAAATATCGGGAAAAATTCAAAAAAAAAGTCTTCAAAAAGTCCTAAATCAGTATAAAATAAATTTCATAAAATATACTTTTTATTTATTTTTATTTAAGTATAAATAATAAAGGCTTATCCATTTCGTGTTTTCAAAAGTAGAGGGCTGGAATTCGACCTCTGTCAAACTAAGGTGTTAAATCATTTTTTTTTTCTTTATAGTTGGAAGTGTGACATTGACGAAAATGGATCGCTTAACTATTACACAACGCGTAAAAATTATGACAACCTACTACAAAAATGGTGATTCTGGCACAGACACATATCGTGCATTAAGAGGAGAGTATGGTCTATGGTTCTCACTCGGTGAGTATGTTAATAAATAAAATTGTCGTATTTGGGGTACTGAGCATCCTCAAGTAATTGAAGAGATGCCATTACACAAAAAGTCCCTGTTTGGTGCACTCTTTGGTCCGAAGTTGTGATTGGAGCTTACTTCTTCGAAAACGACGAAGGAACAACTGTCACCGTCATGGTCCTATGATAAACGATTTTTTTTTTTGCCTGCCATTGAAGAATACGACTTGGAGAATATGTGGTTTCAAGAAGACGATGCAACATGCCACACAACTCGAGCGCATATGGCTTTTTTTGCAAGAGACATTTCCGGGCCGCGTAATTTCTCGTCGTGGCGACATCAACTGGCCACCAACTGGTCATGCGATTTGACACCATTAGACTTTTTTTGTGAGCCGAAAGACCGTGTTTTTGTGCAGATACACCTTTAAATATTAATAAATATTAACTTAGTCATTCTGGCTTGTGAACGCTTCACAAACATACGTCCTTTTTTTTCGTGTTTTCTTTTGTTTTGCGTTTACGATTTCAAAGGATATTCATTGGCAAATTTTGCAAGATAATTTAGTTAAACGATATCTTGGTGAAGGGTTAAAAATTCATGGGCGTTCGAATTTCACTATTGGAATTTCTAAAATTCGGTGGTGAAATACGAAACAAACACAAAAGATTGTTAATATCCATAGAAAAAGTTATAGAATCATTCAAAGGTCATTCAATGATATATTTTTTTCAATACCAAAATAAAACAATGCTCCTGAAAATGTCTCAGATAACACTCTGCGACAAATGGTAAGGGTCAGTGATCGGTTTGGAATGAAACCACCGGGGAAAGTTATATCGGTCAAAAAAAGGTCATACGTGTCCCAGCGTTTCGTTGGGTCTCATCTAGGAATCGAGATATATCGATTTGAAGTTAGTAAGTATCGTATAGGGGAATTTGTCACGTTTTAGGCTCTTTTGTTTGACATAACTCGAGAACCACTCGTCCGATTTAGCTGAAACAAATTCAGAAAAATTAAGAATTACAATTCCTCTAATCTGTTCTTAAACCGTTTTCCTACTTAAGCAACAGTTTCGCAATTATAAATAAATGTATGAAAAAAAAAATTATTTTTGCCTTAAATTTTAATTTATTTTTTTTTAATTTATTAAAATTTTTTTTTTTTAATTCATAAAAAATTCAAAACGGTAAAAAGTGTCAAGTCCTATTAAAATGTAAATAAATGTACTTAAAAAAAAAAAAAAAAAAAAAAAATTTTCTTCATGAGCTTATTTTTAACTTGGAAACTATTACTTGTAAAGGAAAATAATATATGAACAGATTAAGGGAATTGTAATTCTTGGTTTTTTAAAATTTATTTCAGCTAAATCGGACGAGTGGTTCTCAAGTTATGTCAAACAAAAGAGCCAAAAACGTGACAAATTCCCCTATACGATACTTACTAACTTCAAATCGATATATCTCGATTCCTAGATGAGACCCAACGAAACGCTGGGACACGTATGACCTTTTTTTGACCGATATAACTTTCCCCGGTGGTTTCATCCCAAACCGATTGTGGCTGTCGCACAGTGTAATTATCCACTAAATTCAAAGTAATTTCAATTCCATGAAAATCGTATTTGCCATGTTATACTTTTTGACATGTTTTCTTTTGTTCGGATCATTAAAATTATTTATTGTCCATTATTATTAGCATTACTCCCAATCGCCCCTCCCCCGGTTTTATTTTTATATATCTTAATTAGTTAACACCATATAATATGTATTATTGTATTAATTAATAACAATGTGACTTTCAGCCCTTATCGATAATTATTTAATCGGATTTTTTTCTGTCTCTGTTGTTGTTTATTACTATATTAATTGCATTCACATAGTACCACTTGCTGTTGAATTATTAAATTGGTATATACGCTTACTTATTAATTAGTTAATAATTTGTTTATATCGAAAGTTGTTCATTTGAAATTGCACATATTGCCTTCAAGTATTATTTAAATAGAGCAACAAAGTTGGTGGGGAAACAAATCGTGAAGCATTAAAAACAAAGACCATATAGTGGGCAGACGTCGCCAATCGTTTTCTGAGGCATAAGATCGGAAGCACACTCCAGATGTCAGTAATTGGTATGACAATATTTGAAAGGTTTTCAAAGCAAATAATGTTTTTTTTTTAAACAAATACCTACTTTTTTAAAACAAATACTTGTTTAAATAAAACAAAGCCTCACATTTTAGCCGTCCAACGCTCGCCGGTAGGTTTTTCTGAAATCTAACAAACAAAGAAAAACCCTCTGCAACTATCAAAAACCACCAGCAAAAGCAGGGGGCACAGAAATTGAATCATTGGAACACTTTCAAAACCAATTATTTTTATTAAAGCTTCCGTGGAACATATGATTCCTCCAATGTGGAGGGTTTCATGGTCATCCCTTCGAAATGACCCCAAAATAACGAAAATGAAATTTGGGGCTGGGGACCGTGGCATATTGTGTAATTTGTATGATTTTTCCTGGATTTGTCGACGCCACCCCCATCACGGGCCGCCAAAAGTCTTAATTTTTGAAAACGTGAGAACAATTCCTTTCACTTGAGTACAATATTGTCGAAATTAGTGGGCGGGACAGTTTTTTCGGGACAGTTTTTTGAAGGGAACTGCATTTTTTTATATATTTTTTTGGATTGTCCACTATAAACTGAAGTTTTGACATACTTTCTTCTACGCTACGCCCCGTGCATTTCGAACGTAGAGTTGTTTCGAATTACCCACTTTCATATCGACTTCTTTAGCCATATTCTTTGAAACATATTTTAAAAGCCCCAGTATCTCAGGCAAGGAATTTCATTAGTCATCCATAAGCCACATAATTGTTGTAAATAAAGAGAAAACAATGAGTTAAAAATTTACCTGTACATGAGTTGATTCATGGGATCACTTTTTTCGGTATGTGATTTGTAGTTTTTTTTTCGTATGTTGGGTTGTTGTGGCAGCCAAACCTTAAAAATATTTCTCACTCAACACCTTACTTGTATTTCGCAATGTTTTTGTGCAAATCCGATTATTTACTAACAATTCGACAGTTTAATGCAATAATTTATGCGCTTCCAACTTACATTGTCGATTTACACGCACAAAATAAATACTGGGATCAAATGCAAACAGCTGTTGTAGCTGAGAACTCCATGTTGCACACGGCTCAACCAAAAAGACACACCAGTAAGGGAAAGCTTTCGGTCGTACGCGCGCGTCGTGTATTTTCCAAGCGCCGAAGCGTACGTCGTAGAAATGTAAATAAAACGAAAACGTCGTACGTTTTGCTGACGTTGCTATTTTTTCTTTAGGTTGAGCCTTCAGCATAACTGAAATACAACACTGTGATTCTACAACAATTATAGATTGTTCCTCGCGATTTTGATTATTTCAGTTGTGCAAGTCTAGCGAAAGTTTTGGTTGAAATGTCGTTGGAAAAGCAATTATCATTGTGCCATGATGGAAAAGTGTAGTTCTACGATGGCAACATACGGATTTTTAGCTTACCATCATGACTTCTAAGAATTGGGGAATTGTTTGTGCGATTCCCTTGCTGAGGGACGAGTTTGGTAAGTTTTTAAAACAACACCGAATTAGAATTTCACAAAAATAACAAAAAGATCTGTAAATACAGCAAACTACAGAGCATTTATTCCGCTTGACCGTAGTATGGCAAACAAATTGACGACTATGACCGACCTTTCGCTGATATTCTCCTATTGCCGTATTAATCGTCAGTGATCTAGAAGTCCACCAGAATGACGATCCCACTAAAAACATTTTTTGCTTAGTCGTAGTTGGAATTTTCGCGGAGGAAATAATATCTATGACTAATAAATGAACAGAAAAAGGACAAGTATCGAATGGGCCTCTTCAAATACAAAACAAATTAATACATTTGAAGAAGATTTGTACTCAACATATTTGTGAGAGAATATTTGAACCCGCGGAAAATTAATTTGAATAGGATTTATCTTCCAATCAAAACTCGGAAGGAAAAAGACGGCCACCAAAATGAATGCAATGAAGATGAAGGAGGACAAAAACAAACAATTACTTTTTTTGGGAACCCTGCTTTTACCTGATAAGGTTGTCGTTGCAAAAAATATGTAAGGTATCTATTCTGAGTAAGTTTGTGCAAAAATATTGTCAAAAAAAAATTATAAAACTTTCTCTTAAAAAAAAAATTAAAAAATAAATTTTGAAGAAAAAAAAAAAAAAAAATTTAAGAAAAATTAAAAAAAAGAAGAAAACAATTTTTAAGAAAAATGAAAGAAAAAAAATTAAGGAAACTTAAAAAAAAATTTAAGAAGAATTAAAACAAATAAAAAAGTTGAGATTTTTTTTCTTTTTTGAAAAAAAAAATTATAAAACTTTTTCTTAAAAAATATTTGTTTAAGAAAAATAAAAAAAGAAAATTTAAAAAAATTAAGAAAAATTAAAGAAAAGAGGGAAAAAAAATATTTTAGAAAAGTTAAAACAAAAAATTTTAAAAAAAAGGTTCGATATTTTTTTTCTTTTTTTAAAAAAAAAATTTTGTCAACAAAAAAACTTTTTCTTAAAAAAAAATTAAAAAATAATTTTTTTAGAAAAATTAAAAAAAAAATTGTAAGGAAAATGAAAAAAAAAATTGAGACAAATTTAAAAAAATGTTTGAGAAAAACTAAAAAAAAAAATGTCAAAAAAAAGTATAAAACTTTTTCTTAACTTTTTCTTTTCTTAAATAATTTTTTAGAAAAATTAAAAAAAAATGTAGAAAAATTAAAAAAAAGGACACTTAAAAAAAATTTAAAAAAATGTTTAAGAAAAATTAAAACAAGAAATTTAAAAAAAGATAAGAATTTATTTTTTTTTTTTAAAAAAAAAAATTTGTCAAAAAAGGATTATAAAACTTTTTCTTAATAAATAATTTTTTAAGAAAAATTAAAAAAAAATTTTAGAAAAAATTAAAAAAAAAAAATTATGGAAAATTAAAAAAAAAAAATTAAGGAAAATTTAAAAAAATTAAGAAGAAAAATGTTTAAGAAAAATTAAAACAAAAAATTTTAAAAAATAATTTAAGAATCTTTTTTTTTTTTTTAATTCTTAGGAAATCTAGGGCAGATCGTTAAGAAAGAAAAGTGTAACTGATGAAAAATGGCGAAACGAGATAACTCCGAATAGCACGTGCAGTGCATAAACTTATTCTTATAAGATACCAGAATAACACATCCCCAATCAATATTCGTCCAAATATATGAGAGGCGCAGCTTTGCTTCTGATGAAGGTTGCATGTCGGCATTACAACTATATGCCACTTCCCTCCAAGGAGAAAATTGAGCAATAGTGTAACATGTGCCTACAGTGGAGATATTTTATTGCTGATTTCTTATTCTTATACCGAATATACGATATGTAATTTTTATACGTTTTTTTAATTTTAAAGCTTTGTTAGGGCTTTCTATTTGTTGTTGCTGTATCTCTTAACACAACAATATTACTGTTTTCTTTTGAAAACTATTTTTTTAGTTTTTTTTTTTCCTTAAAAACAAAACGTTAACAACAATATAACCAAACCTATACATATATACATAACACACACAACCAAAAAATAACAACAATATTTAAAACGGAATATCACTCATTAACAAAAATGTTTTATTTTGTTGACGGGCTATTTGGTCATGTGATTTTTCCAACTTGTTCAGGAGTATTTATCTCCTTCAATTTTATAGTTGGCCATAGTTCTTTTCAGAACATATTCACAAGAAATGTAATTGATTTTCAGCTCTGTTCGAGCTTTTACTTTCATTTCATTCCATTTCATTTCTCCCTTTTTATTTCACCAGAGTGAACGTTACCTGTGACAACTTTCACGTGAAACACAATATTTAAGGTTAATTCAGTTTTACTTTTTTGACAAATTGGAGAAATAGTTCCACGGAAAATTCGAATCTCTAAATTATGGAAAAAAATACTCAAATTACGAAACCTGTTTCTCCTAAACAATTTGTTCAATGTAGAAAATGAAAACATCGCCTAGATCAGATCCATATGCAAATCCGTCGCTATCCATATGCAAAATTTTAAAGAAATCTATTTTTTCAAAAAAATCTCAAATTTTGATGGCCAAAATATTTGAAAACAGTATTTTGTTCAGGTTAAGGTTCGCTATACATGAACAAAATTTCAACGAAATCAATTTTTTCGAAAATGAAAATGATCGTAGCGTACAACTCTCTGTGAGTTAATAGTAGTTCCAAAGTCTAGCTTTAATTTGATACCATTCTCGTTTTGATACCTGAGCCCTTTGCTGAAAAATTGGCCAAATAGTTTCAAAGGAGTGACGAATCTCTAATTTTGAGAAAATCCATTTTCTGAACCCAATTTCTCCCAAACGATTTGTTCAATCCAAAAAATTAAAACAGTATCTTGTTCAGGTTAGTGTCCGCTATGCATGAACAAAATTTCAACGAAATCTATTTTTTCGAAAAAATCTCAATTTTTGGTGGGTTAACCCCTTTGCTTTTTTTTGGCCAAAAAATATTTTTTTCGAATTTTAAAATTTTTTGTACTGAGATGTATTCTGCATTCAAAATGGTGTAATTATAACCACATATAGTTTCTTTAACATTAGCCATTACAGATTAATGGTCAAAAAACACATTTTGAGAGTAGACAATCGGATACACAATAAATCCTATGAAAACGATCGTAGAGTACAACTCTCAGAGGGTTAATGATAGTGCTAAAGTCTAGCTTTAATTTGATACCATTCTCGTTGTGATAACTATGACCGTTGCTGAAAATGGACCAAATAGTTTCCAGAGACTTTCCAACCTCTAATTTTGAGAAAACCCATTTTCTAAACCCAGTTTCTCCCGAACAATTTGTTCAATATGAAAAATGAAAACACTGTCTTGCTCAGATTAATGAGCGCTATTTATGAGTTGAATTTCAACGAAATCTATTTTTTCGAAAAAATCTCAAATTTTGATGGCTTTTTTTTGGCCAAAAAATATTTTTTTCGAATTTCCAAATTTTTTGTACTGCGATGTATTCTGCCTTCAAAATGGTGTAATTATAACCACATATAGTTTCTTTAACATTGGCCATTACAGATTAATGGTCAAAACAATAAATACGCTTTTAGAGTGTCCCAGCGGATACACAATAAATCCTGTGAAAATGATCATAGCGTACAACTTTCAGAGGGTTAATGATAGTGCTAAAGTCTAGCTTTAATTTGATACCATTCTCGTTTTGATATCTGAGCCCGTTGCTGAAAAATTTACCAAATAGTTTAAAAGGATTTACGAATCTCTAATTTTGAGAAAATCCATTTTCTGGACCCAATTTCTCCTAAACGATTTGTTCAATATGAAAAATGAAAACAGTATCTTGTTCAGGTTAATGTCCGCTATGCATGAACAAAATTTCAACGAAATCTATTTTTTCGAAAAAATCTCAAATTTTGATGGGTTAACCCCTTTGTTTTTTTTTGGCCAAAAAATATTTTTTTCGAATTTCCAAATTTTTGGCACTGGCATGTATTCTGCCTTCAGAATGGTGTAATTGTAACCACATATAGTTTCTTTAACATTAGCCATTACAGATTAATGATCAAAAAGATAAATAAAGAGTTTCACTTTCACTCAAAAGCGAAAGACAGAACAGGGGCGGTAATTGATTTTACCAACATTTTCTTTTTTTATTCTTACTGCCTGTTTCCATACAACGAATTTGTTCGTTCGTTACAAATCGCCAATATTCGAGGTGTTTTAAAATGTGTTTCAGACCTTATTCAATTCTGGTTTTCAGATATATGTTAGATATCGACATATGGAACACTATTTCAAAAGAATAAGATCTTGCTTCTGATAAAATCCATTGTATTGAGCCTTCAATTTGGACAATTTGGAAACAGGCAGTTAGGAATTCAAAAAAAATTCAAATTCCATTTTCCATTTTATTTTTCAATTTCTATTCACAAATTATGTATTCCCGCGGTTTTTATGAAAATTCCTCAATTCATTTCGATTTATGAAAAAAACAATTAAAAATTACATTTTATTTTAATAAATATGAGAAAAAATTTCGGAATTTTTCCACTTTTATGAAAAAAAAAAATAAAAAATGTCGTTTTATTTTAATAAATATGAGAAAAAATTTCGCAATTTTTCCACTTATATCACTTTCACTTTTTAATTTCAAAATACTTACATTCCCTTCCATGCTCCAGGCACAACGCAATAGCATTTGAACATTTTTTAGATTTTCCTTGTCACCTCGTCTCTGTTTGTACGCTAAAGTAGATTTTTCGGAAACATTACGCTTATTTACCAAGTTGGACAGTGGACATTCAGAATTTCGGTTTGTTATCCATGTTCGTATCCTTGCACGAACATCTTAACAACATTTTTCAACGGTCGTTTTCCTTCTTTCAGATGACGGCAACTAAACCAGTAAGAGAGTAATCGCTAAGTAATTTTTCTCTAAAAGAAAAAAAACCCACCCAACACCTTGGAATATCATTGCCTGGCGATGATCAGCTGTACCACGGTCCGGTCTAGGTTTGCCGTTGGCTGTATCGATTATTTTGTTAAAAATTTGCATTACCCCTTTGTCTGCTATGAAAAACTGGTAATTGCCTGTTCCCCCACCTCCCCCCTTTTCTTTGCACTTTTCTCTTAGTTGAAATAGTTTTGCACATTATTTTTTATCTCTTCTCTTTCCTTTCCTCCCATTATGGCCCCGTTTTATGACCACTCAGTGATTCCGTGCTTTATAAAAAAAGAAGAACTCCATTACTTTCAGTTGAACACTAATTTTTCTTTATTGAATTTGAATATTGTTTTTTGTTTTGTTTTTATACACAATGTTTTTATTTGTTGTCGTTTTTTTGTTTTATTATCATATTTTTGTTTTTTTGTTTTATTGTATATTTTTGAAGAGAGCGCTTATACAAAAATGAAATTATTACAATTAAAAATACATTTATTTCATAATCGTATAATAATAATAATAATATTAATAATAATATAATATGGCCTTAAACAAACAACAGTCTATACTTCATGTGTGTGTTTCTGTAATTTCACGCGAAAAAAACTATTTATATTTTTGTTTTGTTTTATTTTGTTTTGTATATATAAAGTAAAATCTAGGCTTTTCATTACACAGTTTTAAGTTAATAGGAAATTTCATACAAAATGTAATGAGTGGGCCGTGATGAGGGGGGCGTTGAGAGTGGGAGCGGGACTGGGAGCTTATTGCAAATATTTATAACATATTGTAATAGTACTATACATATGGGGAAGGGAGGGGCAGAGGGGGGGGGGGCTTCTTGTTTAAATGACACTCTAATACAAGTAGTAATTTTGATTTTGTTTGTTTTTTTTCATCATTATTATTAACATTACATATGGTTTGTTAGTTTGCTTTAAATTACACTAATGTTAGGATTAGATTTTATATTTACATACAGGCCGTTATTTATAATTTAGTCTTAAACGTAAATGCTTTTGTTATCGCACAGTATTTATGTAGATATTATAATGATTTTCTGTTATAACTATAATTTATTGAGTTTATTTGAAATTCTTGTCGATTTTTCTCTTCCAGTTTATCTTAAGACATACATTTCGGTTTTGCTTGACGCATTTAAAAATGTCTTGGATAACTTTGTATTTTGTGTTGTGTTGTTTTGCTTTGCTTTATTTTTGCTTTAGCCTAAATTTTAACTATGTTTCTATAAAATACAAATTTTGAGGACATTTTTGTTTTGCTTGTGTCATATGTCTGTTTAAATATCTCACTTAACGGTTTACCATACAAAAAAGCATAAGACAATGTTGTAATTGAATGGCTTAGAACAACAAAATATAAATAAAATACATTTATAAAAATTTAAAAAAAAAAATATATTAATTTAAAAAAAGAAAAAAACAAACATGATGAAATATGTATATCACAGGTACATTTTTAGTTTTTTTTTTCGCTAGTTTAAATAGTAAAAATTAGGGAAATTGGATAGAACTTGTTAAGTAAGTAGGGGTGGTGGGGGGAGGTGTTTATGATAAGTTGGAGCGACAATGTAGGTGCTGTTTGTAAATGATGGGGAAACAGAAATTCTGTTTCGTCAGTTTGGGTTTTTGCCACACGAGAGTCTCAGTTAAATTCTAATTGAAATTGTTTTTCTTATGTATTTTCGTGTGTGCATTGTCTAATTGGATATGGTTGGAGTTATAGAAACACAATTCAGTTTCGTTATTCGACAACTTCATGCTGGATGAATATTCCCGGAGAAAACTACAATGGCGCAACTGTAACCAGGATGAAATTCCTATCAGGAAAACGGCATTCAAGGTGAAATTCCTATAAAAAAAAAGTAATTCACCGGCCTCCAAACTTATCATATCATCCACCCCCTTGTTTGTCCATGTTCATCCCTTTGTTAACGCAAATTGTGTTAGAAATTAGTATGAGTTTTATTTTGTTTTTCCATTTCTTTCTTTTTTTTCTTCTGTTATATTAGAGCCACTAACCATTATTTTGTGTTTAAATATTCTAAATAAAAAAAAAACAAAAAAAAAGAATAGAAACAAAAAACTCTTGGTTTCAGTTCTTAAATTTAAATTTAAGTTTACTTTTACTTTAAATGCTTTTCTGATTTTACGTATTTTAGTTGCTTGTTGGTTTTTATTGGTTTCCATTGTTATTGTTTTCTTAAATATTATTTTTTAAACAGGCCGAAACATTCTGCTCGCTCTTTGAGAAAATTGCCTCAAAAATTATGGACTTCCACTACCCGCTCATGTGATCTTCTGTTATGCTTTGTCATTACCCTGTCTTTAATTTTGAATTTAACTTTTTCTCTCTTGTCCTTGGGGGGTTTTTTTTTCAAGTAGTTTCATTTACAATTTTGGTTTCTCTTAAATGAGTTTTGCAATTTTGCCTTATTGATTTTTTTGTTGTTTGTTTTAAACACAGTTGATTTTTGTTGAGTTTTCATAGTGTGGGTTTTTTTTTGTTTTCTTTGAATGTACATCATAATTTATGTTTTTCATTTTGTTTTTTTTCTATTTTTTTTAAATTTAAATGGCAGTTTTTGTTGTGTTGATTTGTATACATTGTTATGGCACATTTCAATGTGTATTCTGTGTGTGTGTGTGTGTTTTGGGAGATTTTCAACAACATTCAACGAAAATTTTGAGATTTTCCACGAAAAACTTCTTTTCATTTAAGCCAGATTTGTCTCTTACATACGTGACACTGGAATAAGTGAGAGGAAAAGAGAAAAATAGTGAGAATGGACGGTTTTGTAGTTTCGGCTGGCGAATAAAACACGCCCAATATAGAATGTTTCTACTTGTTTTTAGACGAAAGCAAAAAATGGAGAGAAACATTTTCGAAATAGCATTTTTTATCGAAAGAATATCTGGACATGTTTTTAGGATTTTTGCTTTTGTTCTAGCCGCCTCGCAAGGTCTTTAACAGTCTGTTTCTATAAAACGAATGGGTCTTTCGTTTCGTTCAAATAACGCACAGAAACTCTGTTGCCTCAGTTTGGGTTTCTCAGTTAAATTCTAATTGAAATGTTTTTCTTATGAATTTGTGTGTGTATTGTCTAATTGGATATGGTTGGAGTTATAGAAACACAATTTACTGCCTGTTTCCATAAAACGAATTTGTTCGTTCGTTACAAATTGTCAAAATTGAATGCCCAATAAAATGTTTTTTTATGAGTAATGAGAGTTTATTCGGTTGGGCTTGTGTTCCATTTGTCGATATCTAAAATATATCTGAAAATCACAATTCAATACTGTCTGAAACCCATTTTATAACACTTCTAACATTGACGATTTCTAACGAACAAACAAATTCGTTTTATGGAAACAGGCAGTCAATTTCGATTCGGCTACAGACGTTTCTGTTCGTCTCAGACGTATACGTTTTATAAAAACAGGCGGTAAGTGAAGAGAACATCAACGACTCAACAAAAAGTGTAAAATGTATTTTTGGATTATTTGCAAACAAGTTTATTACTACTCTGGCGACCTCTATTTCCGTTAACAATAATTTTCCCAATTTTAGGCGTTTGTTTAACCATGACCACCTGCTTCGACTCGCAATGTTAAAATTCGGTGGCTTTAACTTTATTTGCTTAAACGTCACAGCATCGACAATTATGTCGACAACGAATGCCGTAATTAGGCCCAGTTTTGGTTTCTGTTGTTCGAGTTCAAGAATTTTTAAAAATTTCTATTCTTGGGAAACAAAATAGAACTACATCAATGATCTCGAACAACAGATACAAAGAACTGTAAGAAGTATTTTCTGATTATTCGCAAAACAAGTCTATTTCAGTGCCCGGTTTAAACAATCGTTGGCGTTTGTTTAACCATGACCACCTGCTTCTACTCGCAATGTTAAATTTTGTCTGGCTTTAACTTTATTTGCTTAAACGATGACGTGTTGCATTCTCCAACCAACCGCCATTATTTTCGGTGTTCCTTATATTTTCTCTACATTTTGCGCAAAAAAAATTGTATTAAAGAAAACATTTCTATTTATGTATAAACATAAATTTAAACTATTAATGGATAAACTGCCATTGTAATGGGGAAAAGCGACTACGAACGCTGTATGCCACAAAACTTTCAAAGTTAAAAAAAAAACAAAAAAGAAATGCCACAGGTAAATTATTTAGCAATTTCAAATGCAATTGTTGCAAGGAGCCTACGCAAACGGTGGCAATTTTTCAAAGCCACAGAAATGCAACGAACCTTGTGCTTACTGCTCTCCACCACCCCCCCAACCCCATAATGGGTAGCATTGTGTGGCCAACGAAGGAAAAGGTAATAAAAATGGCGGCGCAATTTGTTTTTTTTTTCGCAAATGCCTCACAAAAGAAAAATTCCGAATAAACACGCTATTTCCAGCTAAACGGAGGCGGCAAATGCAGAATTTCATTTTGAAAATGCCGCAAATTTTTGGTTGAATGTTGTTAAAGAGTTAAAGTTGGTTACTTCCGTTCAATCTGTGTGGGACTCATTAGAAGTCCGCTTATTATTTTTCTATAGTCGGTTTGAAGTTCGGTACGTTTTTCGTTTTGTTACATCTTCTTCATCGTGGTATCCTTATGACACTAAAATAATTTACTATTCGATGGCTACGAAAAAATCTCAATGCTTTTCAAATTTACAATGATTATGTCGGTTGTGTTTGTTTGTTTGCTTGCTTGCTCCAATTAAAATAAATTATATCGTCGTATCGTATCAAATATTCTAAAAACTAGTTATGCAATTTACACTTACACTTACACTTAGACATACAGTTTGCGGTTGCGTTTCCGTTTCCGGTTCTTTACAATTTACGTTAGATTTTGCTAAAACCTTAAGGGTCACTAAAAGTATATGACAACATCGGTGACAAGGCCACCGGCCTCGGCAGCCGTCGATGCGGCCGCCATACAGGCGGCATATCAATTGTTTTGCGCCAGCATTTTGCCGGCGGCTACCACTGGCCCGGCCGCTGTCATATGCGGCGGCATGCCCGGTTCACCGGCCTCGGCATACAGGCAGGAGCCTTCGCTGCACGAGCATGTATCGCCCTCGCGTGAACTGCTGCAGCACTCACTGCAATTGCGCGACGGTTCGCCGAGAACTTCGTAGGTGCATGAACCGGCCGAACTTTGTGGCAGCTGATGATCGTTTTCCATGATTTCGGGGAAACGCTGTTGCTTGTTGTGACATCGGTGCGAATTGGTTTTGCCACCGTTTTCGGTGCTGCTCTCAGAACGCATGGTGTCATTGCCATTGGCCGGCTGTTGGCCATGACTGTGACTGTGGTTGCTGTGATGGGGATGGGTGGGGCCATGGGAATGATGATGTGTATGGGCGTTGCTGTGGGATGTTCGTGAATGATCCGAACATTCGGAGGAACATTGATAGATTTGATGTGCCGACGAGTTTGGTGGCGGCATGTGTGCCGTGTGCAGTGGCTGATACCAGCCCTCGCCGGGTGGCGGTAGCGGTTGCAGGGGGGAAGCTAAAGCATCACAACTGTTGCAGGCTCTGCAATGAAAAGCACACAATATTATGGTAAGTTCGTAAAAAAGAAAAGATTTTCTATAGAACATTTTTTGTCGTCCGATTTTCTAAAGAAAATTTTCTGTGGGCAGATTTTCTATGGAAAATTTTTTGTCGTCCGATTTTTTATGGAAAATTTTTTGTCGTCCGATTTTCTATGGAAAATTTTTTGTCGTCCGATTTTCTATGGAAAATTCTTTGTCGTCTGATTTTCTATGGAAAATTTTTTGTCGTCCGATTTTCTATAAAAAAATTTTTGTCGTCCGATTTCTATGGAAAATTTTTGTCGTCCGATTTTCTATGGAAAATTTGTTGCCGTCCGATTTTCTATAGAAAATTTTTTGTCGTCCGATTTTCTATAGAAAATTTTTTGTCGTCCGATTTTCTATGAAAAATTTTTTGTCGTCCGATTTTCTATGGAAAATTTTTTGTCGTCCGATTTTCTATAAAAAAATTTTTGTCGTCCGATTTTTTATGGAAAATTTTTTGTCGTCCGATTTTCTATAGATACATTTTTTGTCGTCCGATTTTTTATGGAAAATTTTTTGTCGTCCGATTTTCTATAGATACATTTTTTGTCTTCCGATTTTCTATAGAACATTTTTTGTCGTCCGATATTCTATAGAAAATTTTTTGTCGTCCGATTTTCTACAGAAAATTTTTTGTCGTCCGATTTTCTATAGAACATTTTTTGTCGTCCGATTTTCTATAGAACATTTTTTGTCGTCCGATTTTCTATAGAAAATTTGTTGTCGTCCGATTTTCTATAGAAAATTTTTGTCGTCCGATTTTCTATGGAAAATTTGTTGCCGTCCGATTTTCTATAGAAAATTGTTTGTCGTCCGATTTTCTATGGAAAATTTTTTGTCGTCCGATTTTTTATAGAAAATTTTTTGTCGTCCGATTTTCTATAGAAAATGTTTTGTCGTCCGATTTTCTATGGAAAATTTTTTGTCGTCCGATTTTCTATGGAAAATTTTTTGTCGTCCGATTTTCTATAGAAAATTATTTGCCGTCCGATTTTCTATACAAAATTTTTTGTCGTCCGATTTCCTATACACAATTTTTCTCGTCCGATTTTCTATAGACAATTTTTTGTCGTCAGATTTTCAATGGAAAATTTTTTGTCATCCGATTTTCTATAGAAAATTTTTTGTCGTCCGATTTTTTATAGAAAATTTTTTGTCGTCCGATTTTCTATGGAAAATTTTTTGTCGTCCGATTTTCTATAGAAAATTTTTTGTCGTCCGATTTTCTATAGAAACTTTTTTGTCGTCCGATTTTCTATAGAAACTTTTTTGTCGTCCGATTTTCTATAGACAATTTTTGTCGGAATAGATGTTCTATGGAATATATGCCAGTGAATCCCTGTCAAATTTTTTTAGGATTAGAAAATCCTATGAAATTCTTACTTACCTTCCATTCGAACATCTCGAATTGTGTGTGCCCGTGGGCTGGTATTCACTCATGGCATGTCTGGGTGCGGGATAATGGATATGTATATTGCGGGGTGGCAGCTGAGCTGTTCCACCTGCTCCGGGCGGGAAATATGGAGGCAATGGTGGAGGATGCTGACCCGTAGGTGTTATCTGATAACGATTTTGTGTGCCACCCACACAAGGCAACGGATTATTGTAGTAATTCTCCTGTGGAGGACGTCCGCCAGAGGCCGCACACTGAGGGGCCATGCCCCAAGTGGAGAAACCGCCGGAAGAACTACTGTGTATGGAGGAATTCAAAGCACTAGATGGGGGGGGGGGGGGGGGGGGGGGGAAACAAGAAATAAAATAAAATTGGTAAATTTAAGACAACATTAAATTATTTTCCCATAATTCTTCAGAACTTCCAAAAGCAAAAATTCGAATTTAAAAATATGAATTCTCCCAAAAAATATTTCTGAATTATATTTTGTTTGTGTGTTGTGCCACTACAACTTACCTTTGATGCGTTGATATGCCCGAACCGCCGCTCTTGGAACTTTTCCTTGACGATTGTGGTGATCCGGGTGCGTAGCCACATGATGACGGCACTGGCGGAGGATGTTCCGGTGGTGGTGGCAAAAATTCTGACCAATTAATTTGTTCTATTAGTTTTCATGTGTTGAGTTTTTTTTGTTTGTTTGTTATTTATTTGTGTGTTTACAAAAAAACAGAGTGCGACATCGAGATACATTCAAAAAGGATGTTGGTGGTGGTTTCGGGATTAGACAGGATAATATGTAAAAGAAAAAGTAAATAATAAATAAATAAATGTGTTGCGAAAACAATTTAACATAAATACAGTTCATATAGAGGCTGTGGCTGGCCAAATGTTAGGAAATAACTAAATATCCCCTAAGGGGGATGGTGGGTGTGTTAAGGATGTAAGGAAGAATGTGGAATGGTTGGTGGTGCAGTTATTGAGGATTTAATGTAAATGCTATTTTTCCAATCAGCTCAATTACGTTCTTTGGGCATTATGATGATGATGATGGCCTAAGGCAGAGTTGGTCTTTCTTTCGCTTCGGCTTATTCTTAAGGGAATTTTGGCGGTGGGAGTGGAATTGGGTTTGACATGATAATCACTCATAATTGTAATGCGGCTGTTTGCTTGATCTTTTGTTATTATTTCCCCATTTTATTAAAGAGCTTTCACCAAGAGGAAGGGGATGTGAAAGAATACTACGTTTATTGGTCAGTAGAAAATAATGGCATGTGTGTGAATGACCGTAAATGGGTAATAGAAATTCCTATGTATTTTCATTATAAATCAAAAAGTCCGGTCGTTTGGAAGTATGGGAAATTTAAATATGTTATTAACAATTTTTGAAAAATCTCTCTATAATAAAACATGTTTCTAGGTAGTCTCGATTTTTATGGTTATTTTTTAAATCAAAGGTCGACTCGCATTCCCTCGTTGCCTAAGGCATAATAGTGAATGGATTAGCCTATTTTATGGGAATTTCATGTTCTTTTTCTTTGCCATTATGGCCTACTTTGCCATTGTGTCCCTTTTTCCCCCCCGGCAGCTACAAAGATGTGATTCAGTAAAAGGGAAAAATTCATTAAATGAGACAATTTTTTTTAAATTAAATTGTTGAATTGTAAATAAAATGTATTAGCTGTAAATCAAATTAATGCAAAGCGAGCTCATTGAAGTTAAGACCGAGGAGTAACGGAAAAACATAGCTAAGTAGTAGTTTCTCTACATTTCATGAAGGAACAGAAGAGCGATCTTCACCAGACGTTGTCTTACTGCTCCAGCTCTGAACGGTTAGTGATTGTTCTACAGATGTTACATGGCTGAGGGATGACCAGTATATTAATTTCGGTTAACCTATAGAAAAATTAAGCCTTTTCGTGGCAAATATTTTTTTCGATGTGCTAAACATCATATGAAGTGTCGAAAATATTTGACAAATCCACGGAGAGACTTAAGGAACAAACGGATAATTTGTTGGTCGCATGAAATGACAAATGGCCCCGATTTTAGGGTAATTCTGATAATTAAAAATCGTCCCCCCATGAAGTATGCAAGTTTCAAAATAATTTAAAATATTTTTTTTAAATAATAAACGCAATTAGTAGTCGAAAATATCGGCCTTTATGATTCAGGCTTTAAGAAATGTTAAATAGAGTCCCGGAGGGTCCACTGGGTTCTTAATAAATAATGACCGCTTCTGGAAACTTCCATACAAATTTTTGACAAAACTTTGCAAACCCACCACTAATGTCACCAAGTGGATATGATTCACATGCTCACATATGCGCGTACGCAAATGAAAGGAAATTTCCTCACAACATTTAATTATATATTTTTTAAATTTTCCCGAACAATAGAACCCCTTGGAAAGGTAAGTAAAGTGCATTTCACTTTCCTCAGGCCGAACCAGAACAGCTTCACTTCTTCTCAAACAGACCTAAACATTAGTGCACCACCCACTGAACGGAACATCCCCTTTTAATGAAGCATACTTTTAGGCTTTAATTTTAATACTGTGCCTATAATAATTTGCCTTTAAGGTGTTCATTCGTTTTACTTTCTTTCTAATCCTAATCCTTAAACATGGGCATGTTTTTTGCTCTGCCCTCTTCTGACGCAGTGTCTATTGACAAATCGTTAAGCATATTGACAAAGAAATTTTATTAAAATTGTATGCCCTCCGGTAATTGTATTTTCAATTCTCAGTTCAAAAACGTAAATACTTTAAATACCGCACAGCAAGAGGATTCTCGATAACAAGGACAAATAAAAGAAAACTTAAATCATCCTCCTCCTCCTCCAACTTAGTTGTCCAAATAACCACCCATCAGCCGGGGGTGGTCTTGTCAAGTAAAATTATTTGGAAACGCCAAGAATTTTCTCTTTATGTCAAAATAATCGAAAGAAAATTGAGAGAAATAACTCAGACAGGGCAAGAACACACAAAAGACAAGCAAGTTGCCACCACCTCTGCTTAAACAACTGTCAATGGCAATCAATTGATGTTGAAACGAGAAAACAAAAGGATATCAAGGATAACACTGTGAAGGAGGAGAATCCAAACAGAAAAAAAAAAAAACACCGGAATCAAATGAAACTGAATAAGAGACAAGAAAGAGAGAAAAAAAAAACTGTGCCCACTATTGAAAAAAACGAAATCCTTTTAAGCTTAACAAATCGAGTGAGAAAACAATGGTATTTAACCAAAAAGAAGACAAAGAGGGATGCAAAAAAAAACCAAACAAAATCGAAAGGATAATGGAATAAAACTGAACTAAAGCCAAGGCGGCGGAAGATTTCTCAATGAAATACCAAGTATGGGGAAATGATGGAAAGGGTTTCTTTGTGTTGTTTTTGTGCTACTATTTTTAAACTAACACCTACACAAGGGTTTAATGGGACATTGAAGCATTCCACTGGGCTGCTACATACCTGGCGGATATTGATGATAATTGTGTTTGCCCGCTGGACCATTGGGGCCACAATGATTGGCTATGCCTTCGGAGTTGGGGGAATGGGTGCCCGAGTCCTGATCAGTACTGGAACCGGAGGTCTTCATGCAGGTGGTCTCCGTCGAGGAGGCACCTATGATCATGGTGGTGGCATAAGGTGTAGGATTTTCCGGACTCTAGAAAAACAAAAAAAGAACATGAAGTGCTATTTTATTTGGTTTATACGTTTCTCGTTTAACTTACCTTGCGACAATTGTAGAACGTGCTCATATTGCGGGTATCCACTTCGGCATAATCAGTGCCACCGTCTGAGGTATTGTAATTCGATTGGCTGTTGGCATTGGACAATAGTTTGGTTTCGCTCAAACCGGAATCCTTGTCGGTGTCGGTGGTGCGCCAGCCTCTATCGATCCATAAACTGTCCTTGCCATTAATATTCAAAGCGGTTATCTCATTGGCACTGACTACTGTAAACGCAAAATCCGCCAAGCAAAAATGACCACAGAATGAAACACAAGCAAAACGGAGAAAAAACGAAAAGAAAAACAAAAGCCAGAGATTAGTTTAAGAGTCATCGATATGTGTTGTGTGCATATGTGAGTTGGCTTCCGCTTTTTTTTTCTATTTCGAGCAGTAATCAATACTGTCAATTTTCCTGTTGTCCGTCTGTCGGTCTGTGTAATTTGGGAAGTTTCACTTTTTGTCGTTGCTGCTAGTCTTTGAAGTTAATTAAGGTTTTTTTCCTGTGTCCTCACTCACTAACTATTTCTGTCTGTCTCTCTGATGTCCTTTAGTTTGTTTCATTTCTTTTTTTTTTTTTTTTTGGGAGATGAAAGCAATAAAGGAAGTCATTAGAGTGTCAAAAAGTGTAGAGGATACTACTCAGTCTGTCTCGCTGTCTTTGTGTGTTGTATGCAGCACGACAGAAATTAATTACTCTCTAGTCCATGATTGATTTTTTCTTTCGTGCAAGCTGTACTGTTTTTTCATTTTTCTTCGTAGGATTTAAAGTCCCCTGCAGGAAACGGAACTTGAGGGTTTTGGGTGTGTGTCTGTGTGTGTGTGCATATTGCATGAGAGACAAATTACCAGAAATTAAGTCGGAGAAATCAAATGAAGAGGATAAATGCTTAAGGACTGTTTAAGACATAATTAATGATGCCGAGAATTTAAAATATATTCGGAGATTACGAATATTTATAATAATAGGGGGGGGGGGGATGCCAGTCGAAATGTAGGCAGGCGGATTAACATAAGCTAAGAAGGTCAGTGAGTATACACAATTATATCGCGCACAGCTCACTGATTCGAGAGAACTTTCCCGCCTTTTCCCTCATGGAATGTTAAGGGAAATAGCTAAGTAAGAAGGAAAGATGTGTGGCCATTTAACAACCAATTATGGATACGCTTTCAAAGCAAAACAAAAAAAATTAACATGTCGACAATTTATAAGTACCAAATCATCAATTTGATCAGTACTCTAGATATAGGTCTTTATGCTTGTGGTGTCCTTAGAGGAGCTAAAGGCGAGGTATTTTCTTGACCGTATAACAATAAAAGATTGGAATCTGGCATCCTGAAATGCCATCAGCAAGGGACGTTGTCATGGTACTACACCCTAGAGGTATATGAAGGACAGCGATATCCGGTCGATTTTAAACGAATACATTTCGGTTGAAATCCTATTCAAATATCAGACACTTTTTCAGCGATTGTTTCACGGAAGACTTGTTAAGGACCAAGAAGAAATAAGCCAAACTGATTATAATGGAGAACATTGCAAATGTATGGAAAGGCATAAAAAGAAGTGTCGACACATAAACCCACGAACAACAAAGAAAGGCTATGGAAAGGTGTCTACATTTACCTAGTTCAATGGGAAACCGTTGTGCAATAGTAAAGGATGACAAAGGACATTCGACAAAGTATTGAAAATATTAGTTTACTTTACTTTTAAAATATTAGAATAATTTCATAAAGCTTTGCTTAATTTATTTGCTGATATTTTTTTGACCGTGTATTTTTTTTATTTTTAAGATAAGTTTAATTTTTTTAATGTTTATTTTTATTTAAATTTCTATTTTTTATTTATTTTTTTAATTTATGTTTTTATGTTAATTTTGATAATGTTATTATTATTATTTTTTATTTATTTTTTTTTAATTTATATTTTTATGTTTATTTTTATAATGTTATTATTATTATTTTTTATTTATATTATTATTTTTTTATAATTTTAATTTTAATTTTTTTATTTTATTTTATTTTATTTTATTTTATTTTATTTTATTTTATTTTTATTTTATTTTATTTTATTTTATTTTATTTTATTTTATTTTATTTTATTTTATTTTATTTTATTTTATTTTATTTTATTTTATTTTATTTTATTTTATTTTATTTTATTTTATTTTATTTTATTTTATTTTATTTTATTTTATTTTATTTTATTTTATTTTATTTTATTTTATTTTATTTTTTTTTTTTTTTTTTTATTTTATTTTATTTTATTTTATTTTATTTTATTTTATTTTATTTTATTTTATTTTATTTTATTTTATTTTATTTTATTTTTATTTTTATTTTATTTTATTTTATTTTATTTTATTTTATATTTTATTTTATTTTATTTTATTTTATTTTATATTTTATTTTATTTTAATTTTGTTTTTTTCATTTTTATTCGAAAACAGGCTTTTTAAGGAGTTTTCATTATTTGGGAAATAATCTTTATCTAGATATGATGAACTAAAGTTTTGCAGTTGGTGCTATTATTTTAACTGCAGCTACAATTTCTCTCGAGGATGCTCTGGGCACTAAAACGTTTATGTTTTTTCTTTATCAACCCAAGAAATATTTCAGACATTATTTTTGATGATTATTGTGCCCGGGATTTTACAGATGTCGGTAAATGTACTAGGCGATCGTAAAGTTCCCTTTTCTGTACAATTCACATAGGTTACCCTCAAAGTAACCACTTGAATGGATTTTTCATATTTGCCAAAACCATATCCTCACTCACCACTCAAATGTCCCATTTCTTTGGTTAGCTGATGACGCCTCTTAAAGAATAGCATGGCAGCTGCCGCCGATACCAGTATGGCCAGTAGCATTGTTATCACAAGTGCCATAAACCAGGTTTCATGCACCACCGTTGTTGATTTGCGTTGAGTGGTCGTTGTGGCCGCATCATCGGGCATGCCATCCACACCATTCGGATGATAGGCAAAATGACCACCCTCACCGGGCCCCGTATGGCCAGTGATGCTGCTGTGAGAGCCACTTGGATGGGCGCGTGGCGGATGCACTAAGTGTGCCGGATCCATGAACAAAGACACCTTAAGGGGAAAGGGGGGAACAAATTATTAAATATTGGCAATTAGTAATCAAATAAATGAAAAGTTTTTCGGAAAAAAATAGGGTTGAATTTTCGGAGGCCACGACAATTAAATCACGACGATGATGTAGATGTGCCTACAAGGCGCACCTGCATCATGCCTGTTGTGAGCTTGAGGAATTGTTCCTCTTGATTGCAGCATTGTTTAATATGTTTAAATAATTTAATTCTATTGTACTTGAACTTACCGGTTGCGAATAAGGACCCTCGCCAGCCTTTGTAAACGAATTCAAACGGACATTGTATGTGGCTCCGGTTGTCAGATTGTTTAGCAACACCGATGTGGTGGTGGCATTTAAAGTCATATTGGCTAAAACTTTCATTGTATTGCCAGCAGTCACCTGCAATGGGGGGGGGGGGAGAATAAAAACCAAACAAACAAACAATAAATACATAAAATCATGTACAAAGGAAAAAAAACTCATAGAACAACAACAACGACGACAACAATCATGAATACATAAAATACACATGAGAGCAAAGAGGGATCTAAATTCATAAAATTCATCCTTTTACATGTGGTTTTGCCTCCGCAGTTTTTGCTTTCGCCACCAAAAACAAAAACCTTTGAGCCAACAAAATAAAACTATTAATTATGTATGCTATTGCTATTGCCGTTGTTTTGTTGGTTAGCATTTTGGCTCCCTACTGGGAGCCAAGATGAAAGCATGGCATAGGGGGTGCAGGTTGAGTTTGGTAGCGACGAATCGTGACTTACCTCAATTTTGTAGCCCAACAAGTTGCCATTGTGATGCTGAGGCGGTGGGGATGACCATCTTACCCAGCCAGCCGTTAGATTGTACATGCCAATTTGTATGTTGTCAGGTGGTGCTGAGGGTACTGCAAACAGAAATCGGAAAAAAACAAAACAGTTCATATGAAAAAAAAAACTTTAGACGAAATGCGGGAGAACATAAAATAATAACAGTTTTCAACAGTACAAAAAAAAAACGAAAGAAATATCATACATATGAACACTGAAGAGGAAAAATTATCAGAGACGTGGAAGATAGAGAAAATAGTGTGCGAAAACGCCTGATAAAGTCCTGTGTGATTCGAATACCCAAAAAAAGGACAACATAATTTTCTAATTCTGAAAATTCTTATGTGACACAAACAAAAAGCAGCGTCAGCTTCTGATTTACATTGTCTGTCAATGAACAAAATTACATAATTTTTTTTCTAATTAAATTTTTTTTTTAAAATTTCAAAAAAAAAAACATTTTTTTTTATGTTTTCCAAAACTGGAAGCAAAATTAAAGAATTTTTTTATTTTTTTTTTAATTAAATTTTTTTTTTAATTTAAAATTTTTTTTTTTTAAATTTAACTTTTTTTTTAAGTTTAAATTTCAAAAATTTACTTTTTTCAATTTCGCAAAACTGGAACATAATTTTGTAAAAGTCCTATAATTCCCAAAATTCTTATGCGGAATCAACATAATTTAGTTGAAGTCCTCTAATTCTTCAACTTTTTTTTTTAAATTTAATTTTTATTTTTAAATTTAAAAATTTTTTTTTTTAATTTTCGCAAAACTAGACGACATAATTTTGTAAAAGTCCTCCAAAATTCCAAAAATTATTATGTTACACAAAAATATATCACAACGTCAGCTTCAGATTTACATTGTCTGTCAATGAGCAAAATTACTGATTTTTTATAAACTAAAACAAAAAATTTTTTTTTTAAATTTCAAAATTATTTTTTTTTAAATTTATTTTTTTTTTAATTACTCAAAACTGGACAGCATATTTTTTTTTAAATTTCAAAATTTTTTTTAAAGTTTAAAATTTTTTTTTTTTTAAATTTTGCAAAACTTGACAGATTAATTTTGTAAAAGTCCTCTAATTCCGAAAATTATTAGTTACACAAAAATATATCACAGCGTCAGCTTCAGATTTACATTGTCTGTCAATGAGCAAAATTACAGATTTTTTATAAATTAAAAAAAAAAATTTTTTTAGAATTTCAAAATTTTTTTTTTAATTTCTCAAAACTGGACAACGTAATTTTTTTTTTAAATTTCAATTTTTTTTTTTAAAGTTTCCATATTTTTTTTTTTTTAATTTTGCAAAACTTGACAGCGTAGTTTTGTAAAAGTCATCTAATTCCAAAAATTATTATGTTACACAAAAAATATCACAGCGTCAGCTTCAGATTTACATTGTCTGTCAATGGGTAAAATTACAGATTTTTTATAAATATATATTTTTTTTTAAAAAAATTTCAGAATTATTTTTTTTTAATTAAATTTTTTTTTTAAATTTCTCAAAACTGGACAACATAATTTTGTAAAAGTCCTATAATTCCGAAAATTCTTATGTGACACAAAAAAATATCACAGCGTCAGCTTTAGATTTTCATTCTCTGTAAATGAGCAAAATTAAAGAATTTTTTTTATTTTTTTTAATTTGAAAAAAAAAAATTTTTTTTATTTTTAATTTAAATTTTAAAAATTTTCTTTTTTAAATTTTGCAAAACTTGACAACATAATTTTGCAAAAGTCCTCTAATTCTGAAAATTCTTATGTTACACAAAAAAAAAAACACAGCGTCAGCTTCAGATTTACATTCTCTGTCAATGAGCAAAACTAAAGAATTTTTTTTTTTAAATTCCAAAAAAATTAAAGAAATCTTTGTTTTAAAATATTTTGTTTTAAAATTTCCAAATATTTTTTTTTTAAAGTTTCAAATTTTTTTTTTTTAAATTTTGTAAAACTGAACGACATAATTTTGTAAAAGTCCTCTAATTCCGAAAATTCTTATGTTACACAAAAATATATCACAGCGTCAGCTTCATATTTACATTGTCTGTCAATGAGCAAAATTACAGATTTTTTATAAATTAAAAAAAAAAAAAATTTTTTTTTTAAATTTCAAATTCTTTTTTTTTAATTTAATTTTTTTTTATTTTATAATTTGAAAACAATTTTTTTTAAATTTATTTTTTTTTTAATTTAAATTTCAAAAATTTCCTTTTTTCAATTTCGCAAAATTAGACAACAAAAAATATCACAGCGTCAGCTTCAGATTTTCATTCTCTGTCAATGAGCAAAATTAAAGAAAGTAAGTAGTAAACAGGTGACATCATAATAAACTCCTAGAATCCGTCAACATCGTTAAGGAGACACAAATGAAATAAGATGCAGTGGACTGATACACTGATTCGTTTATTAAGCCTCTTTTAGAGATTTTGTCTGATCATTTCTAATGTGCAAACCCTCGTCCTTCTGTCCTAAACATAACTAAACCTCTACACAGTTTTTTAAAATGTATATAAGCATGTGCCTCTACTGGAGTACCGCTTGCGGGTTAGAGGGTTAACCAACCTTCGCTGCGTTATAACTTTTTTTTCCCCCGTCGCGGGCTGTTTTTCTGGCGTTTTCCAATCCGCTGTTAACAGTTTTAATTTTTCCGCCAACCACCGGAGCTGGCATGGAAAGTTTCTGCGGTTATTGTGGGAGTTTTTTAATAAAATTTATTTATTTTATTTTTGTTTTTATTTTGTGGTAGCAGGCAGTGTTGGGCATATTTACCCACTCAATATTCAGTGTTAGCTGAAAAATTATGTTTATTGAAATTCATTAGCACACAAACGCACACACGCGCCACACCACCACCATGCCAACCGATCTGTGTGTGCGTGTGTGTGTTGTGGGCATAAGAGAATATTTTTAACTGCGGTTACCTTTAAAAAAAAAGTATTTCATTAAAATGGAAATGTAGAATGTGTTTTTTTTTCTGGGGATTTTTTTTCGTTAAGACCAACATTTCTGTTGAAGTTTTACATTTAAAATCGGGTGGCCTTTAAAGGGGATACTGGTTTAAAGGACCAAATAGAGTAAAACTTCCATAACTCACTGACGTTCCCCGTCTAATCCCTCATGGAATGTTAGAAAAGTTCAACTTACATTCAAATTGGAATGAAATTACATTCAAAAAATAAATGACATAAAATGTCCTTTTGAATGAGAAATAGCCATTATTCCGTAGAAAAGTTCCACGTCTCTCATCGGTTCATTGTCAAATGGCCGGTTGAACGGACGACGCACTATAGAGGAAAAAAAAAACCTTCCACAAGAAGTGACTTAAAGAAAATTCGACTCACAGAATAGAGTCGAGGTATGGAAGTTACACTGTACACACAAGTTTCTTTTGAAAAATTTAAATCAGTAGCTACAGTATGCTACTCAGTCCTGTAGCATCGACACTTGCCATCGCTGTCAACCTCTCACCATTCCACACATCAGCACTGTGCCTCATTTCGGCCAAAACATCCTTTCGCAGTATTTAGTCTATAAAGCATTTGCAAGGAAGTTTGCATTATCTCACAATGTTGTTCAATCGTAAACCGATTCATTTCATTTCACAGTTCCTGCTCGAAAATGCCCTCACTGGTTTTTATTTCATTGCTCTTTCTAGTGATAAATGTCCCGAGCAGAGCTTTAAAGGATCTTAGTTATTTTAAATCCGAGTTGTTGATTCAAAGAAAATTTATTTACTTTTATAAATTAATCCATTGACAGAAACCACAATCTTTCTGATTTATTTTCAATCCGAGTTCTTGATTCAAAGAAAATGTATTTACTTTTATAAATTAATCCATTGACAGGAACCACAATCTTTCTGATTTATTTTCAATCCGAGTTCTTGATTCAAAGAAAATGTATTTACTTTTACAAATTAATCCATTGACAGAAACCACAATCTTTCTGATTTATTTTCAATCCGAGTTCTTGATTCAAAGAAAATTTATTTACTTTTATAAATTAATCCATTGACAGAAACCACAATCTTTCTTATTTATTTTCAATCCGAGTTCTTGATTCAAAGGAAATTTATTTACTTTTAATCCGTTTTGTAAATTAAGCCACCATCTTTGTGATTTATTTTTAAATCCGAGTTCTTGATTCAAAGGAAATTTATTTACTTTTATAAATTGATCAGTTTTATAAATTAATCATGTGACAATCTTTCTGATTTATTTTATATCCAAGTTCTTGATTCAAAGAAAATGTATTTACTTTTATAAATTATTCCTGTGACAGAGGCCACAATCTTTGTGATTTATTTTCAATCCGAGTTCCTGATTCAAAGGAAATTTATTTACTTTTAATCCGTTTTGTAAATTAAGCCACCATCTTTGTGATTTATTTTCAATCCGAGTTCTTGATTCAAAGGAAATTTATTTACTTTTATAAATTAATCCTTTGACAAAAGCCACAATCTTTGTGATTTATTTTCAATCCGAGTTCTTGATTCAAAGAAAATGTATTTATTTTTATAAATTAATCCGTTTTATAAATTAATCCTGTGACAACCTTTCTGATTTATTTTATATCCAAGTTCTTGATTCAAAGAAAATGTATTTACTTTTATAAATTAATCCATTGACAGAAACCACAATCTTTCTGATTTATTTTCAATCCGAGTTCTTGATTCAAAGAAAATGTATTAACTTTTATAAATTAATCCTGTGACAATCTTTGTGATATATTTTATATCCAAGTTCTTGATTCAAAGAAAATGTATTAACTTTTATAAATTAATCCGTTTTATAAATTAATCCTGTGACAATCTTTCTGATTTATTTTATATCCAAGTTCTTGATTCAAAGAAAATTTATTTACTTTTATAAATTAATCCTGTGACAGAAGCCACAATCTTTGTGATTTATTTTCAATCCGAGTTCTTGATTCAAAGGAAATTTATTTACTTTTATAAATTTATCCGTTTTATAAATTAATCCTGTGACAATCTTTGTGATATATTTTATATCCAAGTTCTTGATTCAAAGAAAATGTATTTACATTTACAAATTAATCCGTGTAAAATTATCTTTTGTTCTTCCAAAAGATTCCAATGACACTTTATTAATTAATCCCCAAAAATGTCTTTGAAAATGTTCACATCTTTTCTAGTTCTTAATACATAAATCTACGATCTAAGAAAATAAGAAGAATCCAACTTACCATCTTCATAGGTTTGAACATTTTTCGAATTACTCGGCTGTCCTTCGAGTGTCTGAAAGAATGGCGCCAAAAAGAACTCATACTTGGTGTACTCCTTTAGATTTCCCACCACATGCGACTCGATCGATGGATTCAGTACGGTCATTATATTGTACTGCTGCGAGTTGGCGCTGACATCACGATAACGCACATACAGACCCTAAAACAACAATAAGAACAAAAAGGTTAAACGACAATTGGCAATAATTAACACGTAATTTTACATGAGTTTTGAGAAATTAACAATGCAAGTCAGCCTGACTGACAGTCGTCACATACATACCTCAACATATTTCTCGGTTACACTGACGTGCATAACCCAGTCCAACCTGACGGCGGTGGAATTAATGGCCGCGGCATCAATTAATTCAACGACCTGCAACAACAGCAAAAAAAAAAGAAAGAAAGACAGACATAAAAATAACGTGCGCATGAAAGGAGGTAAATTAATACGGGGCCAAAAAAAAAAAGGTTATGGGCAAATTATTGCAAATATTAATAAGGATTTAATAACTCATTAATTAAGGCCATATAATAGGCGTATTTTTTTGAGAGGAAAGCATGGAGAGTGAGAGAGAGAGAGAGAGAACAACATAGCCCAACCAATTTCAATGAAACACAATTTAACCGCCTCATGTGTATAAATATTTGTGTGGGCAGGAGAGGAGCGAGCATATGTGCTAGGACTTTATTTCGGCTTTAAATACTCTGTGAAATCCCCATTAAAATCCCAAACAGCTCAGCCTTCTCATCTCCTCCACTTTATGTGTTTTATTTCGCATTACCCCAAAAAAGGGGGGGGGGGGGGGGGGGGGGGCGGATATTAAAATACTTCACTGCCATCAGAGATTTCTGTTATTCATTTTTTTCTTTGGCAAAATATTGATTTTTTTCGTTTCTTGTGAAAAGTATTCCTTTGCCTGAACTGTACAATTTTCCGGGGGAGGGTGTGTGCTGGCCGTTTAATTATTTATTTACTAGTAAGTTGTAATGCGCCTATGGCGCCCGTTAATTTGCTTGAGAAAGTATTTGTTACTTAATTTGTTAATGAGAAAACTATTTTGTAAAAAAAATTTCGAAAAAAAATACAATTGGAAAAAAAAAATATGTGAAAAAAAAAATTGTGAAAACAAATTTTTGTTGAAAAAAAAATTTTTGTTGAAAAAAAAAAATTCGTTGAAAAAAAAATTTTTGTTGAAAAAAAAAATGTTTGCTGAAAAAAAAAATTTTTGTTGAAAAAAAAAAAATTTTGTTGAAAAAAAAAATTTGGAAAAAAAAATTTTGGAAAAAAAAAATGTTGGTAAAAAAAAAATTGGGGAAAACACAATTTCTGTACAAAAAAAAAATATTATTTTTTTTATTATTATTATTTATAGAATTATTATAGAATGCCTATTTAAATTCCTACGCACTGCGTGACAGAGTCAGTGAATCAGGGAATCAGTGTATCAGTGTATCAGTGAATCAGTGTCGAGGGTAAATATATATTAAGATTTGTTTGCCTGCTTGTCTGTGTGGGTTAGTGTTGCATTTCGATGTTGTAAACTATTATTTTTGTTGTTGTTTTGCTTTACTCCTTAAGCGTAATAATGCAAAAACCAAACCGAGTTGCGTGTGAAAATGTATGCATATATTCAGCAGATAAAATACGTTTGTTGTTGTTGTTGTTGGCTGCACTATCATGCCCGGAAGAATCGTCATCAAATGCACTCAGTATCGCATTTATTTATGGATGTTGGACCTTGGTGGGCAATCTTGAGCTAGGTTGGGCGTGGAATTAGAGAGTTCTCAAAAGTAGGACTGTAATGGTAAATCCTTTGTAATGGAGAAGGTATTGGTGAATGTGTATGAAAGATAATCCCACTCCCCCCGCCCCCAAGAAAAAAATAAGAATATAATGTATTAGGGTTTGCGATATTGCATAAGGAAAAATCACCCAGTTCTTCATATTTTTTGTGTGTGTTTTTTTTAAAACACTCTTTTTCCAAATTACGAAAATCTATTGTTGTATTTTTCAGAGTATTTTTTCTAATATTTGGGGTATTTTAAATTGGGTAATTTTTCATAAATTGTTTGGGGGATTTTTCAGAATTGTTATTGGGGAAATTTTCATATTGCCCTTTTTTGGGGGGATTTTTCATTTATTTTGAGGAATTCTTGGCTTCTTGTATGATATCTAGATCCTCGCCCAGTTCCTTAATGGAATGTAGCACTAGCAGATCCTCGCTAGGTTACACCTAAGCTGCGCCATCTGGACAGAGCTTGGGAATACCAAAAAAAAATGTGGTTGGCCGCCCCGACTCTAAGTATTTGTTCAAGAACTGCAAGTGCATGGACGAGCACTTGGTGATATGTACACTCATAACCATATACATAAATGCATACATACGAGCATTTGTATGCCTGTATGCACTCATAGAAATATACAAATGTATGCCTCTCGATGTGTGTGTGTGTGTGAGCATGAATGGCTGCTGTTATCTGTTAACAAATATTTATTTTACACTTGAATAAACGGGTCAATACAATATGATATCGCCCCGACGTCATCGTTGTGTTGTCGTTGCATGTATATGCATTGATATTTGTATTACAAAAGTACACAGACACACAGACACACATACTTATGTAAATATGCACACTTATACAGGCTATATGCAATAGTACATGTGATGTACGAATGCCTGTATGCACGAACTCATTGAAAAATCATCGTATTTTATTTTCGCTCTTTACCAAAAACAACAACTGTGCACATGTGTTTGTCCGTTTGTTTGCTGGTGTATGTAAATATATTTATGGTGATATCTCCTTTTGCTCTAGATGTGTTTGTGTGTGTGTGTGTGTGCAATGGCATAAATTAGTGTTGCATGAAATATGAGCGCTCACACAAATCCTTACAACAACAAATTCAATTTAAAATGTATGCGAGTGTGTAGCACACACACGCACACACATGTCTGTGTGTTGGTTTGTTCATTTGTTTGCAAGTGTCATTTGCTTTATGTCCGCCGTGTGTTGGTGTCTATTGGGGCCGCTGCTGCTGCTGCTACCGATGAGCGTTCCTCGCCTGCCCGTTGTGTTAGTGTGCAAATAATTGAAGATGAATTGCTGTTTGCCTGTGGTCGTTTTCTATACTTTTTTCCGCCTGTGATTTTTTGCATTTTCCCCGTGTGTGTGTGTGTGTTTTTTGGTCTTTCATTATTCGGCTATCGTCATGTGGGGCCCCATTAAATACAGTCATCACGTTTTGTTGTTTAAATGTAATCATTTTTTTTTTTCGGAGGGGCCGTCCAATACATAAATTGTATTCCTGAAGTGTTTTTGGTTTCTTTTTTTTTTGCGGGTGTGTGTTTTTTCGTTGTAGTCGACAGACAAATATTTAAATTTTCGTTAAAATTGTTGAATTTTAATTACGGATATTTTGGTTGTTTTTTTTCGTATTTACCGTTCCCAAATAGCATTGAGTTAATATTTGCGTACATCAGAAATCGTGTCGCCGACTACAAATTATTTGAATGTGGAGTACCGAAGACAAACAATGAAATTCTAGTGAAGACCTACCCCCGTATTCATAAAAATGTAAAACAGCTTTTTTAAGAAAATTTTTGGAAAATATAAAAACAATTTCCACAAATTTTTCTTAACAAAGCGGAGTTTAGTGCCACAGTCCGGAGTTATTGCCCCAACTTCAAAATAGAAAGTAGTCCCTGGTGTGAAAAAAACACCGACTTAATAAATATTTTTAATTTTTTTTTTAACTTTTGACATTAAGCAAAATTTTTAATGAGAAGAAATACTTTAAAAAAAGATAACATTTTTCGCAAACAAAAAAATAATAATCAATCCTTATAGATTTGGTCCAAAATGCAACATTATCTCGATTAAATAGAAATACTGAACGTTGAGTTCACTAAATCTGATATCGACGTTAGTCTTTAAAAGAAAAGTGAACTCGATACGAAATAAGTTTGAGAAGTATTAGCCGTGGATTTTAAGGGGTTCATCTCACCTCATGTAGTTTTTTTTTAGTGGGGTCTTGGCTGGAGACTTACTAGGCAGAGATTAATGCCTAGAAAAACATGTAAAAAAATTAGCTGGAGTTTGGTATCAACTCTAGGCAGAATTTTTTCTCTGCCTCCTTAATGGGATGTTGAGGAAAACTTGTGTGGCATCTTATTGTTCAGTGTGGTATTGTCTACATTTGGGATTTCATTAAATTCATCCATAAAACCCATGGCCCATTACATCCATGGCCCATTACACTTTTTGTGACAAATTTTATTCGCTTTTCCTTAAATATCATTTCAATTTCCGGTATCATGCGGAGGAAAAACGGATAAATATGAAATATAGCGGGGAAATGATTTTGTCAACTGTCTAATTGTATTTGAAGTTTTGAGTGATCGTAGGATGTATGGACAAGATAGCGCGAGACTCAGATTCTACTGGCTTCATGATAATTTACTAAAAATGGAAAAATTTTAATGCTTCATGATAATCTACAGAATATGGGAAAAAAAAACCACAGAACTCTGTTAATAAAAGTGAAACCGTATTTCAGATTCAAACGCACTGAAGGCAAAAATAAAAATAATTTAGCGATTAATTTTTTAAAATTTATATCAAAGATATCTCAAAGAATTTTTTTTTTATTTTTTTTTTCTTAAAAAATGATGCATTTTTTCAAATCTATGTCAACGAAATCTCAAAGATTTTTTTTGCTAATAAGAGCAGGAATCCGTTTTTTTAAAAGAAAAATTGTTACTAATTCTGTTAATAATAGTGAAATTGTATTTCAGATTCAAACTCACTGAAGGCGAAAATAAAAATAATTTAGTGATGCATTTTTTAAAATTTATGTCAAAGAAATCTCAAGGAATTTTTTTTTTTAAAAAAAGACCGGAAAACTTTGAAAAATTCAAGGAGAAATCAGTAAGAAAATTTGATTAGATATGCATTTTCAGTTTAAATGCAAAAAAAAAGAAAACTATAAAATAAAAAACATTTGGGCTCTAAAAAAGTACAAAAAAACCTATCGAGAGAAAAAATATTTCAGCTTTTTTTTACTCAAGAAAAATTAAAAAAAAAAAACGTTTTTCGCCATAACTCTGTTAATAACTGAATTTCAGGTTCAAATGCACCAAAAGTGAAGATATAAAAAATAATTTAGTAATGCATTTTTTAGAATTTATGTCACAAAAAAATCGAACAACTCGATCTCAAGTTATGACAGCTTATGTCGCAAAAACTTGAATTTGTTTAATCCACTGTCGTTTTAAAAAAACACAAAAAAAAAATTCTAGAGCTACGTGGGTTAAACAAAAGTGTAAAAAACCGAACGATAGAAAAACTGTGTGGCCAGAAAAATTAAAAAAAAAAATCATTTTTCGCCATAACTCTGTTAATAACTTTGAATCTACCAAAGGATTTAAATGTATCTAAGGCGAGGATTATAAATAAACTAGTAAGTTGTAATGCGCCTATGGCGCCCGTTGAAGAATGGGAAAAAAAAATTTTGAAAAAAAAAAATTTTTGTGGAAAAAAAAAAATTTTGTTGAAAAAAAAAAAATTTCTTGAAAAAGAAAATTTTGTTGAAAAAAAAATTTTGTTGAAAAAAAAATTTTGTTGAAAAAAAAATTTTTTTTGAAAAAAAAAAAATGGAAACAAAATATTGTAAAAAAAAATTTTTGTAAAAAAAAAATCTGGAAAAAAAAATTTTGGTTAAAAAAAAATATGGGGAAAACAAAATTTCTGTACAAAAAAAAATATTATTTTTTTTATTATTATTATTTATAGAAAATTATAGAATGCCTATTTAAATTCCTACGTACTGCGTGACAGAGTCAGTGAATCAGTGACTGTTTTGTCTCAAAAAATTTAATTTGTTTAACTCAAGGAAAAATCAATAACAAAATTTGATCAGAGATGAATATTTAGTTTAAATAATAAAAAAAAAACCCGGCCCAATGTGGGTTAAACAAATGTTTAAAGAAAAACCGAACGAAAGAATAAAGATTTTTCGCCATAACATAAAAATCCGGCCGTATGTGGGTTAAACAATTTTTTAAAGAAAAACCGAACGAAAGAATAAAGATTTGTTCGCCCTAACTCTGTTAATAACTTGGAACTGTTTTGTTGGATTCACGTGTACCCAAGGCGAGTAATAAAAATAATTTTGTGATACATTTTTTAAAATTTATGGAAAAAATTTAAAAAAAAAAATGGGACAATCAAATTCTAGCTATGACAGTTTATGTCTGAAAAAAAATTCATTTTTTTACAACATAAATCTAAAAGAAAAAAATTCCACCAAAAAAAATGTCGGAGATTTTTATACTCAGTGGACACAAATTGAAGAGATCATAATTGTGAATTCCATTTCTGCTATTCTTTACCGAAAATACAATACACGTTTTAGAGAAAGCAGTAACCTATCTGAAATTTGCTTTAAAGAGAACTCAGCCTTTAGGAATCGAAGATTTATTTGCAATAATTTTACATCAAAATTGTAGAGGTCATACTTGTGAAATCCAGAGTAACTGAATTCCATTTCTGATATTCTTTACCGAAAATACAATACACGTTTGAGAGAAAGCAGTAACCTCTCTGAAATTACCTTTAAAAAGAACCCAGCAATAATTTTTCGATTTCGCCCACGGTGGTTGCCTCAGGTCCTTGGCACAACTCATATACTCATTACTTCGTATACATATTTGAGCTGCCAACACTTAGCATTAACTTTATCCAATTACATTTAAGTCATGTTAACTTTATTGTTTTAACACTTTACAGGCTATTTATTATATTCGCATTTAAACAACGCGCCGTTCGGATAATTAATAAACTTTGTGTACGGTGTTTTCCAAGTTCAACTTTCAAAAAATTAAGTTTTGTAGATTTGAATTTACTGTCTGCGGCTATTTTTCTGTTCCCTGCTACAAGTTGCACAAAGTGTCACATAAAGATTTGCATACACGATAATCACACAAGGCGAGGAAACCAAAACGAAGATGAAGGAAACCCAAGCCTAAACACAAACTGTAAAAGTTAAGAAAAAAAAAAATAAGATACCAAAACAAAAATAAAAACCGTGTGTATGAGTGTCCGTCTGTCGCGGACAAGCCGGACACCTATACTGGGCCAGACTAACAAAGTATTTACCGCAAATTCAACATGAAAAATCTATGGTAAATGCTTGTTGCTGAAACACCAGCAACAAGCGCCAGCCAACCATAGGCGTTTTCCACCACGGACCGGCTAGCCCGCGCTGCCTGTCAGCTCGCCACATTCGTGTGGTATGTGACAATATTAACGTACACAACAGTTACAAGCGAGACATTCAAACGATGGCGGGGCAACATGAGTTGCATGTTTGAGCTGTGTTTATTAAACATATTAAATGTTGCATTTGCCCCCCCCCCCCCACGGTATTGCCACGGTAATGACTGGAAGCGTGGGCTGTTTGTTGTGTTCGCTTCATAAACCGATAAAGAAAAGAAACCCAAAGTCATTCTTTTGGTTTACAGTTTGTTCGTTGTTGTTGTTGTTGTTTGTTGTTGTGGCTGGTGCTTGGCCAAAAACATGTTGCTGCTGTTGCTCTAGAAAACAATTTATGCTTCAAAGTTAGGCAAAATCTGTTTGTTATCTTTAGAATTTTGTTTGGCTCCACGATAAAAACCAGCAAATGTTTTACATTTGCCTTAAATAGAGTGGGGAGATTTCGATTATGTCTGGCAAGTGGGTTGGCTGGTTGTTTGGTTCGTTCATTGGCTGCTGCCGAGGTGGATAACCCACTTTGTTGTCTCTCCCTATCTTTGTTGAACTCTAAGCTTTCAAATGTCGTCTTAAATGAATAGGGGATTTTTCGCCGACAATGTTGTTTTATAAATGTCTTAATTTTAGAGCAATTCACCAAACACACGCTAGCACTGGGTAATTGGCTTAACGGCTTTGGTCATATGCGACTCCAAGTTAACGTTAACTTCATAGGTCAATAAAATATGGAAAAAAATTAACCAAAAAAAAAAAATATTACAAAAAAACTTTTCAGCATCTAAGGTTGCAAACAAATTTCATATAAATCAAAAATTAAATACAACATAGGAGCCATGCGACAGGGAACGCATGCGACTCAGGTCGCCATCACATTCATTGTGAACTCCCACAGAAGTCCTACGACAACCTTGGTTGCAAGTAATTTCGTTTTGTTGCTGGACAAATGTCAAGCCACCAAAGTAGCATCTGCTTTGGTTGCTGGCAGCAGAAGAACATTTTAAGGGACTGTCTGGACCTTCTACTGCTGTCACAATTCAAGCCACGTACTAGGGCGACCACTGTCGAATGCAATTCAGTTTGCATTTGAACGGCGTTACCTTAAAAAAAATCCAACCAATTTTGTTCTCAACTTTAAGCAGACAATTTTTTAATTTTCTTTCCCCCTACCGCCCCCCTCTCCCACCTCACTTGTTGGACTATCATTAAGCGTTATTCTGTTTTTATTTTCTTGCTTTTTCGGAATATAAAGTAAAAGTATTCTCAACTGACTGTCTGGCCGTGATGGAAAGAAATAACTACGAGGGCTGGTTTGGGGATGTGGAAAAAAAACACAACATGAAATTTCCAAAAACCACTCCACTAACAAAAAAAAATAAAAAAAACTGTGAAAACACTTGAAATGTTGATCCGAGAAGAAAATAATAACGAGATGTCTGAACAACAACACAACGAGTGGCTGGAGCATCAAGGAACGGCAAGAGGACGCAACAATACAACAACACTTTATAGAACATAAACAGGACCCTTGACTTGCATTATAAGGATTTCGTTTCAAGCAATGTTTTTCTTTTTTTTTCTTTCATTCCCTTCCAAGTAAACTGAAGAGACGGCGAATTACAAAAAAAAAATGACAAGGAAGACAGGAATTCTTAACACAGACGGAACAAAGTATTACAGCGAGGATTTTGTTCCGAGATAAAATCACAACAACAGAAAATACAGTTTTAATTGAATATTTTCCACAATAACGTGGGAATTTTCTCCAAATATTGATTCCAGATACAAAAAAAAAAAAAGTATCTTTTGTGAGATCCGGTTAACTTAAACTGTTTTCCACTTGGACGAACAACAAGACAACAACAACAAAAACAGTATCCTTAACATATCTTCCCTGAACTTTTTAGGAAAACAAAAAAAAAACCCAGACACAATCAATAGTTACAAAAGACATGCAACAGACAGACGAATAGTCAGACAGCCCAGGACTACAACAGACCACTCATTCCCATTCGTCGTTCCACAATCATCAGACATCAAGTGTAAACCCCAACATCAAGGAGCAGAAGGAAGTCTAAAGCAGCACAAACAATTTCAAAGCGTTAATAAAAATATTGAAACTGACAACTCGGTCCTTACTCGGCAAAACAAAAAGGGCTCCTTGCAACATTGGTTACTTGCAGTCGTCGTCCATGGACTGTTATGGCCCGGAATGCCATGTTGTAAACTAAACACGCACTTTGACTTGTTCTTTTCTTCTTTTTTTTCTTCTTCTTCTCCCTCCATAGGACGAACTGTGCAGCAGGCAGTCGTCTCGTTCAGTTCGGTTTGTTAAATTAGAATAGAGAGCAGTAACAATTCAGCTTACTTTGTTTTTCTTTTCTTTTATATTCCTTACATGTGCAAACTTGTTAAAGTAATTGGTTTACTTTGCCCGGTTTGTTGTTGCTGTTGTAGCTTTTATTACAAAGTTCATAAATCTGTAATAAAATAATGCTAAAGCATATGCAAATTGTTTGATGATGGGCATAAAGTAATTCGATGTTGTTGTACAACAGTCAGACATCGTGGTGGATGAGTGATATTGTTTGAATTTTAAATCACTTATACGCAGGGTGGTATGTTAAACAGCAAGTCTAGGGGGTCGCATGAGTAATATTAATATTATTTATTTTATTTTATTTTATTTTATTTTATTTTATTTTATTTTCATTTATTTTATTTTATTTTCATTTATTTTATTTTATTTTCATTTATTTTATTTTATTTTATTTTCATTTATTTTATTTTATTTTATTTTCATTTATTTTATTTTATTTTCATTTATTTTATTTTATTTTATTTTATTTTATTTTATTTTATTTTATTTTATTTTATTTTATTTTATTTTATTTTATTTTATTTTATTTTATTTTATTTTATTTTATTTTATTTTATTTTATTTTATTTTATTTTATTTTATTTTATTTTATTTTCATTTATTTTATTTTCATTTATTTTATTTTCATTTATTTTATTTTCATTTATTTTATTTATTTTATTTTATTTTTTATTTATTATTAATTACAATACAAAGTAAATTTATATTCTAATTTTTGGGTCCAAGGGTAAACCGGGTGACAAAGACCATATGTTTAGATTTTTTGCAGCGACAGACCAAAGCCTCTGGTGGGAATCGAACCCACAACCCCCACGCTGATAGGCAAGCACGCTACCAACTCGCCTACCGGGGCGCTTATATTTTATTTTATTTTATTTTATTTTATTTTATTATTTTATTTATCTTCATGCCATTGAAATTAAGTGGAAATTTCGGACTAATGTAGAGTCATCGTTTTCCTTACTTTCTACCGATGTTTCATCCTGTAAAATATTTAAATTTCAAGTCTAAGGGAAAACAAAGTTTGTCAAAAACCCATTATTTTGCAATCCATAAAGAGTCACTTCAATGGTTTCGTAATTTGCTTGTATAAGTTATATAAATTTATATTTAAAAAATAATGGCGTATAAGTAATACTATTTATTGTTAAAAAATACAACTGAATTACGAGTCTCTGCTGCAGCTAAGAAGATTCAAACTTTGCCCGCTTCAGCCAATAAGAAAAAACCAATAAGTTTCACATAGGAAAATTTAATCGCACTGCAATCGATAAATTTCAATATTCTATAAAATATACATTAGTACTTCGGGGCGTATGATTAATATAAGCTAATCGTGCCATTGCCAATTTATGTTTTTATCTTAATGTTCGACATTCCATTACTCTAATAAATACTCCAGAATTATTATTATTTGAAATATCTCAATTCTGCGTGGAGCGGGGCGGTGGGTTCGGAATTTCGAAAATAAATTGAAATACATAATCACAAATATCGTTTGCTATAATTTGTTTGCGTGAGGCCATTTCATAAATCCCAACGATGAAAATAATTATTATGTTCTCAGAAAAAAAAATTTTGCACGGAATGGGAAAAATAATTCCTGGAAGATTACAAGCGAAACGAAAGAAAAACTGAACAATTTCCCGCAGGCAGCAAGATAAATAGAAACAAATTTCACTTTCACGTTTAACCCCAAAGATTTGCGAACAAAGTGTACAGCGATACTGAGAGAGAGAGAGAAAGTGTTCGAAGCATCAAATCGATAAATTGAAGGGCTTCGTAGATTTTCCCCGTAATTTGGGATTTTTCTGCTTTCATTGCCAGAAAAGGCGGGCTTCAATAAATTTAAATAACTCAGCCAAGGAGAAATCATTGGGTAGGGAGGAGGAAGACTTTGGTGCGGGAAAACGAAATGAAATAAATTTATATTAAAGGAGAACAAAAAGAATGGGAAGAACAAGCAAATATATATATGTATATGTCTGTAAGGATAAATACAACATACAATACGATAAAAAGATTTGCCTTAGGCCAACGACAGACTGCAAAACCAAAGCAGCAAAGAGCAACGGATACCATGAACAGCGTGTAGGCATAATAAATGACAGGGTTGGGAGAAGTGGGGGGGGGGGGGGGGCTCCTGGTTGCAGGGGTGTTGAGCCCTGCTAAGTGGTAATATCAATCATTGTTAATGCAGTGTAGCATATACTTACTCCAGGCCAAAGCCTCATATGAATAGAAAGTACACGAAAAAAGAACGAAAAAAACCCCAAAGACTCAGACGCACACATAGAAATGCATGCATACAAAACATACGTGTGTGTATGTGTTAGTCACTGTATTGCGATGTGTGCGAGTGTGTGTGTGTTAACAAATTAAGCCAAAATGCAAATTTAGCCTTATTTTCAACATAGAACACAGAATATAAGGAATCAGACCAAAAGTCGAAGAAAAACAGGGCAAATACTAACAGTGAAGGAGAACTAAAGACTCAAATGGATGAGAAGGTAACGGGATATTTTGCAAGAGGGTGGAAGACATAAACGAGGGCAGATTGGCGGCAAGAACAAATTTAGAAGATTTTGAATTGTTTTCCCACACCCGAACGTTGTGTTGTCGTATCCAAATGATTTTCCCGTAAGTCCAACTGCATCTCAAAAAAATCCCTCTAAATGTTTTCTTCGAAGAGTCTCAATAAGCTTTCAATAATTTCACTTTCGCATTGGCTTCAAGCTGCCCTCGTATGTCAGACTTTACTTATACCGAACACTATTTGTCTCTATATATGTGTATGTGTGTATTTTTCTCATTCTACTTGCTCCTGCTGCTGTTGTCCTTTCTTGGCTGTGGCTCTGGCTGTTGCTGTTTGGAAGGTGTTGTTATGCACATTATTTTTCATATTGCTCGATTTATAAAATTATTCACACAATAAATTTTCTTGATTCCCTTTTTACTCCACGTTCTTCGACATGATTCGCACCCCCCACCGCCCGCCTACAGAGAATTTCTATACACCCACATCTTCGCCGTTGGCTTCCATTTGAATTTTCAAATTCCATAAGAGTAACTAAATATGAATTATGTGTGAGTGTGTGTGTGTGTGTGTGTGTGTCATACAACACTTATTTTATGGGGGTGCTGGAGAGTCAGGAGAAGGTACGAGAAGGTTATTATGATGATTTGATTCCCTTTTCGCATATTTGCAAAATGTGAGTATAACGGAATTATGTTTTTCTGGGCAATTTATTTGCACCAGAAAGAAAGAAAAAGAAAAACGTGGGAGAGTAGGGGCATCAACGGCATCTTGGGTGGTGGGTGCAATTTTCTTGCATAGGAAGGAAAGATGTTAGATTTGAATGGAATTTCGATTTAAAAGTTAGCAACATAAGGGTCGTAACATAAATCTTCATGTGTAGGGGTAAAATGTGGCTTTCAGATGAATATTTTTTCCGTGGAGGGTTCAGTTTTCTGTTTTTTATCAACAAAAAAAAAAACACACACACACACAAAGATCTCTGTCGATTTATACATGAATCCGGATTATTCAACATCACTTAAATACTTTTTAGCATGACTGGGTACCTGTTGTTAACCAATATGACCTAGGAGGTCACTTCACTTGATATCAGGAGTCAACAGAGTTCTCAAACAAATTACGCTGGGAAGAAATAAATCTAAAAAAAAACTGATACAAATTGACTATATTTTCCATTAGCAGCTAATCGGAGTCGACTGTATATTATAAAGGGTTTTCCATTTCATTTTATAATTTTCATTACCCAACCTTTGTCTCAAAACTGCCTTTACATGTTTAATTTCTTAAAACAGCCAATTATTTTCATTTTTGTTCTTCTTTTCAAAAAAAGAGGAAACTTTTTTTTCATTTGCATTCAACTGATTTCTTTAAAACATTTTTGTATTCTACTTTATTTCAAAAAAAGTGCATCTAAACTTGTTCCAATCATTTACACAAAAAAAACCCCCCTTTGCCACCTGTTCGTTTATGAACTTAACAGGCAACCACCTTTTAATTATTTGTCTAAATTTCTTTTCATAAAGGGAAAACTTTGCCTTGCACATTCACCTGAATAGAAATAATTTCATGGTATCATTTTGCATTGCTTTGAAACTGGGAACAAATGAAGACTTTGGTATTTTTTTTTTTTTTTTTTTTTTTTGATAATCAAAAAAAACATTTCTGTTTTCCCAATGTAGGTATGCTGTTGCCAAGATATCTGTTATTTTCATTTCTCAGTATTTAGTGTTTTTCTTTTCGAACACAAAAATATATTTGAATATATATTTTGCAAGTCCTTCGCAGCAGAGAGTTCGTTACAGTTCAGTTGCCTTCAATACAGTTGTTTGTAGTTTATTTCCTTTTCTTTTGCAGAGGTCTTATTATTTTCTCTCCTTGTTGTTGGTGTTTTTTTTGTTTTTCATATTTCCAATTATAATTTCAATTTTCCACTATTGCTCTGCTGGCATTGTTTTAATTGCTGCCATTTGTTTTTTTGCTATGTGTGTGTGTGTGTGTGTTTGTTTGTGTTGCAAACGAAACAACACAAATTTTGAAATATTTCCTTAAAACAACCATAAATTCTGTCAGAGTCAGCGGGAGAGGGAGAGTGAAAGAGAGAGAGAGAGTAGTTCCTATGCACCAGTTCTTAGAACTGGCCTACCACATCCCCGTGGCTTCTTCTTCTCCTCTGTTAACATAAATCACTTTGTTTTCCTTTCCCGTGTCCTCTTCCACTTTACCTACGCCCCCCTTTCCATAGTCATAATAGTTACAAACGCATAAATTGTGTACTTCTATTCTGTTTTTGCTGTATGCGTTTTTATGTTCATTTTTTTTTTTTTATTTTTTTATTTTGTGCTGAAAACGAGATTTAAAAATTTGGGTCAATTGCTGCTGAGTCGATTGTATAACAGAGAGGGAGAGAGCGGAGCATACAGCCAACAACATTCCTTCATATCATACACATGCACATACACATTCACACGTACATGTATTCATTCATTCATACATGAATGAATGAAAGTATTCATTCTTCCATTCATTCTGGGCCAATTGCAAACTGTTTCTTTAACGATTGTTCTTTTTGTTGTTTTTGCAAGCATTGCAAATATCCTGATGTCCTTTTTGTTTTTTTTTTTCTCTCTCTCTCGATTTTTTGTTCCCCGAAATATGAGTTAATATTGACACAGGTGGTGCTGTTGGGTGCTGTACCAGAGATGGAAATGAAAACAACAATGGTGGAAAACGAAAAATGGTTGATAAAATACACGGCGTGCGAGAGACCCAGAGAGATAAAGAGACAGACTGCCACAATGCATTGCTTGAACAGTGTTTCAATATCAAAATATCATATCGCCCTTAAAACAGAAATATTTACAATAGGTTTAAAGTATGTTTTTATAAAGCAAATTTGAACTTTAAACCTTTCGTAAATGTTTATGAACACGGGCAATAGAATTTATAAATCTCCTTAGTCAAGGAAGTGATGGCAATACAAAGTAGAGAAATATTACACTGGAATACTTGGTTTTTACGAAAAAAACATTTGATGGCACCCAGTTCCCGAGGGCACCCAGTTCCCCAGGACCTGAAGGACATAAAAAGTATACAAATATTACAGAAGTGTACTTGGTATTTTCAAAAATTATATTTGTGGTCACCTAGATCGCTGGTGCAAAGACAGATTGCGAATATTTTTAAATAATATTTTGGAAAGAAAAAAAAAAAATTAAAAACAATGGTAACCAAATTGTTTTAAGAAAAATGTAACATAATATTTTTAAAAAAAAATTTTTGTTAATTTTTTTTAATATTTTGTTAAAATTTTTTTTTAAAGTTTTGAATATGAATATTTAAAAATTTTTTTAAAAAATATTTTGTTAAAAAAATCTAAAAATATTTTGTTACATTTTTTTTAAAACAATTTTGTTTTTAATATTTTGTTATAAATGTTCTTTAAAAATATTGTGTTTTTTGTTAAATTTTATTAAAAAATACTTTTAATAAACATTTTTTAAAATATAATTTTGTTTAAAAAATTTTTTTTTTGTTAAAAAAATGTTTGTTAATATTTTGAAAATATATTGCTAAGAATTTTTTAAAAAAATATTGTGTTAAGAAATTTTTTTAAAAATATTTTGCAAAATTTTTTTTTTTTTTAATATTTTGCTAAAAAAAATTTTTTTAATAATTTTTTTTAAATGTTTTGAATATGAATATTTTTACAAAAAAATTAAAAATATTTTGTTATACATTTTTTTTAAAAATATTGTGTTACAAATTTTTTGTTAAAATTTATTACAAACATTTTTTTAGGAAAAAAAAGTTTGTTAACGAAATATTTTTAAAAAAATTCTTAACAATATATTTTCAAAAAACTAACAAAAATTTTTTTAGTAAAAAAATATTTTTAATAAAATTTAACAAAAAACAATATTTTTAAAAAAAATTTATAACAAAATATTTTTAATTTTTTTTTTAAAATATTCATATTCAATACATTTAAAAAAAATTGTTAACAAAAAATTTGTAAAAAAAAAATTTTTTTTAGCAAAATATTTTAAAAAAAAAGTTCTTAACAAAATATTTTTAAAAAATTCTTAACAATAAATTTTAAAAAAAAAAATGTTGACAAAATATTTTTAAAATTTTTTTATATATAAAGAAGTTTAAAAACCTTTAATTAAAAAAATATTTTTAAAAAAAATTTAGAATTTATATATTTCACAAGATAAGGACAGTATGAAAAGAAAATTTGTAGGAATACGGGGATTGGTATTCATGAAAAATATGTAAAATATGTACGAATACGGGGGGCAAGAGCACATTTTTAATACATTTCTGCGTGAAAATTGTTTTTCAATTTCTACAATTTGCATTTTCTTAACAAAGGTTTATAAAGCTATTATACATGTTTATGAATGCGGGGGTTATTCTTTTTATTTTGCTGCTGTCAAACATTTGCCAAGCCAACGGGGAAATAAAATGAAAAAATATTGTGCAACCGCAGAGAAGATTTTAAAATGATCGCATTTTCTCCGTTACTCAGTTACAAGTCGGAGTGTTACACAAAAATCAACCAGCTTTCCTATGCAAACCACTGTAACCGTTCCATTTATATGACGACAAAGCTAATGTTATCTTCAGGTCTTTCAAAGTGACATTTCCGGGTAAAAGAATCAATCGTGGTGGCACAGCCATCACTGTGTGCCATTATTCATACGAGAGAATTAAAGTAACCGTAGGGAAAAGAATTCTCCTGTTAACGAAATTCAGTGCCGTGCAACTCACTCAACATTCGTTGTACAATTCCGCGAAAACTCGTTCCATCTGGCGAAGTTTTATTTTCATTTCCACTCGCATGCATGAGTGAACCGAAATATTTTGCATACACTTTGTCAGTGCGTCACAACAGCAGCCCATCCCCACCCTAACGTGGATGTCAATCGGGCATATTTCTGTTTTGTTTTTGCTTTAAAATATGATAAACTATGACAGCATGAAATTACAATCGCTAACATCATGGTTCAGGGCTATCTCTCTTCTCTTCTCTATGGCCCCATTCTCGTAGCTATTTTCATATATATTTTCATGAGCGCAACGACTCTGACTTACCTTGCCACTTAATACCACACGAGCCTCGGATATCTCACTGGGCGGCACCGTGCCGGATTCGGTGCCCAGTGTTTTTATCACATTCGATAAGCCTGAAGGTACTGATAATCCATGGGAATTTTCAGCACGTACCAAAAACACATATGCCGTTGCCGGTTTTAAGCCAGAAATCTGTAACAAAAAAAAATAGGGGAAAGAGAAACGGAGAAAAAACATAGTGTGATGAAAACGTTTATAGATGGAGTACAATTTTACAATAGTTTTTTAATTGCATAAAGTTTTTCAGGCAAGCTTGTGCGCTTTTTACTAACGAGATTTTTTGCAGGTTTTGTCCGCTCAGCTTCACTTACGAAACTTTTGCAATAAATGGCAGAGAATATAAAGTTAACACACAACGTATGAAATATTTTCCATATGAAATTGTGTAGTTTCAGGGGAGGGCCATAGAAATTAATATAGTGCTTTTTAAAGCAATAATTTTAAAGCAGTTAGTGAATTTTTCAAATCAAACGAACGAAATGATAGTTGAGATATTCATTCTTGAGGCAAAGACAATCTAGTAAGCTAGTGGGAAGACGTACGAACTTTTCCTACCGATGGAACGAGCCGTTGAATTTTAACAAAATTATTAATGACATCTGAAGTTTGCAGCCGAAAACAGACAAACTCGCGTCTGTCAGTCTTTACCTTTAGGTAGAGAATTTTTCCGCTCAAACAAAATGTTAGTTTTGAAAGTGATTTGCCAAAGACAAAGCCTTATAATCGCGCAATAAATTTGAACTTTAAAACGTATAAAACTGTGTTAAGTTCGGCCACTCAAAATTGTCTCCTTGCTTCACCTCCACAATATGCCAATGGGACAGTGGCAGCATAGGGTGTTGTAGTTGTGGGAGCCTAAGGTTCCCAAGAATACTTGTCTTGGAATATTCTAGAATATCAACATTCATAGGCAAGTAGGTCAGATTATTTGTTCAATCGTGTCAGAGAAATTTAAAACACAAAGCTTAACTTTTTGCATATTGTTTCCCCACAAAACCCAGCATGTCCCATGTTAGTCGACTACCATCACCCGAGCTTTTCATATGCTGTACAAAAGATGGTTCACAGAAGTCTTTAGGCAATTTTTGTTGTTACTTACCGTTATCTGTTGATCTGGTACTCGATGAGCTGCTATGACCCAGCCAGTCTGCAAATCCGAACTGAAATATTCCACAGTGTATCTGGAATTAAAAGAGAATAAATTAATAAATTATTAACAACTAGTAAGTTGTAATGCTCCTATGGCGCCCGTTGAAATACGGAAAAAAAATTTTGTTGAAAAAAAAAAAATTTTATGAAAAAAAAAAATATTGTTGAAAAAAAAAAATTTTCTTAAAAAAAAAAATTTTTGTTGAAAAAAAAAATTTCTTGAAAAAAAAAAATTGAAAAAAAAAATTTTTTTGGAAAAAAAAATTTTGTTGAAAAAAAAAATTGGAAAAAAAATTTTATAAAAAAAAAATTTTTGTAAAAAAAAAATTTTGTATAAAAAAAAAATTGGTAAAAAAAAAATTTTGGAAAAAAAAAATATTGGTAAAAATAAATTTGGGGAAAACAGAATTTCTGTACAAAAAAAAATATTATTTTTTTTATTATTTATTATAGAATTATAGAATGCCTATTTAAATTCCTACGTACTGCGTGACAGAGTCAGTGAATCAGTGTCGGGGGTAAATATATATATATAGAAAATATTAAAAATGTTCTAATATCTAAATAACCAATTCTTCACATAAAATTATCATAACTCAAAAACAACTGGCCCAATTTTGTTAAAGTAGGTTTAGAAAAATTTAGATTTACTTTCCCTTTAATAATTTTTCTAATCCAAGTAATAATTTCGGAGTTATCAACAAAATAAAGGCGAAAAAAAAAATATTTTTTTTTAATAATTTTTTTTTAGTTTCTCCACATAAAATTATCATAACTCAAAAATAACTTGTCCAATTTTGTTAAAGTAGATTTAGAAAAATTGAGATTTACATTGTCTTTAAATTTGAATTTATTATTTTTTTGAAACCAATAATATTTACGGAATTATCAGTAATATTAAGGCAAACAAAATATTATTTCCGTTAATGTTTTTTTTAAATTTTTCCTCACAATTTATCATAACTCTAAAACGGCTTGTCCAATTTTTTTAAAGTAGATTTAGAAAAATTGATATTTATATTCTCTTTAAATTTTCTCTTTAATAATTTTTTAATAAAAGCAATATTTTCGGATTTATCAATAAAATAAATACACAGAAAATATTTTTTTTAATTTTTTTTTTTTAGTTTCTCCTTGCAATTTATCATAACTCGATAACGGCTTGTTAAATTTTTCTAAAGTAGATTTAGAAAAATTGTGATTTACATTGTCTATAAATTTTAATTTAATAATTTTATAAAACAAATAATATTTACCGATATATCAGTAATATTAAATCAAATTAAAGAATTATTTTCGTTAAATTTTTTTTATAAATTTCTGCTTACAATTTATCATAACTCGACAACGACTTGCCCGATTTTGTTACAGTAGATTTAGAAAAATTTATATTTATATTCTCTTTACGTTTTAATTTTAATGTTTTTCAATCTAAACAATATTTAAGGAGTTATCATTAAAATAAAGGCAAAAAAAATATTTGTTGTCAATAATTGTTCTTTTAGTTTCTCCTTACATTTTATCATAACTCGACAACGACTTGCCCGATTTTGTTAAAGTAGATTTAGAGAAATTGATGTTTATATTCACTTTCTGTTTTAATTTTAATGTTTTCTAATCTAAACAATATTTACGGATATATCAGTACTATTAAGGCAAACAAAATATTAGTTTCTAAGCTTCTCCTAACAATTTATCAAAACTCGATAACGACTTTTCCGATTTTTTTTTAAAGTAGTATTAGAAAAATTTAAATTTATATTATTTTTAACTTTTGACTTTACTGTTTTCCAATATAAATAATGCTTTCGGAGTTATCAATGAAAACAAAACAACAAAAAATTATTTTTTTTTGATAATTTTTTCAAAATTTTGTTTTTGTTTGTTTATGTTAAATTTTATTGTGTTATCGCAGTTTTTATAAATAAAATGAGGCAATAGTGGATGATTTAAGCACTTAGTCAAAATCTCATTTTAACAAGAATTGTGATTTTTGTATTTGGTTTACATAGTAATGTTTTCATTTAAATTGAATGTTTTTATTTAAATTCCACATTAAAAATGCAGTACACACTTTACACATACACAGTTGACACTAACACCACGTTATGACAAGGATTCCGGCAAAAAGCCTTTTTACTATACTGCGATGGGAAAACCATTTGCAATTGTTGAATGTTGGTCCATTTCATACAGAATACGAAATGCAAGTCTATCGAGTCTTTCTTTTCGAGGCAACTAAACTCACTTATGTTTTGTTTAAGTGTGTGCTGGTACTCTGTGCTAGAATGCAAGCAAATAAAATCAAAATGGAGAGAAGTGATGGGTAAAGCTATCTTAAAATATAGTCCAGCAAATGTCATTTCAATATTCAATTTTTCCTTTCATTCCCTTCCCAACCAACAGAATCATTTCTTTCGTTCTTTATCGTTTCATATTTTCGCCCCGTTTAGTTTTTCGTTTGTTCACATTTTCCTTTTGGGTGGAGGAGAGATCTATCCATTTGACCATTGTTTCGCCATAATTTTGGTTATAGATTTGTTGTTCGTTGTTGTTGTTTTTGGCGAACAATGACCAAGTGAATTGCAGCAGTCTCCCTCTATGGACATAAGTATGCAACAGCTGTTGCTAGAGGCTTCCATTTCGCATTGAACCTATTAAATTTAAAATTTCACATGCAACTGATGTTTGTATGTGTATGTGTATGAGTGTGTCTATGTGTGTGTGTGTATGCAATACACGGGGTCACATGATATTGCCGGGAATAGCAGATTTTTCACTGTCGAGCTGGAGTTAACACAAAACGAAAATACCAATCTAACAACATTAACGGGAATGATGAGGGGAGCGGATCGAAGGAGAGAAAACAAAGGAGCACAAATGCTGGAATATTTGGGAATTTTGTTAGATGTTGGGAGTTGTTGTTGCTGTTTTGGTTGTTTCGAGTATTTGGAAGGAAAACCGCCAAAAATATCGACAAACAATAGTTGGGCCACAACAGCAACAACAAACAAAGGCTGGAATGGCTGATTTTGGCTTATGATAGGGTCGGTCCATTGTCTTGCCCAGCGTATGTGTGTGTGTGAGTGTGTGTTTGTGGTGTTTGCATAGATTTTGTATGGAACAGAGAGACAGACAGACAGACTGACTGACCGACGACCATTTAGTGGCTATCGGCACGGTCTTGTCCTTGTAAAGTGCCCGCCTTTGCAGACACATGCCCGAGTGTCCACTAAGGCCATAAAAAGCTGCTGCTGCCGAGTTGTTGTCGAGGCTGCGCTACTTTGGCGTTGCTCGCATTCATTTCATTTTTAGCGGCGTTTAGGATGGGGTGGTAGAGAGAGAGAGAGAGAGGGAGAGCGAGGAAGGCCTTGCAATACAATTGCATTTGGTTGTTATTTTCTATTTGTTTGTTGTTGTTTCATTTTTGGCGTGGCACGCTTAATTTTTGTTTTTGGATTGGTTTGCACTGCACAACAGCATCTGCTTTGAGGCTTTCTTTTTCCCTCTTGTTCATCTACGAAATAATACGCTCATTGTCCAAGTAGTTTGTATGCTAAAGCTTAATAGTTCGGCCAGCCATGCGGCCTGACCAAAACGGCGCGACGCCAAACATTTGGCCGTAAAAATGTTGGACGGTTGAAAGTGATGTGTTTTGTTAGCGCGCCGGCCGCACCGCCTTTTCTGCCGCTCTTTGCTACATTTACTGCATTGTGATTATAATGGAGCGTTATCCGTGTTTTTTCAGTTTTTGATCAGGCACAAATTTCCAAAAAGGATTAATTCATGAGAGTTGGTGCCGTGGGAGATTAGGTGGAAAATTCGCCGGCCATAACTAGGCTAAGCTAACAATTCGGTTAGCTGCTTCTCAACAGAACTGAATGGGGGGGGGGGGGGGGGGTACTAAATGCATTCATTGTAAAGGGAGGAGTCTAGTAGATGCAGGCATGAAAAAGATTAGCTGGAAATTAGTTGGGAAAATTTCGTTTGTAATAGAATTTTATTGTGAAATATTTTTTTTACTGAAAGTCATTACTTAGAGTGGAAGTCTAACCCTCGTATTCAGAAAAGTGTATAACAGAAAAAGGGATTTGGCAAAGCCACTACGCCTATTGACTTAAACATGGGCCGTCTACCGGTGGTCCTGGTCACTGGAAGGTTAAAATAGCCCCATGATGTCTTCTGTTTTCAATGAGCTAAAGACGAACTTTGTAGGGCGCGGCGAAAGAAACATTTTGGAAAAACTTTTGGGATAACTGGAAAAAAGTGCTACCAGGTTAATGATAATATTGAAAATGAACCGTAATGCAAGAACAATGTCAGGGGAAATTTTTAAAAAAGTGCTACCAAGTTAAAAACAGATAATATTTAAAATGACTTTGTATATCAAAATGAGATAAAGATGAACCTCGTTTGTTTTTTAATAATTTTTCAATACAATCATATTACTAAACCCTCCAAGTATTTTTGTTATTTAAAAAGCTGAGGCGAAAGAAAAGTCTTTGAAGATTTTTTTTTTGAGTTAAATAAAAGAAAGTACTGCCAAGTTAAAAACAGATAATATTTAAGATGACTTTGTATATCTAAATAAGCTAAAGATGAACCTCGTTTGTTTTTTTTAAATAATTTTTCAATACAATCATATTACTAAACCCTCCAAGTATTCTTGTTATTTAAAAAGCTGAGGCGAAAAAAAGTCTTTGAAGAATTTTTTTTGGGTTAAATAAAAAAAAAGTACTGCCAAGTTAAAAACAGATAATATTTAAAATTACTCTGTATATCTAAATGAGATAAAGATGAACATCGTTTTGTTTAAAATAACTTTTCAATACAACCATATTACTAAACCCTCGAAGTATTTTTGTTATTTAAAAAGCTGAGGCGAAAGAAACGTCTTTGAAGAATTTTTTTTTGGGTTAAATTAAAAAAAAGTTCTACCAAGTTAAAAACAGATAATGGCGGCTCTGTGACTCTGTATATCAGAAAAACATGTGGTATTTTTAATGAGCTACAGACGAACATCGTTTTGTTTAAAATAACTTTTCAATACAATCGTATTACTAAATACTCGAAGCCTTGAATCACATAAAGAATATATTTTTTTTTTTGTACTTTTTGGTAATTCTAAATTTGTTGCATTTTGAGCCCACTGTGAACAATCTTTGACCGTGTTGTCCATGTCGGGAATAAAAAAAATCTACAGACTGGACATTAGCGGTTCGCTGTATCGTAACACATCCACACACAAAACAAAACGAGAGCCCGGCGAAAAAGTTGCTATTGTGTAGAGAATTTATTTTTTGTTTTTTTTTTGTAAAAAAAGAAAAAAGCGAAACAAAAATTGTGCTTTTTCCATTGGTATCGTTTCTTTTGTTTCATTGTGGAGCTCTAGGCCGGTGGCACCTTTATATTTTGTACTATTCTCATTTTTTTTGGGAGATTCCCAACACAAGATAAACGGCCAAATTAGCATAATGAAAAAGTTAACCGTTGTCTGTGTCCGAGGGGGAGAAAAATACAACATAAGAAAGAACCATTTTGTAGTGGAGGCAAACAATTGGTCGTTGACTGTGAGTTATTTTTTTGAATTGTTATTTTCTTCTTTTAGAAAATAAGAAAGTCTTTTTAACTGACTTTTAAGCTGCATTATTGGAAAAGTTTTGAAAAAGCTTTCTCATGTTCCATTCAATCACATTGTAAATTGGAACTGAGCTGTTTTTTTTAGGAATTGAAATAGAAAACAAATTCTAGGCAACTTTTAGTCAAAGCCTGTATATCTTTAAAATCTGTTTTAAATTTGTTGTTAAGGTTTTTTTTTTTTGGGTTTCCAATGAAGTCAGGAATTGAAATAGAAAACAAATTCTAAGCAACTTTTATTCAAAGCCTGTCTATCTTTAAGATCTGTTTTAAATTTGTTGTTAACGTTTTTTTTTTTTTGGTTCCCAATGAAGTCATTCGTCCAACCATTGACAAATCGAGTGTAAGTATGATTTATAGACTTGCCCACTTCCCCGCTTTCTTCCATATAAACCACCACACCTGCCTCCCGCCGTCCCAATTAAAATCAAACATCATGAAAGATTTGCGTTTTTGTTTTTCAATCAATCCATTCGAGCATAAAATGTTTACACGAAACTAAAAGAAGAAAACTTTCGGTTCAACTTCGCATTTGAATGCATTTCATTGGAAAACTCTGCTCCATGAAATGTGATGGCTGGAGACCGTTTTGAAAAGAAATAAACAACAACCCCATGCCATACAAGCCGCAGCGGAAGGGGGTAAACATTTTTCAAAAAAAAAAAAATAAAAAAAAATCCAAAAGAAACTTACCCAATAATTGGACTTGTTGCCTGTGGCTTCTCCTGGCTTCTGGACCATCTTAATGATATGGTATTCTGGGTAACGTTCAATGCTTTGGGGGTACCGGGTGGTGCTGGATATGTGCTGGGATCCGCTGAGCGATGCAATATTGATGAACTGCTCTTTTCCACCTGCCAAAGGAGAAAGGATAGCCAATGAGTGAGAGCGTGAGCGAGAGAGAAAATAATGATTGTTTTAAAAAAAAAATGTATGTAAATTTTGTTTTAAAGTGTTCTTTCTTTCTTTTTTTTTTTGCAAGATCAACAACAACTTCCAAAGCCTTCAACCATGTTGCATGTTTGAATATTTCGCCCCCTCCCCCCTACACCCCCCCCATTCTACTACAGCTGCCACAACAATATTGGTCGATAAAATATGGTAAAAGTTTTTGTTTTTTTTTAGCTGTTTGCTGGTTAAAGGTAAACCAACCAACGGAACGGACAGACTCTTCTTGTGAACATTAATTGTGATTGACATTTTTGCTGTTGCCAGTGCCCGTCGTTGTGGTTGGCGCTGTTGATGTTGACGTGGCGATGCTGTGTTGCCGTCGTGGCTGGTGTTGCCGTTGCATGTTGCCTGTGTCAGGTAATTTGCGGAACATTGTAATATTTATGCAAATTATAATGAAATTTTGTGATGTTTTCATGGAATTTTAAACACCAGGCAAAACAACGACCGAATGTTTATGCATATGAGCAGCAGCAGCAGCTGAACAAAACACATCATGTTTTCATTATAGAACGAAAAGACAAGAACAACAGAACAAAGACAACCGTTCATTCCATTTTGTGTGTGCTTTGTTTGGCAGGAATCACGCAAATACATAAATGTCAATATTGGCCTACATGCGACCTTTCATTAGTATGCGATACTTTTACTGGTCTCATGCTTGACCTCAATCACTCAATTTAGCCTAACACCGACCGACCGACCGAATTTTTGTTGACCGACCATTGTAAACTACAGTATTTCAATTAAATTTAATAGTCTGCCACTTCATTGGAGACACAACTTCAATGTGATTTAATTCCAAGTCATTGGACAAGCAACTAAAATCTGTTCAAATCTCTTATTTAAATTTATAACGCGCTTCGTCGTCATGGCGTCACCGATTCGCCTCAACTTCCAGATCATGGACAGCGGGAACAAAAAAAACAAAACCCAAGCAACCAACCAACTACGTATCGTTAAATTAATAACATGACAGGGGGAAAAAATGTCCATAAAATATTCGAAATATGCCAGTGCAAACAAAACTGTTATATCAAAATGTCATTATATATCATTAATACTCTTGATATCGGCACAAATGACCATAATATCGCAGAGAAAATGTGTATGCTCAACAATGACAACAACAACAAAAACAAACACATAGTTTACCCATAAAACAGTTGTGGCCCGAACGAACGGTGCCGAGAACAGTGGGACAAACGGACGCAATGGAAGTAAATACATATATGATAATAATTAATGAAAAAAAAAATTACAATAATAACTAATAAAAAAATAATTATAATAATAATTAATTAAAAAAAAATTATAAAAAAATAAATATAATGAAAACTAACAAAAAAAATAATTATAATAATAACTATGAGAACAAAATTATAAAAAAAAACATGTATAATAATTAATAAAAAAATATTATAAAATATAATAAGTTATAAAAAAAATTTAATAAAAAAAAATATAAAAAAATAGTTATTAAAACAAATAATTATAAAAATAACAAATTAAGAAAATTATAGAAAAAAAATATAATTATAACTAATAAAAAATATAAAAAAATAATTATAATAATACCTAATAAAAAAAATTATCATTATAATTAATTAAAAAAAATGTATAAAAAAAGTATTGTAATAATAATGAATTTAAAAAATTATAAAAAAAATTAAAATAAAAACTAATAAAAAAATTATAAAAATAACTAATAAATAAAATAATTATAATAATAACTATTAGAACAAAATTATAAAAAACATGTTTATTTATTAATAAAAAATATTATAAAAAAAATAATTATAACATTAACTAAAAAAAAATTATAAATAAATTATCATAAAAAAAAATTATAATAACAACTAAAAAAAAAAACATTATAATAATAATTAATTGAAAAAAATTATACAAAAAATAATTATAATAATAACTATTAGAACAAAATTATAAAAAAAAACATGTATAATAATTAATAAAAAAAAATATTATAAAAAATAAATAATATTATAAAATATAATAAATAATAAAAAAGTTATAATAAAAAAATATAAAAATAATTATTAGTTATTATTATTAAAACAAAATTATAAAAATAACTAATTAAGAAAATTATAAAAATTATTGTAATAATAATTAATTAAAAAAATAATAAAAAAAAAAAATTAAAATAAAAACTAATAAAAAAAATTATAATAATAACTAATAAATAAAATAATTATAATAATAACTATTAGAACAAAACACAGTGTTACAAAAAATAGATTTTTTTCTGTCCTATGAACCAAATGCATATATTCGGAAAGTCTGGCAGGCAGACTCGTGGAAATGTCTGTATCACGTCAATTTTTTTAAAAACAATTTTTATCAATTCTCAGATTTTCCCCAATTTTTATTATTTTTCAAAAAAAAAATATTTTTTCCACTTTTCTTAGCATAACTTGAAGAGACTCCAAATTTTTAAACTACTTAAGCGTTACAGAAAAAAAAGTGTTTTTTGAACTGAAACCTTAAAAAAAACGATAACCATTTTAAAAAAAATAAAAAAATTTAGGAAAATCTGTGAATTGATAAAAATCTATTTTTTTTTAAAAATTTGACGTGATACAGACATTTCCACGAGTCTGCCTGCCAAAAATCAGCTCGATTGGATCACTGAAAAAGGGTTAAAAATCGGTCCAAAGGCTTTCACACAGGCCACTACGAGCTTCATACTTCAAAAAATATAATAAAAACTAATAAAAAAATATAAAAAAACAATTATAATACTACCTAAAAAAAATACAACATAATTATAATAACACAAAACAATTTTAATAACTAATGAAAAAATTATTATAATAACACCTAAAAAAATAAATAATTATAATAACTAATTAAAAAAAATAATTATGATAATAACAAATAAAAAAAATATGAATTATAAATCAAATTTAAATAATAAGAAAAAAAAGGTAATAAGCTATTCTTATACATATACAAATTATTAAAAAAAAAAAAACAAAAATTAGACAATAAATACAATAGAAACGCAAAATAAATATAAAAAAAAAATATATACAAAAATTAGTAAAATTTATAATAATTAAACAAAAAATATTCAAAAATAATTAGAATCAAAAAAAAAAATAAAAATTATAAACAATCACACTTGAAACTCGCAATAAAAAATAAAAACAACTCTAACAATTCAAAAAAAAAATAAATAAAATGTACAATAAATAAAAAAAATATTCAAAAATAATTAAAACCACAAAATAAAACCAAACATTTGACAACGACAAAAACCCTGATGCATATGAAATAATTGAAATAATAAAATAAATAAGAATAAAAACAAAGACCCGATTTTTTGAACAGCCTCTGGTGCTCTACGGAATTCTTATGTTGGTTATAACTTTTCAAGTTTTGTCTTTAGGAACATTTTTGGATTTTTTCTTAATAGCAAAATGATTTCTTGGCACCTGCATTTTCTCATAGAAATTGAAGCTCTAGCTGTGCCCCAAACCTCAGACGACATTTTCTTTCCCATTGTGTCCCACTGTATGTAATCGCGGTATGCAAATATAAAGAAACAGGGAGGGGGGCAACAGAAAAAAACAGAGTCATTAATTTCTGTACAAACTGCACCATTTCTTGTTTAACTTTTGCCGTCCCTGCTCTCCTGACAATGCTTGGTATTCCCCCTCATCAACGCGCCTCACCCGTCATTTGTTGGTTCGATTTTCCGATACAGTTGGGTTTTGTTGCTTTTCATAGCTTTCGGATAGGGTTGTAACAATCATGACCACAACATAACAGATTGGCTTTTTATAGCTCCACCACAGCAGAAACAGCAACAAAAACAATGCAAGGCTAAAAAAAAACCCGACTGAACAGGACGGAATTTTGTTCGAGTGCAAGTTACGCATTCATGTGCCTCATGACGATGTGGCGCAGGGCCAGCCAGCGTCAGCAGACAGACAGGTCGAGAGTGCACTTGTCTCGATGTACACCCCACTCGAGCGAGCTAGCGCAGACTACCGGAGAGAAAAGACAAAAAAAAGAGTTTATTTAAAACAATTTCTGTTTTTTTTTTGCTTTTGTCTTTTTTCTCGCACTGATGTTAAAAACATCAATCATAACATTTTCTGAATTTTTACAATTTGTTTTTTCTCTGTTCACATTTTTATTTTAGAGCCTTTAGTGGCATTCGTTGGTTTTTGCGTTTTGCGTGTTTTTGCCTCTTCTATTTGTTAAATAATTAATCGAATGCCTTTTGGTTATGGTGATTGAAAAGTGAGTGAGAGCCGGTGGGTGGGTGAAGACTTTTCCATTCATACATTCGAACACTTTGAGCTGATGATGGTGGTTTCGTGAAGTTGGGGCACACAAACAATTTCGCATTAAAACTTTATTGAAACTGAACACAAAATGTTGCAACTATGGGTCGAATGTCATAAATAATTTACGGGGATATTGAAAGATTGTCATCGAGATGGTGACAGTGTATTTGAATACAAAATTTTTGAAGAGGTCACTGTGAATGTTAAAGGCACGGAAATGATAAGAGAGAAATCAAAGCAAACGGGTTGATAGTCCTCCAAAGACAGTAAAGAGGAAAAAAAACAATTATGATGTTATGGCCCAAATGTTCGCAAGAGCATTTGGTGCATTATTGATATTATGCTGAACTCACCCTGTGTATAAACAGGGTGTCCACAATATTACAGTTTTTTCTTTTCATTTTAACCATTCTTTTCCAACCAAAAATGTAATAACTTTCTTTACCAAAAACCTCAATTTATCGACGCTGGTCGCCTTCACATGTCCAATGAAGTTATGGGAGAGAGAAATCAAAGCAATTGGGTTGGGAGTCTTTCGAAGACGGTGAGAAGAGCATAAAAAACAATTATGAGTTTATGATACTACGCTGAACTCGCCCTGTGTATAAACAGGGTGTCGACAATATTACAGTTTTTCTTTTTATTTAAAATATTTTTCCCCCAAAAAATGTAATAACTTTTTTGACAAAAAACACAATTTATACCCTGCGTATAAACAGGGTGTCGACAATATTACAGTTTTTCTTTTTATTTAAAACTAGTAAGTTGTAATGTAGTCTTCTAAAAGAAGTGAAAAACAATTATGATTTCAACAAGGCCTTGATATTACTCTCAACTCACCCTGTGTACAAACAGGGTGTCCAAAAAAAAAAAATCACATTTCTGTCTCATAACCTTTTCTTTTTGGCTCTTTAACCATTTCCCCTTACCAATCCCCCCCCCCCCCCCAAAAAATGTAATAACTTTCTGTACAGAAACCACAATTTATCGTCGTTGGTGGCCTCCACATGTTCATCACCGTTTTTGTGGACAAATAAGTTCACGTCTTCCACCATATTCCCACAAACGGCTGATATGTTTATTACAATATGGTTTTTTCAGTTTTTCTGTTTTTTTTTCTCTCTTATACCCAAAATTAACTTAATTAATATGCGGTTGCACGTTTCGAAATAACTTTGTTTTCATTCGGCGTTTGTTCATTACTTAATACTCAAAAAAAAAAAAAAGAAAGAAGGAGAAAATATGACCATCATGAATGAGCGAGCAGCACTTCAAGAATTTTTTTGTTTTCAATAATGGCCAAAACCACCACTTGATGTGAAGATGGAGACAAGACTACTGAGTAGTTTCTCGTAGTTTTCCGTAAATGACTTGACATATTTTCGGGTCATTTTGATAATTGTGAAATTGAAATTAACATTTTATAGTTTTTGTCTTCTATTCGGGTTTTATGGAGTCTCAGAAAGTGGCTCCAATTGAAATTACTTTACATTTCTTTCGACGGTGATGATTTCCTTATGGACGACTTTGTGGAGCCTTCTGTCAAGTGATGTGTAAATTTGTGTCTCTCGTAGTTCGAGTTCGCCTGCTTTACATTTACATGTAGGTGGGGGAAAGAGTGGATATGGGAGATGAAAAAGAAATTTCACAATTATTTTTAAATGAAACAAATTTTTTAAGTTTCATTTAGTCTGGACATAATAACAAAAACTGCTAGGAGAATATTTTAAAAATTTAATAAGATAAAAAAAAAATTTTAAAAAATCTATTTCGAATTTAAACAGAAATTATTTATAAAAAAATGCATATTTCTTTTAAATTAAATTTTGGTGTATGGTTTCAAAACCATACAAATTCTAATAATAAAATCTTTTCAAGGGTATTCCTTTAACAGTTATAGAAAACTGTACTTTCGTATTTAAAAATTTGAAAAAAATATTTATAAAAATTATAAGAATTACAAAATGCATATTTCTTTTAAATTGAAATTGCTTTATTTTTAAATTATTTAAAAAAAAATACTGTACATTTTTGAAAGGAACTATTTATCAAAAGAAGCAAAAAATTTTTTTTTTTAAAAATCTTTTGTGAATTTAAAAAATATATATTTATAAAAGAAATACAAAATGAATATTTGTTTCAAATTAAAATTTGTTCCTTTTATATGATTTCAAAACCACACAAATTGTAATAATAAAATCTTTTCAAAGGAATTCCTTTAAATGTTTCAGGAAAATTTATTTTCGTATTTAAAAATTTGAAAAAAATAGTAAACATTTTAAGTCAAAAGAAGGAAAAAAAGAATTTTTAAAAAAAAAAAATTTTTGAATTGAAAAAAATTAGTGTTTATAAAAGAAATACAAAATGCTTTTTTTTTTAAATTAAAATTGTAATAATAAAATCTTTTCAAGGGAATTCCTTTAAAAAAAAATAGTGTACATTTTAAAATAAAACAAGGGAGAAAAAATTAAAAAAAAAATATTTACAAAAAAATACTAAATGGATGTTTCTTTTAAATAAAAATTGGTTTATTTTAAAGGTTTTCAAAACCATACAAATTGCAATAACTTCATTTCAGGAGAATTCCATTAAAGGTTACAGGAAAACAGTTTATTTACGTATTTAAAAAGATGAATGAAAAGAAGCACCAACATTTTTTTTTAAAAAAAATTGTGATTTTAAAAAAAAAATATTTATAAAAGTAATACGAAATGCATATTTGTTTTAAATGGTTTTCCAAACCATATAAAAAATATTAATTTCATTCCAAGACATTTAAAAGACACATTTTAAACCAAAGGAAGCCAACAATTTTTTTTTTAAATCTATTGTGAATATTTATAAAAGTAAAATATTTATAAAAGAATTACAAAATTCACATTTCTTTTAAATTAAAATTGGTTTTTTCTAAAGGTTTTCCAAATAAGACACACTTTAAACCAAAGGAAGTAAAACAAAATTTTTAAAAAATCTACTATGAATTTAAAAAAAAAATATTTATAAAAGAATTACAAAATTCCATTCCATTTCTTTCAAATTAGTTCTAATAATTTAATTTCAAGGGAATTCCTTTAAAGGTTACAGGAAAAATTTAATTAAAAATCTATTGTGAATTTGAAAAAAAAATCCCTATATCTTTTAAATTAGAATTGGTTGTTTTTTTTTAAAGATTTTTTAAGATTTTCAAAACCACATAAAGCATATTAATTGCATTTCAAGGGAATTCCTTTAAAAGTTACGGGAAATTTTACTTTCGTATTTTAAAAGTTGTTAAAAAAATATCAATCAAAAGAGGCAACAAAAATCTATTGTGAATTTTGTTACTATAACAAAAAAAAACTTCTTCCATATTTTCAACACAATTCCAGGTTTTTTTTTCAATTTCCTTTTCGTTCCCAAAAAACGTATGGGCAGCTAATCTTGATTCGTTGAAACATCTAATTGGCAAAGAAGAAAGAATCGCTGCTAAACAAAAATTTATTTATTTTCTTGCTGCGGTTAGCGGTTGTACCTTACGTTCCCTTTTATCCACCCTCCCCCCACCACCCAAAAAAAATCTCGTTAAACATTAGGTTTAAATTGAGAAACGCACACATAATTTTCCGCCTCCGTCACTTAATGAAGAAAAAACGCAGAAGCCATAAAAAAATGTTATGACGAAGTTGTAGCCACACTTAGCTTTAATTTTGCTGTGTGTGTGTCAGTGTTAGAACGTTTTGTTTTGAAAATCATGTACATGGTCATGAAAGCAAAAGAAAGAGTTTCTTGGTAGATTTAATTAGCTAAAATGTACACATGTATTTTGGTTTCTTTAATTTTATATTATTTTTCTTTTTTTTTTGTTTATATTCTACGTACTTATCAAACAAATAAAAAGAAAACAAAATGTTTTCAACACACCGCAGCAAATACTCAAATAAGGAGAATGAGCAGGGCGGAAAACCGTAACGAGAAAAAAGGATTTATGGTGTAATTAAAATTTCGGCACAAAGCACACACACACGTCAACACCGAAAACGACGACAACAGTCACAAACTTCATACGCATTTAATATTTTTACGATATTTTTTTTTTGTTTGGTTGTGCTTTGTAGTTTTTGTTGTTAACAAAAGTTAATTAATAATGATGTGTATGAATAGTAATTGTATTATGTTTATTTGTTTGTGTGTACATACCGTTAATGTGGCCGACCATGAAGTTTCACCACTTTCCGATGAAGCCGTGCAGGTATACAGGCCCGAGTCACTGAGCTGCAGATCTAAGAGGATAAGAGAAAAGAACATTATGAATCAAGAATGTTGAAGACAATGAAGACATTATTCAGGTCATTGAATATATTGAAATCGTATACGAAACAGCAAAACCATAATCCATTTATATGGGGTTATCCATTTCGTGGTGTCAAAAGTATAAGGCTTGAATTCGACATCTGTCAAAGAAAGTTGTTAAACCAATTTTTGTTTCAGTTTCAGTTGGAAGTCTGTCATTGACGAAAATGTATAGCTTAACGCGTTTTGTTAGCAACAACAAAATTAAGTTAACAGTCTAGTTGTAATTTTGAATTTGGTATCTTCAGGAACTTTTACTTCTTATGGGAGAGTTTATTATTGTCTTGAGTGTACAATTGAGTGTACAATTTACTAGAATTAATTCAATTTCTTTCGAGAAACGTATGGAAATAATTAAAATCGACTAGGAAAAAGAAAGAACTCTGAACATCACAAAGTTAATCATTCGACATCCGTAGACTATTAAAAGGCAGTACTTGAGCAGTGCTCTCAGAATCACAGATAGATGGAACAATACGATGGGATCACTACACCTTCACCCTTTCGAAACGGAGTTTTCTTTAGAAAACAGAGATTGGGAACTAGGGTGGAGTGAAATTCAAAAAAAAAAAAAGTTAACCTCGGAAAGAGATGTAGTCTGGGGTCCTAATGAGGGGAAAAATATAGAAAAAAAATTTAAAAAATTTTTAGGGGTCGCGCCACTCCCTCGAAATTTGGAAATTATCGCTATTTTGGCGTTGATTTTAGAAAAATCCTAAAAAGTATCCTAAATCCTAATAGCGTAAACAATGAAATAAGGGAATGAAAAAATTTAAAAAAAATTTTCTCATTGTTCAAAAATTTCAAAAAGTAAAATAAGTCAAATCGTCCCTTCTTCAGAAAATTGACTGAACAATGAAATCGCCACCAAAGCTACAAATATTAGTCGATTATCCTCATATTTGCCTCAAATACTTTTGTTTGGGCACTGAACAAGCTCAAACTTTTAAATTTCGAATAAGTTAAGTCGTTAATTTTTAGGATTTTTCTAAAATCAACGCCAAAATAGCGATAATTTCCAAATTTCGAGAGAGCGGCGCGACCCCTAAAATTTTTTTAAAATGTTTTTCTTTATTTTTCCCCTCATTAGGACCCCAGACTACATCTCTTTCCGTTAACTTTTTCAAATTAAAAAAAAACATGTTTTCACTCCACCCTATTGGGAACGTATTCTCTGGGCAGCCATTAGTTTCTAGAAAAAAAAACTGAAGTTCGGGTGTATTTTTCTTAAATCTTTAGATTTTTTTATAATAAATTTGCTTCCCTCTATTAACTCAGACCAGATAATTTGTAGAATATTTGTTTTTATTCTACAGAAATTCCTTGAATTTCTTCTGTTTCAGGGATTCCTTCCAATATCCCCCCCCCCCCCCTCGCATACTATCGATTGTTGTACTTACCATCAATTCTCAACGAGCCACCCTGTACGATGGTATAACGATTGCCGCTTTGCAAGGTGGTGCCATCACGGTACCACTTAACGCGTGGCGTTGGATGGCCCGAGGCACGGCAGGGTAGCATGGCAACACTGCCTTTGGGCAGGGTCTGATTGGAAGGGCCAATTTGGATGATGGGTGGCGGTGTATCATCTACAGAGGTAACCTGTGGCAACAATTGATGTTGGATTTGATTAGTTGAAAGAAAAAGCAAAACAAAACGGAACATGAAAATGAAAAAAACATGTTTGTTTTCCATTCGCGCAACGGCAACACACTTGCAAGTGTATTCCCGTTTGCGTTTCCTTCTCTTCTGTGCTTGCTTTACCTGTAAAAATGCTCGTATTGTTGTGGAGTCCACAACACTAAACGCCGAACACACATAGTAGCCGGCATCGTCCTTTTGCACACCATTGATTTGCAGAGTGCCCTCGACGGAAACATGCAAGTGTCCATACGAGTTGTTGGGGAACATAAGTGTGCTGGAGCCCTCCTTTGTCCAAAACACCGAGGGTGGCGGGTTGCCATCCGCAACGCAGGGAAACTGGGCAACGCCATTCAAGCCAACCTTTTTGTCCTGGGGTTTCACAATGAACGTGGGTGGGGCTGGACAAGTTTAAAGAGAAGTGAAAAGACAAATTAAAACCAAACGTTGTAATTTAAAGCATAGTAACTTACCATGTACGGTCAACGAGGCCCGGGCACTTATTTGGCCCACATTGTTGTGGGCCTCACAGACGTAGGTGCCCTCATCCTCCGGTACAATGTTGGATATTTCTAAACTTTTGTCATCATGCTGGATGCGAGCTCGTGACACCGGTATATTGCCCTCTTCTTTTTTCCAGAGAATTTTTGGTGGTGGATCACCGCCCACTGAACAGTGAAACGTGGACGTCTCACCGGCCAGCATGGTTAAATCCTGCGGTTCTTTCATGAAGTAGGGTTTGACTGGAAAGAAACAGAGAAAAAAAAAACAAGAGCAATTAAAGTTTTGTTGAAATTAATAAAGTTTTTTTTTTGCTGCAGCAGTTCTCGGCAATCCTTTTCAGATTTTGCCTTAGCAGCAACGACGACAACAACGTGTGACACTTGAAATGTTAATATAGCTGAAGGTAAAGTCGTAAACTTTTTTTCTCCCCACCCATCCCCCTTTCCACCCCCCCCCCCCACGGTGTTCTGCTATAGCTGAACACCTGAAGTATCTGTGGCAAAACCGTTTGAGGGAATTGAACAAAAGATGACAACAACAAATGAGTCTAAAGTTGTGGTCAACTCGGCTTCAGCAAAAGTTTTCCTTATGTTGCTGACAAAAACAAAGGCGAGAGACAGAGAGAGTGAGAGAGAGCGGGACCTCTTCCAACTTAATTGAGGCTGTAAAAAAATTATACCACTAATGACTTACTAAGACTTATTGTTTTAATTTACATTATTTGCGAAAAAAAAAAAACATCAAGTGGAAAAGTTTTCTCTGTCTTAGCCAACTTGACTAGGATGATCTGAAATCAAATCTTAGAGTGTGTGGCTCCCGGTAATGGTGGAGATGTAGGAGGCGTTGTTTGAAAGAACCAACACATTCTTTTTTTTTAATTAAATGTAGTTTTAAAGTTGAAACTATTTGTTGATCGCACACCGGAACAAGTCATCTGTCGCCGGTCATAAAAGTCCACAACAGCAATCATCGGCCACTGTTTTTCGGAATATTCTGAGCTATGGCGGCTGTCAGCACCAGGGAAATTAAATTTTTGATTTGAAAACTTGAACAAGGATTTTAAGTTTGCATGACAAGGCATTGCTTGTTGAGAATAAGTCTTTGGGGAGGCGGTCAGAAAACTCAATTTAAATTAATGCTTTCAGCTAATAATAGGGAAGTAGTTGCATACTTTCAGGGGCTCACACGTTTCACATACATTTGGGTGAACACTTCGGGTTTAAGGGCAGAAATGGTTGCAAATTTCTAGCGGCGCCCACAAAGATAAATTATTGCACATATTTGTCGATGACTGACATCGAATGTTGCATACATTGATGGACTCAAAAGTTGCATACTTTTAAGGGGCGGCCATAAAGACAAATAAGGGGACGCATTTTTAACTCTTCAATTAGTGAGTCTTACCGTTGGCGTTAAAGTTTGCCCATCAGAATGGTGCCCAGGAACCTTCTCACGAACAAAAGGGTTTAAACGGTGCATACTTTGACGGACTCAAAAAGTCGTGTACTTCTAGGCGCGCTTAGAAAGACAAATAATAATACTTAATTTTCGATGTATACTTTTAGGAGCGCCCATAACGAAAAATGTAATTGTTTATTTTTAAAATATTTTCAAAACAAAATTTTCTTTTTCTTGAGATTTTCTCAATTTTCTGTATCAATATTTTTTCTATCGGATTAAATGCTTAAAGTTCTATGCGGAGCGAATGATATTACGATTATCGCTTTCTCCCAAAGGACAAGAGCCGATGCTGGTGGAGAAGAAACGAAACAGAGAGTTTACGAATGGAGGATTTTAAGACAATTTGTGGGTGTACCACCTTCAGGACTAGTTGGTGATTTTGAAGAAGCAATTCAAAGGCGAGAACAAAAATTTTTGCTGCACAATTTTTCAGTGGATAAAAAAAAAAATAGTTGTTGTGAAACATGGGCAAAGGTGATGTGATACTGTTTCATAAAAACAATTAAATTAGTAGATAATAACAATGAAATTTTTCATAAAAAAATTCTTAACAGTAGCAATGAAATTGTTCTTAAACAAAATTTTCATATAAACAATGTATTTTTTTATCAAAGCTATGAAATTGTTCGTAACAACAATAAAATTGTTCACAAAAAAAAAGGAAATTGTTCATAAAGATAATGAAATTGTCTATAAAAAAATTAAATTGTTCATACATTCAATGAAATTGTTCATAAATTTAATGATATTGTTCATAAATACAATGAAATTGTTCATAAAATAAAATCAATGATTAAACAAATTGAAAGTGTTATAAAAATAATGAAATTGTTCATAAAAAACAATGAACATGTTCATAAATACAATGAAATTGCTCAATGACATTTTTCACAAACAAAATGAAATTACTCATAAAATTTTTCACAAAAACAAATTAAATTGTTCATAAAAACAATGAAATTGTTCATAAAATTAAATTATTCATAAAAAACAATGAAATTGTTCACAACCTCAATGAAATTGTTCATAATAACAATAAAATTGCTAATTAAAAAAATTTATTTGTTCTGTATATATGAAATTGTTCATAATATGAAATTCGTCATAGAAACAATAAAATTGTTAAAAAATAAAATAATTGTTAAAAAATAATAATAATTACTTACAAATAAATTGTTAATAAAAACAATGAAATTATTCATACAAACAATGAAAATGTTCATAAATCAATGAAATTGTTCATAAAAACAATGAAATTATTCATAAATGCAATGAAATTGTTCATAAAATAAAATTCTTCATAGAAACATAGATATTGTTCGTACAGTGAAATTCTTCCTAGAAATAATAAAACGGTTCAAAAATCCAATGAAATTGTTTCTAAAACAATGAAAATATAAAAAACTACGAAATTGTTCATAATAAAAATTAAATTGTTTACAAAAACAATGAAATTGTTGGAAAATGTTTTCCAAGGACTTTGGTCTTCTACGTTCGTTTGCAGTTCGAGATAAGAAGGATTTCCAATAGGTTCTGCCACCCTGCGCCTTCCGGGGTAGCTGGCGTCTAACTCCTGATCACGTGGACAATAAAACTCTTGATTTTTTAGACAGATGTGTTTCTACGTTTTTTCCTCTTATCGGAGTGTTGAAGGCGGCTTTAAAAGTGCTGAGCTCATTCAAGATCTGACGGTATGTGAAGATTTGGTCGATAGGTGATTTGTTCTGTCTGCTAGGGATGTCATCGGGTGGTTTATATGATTCTCGCTGTGATAGAGTGTGTCTTTAGTTTAGTGTTTGAAGATTGTTTGGGAAATTTTCCAAAGTTGGAAGGTTAGAGAAAATATTTGCAGTGTTAGAAAGCCTGCGATTATATTTAGTTCAGGTAGGTCAAAGAAAGAAATCCTAGCATAACCTAGGCGAATGGGTTGTATTATCTAAATATGCAATCGAAATCTCCCATAATTTGAATTGTTTAATAGAAACTGAAATTATATAAACATTTGAGGTCTTTCATTTCTGGTGACGTGGCCGGCATTAGAAAAATTCGTCGTCTATTTTTTCGTTTGTTTCTATTTCTGTTTATCTTAGTTTCACTGCAGGCTAAATCTGTGTAAATCAAAGATTTTATTGGCTAAATAAACCACAGAGCACATATCAAATAAAAAAAAAAACACAAAGATATAACCAAGAAATTGTACAAACAAACAAACACTTTTCCCCCAAAAACCGAGTAGACACACATGCAGACTCCACCGATAACGAGTGCGAGTGCGAGTACTCGCTGAGTATGAACATATTTAAATCTTTAAATATCTTCTTCCATCTGTGTGTACAAGAGTCGTCCACACCCATGGCGCTTAACGAAAAGTTTTCTTTAACATTTTCCATTTATGTATCCCGTATCGAGTATGACGACGACGATGACGACGACGACGTCGGTGATGATAACGATACGTTTCGATGGCTTTTTAAAATGAAACAACACAACAAGACATCATCATATCATTCATTGGCATGTCATCTCATGCCACAAATATAAAGGAAAAACCACAAAAGAAACAAAATGTGAATAAGAAAAACGTATCACAAATATTTGGTAACACAAAAAAAAAAAACAATCCCCTGATGGCGCCAAACTTTCAACTCCACTTTAACAGTGCACTCAAAAGTGTTGGACGGATGGTTGAAAGGGAATGGCATGGCTGGCAATGGAGTTATGCGCGAGTTGCACATGAGATGTGATATCCAACAGTGAAAACTTAAATAAATACAACGACGAGCGTATGAGCAACGAATATCCATGGAAGACAGCAGCGACGAAGACGACGACCTGCAGCTAGAGTGTGTGCTCGATGGAATGGAGAATATTTTCGTTCCTTCTTTCTGCCGAGATTCAGATTTTTTTTGGTTGGGATTTTTTTTTTTTTGGTGATATAAACAAGAAATAAACAATCATAGACTTCCAGCATCAGCACCATAGACACTGGGTTGAACAGTGGTTGTAAAGACCCGATTTACGCAATGATTTTTACACCCAGGGTGAAGAGGCAGGGTGAACGTCGACAGAGTTGGGAAAGCCCTGGGGAAAAAGTCATACAGACCGATTCGGAATATTCCCGGGGAGATAATTCCCGGCGAATTTACTTTTCTTCGAGAATAAAATCCTCCTATTCGACACAGACCGGGCGAATAATAATAAGGGACATACAATTTCGACTATTCGGAGTGAGATTGTTCATTAATAAAATGAAATTGTTCATAAAATGAAATTGTTCACAAGGACAATGAAATTGTTCAAAGAAACTTAAAAAGAAATTACTCATAAAAACAATGACAGTTTTTTATAAAAGCTATGAAATTATTCATAAATACAATGAAATTGTTCACAAAAAAAAACATATTGTTCATAAAATGAAATTCTTCATAGAAACAATAAAAATTTTTAAAATAAAACAATGGAGTTGTTTATAAAAACTATGAGTTTTTTCTTAAATAGAATGAAATTGTCAAAAAAAACAATGAAACTGTTCATAAATACAATGAAAATTAAAATAATGGAATTGTTCATAAATACAATGAACTTGTTCATAAAACAATGAAATTGTTCATAAATATAATGAAAATAAAAATAATGAAACTGTTCATAAAAACCATGAAATTTTTCATAAATTGTTTTTCAGAGTAACAATGAAATTGTTTATAAATCAATGGAATTGTTCATAAATACAATAAAATTTTCCATAAAAACAATGAAATTGTTCATAAATACAATGAAAATATTCATAGAAAAAATTTCATAGAAATAATGAAATTGTTCATAAATACAATGAAATTGTTCATAAATAGAATGAAAATAAAAATAATTGAATTGTTCATAAAAACCATGAAATTGTTCATATAATTTTTTTCAGAGAAAAAATGAAATTGTTTGGATGTCAATGGAAATGTTCACAAATACAATAAAATTGTCCATGAAAACAATGAAATTGTTCATAAATACAATGAAAATATTCATAAATACAATGAAAATATTCATAAAAAAAATTCATAGAAACAATGAAATTATTCATAAATACAATGAAATTTCTGAACAATTTCATTGTATTTATGAACAATTCCATTGATGCATTGTTTCCATGAACAATTTTTATGAACAATTTCATGGTTTTTATGAACAATTTCATTATTTTTATTTTTATTGTATTTATGAACAATTTCATTGTATTTATGAACAATTTCATTGTATTTATGAACAATTTCATTGTATTTATGAACAATTTCATTGTATTTATGAACAATTTCATTGTATTTATGAACAATTTCATTGTTTCTATGAAATTTTTTTTATGAAATTGTTCATAAAAACCATGAAATTGTTCATAAAAACAATAAAACTATTCAGAAATAAAAAGAATTGTTCATGAAAATCATAGAATCACTGATACTGTCTATAAAAATAAATTCTTCATATGAACAATTGCTCATAAAATGAAATTTATCATAGAAACAAAGAAATTTGTACGTAAAGCTGATTTGTTTGGCTACCGTTCTGTTTAGAATGTGAGGATTTTATTCTCCCCGAGAGTATTCAGAAACGGGCTGATCGTGTAAAACGGCAAAAACTAGGAAAATACAGTTACTGCTTTCGTATTTTCGAATATTCACAAAAATATGCTTTATTTTTATTGATTTATTCGGCCAAACCACTGTGCAACATCACTTTATATTTCAGATGTGAACGGCACACCATCAAACGCCACGCCACGCCATCGACAATCGATTCGATAAACATGTGAAATGATGCCGATTCCGAACATCTGCTGGATGGCAAACAAACAAAAAAAAAAAAAACACATAAACAGCGACAACGAATCTTCTTGGGGGGACCACCTTCACCATCCCCATCACCACCCTAAAAAGTGAATGACAAACATTTTGCGATTGGAGGAGCAACGATGGAGTCAAACGTACAGCAATGTTGCAATGATTGTTTTTTATTTTTTTTGTTGACTGTTTTCGATATTAATTCGAATGTTTTATGTTTATTAGAGACAAGAACGAATGAATTCTATTGTCTATTGGCAATTTCCATAAAAGATTTCCCCATCGCCTTCTTCGCTGTTGGTGTGTTGCCATGTTTTTTTTTCTTTTTATTACCTTCAGGAAATAATTTGGTGACATTTGGTTGGTGGGTTGATATCAATCGTTTGTGTGGTGCTTTTGCTCCATTTTTAAGATTTTTCTATGAGACTCGGTTTTTGTTGAACACACAACTTATGGCAACATTTGTGTTTCTTTTGAAAAAACGTGCGAAATCCAGCTGAGCTTTGTGTTGGTGATCTTCATGTTGTCTTTTTTTTTTGTTTTTTCCTTTCTGGGATATGATTCCCTTTCAGTCATTATTCCCTCTTTTATTTGCTGGTGCGCTTTGATTTTATTTGAAAGGTTTTTTTTTATGGCAGCCAGCAACTTGATGGGAAATTCTTCTGTACTTTATAACTTTACGGTGAATATGTGCAATTTCCACTTTAGCTAAAGTCAAGTCACAGTGCTTACTTTTAATGCGATGTCATTGCATGAGAAGAGTTTTTGAGCAGAAATTGTGGTGGTATTTTTAAAAATAACTTCGTTCCGTTTCGTTTTTTTTTTTGTTTGGCGGGAAAGGTTTTAGTTAACAATTCCAAGTTATGTATTAGACAATTGCGAGGAGTGTGCAAATTCACTCGTCTGTTCCTTCATGGAATAATAATGGGGGGGGGGGGGGGGGGGAATAGTGCAGAGTTCATATTGTGGATGATGTTTTCTGAACAGCCTCAAGGTATACTACAGTTTAGCAAATATGTTGGCAAATATCCATTTTAATTAATATGGATTACCATAGGACGGACACCACAAAGTGTGCAATAGATTTTTCAAAACACCAAAAAGTATGCACCATTTTTTCTCATTTATTAAAATAAAACGCCTACAGGTTTGCAAACATTTTCCATCGCCTTGGGTAGGGCGTCAATATTGGTTAAAAATTTTCTTAAATTTTCAACAGTGTCAATTACAATAACACCTGGATGCCTTAAAGTATGCAAAGAATAATATTTCAAGTTCATGAAAATTCAATTAATTCCTAGAAGTATGCCATATTATTTTTACTTTCAATATCCCTTAAAGCACGCTGTTATTCATCCTCCTGAGGTTAATGAATAGCTGAATATCTTACAAAATAATAAGGGGACTCGATATTAATTTATGGATGAAAAATTGTGCAAAATTTGGAAAATATAATACGAGTAGTATGACGAATTTTGGCTTTGCCTAAGCAGTTTGCGTGACTCCCTTATCGGTTTGTTCTTAATAACTCTCATTTCGACCAGTATCATAATAAAAGTTGTGGAAAAAGCAATGATCCCTAAAGATATGCAACAATAAGTCGCCCTGATTGTCATCATTGAAATGTTGTATATCTCACCGTACTCAACAGGGAGCGTTCTTTGTTAGAGACTACTGCTGTACAGTGGGTTACCAGTCTCCTGATCATTCGGGGAGCATTTTTCTAGTACCATGGATGGCGGTGAAAAATTAACGTCACCCTATCGCACATCCTGTATCCTTCTCTTCAAAGGCATTTTAGAATTGCTACCATTCAAGGGTCTCCCCTTTTCTTTCTTTTTAAATTTAAATACTTCTTATCTGTGGAAAGTCGCCGATAACTTTGAAATTCTAATCAATGTTCGCCCGCCACTCAACCGACCAGCCATTAACCCCTACTCTGTGGAAAGAAATATCTCAAATCGTAAATGTTAAGTGCACCCACAGCAATGCCACCGTTTCCATAAGACAGATGGCAGCAAAAAGCGCCAAAACACCCACCGTGCACCATTGGCAACATTCAGAATCAGATCACGTCTGGGCAACGTACTTGTAGTTCCGAGAAGTATCATTCATATACAAGCGGACGTACGAGATACGGAATATCATTCAAATCACTATATCACCTTAACAGCCAAGTGTGCGTGAGTATGTGTGTGTGTGTGTGTAGTGGTGAACTTACCTTGTACAATTAGTTTAGCATAACTGGACTCTCGGGTGCCAACAATGTTTTGGGCGATACACTTATAGTTGCCCTCGTCAATTGGTTCGACGTTGCTTATCAATAAATTACCACCATCAACGATGCGTATACGTGATGTGGTTCCATAAGATTTCGTTTTTAAATCATCCAAAGGTACGCCATCCTAAATATGTGGGCGAGCGAGTGTGTGAGCATCCGGAACGTTTGATAAGATGAGAAAAGGGAAAAGAAAAACAAAACGAAAGAGGGTTAGTTTTGTTTTATGTTTATATTTCGAAAGAAATTGTTTTATGTTTATTGTTTATTTGTTTTGGTTGATGTTATAAAATTTTATGTCAGTCGTCGTCGTCGTCGTGTATCAAAATATGTTTTCATAACAAATGTTAAATATTGTTTTTGTTATTCCCCAGCGTTTCTCTTTTCCATATAAATATTTGAATACCAATATCAAGTACATGTGCTGGGGCAATGCGAAATGACAGTGGGCATAAAAAGTGAGGTTAAGGCAGTACAAACATTCTGGGTTCATTCCAAAAAAAATGTTGTATGAGATTAAGAATAACAATCTCAAGGATCAGCCCAAATGAACAGAGATTTTTAGAAAATGTTGCCTAGTTTTAGGCACATAGAGAGCGCATGTGTTAGTCAGTGATGACGTGAACCATGCGTAGGACTGCTGTAAGTGAAACATGCTAAAATCCAGCATACTTTTAGGCAAAAGTCACTCAGCACATATTAGAGATAGAGTTACAGAGAGCATGTGTTAGTCAGCGATAGAATAAGCAGTAACATAGATCATGTGTCAGTCAGTGATGAAATGAGCCACGTCTTGGACTGCGGTGCGTGAAACACCGGCTTCTACAGCCGTTCATACAAAAATGCTGCATACTTTTAGGCAAAATTGGCTCAACACCATATTAGAGATGAAGTAACAAAGTCCATGCGTTAGTCAGCGGTAAAATGAGCAACGTGTGGGAGGGCGGTGCATGACTCAACGGGTTCAAGATCCGGCCACACTAAAGTGTTGTACACTTTTAGGCATAACACTGTGTTACAAAAAATCGATTTTTTTCTGTCCTCTGGGGAAAGGGGATACAACATAAAAATACACGTGTATCGGCGATTTTCATGTACACGTCAGAATTTATTTTTTTTAAATTTGAAGTATGAAGCTCGTAGTGGCCTGTGTGAAAGCCTTTGGACCGATTTTTAACCCTTTTTCATTGATCCAATCGAGCTGATTTTTGGCAGGCAGGCTTGTCTGTATCACGTAAAATTTTTTAAAAAATAGATTTTTGTCAATTCTCAGATTTTCCCCAATTTTTATTATTTTTGAAAAAAAAAATTTTTTTTCACTTTTCTTAGCATAACTTGAAGAGACTCCACATTTTTAAACTACTTAAGCGTTACGAAAAAAAAATGTTTTTTGAACTGAAACCTTAAAAAAATGGCGGTGCATGAATCAACGGGTTCAAGACCACCAGGCCACACTAAAGTGTTGTATACTTTTAGGCATAAGTGACTCAAGGTTTGCAGGTTTAGACACAAAGTAACAGAGACCATGTGCCGGTATACTGGGCACCGATTAGTGCTGCTGTGTGCAAAACACAGGGTTCAAGACCAGCTCACCAGAAAATTACATACATATTTTATTTTTTCTGGAAATGCTGCCTGTTTTTAGGCATAAGTGAATTACAAATATTAGAGATAGAGTGACTGAGATCATGTAGCAGTCTGTGGTATAATCAGTTAAAGGAAAGGGGTAGGGCTGATGTATGGAAAACATCAGGACCTTTTTACCTTTTCTTTCCCTTTTTGCTTTCTCTCATTCACTCACAAATGTAATGTGAAAATGTATTCGGGGCCGCTGTACGAATACAAAATGCCGCCTAGTTTTAGGCGTAGGAGGTTCAACATTTATTACCCAGAAAGTAGCTTAGATCATGTGACTGTTTGTGGTGTAGTGGGTTCTATGTGAAAAAAAACCGGGTCACAATAAAATTGTCTATATTTCTATAATTCACTCTGAATTATGGCACTTTTATGCCCAAATTTATCGTTTAGTTTTACCTAAACTTATCCAACTCCCCTCTCTGCCGTTTGTATTTTTTGGGAAAACATTTGTTTTCACCTCTTTGGCTCATGCTCGTCTCACACTGTCGGAGCGAAAGAAATTTTATTTAAATTCCATTTTCCTTTTTTTTTTTTTTTGGTTTTTTGTTGTTGTTGTCGTTGTTGCTGCTGATGTTCTACAGTATAAAATAAATTTTGCATGACATTTCCATTTGGTTGCGAGGCATGATGATGCCGATGTTCTAATGCTAGCGCGCTCCCCACCCGTCAATGTTATAAAGGGTGTTTTTTATTGGGGTATAGAACTTTAAGTTGGCATCACTTTTTTAACTGGCGGCCATTTGGTCAGCTCTCAAGTGATTAATATTTAGTTTGGTTTGCCATTTCATCATGAACAGGTTGACAAAAGAACAACGCTGGTAAATCGTGCAAATTTATTTCGAAAGTAATGGTTCAGTTTGCGAAGTTCACCGCAAGCTCCGTCCATTTTATGCCATTACATCCACAAAAACTGGCTGTTTGGTGTGCTCTATGGGCTGGTGGAGTCATTGGGCCATACTTCTTTCGAAATAATGCTGGAGAGTCAGTTACCGTTAATGGAGACCGGTATAGAGCCATGATAACCGACTATTTTGTTCCCGAATTGGATGGCATGAATGTGGATGAGTTGTGGTTCCAACAAGTGGTTGAAAATTGGACCTGTAGAATTGGCTTTATTCGAGCCAGCCGCGGCGGCCACATGCCCGAAATCATATTTCGGGCATTAATGGCATAAAATTATCCTTCCAATAAAGCCAAATTGATGGACATTAAAACGATTTTCATGTTTTTTGTTTCAATTCGAAGTTCTATACCTCAATAAAAAACACCCTTTAGCATTCAACGGGAATATATTCCCTTTTATCGTGCTTCACCATTCTGTTTTTTGTTGTTGTTCTTGTTGTTGTTGCGTTGCGTTTTTCGCATTTCGCTACTAAAACAAACGGTTACACCTGACAACACACGAGTATGAAGTTGAAGCGAGAAAACAAAACAAAAATACACATATTTTATTGTACAAGCATCACGGGTAGGCAGAGGAGGGGGAGGGTGGGGCTAACAAATGGAATTGTATGAAATCAAATTTATGCTGCATTTACATTGAAACGAATGTCTAACAACGGTAACGGAGGATTGTCGGGGCCTTGTTTTCGATACAAAATTAAAACGCGATACCAGAAAGGCATCTTGGCTCCATACATTATCTTGAGAAACAATGTCAAAATAGCTTCTCCCTCAAGCATGATAAACTTCTTTTAGCAGTTTAAACAAAGGGCTGCTTGGCAGCCACTCTCCTGTTGCGTCCTTAGACATTGTAAGCCCCCCTTAAGTCATTACTGAGTGAGTTTTTGTGTAAAGGACCTTCTCATTATCTAGTGGAGCCATTCAAGGTCTTTGGGAAATTCTTTTCATCTTAATATATATTTACCCTCGACACTGATTCACTGATACACTGATTCCCTGATTCCCTGATTCACTGATTCACTGACTCTGTCACGCAGTACGTAGGAATTTAAATAGGTATTCTATAATAATTCTATAAATAATAATAATAAAAAAAATAATATTTTTTTTGTACAGAAATTGTGTTTTCCCCAAATTTTTTTTTTTCCAAAATTTTTTTTTCTTACAAATTTTTTTTTTTACAAAAATTTTTTTTTTCAAATTTTTTTTTTTCAAGAAATTTTTTTTTTTCATATTTTTTTTTAAGAAATTTTTTTTTTCAAAAAAATTTTTTTTTTCAACAAAAAATTTTTTTTTCAGCAAAATTTTTTTTTCCACAAATTTTATTTTTTTTCGAAATTTTTTTTTACAAAATAGTTTTCTCAAAATATTTTTTACAAAATTTTTAAAATTAAGTAACAAATACTTTCTCAAGCAAATTAACGGGCGCCATAGGCGCATTACAACTTACGAGTTATCTAATAAAGAACAACATATGCCTTTTTTATAGAAGAGGTTTCACTTTTAAAACGGGTCACGTTTAAAAGGTCTGCTTAACCTCCATCTGTGCTGGCCTAATCGATGACGATGTTCAGTAAAACCATGAGCTTCTAGCCTATCTCTCCCCGGCCTTTGTTTTAAATGGAAACAGAATGTCTCCGGGACTCCTAAGAAGACCTTACCGCAGACATTTAGAAGGGTGTAAGGCCATGTGTAAGGCCAACATGTTTAGACGACTCCTAACAAGGAGTTACCAAAGGCAAAAAGACCTTACCGAAGACATTCCACAAGCCCTTACACCAAAATGTCTTCACCTCTTCTAAGAAGACCTTACAGACGATCTCACAGGCATTACAGAATCCCTTAAAGCAAAATCTCTTGACAACTCCTAAGAAGGCCTTACCGAAGACATTACAGAAGTTCTTACACCCCCTCTCCTAAGAAGGACTCAGCGAAGTCATTCCAAAGCTCTAACACCAAAATATCTTCACCTCTCCTAAGAAGCCCATAAAACAAAACCTCTTGACAACTCCTAAGAAGACCTTCTAGAAGGCCCTACCGAAAGCATTACATAATCCTTTACACTACAACATATTGAGAACTCCTGAGTAGACCTTACCGCAGACCTTCCAGAAGCTCCTACTACAAAATCTCGTCACCTCTCCATATCCCCCTCCAGACATTACTGAAGCCCTTAAACGAAAATCTCTGGCCAGCACCTAGGAAGGCCTTACCGAAGGCCTTACAGAAACCCTTACACCTGTGGCACTGTGTAATACAGTGTCTGTCTCTAATACAAACGCACTCACTGGTTGTCACTTACGACAGAGACACCCAGACACCGCCAACACTTTGATGGCCAAAAGTGCATGCAAATGTGAATGTTTGAGAGACGGAGAGGGAGACAGAGGGGAGAAGAAGAGCAGGCTGCATGAAATATCCTTTATTGCAAAGTAAAGCCAACATATGTGAACTTTCTTCTTTTTCCATATAACATTCCTTATATATTCTCCGCCCTAACATAAAGCTTTTTATGCTTCAACAAAAAAAAAAAAAAAACATGTATTTAAATGTTGTATGCATGTCCTGGCAATGGAAATGGAAACCTCCCCTTTGTTGCTCTGATGGTATTGCTTTATAGTCAAGTCATATCCGACAATAATGTCGTATGTTCGGTATCGGAGAAGAGCTTGCCTTTCCATGTGTGTAAACTTACCTTCATCCATATTAGAGTCGGCTCCGGTATACCTTTCGGTGGCCCACATTCTAACAAAGCTGTTTCACCTTTGGCCACACGGGTATCCTTTGGTTGGGCGCGAAAGTCATCACGCAAAACTGTAACAACAAGAAAATCGTTGAGAAAGGGGAAAAACATGAAATTAAATGTTTGAATAAGAATGTCATAATATAAGAAAAATAATGCAAAAAAAGCAGAGATAGAAAAAAATGCAAACGACAACAAACTGATTGTTTTCTCATCTGGTATTTTGCTTACTTTCTCAGTCGTTTGCAGAGGGACACACCGACAAACAACACAGATCTTATGAGAGACACACCAAGACAAGGCAAGATGTGAAAGGAAAATTATTTCAAATATGTTGGATACATTCCAAAAAGTCATATCCTAAAACTCATGTTTTTCTTCTTCTTCTTCTATATAAACATCAGCCGGCACATTGTCATTGTCCTCAGCATCTGGTGGTTGCAAATGTCGTTTTTTGTTTCTCATTAGTATTTTTTTTTTTTTTTAAATGAGGACTTAAAGATTTGCTTGTCGTAGCAAGGCAAATGTTGTGCTTGTTTTATTTAAATTAGCCTTAAAGTAGGCCACACATATAATTCATAATGCAATGACAGCCACAAAGTGGGCACGCAAAACGGAACACATTTGTCTCGACGTTTTAATCTTTGACTAACTAAGCGGGACCCAACTGGGTCATTTAATGTGCCAGCTATTTGGCCTAAAAATTTATGCTGCCATAATTTGCCTCTTTCGCTCTCTCTCTCTGAAATATGCTCAAAAATATGATTTAGCACATGCGAAAAAAAAAGGATTTTCCTTGGAAATAATTACCGCAACCTCATTATATGCAACATAAACTTATATTTTATAGTCTGCATAGTGCGACATCCCAAAAGTAGGCAACGTTGTTTTTTGTTCTTTCATAAAACTGCATGGCTCATGCAGTTTTACTCGGAGGGCAATGCACAATCAAACATAGTGGAGAATTTCTTATTAATCGTCCCCAAAAGTAGGCTACACAAATTGAAGTGCGGTCTTGTTAAGACTCATGGCTCAGACAGGCCTTGGCCCCGGACTTTAGGGCCTTTAACTAGTAATTTAATAACTTAATACTGGCAATAGATAATCACTTTGATTTATTTTTCAAAAAGGCCAAGCATGTGGAAAGTGAAATCATAAATATTTTAAGAGCCTAAAAGTAGGCCACAGACAGACCTTGGCCCCGGACTTCATTGCCTTTACCTAGTACCTCTGCTCTTTCTAATGACTGTCTTTGTAAATTAAAGAATTAAAAGACGATTTGAAATCTATATAATGAGTATACGGAAACCCTACGCCTAAAAAAACTTAAACAATCAAAAGACGATTTGAAATGTATATAACGAGTAAACCCAAAAAGTCCCGCCTAAAAGCTGGCAATATACGAATTTTTCTCCAAATTGATTTAAAGTCTTTGTCAGTAAATCAAATCTGCATTTTTATCATTTTTCTCACAATTGATTTACCGTCTTGCAATCAAACTAAATCTGCATTATTATGATAAACGTAAATTATGCGCTTTTGATTTGGGTTTCTGGTGAAATTTGTGCAAAAATTCTCTTGGTTTTTGTTTATGGTCGTTTAATTTTTCTCTCGAATAGTGACTCCCCCTCACATGACTAACTCATTTGCATAACAAATTATACCGAATACATTTCAGTAATTATGCAGCCGAGCTCTAAGGTCGATTCGGCATTGGGCGGATACCTGAAAGTATGCAGTGTGGTTTCCATAATTTCGACCGTATCTCCAACTAAAATACCTACATTTTCGATTTCCTTTAATGCGGTTATGTTTTGCCATTCATTATGATAATTACAGTGGAAACTGCTTGAATGACAGAATGTTGTTGGGCAGAATGACATAATATCCTTAATGTATGTAATTTTATTGGATGGCAGCCAAAAAGTAGGCTACATAAAGGGTCGGCCATTTCGTTTTCGTTATCGGGCCAAAAATTCAAGAGGAGGATAGTGTGGCAACATTTGGTTTCAACAGGACGGCGCTGCGTGCCACGTAGCCGAAGCTACACTCGATGTTTTGCGCCCAGTTTTTGAAGATCGCATTATCGGCCGCAGAGCTGATGGCTACTGCCTGGCCGGCCGAGTCAGCCAGTTGAATGAAATTATTTTCCATTATTAACCGAAAGGATTGTACTTTCAACAAAAAAACGATATTTGAGAAAATATCCAGTAGTTTTTTTTTATGGAATTTTCAAAAAAAAAATTTTTTTTTTTATAAAATTTTCAAAAAAAAAAAGTTTTTATCAAATAAAAAAAATAAATTTGAGAAAATATCCAGTAGTTTTTTTTATAGAATTTTCAAAAAAAAAATTATTTTTTTTTTATAGAATTTTCAAAAAAAAAAAAGTTATTTATCAAATAAAAAAAAGAAATTTGAGAAAATATCCAGTAATTTTTTTTTATAGAATTTTCAAAAAAAAAATGAATTTTTTTTTTATAGAATTTTCAATTAAAAAAAAATTTTTTTTTATAGAATTTTCAAAAAAAAAAGTTATTTAGCGGATCCTGTAGTTGGTATGTGAATTATGGATGATTAAACAAAGGTGATTTGCTATGAGCATAATGTTTTGTGTCCAGTTCTGATATCCTACAAAAAGACTTTTGTCTGAGGCGTCGACTTCGGCATCTGTCCTCGACATTACTCTTTGCTTCGTGGAGATCTTTAAAAAAAATTTATTTTTAATTTTTTAAAACAGAACATGTATTGCTTTATTTTAAATAATTTCTTGTCTTTTTTTTTCCATCACAAAAATCATTCCATTTATTTTCTTGGAATTCATTGACAATTAAATCCTCTAACAACTCGGGGCTCCCCCTCCTCTCCTCTCCTCTGCCAACGAATTGGATAATTGCGTATGCAAAGCATGAAAATTCAATTAATTTCTATTTTGTATGTGCTCCTATACCTCTTGTCGTATTATTCAAAAATGTAATTAATTAATTAGCCTACAACGCACACACACGCGTGACATGACTGTTTTCTGCTGTGTAATGTTGATGTTTTCTTGTGCCTTCGTCGACGCTGTCGATGGAGGTGCCTTAAGGAATTTTTAATTACATTTGAATGTGTGTTCTTCTTTTCGCACCTTGCGATGTATAACAAATGAAAAAAAAAAACGAAAAATAAAAGGAAATTCTCCCGAATTTTGGGCATAATTTCTGATGTTAATTTTATGGAAAATTAACATATTTTAAATTACTTTCCTGGAATAAATACATACATATGTATATTTTTTAAAATATGTGTTTACATTTTTCCGGAAATTAATAACTGTTGTTTACGAGATTCATAACACATGTTGTTTTTTTTTACGGTTGATCATCACATTGTCATCATGGCGATTCTACTCTTATTGTGGTAAATATTTAATTACATTTCCAAAACATTTAATATTTAACATTTAACAAGTATTCCAACACTTCAACCTTATCCGACCATATGTGTGTGAGTTCACTCTGACACCCCCCCTCCCCTTCACCCATTCTCCAAATAATGTCTGACAAATGCAAACAAAATCTTCAAAGGTGTAAACACCAATGCCGCTTTCGTCTTTCGTTGCGGTTTAAACCACCAACCAGGCAAAGAAAGAAAAACTCCACGAAATGTTTACATCGTGGTGTAAACAATGTAAATAAAGACGTGTAAAGAGCGACGGACATGGATGTAAGTGCAGCTAAGCTAATAATGAGAAAATTAAATATAAACAAATAGAAAAAAAAATGAAAAAAAGAGTGTATGCATAGAGACTTTCAGTAAATATTCATGCACACGCGGATGTGATCATTGAGATATGATGAAAAGAATGACAAATTTAAGTAAAGAATGTAGAAAAAAAGCAGAAAAGTAGTAAAGGCCACAAATCGTTGCCTATATCTAGGCGAGCCTTGTGAAGAAGTGCTGTAAATAAAATTATAATAACTTCTTTTTCCTGTGTAATTTTGGCAACACATTTCAAATATGGTAGCCGGATTTAGGCTTCCTGAGTCCCACGGCCCCTTAATATGGATATACAAATTTTTAAAAAAAAAAAAAAAATACTTGCCTACCTTTAGGCGGGCCTGGTCAATAAGGAACGAAAATCTATCAGAGAATCACATTCAGCGTTTCACAAAAATAATTCAACTATACTAGATTAAATTAAAAAAAAAATTAATAAAACTCCTAAAAAGGCATCATGGGTAAAAAATTAATGTTCTTGACAAAATGAGATACCTTCACTTAATTGTGCATAAAAGCGGAACGCGTTCATCGATTATCATGATCGATGTCTGATTTTGTTCATAAGTTATGTAGGTTTACACAAAAATAATAAGCCTAGACATATTTTTCCGTTTTGGATTTTTAATGAATTTTAAAAACCAAAAATTAATTTTTTTTGGCAAACAATTTTTTTCTTTTTTTTTTAATAAATTCATTTTCATAAATTCACTATTAATATTATAGGAATGACAATTCTTAATTTTTAAAATATATTTCAGTTTAGTTGGCACAACCGTTTTCGCATTATGACAAACAAAAGACCATAAGGGGCAAGGGGGAGTGCGCCGGGCGTCCCCGGAAAACTCAGGTAACTCAGGAAAAAAAATCGTCTAAGCTGTGATCAGACGAATAGGAAAAATACCTGGGAGTCATAAAAACCCGTGTGAGGGTTTGTCCACTGCAGTCCCACTCAGTTAAATGGTCAATGCCTTCTGCCACATTTCCTTAATGGAGTAGGAAATGTTTCAAAAAATGTGATCTACTTTTAGGAGAGCAATACAAATTAAATATCACACATTCGAGTGACCCATAAAACAACAATACCTTTATAGACTAGGAAATATTTCAAAAAATGCGACCTATTTTTAGGAGAGCAACAGAAATGAGCCGTTAATAGTTTCAAATAGTTTCAAAAAATTTAACCTACTTTTAGGAGAGCATTACAAATTAAATATAAACAAGGGTTTATGCCAGACTGACCGAGTGATCCATGACAAAATAATTTCTCCATAGACTAGGAAATATTTCCAAAAAATTTACCTCTTTTTAGGAGAGCAATAGAAATGAGCCATCACACATTCGAGTGGCCAATGACAAAATAATATATTAATAGTTTCAAAAAATTGAATCTACTTTTAGGAGAGCATTACAAATTAAATATAAACACGGGTTTATGCCGAGTAAACTAACACACATTCGGGTGACCTATGACAAAATAATGCCTTTATAGTTTAAAAAATGTAATCTACTTTTAGGAGAGCATTACAAATTAAATATAAACACGGGTTTATTGCCAGAGTGAACTAACACACATTCGAGTGATCCATGACAAAATACTTTCTTTATGGACTAGAAAATATTTTTAAAATAAAAGTTGACCTATTTTTAGATGAGGTTAATGCCACAGTGAATTATCACACATTCGAGTGACCTATGACAAAATCATGCAGCAGCTAATTGTGACATTCCCTAGCTATCCCTCAAGCACTTCAATTCAGCCAAATAAAATGCTATTTGACCTGGAAACAAAATGTATTTCTCTTTTCCTTCTTCAGGTCTAGTGTTCCACTTAAATTGAAACTCAATTTATTATCTTTAGTTTTTCAAATTTGTGTTATTTTTTTTTTTGTTATTCACTCCCTCTTCCTGCTCCTCCGACACCGTAACAATTTATTTCCATTGTTTACATGATAATCACTCGCGCAGAGTGCAGAGCAAACAAATCAAACTGTCCACCTTCTAAAAATTGTCGCAGGCAACGATGGTGCACCGTCGCCCATTGCGGGCTGTCTAGCAGCCTGGCGGTAAATGATGGCGATGGTGGTGCTGCTTTCAGTTTGTTGTGGTGGTGCAAAAGACGATTTCTGTCCTCCGACCATTGTAGTCGGTATGTATGTATGTACGTGCCAGCCACCGTCATCATGATTGATTTGCTACAAATAACAAATGCAAACAATGACAGCGAACAAGAACACAAACACATCAAATGATAAATCGAATAAATCGAACAGTAGTAGCCGAAACTGACAGATCGGACCTGACAGACGCATCCGGAAAATGTGTAGAATTTTTCATTTAAGATTTAAGCTAATTTTGATTAGGTTTGAAGTTACGGGAGTGAAGGGGGATTAGTAAAGAATTAACATTGACATTTTCATGAATTGAAGTGACACATTCTTACACTTGAGTGTGTGTGTGTGCAAACCCGAGGAAGATGAAATGAGGCTGTCACTTTGTAGGCATTCTATTGAAACATTTTGTTTTCGGGGAAAATAGAATTGTCACTACAAAGGACATTGTTTTTGTAGTTACATTTCCAAATATCCCTAAAAGCAGGCCTCGTTATACCGATCAAGAGGTGCGTAATTGATATGGTAGAGTGCAGAACTTAACAGAGTAGTGTAGATTATGGCCTTATCTCCCTCTTAAGGAATCTCAGAATCCTAGCTCTCGGCGGACAGCAGACTGGCCGGACTTTGCCCTCCTCATACACTAAGAGGAGATTGAAAAAAATGCTAATAATTGCAAGGGAAACTTAAAGAGAACTCATGTCGACAGTCTATCGATAACGGACAAAGTAACCTAGAATATTAGGACTGCTAATGAAACTGTCAAAAGAAAACTGATACACCCCCGTATTCAGACATTTTTTAAAAAAAAACCTTTTTAAGAAAAATTTAGAAAAAAAACATATTTTCACAAGTTTCACACTCAACAAATTTATATTTAATTCATAAAAATTTTAAAAACCTTTGTTGTGAAAAATTAATGAAAATTTTTCTTAACAAACGATTTTTAAATTTAAAATTAAAAAAAAATGTTATGTATGTAATACATGTATGTAAAACATATATGTAATACATATATGTAAAACATGTATGTAATACATGTGTGTATACATGTGTGTAATACATGTATGTAATACATGTGTGTATACATGTATGTAATACATGTATGTAATACATGTATGTAATACATGTGTGTATACATGTATGTAATAAATGTATGTATACATGTGTGTAATACATGTATATATACATGTGTGTAAAACATGTATATATACATGTATATATACATGTATGTAAAACATGTGTGTATGTATGGTATGTGTATCTACATCTGTATCTATATATATATATCTGTATCTGTATCTATATCTATATCTATATCTATATCTATATCTATATCTATATCTATATCTATATCTATATCTATATCTATATCTATATCTATATCTATATCTATATCTATATCTATATCTATATCTATATCTGTATCTATTTCTATTTCTATATCTGTATCTGTATCTGTATCTGTATCTGTATCTGTATCTGTATCTGTATCTGTATCTGTATCTGTATCTGTATCTGTATCTGTATCTGTATCTGTATCTGTATCTGTATCTGTATCTGTATCTGTATCTGTATCTGTATCTGTATCTGTATCGATATCTGCATTTGTATCTGTATCTGAATCCGTCTGTCCATATTTTCATCCATGTGACCCTGTATGTGACTCTGACTTTCTTCATCCGTCTCCCTGTATCTGTCTGATCATTCATCCATCCGTCTATCTCCCGTCCTTCCATTTTTCTGTTCATCCGTTCCTCTGCCTCTATTTTTGTCCGTTGTCTGTTCATCCGTCCCTCTGCCTGGGTCTCCTTCCGCTCGTCTGACTGGCCATTCATCCAACTGCCTTTAAATCCGCCATTCCCACTATCCACTCTTCCTTCCTTCACTTCTCCGTTCATTCTGTCGGTTCATAACAAGATTTCTATTCCCTCGCTGTAGGGTATATTTAAAGTCCCCATTCAGCCTTTTAACAACTTTAAGTTTAGGTTTTTTTTTTACTGGGGCACGATTTCTTGGGCAATTTCATTCCTTCCATACAACACATATTCTTGGAAAATCTCTTATGGTTTCTTAAAGTTTTTTCAGTGCTTTTTTACGCCAAACAATTGAATTGATATATTTTTTTTTTCTGCTGTACTCTTGGAACAGTGTTTCAGTTTTATGTTCGCGCCAAAGGCGAAAAGAGTCTGTTATTTTTTTTTTTGCACTTTTGCAGTGTCGCAGTTATAGAAAATGTGTCAATATAAATTATGGCTCGCCGCTGTATTGCCATGGAAAATGACACCCAAAAGACAACAACAGCCACAGAAAAAAAGTTATAAATACTTGCCGCATGGGATGGAGGCGAAGACAACAGCAGATACCAGATAATTTATGGGAACCCCCTCCAAGGAAAATCTATTACAAAATTTATGGTCTCTAAGTTAGACAATAGTTGAAGACAATTTAGAGTTTATTTTGCTGTGCCAGATCATTTCTATTAAAACTTATTTTAGACTTTAATAAGTTTTATTAGAAATGATCTGCCAAGGAGAAAGAAACTCTAAAGGGAAGTTATAATTAGGCGGTGGAAGAGATGTAGGAAAAACTTTCAAGTATGTAGAGCGAAAGAAGCGGAAATAATAAATATGATGAGATAATGGATAAATGGTACTGGAAGTGCCGCCAAGAAACACTTTGAAAAGTTAAATTTGTTTCTTAAGCGAATAACATACGGGTCATGCCACACAAAACTGTCTACATTTTCCCGGCTGCTACTTTTTGCCTTCATAAGGTGTTGAGGGAGAATATAGAAAATATTATTAATATTAGATTACCAAAAAAAAAGTCGAGAAGACAAACAAAAAACATTTTGTCTAGCTGGGAATTCATTGTCATCGTAACTTCTCAGAGAGTGTGGAGGATGGCACGCGCACCCTTTCACATTCGTTCCATGACACGCCATCCGAAAACAGGCCCAATTACACAAGTACAAGTGGAACTTGTGTCAACGGTATTTTATTGTTTTAGGTGGACAGCAAATCTGATGAACGAACTCACGTAAAAACAACACAGGGTGTTGTTTTTTAAAATTAGCCCAAATGCCATGAGCATGAAGAACAGTTCATTCCTTATGAATTCCACTGCAGCAGCGGCAGCAATTTGTGAAAGAGAAAGATAAGCCATCGTGAACCCTAAGTAAGAAAAAAGCGAACACTCAAATGTCTTTATACACCAACGCCATTCAACTCAATTTTTTGTTTAATATTTTTCTTATTTAAAAAAATGAAAAAAAAAAAAACAATATCATAAAATTGAACAGAAAACATAAGAAGACTGCAGTCAACAACAAATGTTGAGAAAAGCGAAAAGTGGGAAAAACAAAGATGCACACACAAATGAAGACGTACGAGAAACGGACGATGATGCTGTTTATCATCCTCCTCACAATGTGATCATGATTATACTCGTATGGGGGGGGTTCATCATATCACCATCTCACACCATCATTATCATGTTGTGATGGTGGCGTGGTAATGGAAGTTGTTGCACTTTCGTGCATTGTTTTCCTTTATCAGCTTTCTATTTTTGTACAGATGCCCGAGTTGATGTGGATGCTGACTCTGACGCTGCTGCTGCCGGTGATCACCGGACCATGAACATCATACACATATGCAAGCAGTACATCTTCTTGCGATTGTATGATTTTAGTGGTGGCTGGTGTGGTGTGATGTTCTCTGAGGGAAATAGAGAATTATATCGCCCGCCGCTGATTGATAACACTGCGGGCGGTCGTTTGTTATGATCTATCTCGTTTGTTGTTGCTATTATTGTTATTACAACTTGAACGTAAACTCACTGAAAACCACAATGTATTCTTAGAATATATTGTCTATATTGCAGTAGTAGTTGTGGAACATATTTATATGAGTCATTCCCCCAACACAATTGAGGGCCCACTACAGCTGATAAAATAATAGAGAACCAACAAGGAAAATTACTATTTTACCGGCATTCAATTATACATTTACAATCCTATTGAATTGGAATCATTGTCATTCAGGGTTCGAAAAATGAGAAAACACATAGTTAAATCAGGGATTAGTAAAACTCAGTTTCAAATTGAACGGAGTTTAAGCAACGATTGAGTTTTTTAGTGCCCGGGCCCAGAAAATGAGATTGTAGTTAAACCAAGGATTTGTAACAACCAGTTTAAACCGAGTGTAACCTCGATTTTATACAAAAGAGATCCTAGTTAATCGACGGATTAGTAAACCACAGTTTACGAAAAAACGGAGTTTAGACCAGTAATGGTTTGTTCGTAACCTTAACTTTACACAAAAAAAAAATCGTAGTTAAACCACGGATTAGTAAACCTAAGTTTAAAATTCAGCGAAAGGAACGAAGTTTAGGCAAGGAATGACTTGGTGGTCAGTAACATCGAATTTATGACTAAGACCCAATTAAAAGAGAGCATAGTGAAACCAGGGATTAGTAAAACTCAGTTTCAGATTGAACTCAGTTTCAGATGAGTAAGGCCCCATAAATTATATCGTAGTTAAACTCCGGTTTAGTAAACCTTAGTACGTTTTTGAGCCCTGCGTAACCATAATTTTATATAAATCGTAGTGAAATCACGGATTACACCGTGTTACACACATTCTGTCCTATGAATCAAATTTACTTTTTCGGAAAGGGGATACAAAATAAAAAGACACGTGTATCGGCGATTTTCATATACACGTCAGATGTACACGTCAAATTTTTTAAAAACAATTTTTATCAATTCTCAGATTTTCGCCAATTTTTATTATTTTTGAAAAAAAAAATATTTTTTTTCACTTTTCTTAGCATAACTTGAAGAGACTCCAAATTTTTAAACTACTTAAGCGTTACGAAAAAAAAAAATGTTTTTTGTACTGAAACCTTAAAAAAAACGATAACCATTTAAAAAAAAAAATTTAGGAAAATCTGAGAATTGATAAAAATCTATTTTTTTAAAAATTTAAAAAAAATTTGACGTGATACAGACATTTCCACGAGTCTGCCTGCCAAAAATCAGCTCGATTGGATCACTGAAAAAGGGTTAAAAATCGGTCGAAAGGCTTTCACACAGGCCAATACAAGCTTTATACTTCAAACTTAAAAAAAAATTCTGACGTGTACATGAAAATCGCCGATAAACGTGTATTTTTATTTTTTCCCCTCTTTCCGAATATGTGCATTTGGTTCATAGGGCAGAAAAAAATCTATTTTTTGTAACACGGTGTTAGTAAATCTAAGTTTAAAATTCAGCGAAAGAAACCGAGGGTGGGGAAGGAATGTTTTTTTTTGTTAGTGCTCAATATTTTTGACTTTCGTCTAAGGCCCAATAAAAGTTAAACCACGGATTATTAAAACTCCGATTGAAATTGAGGCCCAATAAAAGTTAAACCACGGATAAAACTCAGTATAAAATTGAATTGTTTATGCATTGGATGATTGTTTGAGTGTTCAACAATCTAAACTTTACGATTAAGACCAACTAAAAGAGAACCAGGATTAGTAAGACGCAGTTATCCATTCCGCGGGGTTTCAGCAATGAATACATATCAATCTTATTAAAAACTACAACGGCTACAGAATGGAATTATGTTGACAAAATATATGTTTCTTGTCAAAAAAAAAATCAAACAAATAAATGACGTGTGGCCGGTCACCGGCCAACATTTAACCAAACTGTGTCAAATGACGACAACAACAAAAATGTGATTACATACACATTTTCGTTTGCCTTTATTAGTCTCCTATCAAAATCGCAGTTTAAACGCCCAAACATGGAATGTTAAGCTCAAGTTAAACATTAACTGAAAATAAAAATTCAACTTTTTATCTTCAGTTTTAACTTTAGTTAAAACGAAATTCAACGGTATTTAATTTAATCTCTAACGAGCTCTAGAAAAAGCATTCTCCTTGCGAAGCTGACTTTCATCATACTTCTACACCTAATAACATGTAACAGCTGATCCTAACCAGTGTTGCATTATCATTCGATAACAGCTGATTACGGTGGCATTGTGACTTAGACTACAGAAGGAACTGTTCTGTAGTCAACAACTTATTACAATATTTGATTAAATAATTCAGATTCAAATAATGTTGCATTTTATTCGGAGTCTCTGGAGTTTCAGTAAGAAGCTAGAAAGATATCGACTTTAAATGTTAGACGCAACCGAATTATCGACTTTTGTTGTTAAACTCGTGTATGAGTTTTGTTGCTAGACGCTACAAAGGTAGTGACGACATTTGTTGCCAAACTTCACTTGCAGGATTGACATTTGTTGCTGGACACCTTTGTTGCCATGAACACTATGAAGTTATTGACTTTTGTTGCTAAAGCCATCAAGTTATCGATTTTTGTTGAGTTTTGTTGCTAGACGCTACAAAGGTAGTGACGACATTTGTTGCTGGACACCTTTGTTGCCATGAACACTATGAAGTTATTGACTTTTGTTGCTAAAGCCATCAAGTAATCGATTTTTGTTGAGTTTTGTTGCTAGACGCTACAAAGGTAGTGACGACATTTGTTGCCAAACTTCACTTGCAGGATTTACATTTGATGCTGGACACCTTTGTTGCCACGAACACTATGAAGTTATTGACTTTTGTTGCTAAAGCCATCAAGTTATCTATTTTTGTTGAGTTTTGTTGCTAGACGCTACAAAGGTAGTGACGACATTTGTTGCCAAACTTCACTTGCAGGATTGACATTTGTTGCTGGACACCTTTGTTGCCATGAACACTATGAAGTTATTGACTTTTGTTGCTAAAGCCATCAAGTTATCTATTTTTGTTGAGTTTTGTTGCTAGACGCTACAAAGGTAGTGACGACATTTGTTGCCAAACTTCACTTGCAGGATTGACATTTGTTGCTGGACACCTTTGTTGCCATGAACACTATGAAGTTATTGACTTTTGTTGCTAAAGCCATCAAGTTATCGATTTTTGTTGAGTTTTGTTGCTAGACGCTACAAAGGTAGTGACGACATTTGTTGCCAAACTTCACTGGCAGTTTTGTTGCTCGACACTACAAAGGTAGTGACATTTGTTGCTGGACACCTTTGTTGCCACGAACACTATGAAGTTATTGACTTTTGTTGCTAAAGCCATCAAGTTATCGATGAAGCATTTGTTATCACAACCTTTGATATCTTCTACATAGCTCAGACAACTACAAAAATTACAACACCATTGCACAATTCCCAGAAAACCGCACCGCTGTTATTTTTTTAAAGAATTTAGTAGAACTTTAATTATCTACGGGCCACATTTTATTCACGCTTTCGGTTCACATTTATGCCTGCATTTGTTTTTCGACAAATTTCCATTTAAACCATAAAAATGATGTATATGCCATGGTCTCCACGGAATTATTACCCCAACCCCACACCCCGTGGAAAACATGAGTGTGAAACCAAAGGCAACTCCCCGGAAAGAATTATTCAACACATGTAGTAGTTCATTTTCTAATAGGCAAAAACTACGAAAAGAAAACAACATTTATATTTCATAAAGATTTCAAGTTGTCAATTGTTGTAAAATGCTCACATGTCACACTGTACAACAACAACCATTCCATAGCCGATGTGCCCTTCTGTTGGCCCCTAAACATGTGAATCATGTGCATAGGCCGCCATAGGCCCATAAATGAATGGTTGTGCAGTAGCTTCCCCAACGTCCCTACTTCTGAAGTGAAATCAAAATGACACAATTGATGATGCTTGTCTTGTGTTTTTTTTTTTCGTTTTTGGCTGAACAGCCGGCGGACTGATAGATTTATGAGCGGCCAAATGATATGAATGTGTGAAGTGAGACATCGTCTGATGATTCGCTGTCGTGTGACAATATTTGTGGTTTTTTCATTCAGCAACCGCGGGCAACATTTAAATGGCAAATTGTGCCCAGATTTTCAGCACCATTCACCAGTGATGTCTGTCCCTTTCTGTGGCTGTTTTAAATGTTTAATGTTTTGCACAACACTTGGCGATTTTATTTCTTTCACACTTTGGTGTTTTCGGTTTTCTGCTCTTTAAGTGTTAATTTGCTTATTTAACACTTGTTAAATGGTAACAAAAAAAAAGGGAAATTCTTGCTGTCATTAGTGGCTGTTTAAAGTGTTTGCCCATTTTTTACGGCCACATCAACAACTCTACTTACCCGCAATTTGCAGTGTGGCACGACGACTCCCAACTTTGCCGACATGATTTTTGGCCACACACCAATAGATTCCGCTGTCCTGTTCCTTTTTACTTTGCATGGTGCGATAGAAAAAGAGGGCGCCATCTTTGAACAGCACCCGATGGGATTTCTTGTCATTGGTATTGACGGGCTCGCCATCCTGCAACAAAAATGTAAAATTTATTTTATATTTTTTTAAAAATATCTCAATTTAAATTCATAAGAATCCTTTTTTTATTTAAATTTAAATTTTTGGTTTTCTCAATTTCTCTTTTTGCTCCACTTACCTTAAACCATTCAATTGTCGGTTCGGGTTTGCCCTCAACTTTGCAATTCAGTGTAGCCGGTTCATTCTTTTTCACCACCAAATCCGTGGGATGCTCGATTATGCGGGGCGATTGATATTGAGCTGCAGTAGACAGGAAGAGAAACAGAGAGACAGATAAAGATAACGACATATAAATTGATTTGTTTAAAATGACTTTTTTCTGTGAAAACTTTTTACACAAAGAATGGATTGGCAATGACGAATTGGCAGAACAAAAAAAAATCACAAAATAGTTGCAGAAAACTAAATCAAGGAGATACGATTGTATAAGGGGGGACTTAAAATATGCTATAGCCTTTTTTTTTGGATGGTTGACATACATTTCATTTAAGTTTGTTTTTGAAACCTCAAATTGAATTTTGAGAGTTCAGGAATGTGTTGTCGGTTTTTAAAATATTCTCATTTTTTCAATTACCTCGAATACTGCGGTTTATTTATACACCAAATAACCCAAATAATATGGAAATTATATCCGACAGCTTATTACACTAGTCAACAGTCAAAATGTACTCGGGATGCGATAATTTTTTCTGTGTAGATAACCTTGACATGAGCTCGAAAAACGCAATAAAAAAATTTTTTTTCGTTTGGTTTTTGTTTTATTTTTTTTTTTTTTAAATTTTAAAAATTTTTTTTTGGTTAATTTGTTTCGTCCGGCATAACTCGGGAACCGCTAGCCCGATTTAATTGAATTAAATTTTAAAAAATTTAAAATTACAATTCCCTTAATCTGTTCGCATATTGTTTTCGTATACAAGCAACAGTTTCCAAGTTAAAAATGAATATATAAAGGAAAAAACTTATTTTTTGCCTAAAGATTTAAATTTTTTTTTTTTAAAAAAATCCATAAAAAATCCAAAATGAAAAAAAATGTCAAATCTTATTACTTTTACGTAAAGTCACATAACCTATGAGCAAAATGAGACAAAGATCATGAAAATCGATGCACGCGTTTCGCTTTTATTCGCAATTGAGTAAAGGTATGAATTTTTTATTGCGTTTTTCGAGCTCATGTCAAGGTTATCTACACAGAAAAAATTATCGCATCCGGAGTACATGAAATTTTTTTCATTTTGTTGAGTAGTGTTATTAATGAAAATCACGTTTTCTCCCCCCACCCTCCCCACCTTGTTGGCCCGCGGCAAACAGTTAGCCATCAGGAAAGTGTGTGTTATATGACAAAATAAACACACAAACAAAAACCAACTAATAATTGATAATCATGTTAAGCAAATTATTAGAAACTACCACAACACCAAACCACTGTACAGCGACCGTCATCGTCATCGTCAGAGCAACAGCTACAATATCAGCAACATGAATGTCACCAATGTCATCATTAGCCAACATAACACATGCACCGAATGCCACAAGCCCGACCCACAATCGTTCAGAGACCGACGGACAGAGAGACAGCCATACGTTTGCAACGCGACACATACGGTGTGTGTCTCGTGTGTGTGTGTCTCTGGTATACATGTTCCCCAACATGATTTTCTGTTATGATAATGGCCCATAGGAAAGCAACGACTCAGTCAGTCGCGCTCAGCTCCGACCGGGCCAAACATCACAGCCGTCATCAGTTTCATTGTCATCGCAATGCTGTCAGTGCTACGTTGTGCCACAAGCCGGCACACTCACCGGGTTGCTCTTCTCTATTGCCATAGCCATTCCGGTGGCTGCAACATTATGCATATTTTGTTGTTTGTTTTGTTGCCGCTGACGCTGCTGCCTCGCCATCATGCATATATGGTTTAATAGAAATATCATACGCTACAAATTGATCATTAAAAACGTTAAAAGGATACCTTTTCTTTCATTCGACTACACTCTCTCCCTCTCTCTCTCTCATCATGTGCCTTTGGGCGTCAGAACAGAACATCCATCCATACGAATGGACGAATGGGTGGACAGACGAAAGGACGGACGGACGGACAAAAAAGGCATTATTTAAAAGTTGCTGCTGCCGAAGAACATGAGCTGAACATGACGATGATGATGATGTTGGTTGGTTGGTGATGTCTACATACGACGCTACATGTTTCAGACAAGACAACTCACAAGACCAGAATAAGCCGCAGAAGCAGATGCAACGAAGAGAAAACGAAGAACTTTCATGGCTGATGCTGGGAATATGTTTACATTAAGATCTCAATGTCGGTTTAATGCATATTTTTTTTAAAAAAAAAATATATAAATATATTCATGTTACACAGTGTTGCAAAGGAGTTGAAAGCTTTACAGCCGCAGTAAGATGGAAAGTACAAAAAGATAAATATATTCATGTTACACAGTGTTGCAAAGCTGTTGAAGATTTAAAATAGCACAAAGGCTTTAATCAGCACACTTGTTTAAAGGGAAGAATGTTTCGAAAAAGCTCAATAGAGAAAGCAGTGAACATGTTTGAAAAAGATACGACAGCTGTAAAGCAGTGCAAAGCTTGGGAGAATATATAGAAATATATATAAAAAGCAGAGCCATGATTTTTAAATCGAAGACTTTTAAAACAGTTCTATTTAATATGTTGCATATTGTAATTTGTTCTAATTGGCCGTCAGGCTTTAAATTACAAAATGGAAATAAATTCAAATTCAAAAAACTTTAAAGCAACACAAAGCAAAATAGTAGAGAGACGTAGACTTTAAAGCACCTCAATGTTATACAACATCCAAAAGCTTAAACGTGTGACAAAGCTTTACAGCAGAGTAAAGCTTTAAAGCATTAGGGAAACATACACTTCGAAGCATCTCAATGTTTTTCAACATCAAAAACCTTTACAGTAGCGACAAATTTTTAATTAAGAGTAAAGCTTTAAATCATTGCAAAACATTGATTGAAAGCAGCTTAATGTTTTACAAGTAAAATAGTACAGGGTGGCACAAAAGTAATTCTCCTATCAGAAAATGCTATGAATTTTGCGATTGGCCCCTAATGTCAGTGGCAACTCTGGCGGCGGCCATTTACATGACATCATATTCTTGACTCGATGTAAAAAAAAATTAAAAGACCAATTAAAAATAATCCACAAGAAGAATCAAAGTTTTTCATTTTTTTTTAATTACAGCCAAAAAACATCGGAAGTTTACTTTTGCGCCACCTGTTAAAAAGCTTTAAATCATTCCAAATCATTAGAGAACCATACACTTCGAAGCATCTCAATGTTTTTCAACATCAAAAGGCTTTAAAAGAGTAAAAAAGGCTTTACAGCAGCGAATCATGGCAAATCATTGATTTAAAGCAGCTCAACGTTTTACAACACTCAAACCCCCGTATTCATAAAAATTTAAAACAGATTTGTTAAAAAAAAATGTGTGAAAATGGTTTTTGTATTTTCATATATTTTTCTAAACAAAGCTATTTTAAATTTAAAATTGCTTTAAAAGCTTTAAAATAATTAAAAACTTTAAAGCAGGACAAAGCTTTAAATTATTAGAAAAAATGGCAAAACTTCATTTCAAAGTATCGAACACTTTTAAAACAGTAAATAGCTTTAATGCTGCGCAAAGAATTAGAGAAACGTACACTTTAAAGCGGCCGAACATCCAAAAGCTTTAGAAAAGTAAAAAGCTGTACAGTAGGGTGGAATGAAATTCAAAAAAAAAAAAGTTAACCTCGGAAAGAGATGTAGTCTGGGGTCCTAATGAGGGGAAAAATAAAGAAAATAATTTTAAAAAAATTTTAGGGGTCGCGCCACTCCCTCGAAATTTGGAAATTATCGCTATTTTGGCATTGATTTTAGAAAAATCCTAAAAAGTTGTATGTCAATAAATGTTTGCAATAGCGTAAACAATGAAATAAGGGCATGAAAAAATTTAAAAAAAAATGTCTCATTGTTCAAAACTTTCAAAAAGTAAAATAAGTCAAATCGTCCCTTCTTCAGAAAATTGACTGAACAATGAAATCGCCACCAAAGCTACAAATATTAGTCGATTATCCTCATATTTGCCTCAAATACTTTTGTTTGGGCACTGGACAAGCTCAAACTTTTAAATTTCGAATAAGTTAAGTCGTTAATTTTTAGGATTTTTCTAAAATCAACGCCAAAATAGCGATATTTTCCAAATTTCGAGGGAGTGGCGCGACCCCTAAAAATTTTTTAAAATTGTTTTCTTTATTTTTCCCCTCATTAGGACCCCAGACTACATCTCTTTCCGAGGTTAACTTTTTCAAATTAAAAAAAAAGCAGGTTTTCACTCCACCCTACTGTACAGCAGCACAAAGCTTTAAAACATTGCAAAGCATTAGAGAAGCGTACAGTTTAAAGCAGCTAAACATCTAAAAGCAATCGCTTAAAGCTCAAAAATGCTCACAATTTAAAAGCAGCGCAAAGCTTGAAAACAGAGCAAAGCATTAGAGCAGCAGGGCTACAAAGCAGTAGTAGAATGGACTGTTATTGTTTCAAGATTGAGCGCCCATTTTTTTTCTATTTTTTTTTTTTTTTTTTTTTGTTCAGACTATTGATTCAAAATACTCTTGAGAATATATAAAAAAACATTGGGTAGACTCATACACTCGCGTTGTTACTTTCTTGCTCAGAGTTTAAAGCCTATAGAAAATAGCTAACTTTATTGTTGTCGTATTGAATTTCGAATTTCGGTTATAGATCGATAATGAAAACCATTAACCTGCTTGCCAAGGAACCAAAATAGTTAAGGGACAGCCCTTATTTGCATATTGTTAAAGACTTCTCCTCAGAGATTTAAAATTATAGTTTTACAAGTCTCGTCTGTTTGGACATTCGTGAATTTTACAGACCAATTAAATTTCTCCGGATTTATTAGATCCGTTTTGTACTACAGATTTGTTAGACTTTTTTTTTTTTGTTTTTTGTTTTTTGTGACAATATCATGTTCCAAACGAATGTTTTACAAATAGTTCAAATATATTCCGTTGAAATGCATACCGGCACGAGCCCATAAACCTTAAACAACATTTCATATCTCGAAATTCCTCCATAAAAATCGAAAAGCCAAAAGAGACCATAATAAACTATATTTAGGAAGGAAGAGGAGGAAGAAATTCACATTTTTCCCCCACACGTGTTTTGTGCATTCCACACAAAAAAAAAAAGAAAATGACATTAAAATAACTTTAATTAGATTTTATGGCCCAACACGAACGAGAATCGTTTCACCGAAAGATTTACAAAGCAAATCGAATGTCGAGCCGACTACAGTCTATCACCGATGGCGACGACGACCAACATAAAACTGTCAATTTTTGAAAATTCTTTTCGAAAATACTATTTCGTAATGCCGAGAGAAATTTCCAGAGGGAACGACACAGAAACACAGAAAACGAAGGAAGTGCCCAAAACAAGAAAACCTTAATTTATGGCTGAAAGCTAATTTATGTTTCATTTTGATGGCTGGCAATTAATCGCGTTTCTCTCTGTGGCGGCCCGATATCGGGCGAAAAGTAAATGTTGTACTTGTCACGTTAAAGTAATAACAAGTTTGAGTTTATTAACTAAATTATGGGTGAGCGGAGAGGTGATCAATGGTTGTTAATATGCAAACTATTATAATTATCTATAATTTTCAAGCTGTTGCTAATTTCCTGTCCAAACACAGACATTTGTCAGTGGGGCTGAAGCAACAACACACAAATTATCATCATATGTCCACACGTTCGTCCGTCCGATATAACGTATATAAAAAAAAGCAAACGCAATATTTTGTTTGCGTTCTTGGTGTCTTGTAATTATAATTATTTCTATAATTGTAATTTGTTAAAAAAAATTTATATAAATAAACACACCTAGTTTCTCTAATATCATGAGTACGGTTTCTCCTCCAGCTGGCCATGCCTTTGTTCGGTGCCATGCGAAAAACAATGTTGCGTTGGCTTTCAAAACTAAGAACCCCACCATCAGCGAAACTAAACAACCCATGTAACAGCCAATTGCTTGGCTGCAAATAGCCAAGTTAACAGGAGTGTAAATGCTTGGTAACGAACTAACGTTGCTAGCAGCGGGTCGACTGGCTCATTAGGTATGCGTATGCGATGACGACGACTATAATTACCCATGTTGCCAATGTTAGTTTGGGGAAAGAGCAGGAATAAAAAGAAAAACGTTTCATATGCTAATTTGCATTTTATGCAAACGAAACATAAAACGACATCAGCACAACGTATGACAATACGTATCCACATTTCAGACAGGAGCGGATCCACAGTTTTTTCGGGGGGGGGGGCAACAAATTTATGGAAAATATTGCCAACAAATGTGCAAAGTCTATACCACAGGAGATGTAGACTAGAATTTTATTCTTAAAGCGTTGGGCGCCATTTTCACAAAGTTCATATATTCATTCTTCATTCTTTGAGCTACTGGAGTAAAACGGGTATAAGCGTTGGGCGCCATTGTCACAAAGTTCATATATTCTTCATTCTTTGAGCTACTGGAGTAAAACGGGTATAAGCGTTGGGCGCCATTGTCACAAAGTTCATATATTCTTCATTCTTTGAGCTACTGGAGTAAAACGGGTATAAGCGTTAGTTTCTTCTATGTCTTCTAAAGTCATATGTAGGCTATTAAGGCAATGCTTAAGCGTTGGGCGCCATTTTCATATATTTATCTTTTGGAGCTACAGCGTAGAACTTAGTTTTTGTATACGGCTGAAAGGTAGGCTTCAAAAACACAGCTTAAACATTGGGCGCCATTTTATGCAATTATACTGATTACCGTTGGGCGCCATTTTAATATATTTCGCTTGTTAATCTAAAGACAAAGGCCAGAAGTATATGCGCGACCTTAGTTCTCATGTCTTCTGAAGTGAGTTGTAGGCCATGAAGACAAGGGTTAAGTGTTGGGCGCCATTGTGTTAAAGTTCATATATTTATTATCCAGAGCTACAATTAAAGACTACAAGCATATGGGTGAATTTAGTTTTTTTTTCATATCTTCTGAAATGAGTTGTAGGCTATAAAGACAAGGGTTAAGTGTTAGGCGCCATTTTGTTAAAATATATATATTTATTTTCCAGAGCTACAGATAAAGACTACAAGCATGTGCGCTTAGTTTTTTCTCATATCGCGTGAAATGAGTTGTAGGCTATAGACATGGGTGAAGAGTTGGGCGCCATTCTGGCGAAATTAATGGGTTTATTTTATTTTTTGGCTACTTTCTAAGACTATGAGTATATTTTAAGTATTTGATTTCTTCCTATCTACGGAACCGTAATCGAGTCTAGAAAAATATTGGCTATGCGTTGGGCGCCATTTTTAGCAAAGTTCATATATATGACTTTCTGAGCTACAGACTAAGACAAGGAGTATATGAGCATATCCTCGTAAGTAAGTTGTTCAAACGTTGGGCGCCATTTTGTCAAAATATATTATTCTCTGAGCTAGGAAAACGACTTTTGAAAATTAAAATAAACTAAGAACGCTTTTATTTAAAGACACTGTAATTTAGGAAAAAAAATATGAATTTAGGCAAACTGGCGTCCAACGCCTTATCATTATTGAACATTACTTATAAGTTGCAATTTATTTAGACAAGGAGTTTTTTTTTTTGATCTTTTTAAGTGAGTAGGGTGTAATGACTTGTTAAAATGTTGGGCGCCATTTTGTCAAAATGGCTTATTCTGTCTGAGGAAAAAGACTTCTGAAGATTAAAATAAACTAAGAAGACTTACTCTGTAGTTTAGAAAAAAATTAATCTAGGCAAAATGGCGCCCAACGCCTTATTACCATTGCTGATAAGTTGGAATTGATTTAAATTCTTTTTTTTTTGTTTGTGATTATTTTTGTTCCTGAAAATGAATTTGCCTTTGCCCTCTGTTTCCCAATGGCGCCTTTCCCTTTCTTTAAAAACTTTCCGTGCTCCTGCCGGTGACTCTGCCATCACTCTGCCACGCCATTTCTTTGCAACTATTGTTGTTCCGTACCCCGGTTGACTATAAACATAACAGAAATATCAGCAGCAACGACAACAAAATTCCAACAATTTTTTACACAAATGTCTCAACTTACATTTGGAGTTACCATCATGGATGGCAGCCAACATGCAACAACACATTCACAGCATTTTTTCTTCTAAGGTAACTAAATTTTTTTGAAATCCAGCCGGGACGAAAGGTTGGCGGTTGGGTGGGTGATTTTGGGTGAATAGAGTGTTTGCGTTTAAAAGAAAATTGTTGCATTTTATGCAAACCGGTAATGTTTAAGGGGCGAATCTATGATGATGTGATCAAATATGAAGGACGATGGTTAAATATTTAACTGCACCCAAACGAATGAAAGTTTCGCCAGTTTACAGTCAATGCAAATGTCACGACACACCTAGGGAACAATCCTTCAATATTCACAATTATGCAGTACATTAGAAACAAAAGAAAAAGGAAAAAGCTCAATGTTGAATTTGGAAAATAGTATAAAACTAGTGCTGTAGTGAGGTGTCTGCCACAGTCGTAGACAGCGACACCTGTATTCGACTTCTGTTGTGAGCGTGTCCAAATGGGATTTGTAAAGGCAAACAAAATCTAAGGAGCACTCCTTAAAATTCGACATTCAACGGAATTGTAAGGAAATTGTTAACAGCGCCATCTAGGTGTGAGTAAAAAATTGCTCTGATTTGCTTAATGGTGATGAAATTGAACAATCTATCTATAATTCACATAATTGACTTCACATTCAGGATACAATTTGAACAAATGTTCACAGCATCTGAGTTTCATGAAAAAAAAATGTGTCAAGTGCCCTTGAGATTTTCTTCAAATTTGAAAAACTGTATTACCAATAATCTCAGCGACATCTGTATTTGAGTTCAATTATGAGCGATTTAAAATGGGATTTTTAAACTTCGGACAACTCCTTAAAATTCCACAGAAAACACCCAAAGGAAAGTGCCATCTAGGTGTGAGTTTAAAAACGAATTTATATTGAGCTCTGATTGCACAATCGCGGTGAAAATAAAGAGAGTCTTAAAACGGATTTGTATTGAGATCTGATTTGCACAATCGCGGTGAAAATAAAGTGAGTCTTTAAACGGATTTGTATTGAGATCTGATTTGCACAATCGCGGTGAAAATAAAGTGAGTCTTAAAACGAATTTATATTGAGCTCTGATTTGCACAATCGCGGTGAAAATAATTTCACATAATTCGCTTCGATCTGATTTGCTCAATCGCGGTGAAAATAATTTCACATAATTCTCTTTACTAGCGTCATCTGTATGAGATGGGACACATTTAATTGAGGATCATATTGGACACAATTTCACAATATCTGAGATTCAAAAGAAAAAAAAATCGTCATGAGACAAATATGAATAACTAAATTACCAAATAATGACAGCAGGTCAATATTGACAGCGACATCTGTATTTGAAGTCCGCTGTGAGCGATTCATTTAGTTGCATACGAAATTGTCTGAAGTCGCACCAAATCAAAAGAAATATTTCAGTGCCGACAGCGCCATCTGGGCGTGAGTTTTTAAACCGGATTAGTAATAATTTCCGATTTGCTCAATGATAAAGGAGAAAAAAGAATAGTTGTACAATATTTAAAATTGGGGTTTGTCATTGAAACATTCATAGTTCACTATTGACAGCGCCATCTGTATGTGAGTTTAAACATTTCAAAGACTTTACATTCAAGTTGAACTTGTATATCTATGACATAATATAGATGAGATATTCGGGGTGCGCTCTGACAGTAAAACAACAGTCGCAACAACCATCAGCTATCGCAGTGATAGCAACAGCAGGAAATACTTCGGAGACGTTTTGTTAACAAGGCTAAGTAGCGATCAGATGGACCAGCCGTCATGGCCAGAGATAACCACAGGTCCTTTCTTCTATAACTGAGACTTTTTTTTTTTTACAAATTCTTGAGAGCTCCCTGGGAGCCACGGAATTTTCTTTATTACTAAACAATATTTACTTGTTTATTTTAATTAAAATTCTGTAATATTTGTTTTCAACAATTCCAAAATTTCACAAACTCTAACGAAAGTGTCTTGCTGTTTCCCAATCAGACAAACATCATTCAATTATGGCAATTATTCAAAAGAAATGTGGAAAATGTGAAACCATTAATATAATTAAATGGAAGATACCAAGCCATGATGATGTTTCTACGGAGCTGCTTCTCCACACCCCTCCCCCCCTCACAGGCACACTCATCATAATCAACGATAACATGCAACAATCGTGGGAGTTGAGGGAATAAGACACCACATCCCACAACTGATGTGGCAAAAACAAAAGTCAATAATAGACCAAAGGAAACTGTAACTACTGTCAAAGTACTTCCAGTAACACACGAAAATAGAGCGGGTAACAAGGGTGTGGGGGAGGGTTCATAATGTTTTAAAAGGGCACCAGCCGGAAAAACTGAAGACATTGCAATTTCTTCATATAAAGTATTTATCGGAAAAGAAATGTTACATATGAGCATATGGAGCCCCCACCCCTTTTGTTTGCTGAATGTTTTTCGCCAAAGCAGAGGGAAACGGATGTGGCAAGTGTGGGGTGGTTGATTTTTCGGGGCAGTTGTTCTTCTGTTTTTGGGGGTTGGGTGTCTGCTTGCAATTATATTTATTATGATATTTGTCTGCTCTGTTCGCATTCTTTTCCTTTATCGCATTATTTTATTTCTTTAGATTTCCACCCAAAAACGGAACGAGCGATTGCAAGGGCCATCAATTATGTTGCATGTAATTTTTATGTCGGTCGAGACCTGATACCATTTGGCAAGCGCCAAGAGTTATTGCAAATAATTAAGAAATATCATTACCACCCGTTTTTGTTAACGAATTCCGAACTAAGGGTTGATTTTTATACGAAAGTTGAAAGCTAAATTGTTGATGAACTAAATTAGTAAAGTTGGAGATACGAATTAAGTTTTATGTTCATGTAGAGAAACGGGAAATTCCCCATGCACAGCAGCCGTGTGTAAAAGGGGGATTTGATAGGAAACGCTTATGATTTGTTCCCGAAAATCCTAATGTATGTGCAAGAGATAAGAAAGCATTTAAGAAACTGTGCATACATATGTTCCCAGAAGAAGAGAAATAGCTTGTCTGGCGCTTTCTCTTGACGAGAAAGGTCTTTGAAATGGGTTACCTGCGGCGCCATCTACTTCGAAGATTAAAACTGAACCGGTGTAGCCAAATAGGTCATCTGAAAGTATTTCTCATCGCTCATGATGTTCAGACAATTGTTGACTGTATTGTTTTTTCTAAATCTTCTCCTGCGCTAATGCTGAAACGTATGCAAATTACAAACTTATTTTATAATGTTTGACTTTGGTCCTTCGCCACACGTTGGGCGCTAATTCTCAAAACTTCACACCATACTTATATTTCTATAGACATATTATTTATGTACTTCGGTAATATGTCTAGCGCCGTCTGAAATGAACGTTTTAATTTATAATGTTTGACTTTGGTCCTTCGCCACACGTTGGGCGCTATTTCTCAAACTTCACGCCATCCGAAATCTCAAACTTCACACCATATTTATATTTCTATAGACATATTATTTATATACTTCGGTAATATGTCTAGCTCCATCTGAAATGAACGTTTTATTTTATAACGTTTGACTTTGGTCCTTCGCCACACGTTGGGCGCTAATTCTCAAACTTCACACCATATTTATATTTCTATAGACATATTATTTATATACTTCGGTAATATGTCTAGCTCCATCTGAAATGAAAGTTTTATTTTATAACTTTTGACTTTGGTCCTTCGCCACACGTTGGGCGCTAATTCTCAAACTTCACAACATCCTAATTCTCAAACTTCACACCATATTTATGTGAAACTTTTGCTTCAAATTTTTCAGACTGACGGACGATTAAAATATTTTTAATTTATTTCATGTTGTTCATCTTCCTGCCAAAGATTTTATTCGAATTACAGCATCTCTTCTTAACTAGGATCTCAACGAAATATTTACGTTAATGCAACAAAATCCTAGAGTTTAGACAAAAAGATTATTAGAAATTAAAAACAAGCATCTAAAGATTGTTTATAATGAAAAATTTATCTGTCTTTTGACCCATTTCAAGTGTTCTTACTTAACAATATGTGTCCAAGAAAACTCTGCCAATCCCCAGCTCATCTATCATCAGAAGTCGTCCATTTCATCGTTCGTATTCAAATTACTTTCAGTTGGGGGAAAAAAAACTGGCTTAGATATTTTTCCAAATTAATTCAGATGCCATCTTAATTATTCTTACTTATCATGACTGGCTTTGACAGCTATCGTAACACCCTTAACATTCTACTCAACAAGAAAAAAAAATGCCTGGCATTTCATTATGCACAATTTCTTACAGGACACAGCACCATAACAAATTAAGGATATTAAAGAAGATATCTTCCAAAAAAAATAAGCGGGAAAATATGATATGAAATAATTATAAATTCAAATTATAAAGTGGGGGGGGGATATTAAAAACATAGCCTCCTTCTGAGGGGTAGAAACATGGAACGCTGAAAAGAAACGGAAATTAAAAATTGATTATCAGAGCCGCCACACAACAGCGACCATTAAAATCCACATTCCTTACACACCAAAAAAAATATTTTCATAAATTTCACTTTTATTTCTCCTCAAGTCTTTCCTTCAGTCTTTGAATTTAACATTTTTTTTTTGTTTTTCATTTTTGTAGAACATAAACATAAAATCAGTAAATAATCACGAACATCACGTATTACTGCGGTATATTTCACAATTGTCTACGTATTCGTATATAAATAAAAATAGAATTGCTCCGAGCATGGAATAGAAGTGCCAGCGACGACGATAGCGACGACATTGATTTCACAGAATAAAATACAGAAATATTGCTGAAAATGCAAATTCAACATTCAATGAAGTGAACATAAATTTATGTGAACATTTGTGATTTTGAATTTTTTTCTCCTCTTCTTTTCTGCTTTTTTTACAAGACGGCGACGTATTTTTTTTTTGGTCTTTTTCCGCCAACTCATGAAGTAAATGTGACGCAGTGCAATCAAATATGCAGGGACGGGGGTGGAAGCGCATTCACCGATACCACCAATTTATCAAAAAAAAACTGCTGCATTTATACTTATTTATGATTGTGTAGGAAAAACGGTTTAAGAATTTAAACCTACGAAACCATTTCTAGCCAAACCAAGCAAATTGTTTCACGTTCACTTTTCTCATGTGGAAATTCCTAAGCAAGGCAAGAAAAGGGACATGTTGGGCGCTAAAAAAAAGCCCATGATTGCCTTTAAAGTAGTATTTGTTAATTCAATAGTCTCAATTGTATCCGGATCGTGAAAATGCTTTAAATCGAAATGTAAAAGAAAAAATGCCCACACGTTGCTCGCCACTTCATACACCGGTTGATTGTCCTTCTTATTAAAGCCTGCCATGGAAATCATCGATTTATTTTTGTGTGTAGGTAAATCCATGGAATAACTGAGGTTTCTGGGATCCAGCTAGAGTCGTTAGGCTGTGAGAAACTCATGGTTCTCATAGCGAGTGTTGGGCGCCAATTCCTAATCAATCGCCTAACAATTGTGAAGACTTTGTGGATTGTGAATTGTCCATATTTTTCTCGGTCGCCTATAAAGTAGAAACATACTACAGATCCTAACGAAATTGCCATACAACACATTGACCACACGTTGGGCGCCATTTCCGGTAACGGATCAAGTTCGCAAATGTGTGAACAAGTAAACCAATTTAGCTCATTAGAATCACATGGTAACACCGAAAGAAAGCAAAAATTTACGATTTTCTTTTTATTAATTACCATTCAAAGTAAATTTGTATTCTAATTTTTGGGTCCATGGAAAGGCCGTGGTGTGGTAGTTAGTGTGTGCGACTATCAGACCGAAGAACCCGACTTCGAAACCGGGTAAGACCATCAAACTTTTTCGGTGGCTGTTTCCACCTCGTAAATGTTGGCGACTTTACGAGTAAGAGAGCAATCTCAAAGCCATGTAAAACTTCTCTAGAAAAGCATTAGCCGTTCTGAGTTGGCTTTAAACAGTGTAGGTCCCGGTCAGTGTGTATAGAAATTATATCGTACAGAGCTCAATGATTCGAGAGAAGTTCTCCGTCTGTTGCTTCATGGAATTTTAAGGGTAAACCGGGTGACACAAACCGTATGACTAGATTTTTTGAACCACAAACCAAAGCCTTTGTTGGGAATCGAACCCACAACCCAAACGATGACAGGCAAGCACGCCACCGGGGCTCTTCAAAATGTTAGATGTAAAAATCTGGCGACCAATGCGTAACCAAGGAATTGGTGAAGACTTGCAAATGTCTTCACACTAAATAGCTGACGTCTTTGGTTGTCAGTTATGAAAATGTTTTCCTCAAAAGTCTGCATATGTATCTTGGCAACGATATGAAACGTCTTAAAAATGTTTTGGGTACCAACAACTTTTTAATAACCCAAAAATGGCGCCCAACCACTGTATTTCTACTTCGTATGTGACGAATTCTTTTACGTTTTGTCTTGCATTGTGGAACAGAAGGAAATTTAGTAGAACAGAGTCACAATTTAAAATGCACTTTTTATTTTTCTGCTGTAGAAAAAGCTGTTAATCTCCTATTTAAGTTGACTTTTGTTTAGGGCTCTACTTTATTCGGGAAACCTATGCGTTTTTTACTTCCTATATTTGCTAAGTGAGATACAATGGGAACCATTTTGAGTTGTGACACTATTGAAGTAAATGAGCCATGCATAATAGGGTGGAGTGAAATTCAAAAAAAAAAGTTAACCTCGGAAAGAGATGTAGTCTGGGGTCCTAATGAGGGGAAAAATAAAGAAAAAATTTTTAAAAAATTTTAGGGGTCGCACCACTCCCTCGAAATTTGGAAATTATCGCTATTTTGGCGTTGATTTTAGAAAAATCCTAAAAATTAACGACTTAACTTATTCGAAATTTAAAAGTTTGAGCTTGTTCAGTGCCCAAACAAAAGTATTTGAGGCAAATATGAGGATAATCGATAATATTTGTAGCTTTGGTGGCGATTTCATTGTTCAGTCAATTTTCTGAAGAAGGGACGATTTGACTTATTTTACTTTTTGAAATTTTTGAACAATGAGAAAATGTTTTTTAAATTTTTTCATGCCCTTATTTCATTGTTTACGCTATTGCAAACTTTTATTGACATAAAACTTTTTAGGATTTTTCTAAAATCAACGCCAAAATAGCGATAATTTCCAAATTTCGAGGGAGTGGTGCGACCCCTAAACATTTTTTTAAAATTTTTTTCTTTATTTTTCCCCCCATTAGGACCCCAGACTACATCTCTTTCCGAGGTTAACTTTTTCAAATTAAAAAAAAGGCTTGTTTTCACTCCACCCTAATGTATAAACTTAACAAAGATAGCGCCCAACGTGTCACCAATGAAATTTTTTTCTGTTAGTATCACACCTTAGCACAGATACAAACAAAAAGGATTATGTATGTGAACTTAAGAAAAATGGCACCCAACGCGTGTTTAAGTTCATTTCTTTCGTTTTTATAAGAAATATGGGTTGGCAGTCCTTGACAGATGTCTTGTGACCACGCCTTTTGAACACTTAAACCTTGTTACCGGGCAAAATATAACAAGAAATCCTTATGCCTTCTTAAGTTATTGTGCCCCTATAAATCCGACACTTAGCCTTAAGCTATTTCCCAAAAGTTACGCTGGGTTAGGACAACTCAATTGTTAAGCGTGTTTTACGTTTTTTTCCCCCCCTCTTCTTTTGAACCAAACACCTGCGTAAGGCGGCTTAAGGGCTCAATAACATATGGGCGTTGTGCCGTCGCACACAATTGTTTAGACTTTTCGATGGTTCGTTTTATTCGTATTATTAAAACATTTGATTAATACATTATTATCCTTAAGCAGTAAAGGAGTGTTGTGGCTTAACAGCGCACAACAAAAGCAACGAACGACAACTGTCAATTGTTATGCACCGCACACAGGGAGTGCAGCAGCAGTGAGGGGTAGGCAGGGACCTCTTGTGTGTCCACCGAAACAACAATTGTCCGTATATTCCATTCATCCATCCACTCACTGGAGACAATGGACATTTGTTCAAATGTCCGTTTTGTTTGTTTGCTGGCATTTATAGGGTTTTCTTCTTTGCGTCTGACTGTCTGTCCGTCCGTCCGTCCGCCTTTTCAGGTTTCCTTTTGACTATGACGCCAGTGTCATTTCACAGTTGGCTGAATATTGACTACTCTCAATGTTGTTGTTGCTGATTTGAGGCAAACTCTTTTTTTTTTTTTTTGGCTTGAAATGTTTTTGTGTAGACATGTCTACTTAAGCAGTATGCGCGCTCCTTCTCCTCTCAGTGGTCGCCATCAAACGACATGAATGACTTTGTTATTTTACCGCTTTTAGTCGTATTCATATGTAGTTTGTTGAACGACCACCATAGGTGGTGCCGTGTTCCGTGCCGTGCCATTCAGCCGCCTCCCTCCACTTAGCAGAGTGGACATGACGCAGCACTGCACTATGTCCCTGCCCCTGTCCATATGCATGTTTATTTTTCGAACTTTAATTAGCATTTTCTCTTTCAGACGGTTTCAATTTCGCATTTCGTTTTGTTCATATTGATTGTGTTATAATTATGCACTTTGAGCCACCAACAACTTTTCCAATTTTAACTGAACTGAATTTTTAATAAATGTCTGCAGTTGGGTGCACATGCGATACCTGCATACTTTTGGGCCAAAGGTGTCCAGATGACGACGACGACCCTTTGGTCGACAGAAAGGCAGGAGTAGTAAAGTGCTTGAAAAGGCGTTAAAAGTTGAGCGCCATTTATGTTTGGCAAATACGCAACCCTTGTGTGACTTTTTGACAAGGTAATGACATTTTATTTCATGTCATTTGTTAGGCGTAAATGTAATTTAATTTCAACTTCTTTCGAAGTGAAGGGTTAAGGGGGAGGCGAGAAAATGCATTTAAGAGGGCGTGTGACTCTTGTAGGGAAATATTTCAATTTGATGGCTTAACTCGAGGTGTGAAGTACGACAGACAGAGGATAATTTACGAAAATGGCGCCCAACGCATGACAACTGCTAAAGTCCTCAAAAGAATAATAACATTGTTTTGCGAAAGTCAAAACATTGGGTGATCGGAACATGAACCGTCGTGGCGCCCTTGAGGGTAAATTATAAAAATGGCGCCCAACGCATAGCAATAGTAAATATCCAGCAATAGTTTTCAAAATAACAAGTGCAGTTGTGTGAAGTAAGGCAGACAGAGAGTAAGCTTATAAAGGGTAAGTTAGAAAAATGGCGCCCAACGCCTGACAGTTGTTAAAGTCGTGAAAGAACAATGACATTGTTTGCCAAAACAGCATCTCTTGTACTGGCAAAAAGTCAAGACATTGGAACTTGAGCCGTGGTGCCTTTGAGGGTAAATTATAAAAATGGCGCCCAATGCAGAGCAGCAGTTAAAGTCCAAACAGTCAATAGTTTTCGAAATAAGAATTACTGTTGTGTCTGAAGTAAGGCAGACAGGGAGTAAGCTTATAAAGGGTAAGTGATAAAAATGGCGCCCAACGCCGGACAGTTGTTAAAGTTCTGAAACAACAATGACATTGTTTTACCAAACAGCAGCTGTTTTGGCAAAAAGTCAAAACATTGGAATATGAGCCGTGGTGCCTTTGAGGGTAAATTATAAAAATGGCGCCCAATGCTGTTAAAGCCCTGAAAGAACATTGTTTTCCAAAACAGCATCTCTTTTGGCGAAAAGTCAAAACGATGGGTTATCGGAACATGAGCCATGGTGCCTTTGAGGGTAAATTATAAAAATGGCGACCAACGCAGCGCAACATTTACTGTCCAGCAAGTCAATCGCACCTTAGGAGAGTTAGAATCCAACTTTTATTTATTAATTTTCTTAATATATATTTACCCTCGACACTGGTTCACTGACTCTGTCACGCAGTACGTAGGAATTTAAATAGGCATTCTATAATTTTCTATAAATAATAATAATAAAAAAAATAATATTTTTTTTTTACCAATTTTTTTTTCCAAAATTTTTTTTTTTACAAAAATTTTTTTTTTTACAAAATTTTGTTTTCAACAAAAAATTTTTTTTTACAAATTTTTTTTTCCAAAATTTTTTTTTTACAAAAATTTTTTTTTTTAACAAAATTTTTTTTTTCAACAAATTTTTTTTTTTCCAAAATTTTTTTTTACAAATAACCTTTTTCAAAATATTTTTTATTGGTTTAAATTATCTTATTATATATTTACCCTCGACACTGATTCACTGATACACTGACTCTGTCACGCAGTACGTAGGAATTTAAATAGGCATTCTATAATTTTCTATAAATAATAATAATAAAAAAAATAATATTTTTTTTTTGTACAGAAATTGTGTTTTCCCCAAATTTTTTTTTTTGCAAATTTTTTTTTTCCAAAATTTTTTTTTTAAAAATTTTTTTTTTTACAAAATTTTGTTTTCAACAAAAATTTTTTTTTTACAAAATTTTTTTTTTTACAAAAATTTTTCTTTTTTCCAAATTTTTTTTTTCAACAAAAATTTTTTTTTTTAACAAAATTTTTTTTTTCAACAAAATTTTTTTTTTCCACAAAATTGTTTTTTTCAACAAAATTTTTTTTTAAACATTTTTTTTTCCACAAAAATTTTTTTTTTGTCAACTAAATTTTTTTCCATATTTCAACGGGCGCCATAGGCGCATTACAACTTACTAGTTATTAATAAAACAAAACGATGAAAAAAAACCGTACAAAATTATTGACTGGTTCTAGTGTAGGCGTTGATCAGAGGGTTTTATTGGTATTATTGGTTTATATTTAATGCGTTTTCGCTACAAAGCATCACTGGTTTGTATCTCCAAGTAATTCATGACTTTTTTTTTAAAGTTTTTCAATCTTGTGTTCCACAGGGACTTATTAATTTCTATACGTTACACCCCTGCACTTTCTTTATCTACTCCTGGCTCACGAGAAAAATACGTTGTAGAGAATTAAGCAAAATGCAACAACAAAAATCTCAAAGTAGTTTTAGAAAGCACTTAAAACAAAAAAAGAAACACTTAAGAGATTTTATGACAGAAAGAAGTCTTGCAATTAAAATAAAATTGTCCACGTTTTAACTGTTGAAACTATTCACTCAAGGAGGTGGTTGAAGAGTTCAGTTTTTTTCTTTCTTTTTTTTTCATTTTATATGAAAATAATTAAAGTTTATTTATTCTGTCCACTCTTATCACGGCGAATAAATAGAATGGAAAAAATTAATATTTTCCCTACCATTTGCTTTAGTCTTCACATTATTATGACATAAAGAATTAATAATGACCACTTACTTTTTGAAAAAGTTGCTTATAATCGAAAAAAATTGAAAAGTTTCTTTTCTAGAAATCGTTGCGATACGGTGGTATGGCCGACAAAGTGATGGGTGGCGGCGAGGCCATAAAATGTTGCCATTAAAATAAAAATTTCTATTTTCTCCCCCGTATTTTTTAAAAACTGTTTCCTATTTGTTGGCGGTCGTATAAAACTAATAAAACCATTAAATGAAAAATTCTATAAAAAAAACTAATATTTATTGGACAAAAAATGAAGAGTTTATTTTGCTTCACACAGGAATAAAAAACAAACACATACACAGAAATTATTCCATTGGCTTTGCCACCCAGACCACCATTTGAAAAGTTTATGAGTTTTTAAGTATACGACATGTAGTAAATGATTATCAAATGTCCATATTCCAGCCAGCGGTCCGTCTGCCAGTCCGTCCGTCCGTTCGTTCATGTAAGCGTCCTTGTGTGGTGTTGTGATTATCATCATCAGTAGTAAAAACAAAGAAGGAATAAATGGGTATAACAAAAAAAAAAACAACCAACTCAGAAACAATAGACATAAAAACTTAATGTTTATTGTACGCTGGGATGAGAAAGGAACAATAATTTTAAGTGAAAACCATTGTAAAATCGATGCCATTAATGATAAATCCACCACATGACATTTAATTGAAGACCACATAAAGTGTTAATGATAATCTTAACTAAAATAATAATAATAATAATCATCATCACAATGAAATGTTTACTGTTACGGCCAATGATTAGCGGAATGGATCGTAAAGTGATTTTCGGAAAATATTTCTGTTAAAATTAAGATCTCCTGAGACCAATCGTGATACTGCGTCTTCCTCTGTGAGTCAGTGACATAAATGGCGCCCAACGCATATCTCAATAAGAAAAAAAATATTAGGAAAAATCGAGTTACTGCGTCTTCCTCTGTGAGTCAGTAACATAAATGGCGCCCAACGCATATCTCAATTAAAAAAAATATTAGGAAAAATCGAGATACTGCGTCTTCCTCTGTGAGTCAGTGACATAAATGGCGCCCAATCTAAATAAAAAATATTAGGAAATTGAAATACTTTAAAATGTGCTTTCTCAGACTCTCATGAGGAAGGTCCATACTTGTCCACGAGTCAGTAATACAAATGGCGCGCAACGCCAGCTCAGTAACACTGTTGAGATATAAGAAAGACAACAAAATGTATTTTTTTTACCCCATCATTTTTCATTTCCACAACTTCAGACCATACTTAAAATTGGGTGCTCTTGTACATTTCGCATAAGATCTTTAATTTTCAAAACATACAACTTTAGTTCACGTTGGGCGCCATTCTGATTACTCCTAAGCTAGACCTTGCGTCTTCCTTAAACTTATCAGATTAACCATTCTGAGGCAATTTCCATGGAGGGCGTATACAGATTGAAATCCACAGCGCTGTCGTCTCTTTTTTTTCTCTCGCAACAATCTCATAAAACTTCATAAACTTATTTGGGATAAATTAAATTGTTATTTATGATTTTCATCTGTTTTCTATCAAATGGTTCTTGTCTTACTACCAACACCAAGAAAAATGCATACTGGCGGACACAGCAATAACAGAGAGTCCACAAGCAAATAGAATAAAAAAAACGAAAACGTAGAAAATCTTCAGAAAATTTAAAACAAATAAACATCACAACGCAGTGGGATGTGATTTCAATGGGGGGTGGGGAGGGGAGATTTATCCCCATTTAAAAGATGTGTACGTGTGTGTGTGTGTTTGCTTTTAGTATATTCCCATTTTAAGGGGAAGACATCTGAAAGTCTGCTGTATACATTGCGAATATCTTTATAGACTCGTGGGCAAAGTGTTATTAGAGTCAATTTGCGCCAGGCAATACAATAAATCAAGTGATTCAAATTCGTTCGCAAATAATCATTGGGCAGCATTTGAATGTTTGTTTATTTGAAATTAACAGATAAAACGGGGTATAATAATCCAGTTTTATGTGCGTTTCTGAAAACATTTATCAATTTTTCTGTCAGATTGAGGGACAGAAGAAAATAGTGTATACATTGTTCTGGCAAAATGGTAAAAGTGATGAGGTAATGAATATTTTACGTTGGGCGCCATTTCTGTCAATATGGTAAAAGTAGTGACGTAAAGAATATTTTAAAAATTCATTGGGCGCCATTTCTGTCAATATGGTAAAAGTGGTGAGGTAAAGAATATTTTAAAAATTCGTTGAACGCCATTTATGTCTGTTTGGTAAAAGTATTTTAAAAATACAATATTTTAAAAATACGTTGGGCGCCATTTATGTCAGTTTGGTAAAAGTAGTGAGGTAAAGAATATTTTAAAAATTCGTTGGGCGTCATTTCTGCCAATATGGTAAAAGTAGTGAGGTAAAGAATATTTTAAAAATACGTTGGGCGCCATTTCTGTCAATATGGTAAAAGTAGTGAGGTAAAGAATATTTTAAAAATGCGTTGGACGCCATTTATGTCAGTTTGGTAAAAGTAGTGACGTAAAGAATACTTTGAAAAGTCGTTGGGCGCCATTTCAGTCAATATGGTAAAAGTAGTGACGTAAAGAATATTTTAAAAATTCGTTGGGTGCCATTTATGTCAATATGGTAAAAGTAGTGAGGTAAAGAATATTTTAAAAAGTCGTTGGGCGCCATTTATGTCTGTTTGGTAAAAGTAGTGAGGTAAAGAATATTTTAAAAAATCGTTGGGCGCCATTTCTGTCAATATGGTAAAAGTAGTGAGGTAAAGAATATTTTAAAAATTCGTTGGGCGCCATTTATGTCAATATGGTAAAAGTAGTGAGGTAAAGAATATTTTAAAAATGCGTTGGACGCCATTTCTGTCAATATGGTAAAAGTAGTGAGGTAAAGAATATTTTAAAAATTCGTTGGGCGCCATTTATGTCCGTTTGGTAAAAGTAGTGACGTAAAGAATATTTTAAAAATACGTTGGGCGCCATTTCTGTCAATATGGTAAAAGTAGTGAGGTAAAGAATATTTTAAAAATTCGTTGGGCGACATTTCTGTCAATATGGTAAAAGTAGTGACGTAAAGAATATTTTAAAAATTCGTTGGGCGCCATTTATGTCAATATGGTAAAAGTAGTGAGGTAAAGAATATTTTAAAAATTCGTTGGGCGCCATTTATGTCAATATGGTAAACGTAGTGAGGTAAAGAATATTTTAAAAATTCGTTGGGCGCCATTTCTGTCAATATGGTAAAAGTAGTGAGGTAACGAATATTTTACAAATACGTTGGGCGCCATTTATGTCAATATGGTAAAAGTAGTGAGGTAAAGAATATTTTAAAAATACGTAGGGCGCCATTTATGTCAATATGGTAAAAGTAGTGAGGTAAAGAATATTTTAAAAATTTGTTGGGCGCCATTTCTTTTAATATGTTAAAAGTAGTGACGTAAAGAATATTTTAAAAATTCGTTGGGCGCCATTTCTGTCAATATGGTAAAAGTAGTGAGGTAAAGAAAATTTTAAAAATGCGTTGGGCGCCATTTCTGTCAGTTTGGTAAAAGTAGTGACGTAAACAATATTTTAAAAATTCGTTGGGCGCCATTTATGTCAATATGGTAAAAGTAGTGAGGTAAAGAATATTTTAAAAATTCGTTGGGCGCCATTTATGTCAATATGGTAAACGTAGTGAGGTAAAGAATATTTTAAAAATTCGTTGGGCGCCATTTCTGTCAATATGGTAAAAGTAGTGAGGTAACGAATATTTTACAAATACGTTGGGCGCCATTTATGTCAATATGGTAAAAGTAGTGAGGTAAAGAATATTTTAAAAATACGTAGGGCGCCATTTATGTCAATATGGTAAAAGTAGTGAGGTAAAGAATATTTTAAAAATACGTAGGGCGCCATTTATGTCAATATGGTAAAAGTAGTGAGGTAAAGAATATTTTAAAAATTTGTTGGGCGCCATTTCTTTTAATATGTTAAAAGTAGTGACGTAAAGAATATTTTAAAAATTCGTTGGGCGCCATTTCTGTCAATATGGTAAAAGTAGTGAGGTAAAGAAAATTTTAAAAATGCGTTGGGCGCCATTTCTGTCAGTTTGGTAAAAGTAGTGACGTAAACAATATTTTAAAAATTCGTTGGGCGCCATTTATGTCAATATGGTAAAAATAGTGACGTACAGAATATTTTGAAAATTCGTTGGGCGCCATATATGACAGTTTGGTAGAAGTAGTGAGATAAAGAATATTTTAAAAATTCGTTGGGCGCCATTTCTGCCAATATGTTAACAGTAGTGAGGTAAAGAATATTTTAAAAATACGTTGGGCGCCATTTATGTCAATTTAATGAATGAAAATATCTGCCAGAGATCTTTCTCTCTCTCTCTCTGGCTTTAAGAATGTCTTCTTCTACTCATTTGTACCCACACAATTTTATAAAAACCTTCTATTTCAGTTTTTTTTTATAAAAACCTTCTACTTCAGATTTTTTTTTCTTATTGTTTATTATTGCGATTTAACTTTAAAATTTTTATTTAACATTATTATTTGTGTGTTTCCTTTTTGTCCATACTTAAATGCGTTGTAATTTGCAATTTACTTGACTCCGAGCTGTAAACGTAAAATATGAGACATTTGGAAATTTATCAAGCGTAAACTTTTAAACTCCCCCCCCTTTCTCTCTCTGTCTCTCAGCCGTCATTCTTGTAGATATTTCCATTTGCTGTTCATACAATTTGTTATACATGATTTGAAATGGTGTTCGTATGTCCCAGTTTCTGGATATTAATATCCTTTGTGTAACTCGTCAGTAGTCATTTGTTAGCACAAAAGTACGTCTTCTTCGACATGGCTAAGATGTGTAGAAGACTTTTTGAACTATTTTCCCCAGGAAGTTTCATTATACGCCCAACTCCAAATAAAAAGTAATTACAACTCCATTCGACCCCCCCTTCCGCTGCACCGGAATGGCACAAGAAAAAAAAGTAATTATTTGTATTGTTGAAAACTTTTGTTTTCCTCTCCATCCACCCGCCTCCGAGATATCGCAAAGCTTTGGTGGTATGAATGATTTTCCTCCTTAAGGGTTACAATCTTTTTTTTTTGTTTTTCTTTTTGCTTCTGTTTCTTCTCCATCCAAAGATTAAAAGAAAAGCTGAAAAAAAAAGGCTGGAGAACTCAACACTTTTGTTTCAACTCTACAGTTTGCATGAGGAGGAGCTGCAGCAGCACCAGCTCCCACTAACAAATCAGTATTAAACCAAAAATGTACAGATAATTACTATGGCAAATACATTGTCATTGTTCCAGCTTACAAGCCCCCAATGTGAGTGGGAGTGTGGCGGGTGTTTTTAAAACAAAATGCAGAGACTCACACAGGAAAAGGATGTTGAAATGAAAAACAATCACTCGAAGGCATATGAATACAAACAAAAACTCTCAGATATACATGTGTTGCTGCTGCTGCTGCTGTTACATACATACATCTTCAACTTCGTCCTCATTTCCAGACAAATTACACACTCACTCAATTCTTATAGGTTTGCACAAAAACGATCCCGAGAAAACGTCTACTCCATGGGGAAAATGTGGGGGGGACAAAAAAAAACAAAACGAGCAGACAGACAGAAAAAAGTAATTTTCCATAATTTTTCTGCTATAATACCTTTGAAATTAGAATCCAACACTACGACTAACACCAACTCTCAGTCCTTAATGGTTTGTGCAATACATACACATATGTTGAGGCGGTATGTGTGTGTGTGTGTGTGTGTATGGCTTTGCCGTTGTATTCATTTCGAATGTGAACATAATTCTAATCCAGTCCAGACTACACACACACACACATGTGGTTATTGGGGTCACCCAGCACACCTCGTGGGAATGTGTTGGCAAAAAGGATAAACGAAAGATGCATCTCTTTAAGAGTTTCCAGAGAATTGATTATTTTTTTGGACTGAAACTTGTTATGTTCGGCTGAATCACAGATGTAGTTCTCATGCCAGTTTTTTTTTGGTTCTTTGACTACTTGTTGAATAGGTTCCATGGAAAGTTTTCGAGCAGGTTTCCACAGTAGTCCATCGACCAAAGTAGTTTCCTATTTAATACTCACTATACGAACTTCTTGATCCGATTCCATAAGAATCTACAGAACTACAGAACTAGTTCTTGTACTGATTACTAAACTCATTACATGGAAGCTATTGCGGAACCAGCTCCGTCACATATAAAACTTGACCCAAAGTTCTTTTCGTTCTGGTTCTTGGACTAATTGTTGAACAGGTTCCATAGGAAGTTTTCGAGCAGAGAAATACAGTAGTCCATCGATCTGTTTTCGACAATAGTTTTTGAACAGATTCCAGGACTTTCTATCTAATACGCACTCTACGAACATCTTGATCAGACTCCATAAGTAGTTCACGAACACACTACAGAACTAGTTGTTGTACTGATTACTAAATTCATTACATGGAAGCTATTGTAGAACCAGCTCCGTCACATATAAAACCTGACGTGGTGCAAGCAAACTTCCTCATTTTCAGCCGGTTTTTTTTTTTGCCCAAACCTTACATTTCAATTCAAGGTAAGGAGTTCCGTAACAAGTTCTATGAAAGCCCTGCTTCCACTTCGCCGGCCACTTTGCGAGTAAAAGAAAAGTGATCTCTCAGACCGGTAAAACTGCTCTAGAAGACAGCTTTTCACAGTAGGTCCCTTCCAAGAAAGTCTGACAAGGTAAACTCCATAACCTATACCAGGATAGAGTTCCACAAGCACCTAAGTGGTCTAAGAACAATCCAAATGATGCACGTTTTAAGTTTCAAAAGGTTTTTGTGACTGGAGCTTTACAAAATTCCCGTCTGAAGTCTGAAATGGTCTCTGACTTGCTCAGAATTATTGAGCAAGCTATTGATCGGTTTTTTTCTTCTCCAACCCAAACTCTGTGTTGGGCATTTCTAACTACAGCCCCCCTCCTCCCCCTAAGATATGAACAACTAAGAAAGTGTGGACAAGAAGTGTGACCAACACAAACAAAAAAAAGGGTAACTAACCTCTCTAAACACATGGAAAATCATTATTTCCAAATGAAAAACTACAATTAGTAAACGAAAAGCCCCCGCAAACAACGAAATGGCAAAAAGAGGAGATGAATTATTTTCGGAATTACACACTGATATGTTTTGCCACAAGCAGGATTAACGATACTCCCGGGTTGCTTAAAACTTTTGCCCAGCAGTAAGCCCGTAATTGGTAATGGGCGATACGTTATGGCCAGAAATAGAATGCAGAACGTGAGTGAGTGAGTGACTGAATGAATGAATGGAGGAATGTGTGCGTCTAGAGCTCTTAAGAAAAACTTCAATTTGCGTTAATTTACTACAATTCTAGTATTTGTGCTAACTGGATTCCTGTTTTTTTTTCTTTCTTTCTTTCTCGCCTTCGCTTCGTCTATTTCCATTCGCTAATGAGTCTTTTTTTCCTACTAGTCTGTGCAGTTTAGTTTTTGCCAAGAAGGAAAACTTAACTTTCTGCGCCCCCTCCCCCCGGCTTCCATCCAGAGTTTATGTGTTAATAACAGAGATATTTATATGTAATTGGAATTTGAGTTTTCTTTAAATGCACGAGTTGTTTGGCTCATTATGAGCTAGGAAATGGAGCAATGACTGGCTAGAGTGTATCCTTGCAGTTCTAGCTGGGGAGAAATAGATTTAATGAGGTTCCTATTTAGTTGGAATTGCCTGTACTAACTAACTAAACAAGTATTGGGGGGGTGGAGAAATGTACCGAGCTGTTGAGTTATCTGAAAATTGAGCTACCCACCATACAGAGTCAGCTGTGATAATTTCCCCCAGAAAATGTTTGGCAAGACCTCATCACACACACACACACTTAATGATGAACTCTGTGAATTCTCCAACTTAAACCGAAATCCATTCAGAGAGAGCGAGAGAGAGAGAGAGTCAATTCATGAGATTGATGGAATATTTTAAAGTCAAAGGTTGACAAGTATTTTTAAATTGAAATCTTCTTTTTTTCTTTTGAAATTTAAAAAACAACCCAAATTCTTTTCTTAAGTTTCATAAATCTCTAGATAATTGTCATAAAGTCGATTGGGGAATTCTTGTCAAAGGTTATCATCAACAAAACCACCACTTTGTGTTTCTATGGTGAGTTTGTGTGTGTGCGTGTGAAAGTGATCAATCATTTATTGGACAATAAAAGTAAAGTTATGGCCATAAAGTGCCACAACATGAAATCTGACAATACAAACTGACCTCAATTGGCCTCTACGGAAATAAACGAAAATGAAACAAAAAAACGCTTTCAATTTGACTTTATTGGTCATTTTTCGAATGTCTTTCCAGACAGAGATTCAAATTTCGTTGTTGGCCTAGACTCAATTGATCAAAAATGAATAAATAAAGATATACGACAAGACATCTGTCCAGAAAAACCGGAAATGAGTTTCCAATCAGTGAAAGTTGAAGTAAGAAAATCCAGGTTTGAAGTCTTAGAAAATCCATGGTTGGGGTCTTAGACTGGAAAAGTCTTGGAAAACCCACGGTTGGAGTCTTAGAAAATCTACGGTTGTCTTGGGCGAGAGTCCTTGAAAATCCACGGTTGATGTCTTAGAAAATCCAAGGTTGAAGTTTTAGAAAATCCATGGGTGGAGTCTTAGACTGGAGTCTTGGAAAATCCAGGGTTGAAGTCTTAGAAAATCCATGGTTGGTATCTTTGACTTGAGTCTTTGAAAATCCACGATTGGAGTTTTAGAAAATCCATGGTTGGGGTCTGAGACTGAAGTCTTTGAAAAACCACGGTTGGAGTCTTGGAAAATCCTGGGTTGAAGTCTTACAAAAACCACAGTTGGGGTCTTTGACTTGAGTCTTTAAAAAGCCACGGTTGAAGTCTTAGAAAATCCAGGGTTGTGGTTTTAGACTGGAGTCTTTGAAAACCCACGGTTGGAGTGTTTGAAAACCCACAGTTGGAGTCTTTGAAAACCCACAGTTGTGGTCTTTGACTGGAGTCTTTGAAAACCCACGGTTGAAGTCTTAGAAAATCCACAGTTGGGGTCTTTGACTGGAGTCTTTAAAAGCCACGGTTTGAGTCTTAGAAAATCCATTGTTGGGGTCTTTGACTTGAGTCTTTGGAAACCCACGGTTGGAGTCTTAGAAAATCGAGCGATGAAGTCTTAGAAAATCCAGGTTTGGGGTCTGAGACTGCAGCTTGGCTTGAGTCTTTAAAAAGCCCCGGTTGATGTCTTAGAAAATCCATGGTTGGGGTCTTTGACTTGAGTCTTTGGAAACCCACGGTTGGAGTCTTAGAAAATCGAGCGATGAAGTCTTAGAAAATCCAGGATTGGAGTCTGAGACTGGAGCTTGGCTTGAGTCTTTAAAAAGCCCCGGTTGATGTCTTAGAAAATCCATGGTTGGGGTCTTTGACTTGAGTCTTCGAAAACCCACGGTTGGAGTCTTAGAAAATCGAGGGATGAAGTCTTAGAAAATCCAGGATTGGGGTCTGAGACTGGAGCTTGGCTTGAGTCTTTAAAAAGCCCCGGTTGATGTCTTAGAAAATCCATGGTTGGGGTCTTTGACTTGAGTCTTCGAAAACCCACGGTTGGAGTCTTAGAAAATCGAGCGATGAAGTCTTAGAAAATCCAGGATTGGGGTCTGAGACTGGAGCTTGGCTTGAGTCTTTAAAAAGCCCCGGTTGATGTCTTAGAAAATCCATGGTTGGGGTCTTTGACTTGAGTCTTTGGAAACCCACGGTTGGAGTCTTAGAAAATCGAGCGATGAAGTCTTAGAAAATCCAGGATTGGAGTCTGAGACTGGAGCTTGGCTTGAGTCTTTAAAAAGCCCCGGTTGATGTCTTAGAAAATCCATGGTTGGGGTCTTTGACTTGAGTCTTCGAAAACCCACGGTTGGAGTCTTAGAAAATCGAGCGATGAAGTCTTAGAAAATCCAGGATTGGGGTCTGAGACTGGAGCTTGGCTTGAGTCTTTAAAAAGCCCCGGTTGATGTCTTAGAAAATCCATGGTTGGGGTCTTTGACTTGAGTCTTCGAAAACCCACGGTTGGAGTCTTAGAAAATCGAGCGATGAAGTCTTAGAAAATCCAGGATTGGGGTCTGAGACTGGAGCTTGGCTTGAGTCTTTAAAAAGCCCCGGTTGATGTCTTAGAAAATCCATGGTTGGGGTCTTTGACTTGAGTCTTCGAAAACCCACGGTTGGAGTCTTAGAAAATCGAGGGATGAAGTCTTAGAAAATCCATGGTTGGGGTCTGAGACTGTAGTTTGACTTGAGTCTTTAAAAAGCCACGGTTGAAGTGTTAGAAAATCCAGGGTTGTGGTTTTAGACTGGAGTCTTTGAAAACCCACGGTTGGAGTCTTTGAAAACCTACGGTTGGAGTCTTTGAAAACCTACGGTTGGAGTCTTTGAAATCCTACGGTTGGAGTCTTTGAAATCCCACGGATTCCAAAGAGCGGCTTTTGAGTTGATGCTTCCAGTCATAAAATATTCTCCGTTGAGATCACACAGTCAATTCAGATTCGTATCCAGTTAACAACAACGTTAAAAAATGCTTATATTAGTAACAGAGTAATGTAATTGGAGCCGGCCTTAAAGCAGCTGGTGTCGGTCACTAAGTTCGCAGCTCACTTAAGAGTAGTTCCCGTCAGTTGCTTCATGGAATGTTTAGGGAGTCTCAGAGTTGGTTGGATTTGGAAGAGATTTCCTGTCGAATATTAAAATATCTGACACTTGGTATGAGGCATCTGGGAAGGATCCATTTTAGAAGGATCCATGTTCTAGTGATGAAACAGTTTTCAAAATGTTTTTTGACGGGACAGATATGCGGGATTAAAAAAAGTTCCAAGTGAATAAGGACTGCAATGGCCAACTAGAGATCTGACGGATGGCATTTTAATGCCCACCGATTTACAGCCACTTCGGCAGGTACACCATGTTTCTATATTTACTTTTCACAACGTCAGACCGGCAGACATATGCCCGCATGGACTTTTAATAAATGGTGTTGGCTTTACCATTACAAAACAAACAAAAAACGCTGCACGCAAAATGAAAAGCATTAATTAAAGAGGCTCTATGAATCATTACAGCTCTCGGTTCCTGGTCCCTGCTAATTTGCTAAACTAAATACAGTCAATAAAACATTTGCACTTTACTCACAGCACTCGTGTCGCGAGCATTAGGAAGACAAAAGGCCACAGAAAAAATCGAAATCTAAAAATAAAACTGCATTTCAAAGAGGCCTAGGAAACCGCAGCAACCGACGAGGAACACATGTCTAGGAAAAGAATTTTTTAGTTGTTTTTTTGAAAATTGAGGGGGGGGGGGGGGGGGAAACGAGAGATGACAAGAATCCCGCCAAATTTATGAGAATTTAAGACCACTTATTAAAACGGAATACAGAAGTTGTCGCCCGTTCGTTCGTACACGCGTTTCTAGCCCATTCAAATGTGCCGGAGCCGGAAAGAAGATGTTCGCGTTGCCCACAAAGTTGGCAAAGTATCAAAACAACTGGCAGAGTTTCAATAGAATTTGGCCTTTTTCGTTGTCTATTGAAATTGAAAAAAGAAATAAATTGTATTAATGTCTGTTTAAAAAAATGGAAAATCTTCAATTCATTCCAATCCTCAGCGATGTCAGCAGAAAGGTGTATTACAAATCTTTTGCCGGGAATTATTTTCAACGCGATTAAATTATTTAGCCGCCTGGTAATAAAGAAACGTTTTTGTTTTCGTATTTGAAGTGTGAACAAGCAAGAAATGAATATTTCTTCGAAAAACAAGTCATCAACATAAATTGTCTTGAATGTGGCGAATACTTTTCATTTTAAAGCGGATTAAATTATTTGACATCGTCTCTTTTGGAACTTCAACTTCAATGCAAGACAGCAAATGTGTTGTTCGGAAACGGCAAAAAAGAACACAACTCACGGCAAAGTCTGTACGAACATAAATTGTCTCGAAAGATTTTAATTCTGAAAGCCTTTTACAAAAACACAATTCCATTGTTGGCTGACTCATATCCAAGAGGACACCAGATATATTACACTTGCTCATATATTTGTATATATGTATCTGATGGAAAAAGCTGAAGCTAAAAAGCTCACCAACAACATTTCCAATTTAAGTCATTTCTTCTGGCACAAAGAAAGAATATTCAACAGTAGGAAATGGGGGGTGGGGGGAGACAACTTGTTTCAGACCAATGTCAAATGTGTTCCAAGTGTGAAATTGTTTTGTTTCTTTTTCGGATATAAGCACGATGAAGAACAACAACAATCATATCAAAAGTTGTTATAATCCAGCAAAGATAGCCGCCACACGACACCACAAGTTACGAATCAAACCAGAATAGACCAGAGACAGACTGGGCTCTTAAAACAGAGGACAATAAGAAAGACTTTAATTGGTCTCACCGAAAAAATATTTTTAAAACGGTTTGAGTCGAAACAGAACGTCAACAGAAAATTTTCACCTTGAACAAAGCTAAGTAACAGACTGGCGCCCAACGTAAAATTTAAAAAAAACAGAAACTGATCGCTCCAAAATGTCTCTAGTTTGGGATTACAAAAAATACTTAACCACAGTTCCATAAAACACATTAAGCAATGAAAAGAGCCCGTTGGTAAACTGGCGCCCAACGTAAAATTAAAAAAAAAATAGAAATTAATCGCTCCAAAAAGGTTTCTAGTTTGGGATTACAAAAAATATTTACATTGAGCAATGAAAAGTGCCCAACAATAGACTGGCGCCCAACGTAAAATAAAAAAAAAACAGAAATTAGTCGCTCCAAAATGTCTATAGTTTGGGATTACAAAAAATACTTAGCCACAGTTCCATAAAACACATTGAGCAATGAAAAGAGCCCGTTGGCAAAATGGCGCCCAACGTAAAATTTAAAAAAATACAGAAACTGGTCGCTCCAAAATGTCTCTAGTTTGGGATTACAAAAATACTTAACCGCAGTTCCATAAAACACATTAAGCAATGAAAAGAGCCCGTTGGCAAACTGGCGCCCAACGTAAAATTAAAAAAAAACATAAACTAATCGCTCGCAAAAGGTTTCTAGTTTGGGATTACAAAAAATATTTACATTGAGCAATGAAAAGAGCCCAACAATAGACTGGCGCCCAACGTAAAATAAAAAAAAAAACAGAAATTAGTCGCTCCAAAATGTCTATAGTTTGGGATTACAAAAAATACTTATCCACAGTTCCATAAAACACATTGAGCAATGAAAAGAGCTCGTTGGCAAACTGGCGCCCTACGTAAAATAAAAAAAAACAGAAATTAGTCGCTCCAAAATGTCTATAGTTTGGGATTACAAAAAATACTTAGCCACAGTTCCATAAAACACATTGGGCAATGAAAAGAGCCCGTTAGCAAACTGGCGCCCAACGTAAAATTAAAAAAAAACAGAAATTAATCGCTCCAAAATGTCTATAGTTTGGGATTACAAAAAATACTTAACCAGAGTCCCAAAAAACACATTGAGCAATGAAAAAAGCCCTTTGGCAAACTGGCGGCCAACGTAAAATTAAAAAAAAAAAACAGAAACTAATCTCTCACAAAAGGTTTCTAGTTTGGGATTACAAAAAATACATAGCCACAGTTCCATAAAACACATTACGCAATGAAAAGAGCCCGTTGGCAAACTGGCGCCCAACGTAAAATTAAAAAAATCAGAAACTAATCGCTCCAAAATGTCTATAGTTTAGGATTACAAAAAATACACAGTTCCATAAAACACATTGAGCAATGAAAAGAGCCCGTTGGCAAACTGGCGCCCAACGTAAAATTTAAAAAAAAAAAAACAGAAATTAGTCGCTCCAGTTTGTCTATAGTTTGGGATTACAAAAATACTTAGCCACAGTTTGAGCAATGAAAAGAGCCCGTTGGCAAACTGGCACCCAACATAAAATTACAAAAAAAAAAGAAAAAAAATCGCTCCCAAAAGGTTTCTAGTTTGTCTTTTAAAAAGAGGAAGATAAGACTTATTTTACACTCATACATACGCCAATAGTTATGCTGGGTAATTGTCAAAGAAACACACGCCTTCCTCCCTGGATTCATTCCATTGGCGGGCAAAAACACACCACCTTAAACGGCGGCACCTACCCAAATTCTGTGTCATCTAAACATATTGTATGAAATATTTTGACATTAATCCAAGACAACATAAATTTTACCACTTCCAATTCTTCTTCGTTGCTTGTGTCAGACAGGGGGAGCTGCTGGAGAGGAGATCATAGCCAGAGTGTTTATACAGACTTTAATCCATTTCTGTCCATTTGCCCCTACAACTGGCGGTGTTATACGTTCGTTCGCAAAGCCATCCGACTGTTCGTTTGTCGCCTGTGTGTCTGTTTGTATTTAAGCTGTTTGCCAGAGACAAGGCTGGGCGGAGAAGGCGGATTTTGTTTGTTAGTCAAGTGACAGTAAAAAATATGGTCAAAATATTTTAATGTCTCCTCCATCGACGGCCTCTCCGCTACTTTCTTTCCTTTGGTCAAAACGATTTTTACTAAAAGTATAAGAGTTATTATGTTTTTTTTTTTTTTTGTATCATTCTCGACTCTTGAAGTAGGTGGAGTTTTGTTGAGAGTGAAATATTGTCCGAAGGGCGAAGTCGGCGGAAGCGGATTAACGCCAAAATGCTGTGTTAATTTCCGGCACCAACACAAAACACAGTCGGCCTCCTTCTCCTCGGCAGACATGCGAAAAGGAAAACCTTCTTCCTTGCGTTAGTTGGGGAGAGGTTTTGTTTCTTTCGGCTACAATATCCTGTGGCGTTGTTAATTCTTTGTGTGTGTGTGTGCTATTTGTTTATTTTGTTATTAAAAATTATACTTAATTTTCATTTGGAGGTTTTCTTCATTAGGTTTTTTTTCCCCCGTTTTCGTTTTGCTGGGTGGCCAACAAATTGTTTGTGCTCCCGCTCCTTTTTGGGTTTAATGTTCCACTTAATCTGCTGACAATTTGTCTTTATTTTTTATTTCTTTCGGTTTGTTTGCTTTTTCTTTTCTCTCTGTTTTTCTGGGCTTATTGTTAATAGTATTTAATATTTGCTTTCATTTTTTGTGTGTGTTTTTTCCCCCGTTGCAGGTGTTTGTCTTCATTAGATGACAAAAAAATAAACAAACAACTCATAGTGCAAGTGAAGAACAAATATTTTCGGTTGTCTCTAAACATTTGTCAAAACATTTCCAATTAATTTACCCAACCCATCAATAGACGAGTACAAGCCATTCCACAAAATTCTCGCTCACTTTGTTAAAATGAGTAGCATATTTTTAGGCACACAAAAACCCTAAACTCCAATTAATATTTGAAAAATCAAAATTTGTCACTTCTTTCAAACAAAAAGAAGGAAAAAAACCAGGTCTCCCATAAATTCTTTAACAACTCATAAAATATGTATGCATGCCTGCCTTAAAGTAGATACATTTTCATAAAATTGTTTTGTAAATCCCAAAAGTATGCCATGCTTTTGGAAAAGTCCTCATTGTTCACTGTTGACAGCATATATGAAAGCATTTGCTTTGTCACAGTCATTGGATTGTAAAAAGAGTCCGTCTTCCTTTGTTGTCAGCCCACCACAGACACACATGGGATATTTCTCTGGCATGTTTTGCCTTTTCAAGAAAAAGTACAAATTGAATTTTACATTGTGACATGAGACTGATTATGTTTGTCAGCATTGTAAGGAGGGAGCGGGAGAATGTTTTTAAAATCTTCTGAGATTTTCTAAATGAAATGAAAATTTATACCAAATCAGTGGTTATATTTTTTTTGGAATTTGGAAGTGACCTCGAAAGCCCGATTAGTTAGAACCTAAGAGACCCTAGTGAAGATTTGCCCAAAATACTCCTGACTTCGTCAAGACCTGAGTCAGATCTTTTGGCAACAAATATACCTTTATTATAATCACCAAAGTAGTAGCTTTCATTAGATTTACTTTAAAATAACTGCTCCTTATCTTTATCTGCCTTAACTATAATTATTTTCCCTTTTTTTTAGATCTACTTTATAACTGCTCTTCTATAACTTACGGTTTCATTAAAATTATTTTTTTTAAAAAATGTGTTGCCCCCTAAAAGTATGCCCCGATTTAAGTTATTAAGATACGCCTAAATGTAGGCATTATTTTTGGATTAATTAAAATTTCTAGTTATGAAAATAACATGGAAACCTCTCAGACTTGTTAATTAATTGTATTTTTTTTTGTTTCAGAAGAGGAAAAACAAAATATCACTGTTTCATAAAACTTCTGATAAGCACTCCTCAATGACCTCCTCAGAGCTCAGAGTTATACTGATTAGTAACCAGCGGTCGGGGTGGGATATCAACAATTACCATTTGTTACCTTCATTGTCATTGCCATCCAAAATTAACATATCATTTGTTTGTCCTTAACACGAAATACATACCTGTAATGAAAAAGAGAGAAGAGAGGCATATTTTTAGAAATTATAAATTAATTTTAATAAATTCACTTAAGATTATGAAAAAGAAAAAGTAAACAAAGCAAAAAAACCCCCAACTCGAAGTGGAAAATCTTCCATTTTAGATATTTTTGTTGTTGTTGTTGTTTAACACTCCAATTTAACCGAAAAAGATTAATGCAATTTAAACTAAATGCCCTGCCATTAATCCTCGGTAATGGCGTGCTATGGAACACATGGTGCTTAGAATTCCATAACAACACCGACAAAGTGTATCCGTTTGGGCCCTGACGAGAACAGGGCTAAAGGAAAAAGCACTCAGAGATAGAGAGAGAGAGTGGAGACGACAAAGGACCACAATTAATTTCCAGGCTGTCATAAACGACTAACAGACAGAAAAAAAACGAGCCAAAACTACCCAACACAACTAACCTCTAATAAAGGTGTGAACATATAAGGATACTCTGATAAGCCACAGAAAAAAGGCGCCTGAAGGGCAGCCAAAGCAGCCCGTTTACAATCATGTTGTTTTCCCCCAAACGGGGGGGGAAAAAAAAACGACAGGAAATTATGAATAGAATATTACAGAGTGTCGGTATTGTTTGGGTTTTTATTACGGCCTGTAACAATTTGTTTGAATCACCAACTCATTCAAGCCCACCCAACAACAAACACCAAAAACGCTGTTGTTGTCCCCAGAATAGTTTCCGACATATGTGTGCGAGTGTCATACAGAAAAAAAAAAACAAAAACATGAAAACCAAACGAAAAATGTTGGAGACACGCAGTTTCTGTGTTCTTGCCTAGTTTTGGTAAATGGCTTTCATAAATACTAAAGACAACATCTCATTTGTTTAAGGCCTTTCCGCTTAGATTGTTGGAGCCAAGAATGTGACGGACCGCACCATAATGGGTGGTGTGATAAGTTTGGTTACAGTTAACCAACTGCAAATAAGTTGTACAAACAGAAATGTTTTACATTATCGAGGGCTATCACGAGAGGCTTTGCAAAGGCATGGCAGGGTGGTGAGTTGTGTTCAAATGGCTTTAGTAAATGACAAAAACAATTGCATACTTTGAGGATGTCGACTTAAAATAGACACATTGTCCACTTATACGGTGGCTCTCGAGAGTTGTTACATTATAATTGGACATTGTGAAGGTAAGCTCAATTGATTGAGAGATAGGTGATTGTCGGGTGGCTTATGCACCTAAAATTAGGCTTTAATATAATATGACAACAGATATTAATTTGTAAGACAAGTTCTCTCCAAAAAAAACCCAATATAATTATGGAATCATACTCTCATCTTATCTTCGACATTGGGCGGCGGAAAGTATGCAATAATGTACGTGCCTCTCCATCACACTTCCATTTCTTTATAATTACTTTTTTAAATGCTTCTTTTAATTTTTTTTTTAAATTTTTTTTTATTTTTAATATAATATGACAACAGTTCTATCCAAAACATGTTCTATCCAAAAAAAAAACGAATATGTTTTTGGAATCGTACTCTCATCTTATCTTCGACCATGGCCGCCGGAAAGTATGCAATAATGTACGTGCCTCTCTACCACACTTCCGTTTCTTTATAATTATTTTTTTATTTTTTATAAACAAAAATCATTTTTAAAAAAAAAAACTTTTAAAAAGACAATTTAAAAAAAAATTATTTGGTTGATTTGTGCAATTTAATACCGGCTCACGGTTTGTGGAAAGGTTTACAGAAAAAAATTATAAAGAACAATTTTAAAAATAAACAACAAAATTTTTTTAGAAAATAAATTTTTTTTTCTAAAATATAAAATTTTTTTCTTAAGAAAAAAAAATTATTATTTAAAAAAATTTAATTTTTTAAAGTTTTTTTTTTTCCAAAAAAAAAAATTACAGAAAAAAATTATATAGAACAATTTTAAAAATAAACAACAAAAAATTTTTTTAGAAAAGAAATTTTTTTTTTAGAATATAAATTTTTTTTCTTAAGTAAAAAAAATTATTATTTAAAAAAATTTAATTTTTTAAAGTTTTTTTTTTCCAAAAAAAAAAATTTAAATTCTTTTTGTTTCCTTTTAAATTTTTTGTTTATTTTTAAAATTTTTCTTTATAATTTTTTTTCTGTAAACCCGTATTAAATTGCACAAATTTAAAAGAAATTTTTTTTTTTTTTTTAAAAAAAAGAAATTTAATTTTTTAAAAAGTTTTTGTTTTATTTTTTAAGAAAAAAATTTTTGTTTCTTATAAAAAAATGTATTTTTTACAAAAAAAAATTTAAATTCTTTTTGTTTCCTTTTACATTTTTTTTCTTATAAATTTTTTTTCTTAAGTAAAAAAAATTATTATTTAAAAAAATTTAATTTTTTAAAGTTTTTTTTTTCCAAAAAAAAAAATTTAAATTCTTTTTGTTTCCTTTTAAATTTTTTGTTTATTTTTAAAATTTTTCTTTATAATTTTTTTTCTGTAAACCCGTATTAAATTGCACAAATTTAAAAGAAATTTTTTTTTTTTTTTTAAAAAAAAGAAATTTAATTTTTTAAAAAGTTTTTGTTTTATTTTTTAAGAAAAAAATTTTTGTTTCTTATAAAAAAATGTATTTTTTACAAAAAAAAATTTAAATTCTTTTTGTTTCCTTTTACATTTTTTTTTGTTTATTTTTAAAATTTTTCTTTATATTTTTTTTCTGTAAACCCGTATTAAATTGCAGAAATCAACCAATTCACCCCAAAAAGTATGTAATACTTTTCATGCACAATATCAGCCTTAATCTAGACAAATTTCTAAAGTTTTGTAACTTAAGTTCACTACAACCCAAACAATAGGATTTTTCAATCTCTCGCCTTCAATGAAATAAATTGTATCACTGCATCCTCTAACACTCTGTCTTTTCTTTATAAATTATGCCATTGATTTATTTTCTCCGAACCTGTGTTAGAGTTGAAAAAGGCAACCGTTTCAGCCTTAAAGCCTGCAGTTGTTCTCACACAGAAACCCCAGCCCCAATATTTTTAATTAGGCCAACATGTTTTAAACAATTTTTATTCAAGAAGCAGACAATGATTTTTGTCGGCGACCAATTTGTCCAGTAATTATGCCCGGGCATATCAAACGATAGAAAGGTTTACATCAAACCCCTAATTTATGGCCATTTTTTTTTTTGTAATTGAGCTCCTGCGAGAGATTTCATGGTGAAAATATATGGAAAAATATCCTGCATCTTTATGGTGAAAATATCTTGAAAAAAAAATTACCGGATTTTTCTTCAGAACTTACGCAGGATTGTAACTTCAAACAGATTTGCACACCAAAAACTTTACCAAACTGGAAAAGTAAACGCCAAAATCATCATACCACCAACTTAGGGATATCACGAGAACTGTGCTTGGTCTGAACTCAAAATTAACAAAAAGAATCCAGCAAAAACAAAAAAGCAGAAACACATCTGACACTTTGTTAATGTCATGTTGAGCTCCAAGTGTGTATATGAGAGTGAGTTCCAGCATACGATGAAAGAGTGGTTGTAGAGACACACACTCGCACACCGTCATAGACACATGCCCCAACACATGAGTGAATCTGAAGATTATGTGGGTCACACGGGCTACATTCCAGCCAGTGTGTAAGTGAGTGTGAACCAACAACAGTGATTCTGAAAATCACCTGTTTTTCGGCTGTCGTTTTTTTTTTTTTTTCTTTTTTGTTTGGTCTTCACCAGCATGAATACATTTAGTTTTTCATACTCTTTTCCAGCGCTGGCCCAACCAAGCAACCAACCAACATTTATTCAACGTGACACATATTGTGGGGATGAATGGGATGAAAGGCTCTGTATAAACCAGATATTTAGGTTTCTAGGTAAGTTTATCCAATTCATTCAAATTTCCAACAAAAAGTAATTTGTTTTCTTTTTGTATGTGTGTTTGCGTGTGTGTGTGTTTTTGTTCAGCTTGCCCTCCTTAACAGCAAATGCCTGTAAAGGTTGTTGGAAATAATAGGGATGTTGTGTTGTGCTGTGTTGGCCCCGAAAAAAGGTGCTGTGACGCGTATGAATTTGAATTTCATTCAACATTTCCGAACCAGTTCTTCTCTACGCTAGAGACGCGGGGAGATTGATGTGTGCTCATGATTTTCGAGTGATGTTTAAAATTTTTATGTAAATTAAAATTCCTCCAACCGACAACAACAAGAGTCGTGCAACACAATCACAATCAAAACAACAGCAAGAGTGGAGCCACATTGAAAACAGTAAAAGATTACAGGCGTTAAATGACATGACATTAGTGTTAGTGCTAACATTCCGATAGAAATCAAGAGATTTATTTATTTTAGCCACAGGCAACCATGAAACAGGTGTTCAGGGACGTCGCCGAAAGTTGGCAATCCAAAAAAAAGGGGAGCTGTGAGTCTTTGCTTTGAAAAGATAGTGAAATGAAAAAATACGCCGAGAATGGCGTAAGTTGCAATGAAAATATTTCATTGTTGCAATGAAAATATTTCATTGTTGCAATGAAAATATTTCATTGTTGCAATGAAAATATTTCATTGATGTAATGAAAATATTTCATTGACGGAATGAAAACGTTTCATTGAAATCTGTTCACTAAATCTGATTATGGCATTGAAAAATAATTTTGTTATGTACTTATACATTGTTAAACTAATATTTGGGCATAATAATATTGCGTGTTAATAAAGAATAAAATGGTATAAAAAAAATAGTTTTTGGATTCAAAATATTTCTTTGACTCTCTCTCTCTCTCTCTCTCTAGTTCGCTAGCGTTCTCCTTCACTAGTTTTATCTCTTTCGTAGCAAAAGAAAAAAAATTGTTCTTAGATTCAAAATACAGGGTCGCCCAAATAACTTTTTTTTTGTTGAAAATTCTATAAAAAAAAACTACTGGATATTTTCTAAAATATCATTTTTTTTTAAATTAAAACCCTTCCGTTTAATAATGGAAAATAATTTCATTCAAATGACTGTCTCGACTGGCCATGCAGAGTAGCCTAACGACATCAGCTCTGCGGCTGATAATGCGATCTTCAAAAACACAGCGCAAAACACCGAGTGTAGCTTCGGCTGTGTGGCACGTAGCGCCGTCCTGTTGAAACCAAATGTTGCCAATATCATCCTCTTCAATTTTTGTAAACAAAAATTCGTTCAACATGGCCCGATAACGAAAATATAAGCTAGTTGAAAAAAAAAAACCGTTAGATGGCGGACCCTTTATTTCTTAGACTCCCTCTCTGTCTATCTCTCTCTTTCTGTACCTCTATCTCTCTCTTTCTGTACCTCTATCTTTCTCTTTCTGTACCACTCCCTCTCTCTTTCTGTAACACTCTCTCTCTCTCTCTCTCTTTCTGTACCTCTCTCTCTCTTTCTGTACCTATATCTCTCTCTTTCTGTGCCCCTCTCTCTCTTGCTGTACCTCTCTCTCTCTCTCTTTCTGTACATCTCTCTCTTTCTGTACCTCTCTCTTTCTGTACCTCTCTCTCTTTCTGTACATCTCTCTCTTTCTGTACCTCTCTCTTTCTGTACCTCTCTCTCTCTCTCTCTTTCTGTACCACACACTCTCTCTCTCTCTCTCAGCTGTCAAGCTAACAATCCTTTAGTGCATCACTTTCTATAGACTTTCTCAATCTGTCACTGCACAAATTTTTATTTATCCACATTCCCAAATTCTATTTGACACTTTTCAGTTTGGCCTTCTCCCACTCTCTTGCCACCACTGTCTTCGCAGCTAACTGATTTTTAACATTTGCATGCCAACATTGTTGTGATTGTTGTTGTTTGTCGTTTCATTTGTCAAATGTCAAGCTTGTGATAATGCAATTTGCCAAAGACATTAACGCGCATGCGCAACCAGATTTTCCACACAGCGCATTTAGGCATTTAAAACGAAATGTCTATGCACTTGACTACTGTCTGAAGATCTCCATGAAAGAAAGAAGAAAAAAAAGAAGGAAAATACAATGCACAGTACGTGGAGATGAAGAAAAAGAGCGGTAAAAATAAAAACTAATCCTGATCATAATTAAAAAAACAATGAAGCAGAGAAATTTAATTTTTTTTTTTTTTTTTTTTGGAAAAATCTTTGACATCGTATAACAATTGTTTCAACGTCTATTCTTAATACCGTTTTTGTGGGACTGGAACATTTTTGCAAATACCTTTGTTGACTTCTCTGGCGACAAAACAGGTCCACTCGCTCTCCTCCGAGGAAAGTGTGGAGATTTCTTTCATTAACTCCTTGCAAAGATTTAAGGCTAACTGCAAACATTTAACACGACGACCATTGAAGTTTCTGTCAGGGATTAACTATTTGGTCGGTCGGTCGGTCTGTTCATTCTTTGGAACTGCGAAATTTGTCCGTCTGTCAACATTCTTCCATTAGTGGTGGAGAGAAGAAAAAACTTGTTATTAAAACTGTCATTTAGTTTAGGTTTGAAATATGTTTTTTTTTCTTGTTATTGTTGTTGCTGTTTATCTTTCTTTGGGGCCAAGATTAATGGCCAGCTCACATGCAAAACCAGTCAACATTTTCTTTTTTTTTTTATTGTGTGTGGCGGAACGGCCTTATGTGGTTGCATTAGTTGGCCATTGATATGTGGTCATTTAGGTGTTGGTCTGTGGCGTCCATTGGCTGTGCCATTTAAATTTTTTGTGTTTTTTCTTTTTTGCTTCTTTGTAAATTGATTAATAAATTTGCCAACAAGTTTTAATTAATTTGAATAGAGATTAGATGGACATTTGGGTAAAGAAGACAAAATCAAACAACATTTTACAAAGCGCCTCAAGACAAGTGAAACCAACAACACATAGAAAAGAGCAAGCAAAGTGTAACAGAAGAGAAAAAGCCAAACAGGTTCATTGTTGGCGTTACAATTGAGAATTTTTGTGGCTAATTGATTTATACGATTAGTTCGGTATTAGCATAAAAAAGTAATAAATTGTGAGGTATTTTGTTTGGTTTTGTAACGGATGATCTACCACAAATCATGAGGAAATTGAAAGGATAGAGGAAAGAATCTAGAGTGGGTCTTCCGGATAACATCTTGAAGTGAAGCGAAAGTCAAAGGCGTTTTTTGAATTTCAATTTCTGTTATTTGTGAAAAAGCCAAAAGGAAAAAATTTAAGGATTCCTAAAAGTAGAAATGAAAAGAGTCTGGGGTGTACCATCAGGATAACTTCCTGAAGTGAAACGAAAGTCAAAGGCGTTTTTTTGAATTTCAATTTCTTTTATTTTTGAATAAGCCAGAAGGCACAGACGAAGAATACCTAAAAGTAGGCAGTTAATTTTTTGTTAATCTTAATATATATTTACCCTCGACACTGATTCACTGATACACTGATTCCCTGATTCACTGATTCACTGACTCTGTCACGCAGTACGTAGGAATTTAAATAGGCATTCTATAATTCTATAAATAATAATAATAAAAAAATAATATTTTTTTTTTGTACAGAAATTGTGTTTTCCCCAATTTGTTCTTCCAAAATTTTTTTTTTTTGTAAATTTTTTTTTCCACAAAATTTTTTTTTTTCAACAAAAATTTTTTTTTTCAACAAACATTTTTTTTTCAACATAAATTTTTTTTTACAAAATTTTTTTTTCCAAATTTTTTTTTTTCAACGAAATTTTTTTTTTCCACAAATTTTTTTTTTCAACAAAAATTTTTTTTTCAGCAAAAATTTTTTTTCCACAAATTTTTTTTTTCCCAATTTTATTTTTTTTCGAAATTTTTTTTACAAAATAGTTTTCTCAAAATATTTTTTACAAAATTTTTAAAATTAAGTAACAAATACTTTCTCAAGCAAATTAACGGGCGCCATAGGCGCATTACAACTTACTAGTCTTTAATAACTTAATCGACACTGATTCACTGACTCTGTCACGCAGTACGTAGGAATTTAAATAGGCATTCTATAATTTTCTATAAATAATAATAATAAAAAAAATAATATTTTTTTTTTGTATAGAAATTGTGTTTTCCCCAAATTTTTTTTTACCAAATTTTTTTTTTTAAGAAAATTTGTTCAACAACATTTTTTTTTCAGCAAATTTTTTTTCCATATTTCAACGGGCGCCATAGGCGCATTACAACTTACTAGTACAAAATAACAATAAAAGTAATTGCCTACATTTAGGGGACGAGCGGATTTCCTGTGTAAGGATTTTATTACAGTCGAACCACCATTATCCTGCAGACAATTTCGATTTACGGAGACTTTCAGTGATTTGTCTCCTTAACACAAGTGCTTCGACTTAAAGAAAATTCGACCTATGGAAGTTCGAGTTATAGAAGTTCGACTTCTGGAAGTTCCACTTTAAATTCTATATTTGCGAACAATAGCACATTTCTATGTATTCAGGAATTTCATTTTTCCTTGGGCGATAATTTTAATTGAAAAATGTGTTGTTCTCTTAGGCACAACATATTTCTCAGGGGTCATCATTCTGATGCCTTCAAATTCATCTTTAGCATTCTTTAAAAAACTCGCAACGATTCTTTCAAGTATTTCCCGATTTTTCCACTAATTTCGCACCCAACAATCTTCATGGTCTAAGTAAACGTTTACAAGCCCAAGTGTTGCTTACACAATTTATTATGCAATTGTTGCTAATCATTGAGCGTGAAATGTTTACAGACCGACAAGCGTGCGATTTTTTTGTTTTTTTTTTTTTGGTTTTATTTTGCCCAGTTGAAAATAAAAGTTAAAAGTCTTACGGGCTTAACGTGCAAGCACACATACATGCATATGTACGCAGTCAAACTCGGGTATAAAATGACAGAGAATGTTGCTGGTGTTATTTTTTTTTATTATTTTATTATTGTACATATTTGTTGCGGTTATTGCACTCAGACGTGGTAAGACTGGGAGGAACAAAAAAAAAACTACTGCCACTACTACCCAGTCAGAGTCATAACCATCATCGAACGGGAACGAACTGCAGGCGGTAACAGTAGCAAACCCGCAGTTATCACAACCCCATCACAGGGTGATGCCAGTCATTGTCATCATCCGCTGTTTGAAGAGCGCGCAGCAGGGTGGGGGTGCGATTTTTTTAAACTATGGCACGAATACTAACAGCATAAGTTAAACAACGACCGACATCCATGGAACAGCAGCCACCTTCCTTTACTAGATCTGTGTTGCCAAAGGAGCCATCATGGGTTTCAGTTAACTTATGTTTGTAATATGACTTTTCTGCTGTTACTGATTTTCTGTGTTTTTTTGTTGTTGTTGTAGTTTGCACTTGCGTTTCCCCCCCCCCCCCCCCCCATAAGTACCAACTCCATCAGTTGGGAGCATCATAAAAACTTTGTTTATATGTTCGAACATACGAATCAGTCCCTCGTCCCCCGCCCCCCGCCACTTTCGAAAAGGGTGCTTTTAATGTCAGCAGATGTTTTTTTTTCTCTTTCTGCTGTCGTTTGCTGTTGTTATAGACGATTTCTTTTCGGTTTGTATTTTTTTCTTGCTCTCTTCATACGTATACGTATTTGTACAAAGTGTTACCAGACGACATTTACACCAAATGTCAACAATACACGCAAGCACGAGTGAGTAGCCGCAGTCACCGTGCAACGGTTTAAGTGAGTGCACCCACTCAGCGAGTCTTCATGAAGGCACTGTGGTTTGCCAAGCAACACGAAACATTGGCAAAGAAAAAAACCTTTTGTTGTCTTGTTGCATATGAACAGAATGTGTTGGTTCAGTAGCCCTGTCCACCGCTCATCTGATGTTCTTGGCTGAAGTTGGCTGTAGAATCTGGTGTTGGTCTGGGCCTAAGCTTACTAAATGGTTAGCAAGTAATTCGGTCTATTGACTGCATTCTTCAATTTGAGATTATATCACGAAATTTGAAGAGTTTCAACAAAAATAGAGCGAAAGAGAGGAAGATATGGACATATATAACGAGAGAGAAAGAGAGGGATAGCACGTGCGAGAGGGAGATTGTGGGGGCGAGAGAGAAATATATATAAAGCGAGAGAGAAACATATATATAGATAGAGAGAAACATATATATAGCGAGAGAGAAACATATACATAGCGAGAGAGAAATATATAATAACGAGATATATATATTAGGGTGGAGTGAAATTCAAAAAAAAAAGTTAACCTCGGAAAGAGATGTAGTCTGGGGTCCTAATGAGGGGAAAAATAAAGAAAAAAAATTTAAAAAATTTTTAGGGGTCGCGCCGCTCCCTCGAAATTTGGAAATTATCGCTATTTTGGCGTTGATTTTAGAAAAATTCTAAAAAGTTTTATGTCAATAAATGTTTGCAATAGCGTAAACAATGAAATAAGGTCATGAAAAAATTTAAAAAAATTTTTCTCATTGTTCAAAGTGCGAGAGAGAGTTATCGTGTGAGAGAGAGGGAGAGAGATATCGAACGAGAAAAAGGGGGAGAGATAGAGAGTTATCGAACGAGAAAGAGGAAGAGAGAGATATCGAACGAGAGAGAGAGATATCGAACGAGAGAGAGAGATATCGAACGAGAGAGAGAGATATCGAACGAGAGAGAGAGATTCTAACGAGAGTGAGAGATATCGAACGAGAGTGAGAGATATCGAACGAGAGAGAGATATCGAACGAGAGAGAGAGAGAGAGAGAGAGAGAGAGATTTCGAACGAGAGAGAGAGAGAGAGATTTCGAACGAGAGAGAGAGAGAGAGATTTCGAACGAGAAAGAGGGAGAGAGAGATCGTGCCCTGTCGGGATTTGAGTCAACTTTAACCTAACAAATGGTTCATCAAAGTTAACTTACAGTTGACTCAAAGGCTAACCCATTTTCCATGTTAAGTTCCATTCAGTTTTTCCATGTATTGTTATCAGAGTGACATACGTTTCATTTAACAAGAAGTCAGCTCACCATGAGCATAACTTTTACTTACATTTTCATGAAGTTATTTCGGCCAGGCGTGAACTCACTATGACTAACTGCCTGTTTCCATAAAACGAATTTGATCGTTCGTTGCAAATGGTCACAATTGAAATCCCAATAAAGTGGATTTTTATCAGTGAGGAGAGCTTAATCGTTTGGAATTGTGTGCCATGTGGCGATAACTGAAATATATCTGAAAACCAGAATTGAATAATGTCTGGAACCCATTTTATAACGCTTACAATTTTACGAAAGTTAGTTTTTTTTCCGATGGCATAATGTTTACTTGCATCTGTATCAGTTTCGAGTGAGCCAAAAGTCGAGTTCATTACTTATGAAGATTGATAGAAACCCAAAATGACTAAAGTCTGCATAATTATTGAGTTTGAAAATGAGTTAGCAAAAAGTTAACTTGATGACGAGTGAGCTTATTGGTGAGTGAGCAGCGATTGAGTTCCAACAAGTAGAATTACAAAATATTTTCAAATGAGTTAAATGAACAATGAACCCGCTTTAAAAAAAGTAACTACCACTTGTTATTATTTAGTTGTAAGTTATTATTTGTGGCTTGTCTGCTAAGGCTGAGAGTAATGGGATGTCGTTATGCGGTAATGCATATAGTAATGAGTTGTAGGCACACAGTTTCTGCTGGAATGTTTTGTTTATAAATTAACTAATATTTTTTTGGAAAGTAATGACTTACCATTACCATGTAAATGGTAATGACTTGTACCTACTGAGTTTTTCTGGAATTTTTTTTCTTTTTGCTTTATTCGGTTCAATAGTTTGAAAAATCCCTAATCATTTTTTTCTTTTGTAGCACCCACTGTTATGTTTTTTTGCCACTTTGTTGATTCCTACATTTCCTATTGACTGAACATCATTATGCACTATTTGGCTTTACACCAATACATTGACAATCACCAACATCCTTGCCCACCACGACAACGATGACACAGATGCCGATGATGACGGCAACTGCGACGACGACGACGATTATATGCAGTTACTGATAGAGTTACCATCTGCCCGTACGCAGAGCCAAAGTAATGTTCAAAGTGCAAAAGTCATGTACACACAAGTGATGTTTATATCACTCTTTTTTCTTTTTTGTAGTCATCCGCAAAGAGAGTGGTGTGGAGTCGAGGAGGAGCCTTCATTTTCGCTCATAAATTTTATAGTTAAGTATTATGTTGTAATATGCATTGTGCAAAAGGCTAGTGTTACCAAACACACACCAAACCACTCCTTTCAAATAGGAACATAAACTCTAGCCAGGACTCACACACACACACTCGCATTGCATACAACAACAACAACAAAAAAACTTGTGTTCCATGTGCGAATGCAGCAGAGCTGGCAGTGGTAGTTGAGATAGTCACTCGTAGATAACACACATCACACTAAGTGTTAAATTGATGATAGTTGACTATAAGTCAAGTGCAAGTCAAGGAGAAAATATGTGTGTTATATTTAACCATCCGAGAGTCAGAGACTAAGAAGTCATTGCATACACCGACACAAATAGACATGTGTACTAGGGTGGAGTGAAAACATGCTTTTTTTTTAATTTGAAAAAGTTAACCTCGGAAAGAGATGTAGTCTGGGGTCCTAATGAGGGGAAAAATAAAGAAAAAAATTTTAAAAAAATTTTAGGGGTCGCGCCACTCCCTCGAAATTTGGAAATTATCGCTATTTTGGCGTTGATTTTAGAAAAATCCTAAAAATTAACGACTTAACTTATTCGAAATTCGAAAAGCTTGTTCAGTGCCCAAACAAAAGTATTTGAGGCAAATATGAGGATAATCGACTAATATTTGTAGCTTTGGTAGCCATTTCATTGTTCAGTCAATTTTCTGAAGAAGGGACGATTTGACTTATTTTACTTTTTGAAATTTTTGAACAATGAGAAAATTTTTTTTAAATTTTTTCTTGCCCTTATTTCATTGTTTACGCTATTGCAAACATTTATTGACATAAAACTTTTTAGGATTTTTCTAAAATCAACGCCAAAATAGCGATAATTTCCAAATTTCGAGGGAGTGGCGCGACCCCTAAAAATTTTTTAAAATTTTTTTTTTTATTTTTCCCCTCATTAGGACCCCAGACTACATCTCTTTCCGAGGTTAACTTTTTTTTTTTTTGAATTTCACTCCACCCTAATGTGTACGTGTGAAAGTTTGCCAGACACACGGGAGAGAGACAGGGCGTCTCATCCGATCTCATGTTAGAAGTTGAAAATGTTATTAAACATTTTTATGCTCGAGCGCAAAGAAGTGTGGTCGTGTGTGTGTGTGCCATAAACATATCACCAGTAATTAAATGCAAAAAAAAAAGATGAGTGCCTGGCAAATCATGTGATAAATTGTGGTAGACACGTGTGTAGAGGAATAATAATAAAAATAATGAATGAAAACAAAAGCAGGTTTTTATAAACACAGAATGGAAATGAGACGAAGACGAAGACGGAGACAGTTTTAACTGTAGAAGAAAAGAAGAAAAGAAAATAATGAACAGGTTTTGGCAATAGAGAAGTTAAGACATCTCATGAAATGTTTCATTACTGCATTTTGGAGGCTATTTCTTTTTTGCTTGGAATCTCCTTACTGGATCAACGTACTCATTGTTCTGCGGTTGGAGTTAGCCCAGTGTTATTGATCACAACAGAAATATACTGATTGGCGGAGTAGATTTTCTACCTATTTCTATTTTAAAGGGAATGGGTACAAACAAGTTGATCTCTCTCTTACTATAGAAGGCAGAGGAAAAATTTGGGCATGATAGAGACACTCCTGTGATTAGTCGGCCAGCACAGTAAATATGTTTTGCCATCCCTGGGCCAGGGATGCCCAGGGATTGGTTGTGTATTAGTGATTACGGGAGAGTAAACAAATTGAGAGAATGTATTTATTTACAGCTATGGCAAAATGTTAGTAACAGTCGCCATTTTGATATCTCAATATATATTTACCCTCGACACTGATTCACTGATACACTGATTCACTTATTCACTTATTCACTGACTCTGTCACGCAGTACGTAGTCTATAATTTTCTATAAATAATAATAATAAAAAAAATAATATTTTTTTTTTGTACAGAAATTGTGTTTTCCCCAAATTTTTTTTTTATCAAAATTTTTTTTTTCCAATATATTTTTTTTCAAATTTTTGTTTTACGAAAAATTTTTTTTTTACAAATTTTTTTTTCACCAAAAATTTATTTTTTACAAAAATTTTTTTTTTTTACTAAATTTTTTTTTTCAAGAAAATTTTTTTTTTTCAACAGAATTTTTTTTTTCCACAAAAATTTTTTTTTCAACAAAATTTTTTTTTTTCCGCAATAAATTTTTTTTTTCAGCAAAATTTTTGTTTCCATATTTCAACGGGCGCCATAGGCGCATTACAACTTACTAGTTCATACATAATAAAGGAAAGCAAAAATATAAAACCATAAGTATTATTCTACAGTTTAATATAAAACAGTGGTCGCAACGAAGAGAGTAACCACATAATACGTCACAAAATACGTCTCGGTCGTTGTCATATTTCTTACGTTAGACCATGAACTGGTGTTTGTATTATTCGCTAGGTATTCGACAATTAAATCGTTCAACGCTTTGCTTTAGAAAAGCCCAGTAGTCTGCACAAAGAGAGCAGCCACGGAAGGGCATGCAATACAGTAGTTCCATAGATTATCGTCAACTATCACACATGTGGTAACTCTGAGGCGGCTACCCTCACCCACCAAGCATACCAACGAAAACCCAGTAAACTGACCGAGGAATAGCCGGTACGTCTGAGAAATCAATCAAGTCTTCGCTGAGTGGGCAAATACACCCTGTTGTTTAGGGGTTTTTGAGCCTTCGCAATAGCTCTGCTACTCTTGCTTCCGATTGAGACCGCAACTCCACCTAAATCGAAGAGACAATAAACCAAAGCCACCGGGAAACTCTTCGACAAGCCGTTCCCAATTTGTCAGGCTAGAACAAGGGGCTCTTCAAACAACCTTGGTAGCAGACAACAGACTCTGCGGAGTCCGCGCCTGTTGTCTGGTACAGCGTTATTTACATTTCGAAATATTTGTGGATATTCCGTTGGCAAGCATTTTCCTCCGAAGCTCTAACGACATGTGGTCGTTGCAAAGGGAGCAGCCCGAAAAGTGAACGATCCAAAAATACTGCCCCGAAATTATATTTCTTTGTCTGACCCATGGGCGGTGCTAAATATTGGCTGCTTTCGATCAGGCTGTTGTCGTTAGGGGACAAAATAATTCCAAGGGAGATGACCAGGGTACTAATGTCACTTTTAAAAACTATCCTAACCTCAACTAAGCTAACGCAGCCGGTTTTTATAAAAAGAAAGGGGTCTTACGTTTCGTTAAAATAACGAACAGAAATTCTGTTTCGTCAGTTTGGGTTTTTGTAACACGAAAGTCTTAGGTCAATTCTAGTTAAAAAATTTTCTCTTAAGTATTTTTGTGAGTATTGTCGAATTGGATTCGTTGGAGTTATACAGTAGGGTGGAGTGAAAACATGTTTTTTTTTTAATTTGAAAAAGTTAACCTCGGAAAGAGATGTAGTCTGGGGTCCTAATGAGGGGAAAAATAAAGAAAAACATTTTAGGGGTCGCGCCACTCCTTCGAAATTTGGAAATTATCGCTATTTTGGCGTTGATTTTAGAAAAATCCTAAAAATTAACGACTTAACTTATTCGAAATTTAAAAGTTTGAGCTTGTTCAGTGCCCAAACAAAAGTATTTGAGGCAAATATGAGGATAATCGACTAATATTTGTAGCTTTGGTGGCGATTTCATTGTTCAGTCAATTTTCTGAAGAAGGGACGATTTGACTTATTTTACTTTTTAAAATTTTTGAACAATGAGAAATTTTTTTTTAAATTTGTTCATGCCCTTATTTCATTGTTTACGCTATTGCAAACATTTATTGACATACAACTTTTTAGGATTTTTCTAAAATCAACGCCAAAATAGCGATAATTTCCAAATTTCGAGGGAGTGGTGCGACCCCTAAAATGTTTTTAAAATGTTTTCCTTTATTTTTCCCCTTATTAGGACCCCAGACTATATCTCTTTCCGAGGTTAACTTTTTTTTTTTTTTAATTTCACTCCACCCTATTATACAGGGTCCGCCTGTAAAAATTCTATAAAAAAAAACTACTGGATATTTTCTGAAATTTCTTTTTTTATTTGAAAGTACAATCCTTCCGGTTAATAATGGAAAATAATTTCATTCATGCAGTCGCCTAACGACATCAGCTCTGCGGCTAATAATGCGATCTTCAAAAACAATGGCGGAAAACATCGAGTGTAGCTTCGGCTGTCCTGTTGAAACAAAATGTTGCCACAATATCCTCCTCTTCAATTTTTGTAAACAAAAATTCCTTCAACAATGGCCCGATAACGAACTAAGCACTAGTTGAAAAAATAAAAAACTTTAGCAACACAATTCAGTTTCGTTTCGGCTACAGACGTTTCTGTTCGTCTCAGCCGTATACACGCTGAAAAATACGTCTTTTTTTTTGTTTACACACAAGTAAAACGCGTGTTTGGAGTTTGTATCAAGGTAAAGCTTATTTCCTTCTACACAAAGCTTATTTGGATGTAAATATAACTCGTTTGCTATTAGTATTACATATTTGTGTATAAGCAATAGCGTGTTTGGGAAAAACAGACAACGAACTTATTAAATTCAACAAAGTACAACATTTTGGGTGCGAATAAGTGTGTATTTGCAACTGTTTTCGTAATATTTTTTTTCTGCATTTATGCTCTTTAAAATAAAAGCAATACCGAATAGAAATTCACAAATTGAAAAAAAATAAAAAGTAAGTCAAAAATACATACATCTACATTTGATATTTATCACCTACAAACAAGTTTATATTTGTGGTATGGAAAAATATATAAATGTTTGATGCGAACTTGTTTGCTGAAATTCGTTAAAATGGCCATTTTTTTCCAGCGTGTACGTTTTATAAAAACCGACTGTTAGATATTGTTAAGTTTATTTTTTTTGCTATTTGAATATGTACTTCTCGTATTACCTCGCCATCATAGTCTCTCTTAAATTTTGATTAATTTAAATTTACCACAAAGTTTTCACAACAATTCCAAAAAGCCTTAATGCATATTTCTTCAATTTCAAAACAAAAAAAAAAAAACATTCAGGAGGATACTTCGATAAAGTTTTCCGGGTTTCCTGGCTACACAGTCATACAGTCTCTCCCTATTACCCCCCTCCACCCCCAGCCAGTTAATGCAAATTTATTTCCAACCAGCGATTTTTAGCAGCATCCCAACATACGAGTATATTCTCCACATATGCATTTTGGGAAATCTCTGTGTAAGATGAACACACGACGAAGACAACAAAACGAACAACGAGGTCTATGAAGGGTACAAGGAAAACGGGAATGTGGCAGAGAGAGAGAGAGGTGGCGGCGGCAGCAGTAGATGGAAAACTTTTCTCGTTATTAAAATGTTATGGTATATGAGACCAAGTAACTATAGTGCCCCCAAGGCAACGCCACCAAACACACACACACACACATCATCATCATCGTCGTCGTCATCACCACCACCAACATGGCCATCGTCATCAGCATATTTGCCACTATCTGTGGCAGTAACTACTGGCAACACAACCACACACAAAAAAAGAACCCCAGTAGCCATAAAAAGACATTGTTCTCCCTCTGCCCCTCTCTCTCTGTCTCTTTCTTTCATCTGACTATTTATTGCCAAGAAAATTATATGCATTTTAATGTCGAGTGAAGCGAATATTTGGCACATCCTTTCGATATGGAACATACCAAAACTACAAAAATGTTAAGGGCTTTTTAGTTTGGCCATCCAGCACATGAAATCCAGATAAACCCCCATCAACACTTTCGGCACTGGGTGTGGTGTGGCTTGGTGGTTTCAGTATGTGGGACACTTTTATTACTGGAAGGGAATTTTTGTTGGAACAAATTTTCATATAACACTTCAATATGATTGTAATGTGGAAAATCTATTCTCGTTCAACTATCAAATCATACTTCGAATGTTGCATTATTCGAAGAAATGTAGTGCTGCAAGTGTGTGTGTGTGTGCGTGAGAGAGTTTTCAAGATAAGGAACTCCGAGGACACTTGGCTCCTTCCTGCTGGCAAACGATATGTGACTGTGCCTGGTGTCAATAAGGGAAAATCTTAATACTGCAGTGAATGTGGCATTATTAACCTTATAACTCAAGACTTTCCCCCCCAACACATAAAATATGAGGTTAAAGTCGTTGCTGTGGCAATGGTGACGGTGGTGATGGTGCTGGGGATGCTGCTGATGTTGTCAAAGTCGCAGACAAAGTAATAATCACAATCTTGCTGTAAAGCAGAAAATTAACTCATAAGATTTGAAATTGAATTGAATTGAATTTTATGTGCGCAGATATTGAATGTAAATCAATTGTAAAGCAATTAGACTCTGTGAAGCGTGAAATATTCACCGAGCATGGTTTTGTGCAGTTCATGGAAAATTTGCTGTAAGATTTAAGATTGGCAAGGAAATTCTATAACATGTGTATGAAAGTGAGTTGCAAAGAAAACGTGGCTATAGAGGTCGTTGTAGATGTAGATCGATGGATCGCTGTGGAGATGTAGATGTACAGGGTGTTTTTTATTGGGGTATAGAACTTTAAGTTGGCATCACTTTTTTAACTGGCGGCCATTTTGTCAGCTGTCAAGTGATTAATATTTAGTTTGGTTTGCCATTTCATCATGAACAGGTTGACAAAAGAACAACGCTGGCAAATCGTGCAAATTTATTTCGAAAGTAATGGTTCAGTTCGCGAAGTTCACCGCAAGCTCCGTCCATTTTATGCCATTACATCCACAAAAACTGACTGTTTTTAGTGTGCTCTATGGGCTGGTGGAGTCATTGGGCCATACTTCTTCCGAAATAATGCTGGAGAGTCAGTTACCGTTAATGGAGACCGGTATAGAGCCATGATAACCGACTATTTTGTTCCCGAATTGGATGGCATGAATGTGGATGAGTTGTGCTTCCAACAAGTGGTTGAAAATTGGACCTGTAGAATTGGCTTTATTCGAGCCAGCCGCGGCGGCCACATGCCCGAAATCATATTTAAACATTAATGGCATAAAATTATCCATCCAATAAAGCCAAATTGATGGACATTAAAACGATTTTCTTGTGTTTTATTTCAATTCGAAGTTCTATACCTCAATAAAAAACACCCTTTAGATGTAGACATTGACCCACGTGACCCCAAATTTACCCCTTGTTAAACTAGAAGGCATTTTCTAGAATTTAGCGCTTGAGGAAAATTTAATCTATGGTAGTTTTAGGTACGAGGTCCGAGCAGAGACTGGGGAAATTAAAGGCCTATTTTCACAATGACATTTTCTTTTTCCCCCCCCCATCTCCATGGCTCCACTCCCTCTCCTAACTCGACCACTCCAATGTTTGTTGTTTGAAACAGTTTTATTTTTTTCTTTGGGCATAGTCCAAACATATTCCCCTGCCTGTAACAATAAAAAAAAGAAAAAGTCAGAAACGAAACAACATTTAACAAATTGTGGTGGACCACAGTGACGGCCATCAACAAAGCCCGCAGCCAACGGCATTCGCACAGCATGAGAGCGCGCTTAAGAATTATGAACGAACGTAGAGGAGAGTGCGAGACACAGCGATTCAAAAAGGGGGCACCAGCTGAAATTGACACATCGTAAATCATGATATTTATTAAATACCAATATTTGACAATGTCAATGATGACAATACTTCCGATGGCTCCAGAAGCAGCAGCCACCATGACGATGACAATGACGATGGTGCTGATGATGTTGGAGGTGTCATTGACAAACCACCATAAACGTTGTCTAACGGCTACACAGATACCGTTATTTTGTATTACCCAAAACATTTAAAATTTGTTATCTCTCATTTCTTTTTTTTGGAAAAAAAAAAAACAACTCGCAGCAATTCCCCAATGTTATCGCATCCCATTATGGGGGGGGGGGGGGAGATAGAATACGATATAACAACAAAACAGATGAAAATAATGTCATTAACCTCTCGCCCTTTCGCTATCTATTTCTATCACTCCGTCTCTCTCTCACTCCGTCTGCTCTCCCCTTACGCTCGCTGTATCTTTAACATTTGGTGGTTTATTGTCTGTTATGACTTTTTCGATGTGTTTGTTGTTCTGCTTGATTTGTGTCTGCGTCTTCCGCTCTCCTCTCTGCTCTGCCGCTGCCGCTGCTCCGGCTACCGTTTATTTCTTGAAGTGCAATACAACCCTTTCGAGATTTTACATTTAAGCCACAACAGACGGTGTCAGTGTGTGTGTGTGTATTTTATTGCAGTCATCTATTTGTTTAAACAACATAAAAATGTTTTTTTGCTATTGGTATTGTTCCGTCTACAATACTCTGGTGCGTAATGTGGCAGTTTTCCTTGGATGTTTGTGAGAGTCTTCAATTCCGTGAACTACCAAAGATGAAGTAATAAAAACCGGTAGATTGTGTGAACAACTATGTGTGTGTGTGTCTATGGTAAAATGGCAACACACCAAACACAAAGTTATTAAAAGTACTTGTGTGTGCCTTTATCCTCAAATATATCGTAAAATAATCTGTAACGGGGCCATAAACGCAAAAATGGGGAAACATTTCAGCAATATGCAAAACATACATGTATTTTTGAACTAAAAAGGTGGTCAGGTTTACTGCAAGATGAGGGGTGAAATATTATGTGTATTTTATTAATTACACTAGAAAGTCATTAATACAATGAAGCAACTTCATTGATGTAATGAAAAATTTCGTTGATATTATGTCAACTTAATTGATGAAATGTAAAATTTTTTTTAATTGTTGCAATGAATAAAGTGGAAGCAATGCAATAATGTACATAGGTCAATTGATGCTATGAAATAGTTTCGTTGATGAAATGTAAAAGTTTCATTGATGCTATGAAATAGTTTCATTGATGTAATGCAATTCCTTCATTGCTGTATGTATGAAATCATTTCTTCAAAATAATGAAATAAAAATAAAATATACAAAAAAAAAATCAAAAAAAACCAAATTGAAATAATGAAATAGTTTCATTGAAATAATGAAATTGTTTCATTGAAATAATGAAATTGTTTCATTGTAGTAATGAAATAGTTTGATTGAAGACATGAAATTGTTTCATTGAAATAATGAAATAGTTTCATTGGAATAATGAAATAGTTTCATTAAAATAGTTTCATTGGAATAATGAAATATTTTCATTAAAATAGTTTCATTGGAATAATGAAATATTTTCATTGAACTAATGAAATAGTTTCATTAAATTAAATGAAATGGTTTCATTGAAATAATGAAATTGTTTCATTGAAATAATGAAATGATTTCATTAAAATAGTTTCTTTGAAATGATGAAATGGTTTCATTGTAATAATAAAATATTTTCATTGAAATAATAAAATATTTTCATTGAAATAATAAAATAATTTAAATGAAATAATTAAATAATTTCATTGAAATAATAAAAATAATTTCATAGAAATAATAAAATAATTTCATTGAAATAATAAAATAATTTCATTGAAATAATAAAATAATTTCATTGAAATAATAAAATAATTTCATTGAAATAATGAAATAGTTTTATTAAATTAAATGAAATAGTTTCATTGAAGAAATGAAATTGTATCATTAAAAAAATGAAGTGGTTTCATTGAAATAATGAAATGATTTAATTAAAATAGTTTCTTTGTAATAATAAAATTGTTTCATTGAAATAATGAAATTGTTTCATTGAAATAATGAAATTGTTTCATTGAAATAATGAAATTGTTTCATTGAAATAATGAAATTGTTTCATTGAAATAATGAAACAGTTTCATTAAAATAGTTTCATTGTAATAATAAAATATTTTCATTGAAATAATAAAATAATTTCATTGAAATAATAAAATAATTTCATTGAAATAATGAAATAGTTTCATTGATATAATGAAAAAGTTTCATTGAAATAATAAAATAGTTTCATTGAAATAATGAAATAATTTCATTGAAATAATAAAATAGTTTCATTGAAATAATGAAATAGTTTCATTGATATAATGAAAAAGTTTCATTGAAATAATGAATTAGTTTCATTGGAGGAATTTAATAATACATTGAAATAATGATATAGTTTCATTAAATCACTCAACAACATTCATTGCTACTACGAAATATTAACATTGATGTAACAGTTTTCATCAATGCAACGAAGTAATTTAATTGATACAATTAAAAAATCATACAATTTTTCAGCGAAAAAAGACATTGATAGATTAGAATAATTGAACATGTGGAATAGTTTCATAAATGTAAACAAATTGTTTCATTGACGCAATGAATTCATTTCATTGATACTATGAGAGTAATTCATTTAAGGTAATACGATTATTACATTAAGTTATTTTACTGCTGCCCATAACGCAACGCTGCGCGTTGTAGCAATGAGAGATGCATAAGAGATCCTTCGAAAAGTGAGACAAAAGAGAAAATGTATTGTCTCCAAGCATTCAAATTTGTTGCCTAGTTTCCGGCTCCTTTATAGCTACTTCAATATACTGCCTACTTCAAGGCGTTCACACTCTCACCGTCTCTCTTCATATCCGTTAGATTTCATTCATTTATAAATTATTTGATTTATAGGAAACATATCAAAACAAACATACAGCGCGAGTCAACTCATTACGGAAGTGAAATTCTCTCCTCTTCCTATTTCCCAATGGGGGCACTGCCGTAGGGCACATTTAAGGCGCTGTTGCGTGACATTTTCGCCTGCAGTTAAACGTCGTCGTAGAGCTGCCGCTGTCTAGATTTTGTGGCAGATACAATTTTTCATTTACCACTCGTACACCCCAACGCCTGTCTCGGGAGTTTCCACTTTTTTTTATTTTTTTCATTCTGTTCTGTTAGATTTTGCATACTTTTGTTATTCATTGAAATAAACCGAAAATTGTTTAGAACGTGTCGATCTGTCTGTCGGTTTGGATGTCTGGAGCAGCTTGCACGTTGCCATGAACATTATCTTTGTCGTTAACAGCGTTTTTGTTGTTGTTGTTGTTGTTGTTGTTGTGTGTGGGCTTCACACAAAACTGTTCAGTCACTTCCGTTTTGCTCTCCTTAGCCAGGACGACATCGTCGTCGGCTGACTCTCTGTCGCTCTGTCGACCGGGTGTTATAATGATAAACCGAAAAAATTTGTTTTCCTACCAATACATCGAAAATATACAACTCACACACATACAGACGTCCATAAACTCCGGGAAGCAATCATTTGTGTAATTAGTGTTGTGCATGTGTTTCTAAGGGTAGGAATTATTGCCGATGTGTTGGTTGCTTACCGCCCACCCCCCACCGATTTTTACAACGTAATCGTTGAGTTTTAAACAAAGAAGGCAAAGGAGGGAATTGCTTTTGCTGCGGCACATCATTAGTAGAAATCAAGAGTTGTAGCAAAGTGGAAGTAGAGTGGATGGTTGGGTGGGTGGCTGGTGTTGTTGGTTGGAGCTTCACTCCGCCATTGAGGTGTAAAGTATGGAACGTATACTGATGGGTGGGGACACGACAAACAAATAGGGGTGGTTTTCATTCCTTCTGTATTGGCTTGCACATATTCAGATTCTTAAGAAATATTTGAAGTTTTATGTTTTCGCAGAAGAAGTCTTTTTTTTGTCTTTTTGATAAATTGCATGAAAATTAATTATTTTTTAACAGTTATTGGAAAGTTTATATGTTGCAGTGCATATTTTTGGGGGTAGCAGAGGGCAGAACGCCTGAATCTTAAAACAACCGAAGGGTGCTTAAACATTTCCGTGCTGGGAAAATATAAAATGTATTCAGAAAAAGAAAAATGTAAATTACATTTTAAAGAATTTAAAAAATAAAGTATTGCATACTTTTGGGATTATTAAAAAAATAGATATTCCAGGGAAAACATAAAATGTATTTACAGGGCATGTCGGAAAAATTAAAAAAAAGGAATTTAGTTTTTAAAAAATTATTGCATACTTTTGGGATTATTAAAAAAATGCATATTCCAGGGAAACAACGCATGTTGGAAAAACGAAAAAGAAAAAAATCAATTTTAAAGAATTCAAAAAATAAAGTATTGCATACTTTTGGGATTATTAAAAAAATTGATATTCCAGGGAAAACATAAAATGTATTTACAATGCATGTCGGAAAAATGAAAAAAAAAGGAAATTAAATTTTTTAAAAAAAAAAGTACTGCATACTTTTGGGATTTTTAAAAAAATGCCTGTTTCAGGGAAAACATAAAATGTATTTACAACGCATGTCGGAAAAATTAAAAAAAAAGGAAATTGAATTTTAAAGAGTTCAAAAAATAAAATATTGCATACTTTCGATAATAAAATGAACGCATGTTAAATTTTAAAAAAATTATTGCATACTTTTGGGATTTTTAAAAAAATCATGTTTCAGGGAAAACATAAAATCTATTTACAACGCATGTCGGAAAAATGAAAAAAAATAAAAATAAAAAAAAAGTATTGCATACTTTTAGGATTATTAAAAAATGGATATTCCAGGGAAAACATAAAATGTATTTACAGGGGAAAAAAATGTCGGAAAAATGCCAAAAAAAATAATTTTTAAAATTAAAAAAAAAAAAAAGTATTGCATACTTTTGGGATTATTAAAAAAATGCATGTTTCAGGGAAAACATAAAATGTCGGAAAAATGAAAAAACCAAAAATAAATTTTAAAGAATTAAAAAAAAAAAGTATTTCATACTTTTGGGATTATTAAAAAAATGGATATTCTAGGGAAAAATTAAAATGTATTTACAACGCATGACGGAAAAATAAAAAAAAATCAATTTTAAAGAATTTAAAAAAAATTATTGCATACTTTTGGGATTTTAAAAAAATTTATGTTTCAGGGAAAACATAAAATCTATTTACAACGCATGTCGGAAAAAAGAAAAAAGGAAATTCAATTTAAAAAAAAGTATTGCATACTTTTGGGATTATTAGAAAAATCATATTCTAGGGAACCTGTCATCAATTCCTAAATTTAGAAATATGGAAATGGGGAGATGTTTATAACAAAATTACAAACAGAATGCGGTCTTAGGTTAATGGGAGATTTGAATGCTTTTGAATCAGAGAATATCGAGCCCATACCGCAAATAAAGAAGTAAAGGTCAAAAAGAAAATTGCACAGGAGAGGGTTTTTGTGTGGCCAAGCAGAAAGACGTGTGGAGGCTTACAAAAACCCTCTCCTGTGCAATTTTCTTTTTGACCTTTACTTCTTTATTTGCGGTATGGGCTCGATATTCTCTGATTTAAAAAAAATTTGCTATATTTAGGTAAATATTAATTTTTGTTTTTTTTTTTAATTTTTTAAGAGCGTGCGATAATTTCCTATTAAATTTCTTTAAAAGGCGAGTTTCGAAAAAAATTGAGCTTACGTCTTTTTCGCTGTAAGGGCTATATCCTTCGTATAGTTAGGATTTCTGCCTGAAAAACGCTACTGAGATCTCACCCAGTGCCCCAGATTAGATTCCTCTATTTATATTCACTGTTATCATATTAAAAGCAGACGTTAGGGCTAATACGAGTATTGGACTCTCATAAAGAAATTTCATGCAATTGATCAAAATACAACTTGATTGAATTAAGCGCCTGTTTCAGCTAACCTTGACTTGTTTTATGCCAACAATCAGCTAAAAATCTTAACACGTTTTTTTCTTCTTCTTAAAGCCAATATTTATATTAAATTACATTACTTTGTGTTCGCTTCTTGTGCGAACTCATATTTAAACACAAAAAAAAAAACAACGAAATACATCGGTAAGTAAGTGTGTGCTAAGCAGTGATGAAAAAGCGGGTTAACTCCTCATAAATGCTTATCTTGTCTTACATCAACATTTAGAGTACGAGACATGGCTACTGTGTCTGGCACCAAAAAAAAAAACAACAAAACACTAAACGGTGGGTTATCCAAGCAGACCATCAGGCCAACGTTGCCGCCACCATCACCGTCATCATCATCAATGGAAACAACAAACGAAACAACCTAAACAGCCTCAGCGAGAGCAGCATTACAAGGAGGACAGTGGGCAAATGGAAGTTTTGTATGACCAGTCAGCCGCTCATATTACCTAGCACGAGTTTCCATGGTGTGGTAGGTACCTCTGACTGGCTCCCTACAACAGGCACAGTTGTATGGCATTTAAAAGTTACGTTTTGTTTGTTTGCCAACTGAGAAGAAACAGAAAGCCAAACCATAAAATAATGCCCGTGCAGGCGAACAAACAAATGTCCGTAACTTCAGCATAAAAGATTGTTTTGTATTATAAAAATATGAAAATGATTTACTGACCACGACGATGACGTCGCGACGTTCGTTGCACGTTGCCCACAAACTGAAACTGAAAATGTGGAGGGACCGATTTCCAAAATGAGACTATGGTCGTCCAAACGGCCGTCTGTCTGTTCTCTTCTTGGCCTGATGGAACACAAAATCATGACTGTGTAATACAGTCTCCGCACACGGAGAGAGGAGTCTGCCCCCCTTGCGACCACATTGCCCCAAAGAGTCAGAGGAATGCAGCGAACCGTCTGAATGAATGAATGACTGCAATATCCATCCAACAGAACATAAAAAACAACGCCAACAACAAATGATGACTATGTCGATTGTGTAATAACAATGCGCATTTTTTTTTTTCAATGTGGAGTTAGCTCGAGTTGAAGGAGGTGTTGTGATAAGTCGGTTGGAAACCGGTGATGCGTAGACCTGCCACAAATCTCAGAAAGTGGAATGAAGGTGAGTGATCTGAAAGAATTCATAGTGTGATTGTGGGAGAACTAAAGGGTGTTTTTTATTGGGGTATAGAACTTAAAGTTGGCATCACTTTTTTAACTGGCGGCCATTTTGTCAGCTGTCAAGTGTTTAATATTTAGTTTGGTTTGCCATTTCATCATGAACAGGTTGACAAAAGAACAACGCTTGCAAAGCGTGCAAATTTATTTCGAAAGTAATGGTTCAGTTCGCGAAGTTCACCGCAAGCTCCGTCCATTTTATGCCATTACATCCACAAAAACTGACTGTTTGGTGTGCTCAATGGGCTGGTGTGCTCTATGGGCCATACTTCTTCCGAAATAATGCTGGAGAGTCAGTTACCGTTAATGGAGACCGGTATAGAGCCATGATAACCGACTATTTTGTTCCCGAATTGGATGGCATGAATGTGGATGAGTTGTGGTTCCAACAAGTGGTTGAAAATTGGACCTGTAGAATTGGCTTTATTCGAGCCAGCCGCGGCGGCCACATGCCCGAAATCATATTTAAACATTAATGGCATAAAATTATCCTTCCAATAAAGCCAAATTGATGGACATTAAAACGATTTTCTTGTGTTTTATTTCAATTCGAAGTTCTATACCTCAATAAAAAAAACACCCTTTACGAGTGTGGCTCTGATCTGAGCCACCACAGTGGTTTGATAGAAGCCTACGAGTGGCTCTTATAGAACCAGAATCACCAGAGTGATTCCGAGAGGACCATCTCCGTAAGGCGTAGGCTGGCTTTCGAATACAATTTCATTTCCGGATATGATTGATCGTTTGCCAGCCAAGTGACCTACTACTATTTTTTTAATGAGCTCTCCCCATTATTATACCACCCTCATATAATAAATTTAACAACGTATTACAAGCAGTTGGATCAGTATACAAAACATTATCGTCAACAGCAACCAGCCAGTCTGAAACTGTTACGTGCCTCGCAATGTTGCCAAACAGATAAAGTGTTTTGTTGGTCTGGCCCGGCGCGACTTTGGTAAGGTGGTTTAGGCCAAAACCACACGCATACTTATGAACACGACTACGGAAAGTTAATGGAGACGAGGCGAATTAGATTGCAGCCATCGTTGTGCAGACGGTAAGATGCAGTTTTACTGTTAGAGAGGGGACAGACGACTCGAGTAAAAAAATGGAGTTTATTGGAAAAAAGGGATTTGGACATAGGGAGATCCCTGAAAACACACGTAGGCTACCAGATTTGTCTTAGCCAAGTCTTAAGCTTCAAGTATTAGACCATCAGCAATGTCTAGAATTGTTAAGTCTTTCAGAGAAGTTGCTCTCTTTCGAAGAAATAAAACCTAAACGAACTCTGTTGAAAGATAGGAGGTCATCTGAGGTGTTATTGTCCCAGCCAAGTCTAAAAACCCCATTTATTACCACTTCTCAAACTTCATGTGTGTTGGAAGTCTATCAGATCATTTTTCTCTCTCTCCGAACAATATGGCAGCTGGCCTCTAGATTGTCATTGAGTAAGGTTGAAAAGTATTACTATTTGCAAGGATAAAGCGCCTTTCCATAGACCAGCTCCTTGGTATGCCGCAGAATGTTTGCTTCGGTTCGGTTTCCTTCTTCCTGCCTTTCCTGCTGCATGTCAAAATAATATGCATTACAAATTATTTCGTTTACTACTGTTGACAGCCGCCTTAAGGGTTACCCCCTCAAAGGATACGATTATTGAGGATAAAAGCTTCAAATATGGATAACGATGGCTGGTGATGTTCTTCCACATGTCACATTCAATTCGAGCCAAAGCCGGTTAAGGTAAACGCCAAGGTACACAGCTCAAATGGAAATGGAAAAAAAAAGGAAAAAAAGGAAAAGGAAAAGTTTAAACAGGAAAATTCGTTTAACAAGACACGATGGAAATGAGATGATGAAGCAAACAATATTTGACACATTCAACAAACAGCAAACAACTGAAGAAAACGGAAAACGTGTCCTGTTGCCCAAATAAAAAGAAAATAAACAAACAACATCAGCGTACATTTCAGGCCAAGGATATCTCCTCTTCTCGGCGACATTAATATGTAATGTATACCACCATCAAAGTAATTTTCCCTTTTGGATTTCTTTTCCTTTTGAGTCGGTTGTTTTTTTCTCCTCCTTTCTTATGTCTTAAACTACAAAGGGTCACTTTGAAAAAGTGGTTTTAATAAAACAAGAAAAAAGAAAAGAAAAGAACGCCAAACTTTGTTTTAAAGTCTCAATGCCGCCGCCACATGCTCGTGCTGGGCCGTACTCCGAGTGCTTATTTATATTTTCCAATTTTCACTGAAAATGGAAAATGGCTTAAAAGTGGCAAAGCGAGTGTGCAAATGTATTGTAGTTCAGGGAAAAGACATGACATTTCTTCGAAAGATGTGTTCTATGGCACTTGGGCGATTAGCTGAGGGTTGGCGCTGCCTATTTGCGTGCGTGTGTGTGAAAACATTTTCTGTTGGCATTTTTTTTTTTTCAACAGTCCCATTGCACTCATACGCAGGGACAGTGCTTTGAAAGCTGAATAATTTCGGAATACATTTTTTTTTTATTGAAAATAATAATTTTGGAAAAAAAATCTGTATAACTTCGGTCCCAGACAAATGATTGTCACTATTTTAAACCATTCATGACCAAGAATTTTTAAAAAAAAAAAAGTTTTATATTTTATAAAAACTGGATCCTGAGTTCGAATCCGTTGACATTTTGTAACTTTACGAAATCCTTTTCTCTGTGCCATATGGTTAACATATTTTCATCGACCAAGAACAAATGATTCACATCCCCCGTTGTCCCTAGCTCTCATGTTTCTCAAAGATATTTTCTACCAAGGAAAAATTATTCACATCCCATTTTCCCTAGCTCTCATGCTTGTCCAAGATATTCGCCATTTTCCTTGTTAACCACTGTGCACCAGAGGCTGTTATTGTGTTGCTGTCAAAAACAACAAAGTTTTCGGTTTAAGCTTGTCGTGGTGAGAGGAGAAGGGGGGTCTGGCCCCTAAAGAAAAACTTGTCTTCGTCGACACTTTGGAACATTTGGCACATTTGCTTTACTGGCTAAAGCAAATAAGCAGCAACGAGCGGTGAAGAAAACAAAATCACGCAGGAAATGTAATTGGATTAGTGTCAAGGTGCGCTGTTCAAACAACAACGGCAGGCAGGCAGGAGGATACAAAACAACATTTTCGCCCCGAAAATAATGTTAAAATGCGTAAAGCCCCCTTGAGGCTTTCCTGCGGGTTCCATAGCTGCCAGTTTCCCCCCCACCAAACATTTTCCTTTTACGTTTCCTTTGTTTGGAGGGTGGGCAAATTCAGTGCGTGAGCTTGACGTTTTGTGTGTGTGTGTGTGTGACGTGGGCTGGCTGGCGTACGTTTTGTGGTGGGTAAGTTTTGCTTTTAAGCAATTTATGTGTTAAATCGTGCCAAAGCCCTCCTAAAGCAGTTCAAATTCTTTGGAGAAATGTTATCATTTTAATCAGATAAGTGATAAAACCTTCAAAAACGAAATTCGTTTATTTTTTCCTTCTTTTACTTGCTTTTTTTTTTTGTTGCTCTACGAAAATTCGATTAATTTAACAACTTTTGAGTTAGGCGCGAGTTATTCTACACATGCTGTTTTATGGCGCCGACAATTTGGGATTTAGGAAAGCCGATGAAATGATTCTCGGGCAGTTTTGACTGAAAAAATCCAAAATCTATGGCCTCATCTGTATTACAGTGTAGGGTAGGTTGCGTCGAATGAACCGCGAGCTTAATGAGCTACATCCTGGCCTGAACGTAGTTAAGCTCGTCAGAAGACAGCGTTTAACCTGGCTGGGTCATTTTAACTTGATTGAATTGAATAACTCTAACTTGAAAGCCGGTAGGCAAAAACAACCAAAGAAGGAGAGAAGGGCGAAACCCCGACACAGTCTTGCCGCTGGGAATTTCAAAAAAAGCCGCACAAAAATTCTACTTAAAAAAACGGTTTTTGTAAAAAAAAACCAAATACAAAAGTTTTTTTGTAAAACACATTATTTACCATTTTTATGAAAACAAAAAGGCTAATAATAAAATCGGGATTTGTTAAAAAAAAATTTATAAAAAAAAAAAATTATGAAAAAAAAAGTTTTATAAAAAAAAAGTTTTTATAAAAAACAGTTTTTATAAAAAAAATTTTTATTAAAAAAAGTTTTTATAAAAAAAAAGTTTTTATAAAAAAAAAGATTTTATAAAAAAAAAGATAAAAAAAATCATAAATTTTTTTTTTTTAAATGTTGCCACAAAAACAGTTGTTTGATAAAAAAAAAGTTTTTATAAAAAAAAAATTAAAAAAAATATATGAATTTTTTTTTTTTTTTAAAAAAAATTTTGCAACGAAAAATTTGTTTGAAAAAAAAAAATGATAAAAAAAAAGTTATAAAAAATAGATTTTATAAAAAAAAAAAATTTAAAAAAAATATGATTTTTTTTTTTTTTTAAAAAAATTTGCAACGAAAAAAATTGTTCGAAAAAAAAATGATAAAAAAAAAGTTATAAAAAAAAATTTTTTAAAAAAAAAATTTAATTTTAAAAATATATAAATTTTTTTTTTTTAAGGAATATTGCAACCAAAAAATTGTTTGAAAAAAATTATAAAAAAAACAAGTTTTTATAAAAAAAAGATTTTATAAAAAAAAAGTTTTTATAAAAAAAAGATTTTATAAAAAAAAAAATTTAAAAAAAAAATGAAATTTTAAATTGTTTGAAAAAAATGATAAAAAAAAAAGTTTTAATAAAATAAAAAAGTTTTTATAAAAAAAAAAGTTTTTATAAAAAAAAAGTTTTTATAAAAAAAAAAGATTTTATAAAAAAAATATATAAATTTTTTTTTTTTTTACAAAATTTTGCAACAAAAAAAAATAGGTTGAAAAAAAATTATCTCTAAAAAAAAAATTCTTAAAAAAATTTTGGAAAAAGATAGAGCAGAGTTTACCATTTTTATGTAAACAAACAAAAAAAAATACCGCAAATGCGCCCCAGTAGGCCTGTCAGTGCGGGGATTGTGTAAAAATCTAGACAAATGGTCTGTGTCACCCGGTTTGCCCTCGGACCCAAAATTATAAAGAAGTAAAAAAAAATAATTTAATAAATTTATAAATACTTAACTTACTATAAAAAAAATTAAAAATACAAATTTAATTAAAACGGCACAAGAACAAAGTCCTGGAAAATCATGCATTAAACAGGCCAAGGCCAACAACAGGTTGTACAGTCTGTTCAACGGCTCAGCCTACACACTTAAAAATATGTGTGTTTTTTTTTAAGTCTTTGCACACAAGTAAACCGCGGGTTTGGAGTTTGTATCAAGGTAAAGCTTATTTCCTTCGCAACAAAGTTTATTTGGCTGCAAACATGACTCATTTGCTATTGCTATTACGTATTTGGACAGAAGTAACAGAGTGTTTGAGAAAAAATACGCAATAAACTTATTAAATTCAACAAAGTACACTATTTGCGTGCGAATATATTTTTGTCCTGCCTCTACGCTCTTTGAGAGAGTAGTACTAACCGAGAGAATAAGATATATTGATATAGAGAGATTCACAAATAGATGTCACAATCATTACACCATTCGCCTGACTACATTCTTCCAGTGTACTCTGTTGCAGATTAAATCGGTAAGTCTTTAAACTCATTTGTGGTAATTATCATCAGCATCATTACAGTTTTCCAGCAATCGTTACAAAAAAAAAAAACATAAATAACATCTGTTTTTTTTTCAAATTTCCTATCGATTTTAAAATCTCCACATTTTTCATGATACGTTTCGTGACGGTTGATTTTATGTCTGAGACTCTCAGTTAAAAATGATTTAAATAATTGTTGCCATACGCCATGTATCTGGCATTCACAGAGATATTTGTTGTATTGTTTTGACAGCTGTCAATAATGACAATTTAGTATTTAAACATTTCGAGTCATCGATTGGGCAGCTGTTTATGTCGAGTGCAATCAGTGCACTTTCCCTGAGAGGGTGTGCCATTTTAAACGTATGTGGTGCCGTCCGTCTGTTTGCTTGTCACACTACATACATGTAATGCCGACTAAAGGGTAATTTGATCTGAAAGGATTACATTGTATTTTATCCGACAAACACAGCCGTCGCTGCCGTAATGACGGCAACATTTACATGGACATGGACATGGACATGGGTACCACCATCAGCATCACCATCCTCATCATTATCATGCGAAACAACAACATATCGTTAATAACAACAATTTAATTAAATTAATGCGGTTTAATGAATTTTTTTTTTTTTTTTTTTTTTTTTTTTTTTTTGGTTATATTTATTCGCTTTACCATGTTTTGATACTCTTCACTGTCTGACGATGATGGCAATTAACAAATGTCAATTAAATTGGAAAATGCAAAAATAAAAAAAAAAAAACACAAAAACAATCATTACATGATTGGTTTATTTTGTAAAATGGAAGTGCTGTCTGGGGAGGGAGAAGAGACGCTTTATCGATTACATTTCAAATTGAACTTACTCCAGAGAGATTACAAAAACAAGAAGAAGTAGACCCATTTCCAATTAGCTCCATCAACAAAATCATCCCATTCTCTTGTCTTCCTTTACAGAAAATATTTCAATGACAAAACCATCCAAAAAGTTCATTTGCGGTTAACAAACAAATTTTAGAAAAACGAACAACTTTAAGGCATCACCGTAACCAAGTAATGAAATCTCATTACACTTTGAATGAATTGTAACTGAAAAACGAGTGCAACTTCTTACCAGTAGCATTATCTGGTAATATCAGCTCATTACCAGCAGTTGAAATTCAAAATAATAAATAAGTACATAACCCGCAGATCATTTCCAATATCGTATAGCCTGATGTCATTGAAAAATGTTGACCTCTCTCTTACAGACGGACAGAGTTTAAGTGATGCTGAGTTGAGCTCAAAGGAGATTTTGAAATGGAAATTGTTTGCTGGCCTTCTTCATTTGCTCGATTCCATTTTTCTTAGTAGGAACAGACATCGTTTGAGCAGGAGTCATCCCTTGGACTCCTACTATTTGGATGATTCATATTTTTATAATCGGACCCGGGGATCGCGTCCAGAGCTCCTTCTATTTGGTCGCTTACATAGAAGCAGTTTGTAGGGCCAGAGAAAAATTCGTTCGAGCAGGAATCATATGTTGAGCTCCTACTAATCAGACTAGAAATCGCCAGAGCGGGAACTGCCTCTTGGACTATTATTTGATCGATTACATTGAATCCGTTTTAATGGCCAGAGCCAAGTTCGTTCGAGCCGGAATCATCTCTGGTGTCCCTGCCATCTGAGCGATTTATTTTTAATAATCAGAAATTGCCAGATCAGGCATCGTCTCTTGTCCTTCGTCTATTTACTCGATTACACTGAAGCAGTTTTTATGGCCAGAGCAAAACTCGTTCTCACAGGTGTCTCTACTAACTGAGCGAATAATTTGTAAGGTCAGACCAAGTCTATTGGGCTCCAGCCATCATATCGCTTCTTTGCGGTCATTGGCAAGAGCACGCATCGTCTTTGGTGACATCCTTCTAGTTGGTCGTTTATATATGTAAAGGGTGTTTTTTATTGGGGTATAGAACTTTAAGTTGGCATCACTTTTTTAACTGGCGGCCATTTTGTCAGCTGTCAAGTGATTAATATTTAGTTTGGTTTGCCATTTCATCATGAACAGGTTGACAAAAGAACAACGCTGGTAAATCGTGCAAATTTATTTCGAAAGTAATGGTTCAGTTCGCGAAGTTCACCGCAAGCTCCGTCCATTTTATGCCATTACATCCACAAAAACTGACTGTTTGGTGTGCTCTATGGGCTGGTGGAGTCATTGGGCCATACTTCTTCCGAAATAATGCTGGAGAGTCAGTTACCGTTAATGGAGACCGGTATAGAGCCATGATAACCGACTATTTTGTTCCCGAATTGGATGGCATGAATGTGGATGAGTTGTGCTTCCAACAAGTGGTTGAAAATTGGACCTGTAGAATTGGCTTTATTCGACGCCATTGTGTTTTATTTCAAATCGAAGTTCTATACCTCAATAAAAAACACCCTTTATAACAATTCTTTGCGATCATCATTCATTAGAGCATGCCTCTTGTACTCCTTATATTTGCTGAAACTAAAACTAAAAATCTTTTTTTTTATGTTCTCAAAACGAAAATTTCTTTCAGAAACATTTCAAGAAATCAAAAAAGAAAATCGCCCACTCAACCCGTATGTGTTGTCACATTACATTTGAAAATTGGCTTTAGAGTTTCGTTTTAAATTTCCAATGTTTTCGATGGCATCTTCTTGTTCTTGTTGTCTCTCAGATATACATCTGAAAATGACCCCATTTTGAAGAGGTATGGTTCCATCCATACTGCACACACACACACATTCAAACATATGTATCTCTTATTCACTTAAAGTGCACATTAACATAACAAAAAAAATATCCGTATACGAAATTCGAACTAATTCCAGACTTCTTTCTGCCTCCAAAATACTTAAGTCCAAATAGATAAAGATAAAATAACCCAAACCCAAACAAAAAAAAGAAAAGAAAAGAACACACACCGAAGGCACAAAAAACCGAAAGTATTTATTTTTTTTGTTAAAGTCATGCAAAGCCGAAAAAGAAATAAACTCAGAATATTGAGTATCAGAACAAAAGTGTTCTTATCGCCGCCATTACTTTTTTTTTTGTGTAGCAGAATAGATAATTTGTTTTTCTTTTTCTCACATGTGTGGTTGATTATTGTTCTTTTTTTTCTGGTGTTGAGATTGTCTGATTCCATTTTCTTGTGGTTGTTGTTGTTGGTGGGGCCAACAAATGGTCTCAAATGTTATTTAAACTGTCAACATACAGAGAAAAGAAAAAAAACAACAACCAAATTTATGGAGATTTTATTTAAGGCTGGCTGGCAGACACCAAAAATGAATATTTTTTTGTTTTTCGTAATTCACCATAAACAACAAAAAGATATTGTGACCATTTATGTCCGCAGCAATGTAAACAAATATTAATTGAAGATGAAGCGTATTGTGGTTTTGGTTCAATGTCCGTCCATGTAGGCCTGTCCCCCTTTCCCTGAAAGCCAATATGAATATGGGGACATATGTTTCGAAATCCTAAATCGATGTTAGTTTAGAATAAACAATGGCGAAGTAATTGAGATAGACTTGAGTTGGTTTAAGAAGAGTTTCATAAGATTTTGAAAATGTAGACAAGACATTACAAGAGAACCTCCATGGTCCTTCGAGGCATATGTTTCGAAATCCTAAACAGTTGACTTTACGCTGATTTCTTGCCTTGTGTTCCAACCAACCATTAAGTTTTGCTCATACAAATGAATATCATTTGAAATATTTGGATTATATCATTTGGTTGTTGTTGGTAATCAATTACAATGAAACATAAAACATAAGAATTGCTTTTTTGGTTTCCAAACACAACAAAATACAGCTCAAGTGCTCGTCAGACTCCCACGATGTTCGGAAAACAATTCTACATTTTTAAAGGTGCTTGTTTTCCATGGAAATGTTTTACCGAAATAGTCCTGTATGCAGACTAGTGACTGATAAATAATTCATTTATTCCCATATATTCCCCAGAACCAAATCACTGGATACAAGAGATCTTTCTTTCTCGCACTTGAAAAAAATCTCCGACTTACGATTTACTTGTATTTCAAAATATAAATCCATGGGTTTTGTTGTCACCATTGCGGCGACACATCTCCCTGTTCAATTATCCACTTTAACACTCCCACGCCAATGAGGGCAGCACTCAGACAGACATTATGTGAAACTTGAGCGCCAAGCGGTCCGCACAACAATCAAACTTAAATTTATGTATAAATATTTAGGAAAAAAATTGAAAATGTTGCAATTTAAGACAATTTAAGAAAAGAAAAAACATTAATTTTAAAGAGGGGGAGCATACTGTTTTGTCTTCAATTTCTGAATGCGATCTCCTTACTCAATATTCACAATAAGAATACTTTTGAAATTGAAAAAAATACAAAGTCTGCGGGAATCTTTTAAAAAATTCCATACATTTGTCTTCTTGAGTGTCTTTGAAAACAAAAACAAGCGTCTGCTTGTAGTTCTTTTGTTCCCTAGCCACAAAACAAAAAAATCACTATTTGGAGGTCGTTTTATGGTTTTTTTTGGTGCTGGTTGTGTTGGTGTTTTGCTGGCATATCTTTTATGAAGTACTTGAATACTTTTGTCCATTTATTATTATGAAAGGCAACTCTTTTCAATTTGTTGTTTTGCCTGATGGGAATTTTACAAAAAAACCAACATCATATGAAGACTAAGGTTTTGTGTGTCGATCTTACTTTTTGTTCTTTATTTTCGAAACAAATTAATTAAGACATTTTTGAAAATTGATTAGAATAGGATCACAAAAGCCACACTATTTGGAAAGACAGCGGAATTTGTCTTTGATATTCCTTGTGAATACAATCAAATGATTGTGTGATCGATAATTTCGTATCATTTAAATCTAAATTGTATTTCTAATTGCAGAGATTCTAATACCATAGGGTTGTGTAGAACTCCTTCCGTTCTCATTGATGTCATAATCAGGTAGGTTTCTGGTAGGTCAACTTCTGCGTGGGGGAATCACACTCTTCCAAGTGGCGAATCAGCTTTTAAACACTGTCACTACAACCTAACGTAATCTCTCACATGGTTTTGCTAAAAACAATCCCTGTGACAACTTTACAAAAAAAAAATCCCTTAGAAATCAAACTCAGATATCGACCAGAGAGTAAAGAAATGATATCATGCACAGCTCACTAATTTATTTATTTAGTTATTTATTAAATAACTTAAGAGAATGTTCACATTAATTCCTCAATTCCCCAAGGGGAAACTCATTTCATACCAAGAAACTCATTAGTTGACAACGCCCCTTGCCAATATTCAACCCGAAGACTTTAAAGACATTCCCTGGCCAACTTGAATCTTTAAAACTACTGTAACCGCCAGTTAAATATGCCCCAACATTTATGCAAACAGGCGCCATAATCTAACTACAATATTAAGGTCTAAATTTTATTACAAACAAAAACATGGCTGGTAATGGCATCAAGTCAGGGCATCCAACCCAACGACAGGCGTTTCCACCGACTACTATTACTACTACAACCACTGCTACACCAACACCACCTACCGCATAACAACATTTAAGTAGTTGTGCATATTTGCTGGTCTGCACGTATGTCTGCTTGACTATGTCTGCTACAACATTTAAGCCCCCGGAGTAGAATTTATTTTCGTAAAAACTTTTCCAACACAAACCAAACCGAAAGAAAAAACAACAAAAACAAACGCCAACAATAATAACATCATAAAAATAATAAATATCTCGGTGTGGCAGAGGAACACTTAGAACATTACCCCAAAATAAAGGAGTACCCATGAACCAAGCCGACAGACAGACAGACAGTCAGGCAGGCAGGCAGGCAAGCACATACAGATTACATTTTTCCTATTTATTTGGGGGGATGCAGAGAATGTAGAACGTAATAAAAACAATTTTAATGTAAAGAGGTTTAATATTATTTTTTCGTACATGTTCTGGCTTGGTCTACATACGCACACATGGATGAACGTATCCCAAGAAGCCCAAGTAAAGCTAATGTGTTGTAGCTATCTCAGTGTCTGCCATAAGAAGTGCCAGTGCTTCAGTTTATTTTCGGCAGCCACCACCATCGACGACAATGCCCCATCCAACCACAATATATCATAGTTATAAAAACTCATTAATTATATTTTTATAATATTTTACAGTTGCTACTAGCATTTCATAGCAAAATACTTATATCTCTAAGAATTTGTTTGTTTGTTAGTTGAACGCCTCCCCCCCTTTAAAATAGAACTCTCATGTCTTCTGTCTTGTAAAACAAACAAAGCAGCAATAGCTTCTCTCTATCTTAGTCATTATTTTTTTTTTCGTTGGTGGCTACCCAAGAAATTAAATAACAAAAATCAAATTTAATGGAGAGTTTTTCAAGTCAATGGGAACTGAAACTATCTGCAGTAGGATCTGGTCGTCTAGAATAGAAAATGTGTAATTAAAATTTTGAACAAATACATTTTAATTTACTTTCAAAAGTCTAGTTACCGACAAATGACATTTATAGTATCCTTAGTGATAGTTGAGATAGAGAGAGAGAGAAGTTAAGGCCAGTTCTCTGACAATGGAGTCACGGACATGTGGGTGATGTATAATAGGAAACAGGGCTTTCAGAATCATAACGAGGCCTGGAACTGTTTTGGGAGTGACAAACAAGTGCGGTCCTTTTATATTTTGCTTAATGACAAAGCTATGATGCTATTCTCACATCTACCATTTGTGAGATACACTTCACCCCTTCAAACACCTAAGACAATTCAGACAGACTTTGTATTCGACCAGAGAGTATAGGAGCCAATACAAGAGGTTCTTCCATTTGCTAAGCGAAATGAAACATCATCAGTTGGGCAGATTGTTGTTAAATCGTTCAACAATCATTCGTTTTCCTTGACCCGGCTCAAAAAGTCCTCATGGCACTTGGAGTGATGGATGGACGAGTTATATGCGCTCAAATGAAATCAGACAGCGCGCAGACTTTAGACTAACAACGACAATGTGGGTGACATTGTTTGGTCTTGCGAGGCCATGAAGGTCATTCCTAGACTCGGTCAGTTGGTTACTGCCAACAAGACCAGTATTGCCGTTGTTGTTTGGTCATTGACGACATGTCCATTTTCTGTCGTGTGATGCCTTATACCCTTTTGGACCCTTAGTAATGCCACAAATATCATTCTTGAAGACACCTCTGTATGTAAGTAAGACAATGACACCCAGGATGAAATGAGATAATATGTCTCTAATGCAGCAACGATAAGCCTGGGAATTAATCACGTTGTTCCCTGCTAGAAATAACGACTACTCGCCACATATTTGGAATTTTCGAAAACTGCTACGAAAGCACCAAGTACTTTGTATTTTCTTTTTAACTCCACATTACTACCAGCCAGAAGCTACAAAAACTAGTGACTACATTGATAAGTTAAGCAGTTTGGAAGTGGGACCTGATATTGCCTGGAAAATAAAAAAAAGGTCAATCACACAATTGATAAACAATAGATGCAATATTTTTCTTATCCTCGAGACAATCTAAATCTTGGTTTTCTTCTCAACGATCTCTTATCGCAATGCTCATTCCTAGAAGTTCTCTGACTCTTCTTGCACCCCATACTCCGTACACATCTATATTGGAATGCAAAATATTCCTGAACATCCCGAACATCGACATTTAATTAAGTTGATAAAACCAAACAATTTCCATTTTACAGAACTGAAAATTGTCCTTTTTATAAAGTTCCAAACAACCTGGGAACAACTGAAGCCATAAAAGATATGTATAACATTGTCATGAACTTACCTTCAACTCCGGGTAATAACGTTGTAATGGAGCATAACAACAGCAACAAATAGCAGCAGTTGTAGACGATGCGACGACATTCGAATGCTGGCATTCTTCGGCGAGTATTAAACAAATGACTCCGATGAGGCAGATGATGATGATGTAGATTCTGTTGCAGATGATTGTGTTGCTGATGATGATGAGGACGACGAGGCGATATTTGATGAGCTATGGGCGGTGGGGGGCCCTTTACGCCAGAACTTGTGCTGTTGGACAACATTTTATTTTGTGTGTGTGTGTGTGTTTTGGAGTATTTACAACATTTCCTGGCCAGTATGAGAATGAAAACAATTCATAAAGTTTACTTTTGTTGCACTTTTATGACAATTTGTAAGATATGACGTTAACTTTACTTTTTTTTTGGGGGGGGGGAATGTTTTTTTTTGCAAAACTTTTCTCTTTTATATATTGCACTTTTATTTGGTACACGAAAATACAAGTCCAGAAGAAAACAACTTACTGCACAAGACAAAATTGCATTTTTGCTGGTTGTTAGTTGTTGTCCGTCTGTCTGGCACTTTGGCACTCAATTCATATCAAACATTTATAACCCCGACAAGAATGAGCAATGCTGTACAATTTTTTTTGTTTTTTTGTTAAACTTTTTTATTGCAGACACTTTTGTGTTTTTGTTTGGTTGCTGTTTCTTTCGGTGTCCCTCTGTGGAGTTTTAGTTTATCGATGGCAACGTAGGAAACGGAAACTATAACGACTGAGTGTCAAGTACAATGTCTTAAAAATGTTGCTGCTGCTGGTGCAGTGGCTGGTGTAATGTAACCTTCAACTTGATCCTTAACATTTCACACAAACTAGCACAGTCGAGTGTTGTTACAGTCACACATCCAGCACAACAAAGGAACACGTCGTCGTCGTCGTCGTTGGTACTCTTAAGTGCAGCCAACAGAAAATGACACGGCACTGAACGGGGAGCGAAGCGGAGACCACCAACACTTAAATGTGTTAAATATATTCACACACACCCATACAAAAGTGCAAGAGACTCCGTCAGCAGTGTGTTTTTGAGATCGTCAGAAGGTTGTTAAGTTTGCAGGACTCTCCGGCACACAGGAAGGATACACCGGGCAACAACGATACCCGGCCTTGTAGCCCGAAAAGGGACTTGCAACAGAAACTGCTGCTCAATGTGAAGTTTTTATGCGCGTCTTGTTACGTTCGCTCAAAGGCAATTTATCACAAGTTTTTGTGTACAACAATGCCGGCTGAGCACGAAGACGACGGCGACAAATGAAACTAGAGTTGCCAGGGTCGTGTGGGTCTCTTAAGGACTAACGTATGACTTTTCGTGTGGCTTTTTTTCTTTCGTCACTGTAAGCTTACGACTAATGTTGCTCCATTTGTTATGTTGCCTTGCTGTTCTTTATGTCCTTGTTTTTCTATTCTATATTTCTCAGATGTTGCTGTATTATTTATGTTTAAAACATTTATGTGTTGCGTTCCTGACCAATAACGTCGTCACGTTGACGCTTGCAACGTTTCTGGGTTTCGCTGTGTGTTTCGTGTTTGCCGGAACGTGATTCAGTTGAAAATGCAACAATTCCCTCGTTTTCTCGTTAGTCTGCAATGAAGAAAGAGAAGAAAATTGAATTTTGTTTAATGAATTTAATGAATAGTAAATATTTTCCAATCTAAATTAATATGTAACGTAATGTTTTGCAGCACCGGCTTCAGTTGGCATCAATGGAATTTTTGCGTATTTATGATTAATTGACAGACATTTATCAACCAGAATTTGGAAATGTTATTAGGCCAACCACCTGCGTTTCGATGAATGAAAATGAAGAAACACTGAATTTGAATTTGATTGATTTGAAACGTCGCGGGAATCATGAATATTATAGTATCTTGCTTAATTTAAATAAAATATGAAATTTTTTATTCTTAATGGAATATGCCTAATAAGAGTTTAACAAAAATAGAATTGATAAACAGTTGATTTTGTTTATAAAATATCCCATCTTTGTGCAGAATTTATCTGACATGTCGTATTGAAACAAATATGTACTACTTATGGATTAAAGCTAATTTTCATTTTACTTATACGTATTTTGCACAAAATCTACCTGGAATGACTGAATAGGACTAATAAACAGCTGATTTTATTTAAACAATATCTCATCTTTATGCAGATATATCAACTTTGTCATTGTGCACAGATTATGTTACAGATACAGAATTCATTTGACATTGCCGCTAATAATACGTACGAATTATGGCTAGTTTTAATTTAACTTATTTGGATTTTGCACAAAATCTTGCTGTAATGACTTTTGGCAACTTCGCATATTTTCAAGGATTCCCTGTCAATTCGTTGTGCAACTCTGGGAAAATGTTCTTCCAATTGGAAGAAGTTCAATACTTACAACTCTCACCGTGCAAAGTGTCATAGTGACATTTAGACAAATTAAAAAATTTAGATGTATAATTTTTTTCAATTATTAATATTTATTCATGGAGATTTTCAATTTCAATTTATTAACATCAAGCTTTAACCAAGCCTATAAGGCCTAATACGGTTAACAATTTCAACAATTTATCCAATACAACAATTGATATTTTTTTTTAAATATATAAATAATTAATAATAGTATAAAATTACAGTATATTATAACGACCAACTTTACTACAATGAGTCACTACTCCATTCTGATTTTATGAAAACCGGTTTTTGGCTGTTTATACAAAATATGATTTGATCTCTATTTATTTTAAATGCCATTTTATAATTAGAAATTATTTCAATATCGTCTGCAAGATTAGCCAAATGAAATGCATGTTGTAAACTTTACAGTCACGTTTTTAGGATTAGCTGGAATCTTGTAGATTTTGTACCAAAACCCGAACGAAAAACTTTCGTGTTCGGATTTGCATCAATAAGGTATTTTTGTAAACATCTGTTTGTGTCGACAGTGTTGCATTCGTTTACCAGAGAGAGAGAGAGAGAAAAAGTAACCAGTGTTGCATTTCACAGAGATTCGAGATGATCGACATAATGATCCAGATAAACAACGTCATGTTCTCACATATGAAAATGTACGGGGAATTTAGAGACATTAGTTGTATTGTGAACAAAATCCGAATTATGAGAATTCGTTTCTAATATAAATTGTCTTTAAAGCGCCACGGTAGACGAGTTGTTAGCGTGCTGAACTATCAGCGTGGGGCTTGTGGATTCTATTCCGACCAGAGGCTTTGGACTGTCACTGCAAAAATCTAGCCATATGGTCTGTGTCACCCGGTTTACCCTTGAACCCAAAATTATATATAATTAATAATAAATAAATAAATTTACTTAAATATGTAGTCACATAACATCCTCTTGTGTTTAAAATTATCACTGAAATTCATTGACAACTTCAAGCAGATAGCGACTATTATCCTATGACTTAAGCTTTTTTCCGTATGCATGATCGAATTTCAACGAAATTGCCATACAAATTGTAATAGATTCCCGTTCGTGATCCGATGAATATGGATTTGCATAGAACTGATTTTGTTCTGCCTGAACTTTTTGTTTTAATTATGTTGATGGTTTTTGAGAATCAGCGTGACTGTGCTGTGAACGTCGTGCGAAATTTCCCGCGCTGCTTTTAATTAGGTCAAGCCTCAATGTAAGTACAAAGTGGTATGAAAATACAACTCTGTGTAAATACTTGTCATATGTTTTCGATATATTTTTTTTGCCGTGGCAGCGAAAAGGCGATTAATAAATTAAATATTGAATTATTTAATTAAATCCTGAATACTGCGCATTATTGAGAGTCAGCCGACTATGAGACAATATTGTCTATTGCTTTATTAAAGCATCACATATAAAGCATCATGCGCAGAAGCAAAAACGAAAAAGGCTTGAAATCCGGCACTGCTGCAAAAATGTAAGTGCGCACTGGGATCAGCTGATCGCGATTGATCTAATTTGCATTATTGAAGTTTCACCAAAGAGTACACTGCAATAGTAAACTTTATTCCAACTGAACGCATGCCATCCTCTTAATAGTCTTCCAGAATAAACTTTTGGTAGGATCCAAACCCTTTATTTTGGCATACGAGTCGCCAAGACGCATTTTATATGTTGAACTACTTGGAGAAATAATAATCTGGATTTCCATGGCGCCATGCCTCCTTTGAGAGCAACTGAGTTGAGGGGTTTTTGCCGAATATAAACTTGAGGTGTGGACGACCCCATAACTAAATGTAATACAACCTAGAGTACAGAGTTTTGTAACTGTAAGGAGTATGGGATAAGGAGTAAGTAGGCATCTCTCCATTTGAAACGTTCCATAAATATGGAAAAAGTTGATAAAACCTTCTGTTTGATGTGCGAACTTTAATAGGAGGGTTAAAGGCGTAATGAGATGTTGCATGACAAATGCTTTATAGTCGACAACACAATGTACGGCTATTTAAAAACAAAAAGAAGCACACATCTTGTGGCGTTGTCCCAAATTTGGTTACCCACACGAAATAAATATAACTTAGATGTAGTTCGGAATTTGTTGGACTCGGCACCATAAACGACATATCTAGTAGTCACTGTGGATCTAGTATTGATTTTTGCATTCCATAATTTGTAATCTTTTAAATTTAAAAACTTCTAACCTCAAACTTTGTAATTTTAGGCAAAAATTGGGTTATCAAAATGAATGGAAGTTGCTCAGGAATAAAAATAAGGTTTATTTCGTAAGACGTTGGACTCTGCGAAAGCCAAGCTGTGCATTTGGGCCTTTAAATAATTTTTACATTCGTTCATTTGCCACTTTTTTCAAATTTAAAAGACACCAAGAAACTCAATCATGTTAATTTGAACGATCGAAACTCTTTTGCCACTGATTAATCTAAGGCGTAAGGCGTTTGGACTCTGCGAAAGCCAAGCTGTCCATTTGCACCTTTAACTAATTTTAACATTCGTTCATTTGCCACTTTTTTCAAATTTAAAAGTCACCAAGAAACTCACTCTTGTTAATTTGAACGACCAAACCTCACATTACACTGATTATTAATCTACTCCTTCCATGTCTACAGTTATGGCTTTCTAAATGCTAACCTTTAGACTTTTCCCCCATCTGATTAAGATATCTCTGGTGATTTCAGGTTAAACTGTAATTGATAAATTCCCCTATTGGCCCCTACTCATGATTCATTCTATATAACACATGACCAATTAGTATAATTATTATTTGTTTATATCTGTCGTTATACGTTTCTTTTTTTTTCTATAATATTGTCTATTATCGTAAATTATTTACAATATACATATGTACGTACATAAAGTACACATACACAATGCATGTCACCGAGTCTGTCACAAACACTCTGTCTGACGGTCATGGCAAAGGACATTAATTTGTTGTGAAAACAATATCATTTGACTGTGGATAACACATGAGTATTTAACGGAGGCCCGATAAAAATAACAACACGTAAATCCTTTTAGTTATTCATAAACATAAAAAGCTATTTGTGTATGTGTGTGTCTATACATAAATAAATATGAATTTAATGAACATACGATATTCGTACATATGTACGGATGTATGTATGGGTGTGTGTTTTTGCATCCTTTCATTTGTTTGATTGTTTTTGTTATTTCTTTTTTTTTTTTTCTATATTTCATGCTTCATGAAATTTTCATGCATTTTCTAACAGCGCCAGCGGCAACAACAACAACAAACATACGACCATCACAACATTATTAATAATATTTGTTTAACCTTTTTTTCGCATTTGGGTTGTGGAATTATGATTGTTTATGGTCAGTGAACACTCGACATGTCGGTAGAGCTGAATAGGATCCTTTGTTGTCCTTTCGGTGTGTGTGTGTGCGTGCGTATGCGTTTCCTTTGTTTGTCAAGAACAACACAGAAAAAAAAAATCATTTCCTTTTCCTTGTGTGACCCAATTCATTTTTCTTTTTTTCCGATTATTTTTTTTCGAACGTAATAAAAGAAATAAATCTCAACTATTTGTCACTCTCAACATGAGGTATATTTTTTCTTTCCTTTTTTTTTTCGCAATCATCACATATTTTCTTTGTTGATATTTGTATGTAACAGAAGGGCGCACTGTGGGATATTTGGGTCGTTATTAATGATGCGGCTGTGAATTTTCTTTAAGGAGGGGCACGGTGTGTACGAGGAGTGCACACATATTAACATTAGTTTTGAAATGTGTTGAGTAGGACTTTGCTTTGTTGTTCACAAAATAAGCAACATCAGCTAGTTTTAGAATTTGTCTATGAATAGTTACTCGTTAGTCGGTTCGCAACAAATTCATTTCTTTTTTCTATCAGTTTTCAGATACAACAACAACTTGAAATGTTGTTATGGAAGTCTGTACATTTCCAACACTTCCGTAGAACATTTTCCACTCAGCTTGGCCAATTCAATCAGTGAGTATGATTATAAATTTAACTTGTTGTTGGTACTAATTTATTTTATATTTTATTTAGGCGTAAGGTAGATCTGACTATGGCAACAGACGTTCTTTGATCAACATGTGAACAGTTAGTTGAATTGAAAAGGACGGAGAGAGTCCATTGGAATCTTGGCTATATAATAACTTGTACTTTCCTTTATATACCATGAAGAAACAGACGGGGACCATCTCTTGAATCAGTCAGCACGATGTATTTGGTATACTCACTGGTCAGGAGCTATTGTTCAAATCCGCCATCGAAGGACAAAGGCATTGTTTTTAGGAGATGGCTACATTCGTATTCGTAAAAAGAGATTCACTGCTGTCAGATGATCCATCCTATAGATGTTGTTCAATTGTTACTATTGGTATTGGAACAAGGACCGCAGTATGAGGTATTACGTCAGGTCATGTGTGACATTTGCTATGGTCGTCTACCACCTCGAAATAAGACATTCAAATCCTTGCTATCACGAACTAGAGACAACACACACAAGACCAAGGTGTTTGGAAATCAGTTATGAAGCTGGCCAAGACAAACAACAAGTTGCAGAGCCAACTGAAGTAGATCTTTGTACATCGGTATGATTTTCCTTAGCTTGGAAAGTCCGTGTAACCGTTTGTTGGTCACTCTGAACTACCCAGCCCGAATTGTTTGCCGATTAACCAATCCGACATTCAGCCCAATGCATGGTCTTCGTGAAATGATAACTTTTCATCGCTAAGAAATTCAATTCGATTCCATTGAATTATAATAAGAAACTTTCGAAACTACTATACAATGCCAATACATATTTTGGCAAACACATTGCCCCCCTTTACACATTCGATGTACTTGGAATTTAAAAAAAAAAAATGTTTACCAAAAACTTGAACATATTTTCAACAATTTCAAGCCAATTAACCACTACAAGTTGCAGTGTAGCGTAGCTGGCAAATGTAGCATGAGGCCGAGCATCAACATCATCCCTCTTTTTAAAAACGCTTTAATCATAAAAGCCAATGCCTACACACTCGGGCCGAAATTACCGCTTTCAAGAGTGTGTACGTACGCGTACAGAGATTGTGCCAAAAAACACTTAAGAACATGTTTTGGTTCTCTTCCTTAAAACAAAACAAACGAAAAAAAAACGAGTCACATTTAATGGCAGAAAATTTATGCAAAATTAAAAATTTGCGTTAAAACACATGCACAGCACACCACAAGGGACTCGACCATAAACATTTGCCAGCATTTAGTGCTGATGGAGTGTGAGTAAATGCAGTTTTTAGCGAAATTTTAAAAACAATTTTCTTGTTAAAGAAGACGACACCACCAAGTGCTGTTGTAGGCAATTTCGATGTTGCAGAACGTTACTGCAGCCGCCTGCAAGATAGCAGCTCTGCGCGCCTTTGTCTAATTGGCAAGAACCAGCCAAAGAATATAAATAAAAATTCATTTCTTTTGTGCAGTTGCATTCCCATCGTCGTCGTCGTCGTCCTCGTTGTTTGCGGTTGAGATGTTTTGTGGCCTTAAAACAAACCACAATCTGTTTGTCTTCGTCTTCGTCTGGGTGCTTTCCCCTACTGCTCCCTTTGTATGGGGATTGTGATCCTTCCACTTTGGCTTATGTTGGCGGCTCTTTCGGCACCGCACTCTATAATTTTCCAATATAAATAATGAAGTGTAGTTTTATGTTGTCGGTGTTGTGCAAAAGTCTGTTATTTTTTTTTGGAGTTTTTCTCATTTAAGTTCACACACACAGCGTCTTGGCCGAAAACACTTAATCTCAACTCTGGCATAAGCAATTTCCATTTTGTTTGTGGCCAAAGACGACGCGATATAAAGTAAAGGCTGCTGCTGCCTCCTGGTTTTAGTTTATCTTTCGAGGGAATGTTTGTTGGCTTGCTGGCTGGCTGACTGACTGGTCTTTGGTGTGGTTTAAAGGTTCAACTTGTTGTTGCAAGTCTGGGCTAAAAAGCCAGCAACGACAAAGTGACATCTTCACAAAATAAAGACCAAACGAAGAAAAGAAAAAAACACACATGAAGTAGAGGTCGCCCGGATATGAATTGCTGAAATTAGCCCAAAAATAGCATTTTTGGCAAAGAACCAAGAAATATATTTGTGGATGTTGCTCGGCATGAAAAACCACCGGAAAAAAAGAAAGGCTTTTGAGGAGGGAATACTTTGGATTTCCAAATGAAACAGTAAAAGTGCAGTCATGTATAAACGTTTTCAATTTAAGTTTGAGATGACTTGGAATTAGGATTTTCTTTTTTACATAAACGAAAATTCAAAAAAAAAACGCTCTTTTGTAAAAATTACAAAATCGTTTTTTGGTCAGATTTTAGTTGGGCACAATGACAACTACTGTTATATCGTCCCCTCAGTAAAACAATAGTGTATTCCGTATAGTTTATATTGTATTATACACTATTATTATATTGAGTGGACGATATATTGTAGTCATACTTTAATTTCTTTAAGTAGAACTGTTCAATATGATCAAATAGTAGTAAATAATACGATCACTTACGTACATGTTAGTCATAAGCAAACTATAACGATATAAATCAGTCCCAGTGAATCCTTTAATGCGAGCGTTTGTAAATACAACAACAGCCACCGAAACTCTGGTGGAACTCCAAGTGGAAGAAGACATGCATTGGCATCATGAACTGGAGTAAAAACTCACTGGATCAAAGTTTAGGAAATCATTTATTGAGCAGGCCAAGACCAACAACAGGTAGTACAACCAAATTATGTAAGTAATTAAGTCATTAATATTACGATTTTTATTAATTTTTTCCTTGCAGCTCGTCACAGACATATGGGAAATATGGCCAATAACTTATGGACTTGATAAAAGTACTCAAATTAAGCGGCTGATTAAAACGCTGCGAGAACAAAAACTTGGGTGAAAGTGAACCAAAAGTTAGAGGCTGATTATAGAGCTACAAGCAAACACTTTGCTAGCATTCCATGCAATACAGGCCACATATTGCCAGAGAATTAAAGGCTCAATTTGCTAATTCGCCAGACTTGCCTGTTGAGGCCATGAGTTCCCTACGTTAAGAGTTTGTAAGAGTGTCTCTAGCTTGCCAAATAACACAGGACGTCTATTGCCGGAGAACTATGGACTATACTTGCTAATTCGTCAGCCCCTTTATTGCCATTGATGTCATGAAATCCCTGAGTTAAGACATTGTTGATTTCATCGTTGAATTCATGCGAAGACACTGCAGTCCTTGAGGACCAGAGTCTGGATTGAAGAACCAAAAGTTAGAGGTTGATTTAAAATCTGTAAGCAAACACCTTGCTAGCAATCAACGCAATACAGGCCACATATTGCCAGAGTGTTAAAGGATCTACTTGCTAATTCGCCAGACTTGCCCGTTGAGGCCATGAGTTCCCTACGTTAAGAGTTTATAAGAGTGGCTCGGTCGGTCTCATTTCGGCTCTATAAACCCATAATCAAAAAAGTCGTTGCTTTTATTACAAATGGATTTCTGAAATGTAATTTCTTCAGTACAACCTCCATGTATTCATAACGAAAATGTTGTCATCGTCTAGCATTTCATTAAGTGCGTTTGATTCATGACACTGCAACAATACAGGTCACCTATTGCCAGAAAGTTAAAGGTTCTACTTGCTAATTCGCCACACTTGTCTTTGAAGTCATGAGTTCCCTACGTTAAGAGTTTGTAAGTGTCTCTAGCTTGCCAAATAATACAGGACGTCTATTGCCGGAGAATTATGGACTACACTTGTCGTTGCTTTTATTACAAAAAGTCGTTGCTTTTATTACAAAAAGTCGTTGCTTTTATTACAAATGGATTTCTGAAATGTATTTTCTTCAGTACAACCTCCATGTATTCATAACGAAAATGTTGTCACCGTCCATCATTTCATTAAGTGCGTTTGATTCATGACACTTCAACAATACAGGCCACCTATTGCCAGAGAGTTAAAGGTTCTACTTGCTAATTCGCCACACTTGTCTTTGAAGTTATGAGTTCCCTTAGTTAAGAGTTTGTAAGAGTGGCTTGGTAGGTCACATTTGGTCTCACAATCAAAAAAAGTCATTGCTTTTATCACAAAAGAATTGCAGAAACGTATTTTCTTCAGTACACACCCAAAATATTCATAAGGAAAATGTTGTCACCGTCCATCATTTCATTAAGTGCGTTTCATTTGATGACACTTCAACAAAAGCGGGATGGCCCAGCAGAGAACGAGCACTTGCTTAAGACACAGCTATTTTAGTTAGTAAAAAGAACTCAGGATCTACTCATAACCAATTATATTTATAGCCCAATCGAAATAACTTTGCAGTTGTTCGTTCGATGTACCTTCACAGAACCACTTTGCGTTAAGGCAACATCTGTAGGCATTTCTAACCGCGTTTCATTGTCATACTCCCAGCACTTTATGCGTTTTTACTACCACAAGAAAAATATCACCATCCATTTGTGTTTAAATAAACCAAAAGTTTTTTTTTTAACTCTCACAATACCACTGCCAGGGGCTTTGTGACTGCCCGCTCTCTTAAACCATAGACTTGACATAAAAGGTTATCGTAGCCCAAAACAGAAACAACCTAAACTAGTTTCCTTTTGAGAAAACATCTTTTTGCGCATTTCAACAACAAACGAATCACAGCCCTGGCAACCTTATCTAGGTAGGTACTACCATATCTACATGTGCTCTAGAGCAACTACACATTGCTCCGGCATTAAACAGAATTTATCTAGAAGAAAAACAACTACTACTTCTACAGCCACAAGTTGCACAGGCTACAGGCTTAGGCATATCACGACGTAGTAAAATAAAAAAAATAAAAATGTTAAAGGAAATGCGTCAGTTATATCTTCTTTTGTTTGAACGGTTGTGTATGATCAGCATCACCCATTCAATCGTTGCTGTTTACAAAGGTACTCGCACTCGTATGTGGACTAAAGAAGGAAGCCAACCAACAAAACAAGAACACCACAGAATATCAGGAACGGTAATAAGCAATTTCTGTTTTCCTCTTTGGGTTGGTTTGTTTGTTTTGTACTGTGCTCGCTCATCTATCACCTGAGCTGAACAACAGAACCTGGCCCCGACTTGGGGTGTATGCATTACGACAATCTAACAGAACATCCTGGGTTTCGAGTACGAACGGGAAAAAAGGTGTTTCACTTGTACTGAAAGAGAGAGAGCATCCGGCATTTGGTGTAATGTGAAAATTACAAGGAAATACGCATAATTAAAGAAGAAGAAAAAAAGGAAACAGCAATCGACCAGTCAGTCAGCCAGCCAAGCAGACCGACACCATCATCAGAATCACCAGCAATGGCAACAGCATTGCCGCCAGAAATTACTTGTACACTACACTCAAGGGAAAAATGAGCTAACGATGAACGTCTACTTGGAGAAATGGGCATCTAAAACTGGGGTAAGTAACACTTTATATTGGACTATAGTTTTACTGTATTCAATTTAAAAGTTGTTTCAGTTCCTGGGTATATGAAAGTGCTGGTAAATCAAATGTTGAGGTCAACATTGTGCTTCCTAGGACCTAGACGGCTTCATCTGTACTTCCCAGCTGGAAGAATTGGCTTACTATGGTTTTAATGAAATTTTATAATATAATGGCAAAGGATTTATTTTGAATACATTTAAGGTGGAGTGGAAAATAGTTGTGGGGAACTACCAAACAAGAAAGAAGAAGTCTTGAGTCCAGAGAGAATCATTTGATACTGTGAGCCTCATTAATGCCGACGTCCATTTAAGTAAATAAATTAGTTGTTCGGAGATGGCACTAGTTTCCCAGACGTTCCCGGTTTCTTCCTTAGTGGGATATTGAGCAACCTGTAAAAGATTTCTATCGACCTCGACAACACAGTATCGTCTATCGACCGAGGCAATGTTTGAGTTAGGCATTACAGGCCAAAAACGAATACAGACAATCCACTTTAATGGATTAACGGGAGACAGATGCGATGTGTGAGTTGATCATCACAGACCAAAAACATATACAGACATTCCTCCTACAAGTTCTAACGAATTTTAGGCCCGTATAGATAATGCAGTGTCATCTGGGAATAGATGATATGTGTGAGTTGAAATTTACAGGCGAAAAACAGACAGCTGCAATAATACATAGTCGTCTGAAGACAGAGACGATGTGAGAGTTGGGTCCCACGTGCCACGTTATAGATATCCCTGCCAATTCTAACATCCAGGCAACATGGGTAAGCAGAGGATGGCAAACGTCGGACTTTAGAAAACTCCAAATATTTGAAGAACTCAGTCCCCCCCCTAATTTAGTTTTACCAACTTCATTCATCGAGTGTACGCGTCAAACTAATGCCGGCAATGGCTTTTGCAACAACCCGACACACACACACAACAACAAAAATAGTACATTGCGGATTTTCAGTTGGTCTCTTTCCCCGAGAGCATAGCAGCTGTCCAAAAAGAAAACCAAAAAAAAAAGAACCAACGCGCCAAATGTTTGTAGGTGGATTTATAAATTCGCGTTTTTTTCGCCTTCTTCACATTTTTCGCTGCATACTTTTTTTTCCATTCGCTTTTGGTGTACGGCAAAGATATATTCCCAGTTTTAGCAGGAAATTGCCCACTTAATAAGCGAGGCGGAGGAGGAGGAGAACAACACACACAACACAAGAAGAAAGAAAAATGTAAAACAACAAACGGTGTATGAGATGTTATACCGGAACTCTCGGTGGAAAGTAATGCGAATTTGCATAAAATATTAAAATATGCGCATGGTAATAAATTTAAATAATAATAAATAAACCGAACACGAAATGAAATTTAATGAAATTCTAAAATATGAATCATTTATTTGAAAATGCAAAGAAAGATATGTGGGTTGAACTTTAAATTTATACATGAGTTTTCAAAGGGGATTTCGAAGAGTCATATTGGACTTCAATAATGACAAGCCAGACATAGCCTGGCCAGCGGCTATTTTAAGACTCAAATAAGATAATGTGTCTACGTTGGCGTAAGCCAGAAGTATTTTAATTTCGATGAAAAACAAAAACACTCCCTTCCCTTCTTTTTAACTCATTCACGAACTTCTGATTAACCAATATTATTAATTCTATTACAGATGTCTGCCGAGTAACTCTGGAAAATAAAAGAAGTTGAAGGTCAAAAACGGAAATCTGTCTGCTGTGGCCTCAATCGACCGGAACATCTATCAGCAGTGGCCTATCAGGCGGTAGGTTTTATAATCCTCTGCCTCGGGAGAAAACTCTGTCAGCGACAGTAGGCTCTATCAACGGCATTTGACAATAGCCTCTGCCACAGAATCTGTCACAGGCAGTGGCATCTAATGGCAGTGACCTCTAGTGCCGGTGGAGTCTATCGACAGCTGCCTTAATCGCATGTGACCTCTTACTTACTATACTTATTTCCCTTAAAATTCTATGAAGGAACAGACGGGGAACTTCTTTACGAGGTGCAAACAGCCGCGGACAAATGTTTGATGGTCTTACCCGGTTTCCAACTCGGGTTCTTATGTGTGATAGTCGCACACACTACCTACCACACCCACGGCCGTCCGCATGTGACCTCTACCGCCTCAAAAAAATAATCCTCAGTTTAAATAACGGTTGCTGTGTGTTCGATCGGCCATTCTCAAAACTCTGAAGATGTTTTTACCAAATGTCTGAAAACAATCTTTCCACTAAGTGGCAATCTACGGTCCACAAGACAACACGGAACCAATAGGAGGAAGGCTGGAGACAGTTCCTTGAAAGCAGTCAAGAGCCTGTCAGGATAATCGGCTAAAACTCACACTCCCAAGGATTATTTATTGTTGCGGCGACAGCACAGAATCAAACCCAACGCACAGATCAAGTGTCCGACGATAGGTGAGGTAATATTCGATCGTGAATTCTAAATTTCCTTTCACTAAATTCTTGAATCTTCTAGATATCTTTGCAATGACTGGCGTCCACAATGGCCTTACATAGTGATGGTAGAACAAGTGAAGTATCAAGTGTATGATCAAGTGTCCGACGATAAGTGAGGTAATATCCGATCGTGACTTCTAAACTCCCTTTAACTAAATTCTTGAATCTTCTAGATATCTTTGCAATGACTGGCACCCTAAATATCCAGATGACAACAGGCGTCCCCATTGACCTTACATAGTGATGGTAGAACAACTGAAGTATCAAGTGTATGATCAAGTGTCCGACGATGGGTGAGGTAATATTCGATCGTGAATTCTAAATTTCCTTTCACTAAATTCTTGAATCTTCTAGGTATCTTTGCAACGCCTGGCACACTAAATATCCAGATGACAACAGGCGTCCCCAATGACCTTACGTAGTGATGGAAGCAAATGCAAAACAACTGCAGTCATATTATTAAATCTTAGAGTCACAGCGAGAAAAAACCTTCTACAAAAATGTTTATTACAAAGTAGTTTACCCAACTCGGTGCTTATTTCATAAGTCTGACCATTGACTGACTCCTGCTATATGCTCTTACCGACTACTTGCGGTTCGTCCTGCTATATTTCATTTCATGTCCACATGTTGACAGCCCTTTTAGTATTTTGGCCTTGGCTGTAGAACAAAAAAAAAAAACAATTTGAATCCTACGGCAAATTTGCATTCTTTTGCGGATTATCTGGCTTAATCCCTGGCCATGATTAATATCTAGAGCATGTGCAAAATCAGCCAGCACCCAGTTCAAACCATTTTTCTGCCACTCACACATCACAGACATCAGTTTTTGTTTTCATATAGAATTGGTTCAGCTTCATAGTTAACAATTCACCATCATTTCAGACAATCATCCAACAGTGATATGAATTGCCCTGGCCGCAACCAGCCAACCGGTCTGCCGTCAACGGGCAAGAGCCACAACAACACCAATGTGCCACTAATTAAGTTAAAATTGGCTTTTCATATGCTTGTCCATCATATGCTCAAATAAACGACTACTACTTCAAACTACCTAGGACCACATGAGGTCGTCTCCATCCATATATTACTCCAGCTGCTGCTGCTCCTCCTCTCTGGTGGCTTACGTTGTGGAAACAACAGCCACATAGTGCTAAACATAAATGCTATATCATGATCAAACACTTATTCAAAAGAAGAAGAAGAAAAATAACCACAACAATAAAAACACAAAGTACGAGGGTATTATGAGTTGAAAAAAAAAACCGATACTGGGGACGGCAAACATTTCTAACACATCAAAATCGGGTAATTCATGGATACCCACAGACAACCAACGTGTATATGCTTCATACGTGCAGTTGGTGCCTTTTGCGCGAGCATAGCATGAAAGCCAGAAATCACGATTGTATCTCTGACTGGAGGGATAACGAAACGTTGCTGTGCAGATCGGATCGCCAATAAACAAAGACACCGTACCACAACCACCACCACCACCATCATCATCATAATGTGATAAGAGGAGAGCTTTAAGCAAGAGAACAAAAAAAGAAACAGATCGCCAGCAAGTAATAAGCGAACGCCTTTGCTACGACAGGCAGCTTTGAAGGCAAAGCGGCGACATTGTGATGGCTTAAAGGCTTTGTGATAACTACGATAAGTGCACCACCAAAAAAAAAAGTAGTAATGTTAACGCGATCATTTGTTAACAGAGGCGTAGACTAAGGAAGGATGGTGGATCACTCACCTACTCAGCTTAGCTAATTAGAGGTGGTTTTAACCTTAAGAGACGATAGGAGGATTAACATCTGGCCTAAGAGGAAATCATTTTATAATATATATTGTCTGTATTTCCACAAACCGTGTAATTTAAAACCTTGTCGGTTGAATTCAAACTAGAGGAAAACTGTTCAATAAGCTTTCTGTTAGTCATTGAAAATACGAAAACTAATTAAACAACTTGAAGATTCTTACTCGAAATTAACCATCTAATCTGTTGTTGAACACACAAATCAACAAGACAAGTGGGAGTGTGATTTTTATTTTTTAAATTTTCTAAAACAACACAAGTGACCGGTAATATACGCAATCCCAAACGAAACATACATTGATGTGATTTATATATGGAGCCACCTGTGTTGGTTTGAATTCGTTTATTGAACTGATTGTTATTACAAATAGTTTTTTGGAATTAAACTCAAGCCTACTTGTAATAACAATATAAATATAGCAAAGTAGATAAATACAAAAGAGAAATGTTCATTCATTCTCAACAACCTGATCACACTTGGGCGGTAAGAATCTTCGAGAAATTGCAAACGCAGTTTAGAAGAACACCCAAAGAATTTATTTACATGTGGAGTCACATGATCCAACCGTCTAGGAGAAAATACATAACCAACTAGTCGATTTTATAATATAACATAAGAAGAAGTTTCGAAAATTTTGTGTAAGGCTTCCAGGGAATGTAAAAGTTGCAATCGGACACTGGAACTGCCTGTCAGCAGTTGGGGTTGATTTTTGAATGAGACTGTCTATGAATGGGGATACTGCCAACGACAGAGGCAGCTATCGATAAGGGTAAATGATAGATTTTAGAAGTTCCAATCGTACATACCGAAACTTTGCTATTAGACGACATTTACCAGAGGTTTGTTGTTTGAATACATGCAAAATGTATCGACTCGTGGTAGAAACAGCTATTGGTAGATGACACTTATGTTGGAGGCAACTGCCTATGACTCAGGCTTCTGACAATGACAGAGTCTACCGCCAATGACAGAGGCAACTGCCTATGACTCAGGCTTCTGGAAATTGAAGAGTCTACCGCCAATGACAGAGACAACTGCCAATGACAGGGTCTACCGCCAATGATAGAGGCAACTGCCTATGACACAGGCTTCTGACAATGACTGAGGCAACTGTCGACAATGAAAGCCACCTTTTGTGATAGGGGATGCTTCAGATTATGAAGGATTGTTTCGAAATAGTACACAGCCGAATGATGCTACTGCAGACCCACTTAATATGGGACTGAATAGCCATATTTTATGTTCATAACTTATGGAAGTTTCAGACCCATAGAGATTTAGGATATTCCCCGAAAACTGTATGAAATTATTAACGGTGACAAAAGGGTCAGACAACAGGTATCTTTGATAACAACCATAGGCCATAAGGCAAAAGTCGATGAATAACTCTTACATATACGAAAATCGAACTGAGTTACTCACAATCTGAGAAGTTTTCTTGATACAACGCTTCCTTTTCACAAGACACTCAAACTGATTTGAGCCACAAACTCAAATGAGAATTTATTTGTTCTGTATGGAATCCCTCATGTTCATCATATTGGACCCTTTAGTCAAAAACTTGCTACACCATCTCTGTATTATTTCCCTCCATCCATATGCAAGTACCAACGGGCACTTATATATTTTTTGGTTGTCGCTTTTTTGTTTTGTTTTTTTTTGGTTTTGGAAAAAATGCAATTTGCTGCGCTAATAAAATTGTGTCTTGTATGCAACGAGCTGTCGATGGGGCTGGTTTGTTTTGTGTTGTGTTGTTATTGTTGTGTTTGGTGTTCATGCCCCTGAAAACAAGTTTCGAAGGCATCATCGCATGATCACATACCACAGTAACACGGATTGTACGACCCGCCGACAAACTCCACCAATGCGACGACCCAAGTCGTCAATGTAACCTTGAAATGTAATCCACTCATATGACGTTGGCTGTGTAATGTGATGTGGTGGTATGTTTAAGGGGCATAACTTAACTTGTTCCATATGATTTTGATTTAACAGAAGAAGAAGAAGAAGAAAAAACTACACACCAGCAATATAATGCATAGCTATTGTACGAGTACGCTCGTGACTGTAAAGAATTGCTGGGTGGGTTGAAGTGATGGCGGTGGTTGGTGGCACTCTCGGTTGGCGGCCCAGCTCTGACACAGCCAATTCGAACAAAAATAAAAACCGAGAGAAACGTGCTGTTGCAATTAAAACTAAATACAATTTTTTTTTTTTTGGTAGATGAATTGCAGGCAGTCGGACAGACAGAGTCAGTCCGCCCAGCCATCTAAACATATATGTGCGAATGTTTGATTATTTTGTTATGGCAAATGGCTCCACAATGTAATGTTGTGTTGTTAGCTGTGTAAATTTGTTTTGGAGGCACACGGCCCGAGTGGCAGCCAACAATTGCAACAACTAAATACAAGAGTATGCGAGCTGCCAGTCGATTTCTGCCACTTAGTTTTGTCCAAAAACATGCAACTGTAAACCTACAGAGTAACTTATGTGCTAACACCAACAACAACCGAATGTGGCTGCTGTGCCCGAGATAGTTGCCGGTGGCACAGTGGGGAAGGCATTCAAGTTTCCATTTTTTTCCAATTATCAAATTGTGTCTTGTGTAAAAAAGTGTAAAAAATTAATGATGCAGTTTTAAAGCTAGGAAAATTCTAAGTAATTTAAAAAAAAAATTCAATTTTACTCTTGTCATTTCAAAGTTGTGAGTTCTGAGTTCCAAACCCACTGTGCTGTGGCGTTTAAAACAGACGATGTTGCTGCCGTTGGATTTGCAAAAAAAAACTGACAAAAGCGAACAGCAGGCGTTATTAGTTAAATTATAAATGAGGTGTGAAGTGCTTTTAATATAAATTGTTTTTATACATTTTTTTCTTTCGTTTTGCTCACCTCATTTTCGACCTCAGCGTGATTATGATGGTGATTAATAAATACAATACAATACTTGTATTGATGTTTGTTTAAATGCTCACAATTTAAAGCCTTTCGTGGCGTTCCATTGAAATCCTTTGAATGCAGTTTTTTCATTAAAGTTTTCCCCCCTGTTCCTACTTCTACATTTCTCTACTCTCGTTCCTTATCTATTGTTCGAGGGGCCTGCTTTTTTGTGGTCGCAACTTCAAATGGCGCGCTCTTTTTATTTATTTATTTGTCATATGATTAATAAATGATTAATGGCGCCTTATACTTAACGCTTGCACCTCAACGGCTTGCACGCTTTTTGTTGTTGTTGTTGTTTCAACGATCTTACTCACCTAGCGTTTCATTCGTTCGTTGGTTTGCTTTATTACATGCAGTTTATACTTAAGCAAATAGGTGTTTTGATTCCCTTTGTGGGGGGAGGAGGGGTGACAGACATCAAGAGTCATAAAAACTCATAAAAAAGTCCATTCATCCATTCCCGGCGTTTCTACTTTTGCTGACTCTTTTCCCATTTACAATCTCAATCAAATCCGCTTTCATTTTCAATCGTGCGTGCGTGTGCGTTTTGAAAATCTTATCAGTTTTTTTCCGTACATTTTTTTTTTGTGATTTCGTTTGAAATAAAACTCGTTTCTTTTATGATATTTATACTTTTTTTTTCGAGTGTTTATGATTTCCTTAATACAACATGACAACAAAAAAAAAAGACAGTAAACAAGAGTCTTTATTTAATTTGTAAAAAAAAAAGCTTGAATAGAAAAGATTAGGGGGCTTCACGATAGACATGAGGCATGTGCGATTTTCACATAATCCAACTGAATATTCGACTTTCTGTTACCACAACCTTTCCAGCTGTTAAGGAACTGTTTGGTTTGCTGGAAAATATTCGAAATCAAAGTGATTTGCCTCGAGTCAGACACCCTGTGAGGGAAGACGATTTCGCTAGCCAAAGGCTATAAGATAATTGTGGCGGATAGAGAAGATCGTTATAAGATAAGACCATCAAACATTTTTCGGCGGCTGTTGGCGACTTTACGAGTAAGAGAGTTATTCCTAAGCCATTCTCTAGAAAAGCCTTAGCCGTTCGGAGCCGGCTTTCAACAGTGTAGGTCCCGATCAGTGAGTATACACATTTATATCGCTTATTCGAGAGAAGTTCCCCCAGCAGTTTCTTCATGAACTGTTAAGGCAAAAACTAAGTAAGTAATGTATTTATTTTCCCCAGTCTGTGTCCTACCCTGAATACCCCTAATATTTCATAAACACAATTGACAATATGTAGATATATCTTTATTAGCTTAGCTTAACTTCACTTTGATTTTATGTTACTGGTCTTTCTCTTGAACAACGTTCACCTCCCCCGAACTGAATGCACATGGGTGTTACTATCAAACGACAACATTAGAGCTCATTTATTAAAACAACAACAACAACAACGACAACAAAATAGTAGGGTGTTACTAATCTATCATTTCTGGCAAAGATATCCATGACAGACAGGCCCACCCTTTAACCAATGGAATGGAAATACAAACGACACAAAAAGTCAACTTCATCCGTGAGGTGCATCGGTGAGCAGAGACCAGAGAGAGAGAGAGGTGTGTATGGGCAATGTTAGGTGGCATTATCGTATCTCCCCCACCTAAACGGCATGGCGTATAGGCTGCTCACAGACACACGTATGTATATGTGAGTTTGGTTACAAAACCAGGTCAACTTTGTTCAGTGTTTATTTAATTTAATTTGATTTATATAAATACAAAAAGAAATTGAACGCAAATATGATTAGTTTGAACAATGATTGAAGACTTTGAAAAGAAAGAGCAACAGAAAAAACAAAAACAACAACACTCTTACCTTTTATAATATTTTTGAGACTGGCAGTGCTGTAATTTTGTCCAGAGAGATTGTTTTACAGTTCGACAGTAAGAAGATAAATCTGAAATAGACATGAAAAGTTTTTAAGTTAAATACAAAGCACATTTTTTTGAAATTAGACACATTTGAACTAAAACAAAGTACAAAGTAAGCTAGGTAAATAGGTTTTAGGTTTGGAAATTTGGTCAAACTGAACAGTACCAAGTAAGCTTTATAAAATTGTGTGTTGGATTTGGAAATTTAGTCAAACTGAACAGTACAGAGTAAGCTTTATAAAATATGTATGTGTTACATTTGGAAATTTGTTAAAACTCAACAATTTCTTTAACGGATTTTTAAATATTTCAACGAAATTGATTTTACGAAATTTTTGCCTTCGAAGAAAATCTCCAATTACACCGTGTTACACACATTCTGTCCTATGAACCAAATTTACTTTTTCGGAAAGGGGGTAAAAAATAAAGATACACGTGTATCGGCGGTTCATATACATGTCAGAATGTTTTTTTTTTAAATTTGAAGTATGAAGCTCGTCGTGGCCTGTGTGAAAGCCTTTGGACCGATTTTTAACCCTTTTTCAGTGATCCAATCGAGCTGATTTTTTGCAGGCAGACTCGTGGAAATGTCTGTATCTCGTCAATTTTTTTAAAAAATAGATTTTTATCAATTCTTATATTTTCCTAATTTTTTTTTTAAATGGTTATCGTTTTTTTAAGGTTTCAGTTCAAAAAACATTTTTTTTTTCGTAACGCTTAAGTAGTTTAAAAATTTGGAGTCTCTTCAGGTTATGCTAAGAAAAGTGAAAAAAATATTTTTTTTTTCAAAAATAATAAAAATTGGGGAAAATCTGAGAGTTGATAAAAATTGTTTTTAAAAAATTTGACGTGATACAGACATTTCCACGAGTCTGCCTGCAAAAAATCAGCTCGATTGGATCACTGAAAACGGGTTAAAAATCGGTCCAAAGGCTTTCACAGAATTTTTTTGTGATACTTTGGGATACGGTCATGCATTACATTGTCTGGGCTGTGCTCTGCTAGGTTTTGTATTCCCCTTTCATAAAACAATTATGAAGGATTTGTAAACTAATCCACCCCCTTCTCCGAACCGATCTTATACTCTTTCCGTTACATTAAGGCAAAGTAAACTTATTAACATTTTAATTATTTTCTAAGAAATAATCACAACGGAAACAGGCGCAGGCATCGGCAACGTTACTCTTTTACTTGTTTTGTGTCCCCCTCCCCCAAGCAAAAAACCAATGGCATCTCCAAGTTTTCAGTTTCAATTTCTCGTGTTTCAATAACACTCTCGCTACGACTTAATGAAGAAGTATCGTTTTTTTTTTGGTTCTTTCTTTCTTTTGGAAAAGTATTCTTTCACACATACAGATACACGCGAGCAAAGCGCTACTAAAACGTTTAGGACATATTAAATTGTATTTTGTTGTTGTTGTTGTTGTTGGCTTCCAACATACACAGCCAACGCATAACATATGGCATTAAGATAGGAAATTGTTACCCCTTCTTGTTCTTCTGTTCGGTCTTCTCGATTTTCGCTACGGTTTAATACTTTGCGCTCGTTCTGTACAATTGTGTGTACAGGCGAAGTACTTAACACCCGTCACCGAGGAGCGAGGGGGGTGTGGTGTATTAAGGATGGTGTTTGAGATGAGAGTGTCATCGCGTTCTGACAGTCTTCAGAATCTGGTTGAGTTTTACATGAAGGCCAGAACAATGGGCTGCCATAATCTAGTAAACCAACGAAATCAACTTGGTACGCCTAGAGATCCAATTTCAGAATTAGCTCTTTTGGCCAATCCTCTTCCTAACAACTCTGCTACTGCTTGGGTGGTACCACAGACAATCCCAACTCTCTCTGAGATGTAAACCCTGAAATCAAACCCTTTAATCATTGGAAATGTCTGTTAGCGATGACCGACTGTAGACTTTCTTAGTGGTTAAAGTTTTAAGTGATAAACCACAGCCACCACGAAACTCTCCAAAGCCATTCGCCGGCTTCTAATGGCCTTTGAAACAGAAGGTCCCGGTCGGTGCGTATACACACCCCACAGATTTGAGAGGAGTTCCTCGTCTGCTCCCTCATAGAATGCTAGGGGAAATGCGTTCCTAAGTTTTGAAGACACTCGAATAGAATAGACAGAGGGATAGGTCTATTCAATTCGAGTGTCATTGTGTCTTATACGCAAAAAATCAATGAAAACGATTCTTCAATAGTTCTGCATCAAATTACTGAATAAATTCATTGGCTTGATGAATAAATTCTTTGATTTGCAGTACATATTTTGTATTGCCTTTTAATAACAACAACAACATTTTGTTGCACACATTTTGTTATGCATGTGTTTGTTTTGGCTTTACAGCTTCAATTTGCGCTACTAAGAAGTAATTCTCGTTTAAGCGATAAGAACCATTGCTTATATAATACCAATAGTTGTACAGGGTTCGCCAAACAATTTTTTTTTTTGAAAATTCTATAAAAGAAATCTACTGGATATTTTCTCAAATTTATTTTTTTATTTGAAATTAAAATCCTTTCGGTTAATAATGGAAAATAATTTCATTCAAATGGCTGCCTCGGCTGGCCATGCGGTAGCCTAACGACATCAGCTCTCATCATAGTATGAAATTCTTTCAAAAAAACATTTTTATTTGAAAAATATTTTTTTTTTCGGAATTTTTTGCAAAATTCGTTTTTTTTTTTAAATTTTTTTTTGAAAAATAGAAAATTTTCATTTTATTTGGAAATTTCTTAAAAATATTTTTTTTTAATTTTTTTTTTTGGAAATTTTTGAAAAGTAGAAATTTTTTTTTGATAGAAATTATAATTGATGTATTAATTTGATCAATTTGATGTACAATGTTCTTTAAATTAATGTACAGAAATTAATGAAAAGTTCTACATCAAATGATGCCCAAATTCATCAAATAAAAAAAAATCAAGAAAATTCTGGCATTTCCTTTACACTCATTTGTTTTCAGTGTAATATATTAATTGTTTAAATTAATATTGTAATTCATTCAATAAATTTTTTAATTGACTTAAAAACAAAAATATTCACTGGCTACATGAACAGGGATTTCAATTCAAAAATTAGTCACCTCAATTTAAAACTTAATAATTTCCAGCCAGTGTAAGTGTTCATTTAATATATAAATTATTTAAATTCATTCAATTAATTTTTTAATTGACTTAAAAATGTTTTCTCTGTATCATGTTTCAATTCTCTATTTACTGTGTCACTTGTTCTGTATTACTTTCATTAAGACAAATATTGTCCTTCGGTAAATATTTTCATTTCGTTGTTTCATCTTTTCATCGGTCTTTCTGGTAATTAACATACCTTCCTCTCAGCAATTATTTGATATTTAAGTAAAATACGTTTTACTGCAGAACAATTTCTGTGTGCGTTGTTTGATGGAAAATGCTGTTGGTTTTTTTTCCAGTGAGGGCTGGGGGGGGGGGACTTGGTACACATTGGAAGCACACGGCATAACCAGTGGGTGGCTGCCAGTGTATGAGTGTATGTGTATGTGACAACAGTTGCTGATGTCGCTCAAACTGTTACATATTTAATATCACACAGAGATTACTCTGCGTACATCATAAACTAAGTAGTACGTATGTCAGTCTTCAGTCTGTATGTATGTAAAAAGATGTGTGCAAATGTAAATGTATGCAGGGAGGATATGTACTCGCATGAGAAACGCCAACGCAGCAGTCTCGAGGAATACCCCCACACACATTGACACTCATTTACTTTGCTGTACAAGTAAATATCTCTGTATGTTTGCATGTGTGTGAGGATCTCATTGGAGTTCTCCCGTTAAGTTTTTAATATTCAAAGTAATTTGCTGGGTTTTTGCTTGGTGCGTTTTTTGTTGTACTTTATTTTATTTTACCCTACCGCTGTTTGGCTCCTTTGCCTTTGCCAACCCTCCTCTGTCAGTCCGTTCATAGAGAGCGTTTGTTAAACTTACCCTTAGGCGTAATGAGATGTTCAACGATGATGACGATGCAAATGCTCAAAGAGTTGCGAATCAGTTCGAGCGAGGGGAGGCAACAACAACAACAACAAACAATTCGTTGAGTGTATTTTGTTGTTGGTATGGCTGAAGGCCATGGATGTTGAGGCTGCTGCTGCGGTTATGTTGTGTTCTGGTTCCTTTTTGTTTCTTTCTTTCTTTTTGAAAAACATTATAGGGGCGTGGTTGCATTGAAATGAGACAAGACCGAAAAGAAAATGAAGACGATTATAACTTCATCTCGCAACATAAAGAACCGATAGAGTGAGCACAATTGGTGTGGGATTTTTTTTTACTATGGGGGCAAAACAAATAGGTCCAGCTGAAACCATTGGGGGTATATAAGAAAAGTGTTGACAGTTGTCAATTTATATTTTATTTTATTTTATTTATATATTATATTTTATATTTTATATTTTATATTTTATATTTTATATTTTATATTTTATATTTTATATTTTATATTTTATATTTTATATTTTATATTTTATATTTTATATTTTATATTTTATATTTTATATTTTATATTTTATATTTTATATTTTATATTTTATATTTTATATTTTATATTTTATATTTTATATTTTATATTTTATATTTTATATTTTATATTTTATATTTTATATTTTATATTTTATATTTTATATTTTATATTTTATATTTTATATTTTATATTTTATATTTTATATTTTATATTTTATATTTTATATTTTATATTTTATATTTTATATTTTATATTTTATATTTTATATTTTATATTTTATATTTTATATTTTATATTTTATATTTTATATTTTATATTTTATATTTTATATTTTATATTTTATATTTTATATTTTATATTTTATATTTTATATTTTATATTTTATATTTTATATTTTATATTTTATATTTTATATTTTATATTTTATATTTTATATTTTATATTTTATATTTTATATTTTATATTTTATATTTTATATTTTATATTTTATATTTTATATTTTATATTTTATATTTTATATTTTATATTTTATATTTTATATTTTATATTTTATATTTTATATTTTATATTTTATATTTTATATTTTATATTTTATATTTTATATTTTATATTTTATATTTTATATTTTATATTTTATATTTTATATTTTATATTTTATATTTTATATTTTATATTTTATATTTTATATTTTATATTTTATATTTTATATTTTATATTTTATATTTTATATTTTATATTTTATATTTTATATTTTATATTTTATATTTTATATTTTATATTTTATATTTTATATTTTATATTTTATATTTTATATTTTATATTTTATATTTTATATTTTATATTTTATATTTTATATTTTATATTTTATATTTTATATTTTATATTTTATATTTTATATTTTATATTTTATATTTTATATTTTATATTTTATATTTTATATTTTATATTTTATATTTTATATTTTATATTTTATATTTTATATTTTATATTTTATATTTTATATTTTATATTTTATATTTTATATTTTATATTTTATATTTTATATTTTATATTTTATATTTTATATTTTATATTTTATATTTTATATTTTATATTTTATATTTTATATTTTATATTTTATATTTTATATTTTATATTTTATATTTTATATTTTATATTTTATATTTTATATTTTATATTTTATATTTTATATTTTATATTTTATATTTTATATTTTATATTTTATATTTTATATTTTATATTTTATATTTTATATTTTATATTTTATATTTTATATTTTATATTTTATATTTTATATTTTATATTTTATATTTTATATTTTATATTTTATATTTTATATTTTATATTTTATATTTTATATTTTATATTTTATATTTTATATTTTATATTTTATATTTTATATTTTATATTTTATATTTTATATTTTATATTTTATATTTTATATTTTATATTTTATATTTTATATTTTATATTTTATATTTTATATTTTATATTTTATATTTTATATTTTATATTTTATATTTTATATTTTATATTTTATATTTTATATTTTATATTTTATATTTTATATTTTATATTTTATATTTTATATTTTATATTTTATATTTTATATTTTATATTTTATATTTTATATTTTATATTTTATATTTTATATTTTATATTTTATATTTTATATTTTATATTTTATATTTTATATTTTATATTTTATATTTTATATTTTATATTTTATATTTTATATTTTATATTTTATATTTTATATTTTATATTTTATATTTTATATTTTATATTTTATATTTTATATTTTATATTTTATATTTTATATTTTATATTTTATATTTTATATTTTATATTTTATATTTTATATTTTATATTTTATATTTTATATTTTATATTTTATATTTTATATTTTATATTTTATATTTTATATTTTATATTTTATATTTTATATTTTATATTTTATATTTTATATTTTATATTTTATATTTTATATTTTATATTTTATATTTTATATTTTATATTTTATATTTTATATTTTATATTTTATATTTTATATTTTATATTTTATATTTTATATTTTATATTTTATATTTTATATTTTATATTTTATATTTTATATTTTATATTTTATATTTTATATTTTATATTTTATATTTTATATTTTATATTTTATATTTTATATTTTATATTTTATATTTTATATTTTATATTTTATATTTTATATTTTATATTTTATATTTTATATTTTATATTTTATATTTTATATTTTATATTTTATATTTTATATTTTATATTTTATATTTTATATTTTATATTTTATATTTTATATTTTATATTTTATATTTTATATTTTATATTTTATATTTTATATTTTATATTTTATATTTTATATTTTATATTTTATATTTTATATTTTATATTTTATATTTTATATTTTATATTTTATATTTTATATTTTATATTTTATATTTTATATTTTATATTTTATATTTTATATTTTATATTTTATATTTTATATTTTATATTTTATATTTTATATTTTATATTTTATATTTTATATTTTATATTTTATATTTTATATTTTATATTTTATATTTTATATTTTATATTTTATATTTTATATTTTATATTTTATATTTTATATTTTATATTTTATATTTTATATTTTATATTTTATATTTTATATTTTATATTTTATATTTTATATTTTATATTTTATATTTTATATTTTATATTTTATATTTTATATTTTATATTTTATATTTTATATTTTATATTTTATATTTTATATTTTATATTTTATATTTTATATTTTATATTTTATATTTTATATTTTATATTTTATATTTTATATTTTATATTTTATATTTTATATTTTATATTTTATATTTTATATTTTATATTTTATATTTTATATTTTATATTTTATATTTTATATTTTATATTTTATATTTTATATTTTATATTTTATATTTTATATTTTATATTTTATATTTTATATTTTATATTTTATATTTTATATTTTATATTTTATATTTTATATTTTATATTTTATATTTTATATTTTATATTTTATATTTTATATTTTATATTTTATATTTTATATTTTATATTTTATATTTTATATTTTATATTTTATATTTTATATTTTATATTTTATATTTTATATTTTATATTTTATATTTTATATTTTATATTTTATATTTTATATTTTATATTTTATATTTTATATTTTATATTTTATATTTTATATTTTATATTTTATATTTTATATTTTATATTTTATATTTTATATTTTATATTTTATATTTTATATTTTATATTTTATATTTTATATTTTATATTTTATATTTTATATTTTATATTTTATATTTTATATTTTATATTTTATATTTTATATTTTATATTTTATATTTTATATTTTATATTTTATATTTTATATTTTATATTTTATATTTTATATTTTATATTTTATATTTTATATTTTATATTTTATATTTTATATTTTATATTTTATATTTTATATTTTATATTTTATATTTTATATTTTATATTTTATATTTTATATTTTATATTTTATATTTTATATTTTATATTTTATATTTTATATTTTATATTTTATATTTTATATTTTATATTTTATATTTTATATTTTATATTTTATATTTTATATTTTATATTTTATATTTTATATTTTATATTTTATATTTTATATTTTATATTTTATATTTTATATTTTATATTTTATATTTTATATTTTATATTTTATATTTTATATTTTATATTTTATATTTTATATTTTATATTTTATATTTTATATTTTATATTTTATATTTTATATTTTATATTTTATATTTTATATTTTATATTTTATATTTTATATTTTATATTTTATATTTTATATTTTATATTTTATATTTTATATTTTATATTTTATATTTTATATTTTATATTTTATATTTTATATTTTATATTTTATATTTTATATTTTATATTTTATATTTTATATTTTATATTTTATATTTTATATTTTATATTTTATATTTTATATTTTATATTTTATATTTTATATTTTATATTTTATATTTTATATTTTATATTTTATATTTTATATTTTATATTTTATATTTTATATTTTATATTTTATATTTTATATTTTATATTTTATATTTTATATTTTATATTTTATATTTTATATTTTATATTTTATATTTTATATTTTATATTTTATATTTTATATTTTATATTTTATATTTTATATTTTATATTTTATATTTTATATTTTATATTTTATATTTTATATTTTATATTTTATATTTTATATTTTATATTTTATATTTTATATTTTATATTTTATATTTTATATTTTATATTTTATATTTTATATTTTATATTTTATATTTTATATTTTATATTTTATATTTTATATTTTATATTTTATATTTTATATTTTATATTTTATATTTTATATTTTATATTTTATATTTTATATTTTATATTTTATATTTTATATTTTATATTTTATATTTTATATTTTATATTTTATATTTTATATTTTATATTTTATATTTTATATTTTATATTTTATATTTTATATTTTATATTTTATATTTTATATTTTATATTTTATATTTTATATTTTATATTTTATATTTTATATTTTATATTTTATATTTTATATTTTATATTTTATATTTTATATTTTATATTTTATATTTTATATTTTATATTTTATATTTTATATTTTATATTTTATATTTTATATTTTATATTTTATATTTTATATTTTATATTTTATATTTTATATTTTATATTTTATATTTTATATTTTATATTTTATATTTTATATTTTATATTTTATATTTTATATTTTATATTTTATATTTTATATTTTATATTTTATATTTTATATTTTATATTTTATATTTTATATTTTATATTTTATATTTTATATTTTATATTTTATATTTTATATTTTATATTTTATATTTTATATTTTATATTTTATATTTTATATTTTATATTTTATATTTTATATTTTATATTTTATATTTTATATTTTATATTTTATATTTTATATTTTATATTTTATATTTTATATTTTATATTTTATATTTTATATTTTATATTTTATATTTTATATTTTATATTTTATATTTTATATTTTATATTTTATATTTTATATTTTATATTTTATATTTTATATTTTATATTTTATATTTTATATTTTATATTTTATATTTTATATTTTATATTTTATATTTTATATTTTATATTTTATATTTTATATTTTATATTTTATATTTTATATTTTATATTTTATATTTTATATTTTATATTTTATATTTTATATTTTATATTTTATATTTTATATTTTATATTTTATATTTTATATTTTACATTTTATATTTTATATTTTATATTTTATATTTTATATTTTATATTTTATATTTTATATTTTATATTTTATATTTTATATTTTATATTTTATATTTTATATTTTATATTTTATATTTTATATTTTATATTTTATATTTTACATTTTATATTTTATATTTTATATTTTATATTTTATATTTTATATTTTATATTTTATATTTTATATTTTATATTTTATATTTTATATTTTATATTTTACATTTTATATTTTATATTTTTTTTCTTTGGGTATGATTCGTAGACTACACTTTTCTCAATCGTTACGATTATTTTGCCTACCGCTTCGTTGAATACTCCAACTCTCTTACGGTGGACCAACTTCTGGCATTCATGCCACAATAGCCTTCACCATGAATGCTTATACATTTGTTTTTTTACTTAAATTCCCCTTCTCCCCTTGATTGAGGTTGTTTGCCTTTCCACCGAAATGTTTGAAATGTTTTCATCCCGGTGTATTTTATCGCCAAGACCAAAATATGATGGTGCTAATTAATACCGAGACCCGCGCGTACGCCTTCATTTTGTAATTTATTTTCACCAAACATCGCACGACAACAATGTGACACTTGCATCTGTTACAAATTTAATATCATACACAGACATACATAAAATTAGCGTTCTACTGCCCGTCCTCCAGCCTGTCTGTCTTCTGTCCCCTCTCATTATAGACCTCTTTTTTCCCACCCAATGCCGAAATGTTGGTTTGTTTAGATGACGGAGAACGGAACGGGCGGACACACGAACGGGGAATCTCTCACAATGTTTGATGTTTGGATGTCACATGGAAATAGAAACAGCGAAAAGTGCGGCAACCGAAGACCGATGCTTGGTAGGATGAGATGAGCACATGCTGCTCTAAAGATAAACAACAGCAAAGGCAAACAAAGACAAAGACACAAAGCGTGTTAAGTAAAGTGAAAAATAATAATAATGACAGACAGACAGAGAGAAGGACGGTGGCATGGCGGGATGGGAGGAAAACTCAGTTATATGGCGAGACAGACAGACAGCACAAGCAACGCCAACCGATCAGACTTTAGCATTTTGAAAATAATCTTTTTTAACATCAAGAACTGAGCCGCATGGTCTGCCTGATGTTAATACTGAATTCAGGCTACCTACCCACTCACACACACACTCATTCACTCAGCCAAATAGACTCCAGTTTCAAAAATCTCTTAAAATCACCAGGCTCCGGCCATTGTGCGTCGTCCTACATACGTTTTCAACCACCAACACTTGGTAATTTTGTCATTAGGATGGTGTTGTTTTTTTTTTTTTTTTTTTGAAAAAAAAAAAATGGAACCTTGTGTTCCAATATCTCAAACATATGTCCGCCCATCTACGGTTACTTCACTTCCTACGGATTTCAATGTTCTCTTTTTGCTTGCTGCTCTTTCGCTGTAATCTTCCTTTGTCTCGTTGCCCGGTGAAGCGGAAAATGTAATCTAAGGAAAAACATCCGTTTATAGGAGTTTTCTTCTACAGATCGATCTACACAAATAGATTTCCTTTGAAGCGGCAATCTTGTTGGGGGGATCTTAACATATCCATTGTTTCAAAAGGTGATCGAAAAAGGGAAATATTCAAAACATGTTCTTTTCGGAGAATACGAAATTTACACACACACATATGAGAAGAATATTGATTTGGTATTGAGCCGATGAATGAAAGTGTTGTGTGTGTCTGAACTTGTTAATGAGCACTTGGGCCAAAAGGGGTTAACAAGGGATGGGCTTTTCAAAGTGACACTTCAAAAGGAAATGAGGACAACAGTTTAGGCATGTGTTTGGAATGAAGTCCAGTGTACTCTCTTCTCATAAGCGGACACCTAAGGGACTGAGACTTTTGTCCGCTTAGGAGAGAAGTACACAAGAGGACTAAAGCGGATTGGTATCGAAAAAAGTGTAGGAGAGAGTACAGTGTCGGATCATGTCTCTGGATATTTTTGTAAACATCCTGTAGAATATTTGTTTGAAGACAACATTCCATGAGGGAAGAAATGGGGATCATGTCTCCGGTAATCGCAATGAACTACTAAAATTCTATGAGGGAAGAAATGGGGAACATTCTATGAGGGAAGAAATGGGGATCATGTATCCGGCAATCGCAATGAACTTCTAACATTCTATGAGGGAAGAAATGGGGAACATTCTATGAGGGAAGAAATGGGGATCATGACTCCAGCAATCGCAATGAACTTCTAACATTCTATGAGGGAAGAAATTGGGAACATTCCATGAGGGAAGAAACGGGGATCATGTCTCCGGTAATCGCAATGAACTACTAACGTTCTATGAGGGAAGAAATGGCGATCATGGCTCCGGATATTATTGTACCCGTCCTGAAGGATATTTGTTTGAAGACAACATCCTCATTCAATTTAGTTTTCTGTCATATTTCTGACCATCGATGTAAGAGCTAAATGCGGAAAAGTCTTTAAAACCGAACAAGGCGTTGGAATGTCAAAATTGAATGCCGACTTCCCTTTCGATTATCAAGTTATGACAGAGTCTCACAAAGATTTATGGATTTCCCATTTAGCCCTCATATGGCCCCAAACCATTGACTGCGACTGTTATAAGCCAATGTCTATAAAATATTTATAAACAGCTTTATTACATTTCATGCCATAAATATTTCGCCGAAATTTCTCCATTAACCATCAACGCCATTAAGAGGCATTTAAGCGTAAAAGTATTTCCCAACAACCTGTCTTCAAATAATAATAACCAGCCCCACCCCCCAGAGTCCTCCTGATCCTCAAGCATCTTTGTGACGTATTTAACTGTTGTGAATTGGACGCCCTCATTGGATTTCGATTGTCTGGCAATGAATGAAACCATAAAATTCGAAGGTAATCAGCGAAAACTCCATGTAATGAAATATATTTACATTTCACTTAAACGTGATTGCCATTGTCAGCCGAAACAAGCGATGAAATGAAGAAATCATTTCATTTCGCCTAATCTCCATCTCCGATAAGTTTATTGTTCCGTAATTGTGGAACTGGGGAAGGGCGGGTATTATTTGCGAATGAATGGAAAATAAAGTTTTTTTTTTTTGCGTTTTGATTTCTTTTCGTTTTTTTTAAACCGATTATGATTTTTTTTTCGAGTGTTGTTTTACTTTTGTTTTATGCTTGTGTGGTGCATGTGTGTGTGTGCGATACATCGGAGATGTGATGTTGATGCCTGATGTGTGGTTTATCTGTCCGTCTGACAATCGCAAATTAAATTATCGCCTATAAAAAATCATTCTTGACACGTTATAAAACGTTTTCGATTCGTATGTTTATTGCTCATTCTCAAAACTGTTTTAGTTCTCTTAAAGTTGTCTTGCCGTTGTCGTTGGGGGCGCAACACACACACACACACACACTGAGACGCCAATCTAAAGTTTACTTTTGTTGTATTTTTCATTCTCGTCTGTTGTTTTATATCAAATGATTGATTGATTTATGGATTCTCTTTTGTATGCGGCTCAGGCCATGCACACCAAATTTATAAAGTTTTTCTGTTTTCTCGCTGAAACGCAAGAAAACAAAAACAATCATTTCAAAAGGGAACTTTAAGTCTGTTTATTGTTTATTTGTGTGTTTCTTACGAAATGTGTTAAGACTTTGCACAGACTTTTTTTCGTATTAGGGTTTGAGACAGGACCCAAAAAAAAAAAAATATTGGTGAATTTTTTTCTCCTCACAAACATTTCCAAAATGGGCTAATGAGGCTTACTCACGAGCTTTCCTTTGGTAACCGCGTTTTTTTTTTTTTTTTGGGAACATAACTCAAATTTGAAATATTCCACCGCCTCAAAGTTTAACATCAGTATAAATTAATGGCTTAGCAGGGACTGGGCGGACAGGAAAACTATTGAGTCTCCGATTAGTGAGTCTCGCATTGGCCTTAAAGTTTGCACATCAAAAGGTGCGCCGGTAGGGTTGCCATATGCCCTCAATTCGCCTGATTTGTTCAGTTTTTTTTGTCCAGGAATTACATGTAAATGTGATTGGATGTAATCATAAGGTCACGACCTCAATCGAAATCGCATATTATTTGCCGATTGTCGATCGCATGCTTTCTAACAGGTGAACGCATATTTTTTACTTTGAATTTTTCTTATACACTCATACAATTTAATATGATCACAAAACAAAAACAATTTTAGTAAAGACGTGTATTTAAAAAATGTTTAATGTTCTTGGCTCACAAGTTTGTCTTTGTTGTCTACAATTTGATAAAGTGGTAGAAGGTGTGAAGTGTATGACGATTATTGTTGACGATTTGCAAATCGCATGTGATCTCAGGACATGGGCGATAGCCTTTGATGATGTTCAAGTAGAGCCCGCCAAAAATTCACTTTTATTTCTGTTTGTATTAAATGAAAAATTCCATGAAAACCCATAAATTTTAAAGAATTTAAATCTTTCCCGCGAAATAGGAATGAATATTTTGTTTTGGTGCAATCTCACCTAAATATCTATGGACGATAGTTATTAAATAGAAAACTATCTGCACATGATTTCTATGTCGGGATTTTTTTTTTTGTTTTGTGTTTGTGTGTGTGAAACCATCACTGTCTGTGCCATACGGTGATGATGCAATTTCAACATCGCTTTCTAAAATAACAACAATAAAATGTATGTGATTTTAATTCCCATGAAATCCTTAAATTTCCAACACCAGCCATATGAATTTTGACGGACGGTGACTATGTGATGGGTGGCGTGGGGGGTGGTGATACATTTTATATAGACGATAAAATCGAACAACTCATTTGTTTGGCGATATTTCAGTGGCCACTGTCATATGTGTGAAATACGAAACCCAAAAAAAAAAACAGAAAATATCATTCGTTTGAAAACTTCAAAAACATTTACAATTACACAATCGGTCAAAATATGATAAAAGGAATTTTTATTTCAGCGCACAAATATCATTCAATGGAAAATTTATATCATAGAAATGGTGAAATTCATGTGTGTATTTTTGGCGACAGATAGGCATTTGTGATACGTTTGAATGGCAAAGGATTTAATGTTTTTATTTTCAATACATTGGTAAATCGTATAAGTTTTTTTTTCGTTTTTTTGGCAAACTGTAATATCAGCCTCACAAAGTTTGTGTTAATGGACTACAGAAGTTTTAATATCACATTAGTTCGCTTTGTTATCGTTATTTCGGCCAAAGGCAGTTATCGGCTTTCAGTTTTGAATTTAAATCATTTATTTAAATTAAGATACTTCTTTTTTAAATAATTTTTATTAATTATGTTGGATTTTATTTGGCCAAGTTTGTTTTTTTCTTTTATATTTTGTTTATTAGTTCCCAATATTTCGGTTGCCTTAGTCAAAATCATTGTAATATATGCTAAATTTGCCAATATCCTAAATTACATTATTCCGAATATTAAGTCTAATTTTCTCTGTTTTTTATCACAACTTTGCCATATTCAATTATTTGATTTGTTATGAAACTAAAATAAAAGCTAAATCCTACTAATTGTCCCATAAAAAAACTATGCTCATGAGCAAACTCACGAATGAGAATTAATCTCCAGCGAGTGTATTTAATCTCACATGAGTTATAAATGATATTCATGAGTGAGAACATTTTACATCACGAGAAAAAGAAATTATCTTTGGAAAAAATCGCTCTATCTCGTTGAAGTAATGTGAAATGTGAACAGCACATTTCATTTTAAAGATAATTTGTATTTTCTCATTTTGGTATTTCCTTTCTTTGGGAAGAAAGTAATGAAACGTGAACTCTCCATACTCTATCTTTTACATACTAAAAACTAATATCTATCGTTTATGAGAAGTTTTGTTTTCTCAGTTCTTAGCCTTTCCCTAAGAAGAGAGTAACAAATTAAAAAAAAAAAAAACTATGCTCTTGAGCAAACTCACTAATGAGAATTAATCTCCAGCGAGTGTATTTAATCTCTCATGAGTTATAAATGATATTCAGGAGTGAGAACATTTTACATCACGAGAAAAAGAAATTATCTTGGGAAAAAATCGCTCTATCTCGTTGAAGTAATGTGAAATATAAACATCTCATTTTATTTGAAAGAGAATTTGTATTTTCTCATTTTGGTATTTCTTTTCGTTGGGAAGAAAGTAATGAAACATAAACGGAGAGTGAAACTGATCCATAAAAAAAAACCTAAAGTGCGAAAATATCTTATCCATAATTCCATTGTATTTTGCCACTTTTGTTCCTGTTTCTTCATCTTGTATCGGCATGAACTTTGGTCACACTTTCATTTGTTTTCTGAATGTTGAATTAATGAATCATTTTCATCAACATGGCCATTGCCATCGCCGTCAGTCAATCATTCAACCACAGAACACGCACCATGTGTGCAATAATCCATTGCCCTCTCAACGGGCAGGGGTGTAAACACACACAGAATATAAGCAAGCTTAAGCAAATATTTGTTTTTTTCCGTTCCGGTCGTGTTTACAAAAGTGTTACATTTGCCCAAGCGGGAACGACGATGTCGGCGACGACCCACTCATCTTTGCTCGAGGCTGTAGGACACTTGTAAAAATAATCATTATCAAAAAATGAAAAAACTGAGGCAAAACCACATGAAACACCAAAATGATGTCTACCGAAGAAGGAGGAGGAGGAGGACAGAAAAGGCGAATGAATGTCTCAACATATGGTCAAGTGGTTTCGACGAATGCACGAGCGATTTAAGGTCCAAGCATAATTTCCAAGGGAGAAAAATTCAAATTTCTCTTTAAATGCATGTGTTTGTAGAGAGTTTTGAAAAATCCCAGCATCAATCGAAACGATATTTCAACACTTGGACAAATCGCAAGGAGTTTCTTCACATCTTTGAAGAATTCGAAAGAGGGGGGGTGGGGCGAATTTAAGGAGGCATGTTGCAAAGATGCCTCGTTACACATCAAGCAATATGTTTCTATAAATATGCAACAATAAATAAACCATGGCCAAGAAGCCGAGTTTCCCCTCAAAATAACATGTGCATTGTAAACAGCCATAAGGGTTAAAGTCATCACAAAATTGAACATTTTTCGAAGGAGTTCATGGAGGAAACGTATTGTGATTTGCAGATTTAAGAATTCTTAGGAAATGCCGGCTAGAGGTGGATAATCTGAAAGTTTGAGAAAATTTAAAATTACTTTACTTTTTGTTCAAACAATTTTCAGAGTTCGATAATCTTAAAGGGGGGAGACGATTTTCGAGAAAATTGAAAATGACTTCACTTTTTGTTCAAACAATTTTCAGAGTTGGATAATCTTAAAGGGGGGGAGACAATTTTCGAGAATATTGAAAATGACTTTACTTTTTGTTCAAACAATTTTCAGGCTTGATTTGTTCTTCACTCTTTCCACTGTGACTAAGAATTCCCCCCCCATTTGGTAATGAGGGGAATTTTGCAACCACAAAAAACGTTTTTTTTTTTGTAAAAAATCAACTCTTCATGAAATCTACAGCCATCGACAATAGTCGCGAATATGAAACAGCAAAATTATTTGTCAAAAACTCACAAACATGCTCGTATTGTGTTTTTTTTTTCATTCGCCGGTTCTCTCCCCACCCTCAGGGCAATGCCTAGAGACCGAGGGACTCCCGTGAAAATGAAACGAATTTCAGTCACGTTTTAAATGTTTCATGTTATTTTTGGTTTCACTTTGTCTTCGGCGTACTGGCGGCGGCGGCGGCGTCGGTGTCGGTGTGTGTTGTAGGTTTCATTGTCTTCTAGATGGCGTTAAGTAATAAAACAATATACAATTTTTTTTTTATTGTTTATCTGTGTGTGTGTTTTGCAACAATGTCTTAACAGTTTTTCTGTCCTTTTTCGTTTATTGCTCCATATTTCTTTTGTAGTCGCGTCTCTCCATTTGTCTTTATTCAGCTACCACACAACAGTTTCAAATGTTAATAATATTATTTAGATTTTTTTTTTGTTGTCGCATGGCAGACATGACAACATCAAACGAACTTGTCACGTTCTAAAATTTTATGACATACCATTTTGTCGATACATTTCGTTTTCAATCAAAATATTGTGTATGTAATTTTTGTTTTTTTTTTTTTTGGTTGATAAACAACAAATGGTGGGAGATTTGTTCGAAATGCCACCATCACAGATGGGGGAAGATAGACAGACGAATGTAGTCCATGCCAGTCAGTCGGTTTTCGTAAGGCCCTGTGCTGAGCCGAGTTCACATAAACGCGCCAGGTTGACTTTTTCATGAGAGATATTCTCAGAATTCGTAAGAATGAAATTAATGTACAAATAAAATAACCAGGTTTTTTTAAATAGCCGGATTTTTGAAAAAACCGGTTTTACCACTGGCCATAAATTTCTGGATTTTCCACTTTGATTTAGATTTAAATTCATTTTTTTTTATTTATTTAGGTTAGGTTGAAACGGAGGATCGGTCATGTACGAATGACCGTCTCATGTCGTTGACATATTTGTTTATTTACTCTAAACTTTATTTAAAACAAATCGTAAACTATCACTGGTTTATACGTCCATTCATCTCCCCACTATAAGGCCTATCCCAATCACTCCGTCCCTCCGTCCCTCCGTCCTTCCCTCTTTGCATTCATTCCGGCAGAGAGACATTCAATTGAGAAATTGTGACAATTTCACATTTGTCACTTGTTTTCCATTTCTTGTTCAGTGTTATTTATTTAAATAATGTTCTGACAAAACAAACGTATAACTCCGGCCAGACCGCCCGCCTTTTCCTGGCCCTATGAGCTACAATTGTCGCCCGCACATGAGTAAGTGGCGCTAGGTTGATGTGACGGCCGGAGACTTGTTCTGTTATGCAAATGAAAATGTTGAATATATTTAGGTTTTATTGTTATCAGCCAGAATTGTGCTTTGGTTTGTTGGAGGGGTGAGTGAGTGATGACAAAAAGATTTGAGGACATATTTTTGGTAAAGTTGTGATGTTTAGAACATTTCAAACAAATTTAACAACCAATGATTGTGTTTTAGGTCGAAATGAGGATTTTGTAATAAATTATGTAAGGGATTCAGTTGTGTTTTTTTAATAATAAAAACAATATATTTAAAATATGTTTTATCTATATTTTTTTTTTGGAAAATATTGAAAATATTTTTTTAATTAAAGACAACAGGAAAAAAAACTGTAATTATTTTTTGGAAAATATTTTATATTGATTTTTATCTGTTTTTTTTTATTTTTTTTTTTTTTGAAAATATTGGAAATATTTTTTTTCATTGAAGACAACAGAACATAAAGCTGTTAAACTATTTTGTTATATTTTTCATCTGTAATTTTTTTTTTTTTTGGAAAATATTTTTTATTGATTTAAATTTAAAAATAATTTTTTATGTAATTTTTTCTATTTTTTTTATAATAATTTTTTTTAAATATTAAAAATATTTTTATTATAGATTTAATCTGCAATGATTTTTTTTTTGAAAATATTTTTTATTGATTTAAATTTAAAAATATTTTTTATCTGTAATTTTTTTTTTGGAAAATATTAACATTTTTTTTTTGCAAAGTATTTTTTATTGATTTGAATTTAAAAATATTTTTTTTTTTTGGAAAATATTTTTTATTGGTTTAAATTTAAAAATATTTTTTATCTGTAATTTTTTTTGGAAAATATTTTTTATTGATTTAGATTTGAAAATATTTTTTATTGGTTTAAATTTAAAAATATTTTTTATCTGTAATTTTTTTTTTTTGGAAAATATAAAATTTTTTTTTTCAAAATATTTTTTATTGATTTAAATTTAAAAACATTTTTTATGTGTAATTTTTTTTTGGAAAATATTAAAAAATTTTTTTTTTGCAAAATATTTTTTATTATTGTAAATTTAACAAATTTTTTTTACGTGTAATTTTTGTGGAAAATATTGAAAATATTTTTTTTTTTTTTGGAAAATATTTTTGATTGGTTCAAATTTAAAAATATTTTTTATCCGTAGATTTCTTTTTTTTGGAAAATATTTTTTATTGATTTAAATTTAAAAATATTTTTTAAATTAAATTTTTGTGAAAAAAATGTTTTTTTTGTTTTGGAAAATATTTTTTGTTGGTTTAAATTTAAAAATATTTTTTATGTGTAATTTTTTTGGGAAAATATTGAAAATACTTTTTTTTATATTTTTTATCTGTGAGTATTTTTTTTTTTTTTGAAAATTGATTTAAAAGTATTTTTTTTTATTGAAGACAAAAGAAAAAAAGCTGTAAAAAGTTTTTTTTTTTTGGAAAATATTTTTTATTGCAAATTGAGTGCAATATTTTTATTATAATATTTCCTAAATTTTTAAAAAAAAAATATTACCCTTTTAATATATAATTTTAAAATGATTTCACTCAATCTTCAATAAAAAAAGATTAAACATTTGCCAAAAAAAAAAAAAAAAAATTGTGGATAATATTTTTAAAAATAAAAAATATTAAAAACCCTTTGAGGTGCCACAGACCGTTTTTTTTTTTTGTGAAAAAATTCGGGTTTTTGGGAATTTCAAGCAAAAGTTGGCCAGTAAACAGCATTTTCAAAGTCTTTGAGTCATCATTTGCAAAGAAAACTGTTCGAGCTTTAATTTGATGTAATCATAAGTCTGGTAATTTTCTTTGCAACAATTTCTATTTAAAAATTTAAAAAAAAAAATCTGAAAACAAACTATCGCACCAGGAGAGAGAAGAGCAATTATCTCTGGGCAAGTTGCCACAAAGTTGTCTTTTCGTTGAAATGGGCCCTAGAGAAGTTGAAAGATCACGTTTTTTTTTTATCGAAGACAAGTTGGAAGGTTACCTTTTTTATTGAAAAATTGTCTTCAGCGATGTAGCTCATTTTTTTTTTTGACTCAAAGGGCACATCAAATAAGCAGAATTGCCAAAGAGAAGCCAAATGATCTACTGCTCCTCTCTCATTGTAATTTATATTTGTTTAAATAAGACTTACTGTAAACATGTTCTCTCTTATTTCAAAATGTTGCCCAAGTACCTGAAAATAGCAAAAAAAAAAAAAAACATATTTGATTAGGTAAAGTAAACAACAAGTTATGAAAATAATATGCATATAAAAGCTTTTCAATAAGTTCCGAAACTTTTGGGACACAAGTCTACATTGAGATTAATCAGTGCCATTAATTTCTATTAATTAACAGATAAGTATCAACTTCCTTACGGTCACCAAAAAAAACAAAAAAAAAAAACAAAGTTAAGTGCCTAATGTAAGGCATTTAGAATAATTGTCTACTTTTAGGCTTCTAAAGCACAACATTAGCTAAACATTTTAATTATTAAAGCGCTGACCCATTCAGTATATCTGATAAGAGGCAACAACAACAATAACACAAAAAAGATAGACCAAATGAAATCACAAAATTTTAATGAACTAGAGAAATTTTATTATATCCCTCAAAGCCCCACTCTACTCTGACCCGGGTAATTTACAACAAATTATAACTGCAGTTCAAACTGAATCCACATCCAGGGCGGGTGGGGGAGAATATAAATACTAACTTCAATTATATTTTCGGTTTACTGAACAACTACATGCCTCATCCGCACAAAAAAAAAATACCAACAACAACGCATGTAGGCGAACCGCTTTTAACAAACAAACAAAAATTGTGTGGTCTCCTCTTAGGTCTTAATGCCAATTATTTTTAATGAATCCTGTTATTGTGGCAACCAACTGAGATGGCCAAAAAGTTAAATACGATTTCTGAAGATTATACTTAAAAAAATAACAAGGCAAGGCATGGCAGAAAGGCATTATGTTGGTGTCTCTACGGTTTAAGACAAATGTGTTGCCTAGTTTTAGGTGTTTTCCCCCGTTGGCATGTGTGGGAGAAACCTAAAATATTGTCTACTTTTGGGCTTAAAACACATATTGTACGGCTACTTCCGGTTATTATTTAGGTAATTTATCATTTCTAATGATACCATCCCATCACCGAACCCCTACCCCGCCACCTTCCCCCCCCCCCCCCATCAAGCAAACGACCAAAAAAAGGTAAATCGAAAAAATAACTATTATTGCCAGTGTGTGGGTAAATGATTCATGAGATTCATATGTTTTGGTAAAACGGGAGTAAGAGGAGCAATACACACACTCATACATATGTATATAGAAATTCATTGATTGTTTTAACACCAAAAACCCACCCATATGATAGACCGGGGGTCATAGCCAGCCAGGGGGTTGGGGGGAGACAAATCTAACCGAAACATTACAACTTTGCCAAAAAGAAGAGAGAGAGAGAGACGCAAGATATATGCACTACATTCATATAGGTATGTATTTATTTATGTGTATATAAACTGGGATAAAAACTAACTAGCCTTCTAAAGTAATAAAAATTGAGGGTTGCTGGCACACCGACATACAGACACGTACGTTCGGACGTATGTACTACACATACCAATACCTGACAATACATAGAAATGTCGTGTACGGCCGTAGACAAAAACATTCACATACATACAGCAACAACAACAAACATGGCTATGGTTAAAATGCTAAAAATATGCTACGGAAGGGAATATGCCTGGAGAAAACGAAGAAGACGAAGTAGAAGGAAAAAAAATACGAAATAACGACTTTTTACCGCTGGAGGGGAGATCAGACATTCCCAGTCGCCTCGCCAAACATAACAGCAAGTATGAGGAAAGACAAGGGGCAACATTGCACAGTGGTTGCCACGAACGTTACAATCAAAAGCACCAATTCGATCGGCCAAAAGCCTCTAACTTTTGTTGTAGCAGAACATTATGGAGTTGTGAAAAAAATTGGTTGCAGCCAAGGAGTTGGCGATTCTGTGAAGATCTTAACATTCAAAATCGAAGAGCGGAATATAGTTTAGAAATATTTATTTAGTTACAATCAAAAGCACCACATTGGTCCACTATCCAATTCGATCGGCCAAAAAGCCTCTAACTTTTGTTGTAGCAGAACATTATGGAGTTGTGAAAAAAATTGGTTGCAGCCAAGGAGTTGACGATTCTTTGAAGATCTTAACATTCAAAATCGAAGAGCGGAATATAGTTTAGAAATATTTCCAAAATTAATCACTTTTGGAATTTTTTTTAAATTTTAGGGGGCAAACATCCAATTCTATCGGCCAAAAAGCCTCTAACTTTTGTTGTAGCAGAACATTATGGAGTTGTGAAAAAAATTGGTTGCAGCCAAGGAGTTGACGATTCTGTGAAGGCCTTAACATTCAAAATCGAACAGCCGAATATAGTTTAGAAATATTTCCAAAGTTGATCAGTTTTGGAATTTTTTAAATTTTAGGGGGCAAACATCCAATTCGATCGTCCACAAGCCTGTAACATTTGTTGTAGCAGAACATTATGGAGTTGTGAAAAAAATTGGTTGCAGCCAAGGAGTTGGCGATTCTGTGAAGGCCTTAACATTCAAATTCGAACAGCGGAATATAATTTAGAAATATTTCCAAAGTTAATCACTTTTGGAATTTTTTAAATTTTTTAAACTGACGAATACAGCAGCAATATTTCTACCGTTACACACTCCACTGGTACTTCTGAGATGACCATAAAATGGAGACTAAATTTTTCTTCTATATATTTCTCGCATTTTCCTCCATTTCGAACCACTGTGCCCGCTGTGTAGACATTCATTTATGTATAATGTGGATTTTATGGTGTTTTTTTCTTTCTTACTTTTTGCTGCCGCTACTACTTCAGTTACTGTTAGAGGGAATTTTTGAAGCATACTTTAAGGGCTTACAGCTGGCATGTGTAGGTATGTGTGTGCGTGTGCCTGTGTCTGTGTATAGACAAGGTGAAAGTTATTATTGAAATTGACATTTTCAGTGCAAAAGGAGCAGAACACATCTTGCTACACGGAAGCAAAATACACAAGGGTGAATGGGGGGGGAGACGGAGGGTTTACCCACCAACCATAAAGTAATGAAAGATACTGTTATTGAGGAAGAGGCAAACAGGGAGATGGAAGCGCCAAGAAAGGGAAGGAAAAAAAGAAAGAAGAAATTAATATTCTTAAGTAATGCCTTAACAAGTGTTAAAGCGTAACCTGAACCCAACAGAGGCAAACAAAATCATTGCGAAGCAAAAATAACAACAACACCTTAAAGTAGGCTTTATTTTTCGTCATGTAGCCTAAATGTATATCAAAGGAGTGCGTGTGTGTTTGGGTCTAAGCAGGACTCCACTCGTGATGGTGGTGGTGGAAATGTCTGTCATACCGTTTCAATTCGGGGATGTTGGAATGGTAAGGGAAAACAACAACAACAACAGGCAAACATAAATATTTTTAATTTCATGGTTGCTATTTTGTGTCGTTTATTCCTTGAGATCTGTCCTTCTACTATGTGTTTGTCTAACAGTTGCAAATGGTGCAAGTGTCTCTACGGCTACTTCTGTCTCTGTGTCTGTGTGTGTGTGTGTGTGAATGTCATTCTCATTTTTTATGGATAGAAAATGTAATGAAATTTGGCATTTACGAATTACCGACAATATTGGTATAGTAATAGTAATGTCTTTTCTCCAAATTGGATTTTCGTTTTTTTTTTTCCTTCTTTTTCATTTGTAATGGCAAAGACCTCGTCATGCTGGTGGTGCGACGTCGAGGAAGACTTGTGTTTGTTGTTTTTTTGCCCCTGTTACTTTCATAATAAATGAATAAATTTATGTAATAAATTTTTTGGGAAATTTTTATTTGATTTCACCTAAAATCCAATGATGATTAGTATGAGTCCAATTGAAATTGTCTTGAGTGGATTTAAGGATTTTATTCAGATATGGCTTTTTGTTAGGGCGGGCGATGTCTTGGCTCTTCTTAAGAATGTAATCGATAATATTGTTGTTTAATTTAGGAGTTTTGAATATCTACTGGCTTCAACATAATTTCACATCTTAATACGTCAGTCTCTGTTGTCATAATTGGGTGCATTTTGTCCGCCATCACCATCCACAGCCGTAGGACAGTTATTGTAGGTTAGGTTAGGTTGAATGGAGGATCGTCTCATGTCGCTGACATACACCTAGGCCAGCAACAGTTATTGTAAATATCTTTATTTTTCATATACTTTTGAATACATTTGTAAATTTCATCTGTAGAGAAATCACTCAAATTGATAAGTTATACATTTACTTGCATACTTTCTGGCGTTCTGATAATATTTTTTTTATTGCTGACGTTGGTGCTGTCATTTTCAAAAAACAATGAAATTTGTGCCGGTTTTTCGCAATTTCCAAAATTTATTGAGAAAAAAGTGCAACACCGCCGAACTGTCCTTGGTAAATAAATTAAAAAAAAAAAAAAATCTAGATGATTTCAAAAACATTGTTAAGTGAGTACATGAGTTACAAACAAATTGGCGAATTTCGTTTCAAAAAAAATGCATTTTTGTTTGATGCTAATTGGATAATTATAATTGAGCCACTTTTTTCTGCTAGCTGATTTCAAAAACGTTGCAGTACAAGATTTAAAAAAAAAAGTCGCCAATTTGTATGAAATTGACATCAACGTATTTTGTTAATGGAAAATTATGCTAGTTCGGTAATTATAATTCAGACACTTTTTTTCCATGAACATGACCGCCGTTTTCGAAAAAAAAACTTTAGAGTTAGTTCGTTCTGCTTCAATTTCGAAAATTTCAGAATTCCATTCTGATTTTTTTCCAAAAAAAATTTTCAAAATGGAATTCTGAGATTTTCTGAGAACGAATTTGTTTTCCTTGAACACGACCGCCGTTTTCGAAAAAAAAAAAAAACGTTAGAGTTAGTTCGTTCTGATTAAATTTTTCCCAGAATTCAATTTTGGATTTTTTCAAAAAAAAAAAAAATCGTTCTGAGAAAATTTCAAAATTCCATTCTGGTTTTTTTCCAAAAAAAATGTTCAAAAAAAAGAGATTTTCTCAGAACGAATTTTTTTTTTTGAAAAAATCCAAAATGTAATTCTGAGATTTTCTCAGAACGAATTTTTTTTGAAAAAATCCAAAATGGAATTCTGAGATTTTCTCAGAACGAATTTTTTTTTGAAAAAACCCAAAATGGAATTCTGAGATTTTCTCAGAACGATTTTATTTTTTTGAAAAAATCCAAAATGGAATTCTTAGAAAAAGCGAAAAACTGAATCAGAACGAACTAATGCAAAAAATTGAATTAATTTGCTCTCACCGAACCCAGTTTTTCTCATAATGAAAAAAAACGAAATTTCTAAATATGACGATTTTTGAAAAATCTCTAAAATTTAAAAAAATCCTTATAATGGAATTTATTTACGCTTTTCCTCTCAAAAACAATATTAATTAAATTGATTTTTTTGTTCAATTTTTGCATACTTTTAGGGGATTTGAAAAAAGCGACCATTTTAAAATCTGAATCAGGATTCTGACAAAAAAATCCATATCCAACTACTTTGATTGTTTGTTAAATTTTTGCATACTTTTAGGGGATTTGAAAAAAGCGATAATTTTAAAATCTGAAATTTGCATTATGCCAACTTTCATAGTTGCGGAAATAATCACCATCTAATAAAACAACCACAATCCGGATTATGAAAAAAAATCCATTTCCAGCTGGCTTTAATTAAAATATAAATCTAAAATATCGTTGCATACTTTTAGGGGACTTTTAAAAAGAACGTAGCTTTAACTACGAAAATTTCCCAATTTTCATGCTAACATTCATAGTTAGTTGCGGAAATATTCACGTTCTAGTAAAACTTCTTATCTGGCTCTATAACTCCGATGCATTACAGCAGACAGCTCACACATTTATAGCATACTTCCAGGGGACAACTTATTGTATTCAATAAATAATTTCCAAATATTTTCATACACAAAATGTAATTTGGCCTTGACATATGCTTTCAACATTTTGCTCATTTTGTTAGCCAATCCCCCCCGGGGGCATGCTTGCCTTTATATCGATATACAGCCATTGCCTATTTATAGGATCACATCATAAAATATTTACCGAAAAATACAATAAATGAAAAACGGAAGTACGTAGAAGCGGAGCACAACAAACAATTGCCATTTCATTTCCTTAATGCGTAAAAATTAATTAAATTTTATTCACTTCAACACTACTCCGTTGGTCCTTCGCCATCACCATCACCTCAGTCGCCACCTCGGCGATTCTGTTAGACGACTTGTGCCATCCATCCAGTTACCACGACGATGGAATGGTGCCAGTGTCATCGCCGTGCTTCCATTGTTTCTTTGTCGCTTACGACATTTTTCGGTTCGAGCAGACGTGACTCATTTAAACTTTTCGTCGTTCGCCGTTTGCCGTTCGCCGGACAGATAGCACGTGTAATGAGTGAAATTTATAAGATTTACTCGAAATATTTTTCATTACATTTTATGAGCCGACCATCCCATCGACCGTTGACAATGCGGGCCATGTTGTCGTGTCGCGGCAGCAGCCACAAATAACACGGCTTGCCCATATAATTGCTCCAACATGTTGTGCTAGCAACTCCGCCTGGGATCACTGGCATGGACTCGGGGAGTGGGGAACACCACTGAGAAGTAACAATAATTTCTGAAGTGCGTTTGGAGTGCTGTCGAGAGTTACCACACGCTGCATTTGATGAAAGCCATAAAAAACAAAAGAAAGACGTGGACAGACAGACGGACGGGCATGTTTGTTTCTTACCTCGACTACTGCTGTTGCTTAGCCCTATTGTGTTGTGCTCTTGGTTTTTTTTTATTGGCGATTTCGTTTCCTAAAAAAAAAAAGGCGTAACTTTGTTAACGAGATGCTATAAAAATCCATTTCGCCCGTAAGTAAATAGACAAAAAGTCTGCCCAGACTTTGTTGGATTTCCTCAGCGCTGTAGGCTTTGCCAGTTCATAGATTCGTATGGCAACCTAATAATTTCTAGTTTGTTTGCAAGAACGGCGTCTCACTGTCTGTCACAAGTGTTTTTTCGTCGAGGGGGATGGAGGGGGGGAAGTGGGCTTTATATGAGACATGTCTGAGTCATAAACGGAAAAATACATGGCCACACCGAAATTGTCCCTTTTTGGGGGGCCATGATGATGGGGGGGGGGGAGGGAATTATTATAAAAAGTACATAAATTTAGCCAATAAAAGAATTCCAATGTACTTTGGATTTGTCTAACGGCTAAATATCAAACTTTCGAAATTTCACTCGTATTTTTTTTACTACCCCACCTCTCCACCCACCCAAGTTATGGCTTCATTATGGAAGATTTAAATAGAAATGAAGAGATTTAAATTCATAGTTGTGATGTTCTTAGTGAGAAAAAAATGCTAATTACCGAGAAAAACCCCCAAAGTACAACGCTTCAAAAGATACGACTAATTGATCAGCAAAGCTAACACAATTTTTTGACGTCTTGTCCACGCCTTTGCTTTTGGGGGTTTACTACACCGTGTTACAAAAAATAGATTTTTTTCTGTCCTATGAACCAAATTTACTTTTTCGGAAAGGGGATAAAAAATAAAGATACACGTGTATCGGCGATTTTCATGTACACGTCAGAATGTTCTTTTTTTTAAGTTTGAAGTATGAAGCTCGTAGTGGCCTGTGTGAAAGCCTTTGGACCGATTTTTAACCCTTTTTCAGTGATCCAATCGAGCTGATTTTTTGCAGGCAGACTCGTGGAAATGTCTGTATCACGTCAATTTTTTAAAAAAAAAATAGAAAAAATACAAAATGTAATTGTGAGAAAAATCGAATAACTGAATCAGAACGAACTAATGCAAAAAATTTAATTAATTTGCTCTCACCGAACCCAATCTTACTACTCTAAGGCAGCTTTTCTAATAAAGAAAAAAAAATTCTAAATATGATGATTTTTGAAAAATCTCTAAAATTTAAAAAAAACCTTATAATCGAATTTATTTATAGAGCTCACCTAGCCCTACTTTCCTTCACGCTTTTCCTCTTAAAAACAATATTAATTAAATTGATTTTTTTGTTAAATTTTTTGCATACTTTTAGGGGATTTGAAAAAAGCGAAAATTTTAAAATCTGAAATTTGCATTATGCCAACTTTCATAGTTGCGGAAATAATCACGATCTAATAAATCAACCACAATCAGGATTGTGAAAAAAAAATCCATTTCCAACTACTTTCCTTCACGCTTTTCGTCTAAAACAAATATTAATTAAATTGATTTTTTTTTTAAATTTTTGCATACTTTTAGGGATCTGAAAAAAGCGACACTTTTAAAATCTGAAATTTGCATTATGCTCACTTTCATAGTTGCGGAAATAATCACGATCTAATAGAACAAACACAATCAGTATTCTGAAAAAAAAATCCATTTTCTGGCTTTAATTAAAATATCGATCTAAATTTTTATCAATTCTCAGATTTTCCTTGAAACATTTTTTTCTAAGGATATGTGGCCAGAACTATGGTAACTTCAGTACTAGGGTCATTGTACAAACGTGTACAGGTTTGGCTGGGATCCCACTGGCAGACACTTATCTCTTGGCCGAGTAATGACGGGGAATTTATAAAAAAAAAAAAAATATATATATATGAAATTTAACTTAAGCCAATCATAATTTCAGCTTTAAAAGCCGAAAAGTATGCTATAGAAGGCAAGTTTTAAGTAGGGTTCACCTAGGCAGGCATGTCCTGTATTTTACCGAAGTATTGATGGATGGGGATTTTATAAGCCATAAGTAACTTAGGAAAATTCGTATTGCGGCCATAACAGCCTTAAAGTCTGCTATAATATTTTTAAAGATTGTCACAGGCACAAGTTTACCGGACTTTTTTCCTGTTTTTTATTGACCTTTATTCTTTTTACAGTTTTTTTTGCTGTTGTTTGAGGGCACGCATAAATATAAATTTCAGAACAGGAGTCCTAAGATTGTCAGGACTTGGGACAATCAGAATTTCAGCTTGAAAAGCCTCAAAGTATGCTATAGAAGGCAAGTTTTGCAGGATTCATTGAGGCAGACATGTCCGAAGTATTCATGGGGATTTTATAATCCATAAGTAACTTAGGACAATTCGAATTGTGGCCATAATATCCTAAAAGTCTGCTATACTGTTGTTTAGTGATTTTTTTTGAACTTTCAACGACTTCGACAATGGCCCCCTCATCGCGGTAGCTTAGATGTTGAATTCTCTCACTGTTATTAACTGCCCATCAACATTACTGCCAACTATCACCGTCAAACTTCAATGAACTTAAATCAGGCAAGAAATTTGAGAAACGTGTCACACCATTCAACATATTGCAGTTATGCAACACTTATCACCGAAATGAATAGTAATTGTTCATGCAGTCGCTCCTATTTCTCTCTCTATCACCCTGTGCAAGAGCTTAACAAAAAAACAAAACACGTATTCTTAACCATTTGAATGAGAATTTAAATTAGATTTTCCAAAAAGACTTGTCCCTGCAGAGGAAATGAACCATGTTTTTTGTTGTTGTTGTTGTAGTAGCTGAAATGGCACTCTCTTTGGGTGAGTGAGCGAGTGTTGCTCCAAATGTCTGCTGGTTCCCTTTGTGTGTGTGTGAATGCGGTTACAAGAGTGCGTGCTTGTTTTTGTTGATTTTCCATCATTTTTCTTTTGGTGTCTATGTGACGGTGTGTATTGAAGTTATTTTCTGGTGGTAGTGACCGAATGTGGTGATGGCACTGGTGACGTGAGGTGAGGGTGACGCTTGAAGTGGTTGTAGTGGTGGTCGGGGCTGTTGTTCAATTGCGCTTAATTAAACTCAAGTTGACCAATTTGTATGCAAATGATCTGAAATGATTCATATGCTAATTTAATAACATTTTATGAACTTATTTCGTTGTTTTTTTTTCCTTCTTGTTGTTGTTGTTGTTGCTGTTTCCTATTCTATTCTGGGCGGGTGAGTGTGTTGTTTATCTTTCAAGTTAAACTATGTGTCATTTAATGGCACAAACGGATAACACGCATTTTGTGCTTTGTCGTTTTTCCTCCCACCCGCGATACTTGCTGTCCTTTGAAAACAAACCCACAGACGGGAGAGGGAGAGGGAAAGGGGCTCTAAAAAAAAAACAAAACAAAAACTTCTCAACAATAACAATGTTAATAATATTTGCATAGTAATGGTTTAATAATCAAATATGGCATAAATGCCTGCCTTCGGTTAGCCAAGCCCACCCAAGCAAACATTGAGAAGTTCCTCAAAAAAAAAAAAAAAATGAAAACAGAAAACAAATATTCACTGTAGAGCAGCAGTTAATTTTAGACTTCATCCAGCAATGGTCTGGCATACACAAAACATTTTGCATAAATTTTTCTTTATTAAATAAAGAACCGACAAAAGGACAACAAAGTGGAAAGTGGAACTACAACGCCATAGATCCTAAAAGTATGCCATAATTTATGTATTAAGACAAAAGCCTATCAAGTTGAAAACGACTTGGTCAGGAAAGGCAAACGAACGTAATATAATTACTTGTAGTTCGTACATTTTAAGACAGCGTTTGATATGGAAACAGTTTTAGAAATTCAATAGAATCAGGGAGGGGGGAGGCCCAAAAAAAAAGGTTGACAATATAAAGCCGCCTTGAAAAGTGTGCCTTAGTTTATAGAAAAAGGGCTTTAAAGTCTATTTTAAAAATAGTCACCAAGAAATATGTAAATCTAGTGGAATTTATTTAAAAATAAAAAAGAAACGTTGGAAAAAATATCCGCAATAAGCCAAACGTAAGTTTGGTTGGATTCTTAAAAAAAAAAGCCTGAAAGTATGCCATGGTTGTAAATGTTAGAAATGGATGAATTAACAATTACCGTCGAGTCCGGTTATAACGAACTCCTAGGGACTCTACAAATTGGTTCGTTATAAGCGAAGTTCATTATATCCAGGGTAAAATGGGGTAGAAGCAAAACTATTGGGACTGAAATAAGTGTTCGTTATAGACGAATGTTTTTTATAACCGGACTCGACTGTATATGAATAATATTTTTTTTTTTTTTATTTATTTATTATTAATTACAATACAAAGTAAATTTATATTCTAGATTTTGGGTCCAAGCGTAAACCGGGTGACACAGACCATATGTTTAGATTTTTGCAGCGACAGACCAAAGTCTCTGGTGGGAATCGAACCCACAACCATAATATTATTGGAGTATTCCAGAATAGCATGGAAGGCCGTTCAAAATCTATTTTGGATGTCAAAGCGAGCTTCTTGAGGGAAATCACGGCAAAGTTTAGCCTGAATTAATCTCACCAATGTCTGGAGGACCACACCAAAGTTCTACAGTCACATCTACCATTACACCGTGTTACAAAAAATAGATTTTTTTTCTGTCCTATGAACCAAATTTACTTTTTCGGAAACGGGGATAAAAAATAAAAATACACGTGTATCGGCGATTTTCATGTACACGTCAGATTTTGATCCAATCGAGCTGAAATAAAAAATTTAGGAAAATCTGAGAATTGATAAAAATCTTTTTTTTTTTAAAATTTGACGTGATACAGACATTTCCACGAGTCTGCCTGCCAAAAATCAGCTCGATTGGATCACTGAAAAAGAGTTAAAAATCGGTCGAAAAACATTTCCACGAGTCTGCCTGCCAAAAATCAGCTCGAGTGGATCACTGAAAAAGGGTTAAAAATCGGTCCAAAGGCTTTCACACAGGCCACTACGAGCTTCATACTTCGAACTTAAAAAAGTTTGAATGGAATTTTTGGCGGGAATGTGGGAAAAACTCTGCCAACATTGAACTTTCAGAATGGACCAACTGAAGCCACATTTACATGTCATAATCTTTAAAAAGTAAATGGAAAAACACTCATTTATCGATTCAAAACAATATTTCATTCACGCTTTCGATGTAACGGGATATTTTGCAGGCATTGAAACGGTTAAAACGATTCTCATGTAGGAAGAGTTGAAGATAAACCGTAAGCATGCAACTGCTAAGCTAACGTCCATAAGGAGTTATGGACGTGAAATCGTTTCTCCACTAGCCTGGGTTACATGAAACTTGAATAAATACCAAGCTTTTATTTGATAACACAGATAATTCGTTCAGAGAATTACAAAAGCCTTAAACAAAACTTAAATTTTACCTACAGACAATTTTACTGACAGACAGAAACCGAAATTTATGTTTCAAAGCATTAAAAACTTATTTTAAATCGTTAATTGCTTTTTGGGACAAACAAGCCGAAAACAAAATATAAAACAGAACTTAAGATTTGTAATGTGATATGTACCATACACACAATACTTTTCCTACACTACTTGAGGTTTGAGGTTTTTGATCTTTATCGCAATGATGAATAGCTGGCCTTTGTCGCTGATTTTTTCTCTCTCTTTTTTTAAATTAAAATGCGAGGTAATAAAACGATGATGAACTTTGTTTCTTTGTGGTCGTTGTTATAAAACAGAAGAAAAGAAATTCAAAACAATTCAAATGCCCAACGCCGCCGCCTTGAATTGCGAGTTCACTACTTTGTGTGGAAGATTTGTTTTTGAATAAAACGCCCGCCCCTTTTGTTGTCCACCAAAACCTTTAAATAAACCATGGCAAATAAATGACTAATTAATCTTAAATCAGTTGTTATACTTAGTCGGTTGGTTGTGGCGATCCTCAGGCATTTCAAAATATGCCAACAATTATGCGGCGGAATTTTCGCATTGTTGTTCGGATATAATAACAACAAATTAAAATTAAAGCATAAATAAGTGGAAATGTCCAAAAGCAGCTCTCCTCTCTTGCGAAAGGCAAAAGAAGAAACAAAACAGAAAAAAAACAAAAACTTAAACTTCAAACAACAAATTGTTTTAAAAAAAACAGTGCAGAACAAAAAGAGTGATTTATGATTTGAATGGGTTAACAGGAAAGAAAGAACAATAAAACAATTGTCTGTTTACTTGGCTAACTGTGCTAACTGACATTATTATATTTAAAAGAAAACTATGTGGAAATCATAATCCAGCTTTATTTACCCATACATTTGCATTTAAAGTTATGGCTGTGCTCAGTAGAGAGAAATGGCGGGCTCACTAACTAATGACGGTTTTGTTGTCATTTGAAACTCAATCAGAGGGTTATTAGTCATGACTACGATTGTGTTTGACTTGTTGTGAAAACTACTTGGCTTTGCAACGAATGACAGTTTAGTTGGACGATTGGAACTGATTTAGATGGATATTCTGGCCACATTTATGGTTATATTTGAATTTAAAGTTATGCCTGATCACTTGAACTAATGGACCGATTTTGGAGAGTAATCGAGTTTTTTTTAAAAAAAATTCCAACGCATATATTTTCATAATAATTTATATTCGATTCGGTAGAATGGTCCACGAGGTAAACAATGAATAGTTTTTGTCGCTTGGGTTACGAATTTATTTACGGAGAATTTGTCCATTTAAAGTTACACTCTTGAAAGAAATACTTTCCCATTGCCACCACCAAATTACCCCATACTTGGGAACATGCTTCCTATACTGGTAAAACCACTGCAAAAACTTGTATTGGCCGTTTCCATCTCGTAAATGCCAGCGACTTTACGAGTAAACAGTCTAATCTAAACAGTCTAAAACTAAAACTCTAAGGAGTGATTGAATTTGCATTAATTGTTTGCTGAAGATATGTGGTCCCTGGTCGGCGTTTAATTCGAATTCAAGCCACCGATTTCTTCGCCTCTTACCATTCAACATAATGGCAGTTTCGTAGTGGTCGATTATACAATTTCAAATCCGTAAATCAATTCGCTTGAAATCGAAAATAATCCATTAGTTCCAGAAGCAAATATCCATGTCAACACGTATAACTTTAAATTCAAATATATCCGTAAAAGGGTACAATTCGAGTACAATTTCGAATTTATCTTCTTAATCACATGAGAAAGAACTTAAATTCGTTATTTAACTTTTTTTCACTGAACAAACGATGAAGAAGCTGAAAATGTCAAAAATTTTCTCTAGAGTGAAACTCAGAGCATCCTTGGAGGCCCAATGGAAATGCTTTCCCCTATGACTCTAGCCCAAATTCAAGCTAAGAGCATGAGCTAATAACAACATCATAGTATGTGTTCCGGGGAATTTTTAAAAGAAATACATACGAACGGTGTATGGAAGGTGGCAAAGGGTCTTGTTTAAGAAATAAATAGTTTCTGTGGAAACTTCGGAATATAAAAAAATTTTCATTAAATTAGTTTTGTCTCCTCTTACTCTTTTCAATTCTACAGCCCAAACTGATTTATATTGAAAATGTCAGATAAGTCAAATAACAAATGAGCTGTACGTATATGAGAGTAACCGGTAAGCCAGTAAACTAAACTTTAAGTCTTATTAAACAAACTTCAGCTTATAAGTTTGTTCTGAAAATAAGACCATAAAACACGTCGTGTCGTGTCTTGATTTGTCGACAGAATATCAAGTGTGAACATGGACAATTTCTGCGAATTGTTTGTCCGTCGATGCGACATTTCTTACGAATGCCATCAAAATTCCATTTGTTGCAATAACGATTAATACGCTCCTGGGACTCGGAAATAAGCACTACTTGGCACTGGGTGCCCGAGCTTTTGTTTCACGAATTGAGGAGTGTGCCTTTGGCTGCGTAAGGTAATAAATTTCATTACAGTCATAAAAAACGGTGACATAAACAATTTTCTGATCACTGATCGCACTTATCATTATGATGATGAAGGGAACAAAGAAAAAAAAACGTTTGTAACAAATTACTATTTTTTTTTTTGAGGTGTATGAGAGATACACCTCCCTCTCTTGTCAATTTGGTATAAATAGACCTCGACATGTTTGCTGTCAAACTTATTAATAATGATTTTTTTTTTTAACTTTTTTTCTTCTTGGAGGCACTCCTTCTAGGTTGTTTTGTGTTGTTGCTCCATTAGTTTTGTGTGTTGTCGTCATTCATTCATTCAGTTATTTACATCCAACATAAGGTTGATTTGTTCTAAACAACAACAACAAAATATATATATATATATATGCCTTAAGCGTTAAACAATATCGATATTTGGCTTAAAGCAATACGAGTGTGTGTCTGTGTGTTTACAAGCGCTAGAAATAAATACCGCCAACACCAACTGACAGATCTTTTTCTTTTTGTATGATTTCCTAAGAACAAGAAAAAAATGCCCAACAAATCGTTGTATTTATTATTAATAGTAATAATTTAACATAAATTAGACATAGAATTCTATGAAATATTCGTGAAACACTTAAAGGCAACATGTTGGCCGATGTGTCATAGTTGCAATATTTAAATACACTTTTGACGCCCGCAGTTTGTGGCAACGCCATCATAAAAGGCGTATAATGATAGATGTGATATTCGGAGTGTCGTAAGACGGATGAATGTAACTGATGTTATGGCTGACAACAGAAAATCGCCTGCTGTTAAGTTAGAGTCTAGCCGATTTGGCAAAATAATTCTCAATATCAAAAACAAATTCTAATTAAAAAAAGAAAGAAATAACATTTAAATTTATTCAGAAAAATATTTTAATTTGAAAAAAATAAAAAAAAATAAGTAGACTTAGAACTTTTAGACTTTTTCACAGTCCGGTAAGAAAAACAATTTTTAACTGATTAAGTTTAAAAAAAAAAAATATTTTTTGTTTTTAAAAAATAGTGTACAACAAAACGGAAAAATTAATTGAAAAATTTTCACTGTCAGACAAATATTTTATTTTGAAAAAAGAAAATTTAGAATGGCAAATTTATGTACAATGTACAAATAATAAGAAAAATTAAAAAAATAAAAATTTAAAATTTTTTTTTTTAAAAACTTTTTCCAAAAAATAAGAAAATATATAATAAGAAAATTTATAATTGCAAATTTTTTATTCGTCGGTAAGAAAAACAATTTTTTAATTGTCTCAGAAAATTTTTCTAATATAAAAAAAAAATAAGAAAATTTAGAATTGCAATTTTTTTTTATTTTTTTTTTTCAAAAAATTCAAAAAAAAGAATGTACAAATAATAAGAAAAATTAAAAAAATATAAATTGAAAAAATTTTTTTTTTAAAAAAACTTTTTCCAAAAAATTTAAAAAAAATATAAATATAAATTGAAAATTTAAAAAAATATATAAATTGATTTTTTTTTTTAAAAAATGTACAAATAATAAGAAAATTTAGAATTGCAATTTTTTTATTCGTCGGTAAGAAAAACAATTTTTTAATTGTTTAAGAAAATTTTTCTAATATAAAAAAAAATAAGAAAATTTAAAATTGCAAATTTTTCAAAATTTTTTTTATTTTTTTTTTCAAAAAATTCAAAAAAAAAATATATAAATTGAATTTTTTTTTTTAAAAAAAGTGTTTTTCCAAAGAATTAAAAAAAATATAAATTTAAGTTTTTTTTTTTTTTAAAAATATACAAATAATTAGAAAATTTATAGAAATTTTTTGCAATTAATTTTTTAATTGTTTCACAAAATTCTTCTAATTTAAAAAAAAAATAAGAAAATTTTTCAAAAAATTTTTATTTTTTTCCAAAAAATTAAAAAAAAATATAAATTAAATTTTTTTTTTAAAAAGTGTTTTTCCAAAAAATTAAAAAAAATATAAATTGATTTTTTTTTAAAAAAAAATTTACAAATAATAAGAAAATTTATAATTGCAAATTTTTTATTCTTCGGTAAGAAAAACAATTTTTTAATTGTTTCAGAAATTTTTTTCCACAAAATTATAAATGGAAAATTTAAAAAAAAATATAAATTGAATTTTTTTTAAAAAAGTGTTTATCCGAAGTGTTTTTTTTTAATAATTTACAAATAATAAGAAAATTTTGAATTGCAAATTTTTTATTCTTCGGTAAGAAAAATAATTTCTAATTGTTTAAGAAAATTTTTTAGAAAAATTTGTTAGCCTGTGTTCAAAAATGTAATTGCCGTCATCCGCTCTAAAATCACTTAATTGTTTAATGGACTTTTGATCTCATGCACTTTGTGGCCACTTTCTCTTGACTATTTTCGGCGCTTGCATGACACTTTTACTTCTTCTCAGTTGCCCTAAAAAATGTTCCCCTCTTATGATCGCCTCGCCTAGTGACGTACTTCCGCTGTTCCTTTTGGAACATTTTCGTTTTTTTTTCTTTTCAACCAGTAAGATTACAAACATTGAAGTCATTTCCTTTTCTAGCATTTCCTCTTAGAGTTTTCCTCCTTCAGCGAACGAACCACACAACATTTTCAATATGTTCAAGTGGTTTTTATATTAACATAAATTGTGTATGTTAATAATTTACCGATAAAATATATAAGAGTTATTGTTGTTGTTGGAGTTGGCTCAAACTTTGGTGACATTGATATATAACCAACACTTTTTTCCCGCTGCTGTTGCCTCTTCCCAGCGGACGGTTTTTTTTTTATTTCTGAAAAATTACCAACACTTTGCGGACATATTTTACGTTTTGACTGGTGGGTTTAACACCTTACCAAAACAAGAAAAGAAAAAACACAGAAGAAGAAGAAGAAAGAAGAAACCTTACTCTTCAATTCAATTTTGATTTCATGTTTTGGTCTGCGATTACCAGAAAAAGTCTGAAATATTCACATGGCTTTATTAATAAAAATAATCACGTTATTAAACACTCTGAGGAGGCTCAGAGAAACATGAACATGTTTTACAATATTTATTATGGGTGGGTGGAGATTTATGGGCTGTACGATAATGCTCACAATATTTTGTTCGTAAATAATTGAAAACAAAAACGAGCAGGATTTAAATTTTGGTCTTAACACCTGTTAAACAGAAATTATTATATCTTCGTTCAAATGCTAACTTTGGTGTAAGAAAGAAAAAAAAAGAAAACTACAAAACGTCGTTTTTATAAGCCTGAGAACTGTTTTTGTGTGTTATTTTTAAAAATATAATATCACATTACACATTTGTCGTTTCGAAATTCCCCAGTAGTATTGATCGCTGTCAATACTTTGTAGCCGTCTCATACCACTCAATTGTTGTTGGCTGTCTTTCAAAAGCATGTAGACGTTTAGTTTTGTTTAAAAAAAAAAAAAAACCTGAAATTTGAAACCTCTACTTCCCTTTACTTCCACTCATATGTAGCAGATTACATTGGTATTTTTTTGATCATTCATTCCTAATTAAATAATTTACTTTTCTATTTTTTTTCGAGTGAATTTTGTTGCCGACCAGGTACCACACATTTCCTTTTATATTTTCCAGTTGCCGGCCGAATGATGTGTGGAGATTTGTGTGATAACATGATTTTCTTGTAATGTTTCTGTGTGTTTTTTTTTGTTTTCACTCTCCGAATGTGTGGTCTTGCCTTCAGTCGCATTTGTGGCATTTTATTCTACCTGCTAGTTAGCCCTACAATTTATATGAGCCATAAAAATGTGTAACGATTTTAAGAGCACAACTGTTGGAAAAGAAAATCAACATCAGCTTGATATTAGAATTTTAAAAAAGAGAGAAAGAAAAATAATAAAATTAGAAAAGAGAAATGTATTGAGAGGAAAACCGTAACAACTCTGAAACAAAATGCTCTTGAAAGAAAAAAAAATCAAAAACAGGGGGAAAGCAAATTATTTGATTAGGAAAATTTAAAAAGGACCGAGTGATCAAAATAGGAAAAAACAATGTTCTCTGTAATCTGCTTGCTCGACATATGCACAACTTTGTCTATGGTAAGGTTTTTTCTTTTTTATTACAAAAAAAATTAAAATTTGTTGGGTGACAAAAATATATGAAAATTTGAAATTTTTGAAATTCATACCTTTACTCAATTGCGAATAAAAGCGAAACGCGTGCATCGATTTTCATGATCTTTGTCTCATTTTGCTCATAGGTTATGTGACTTTACGTAAAAGTAATAAGATTTGACATTTTTTTTCATTTTGGATTTTTTATGGATTTTTTAAAAAAAAAAATTTAAATCTTTAGGCAAAAAATAAGTTTTTTCCTTTATATATTCATTTTTAACTTGGAAACTGTTGCTTGTATAGGAAAACAATATATGAACAGACTAAGGGAATTGTAATTTTAATTTTTTTAAAATTTAATTCAATTAAATCGGGCTAGTGGTTCCCGAGTTATGCCGGACGAAACAAATTAACCAAAAAAATTTTTTAAAATTGAAAAAAAAAAAATAAAACAAAAACCAAACGAAAAAAAAAATTTTATTGCGTTTTTCGAGCTCATGTCAAGGTTATCTACACAGAAAAAATTATCGCATCCGGAGTACATGCAATTTTTTTCATTTTGTTGAGTAGTGTTATACATGAGCCTGATTCATTGACAATCTAGAGCTGATCGCCATTGGAAAAATCAGCCTGTCACTTAGATAGTCTACCCTTTTGTGAGTCTGCTTACAATAATTTCTTTGCCATCCCGCAGAAAATCGCCAACATCTAAAGCAAAACACAGACCGACCGAACAATGCCACAATTAATTTAGACCATCAAATTGGAAAACAATAGAAAAGCCAAACAATTATTTTAGCACCCCAATTGTGGGTCTGTAAAATTAATTTTGAAATAAAAAAACAAACAAAACAAAGGGAGAATTATTAGAGCAATTTGAAAAAAAAAGAACAACTAAAAGTCATGAAATTTTCCAGCACATGAACAAAGGGAAAATGAAATTAAAAAAAAACAAAAAATCTCCCTTTTCTCAAACAAATTTCCAAACTGTGAAAACTAAAGCGATGTAACATTTAGAGGGGGAAGAAGAGCTAAAAGAGGATAATAAAAAGTAAATACCAAAGAATATTTGCAACTGCAGCGAAATAAAGTGCAACTACAGCAAAGGAATAATAATATTGAACACTGCGAACATCTCGAACATCGAAACACGCTGCTCTCAGTCGCTGTGTCTCTCTCTGTCTGTGAGATCCTTTAACAAACACCAAATTCCAATTCCAATGCTGTTTATTAAATGTCTGTCGACAACAACAAAAAAAAATGCAAGAATTTCCACACGAGACAGCATAGTCGAGTGTTTTTCCTTTCCTTTCGGGTTTTTCGTGTTAGTTCTGGTGAAAACTACCCCGGATATGGGAGGAAAAACCTTAATGGTATTTTTGCCTGTGCCTCACATGTGTGTGTGTGTGTATCTGAGTGTGACATTGTGTTTAGGTGTGTAAGTGTAGAGAGTACCCTTAACAAGGTTAGCATGGCATACCGTATATCCTGTGTGTTTACAAAATAAAGAGAGAGGGAGAGGGAAATTCCCTGGCTGTGTCGATGTCTGCTGCGTATGTGTGTGTGTTTACGTTATTACAGTAAAAGTGCATTTAGCCAAGCCACTCATGTGTTGGTGTTTTAGTTTCATTTTCCTCCTATTCTAACAGTTCGGCGTCCCTGTCCTTTGGCCGCATAGGGCATGCACCCCAATATTTTATTGCTGCTTTTCTTTTCTATTGTATTTTTTTTTTTTTTTTTTTTGGGTAAAGACGCCTTTGATTAAATTTCCATTTTACTTTCCATCACAATAACTTTGTGTGGAATTGGTGCATATGCTGCTAGACTGCTGGGCAATCAAAGGACCAACGTTGTCTGTCCCACAATCTTTCTTCTCTTTATCAACAACCGCACATCATTAATGTCACTGTGAGCCGAGAGAGAGATAGCGAGAGAGAGAATTAATAATTATGAGTTCATGTTTTATCAAATGTTGGCTAAGGAAAATGTGCCTGTTTCCGATGACAATGACATTGCGCGTTTTTCTAATGGCGATTATTAAAAAAAATAAAAAATATTTCTTTTTTTTGACACTGTTTGGGGGTTGTTCTGCCAGACATGGCATTCATTTTTTTTTAGCACCTTTTTGTTTGTGGTCGGCTTTTGGGTCTAGGGTTTAGTTCTTTTGTTCCGCGCTGGCCGCCAGGAAACGAAAAACGCAATGTAATCCTTGATTTTGACACTTTGTGAGCACATTGTGATGTGTTTTGAAACCTCCTCCCCCCGGAATGGCTGGAACACCTTTCATAAATGCAGGCTGTCGCGTTTGGTGACATAATTAAGCATGAAGTGCATAATTTCGAATTAATCATTCAATAGAATTAATTAATTACAATACTTTTTTTCGGCTTTCGTTTGGCGAATTCTACGGATAATCAAATTATTGAAATCATGACATATTGAAAATGTTTAATTGCAGGCAAATTTAAGTAAATCAGTTTAATGCCTTCCGGTCGCATAACGTAGATCTTCGGAGGTCTTCAAGTTCTAGTAAAGGCGAATAATATTTTTGGGAAAATCAAGAGGAGAAAATTCCTAATTAAATACAGTTTCTTATAGAAAAATCTTAAAACCAATTCAAACAGCTTTACAAACTTTTGATAAGAAATAAATTTGTCAAAATTTTTTAAATATTTTCACACATTTTTCCTAACAACGGTTTGTAAAGCTGCTTTAAATTTTTATGATTACGGTGGTAACTAAATACAAATAAAATAAAGTTTTTTTTAAAGCTGCTTTAAATTTTTATGAATACGGTGGTAAATAAATACAAATAAAATTAAATAACGTCCCGTATATTCTTTAGGGTGCAGTAAACAAAACAAGTATGAAAACTAACAAGCAATCACAAGTTGAGGTAAATACACGAAATCGGCAATCAAGCGGTAAACGTTCAGGCAAAAGTTTAACTGCAGTTGCATACAATTAAACTGTTTTCAACTCCAGTTAAACATTGATCGAAAAATATAATTCAAAGGCAATTTTATTAAAATTAAAAACATAAAATGATGAAGAGAATTTGTTAAAGTGAAACTTACAGGCTGAGCCACGAGGTCAAATGATAATGGCACGACAACGTTCGCATGCTTTCTAAGCGACAAACAGCTGCTATCGAAGCCAGTAATCAGATGTTTGATATCACCATTTGATTTCGAAGCCACTAATCTGCGGTTCGTTCAACATGGTGACTCATCGTGGTAGGTTTCACGTTTGAAAAATGCTCTTCATAACTTTTTTGTTTTTGAATTTAAGAAAATTGCCGAGAAAAGAAGTTGTAACCTATTCACACAGCATTCGTATAATTACCAAAAAAAGAGGCAATTAAACGGAATTACGGTGAATTACCTTAGCCGGATAACTACTGGAATAGCTTGGGATTTTTCAAGAATATAATTAAGCGGGATTTAGTGTAGTCTAGACCGATAATTACTGAAACTGATTGGAATTTTTCAACAATATATAACAACTAGTAAGTTGTAATGCGCCTATGGCGCCCGTTAATTTGCTTGAGAAAGTATTTGTTACTTAATTTTAAAAATTTTGTAAAAAATATTTTGAGAAAACTATTTTGTAAAAAAAAACTTCGAAAAAAAAATAAAATTGGGAAAAAAAAAAATTTTGTTGAAAAAAAAAGTTTGCTGAAAAAAAAAAAATTTTTGTTGAAAAAAAAAATTTTGTGGAAAAAAAAATTTTCTTGAAAAACAAAATTTTGTGGAAAAAAAAATTTTCTTGAAAAAAAAAATTTCTTGAAAAAAAAAATTTGGAAAAAAAAAATTTTTGTAAAAAAAAAAATTTTTAGGAAAAAAAAATTTTGGGAAAAAAAAAATTTTCTTGAAAAAAAAAATTTCTTGAAAAAAAAAATTTGGAAAAAAAAAATTTTTGTAAAAAAAATGTTTGTAAAAAAAAAATTTTAAGAAAAAAAAATTTGGGGAAAACACAATTTCTGTACAAAAAAAATATTATTTTTTTTATTATTATTATTTATAGAATTATAGAATGCCTATTTAAATTCCTACGTACTGCGTGACAGAGTCAGTGAGTCAGTGAATCAGGGAATCAGTGAATCAGTGTCGAGGGTAAATATATATTAAGATAAGCGCGGTTTAATATAGTCTAATTTTGGATAATTACCCAACTGAGAAAATTAAGCGCATTCGCTTAATTACCATACCCGGATAATTACTGGAACAGCAATGTAAATAGGCGGGTAGTCTAATTTTGGATAATTGTCCAAAAAAAGGCAATTTAGCGGATTCGGTTTATTACCACATCCGTATAATTACTGGAAGAGCTTGGGATTTTTCAACAAAATAATTAAGCCTAATTTTGGATAATTACCCAACTGAGGCAATTAAGCGAATTCGGTTAACTACCTTACCGAAACAACGGGGTGTACTGTTGTCGAATTTTGGATATGACTACTGTCTCAATCATAATGGCCATATGATTGTCAAATAAACAATCGAACGCAACATGTGTGTTGGAATTCGAATTTTCTCTCAACTTCTTTTCCGGTGTCAGTCATTAGACGGTATTTGCCTAGTATTTTCTTTTGACTTTTTTTCTAGGACTTGTATTTTGTTTGATATTTGGTATTTTTTTCCTTTTCTTTTTTGTTTTATTAGTTTCGTTGAGTTATGTTTTACTTTAATTTAACAGCCCAAGGCACGATGTCGTACTATAAGATTCGTAGGCTTTCCAAGCGACAAACAGCTGATCTCGACCTTCGTTTAATGGGCCTTAGACAGAATGAATTTGGAAATTAAATACCAGCAATTGTTTACTACTGCTGAAGATCGCGTTTGGAATAGAACTAGGCTCAGGCTGTAAGTTTCACTTTACAACTCTAGGATCTCGTTTAAGGGGCCTTAGGTAGAACCATGAAAAAATTAATTTGAAAATTGAATACCAGCAACATTTTACTACTGCTGGAGATGGCGTTTGGAATAGAAGTAGGCCTTTGCTAGATATTTTTTTTTATATTTTTTTATATTAGATTTCTTGCAAAAAAAAAACTTCTTTGATATTACAGTCGAGTGCGTTTATAATGTACACCGGTTATAACGAACATTCGTCTATAACGAACAATTGTAAGTGCCAAGAGTTTTGCTTCTACCCTATTTTACGCTGGATATAACGCACTTCGCTTATAACGAACCAATTTGGAGTTCGTTATCACCGGACTCGACGGTAATTGGAATATGACTTTGTTAATTTTTTTTTTTTTAATATTTTTGTTGTTTTATTAATTTTTGTTTATTTATGTTGTTATTGCTATACACATTTCTCATTATTTTTTTCAATTTGTTTTATAGTTTTAGAATCGAATCAGGGCTTTGCTAGATTTTATATATTTTTTTTTTTATTAGTTTTCTTGAAAAAAGTAGAGTTTTACTTCTTTGATATTATTGGAATATGACTTTTTTTTAAACTTTTTTGTTGTTTTTTTAGTTTTGTTGTATTTTCCATTTATTTCCTTTGTTTTAATTTGTCCTATTTCACTTGTATTGTTATGGTTTTTACTCATTAAATTTTTTCGATGGACCCAATGATTTTGTTTATTCAAGTGTCGCAAACTTTCTCCAAATCTTCATCTATTCGCTGATCCTAATTCCTAGCCCCCCGCCGCCCGCCCTTTTAATGGCAATTTAATTACTCGTATTCGAAATGTATTCCTTATGTTCATTTCTTTTTTTTTTTTTTTTTTTTTTTTTGGTCCAACTCATTAGACAAAATGTGTTCGTAGTAGTTATTTACGACAGTAATACAACTTTTACGATTTTTATATTGTCTGTACGTGTCGCATAACATTGCCATTGTTTGTTTCCATTTTCATGTCAGCCATCCTTCCATTCATCCATTATTTAACCTTTCCAGCCATTAACGCTCCTAAATATTTTAAGGGATACTGTGCCAGTTCATTCCCTCTTCCAGTTTTGCTTTATTCCGCCTTCCTTCCCTATGTTTGCTGCTGCTTTCTCATTACGGATTTTACGCCGTTGTAATCATGGAAAATGTTGGGAAAATTACTTTTAATTTAACAACACTTTTGTGCTGCACTTTTCGTAATGTCGACATCGACACATGCATGTGTGTGTGTGTGTGAAAGCCTCATCCATCCTCTCTGCTCATGTGTAGGTAGCTTCGCTGGCTTACTGTAGGCGAAGAGATTCATATCCACATATGCAATTTTAGATTTTCGGAACAGGCAGGCAGACAGACAGACAACGACTCGGATGCATTAAGACAATGAAAATTAATGGCATGAATTTTTCGTATGCGTAAATGTCCCCACCCCAACCCCCCCCGCCCTGTAAATGTCGGCCAGTCTTGTCTGTTGTTACTCGAAATTTGTTCAACGAAGTGTAAAATTGTAATGAGCTCGCAGAATTACCCAGTCTGTACTTGAATGAGTTTGGGGCATTTGTTGAAATTCCAAATTGCAGTAAATTGGGAACACATTTAAAATTGAGACAAAATTGCGACACTACTTGCTGCTTTATTGGCAAATGAGTGAATAAAAGTACGGAAATAATTTGAATGTTAGAGATAAACGTTGGCAAGATGATTGGCAGGTGCAGGCAATTGGCAAAGTCGGGGTTACATTTTTTTTTGTTTTATTGTAAAAAAAAATTAAATAGAAAAATATAATTCTACCAAAGAGATTGAAATGATTTATTTAAGTCAATAAGAAATCAACACAAAAAAAGGACTTGTCCCAGAGAGAAGCACATCGATGGCTTAATTTGGAAAGGAAGTAACTCGCAGTTTCGTAACTTTACAGGAGAAGGTAAACAACTTTATAACATTTGAAAAACTTCAGACAAAAAAAAAAAAAAAATAATTTTAAATAAAAATGCACAACAAATTTTATACTGAAACTAATTTTTTTATTTTTTGGATTTTGGTTACGGCCTTTTGCAAAAGGACAATTAATTCCGTATTTTTAATCACAAAGCCCTGCAATTTTTTGTGGGATGTACATTTGACAATGTTCTACCAAAATATGTAAAAAGCGCGATTTTGAAAAATTAATTCTAAATTAAATCACCTGAAATCCAAAATGACCAAACATCAAAAAAAAAAAAAAAATCGTGTTTTTTTGACCTAAACGACATGTCTCTGCAAAATTGTACACTTCAATATCGCAAACTTAAAGGGTGTTTTTTATTGAGATATAGAACTTCGAATTGAAATCAAACACAAGAAAATCGTTTTAATGTCCATCAATTTGGCTTTATTGGATGGATAATTTTATGCCATTAATGTTTAAATATGATTTCGGGCATGTGGCCGCCGCGGCTGGCTCGAATAAAGCCAATTCTACAGGTCCAATTTTCAACCACTTGTTGGAACCACAACTCATCCACATTCATGCCATCCAATTCGGGAACAAAATAGTCGGTTATCATGGCTCTATACCGGTCTCCATTAACGGTAACTGACTCTCCAGCATTATTTCGGAAGAAGTATGGCCCAATGACTCCACCAGCCCATAGAGCACACTAAAAACAGTCAGTTTTTGTGGATGTAATGGCATAAAATGGACGGAGCTTGCGGTGAACTTCGCGAACTGCACCATTACTTTCGAAATAAATTTGCAGGATTTGCAAGCGTTGTTCTTTTGTCAACCTGTTCATGATGAAATGGCAAACCAAACTAAATATTAATCACTTGACAGCTGACAAAGTGGCCGCCAGTTAAAAAAGTGATGCCAACTTAAAGTTCTATACCCCAATAAAAAACACCCTTTACAATTTTATAAGTGTATTTCAGAACGATATAACAAGAAGAGCGTTTCGATTGTACGCCTTTTTTTTTTGCTTCTCCTGTAAAGTTATGAAAAAGCTTGTTAGGGCATTTTGGTTTAATGGTGAGAAAATACAAACAATTGAGGTGATTTGATTTCCCTAGCAAACAAAAATTAACTGCTGCCGCATTGAAAAATGTCTGACCAAATGTTACCCGCTCTCTCTCTCTGCCGAAGTTTTTTCATAAGGCAACAGATTTTAAACCCATTTCGCCTAAAAAAAAACCAAATGCTTTCTTAACTTATGAACTTGCTGCTGTTTTTTTTTTACTTTTACTTTTGTCATGGCTTACGTGGGTTATATTTAAAAAGTTTTTGTTTTTTTCTCCTTGGAAATTATTCGATAACGTTTTACTTTTTTTTTTTTTAAATTTATATTCACAAAAACACAAAGTTCACTGATAGCTGCGTTACTATATTTTGTAGAATTCGTTTTTTTTTATTATTAGATTTATCAACTTTGTATCATTTACATTTGAAAACAGATCAAGTACAATAACACGTTCCGTAGTAAGAAAATGTGAATAGTAACCGAGAACAAGCACTGGGTAACTTATGTTTGGTTTATGTTACCGAATTCGTCATTTCAGTTATCATTGACATGCGCTTAAAAGCCTTACGTTTTATTTTTGCTAGTTTCTTTAGATGTTTCAGAGAAGCAGAGTTGCAATTCCAAAAGAAAAAAGAAGTTATCTCACCTAGAAATGCATTGATTTAATTAAATTTAATCAATTCCTCGCTTAATTGCCTTTGTCGCTTATCTGCCTCAATTTAGGAATCCCCATCAATGTTGCTTCATTTTTGTGTACCACCATCTAACCATTTCGCTTAATTAACCAAATAATTTTGTCAATTATTTTTTAAAAAAAAAATATAATTTATTTTAGAAACTTGTTTCTATTTAACCGTAAACATCTTTACACACTTGTGTTAAGAAAAATATGTAAAAATGTTTGTTTTATTTTCATATTTTTTTTAACGATGTTTTTTTATTTTTTGTTTGAAATTGTTCTAAAAATGGGGTGGTGGGGGGAATTATGGAAAATATAAAACATCTTTACACACTTTTGTTCTGTGAAAAAAATCTGTGAACAATTTTTGTTTTATTTTCATATTTTTTTAATGAAGTTTTGTTATTTTTTGTTTGAAATTGTACTAAAAACAAACGAAAAATAAAAAAACTTCGTTAAAAAAATATGAAAATAAAACAAAAATTGTTCACAGATTTTTCTTAACAAAAGTGTGTAAAGATGTTTTATATTTTCCACAATTACACACTTTTGTTAAGAAAAATCTGTGAACAATTTTTGTTTTATTTTCATATTTTTTTAACGAAGTTTTCTTTATGTTTTGTTTGACAAAGGAACAGAAAAATGCTCGATGAAAATATTCTCAATGTCCTGACAATGTGTCCACTCAGTTGACTTTGCCTCAGGTTGAATTCTATTTGAAACCCTCAAACCGGCAATAACAATCGGAGGATGTCGCCAATATTTGTTTGGGCATAACTGTTAGAAAAAAAAAAACAGGAGTTTCCAGTATTTCTGTTTGGCCCGGTAGAGGGATACTATTTTTTATGAAATTAAACACAATTGAGTTTAGAGGGTTAGAGCCTTGGGAATAATTAAAAATTACATCTCGAAATGACAAAATTGACTTCGAAAAACTAATAAACCGCATTGGTGGCAGTTACAGTTATAGTTTAGATTATGATTTAAATAAAAATTTATTATTTTTTATACAAACTACCAACCTTTTTAATCCTTTATCCTTTATCTGTAGACGTTCTCCTCCAATGAAATCCTCACGTTTACTATTTTCCCTTCGGTTTGGCAAAATGTTTTCTTTTGCTTTTTAACACGTTTTTTTTTCACATATAATTTTTTTTGTATTCTTTATTTCACTTAATTGAAAATTCCATTAGATTTTTGATAATTGCACAGCGGCTGTTTTTCTTGACAGCAAATTTTTCAATTTTAATGGGATTTTTTCTTTCCCCAGAACACAAACAAATTTCGAAACCGATTTTTCAAGGCGGGAGAGATTTTTTGGGTTTCCTTTTTTTTTTTCGTTTTCTTTTTATTTTCTTATGGTTTCAATGAATGGCCATAAATTGATATTTCTAGCAACCACTTAATGCAATTTATTTATAATTTCGTATAATTTTTGTGTAACACCGAAATATATTCCCAATTGAATTTCTTTACATGGAGATTTCGAATGCTTTTAAGGGGTGGAGGCGCAGAGAAATATTTCGTTTAAATTTTTCAAAATTCACTTTGCGTATTTTTTTTTATATTTTTTTTTTTTTTGGAATTTCCTTACAACTTGAAGATGCGCTGAGTGGGGGAAAAGCCAATTGTCGGCGTTTTGTTTTTTTTGTTTTTTTTTTTAAAGTGTACTGTAGCTACAGTACTTGCGAGCAGAGCGTGTATAATAATCCAAAATTGTATACGGCCGTCTGAAGTGTAATGAAGCAACGAACGATTGACGGTTTTTTTTTTTTGGTATGCCCGAAATGATGCCCGTTTCAAATGATTCCGATATTGTTCAATATGGTTCTTATGTTTTTGCTGCGATTTTTGTATTTACTTTTTTTTTTTTCAAACAATACACGACACACGATTAGACGACTACACGCAAACAACGGAAGAAGACCAGAGAGAGAGAGAGAGAGAGAGAGAGAGAGAGAACAAAGTCATTGGCTGGGACAATCAATGGCCGTCCGTCCGCCCGTTCCAATGCTGGCGTATTTGTTTGGCTGCGACTGTATCTGTGCGTGGTATAGACATTAGAATCCTCTGTGTATACGCGTTAGATTGTGCCTCTTATGCCTGCCACAAAATGTTGTACACCGCATACGGGGTTGGTTTTCACACGAACGATTCGACCAACAATTTATTAAAAACTTTTCCCTTTTTTTGGGTTTACCTTTGGCCTTTTTTTTAGTAATTTTTATTCTTCTTTTTTTGTTAATATAAAATTGATTTGTATTTTGTTTGAATTGATAGATTTGCTGCTTGTTTGTGTGTTATTCTTTTCAAATTGAATGCCAAACAAAATCACATTTCATTATAAAACGCGTCGCGTTCAGCCTGTGCGCTTATTACAACCGTGCCCGGACAATAACGAAACGAAACTGATTATTACACTCCGTATCTGATGGGGATTCAAAAACGCAGGCCGCCAAACAGCGGCGAATTCATCTCAAACAAAACACTCACGTTCCGGTCTCGACCATATGAATTCGCTTTGTCATGTAATACTCGGGGTGCATTAACATCCATGCGATACAAAACTCTCCGGACACTCGCTCGTTTCGTTTGAACTCACAGCAAACAGAAAATGTGCGTGAGAGTCAAATCGTGTAGTCGTGGGTTCGCTCTAATCGAGGAGTCAGAGAGAGAGAGAGCAAGAGCGAGAGAGAGTGAGAGTTTGGCAAATGTATCTCATTGAATGAGAGACAAACTGCTGGAATACTGAATTCGCCTCACCATGCCGCACACACAGCTGATTATTGTTTTGATGCGAAAACATGTGGAAGGCAAAAGTATCTCAAAACTCAGCCGAACACAATCCACAAGATACGTTTGGGTGAGATACATCTATTAGGCACATTTGAAAACACATTTTGTTGGTCTCTTTTTGTGTGTTCTCTTTTTTTCTTCTTTTATTAACTGACCGGCCTTAAACCAAATTGGGTGCCATAGAAATGAAGTTAATTATAAGTCCCTATAAAAATTGAATTTCGACTAAATTTCTAAACAAATTTCCAAATTCCCTCCACTTTTAAATATTAACCAGCCAACGAGCCGTCTCCTCGTTTTGTGGCTTTGCATTGTCCAATTCGTATGCATTTCTTTCCACGTAAATTGATTATGACAAATTTATAAACAAATTACTGTCAATTGAGGTGTTAAAAGGTGTTTTTTGTATTTGTGCTGCTGTGTCGTTGTGTGCCGCAGCATCAGCGGTTTGGTTGCTTTTAAACGCCTTTTCGGCGCTGCTGGAGATCGCTTGAGAAAAACAAAAAAATTGGTCGCTGGGAAAACAGTTTTGCATATGAATCGTTTTGTTAATGTTTTCATTAGCGGTCATTGAATTGATCGAATAATTTCATTTTTTTTTAATACACCGCATAGCCGGCTGAAGTTAAATGTGTGATCTGTTGATGAGGGAATAAAATGTCATTAGGTGGAATTATTTATGAGAATTGTTTACCTTGTTTACCAGCATTGGAAATATGTTGAGAGTTCGTAAATGCAGATCTAGCGAATTTAGTTTGGGTTCGGGTTTATTATTCTAGTCACCTGCCTGTGGTAGACGTTGCTACGGGTGACCTCAAATATTCAGTTGCAGTCATAAGCGCCCCGATAGGCGAGTTGGTAGCGTGGACGTTGTGTGTTCGATTCCCAACAGAGTCTTTGGTCTTCGCCGCAAACATGTGGTATGTGTCAGCATGGACCCAAAACTAGAATATAAATTTACTTTGTATTGTAATTAAATGAAAATGAAAATAAAAAAATATTTAAAAAAAAATTAATAAAAAGTTTTGTCTTGACAGGACCAATCCTTCCTGATACACAATTATACAGGGTTTTCCAACAAGATGTGTTATTACACCGTGTTACAAAAAATAGATTTTTCCTATGAACCAAATGCACATATTCGGAAAGAGGGGAAAAAATAAAAATACACGTGTATCGGCGATTTTCATGTACACGTCAGAATTCTGTTTTTTTAAGTTTGAAGTATGAAGCTCGTAGTGGCCTGTGTGAAAGCCTTTGGGCCGATTTTTAACCCTTTTTCAGTGATCCAATCGAGCTGATTTTTGGCAGGCAGACTCGTGGAAATGTCTGTATCACGTCAAATTTTTTAAAAAATAGATTTTTTTCAATTCTCAGATTTTCCTAAATTTTTTTTTTTTAAAAAATGGTTATCGTTTTTTTTTTTAAGGTTTCAGTTCAAAAAACATTTTTTTTTCGTAACGCTTAAGTACTTTACAAATTTGGAGTCTCTTCAAGTTATGCTAAGAAAAGTGAAAAAATATTTTTTTTCAAAAATAATAAAAATTGGGGAAAATCTGAGAATTGATAAAAATCTATTTTTAAAAAAATTTGACGTGATACAGACATTTCCACGAGTCGGCCTGCTCGATTGGATCACTCAAAAAGGGTTAAAAATCGGTCGAAAGGCTTTCACACAGGCCACTACGAGCTTCATACTTCAAACTTAAAAAAAAAAAATTCTGACGTGTACATGAAAATCGCCGATACACGTGTATTTTTATTTGTTATCCCCTTTCCGAAAAAGTTAATTTGTTTCATAGGACAGAATGTGTGTAACACGGTGTTATGGTATTCAAAGAAAAATTATATTTTTTTAGATAAGACGCTTGGGAAAGACACTTGCTGGACAAATAATTCCACATACGAAAAGATCGACGTTTTTTTTCGTGCCATCAACCGTGTCTTGCGACGGAATGTCCTTACAAACAACAGCATTAAAATACTCTGAATGAAATTTGAAACCTCTTCCTTCCTTTACACCCACGGGGTTCTCCCACAAGAGGTGTTATTTTGGTAGTCAAAGCAAAATGAGATTTTTCAGATAAATGATCAGATGTTTATTTCAAAATACGGTCCAAAGAATGACGAGGAATTGACAAACCTGCGGTTTCTTCAACACTTTTCGGCTACAGCAGCCATATTCTCAGTTGTTCTTGAGCGACGTGCACGGGTTTCATTCTTTACATCACTAAACTTGTTCCAACAGCTCGAGTTTTGTCCACCAATTTTCTGTATTGTGGTTCGACAAGTTGCTTCAGGACGACCCAAAAATGCTTCAGTTTTGTGAACTGTGACTGGAACAGTTCCACCATTTCTGTGGTGAATTTTAATAATTTCCACGCCTTGCTGAAGCGTGTAACGTTCCATTACACCATGTTACACACATTCTGTCTTATGAACCAAATTTATTTTTTTAAAAATTTGACGTGATACAGACATTTCCACGAGTCTGCCTGCCAAAAATCAGCTCGATTGGATCACTGAAAGAGGGTTAAAAATCGGTCCAAAGGCTTTCACACAGGCCACAACGAGCTTTATACTTCAAACTTAAAAAAAACAGAATTCTGACATGTACATGAAAATCGCCGATACACGTGTATTTATATTTTTTATCCCCTTTCCGAATATGTGCATTTGGTTCATAGGACAGAAAAAAATCTATTTTTTGTAACACGGTGTTATTTGTAATGACGTAGTTTCTACTTGTCAAATGTCAAAGAGTTAAAGCTTCAAAAGTGACAGCTACCAAAATACCGAGTGATTCAAAATAACACCTCTTGTGGGAAGACTCTGTAAAATTCTCCCATGTCATCGAAATTGTCTTGGAGCTTAGTGTGATTGTGATTGTATTCATATTTTCGTTTTCCAATGCGATCAGCTTGTGAATCGTGTGATATTGTTTTGCAGATGCCGCTCCCTATTCACAATCGAAAAAGGCAAATTAATTCAGATTATTATTATTGGAAATATTGAAAATTTTGTTATTAAAAACTTACGGATATAAAGGGTGAGTGTTTGTGTTACTCGATGGCTTTGTTCGGAAGTAGCATATGGGGTAATTCCAAAAAATTGACGACCCAGTGTGAATTTTGAACCTCTTTGATTTGATTTTGATGAAATTTCGCACATACATTCTTCTAGTTCTAGCGGTTAATAAAACGTTGAAGTTGTACGTTGTTCCCATTTCCAAAATTCGTTAACTCGGGTATTTTTGTTTTTCAAGAGATAGCTTCTTTCAGGGTGGAATAACTTTGGAAGGCGATTTCAGTTTGAAATAATCTTGCTGTCATCTGAATGGTCTGGAAAAATAGAATATCATTATGGTTCAAGGACTCCACAAAGTAAAAACTACCTTAATCCTTTGATATCTTGAGAAAATACGTATTTTTCTTTCTTAAGTTTTTTAAGCCCTTAACCGAATACAATCGGCGCAGGAGCTGATGTACGGCGATCTACCACAACGTCGCCTATTCGGTTAATGGGCCTTTTGAGCAGCTGGATGAACATCACCTTTCCTTTTATCGAAAAGTTTTCTCAATAGTAAAATTTCAATATTTTTGGTATAAATAAAAAAAAACACTCATACGTCTTTAAAAAAAACCTCATTGAAATCTGTGATCATTTTAAAATCCCTTATACCTCCTTCAAAAATCTTCGCAGATCGAAAGGGAATGAAAACCGCAATCAAATTGATAAACAAAAACAGTCTTAGGCTTTTATGAAAATATCACGGAAGCTCTTACTCTCATAGGCGAATAAACTGTGGAGTTGTGGACTCTCGATTTTTGTTAGGCTGCCTTACAAGCTTTGGACCAAGTTCAATCCAACTGAAATCTCTTGCTTAATTTGACAGTGAAAACTTCACTGAGTCGTTAACCTCGAACTTAATTTGGCTAATGTCCGTTTATATACACATTTCCGCCCCCCTGCCCCACTCCACCAAACAAAAAAAAAGTCTATTCATACCAACTAACACATCTGTCAATTAGCATGATTTATTTCCAGTGTATTCCATAGATTTCGGGGTATCAAAACACCCACTAAGAGGTAAACACACTTGAAAAGGTGTGTTACTGCAAAGACAAATAACACGCACACACACACACATACACATGACGCAGTGCAGCCATGGAAACAACGGATACCGGTGCCGCCAAGATGCAAGAGATGACGGAAATACTTTGGCAATCTACGGCTTTACATAACAACACGCACACAGGCATGACAGCATTAGAAGTTAAGAGAGAATTACTTAACCAAAAATAAATAATAAAAACCTCCAAAAAAAAAACAGACACACACCACCAACGTTGTTGCCACATAAAAAAAAAAACAACAACTACAACTTTATAATTATAAACAAACAAATCTGCAACTCAAGAGTGAGTGTGAGTAAGAGTGTCAACACACTCACACACTGACACGCATGCATTACAGCCAACAACACCTGATATTCAGACACCACCGAAAGGAAAGGAGACGGAAAGGAACACCTTCAGATGGTCGACATTGGCAAATGCTGCACAGTGTGACCGAAGGTGGGAATTGTGGTAAACTGGAGGAATGGAATGAGACACATGTTACTGAAATCAGTTGACAAATAATTATAGGAGTTAAAGACTAGTTCGAGATTTAAATAGGGACCAAGTGAATGAAGCTACGAAAATCGATGGCATCACGAACTGGAGAAGCCAAACGGATGGCGGAAGTGCTTGGAAATCATGCAACGTGTTATCTCTCGAAGAGGTGATCACAATTGGCCAGCGAGATCTTGTGATTTAAAACCTTGTGACTTCTTCCCTTGGGGCCACGTGAAAGATGAGGTCTAGACGCCAACAGCCCAGCGTCGATTCAGGACCTCAAGGCAGCCACTTTGCGATTTGGTTATGCAAAAAATTCCATTAAAAGGATATGATCCTGTAACTGTTGTCGTCGTGGCCATTTGGCTGATGTTGTTTTTCATTATTATTATTTCAGGATCACGGTGGCATCCGGAGCTCGCCTATGTGCCCGATGAAGATGACGCAAATCACATCAAATTATTTTGCTGTCCTAGGTTCGGCAGAGAAAACGCCCCCTACAATGGAAATCTCGAGTGTGATCGAAGATATGGTACAGTGCGAAGAAACCTGACGTAGACAGGAGTACCGAACACAGCTGATAGTGTAACCGCTAATCATCCTTCACGAAGTAATACATACACAGCAGTTCCGTGAAGGGACAAGGGTCGAGGAAGAGGGTGTGGTTTGGTACATAAGAATCGTGCACGGTTTCCAGTGCGGGCTGAAAAAAATCGAATGAAGATTTCAAACTTCCAGAGCAGCCAAAAAAAACAGTAACGAGAACTCAGAACTCTTTTGCCAGGATCCTGTCCAACATCGAAATGCCCACAGTGTGGTCGGGGGCCGTGGCTGCGAAATGCTGTAGGAGATTACTGGCTCAGCACATTGAGAACCATCCATGGATGTCTTACAAAATCTGAGTAGGCAGCTGGAGAAGTCGCAGTCCGTAAACGGATAGACTTCTTGGCCAGCGAGTTGAAAAGTATAGATGACAGGAAACCGCAGCATAAAGTCCAAAGATTCCAAATTCCCAGAGGAGAGCGTTTCACCATACTCGCCATCTGGCAGTCAAGCTGGAGCTCGTCCACGAAAGGCAGACGAATCTAGGCGGTGACACCTTACACAATTCTTAGCTGATCACGGATATTTTCGAAAGTATCTGCACAGATTTGAACGTGATAGCTCGCCTATTTACCCAAGCTGTGTGGAGAAAGCTGTGTGCCGTCGATTACACCGTGTTACACACATTCCGTCCTATGAACCAAATTTACTTTTTCGGAAAGGGGATAAAAAATAAAAATACACGTGTATCGGCGATTTTCATGGACACGTCAGAATTTTTTTGTTTTTAAGTTTGAAGTATGAAGCTCGTAGTGGCCTGTGTGAAAGCCTTTGGCCCCTTTTTCAGTGATCCAATTGAGCTGATTTTTGGCAGGCAGACTCGTGGAAATGTCTGTATCACGTCAAATTTTTTAAAAAATAGATTTTTATCAATTCTGAGATTTTCCCCAATTTTTATTATTTTTGAAAAAAAAATATTTTTTTCACTTTTCTTAGCATAACTTGTAGAGACTCCAAATTTTTAAACTACTTAAGCGTTACGAAAAAAAAAATGTTTTTTGAACTGAAACCTTAAAAAAAACGATACCCATTTTAAAAAAAAATTTAGGAAAATCTGAGAATTGATAAAAAAATTTTTTTTAAAAAATTTGACGTGATACAGACATTTCCACGAGTCTGCCTGCAAAAAATCACTGAAAAAGAATTAAAAACCGGTCCAAAGGCTTTCACACAGGCCACTACGAGCTTCATACTTCAAACTTAAAAAAAAAAAAATTCTGACGTGTACATGAAAATCGCCGATACACGTGTATTTTTAATTTTTCCCCTCTTTCCGAAATTACAAGTGCCACGAACCCACTGTGCACGGCATCAACAACTTGGTTGGACACAACAATCACACATACTCCAGCTCACACGATGCCATTGCAAATGGAAATAATGCCATGGAGCGGTAGTAAGTAGCTGTCGTCGTTGATGTTTGTGGGATTTGTTGGAAAAGAAAATTGGTTGGAAATGCAACAGGAGGCTGTGAGAGACAAACAACATCATCATCATCAGCTAGCCAGCGAACAAGAACAACAATAACAATGACGCCTGTTGCAAACAGCAGCAACAACATGAACTAAATCACATTTCATAAAAAGACAACAATACGTTCACACTTTGTCTCTGTCTCGCTCTCTCTCTCTCTCATACACACACAGAGACATGTACGGCAGCAGTTGGAGATGGAATGTACTCGTATTTGAAGAAGTCATCAAATCACACCTTAAATCAACACAAACTACACAAGTGTTGCTGTTGTTGTTGTTGGAACTAACAAAAGGAATGACGCAGACGAGAAGAAAAACTAAGTGAGGAAAGACATTGAAAAATGATTCATGGTATTTTTTTTCTATGTGTATTCTTCACCTTTCTTCATTTCGTCTGGCACATATGCACGCACAAGGCGACTCTGGCAGTCAAAGGTGTGCAGGAGTCAGTCGGGTACGCTGTGTGGCGAGGGCGGTATGATCATGGAATTATATGGGTCAAACTCTCCCTGTGATTTAGGTGGTAATGTCGTTCTGGAGGGACTTTTCCAACTGGCCAAGACAGGACAAAAGTCCTGAAGGTCGATGGGCTAGCCTTGCACAGGACAGGACAAAAGTCCTGAAGTTCGATGAGCTAGCCTTGCACAAGACAGGACAAAAGTCCTGAAGGCCCTTGACGACCTGGCACCGGCACCGGATTAATGATGTCGATAGGCTTGCCTGGCTCTAGGACTTTCAGTACGAGACGAACACACTCTGACTAGTAGCGCATAGAAACAAATGTAATTTCTCTCTGTCAACTACAAACCCACAGAGCCCACATAGCAGGTGAATACAGTAGAGGGTCCCATCAGTGTGTTATCTGAAGGCCCCCCCCCCCCTGCTGGATCCTCAGTCTACACTTCGAATATAATTAAACCACACAACAACTTTTTCATGAGCCTCATTGAAAATTGCTCTCAGATTTAACCACCCTTTATATACTGCCCCACACAGGAACAAGAATGCGAAGTACGAGTATCTCTGACATTCGAATAAATGGCCATGGTTGCCTGGCTGGGTTGGTGTCAACCAAGCTAACATGGACTACTTAAATAAACACCTGTATTTATTTGTAGTTCCTACTAAACAACAACAACAAAAACAGTGAAATATTGTCGAAAAATACCCAAAACCCCCGCCGTTGAAGGAAGGATGGATGGATGGCCGGAGAGAAGCAAAAGAAAACCGTGCAGACCGAAGGAAATAATTCAAAAGTTAAATAATGAAAATTATACGTTGTGTCCAACATCACACATCAACTTGGTAAGCACATGCGTTCGCATGTCCGCCCGTTCGAACGGCGGCGTGTTGGGAAGCGAGTGGCAGTGACTAAGCGGAGCAATGAAGTTGCTGCTCCCTGTCGGCCACACATTCAGGCGATGCAGACAGCACAGCCAACGTACAGATGAAAGTTTAGTATGTTTCAGATTTGATTGGATGCCGAAAGTTGCAACTGGAGGAGGGACAGTGGTGTGAATGGAAATAGTTTTCGAAGTAAGTGAACTTTTGTTTTTTTTTTTACAATTTTTTGTGAAGACGGAAGGATTTTTAAATGGGAAAAGAGAGTCGGGCTGATGCCATTACGCCGTGTTACAAAAAATAGATTTTTTTTCTGTCCTATGAACCAAATTTACTTTTTCGGAAAGAGGGGAAAAAATAAAAATACACGTGTATCGGCGATTTTCATGTACACATCAGAATTTTTTTCTTTTTAAGTTTGAAGTATGGACCGATTTTTAACCCTTTTTCAGTGATCCAATCGAGCTGATTTTTTGCAGGCAGACTCGTGGAACCGTCTGTATCACCTCAAATTTTTTAAAAAATAAATTTTTATCAATTCTCAGACTTTCCCCAATTTTTATTATTTTTGAAAAAAAAAATATTTTTTTCACTTTTCTTAGCATAACTTGAAGAGACACCAAATTTTTAAACAACTTAAGCGTTACGAAAAAAAAAATGTTTTTTGAACTGAAACCTTAAAAAAAACGATAACCATTTAAAAAAAAAAATCTAGGAAAATCTGAAAATTGATATAAAAATCTATTTTTTAAATATTTGACGAGTCTGCCTGCAGAAAATCAGCTCGATTGGATCACTGAAAAAGGGTTAAAAATCGGTCCAAAGGCTTTCACACAGGCCACTACGAGCTTCATACTTCAAACTTAAAAGAACAGAATTCTGATGTGTACATGAAAATCGCCGATACACGTGTTTTTTTTATTTTTTATCGCCTTTCCGGAAAAGTAAATTTGGTTCATAGGACAGAATGTGTGTAACACGGTGTTATAAGTCCCGAAACTAACAAACGGCTGTAGAGCCAAATTAAACAGCCAAATGATGCGTATGGCCCATTTACTTCAACCGAGTCACAACTCAAAACACGATGTTTTCAGGAGAGCCGTTTAAAGTTTTCAATTGCATCCTACTGAGCAAATATATGAAATAAATCATAGGTTTCCCGAATCAACTAGACACCTGACATATGCAGACCAAAAGTCAATTCAAAGGGGAATTTGTCAAAAAGGCGAATTTTGAATTGTGCCACTGTTCACTTCGAACACTAAGACTAGGGAAACATCCCAAAAACCACTGTTCTTGTGTGCGAAGTAACATTCAAAACCGTCAAAAGAAAGAAAGATAAAAAAAAAAAACTTTTCAGCCAATTTGTTACTAAACACACACAGTTTAGAGAGACATCGACGACGACGACGACGACGACTGGTAAGAGCAGTAGACAGAAAGCCACAAATCAAATAAATAACCAACTGGCAATTCAGTTCTGTGTTATTTGGTCGTATTTGAAAACTATTCATTTTATACCATTTAAATGTAACACCGAGACCGTGGCAATGATGGACGGACCGACAGACGGACTGCATGACTGACGGAGTGAGTGGCAGATAAACAAATACACAGATAGGCGGACAGACGGAGACATGTGGTAAAAGCACCTCGCCGCACCGGCACTACTGTTGACTGCTGGTGATAAGGCTGGCAATGTTGTTGATGATGACGACGACGCCAACGACGAGCAAGCGGCCAACCATCACCACCTTCTAACCGCTTCCAGTTAAGTGCAGTGCATTTGGATTTTGATATCTTAAGTGTTCTTCTGTTTTTTTTTTTTTTTTGGTTGTCTGATAAACAAATTAACATTGACCGACTGTGTGCCACACCAACAAAGCCAACCGCCGCACTGACCATTGCTCATCTCCCATCTCAAAGCCGCCTTGGCCCAATAGAATGAGACCGAGTTGAGTGTGGGCTTATGTTTATTCTCCTGCTAACCTCTGTTCATCTAATGCTAATTATGGGTTTCCTCTCTCTCTGTGTGTTTTTTTGTCGAGTGGTTACATTTGTAATTTTCAAAGGTTGTGAAAGAAATTAACGACCATTTTTCCAGCGAAATGAAATGAAATTCATCATCTCCAAAGGAGCTTTGTTGTCATTCATTCCGAAGGTAAACAAAAGGGCGGGTGGAACAGTCATTCTGTTGGAAGGGCTACATAAATATTTCGTGGAAAAAAACAAGGCGAGCCGGTGAATCCGTTGTACGTATTAAAAAAAGAGTTTTGGTTGACGCATTTTCCTTATCTTATTGAGGTCTATTTGTCAGAGGGACACAAACCCCAATTAAGGTGACTTTATCAACACAGCACAACTACTCGTAAGTATTTACGAGATTCGTTGGTCGATTTTTTTTTCGGGGTTTTTCTTTCACAGCATGAAATGAAATTTAATTTTTAGACGACGTTAATTTGATTGAAGTGGTCTTTCAATTAGGCACCACCTAAACTGAATTGGTTCTTGAAACTAATTAACAGAGATTAAGAAGCATTTCTTGTGGCGTATTCTTTTGAATTGTTAATGACGTTTATTTTGTTGTATTTCCTTGTAGTGAGAAGGGGAACAAGGTAAAGCCTGCAAAGAAAATGTAATATAATTAAGTCGTTAAACTGAAAATAGAAATAATATTCCGTACTCACCGTCTACAGTTGAAAGGATATGGAGATCTCCTCGGTTTCAGTTGATCCCCTGTTACACTTCACCATTTTGTTGTCTTACCTTCTCTCTGCAATCCGTGTATTTTGATGGCCTTAACAACGTTACAGCTAGGATTTAGTTCATTGTCGCTCATTCACCTCAACATACGATTCTTTTCAAGACAGCCGTTTAAAGTATTCATTTGCGTCTTACTGAAAAAAATATAAGAAAAAAAAGTCATAGGTTTTCCGAATAAAGTAGAGCCCTGCCATTTGTATGTAGAACAAACGCCAACTCAAATAGGAGATTTGCAAGCCGTTTCTTGGGCAAAAAAAATAAAAAGCGAATTTGAAATTGTGACACTGTCTTAGGGTGGGTACAAGCATACATGTGTTTGTGTGTAAACATAATATGTTTGGGGACACAATTCTAACGAATTGAAAAACGACATGTTTGCGATCTAACATATGTTTGGGAAAATAAGAGAACATTTTTGTTTTTGGCATCTTAGAGAATATTCTGCTCGTTATTGCTGGCATACGGCGCCAGTAGTCGGAAATTAAGTCGCTCGCCTAGAATTTATTCGAGCCAGCCGCGCCGGCCACTTGTCCGAAAATCATTTTTAAAACATAATGGCAAACCCCTATCTATAAAATAAAAATAAATTCGTGGCCATAACATTACATTGTATGCGTTTTATTTCTTCGGTTCGTCATGACAGCGCCTTTTTTGTATAGAAGGCCACATATAGGGTGAATCCACAAATGAAGTCAAAATAAAAAAAAATAGGATAACCGGTTTTTCTGCATTCACATAAGGGCACATATTTGGCCAAGCATTTGCCAACCTCTGGAGCGCCATTACAAGAACGACTCAAGTCTGCACCGAACTTAGGAGAAAAGCGTCGTGCCGGGCAGTAAAGCACATCAATTGCAGGTGACTGTTGAGCTAAGACCACGCGGAGGAAAAAAATATGTTAATATATTTTTGGACACAAGCGTACATATGTTTGTGTGTAAACATATATGTGATTGCCTACAATCACATATATTTTTGGACACAAACATATATATTTTTGTGTGTAAACATAATATATTTGGGAGACAATTCTGAAAAACGACATGTTTTCGACCTACCGTACGTATGTTTGGCAAAATAATATGTTAGATGCGTCTTGGAGAAAATTCGGGCCGTTAAATTATAAGCATCTTATTTCTTCTTGAAAACACACATACAAAAAAAAACAGATTTTTCCAAAGGGATAACTTCGACCGCCTCTCTCGGAAGTTTTTTTGCCGTTCCAGATTTTGACCTATAGCTCAAGATATGCTACGTCGATGTGTGTGAGGCAAATTGAAGTGCAGTCTCTAAACTTAAGAGAAAAGCGTGGTGCGGGGAAGTAAAGCACATCAATTGCAGGTGACTGTTGAGCTAAGACCACGCGGAGGAAAAAAATATGTTAAATATGTAATTGCCTGCAATCACATACACTTTTGGGCACAAATATATATATGTTTGTGTGTAAACATAATATATTTGGGAGACAATTTTGAAAAACGACATGTTTTCGACCTACCGTACGTATGTTTGGCAAAATACTATGTTAGAATATATTTGTTTTAGCGTCTTGGAGAATATTCTGCTTGACCATTCTGCACAAAGTGGTCAAAAAATTGGGCATCTCGGCTGGATTTTATTCGGCACTTTCCCGAAATCTTTTTTAAAACATAATGGCAAACTCTTAGCTTGAAAATAAATAACATTAAATTATATGGGTTTTATTTCTTGTTGAAAACCACACACCTAGAAAAACAAATTTTCCACAGGGAAATACAAGCATTACTTCGATCGTCTCTCTCGGAAGTTTGTTGCCGTTCCGGAGACTTTATGACCTACATATAGCTCAAGAGATGCTATGTCGATGTGTGTGTGGCAAATTGAAATGCAGTCTCTTAATATTGCACTTTGTTCACCACGTTGCAATGATCAGTTGCTGCACCCGTTTGCTACAAAAAAATAATTTTTTAAAATCTATCTATCTATCCAACTTCAAATCTAACATCGACATTTAGCATTTTCCTACGTACCGTTACTTTAGTTTTATATATTTTTTCTGGTATTTACTTATGATGTTTTCGATTCGTAGAAGCTCCAAGTAAAAAAATGCATCCGCCCTACGAATATCTGCCGTTTGTTTATCCGACTCCACTTTTTTGGTATCTTTTTCTATCTTTCTGATCCCGATCATCCTTTGTGTCTACAGCAAATACGCTGCAACCAAATTACACACTTGCCTTGTAATTTGCTTAAATCTTAATCAAACAAAAAAAAACTAAAACCACAAATTATAATAATATTGTTATTTATGGAAATTTATAATTTTCTTAATAAAAATGTTTCGCGCAAAATGGCCAATAATAATTCACAGCATAATTACACTTCATAAACAATCATTAAAACATAAATCGGCGCTTAAAGCAACCGCACACACACACGCACGCACACACACACAGTCTGAAAATAAACGCAGAAATAGCTCAAGGTATGGATTTTCCGATGGTGAAGGCAAGAAACACGGCTCTAGACTGCGCCATCAAATCAAGTGGAAAATTGAACTCGATGGCCGGAGTGCAACGAAACCCTAAGATATTCGAGTATTCACCAATCGAAATAAATCCTAAAGTTTTGAGCTTAACGCTTAAATATGAAACCAATTGGAATAAATTGCAGTTTGGGAAACAAAACAAATTTTGAGGTTTTCAATAACCAACAACCAGCCGCGTAGTGGGAGCTTTAACAGCTTCAACAACCGCATGTTTCAAAACAAAGTGATTGCCCCGACGCCACCTCCTCCTCCACCTCCAACTCCACCTCTTTTACTGTTGAAAACAAGCAGCCGCTGAAAATGTTTTTGAGAAAACAAACAACAGTCATTAACGGTTGGAAATAATGGGTGGCGGTGGTCATAACACAATTCAATGGAAACAACAAACAACAATTACGAAATGTTATCCGGCCGGCGTTCGGGAGTTTCTTGAATATGAGCAAATAATTAGTATTTGCGGAATTTGGAATTGAGGTGTTTTACATACATGTTTTGTTGTTTTTTTTTTTGTTAGAAAAAAGCTTATGGGCCAGTCAATATTGGCAATTAACAAAATTCGATTGAAATCTCTGTAGACTGACTTTAGTTGTAGCATTGTTTTGGGTGTTGTTGTACTGAGCCATTCAACGCATCTTAGGTCTGGATCTCAGAGGGGCTATGACAGCTAAAACTCATTAATCAAGACCAAAAAAAGTGTTGCTTAGCCTAAGTCTATCCGAACAGGGATGGTGGTTTTCCTAATTATCAGCAACTGGCACACGATCGACGCTTGGTTATCAGTTAATAAGCCGGTCAATACCAAAAGAATGGCTGAGAAATTGCAAAAAACAGATGGCTGTTTTTGCAATTATAAATAAATCAGGCATCCCATGCATTAGCCAACATCAGGACCGCCATTACAAGAACGTCTCAAGTCTACCCTGAAGTTAAGAGAAAAGGGTGGGGCTGGGAAGTAAAGAACATAAATTGCAGGTGATTGTTGAGCTAAGACCACACGGAGAAAAAGTATGTTCAAAATGTGATTTCCAGCAATAATATATATATATGTTTGGTACAAAAACATATATGTTTGTGTGTAAACATATATATGTTTGTGTGTAAACATTATATATTTGGTACATATTTCTAGCATGTTGGCAACATCTTAATATATATTTACCATCGACACTGATTCACTGACTCTGTCACACAGTACGTAGGAATTTAAATAGGCATTCTATAATTCTATAAATAATAATAATGAAAAAAATAATATTTTTTTTTTTTACAGAAATTGTGCTTTCCCCAAATTTTTTTTTTTACCAAATTTTTTTTTTTTTACAAATTTTTTTTTTCCAAATTTTTTTTTTTTCAACAAAATTGTTTTTTTTTCTACAAAATTTTTTTGTTCAACAAAAATTTTTTTTTTCAACAAAATTTTTTTTCAAGAAAAATTTTTTTTTTCCACTAAATTTTTTTTTTCAGCAAAATTTTTTTTTTGAAGAAAATTTTTTTTTTTCAAGAAAAATTTTTTTTTTCAACAAAATTTTTTTTTTCAACAAAAATTTTTGTTTAATCTAGTTTTTTTTTTCAAGAAAAATTTTTTTTTTCAACAAAATTTTTTTTTTTCAACAAAAATTTTTTTTTTCCACAAAAATTTTTTTTTTCAACAAAATTTTTTTTCCATATTTCAACGGGCGCCATAGGCGCATTACAACTTACTAGTAACATATGTTTGGCAAAATAATATGTTCGAACATATTTCGTGAGCGTTTTAGAGCGTATTGCTCTCAGAGATGACTTTCGTCATTTTATGCAAATCACTGACTAATCAGGTTCTTGTGTGTTGTGTTTCCATAGGAACGCTCCATAATTGCTTACGTTTCTGATGACTACTTCATTCTTCTGTTTTAGAGCGGAGTATATGAAATAATTCCTTAGATAATCTCACAATCGTTCCATTCGCAATCAATGGCTCATATACGCTGTTAACACGGTTTCACTTTTCATGTGGGGGTCTAAATCTTAATCTCAAACAATCCCACCAGCCATCTACTAAACGTTTCACATCCCAAGATACAAGTAGCATATCGCAGATTTACTCACTTTTATGTATGGCGCCAACCAGCCAGCCAGCCATCCATCCATCCGTCCAGGCAGTCCGGCAACCAACCAAGAGTCATGTGTTGAAAATATTGGTTAATGGCCAGTTAGATGGACGCGATCGTTCATACAGACATCCATCGGCACATAGACTACGAGTGTAGTCATATTTAAATACTGGTTTCTCATTGCTAACACTGATAGACGAAAGACCAAGTCGATGATGATGACGCTGCTCGGGATGATGACGATGCTGCTGTAATTACTTTATTGTTAGCATAAAATATGCACTATTTCCATAAACAATCGACCATGTGTCCAACGTCCATTGATTCTATATGAAATACATAGTTGGGTAGGTGGGGTTTGGCCATATCTTCCCCAGCCATTTGCCTGATGAGTCATCATTAGGCCGCGCTAGGCCTCATCGTATATCAGTTTCGTTTTATTGCCAAATCATTGTTGTTATTTCGCTCGTAGGCTCTTGTCGGCGAGGGCGGCAACATGTTCCGGGGTTGGCGGCCAACAAAAGAAAAAAAAAAAGAAAAAACACAAAAAAATAAATATGATATTTGTTTGGTGGATATGATTTGAAAAGCTAAATTGCCCCATAATAGCAAACAAATTAATATATTTTCCGCTGGAGCAATGGAGGAAATGGTTTCGTGTATGTTGGGGCCAACCAGTCACAGCGCTTTGTAGGCTTTTGCAATTGCAAACGACGGGCGGCATCAGTAGGAAGCTAAGTAAGTGTTGTGTCATCGTGGCGGGCAGGCTGTGCTTCGAAACAAACGACTAATGATATGGAAATTTCTGCTGCCACCAGCCAGGGAGAGTTGGCAGCAGGCGCAACTGCCAGCATAAGACAAATAATAAGACTCTGGTTTCTCAACCTCAAGCTAGAATGGTGTGATTCTCAGGGTGCGATGATCTGGCAGACTTTAGCGTGGTAAATCCTGGGTAAGGGCATTTTGGCAAACGTTAAGTCATTTCAGCTGCCACCAGCCAGGAATAGCTGGCACCAGGCGCAACTGCCAGCATAAGACAAATAATAAGACTCAGATTTCTCAACCTCAAGCTAGAATAGTGTGATTCTCAGCGGCTGTTTTCCACCTCGTAATTGATGGCGACTTTACGCCTATGAGAGCAATCTCTAAGCCAGGTAAAACTTTTCTAGAAAAGCCTTAGCCGTTCGGAGCCGGCTTTAAACAGTGCAGGTCCCGGTCAGTGAGTATACACAATTATATCGCGCACAGCTCACTGATTCGAGAGAAGTTCCCCTTGTCTGTTCCTTCATGGAATGTTAAGGGAAATAAGTAACAATTGAAGAATAGAATGCGCCACAAAACCTATGGTCGATTCTGTTTCAATGTGAGGTATAGGCGTTGAACGAAAATCATCGTCGACTGGGTCATCTATGGAATAAAAAACAAGATTCAAATACAAGTTTATTTTAAAAAAATATAAAAATCAAACATACCCATTATTTGTGGAACACGATGTCATTCTTGTGGCTGCCTCGGCTGGTTTCGCAGAACCACATCCTGTCCATCCAATTTTCCATGACCTTGGTGACGGTTTCTAGCTTGGTCGAATGAATAAAAGACGATTCAAATACAAGTTTATTTTAAAAAAATATAAAAAGCAAACATACCCATTATTTGTGGAAAACTATGTCATTCTTGTGGCTGACTCGTCGGGTTTAGCAGAAGCGCATCCTGTCCATCCAATTTCCTATGGCCTTGGTGACGGTTTCTAGCTTGGTCGAATGAATAAAAGACGATTCAAATACAAGTTTATTTTAAAAAAATATAAAAAATCAAACATACCCATTTTTTGTGGAACACGATGTCATTCTTGTGGCTGACTCGTCGAGTTTCGCAGAAGCGCATCCTTTCCATTAAATTTTCCATGACCTTGGTGACGGTTTCTAGCTTGGTCGAATGAATAAAAGACGATTCAAATACAAGTTTTTTTAAGAAAATATAAAAAATCAAACATACCCACTATTTGTGGAACACGATGTCATTCTTGTGGCTGCCTCGGCTGGGTTCGTCCATACAATTTGCCATGACTTTGGTGGCGGTTTCTAGCGCTATATCACGAATGGCTTGCTCTACACTTTCAGTTAAGGGTCTGAAAGGTTAGTGGAATGTTAGTAGATAACCAAAACAGATCAGTCCAGTTGAAATCGCTGAGACTACTCATAACACGACGGCCGAATATGGTGAGCAAATCCTGCTAACAACAACGATGGTCCAACCTCATGTCAAATCTTCGGCCACCATTAACGGAAATGTCGTTTCCAGCTGAATTATCACAGATAATGGGCTAATTAACTTTGTGATGATCTCGTGTGTGTTTTTTGGATTCCTATTTGTGGGAGTTTGGCTTGTTGACATTGAAAATGCGCTGATGATTTTTCAAACAAAATCTTTTGTCCATTTCGAGCTGCTCTAGGGGATGAACGAGACTTCCGAGGAATGATCTTTATGGGTGACCTTTGCATTTGCTAATACAATTTCTCCGACATCAGAAGACACTCTGATTCATTCCTGTGGTGAAATTTGCCATTAGCAGCAATACAAATCCAATTTCCATTAATTTTGGGGATTCAAAACTAAGTACGAGCACCAACTCAAACAAGTTAATTATCTCTGGAAAGGAAAAAGTAAATAATGTATGAATCACACCTTAATTGAATAGAATGTAAACTGAAATGAAAATGAAGTAGAAGAAGAAGAAAGAAAGAAAAGAACTAACAAACTGGGATAGAGAATTAGAGTTGTCAATCAAAGACTCATGAAATCCTAACCTACATAACACCGCCGCCGCCCGTCCGTAAGATGATCTGCCGCCATGATATGCACTCTGAGGTAACAACAGTGATTAATGAACATCAATTCCTCGAAACGATACAACGATTGTGTCTGTCATGCCATAATTTCATTAATTTGAACATTTTTCCAAATAAACCAAAAAAAAAATACACGTTATTTTCAAAAATCACATCTGGGCTTAGTGGGTAACTGAAACAAATACTTACAACATTTTTGGGATATTCTGAATATGGCACAAACATTTGTAAGATTTGCTGTCGTTAGATTAACAACTCCGTCGGTTGGCCACATTCAATCATGTGCCGCAAAATTCAGCTAAAGATTAACTGAACCGCATATTCATATGTACGTAATTCCTCATATTGTTCGGGTACCCATACTGTGGACGAGTGTTTCGATTTGTTGTTGATTTCATACTGAATCCATTGTTGATATATCGCCTGTATTCACAGTTTTTTTTCGTCTTTTTCTTCTTCCGTTGATTGGTTGGTTGGGGGTGTTGCGGGTCTTGCGTTAATTTTGATTAATAGTTTTGTGCAGTTTTTGACAGTTGTGTCTGTCACTTTTGAATCATACAACAACAATACACCAACGGCGCACTCCTCGACTTGAGGGTGTTTTTTTGTTTGACTCAATATGGAAAATGTGACTGAATAAATTACTACAAAAATGTAGCCCAAAACAACTTGAGAAATACAAATTAATATTGATAAGTTCATATGTACCGTATATTTTTGTATATCTATTTTTTTTTGGTGGGAATTTGTGTGTGCAACATATGTTTTCCCATTTAGACGTTTTATGTTCACAGTCAGACAATGTTATTGATTACAATAGAGGCGTCGTCGTAAGTCGCCGTTGAAAGGCGAATTGTCTCTGTCATTGCCCAGCTTAGTTATGATTGACGGATTTATGGGAAATAGAATGGATTAGAATGTGTGAGAGAGAGAGAGAGAGAGGTAAATTTTTTATTAGATTAAGAGAATATTGGGCTTTAATAGCAAATGTTTGCATTTTGTGTAGTCCAACTTATAATTGAAAATTTCGATGCCATTTTTTTTATTACAAATATTTTATGTAATTACGAAATAATATAAAATTGTATTGTTTTTTAAGAAAATTTAACTAACGTTTTTTCTTTTTTTTTGTTTTATAAAAATTGTCGACGAAGTTTTTAAACATTTTTTATATTAATATCGACGAAATTTTGACGTCAAATTCCGAATAAATTTAATAATTTTTACAAAATATATGCCAAAACTTTATAATTTTATTTTATTGGAAATTTTTTAAAAAAAAACCCAAAGAATTTTTCTACAAAAAAAAATATACAAAATTTGCTTGACATTTTGACATTCATCACAATTTTATCGTTTTTTTTTTATTGAAATTTTCGACGAAATTGTTACACATTCTTTTTATTAATATCGACGGAATTTAATATTTCTTTTAAACAAATTTAATTTTTTTTTATAAAAATTTAATATTTTTTTAATAAAAATTTAATTCTATTTCTTTTCTTAAATATTTTTAAAAATAATCATTTCTAAAAAATTTAAATTGTTGTCGAAATTTTATATAAAATTTCAACAAATTCTTAATAAAAATTTAATATATTTTTAATAAAAAATTAATTTTATTATTTTCTTACAGAAAATTTTTTGAAATTCTTTTTGACGAAATTATTATCCTTTCTTTACAGAATGCCGTCCAAATGTGCTTTTTTTAAAACTTTAATATTTTTAAAAATAGTCTTTCCAAAAAATGTCGAAATTTTATTTAAATTTTTTTTTGGTTGCTGGCTTAATTTCACTTTTTTTATAGAGAAATTTTATATAAAATTTTGACAAATTCTTAATAAAAAGTTAATATATTTTTTATAAAAATTTAATTTTATTGTTTTCTGAAATTTGTTGAAATTCTTTTTGGAGAAATTATTATCCTTTCTTTACCGAATGCCGTCCAAAAGTATTTGTTTTAAAAACTTTAATATTTTTAAAAATAGTCTTTCTAAAAAATGTCGAAATTTTATTTAAATTTTTTTTTGGTTGCTGGTAATTATTATAAATAATTTTTTAAAAAAAAAATTTATAAAAAAGTATTTTTTTAAAAAAAATTAATATTTTCTAAAAAAAATTATTATTTTTTAAAAAAAAAAATCTTTTAAACAATTAAAATGACAGTATAAAAAAAATCGATGTAAGGACAAAAAAAAATATTTAAAAAAAAAACGTTATTTTTAAAAAAAATTATTTTTTTTAAATAAAAAATCATTTAAAAATAAAGTAATTTTAAAAAAAAACGTAATTTTTTTAAAAATAAATAATTTTTTTAAAAAAATGTTTTACTAAAAAATTTTAAAAAATATTTTTTAATAAAATGTAATTTTAAAAAAAAATATTTTAATAAACAAGTATTTTTAAAAAAAGTAGTTTTTTTAAAATAAAAAATCATTTAAAAATAAAGTAATTTTTTTAAAAAAAAAAATGTTGTAAAAAAACTTTCCATTTCATATGAAAATGTTTCGTCGATTTAGTGTTTGATAAATGAAACTGAACATTCACAACAATTTGTTTTGTGTTCATATTGTACAACTCATTTCGCTTAAATGTGAAAACATGGCATAACTGAGAAATTATTCATATTCGAAATTTCGCTTAAAAAAAAGAAAATGTATTTAAGCTTTTTGGATTTTTTTTTAAAATACAGTTTTCCCCGCCTCATTGTCTCGTTTGCTTAATTGCATTTATTTATGTGCCACAATTTCTGAATTTGCCCATTTTTCATAAAAGAAACGGGTAATTACCTTCGACTAATAACCCATTTGTTAACCACAGAACTTCTGTGACAGAATTGTGTGCCCGGAATGAAGCTGACTCGGAATTTCTGTCGCATACACATTTATTCGAAGTAAACTTTTGTCAAACAGACAGAAGTCATGGAAAATTTAAGATTTTTGTGAATGAATTTCACAAACTCACATTAAATTATTTTTTCATAACGATATGATTTTTTTTAACCGTTTTCGTATAATTATTTCAATGAGGCAATTAAGCGGAGTCGTTTCATTAGCTTACCCGGATATTTCCTTAAGATTGATGAGATTTTCAACGAGGTAATTAAGCGAGCTTTAATGTACCACGAAGTAAATTCTTTCTATAAAAATAGAAAACTATCAAAGAAACAATATTTTTTACTCAGTTCGTTTAACTGAAACACATTTCATTTATCCGAATTATGAGTAGAAGTGAAACAAATTGTCTCCATTTTCACATTTTCTATTAACTAAAGTCCACTACATACAAGTATGCCACTCATGCTCAGACTAGGACATGCCAGGGGAATTTTTTTTTTAAAGCACTCGAACAAACTGCACTGGATGATATTGAGACTAAAAGCCGCATACAGGCGACTGTGTAGCTTTGCTGCTACCAAGCAGGTGTCCGAATATGTCTGTCAACTGCTTTACAGCAGATTTTCTTTAGCATATGGGCGGAATATACATGCAATTTTTATTTTTTAAACGGTTCTTGTATGCAAATTTTAATTACAAAAAAACAAATCGACGTAGAATATTTTCTTGCCCATGCCCTCAGACCGACAAGACAAGAGAAGACGGACGACAAAGTCGTGGCACAATATTTATGCGCAAGTATTTCATTTAAAATCTCATCATATCTGTGTGTTGTTGATCCGTCTGACCGTCCGTCCGTCCGTCAGTTCGCCGGTATTCGGATGCGTGTAATCACCGATAAAGAAAACAATTCTTTTGAATTAACACTTGAGATTGTCAGTTTTATTTGCCTCAACTCATCTTAACAAACAAATTGACGAAATGAAATATGAGGCAATTTATTGTACGCAGATATAAATTTCATACACATACACACATACAGATATATGGCGTATACATATGTATGTTTACAACATCTTTACCTGTCAGTGGGCAATTTAGCATTTCATTGCGACGCGACGGTCGCTGTTCCGTGCCGCGGTGTGGTGGCATGCGTGGCAAGAGTTCCTCGCATGCCACTCATTGTTCCGTCTTGAGTTTTTTTATTTAATCATATCCTTTTCATTAATTAATTGAAACATGTTTTGTTTTATTCTGTCGGTTGTCGTTTTGTGGCCTTTTTTTTTTGTTTGTTTATTTGCATATTTCCCGTATATGAGGCCAGAACATACCAAGTGTAAATTTAATGTACAAGCTCGATGTGGAGTGAGGGAGTGTGGAGGGGGGTGGGCAATAAAAACAGCAAAAAATCGTGTTTTTGTTGTACGCGCTATTTAAGATATACTCGGTATGATTTCAGCAGTTGTAGTTCAACATTTGTTGTCATGCAATCCCTTTGGATTTGTTTGGTTTGATGGACTTGAATGTCGTTAAAGTGTACTTAGCTTAATAAAGTTTTCAGGGCACCCTACACCGGTACACTATGGACCTGGGGACATGGTTTTCCTTAACATTAGCCTGGGGGAACAGACGGGGACCCCACGATGTCATTGGGGTACTCACTGATCGGGCCTAATGCTTTGTCTAGAAACGTGTTACGGCTCTAGGAAAAATACTCCAAAATGCGAAATGACCCCAGAAAAATCGAAGAATGTTCGAAATGATGAATGTTCCCCAAAATGAATGGAAAATCCTCCCAAAAGCCCAACATGAAAATTTGCCCGAAAATTCTGGAAAATCATCCAAATAATTTATGAAAAATTAACCAATGCAAAATCCCGCAAATATTTAGCCCCGATTATGGAAACTCCCATTTTTCAGATGAAAATCCTTCGACTCTAAACAAACCGGGAGTCAAACAAAAAAGCTGACTTCGACTAATCGAATATGTCTGTCCCCTATCATTATTCTCCCGATCTGTTTAGAAAAAGAGAATATTATTTTCGAACAAAAAAAAAAAGTCCCCGGGAATTATCTCCCAGGGGAGTTTTCATAATCGGGCTGGTTATGAAAAATACCCCAAAACTACAACAAATTTTTTATTTTTTACCAACAAAAAAAAAACAGGAAAAAGAAAAAAATATGAAAAATCGCCACAAATTGTCCATAAAATATGAAAAAAAAAAACCCAAAATAAAAATTAAAAACAACAACAAACCACCCCTCAATTTTGGCCACAGTATTTTGGAATGCAAGGGGTATAATATTTATTGACTATCTTGAGAAAGGAAAAACTATAAATGGTGAATATTATTGTGCATTATTGGATCGGTTGAGTGAAGAAATCAAGATAAAACGACCGCATTTGGAAAAACAACAAAGTTCTTTTTCATCAAGATAATGCTCCTTCACACACTGCATTATTAACTCAACAAAAAAATTGCTCCGCATCCACCATATAGGCCAGATTTACCTCCTACTGATTATTTCTTGTTTCCAAATTTACAAAAAAATTCTCGGTGGCAAAAAATGTTCGTCCAATAGCGAGGTTATTGCTGAAACTGAGGCATATTTTGAAGGTCTTGAAAAATCCTATTTTTCGGATGGAATTAAACAAACTTGAAAAACGTTTGATGGAAGGAGATTGTGTTGAAAAATAAATAATAATAATTCCAAAAAAAAAACGGTTCTTTTTATGTTAGGCCAGTTACATTTGCGGTCGCCCTCGTATTTTGTAAAAATTATGAGAAAAAAACTCCACAATTTTGTGTGAGATTTGTTTGAGAATTCTTTTTTTTTTTGTCATTTTTCATAGTCTAATTTTTCATTATTAAATATTTCTAGAAACGTTCTATTGTGTAAAAATTATGAAAAACTCCACAATTTTGTGTGAGACTTGTTTGGGAATTTTTCGTTATTAAATCTTTCTAGACATTTTTTATTGTGTAAAAATTATGAGAAAAAAACTCCACAATTTTGTGTGAGATTTGTTTGAGAATTCTTTTTTTTTTGTCATTTTTCATAGTCTAATTTTTCATTATTAAAAATTTTAGAAACGTTTGATTGTGTAAAAATTGTGAAAAAAACTCCACAATTTTGTGTGGGATTTGTTTGGCGGAATTCTTCATTTTTTTTTGTCATTTTTCATAGAGCCGAATTTTTCGTTATTAAATTTGTGGGGCATTTTTCATATGCAAAAGCAAAAAAATGAAATATTACCTAAAAATTACGAAAAACGCCCAAATTTTTGGTGAGATTTTTTTGGGAATTCTTTTTTTTTTTGCCATTTTTCAGAGTCTAATTTTTCGTTATTAAATTTTTAGGGTATTTTTCTTAAGAAAATTAAAATATTACCTAAAAATTGTGTGAAATCCCCAATTTCGTATTAGAATTTTTTTTGGTAATTCTTAATTATTTTTTTTTTTTAGTAAACTAACTCGTAAAGTCACCCACCCTTAAGAGATGGCAAAGACCACTGAAAAATACTTCATATTCTTAGCGGTAGACGAACCTGACTTTGTTGGTGGATTCTTCCAAACACCACATATCACCATGACCGTCCACATGGCCCGTAGCCAATTCAAAATAGGGTACAGTACACAGTCGTCATGTCGCTGCCAATTTCAATAACTTTCACAATGGCTGTGTGTGCGATGTGATCGCTTGTCCTGCCGTTGTTGTGGCAACACTCAGTGAAACCTTTGCGTTTATTATGCGTATTAAGAGTTTTACGTCTACACCAACAAAACACACCGAATTAATGGCGGCAACAAAGGCAGCAACAAAGCCAAAGCCATTTGACTTTATTCCATTTTCGGTTTAGTTAAGTTTTCAGCTAATTTTCAACATTACAATCCGCTTAAATTCATAAAGATAAGTTTTATTAACTAATATTATTAAAACGCCAGACCCGGCCGGCCGGCCAGCCAGCCCCACAGTCAGTCAACAGCCAAAGAGTGGCAAAGAAGGAATACACGTTCGTACGTTCGGCGACAGTGGCAGTGGCAGCCGTAAAACATACTCAAATGAGTCCAAGATTTATCTGATAAAAGACATTTAATGGAACATAATACATTTAAGCGTGGGCGGACTTTTTTCACATCGCTTCGTTTCCCTTTCCCTCTGTCTGTCTGTCTATGTGTATTTTTGGGCATTGCCTTTGTTTGCCTTGTTTTATTTTCGCAAATGCTTTTGTAACGTTTTATTTATACACAAAAACTAAATATTTACAAGATAATAAACAGCCAAAAACACAAAAGGAAGTCCGTAATCCGAATGTAGCTGTAGTATGTCGTGTTAAAAGATATCAGAATTGCGATCATGACGGTTTCAATGGGGTGTAGAGTGAATTTTTGTGGGATATTCGTGCTTTGCAGAAAGTTTGTATTGGCGATATTTTGAAGAAGAAAAACCATAGGATTATTAGTATAAAATTATATAATTCTATAAATCCCGATATCCTGGTCAAAGTGATCCGCTTGACCGGACGACGCACTGTACAGAGTATTCGTTCGTTCAGCCGGACGGTTCGTATGTGGAATCATCTTCCAGCAATTGATTTTCCGGCATTCTATGCAATCAGTGACTTCAAGGCCAACGTCAACAAACACGACCCCATTTTTCCTCCCTCCAATACCCTTGGATTGCATTCATTGGGGGGCATCCACTGAGTGTTAGTCAAAAAAAAAAAAACACATGACAAAAAAACTCGCATGCAAACGTTTTACTTTTTTTTGGGGGGGCATCCACTGAGTGTTTGTAAAAAAAACACATGACAATAAAACTTTTTTTGATTTGCAAAAAAAAAAAAAATAAAATAAAAAATAGAGAAATATAGAAATTATCTTACAAAAATGTCCAATAACAAAAAACACATAGAATTTCGATGTTATTTTCTTTAAGGAAGACTTAATCGCACGCAAACGTTGTACTTTTTTTTTTGGGGGGGGCATCCACTGAGTGTTTGTAAAAAAACACATGACAAAAAAACTTTTTTTGATTTGCAAAAAAAAAAAAAATAAAATAAAAAATAGAGAAATATAGAAATTTTCTTACAAAAATGTCCAACAACAAAAAACACATAGAATTTCGATGTTATTTTCTTTAAGGAAGACTTAATCGAAAGCAAACGTTGTACTTTTTTTCTTTTTGAATTTAATGAGTTTATTTTGTATTTTTTCTCAAACACTCAAGCAGATGAGTCATATATGCAGCCAAATAAACTTTGTTTAGACGCAAGTAAACTTTACTTGATACAAACTCCAAATAAACTTTGTTTAGATGCAAGTAAACTTTACTTGATACAAACTCCAAACACGCGATTTACTTGTGTGCAAACATTTAAAAACGACACATAATTCAGTGTGTATATTTTGGATTACGGAAAATTATCATTTCAGAAGATCTGTAAATAACTCTCATACCAAATTAGACGTAATCGCTTTTTAATGTAGTCCATTAAACTCCCAAATTGGGGTCAAAGCATTTAAACATTACTGGCTAATATCGATTATGGAACAATCTTGAGGATTGGAGACTCCACATCATTGGTGGCATTCACCGTCTTGTGAAGAGGTGAATCTATCAATTCAATTAGCATATCTTACAAGTTTCCAGTTGTAACCGATGAATAACATTAAAACTAACATTTTCCACTGGATTGTAAAGAAAAACCTGAAACCAGTTTCATTTGATCTCATTGCAACATCATAATCGAATTTTAATTGTATAAACAATACAATTAACCCGAGTAGTTGGTGAACTATTTGGCCGTCTACCCTGTTGGAAAAAATGTCGCCTTCAGTCTGATTCGTTTGTTTTATGACCACTTTTATTGATGATGAATCATAAATTTAATTTTTTGGATTTTATTTTTAAAAAATAGATTGCTTAGTAGATCCCGGACCTGTCTGCCTAAATAAATCCAGTCGAATTCGTTTAAGCGGAAGTGGAAAAAGGCCGTGGTGTGTTAGGTAGTGTGTGTGCGAATATCACACAGGATAAGCCGAGTTCGAAATCGGGTAAGATCATCAAACATTTTTACACCCAAGATGGGGGAATAGTGCAGACGCTTCCAAATCCGATTTAGGCTTAGGCATAGGGATCTACATCCACAAGGCGAGGGCTGAATTGGTATACCAGTTACCAAAGTACTCAACGATTCTGCAAGCAGAGATCAAGGCCATCTCAGAATGCCTAAAATGGCTGCGGATGAAAACGCATTTAGATCCTTCAGAGATGATAATGCCACGTCAAGGACACTCATGGACTGCAGGGAAACGATGAATGACGTATCGAGAGATAACGACATGTTTATAAACTGGATAGCGGGCCACCAAGGGTTTCCAGGCAATGTTAGAGCCGACGAACTGGCTTAAATGGGAAGGGAAATACTCTGAAATTGTCTAAAACTTTTCTGGAGACAAAAAAACGTGTAGAGGAAATGAACCCAAGCCTTCAGATGGCAAGAGGATCGGGTGGGAAGAACGACAAAGAAAACCTGGAAAAATCTCGATTACAAGAAAGCAAGGAGAATACACGGGTTTAACAAAAAATGAGCTGAGCAAGCTAGTTGTGGTCATCACAGGACACTCTAGCCCAAGGGCACACCTTTTTAGGATAGGATGTTCCCAGAACGACGAATGTTGGGCATGCAGACAGGACACTTCCAGTGCCAGTGCCCCAATTTCTCGAAAAATCCAATTAGGAGAGGACTCCTTAGATGTCGGTCGTCAAAGGAATGGACATAAGGAATTTAAGAAACTTTATAGAGGCCACCGTATTCCTAAAGTTCAAAAAGGTGCAGGGAATCTGAAGAAGAAATCAGGAGCGCACAACAGGCCGAATTACTGGCCTAGGTGTATGACAACGACATGAGATGGTCATGATACATGACCGATCCTCCTGGTCAACCTAACCTAACCCAATGTTGATTTTCAATTAAACGATTTTTTCAATTAATAGACGTGCGCTTATCCGAATTCGATGGTATATAAAATACTAGTAAGTTGTAATGCGCCTATGGCGCCCGTTAATTTGCTTAAGAAAGTATTTGTTACTTAATTTTAAAAATTTTGTAAAAAATATTTTGAGAAAACTATTTTGTAAAAAAAAATTTCGAAAAAAAATAAAATTGGAAAAAACAAAATTTGTGGAGAAAAAATTTTTGTTGAAAAAAAAAATTTTGTGGAAAAAAAAAATTTTGTGGAAAAAAAAAATTTTGTTGAAAAAAAAAATTTGTTGAAAAAAAAAAAAATTTGGAAAAAAAAAATTTTGGAAAAAAAAAATTTGGGGAAAACACAATTTCTGTACAAAAAAAATATATTATTTTTTTTATTATTATTATTTACTAGTAAGTTGTAATGCGCCTATGGCGCCCGTTAATTTGCTTGAGAAAGTATTTGTTACTTAATTTTAAAAATTTTGTAAAAAATATTTTGAGAAAACCATCTTGTAAAAAAAAATTTCGAAAAAAAATAAAATTGGGAAAAAAAAATTTTGTGGAAAAAAAATTTTTGCTGAAAAAAAAATTTTTGTTGAAAAATTTTGGAAAAAAAAAATTTTGATAAAAAAAAAATTTGGGGAAAACACAATTTCTGTACAAAAAAAAATATTATTTTTTTATTATTATTACTTATAGAATGCCTATTTAAATTCCTACGTACTGCGTGACAGAGTCAGTGAATCAGTGAATCAGGGAATCAGTGTATCAGTGAGTCAGTGAATCAGTGTCGAGGGTAAATATATATTAAGATATTATAGATTCGTCTGGTACATTTTTCCACACTGTGTGATCCCGCTGGATTTTAGTTTTACTAAATGTCTAAATTGTATCGAAGCCAACAGTAATCTGATGTCGATAATTATTTTTCACTTTGTGCCATTTGGTTTCAGGCATTTATGAAAACTGTTTTCAATCGCTGATCGAGTATTATAATGGCAACATCATCATCGTATGTTGTTCCAATATTGATAAGTTTAATTGCAGTGGCATTATTAAATTTGAATTGCAATGCCGACGATATTCCTAAAACAAAGTTGACAAATTTGCAGTGCGAGACCTTGGACTCGTTGCATATCTCGTTCAAGGAGTGTCGACTGCGAATGATAAGACGCGGTATACCCGCATTGTATGTGTATGCGCATCTATGGCGGCCGGTAAACAATGCGTTGGTAAGTAGGGTGACATGAAGTGGGCTGAAGGAAAAAAAAATCATGAAAGTTTGTAATGACAATTGTAATGTGTTGTGTTTTCAAAATAAGTGAAAAATCAAGCTGGCAGTGTTGACAAAAAGCTTCCACTTCCGTCTAATGATGGACTTACTGTCTGTTTCCATAAAACGAATTTGTGCGTTGGTGACAAATTGTCAAAATTGAATGTCCAATAAAATGGATTTTCATCAGTGATGAGAGCTTATTCGTTTGGAATTGTGTTGTCCACATGTCGACATCTAAAATATATCTGAAAATCACAATTCAATAATGTCGGAAAATCCATTTCATTGTCGATTTGTAACGAACGAACAAATTCGTTTTATGAAAACAGGCAGTTATTCCATCAGTCTGGAGGATTATTGTAATTATCCCTCTCTCCCTCTCTCTCTCCCTAGATAGAATTGGCCTTGTACAAAAAGGGCAACTCATATATGCCGTTTCTATTGAATACTTCCACCGATTTCTGCCTGTTACAAAAGAAGAAAACGCAAAATATACTCGTACGAATTGTCTATAATTTCGTTATTGAATTCTCAAATATAAATCACACCTGTCCCTTCGATGTAAGTGCAGATCATTCGAATTCTAATCACACTGCTGACATGTTTTCTCTTCTTAGCATGATGTGATTTTTAAGGATTTAGTTCTCACCGATGACAAATTTAAACTTATACCATTGCCAGCCGGCAATTATATGCTGAAGCTCATAATTAGCACCGAAGACATGAGAAAGGTGATTATAAAGGTGTACTTCAATCGGGGCGAATAGTTGCTGTTGTCATTATATATCTATATATATATCTTAATATATATTTACCCTCGACACTGATTCACTGATACACTGATTCTGTCACGCAGTACGTAGGAATTTAAATAGGCATTCTATAATTCTATAAATAATAATAATAAAAAAAATAATATTTTTTTTTGTGCAGAAATTGTGTTTTCCCCAAATTTTTTTTTACCAAATTTTTTTTTCAACAAAATTTTTTTTTTCAACAAAAATTTTTTTTTCGAAATTTTTTTTTTTTCAACAATATTTTTTTTTTCCACAAAATTTTTTTTTTCTACAAAAATTTATTTTTTTCCACAAAATTTTTTTTTTCAACAAAATTTTTTTTTCCACAAATATTTTTTCTTCAACAAAAATTTTTTTTCAAAAAATATTTTTTTTCGAAATTTTTTTGTACAAAATAGTTTTCTCAAAATATTTTTTAAAAAATTTTTAAAATTAAGTAACAAATACTTTTTTAAGCAAATTAACGGGCGCCATAGGCGCATTACAACTTACTAGTTTATATATATTTTTATGTCAATTGGACTTATGGAACTAAATTGTGTTCGTCTGTTTTGTAATTTGTGAATAAATGCTTTCAACATCCAATTCCGAGAAAAACAGTTTGGTTTTTTTTTTGTTTTTACAGAAATTCTAAAATGGCGGGAAAGATTTCCTATTCGACTTCTTTTACAACGGAGTTGCACATGACTCATAGCGTAGACTGACTGACGACAGCGTTAAAGTGCATTAAAAGCTCACTAGTGCAAATTCAAATTTTACCCTAACAGACGACAGTTTCTACCTGTTTCTCAATTACTTTTTTTTTGGCATTTACATCGATATAAAATGGATAGAAGGAAGAAGGTACCTACCCCTACCGGTAGGAGGGTATGTATATCATTTGATACGGTAGCTCCCATACAAATGTACCCACTTTAGAAATCGTGTAATAATATCAATATGCTTAAAGCGATCTTGTTCAAATTCTGTTTTTAGTAAAGCCATGGCTTGAAAAAGTTTTGAACAAAAACTTGGAAGTCTGGCAACTCCCCTTCTGGTACCTGCCATACAATTGTACCATCCCGCCTACCTTAGAAATCCTGTAATAATATCGATATGCTCAATGCGATCTTGCCCAAATTTTGTATTTACTAAAGCTATGGCTGGAAAAAGTTTTTGACAAAAACTTGCAAGTCGGGCAACTCCCCTTCTGGTATCTCCCATACAAATGTACCATTCCACCCACTTTAGAAATCGTGTAATAATATCAATATCACCAAAGCGATCTTGCCCAAATTCCGTATTTAGTAATGGTATAACTAGACAAAGTTTCGGACAAAAACTTGTAAGTCTGGCAACTCCCCTTCGGGTACCTCCCATACAAATGTACCATTCCACCCACTTTAGAAATCGTGTAATAATATCAATATGCCCACCGCGATCTTGCCCAAATTTTGTATTTAGTAAAGCTATTGCTAGACAAAGTTTCGGACAAAAACTTGCAAGTCTGGCAACTCCCCTTCGGGTACCTCCCATACAAATGTACCATTCCACCCACTTTAGAAATCGTGTAATAATATCAATACGGTCAATGCGATCTTGCTCAAATTATGTATTTAGTAAAGCTATTGCTGGAAAAAGTTTTGGACAAAAACTTGGAAGTCTGGCAACTCCCCAACTGGTACCTGCCATACAAATGTTATGAGTACAGCGGTTAATTGCGACTGTGTTGTCTTAATGAAATACAGTCAAATTCGTCTAAGCGGAAAATAAAAAAAAAAAAAAAAAAATTGTTTACTTATGCGGTATTTTCAATAAATATTGAACATTCTTTCATTGCAACGAACTGAGTAGGTACTTTGGAATTTGTTCTATGAAACTTGTGGCACAACTATTGACCTTATTCGTACCAAGCTAAATTCGTAACGAAAAGGGTTATCCATTTCGTGGTTTCAAAAGTATAGGCCTGGAATTCGACATCTGTCAAACTAAGTGGTTCAAGCAATTTTTTTTTCAGTTGGAAGTGTGACATTGACGAAAATCGATCGCTTAACTATCTCATCGGCCTCTACTAAAGGCTAAAGAGGTTAGAGCTGACCGCGGAAATTTGTATGGCTGACACTTGCAATGAATATGAATTTAAATAAAATTTAGAAAACAAAAATTGTCAAATTTGGTAGGTATTGACTTAATGCTGAGATATTTGTGGGTATTTAATAAAATTAAATAAAAATTTTATAGTAACACGCTTACAAGTAGATGGGGGAACGGGCAAAAACAATACAAGTATTCTTCGAAAAAGACAATGGCACACACACACACAACAAACTGAACAGGCAACATGAACTGAAACATCGGCAATACAACAATATCTGGCAGCCAACAACCAACCACATGGAAAACAATAATCCCTGGCAATAATGCTCGGTCGTAGTTGCAACAATGACAGTGGAAGTGGTGAAATATAGCACTGTGTTTTTTGAATGCTGTCGCCATGGATATACGAAACAAATGACATTTGGTTTTAGTGGCCGCCGCAGAAACGATGGCAAACAAAGAAGAAACGGTAAAGAAGTAACAGTCGGCTAAAAGGAATTTTTGTATTTCACCATTGATGATTTTTCATTTAGAAAATTTTTGGTGGCAACTCTAGTTGAAAATGTAAATCTCGCAATTACATTAAACATTGGAATTTGTTGATGACATTTTCTGAAACGTCTTATTTTTTTATCTAAATAAGATTTTCTGAAAAATTAAAAAAAAAAATATTTGAACATTTGGCAACACAAATCAATACGTTGGGTGGAGGTGGCTGTCATAATGGACGTACTTAGAGGGCACCGTATTCCTAAAGTTGAAAAAGGTGCAGGAAATCTGAAGAAGAAATCAGGAGAGCACAACAGGCCGAATTACTGGCCCAGGTGTATGTCAACGACATGAGACGGTCATGGTACATGACCGATCCTCCTTGTCAATCTAGCCTAACCTAACCATTGTGTTTAATAAAAAAAAATCATAGTTTTCCTGTTTCAAACAAAAATACCTACATGACGATTTCTTTTTTAGTTTTGACAATTTTGTTTATTTTTTTTAAAGGCCTGTGTAGAACCAGAAGTTTCCGATATTTTGAAGGAGATGTCAAAGCCGTTGTAGTTAAAAATGTTCACAGATTTTTTTAATTTTGATTATTTTTTTTTTTTGATTTGAAGATTTTTCCAAAATATTGCTAGCACTTGTAGTTAAACATTTTGTCAATTTTGATTATTTTTTTTTGCTTTGAAGATTTTTCCAAAACATTGCCAGCACTTGTAGTTAAAAATGTTCACAGATTTTTTTAATTTTGAAGATTTTTTTAAATTTGCAGATTTTTCCAAAATATTGTGCCTTGAAACTCCACTTAGCGGCCTTTACTGTGTCGACTTTCTGGAGTCGGGATGTTGGCCTAGCCGTTGCCAGCTTAAGTACTGTCAATCTGACCCCGCTTCGCCGACACCGTCACGATTTTTGAAAAAGCCTCAGATCCCCTTTGCTCTACGGGAGCATAAATATGCGCGGATTATGTGATATTTTTTTTAATAAAATAAAAGAAAATTCCCTTTTGATTTCAACTTGCCCACAGTGCAACGGACGAGTTCAACTTGTCGACGTGGATGTCATTTGTGTTTGTGTTGCGAACATTTGCGCATTTTCTTCTCCTTCCTCTGGAGGAGTGAATACTTGTTTCTTCTTCTTTTTTTTTCTTGTGTACGATTGAGTACGATGATGATGGTTTGTCGTATGTCATGATAAAGACGACACGTTACAGCTGTCAATGATTGTAAATGTAAAGTTTTGTGTCTTAATATTTTACACAAGCCGAGGATCGTCAGAGGAGGAAGACGAATTTCGCCAGAAAACACAATAGCAACAACAATGTCATCAATGACTACACAACAACAACCACAACAAGTACAAATAACCGCCAGTAAGAATGGAAATAAAGGAAATAATGCATAATTTATAAAACCATTTGACATTCCTAATGAGACATAAATATAATCTAAATGCATACACTCGAGGAAAAATGTCCGAGTCAACGTGGTGACTATTTGTCAACGGCTGCCAGGTAATTTAATGATAGGAAGTGTCAGGTGTTGCGTGTTGTTGTTGCTGTTGTCATTGTCATGCCATCAACGTACGTGCGAATTGTAGAATGTATTTGAGAAACTAGCATAACAGAGAGAAAGAAAAGAAACGAGGATGGGTAAGAAAAGTTTTCTTTACTTTAAAGGTTTATTAATTTCTATTATTATTATTGAACACTAGTAGACGATAATGGTCCAACATTAAGGTTCGTGGAGCAATGCAACGTTTGGTGACCACGAACTCTATTTCCCCCCCATAAATTCGAAGAATTGTACTTGTACTAGGTCTTTTTCTACTATCTTCTTAAATTTTTGTTTTGATTAACCCTCTAACCTGCCAAATGGAAATCCTGGAAAATCCTTGCAACACACAAATATGTTTTATGAAATTAAGGGGTGGTCTTGCCGCTAAGGGGGGCTAATTTTCAAATACCAAACTAAAAATCACATTTTTTAATTAAATATCGCGAATAAAAAAAGAATACTCACCCAGACACTAGAGGTTATGGCAGGTCAGAGCATCTTCTGCTTGGTAGAGACTTAACTAGCGATACTATGCGTAGCGTATCTTCACGGTGAACCTGTAATCGGAAATAGAATTAGTTATAGAATCAATTGAATGAAAAGTGAGGCATGAATGTCTCCGGAATGGGGCCATCATCATGGACTTACTTGCCGGATCATCAATTGTTGGGTTATACAATGAAGTCAAATATTGATTCAAATATTTTCCTTTCTTGTTGGAAAAGTTTTTTCATTTCAATTCCTCTCCTCAATCTTTCTTTGAGTGTAAGCCATAAAAGCGTGTTTTTTTCTCTCTCTGCCATGCCAAATTGCACGATAATGTCGCGTCCCAAAGTAGAGGAAACTTTTTATCTTCATATTTAATACAAAATTAACCGAAATGATATCGGTGCCTTCGAACAAAGGCAGAGTCGGGCATTTTGCAATGTTAATGCCCACTTGCTAGATGGCAATAAAACATTGCTGACCCGCAGTATAAAATCTAAATGGCTGTTATCTGCTTTGACCCAATTCACGTTAAAAACGGGAGCACTTTTCTGAAGACATCAACACTTTTGTTTTGGCAAAACAACCAAAACAAGAAAAGATGCCGCCAAAAGTTAAACTTTTCATTGGGTTTCAAATGTTTGGTGCTTTTTTTGCCTGTGGTACCGGCTGGCTTGTTCCTACAGCCAAAGACTTTTTCAAATCTTTGGCGGTTTGGTGTGCTTTTGTTGCCTGCCTGCCTGCCTGCTTCACTTTAAAGAAAGCGTCTCTTTAAGCTGTGGCTTTGTTTCGTTTTTGTTTGATTTTTGTAGTGAACATTGGTCGCTCTGTCTTGCCCGCCTTGTGTGATGATAAATGTTCGGTTCACTTTTGTTGTACAGAGTATTTGCAAACATTCGTTTTTATTTTCACCAAACTTTGGAATTATCACAACGCTTTTCGTATTCTATCCTCACATAGCTCCGAGTACGGTTAAACTCTGTATAGACAACGAGTTTCGGTTTAACCATTAAGATTAATGACTTCAATCTGCTTGAAGATGTAGGCGGACGACGAGCCGGAGGGGGAGTAGCTTAGCACCAAACAAAGCAACAACAACAGCAAAAAAAAATGGTACCAAACTACACAGGAAACATCAACGGCAAAAGATTTCAAAGAATTCCAATTGGAAATTTTTTTTCTTTAGCTTTTTTCGGGATTTCAATGTTTCCCGCTCTCTCCATGTTTTGGGTTTAGTTCCTCTTTCATTTTTTTTTTTTTGGATGGATGCCTGTTTCATCAAATCAATCATGGCAAAGGTTTATTTGCCGACAGTCTGTGGTTGCCTTAACCAAACGAATCAGACAATTGATGTTTGATATTTGCTTGAACGCTGCCAGTTATATCATCATCTGCCAACATGACGCAGCTGCTCTTTGGGGGGAAATCTGGTCATATCTAAAATGAAAAAGAAAACAATCAACATTTCTATAGATTCCCAAGGAAAACAGAGCAAATACTTACAAAGTCAGAGTAAAAAGTTAAAGAGAAAATACAGATTCCCAGAAAAATATAACTGAAGTATATCCCTTAACATTCTTAGAGCTGTGCACGATATTGGGGGACTACTGGGCCTTCTTTCGAAGCCTTTTCTAAAGAAGCTTGTCATAGAGATAAATCGCAATCTAGAACAAAAATTAAAATTTTAATTTTCTCTATAGAACAATTTTTTGCCGCTATAGAAAAAATTTTAGGGAAATTTTCCTCTCTAGAGAATATGTTTTTAAAAAAAAAAAAAATCTGAAAACAGCATATTTCGCCAGAAAAAGTTGGAGAGCAAAAAAAACAATAGAGGCTATGTCGATAGTTGCTAGAGAAAATTACAGGAAAAAACTCTATAGAACTCAATAGAATATTTGTTGCGAATTTTCTCTATAGAAAATTTGTCTCGACAGAAAAATTTGTGGGTAAATTTTCTCAATGGAAAACTTTTTGAGTAAATTTTCTCAATAGAAAATATTTTTTGGTAGATTTTCTCTATAGAACATTTTTTGGATAAATTTTCTCAATAGAATTTTTTTTTTTGGATAACTTTTCTCAATAGAAATTTTTTTGGGTAAATTTTCTCAATAAAAAATGTTTGGGTACATTTTCTCAGTAGAATTTTTTTTTTTGTAAATTTTCTCAATGGAAATTTTTTTTGGTAAATTTTCTCAAAAGAAATTTTTTTTGGTAAATTTTCTCAATAGAATTTTTTTTTGGTAATTTTTTTCTATAGAAATTTTTTTTTATTAAATTTTCTCAAAAGAAATTTTTTTTGGTAAATTTTCTCAATAGACAATTTTTTTGGTAATTTTTTTCATTGAACATTTTTTTGATTAAATTTTCTCAATGTAAAATTTTTGTATTTGTATTTTCATTGAAAATTTTTTGGGTAAATTTTCTCAATAGGAAATTTTTCCCTGTTTTCTCTATGGGAAATTTGTGCCGAATTTTCTCTATAGAAAATTTTCCTCCATTGAAGAATTGTGCTAAAATTTTCACTATAGAAAAAATTGTTGGGAAATTTTCTCTATAGAAAATTTTTGGGTAAATTTTTTCAATGGACAATTTGTTTCAGTGGAATATGTTTTGGGTAAATTTTCTCAGTAGAAAATTTTTTAATAGAATTTTTATTCTGATAAATTTTCTCAATGGAAATTTTTTTGGGTAAATTTTCTCAATTGAATTTTTGTTGTAAAATTTCTCAATAGAAAATTTTTTGGGTAAATTTTTTCAATGGAAAATTTTTTGAGTAAATTTTTTCAATGGAAAATTTTTTGGGTACATTTTCTCAATAGAATTTTTTTTTGGTAAATTTTCCTAATAGAGAATTTTTTTTGGTAAATTTTCTCAATAGAAAATATATTGGGTAAATTTTCTCTTTAGAAAAATTTGTGGCTATAGAAACAATTTTGGGGTAAATTGTCTCTATAGACACATTTTTGGGTAAATTTTCTCTATTTTTGGGTAAATTTTCTCAATAAATAATTTTTGGGTACATTTTCTCAATGGAAAATTTTTGGATAAATTTTCGCAATGGAAATTTTTTTGGCTAAATTTTCTCAGTAGAAAATTTTTTTTGGTAAATTTTTTCAATAGAAAATTTATTGGGTAAATTTTCTCAATAGAAATGAATTTTTTTTTGTAAAATTTCCCATTGGATTTTTTTTGTAAAATTTCTCAATAGAAAATTTTTGGAATTTTTTTTGGTAAATTTTCTCTATAGAAAAAATATATTGGGTATATATCTATTGAGAAATTTTACAAAATTTTTGGATACATTTTCTCAATGGAAAATTTTTTGGGTAAATTTTTTCAATGGAAAATTTTTTGGGTAAATTTTTCAATAGAAAATTTATTGGGTAAATTTTTTTAATAGAAAATTTTTTTGGTAAATTGTCTCAATTGAATTTTTTTTGTAAAATTTCTCAATAGAAAATTGTTTTGGTAAATTTTCTCAATAGAAAATTTTTGGATACATTTTCTCAATGGAAAATTTTTTGGGTAAATTTTTTCAATAGATGATTTTTTTGGTAAATTTTTCGGTAAATTTTCTCTATAGAAAAATGTTGGGTAAATTTCCTTTATAGAAAAATGTAAAAATGTGGGTAAATTTGCTTTATAGAAAAAATTGTGAGGCAATTTTCCTCGATAGAAAAAATTGTGGGGCAAATTTCTCTATAGAAAAAATTGTGGGGAAATTTTAATCTATAGAAAAAATAGTGGAGAAATTTTCGCGATAGAAAAGTTGTGGGGCAAATTTCTCTATAAAATATGTGGCTAAATTTTATAGCCATAAATTGAGAAAATTAAGAGCGACAAATGGAAATAAGATGTAGAAAATTGTGTGCAAATTTCTTTAGAAAATTGTGCAAGAGATCTTCTATAGCAAATAATATCTCAATCTTACTTGACATTTTTTCTGCAGAATGTCATCACTTTGCTCGCATACAACAAACAAAATCCAACATACTTCTTCGCAGTATTCGCTGGAAAATCAACAAATTCTGGCATACAAAATCGACCCCCCCCCCACACGTCTTTCACAGCTCCTGTCAAATCTCATTAACTCTACGTTCACTATAATTGGCTTTATAGACTTCCAATGGCACTTTAAATGCATACTGCATCCATCACACCATTCCCTCCCTTTCTGGCTGAGAATCTCAGCCGCTGGCTTGTGTTTAGCTTGGACAAATGTCCACAAATAAAGGGAGAGAAGAGTAATAACAAACGACAGATCCAGCAGCAAAGCCTAGTATCCGGCAAAGCTGCAACGCGTGCCAATGTTTGCGTTGGCTAAAGTGAAAGAAACTTAATTTCTGTAAACATTTTCAATCATAACATGCTACGGTTGGGCCGTCGTGTCACGACCTGGTGTCTGGAGTGTGTACAAATTGAACAGATTTTTGTGGTGGCTGCGAAAGGAAGAGTGAAAGGCGGTGGGGTGGTGGCGAGGTCGCTTTGTAAGGACTGCAACACATTCGATTGTTGTTTTTCAAAACTGACATCTTTAGCCGGCTTTGGCAGTTGTCGTATTTGTATCAATTAATATTTTCAAAGGGATTATGTTAATCTTAATTAATTTTATTTTCATATCCCTTGTATTACTGATCCATATACACACACACACACACACATACCAAATGGCTTAAGGTGGAATAGCTTTGAATGGGTAAAAAGTGTTTTTTTGTTGTGGTGATTGACAACTTTGATGGATTAAATGCAAAAGAAAAAAGATATTGGGTTGGGAAGGGTTGTACAGGGGGGTAGTTTTAATTTAAATATTTTTAAGAATGCAATTCAAGCAGAACCGTATTATTTAGAATTCTATGTGACAATACTAAAAACAAGCAAACACCAATCAATCGGAGGAAACAACTTTCTACACACAAATTTAAATATTCCACAGAACAATTTTCAATGTAAAACCCAAAATAAACGCAGACAAAGACAGTTTCAAACTGGGTGTAGGAAAATGAGACAGTGGATCGACCATCCAAAATTCAACTGAAGGGACAGACAAATCCAGGGCACAGCTCCATGCCCCATGGCCTGTATCACACAGTGTAGCTAAACCCACCGTTTTGTGACGTCTTCCGACTAACTAGGTGCGTCTGGTGGCTGGCAATTTCATAACAACCCAGCCACACAACATCTACGACAACAACGACGAAACAAGACAAATTACAATATTTTTTTCTAAGTAGGATTTCACTTGATGAAATAAAGATCTCCGCAAATGTGTGGGATGTTCGGATGAATGCTGCCATGGAAAACAGTTTGAATTTGCTGCAACACCACCGACACCGACACAGACACCGACATCGGCACGGCACAGCGTTACAAGTGTCTACAGAGTGCAAACATTGCAAGTAAATGAGATAAAAGTTGTTGCCAGTAAATGTATTTCTGAGTGGGTTTTAATTTTTCGCATAAGCTCCGCCAGTTATTTCAAACCAGTACAATTGTAAGGAGAGTTTCACAGGTTAAGACCCTCCTGTATGTAGGAGAAAAACCACAACTTAATTGTGTGTGTCTGCCACACAAAAGGTGTGCAATTTCGTATTTGTTTCTCTAATAAAAAAAAAAAATATATATTAAATTTGTGCAAAGATTATTTCGTAAAATGGCTAAAGAAAACAATTATTCATTTTAGTTTTTACACAATACCAATGAAATCTGGAATTTGTTGTTAGGAGACAGGTCTGAATAGTTTTCTTAATAGCTTTGTTGTTGGAGGCGATGGTATGGCGATGATGTTGACGATGGGCAGACAAAATTCAGCTTACGCTGAAGTTGAACACATTACAGGCTCTGATAAGTGCGAACTATGGGAAATCTAATCGAGATTGGAAGTAATTCGAATGGTTTTTTTTTTCATAAAAATTTTTTTTTTCTAAAAATGATAAAAACAATGAATTGGGGGAGTTTTTTATAGAATCGAAATAAACCCGATTTTTTTTTTATTTTTTTTTTTTTCTATAAATTATGACAAATTTGTGGCAAAAAAGTGAAATAACATCCAAAAAATTACGAAAAATTAATTTCGGGAGTATTTTGGCTCTGATGAAAAATGCCCAAAAAAAGCCACGTATTAAAAAAAAATGCTCCAAATTAATTTTCTGTATGAAAAATTCGCCCCAAAAATTGGGGATTTTTTTGTCATAATTTTTAGGATTTTTTTTTTTGGGGATTTTACTAGATAATAAATAAAATCATTATCGGCATTATGTCGGCTCTATGAAAAAATGCTCCAAATTAATTTTCTGTCTGAAAAATCACCCCAAAAATTGGGGATTTTTTTCAACATTTTTAGGATTTTTTTTGGAGATTTTACTAGATAATAAATAAAATCATTATCGGCATTATGTCGGCTCTATGAAAAAATGCTCCAAATTAATTTTCTGTATGAAAAATTCGCCCCAAAAATTGGGGATTTTTTGTCATAATTTTTAGGATTTTTTATTTGGGGGGATTTTATTAGATAATAAATAAAATCATTATCGGCATTATGTCGGCTCTATGAAAAAGTGCTCCAAATAAATTTTCATTACGAAAAATTCGCCCCAAAAATGGGGGATTTTTTCCACATTTTTAGGATTTTTTTTTTGGGGATTTTACTAGATAATAAATAAAATCATTATCGGCATAATGTCGGCTCTATGAAAAGATACTTCAAATTAATTTTCTGTATGAAAAATTCGCCTCAAAAATTGGGGATTTTTTTCATAATTTTTAGATAATATTTCCTTTTTTTGTTTTTGGACCATAAAAATATCCCAAAATTTGAACAACGAAAAATTTCATAATTTTTTTCAAGAGCTTTACAGCATTATGCTCAAAAAAAATTAGAGAAATCTCCAAAATAGTAGATTGCTTTTAAATAGGGAACACAATGGATTGACCACAAATACAAGCACAACCGGGCCGCGCCGCCGCCTTAGTCGTAGCCTCGATCTTGCACAGAGGATTCGTGGGGGGAAATGTTGCCTCAGTTTTTTGAAAAAAAAAATCTTCATCTTATGTTAAAATTGCCTTAACTGAAATTCGTCTGCTGTTATTTCACGATTTAACAAAGATTTTCTGATCCCTTATAAATCGCATTACAATTCGACTAATGAATTTTTTACAGAAAAGTGTGGTCTGGGTTTTGTAGGAAATGTCTGGAAAGATTTTTTTTTTTTTTTTTGAAAAAAAAATCTTCATCTTATGTGAAAAACTGTCTTAATTGAAATTCGTCTGCTGTTATTTCACGATTTAACAAAGATTTTCTGATCCTTGATAAATCTCATTACAATTCGACTAATGAATTTTCTACAGAAAAGTGTGGTCTGGGTTTTGTAGGAAAAGTCTGGACAGATTCTTTTTTTTTTTTTTGAAAAAAAAAATGTCTTCATCTTATGTGAAAAACTGTCTTAATTGAAATCGTCTGCTATTATTTCACGATTTAACAAAGATTTTCTGATCCCTGATAAATCGCATTACAATTCGACAAAGGAATTTTTACAGAAATGTGTGGTCTGGGTTTTGTAGGAAAAGTCTGGACAGATTCTTTTTTTTTTTTTTGAAAAAAAAAAAGTCTTCATCTTATGTGAAAAACTGTCTTAATTGAAATTCGTCTGCTAGTATTTCATGATTTACAAAGATGGTGTGATCATTGATAAATCGCATTACAATTCAACTAATGAATTTTCTACAGAAAAGTGTGGTCTGGGTTTTATAAGAAATGCCTGGACACTTTTTTTTTTAAAAAAAAAAAAAATATTTGTAAAAACCTGCCTTTACTGAAATTCGTCTGCTGTTCACGATTTACCACTGATTTTCTGATCCTTGATAAATCTCATTAGAATTCCGGTACTATTCCGTCCGCTCCAGTCTATTTTACGACTAATTTGATGTTGTCCCCTTTTACGACTTCATACATTTTGATTTATCGCTTCGGCAAAGACAAAAATAATAGAATGTGATTACTTTTCAAAATTAACTAACCGTCTATTGTCGAGAAATTTATGACATCCTTCAATTGGTTTCTCTCCCCGCACTCCGTTGAAATTCCAAACTTTATATGGAAATGAAAACTTGGAAAAGACATACAAAAAAAAAATCCTTTTATCAAAAATCTACTTAAGAAGTTAACTTTGCGAGTGTTTTCGTGTGTACTACATGTGCTCGCTCCTACGACCTGAGCCACTAAGAAGATGATACTTTAATTACCGATACTTGCCTGTTCATGTCCAGGCCTCTGTGGCATTCGGGCAACCTCGATTCATTCCATGTCATCTTAAGTAATTACCGAATTTGTTTGATAATGACTTTGACTTAGTTTTCATGCGATGTGACGTGCCGTACTCGAACGAACTTCTTTTACACTTCATTTGTTAATAATCAACGTCTGCAATGGACGGCCGACGGTGTGGTTGGGGGGCATGGGTTGAGTTGTGCTGGTTGACAGTCGAAAAAGGATGCCCAAGTTTCTCGGTATGATGAAGATGATGACGACAGTGTGGAGGGAATAAACTACAACTTATTAAATACTTTGCTTTTGGTTGTGTCCTCCGTGGCTGATGTTATTGTTCATGGTTGACAGATGGTTAAGTTGAGTCAGACAGTCTGTCCGTCTCTTTATTTGTGTTTGCCTGCAGTGAAAGGACTCTATTTTGTCATCGTCGTAGTTTATTACTCCGACATTGTCATTATGATCATCATCATCATGTTGATGATATTTAGCTGCGTCATGTGGTTGTGTTTTTGCTGTTAAGCTCGTCTAAACATTCCGACTCAAACTCAAAGTTAAGTATCTTAACAATGAGGAACAACCCTTAAAGTAACCATATCACGTCCTAATAGTTAATCGATGTTAGTAATTTATTGACAGCCGACAACATCAAGCTGGTGTTGCTAATGACATGGGTAAGCGGTTAAAGTCCTTCCGTCCGATATCATGTGAGACTCTTTAAAGAAACGAAACACATAAAAATACATTAATTTCTGATTTTCTATATTTCGAACAAATTCAAATAAAATAATAATAAAAATAAATAAAAAACCTCTACTCGCAACACCTTGAGGTGTAAATAATGCCATCCATTAAAATAATGATGATGTTGCCAACAATATATAAGACTACGACTAAAGCTCTCCTCAGAAGGCTTTCAGAGCAGCGGCAGATGTTAAAGATTTCTAGAAAACGATTAAACCACCGCCACCAGTCGAAGCGAATAGCAGCCGCCCAAAAACGATTCCATTCCTTTGTCCTTTCCTTCCCCCCCTTTCATTGTTTTTGCATACGTACAGTCGAAACAAAACCAAAAACGCCATAATAACAAAAGGTTAACGTCGTATTGTGTCTGAGTTCGTAGAGAACTACATTTCTGATTGCGGCGGCACGAAAAAAGTAGGAGGAACCCAAACAGGCTACCAGGAGAAGACCGACATTCTGATAAAAAAAAAAAAAGAAAAACTAATATATGTTTGCAGCAAAACAATAGATGTTATGAAGAATACAGCAAACAACAACAAAAACAATCTAAAGCAGTAAACATTTCTTCTGCGGTTATGTTGTTCGGTGGCTTAAGCGTTTTTTCATATACAAACATATTTTAAAAAGAATTCGCAGAATTTTGTAAATATAGAAATGTTTATTTTTTAAATAATATCGATTATTATTTTTGTTTTTAAAAGTAGAAAAAAATTAAATAAAAAATTTAAAAAATATAGAAAATTTCCGGTTTCAAAACAAAAAATATTTTTTTAGAAAATTTGTGGTCTTTCTTTTTATAAAAAGGGAGGTATCGCGACGAAACTTTGTCGTAAAAAATCGTTTTTTTTTTTCAATATCAAAAAACAAAAATATTTTGCAATTTTCTACTATTTTTTTTTTTAGAAAATTTGTGGGTTTTCTTTTTATAAAAAGGGAGGTATCGTGACGAATCTTTTTGGATTTTTTTCAAAACAAAAATATTTTGCATTTTTAAATTTTTTTTTGAAAATTTCTTTATTTTTATAAAGAAAATTTCGTTTTTTTTTTTAGAAAATTTCCCTTAATTTATTTAGTAATATTAATATTTTTTAATTAAGAACATTTCGATTTTTTTTTTAGCAAATTTCCTTTAATTTAATATTATGTAAATATTTTTATAAATATTTTTTTTTTTAAAAATTTCGAAAAAAAAATTTTTTTTAAATAATTTAAAAAAAAAATTAAAAAAGTTTTTTTAAAAAAATTTAATTTTTAATATAAATTTTAAATATTTTTTTCTATAGAAAATTTCGAACATCGCAACGAAACTTTGTAATAAAAAAACCGATTGTTTTTATGAGTTTTCCGGAATTCACCAAATTTTTTTTCAGTTTTTTTCACCAGTGTTTTTTTATTGGGAAATTTCTCATCCTTTTCTGACAGCCACAGGGAAAATTTGAATATTTTTTTGTCGAAATTTTCTGTCTTTCGTAGGAATTTTTTGAATATTTTTTTTTGCCGAAATTTTACGTTTCTCGTATAAGTTTTCGTCTTAATTTTTTTAAAGAATTCACCAAAAATTTTTTTTCATTGTTTTTCACCTGTGTTTTTTTGCGGAAATTTTTCTGGCAGCTACGTGGAAATTTTGAATTTTTTTTTTGCCAACATTTTCTGTCTTTCCTGTGAATTTTTTAAATATTTTTTTTTGCCGAAATTTTTCCAGTGTTTTTTTTGTGAAATTTCTCATATTTTTCTGACAGCCACAGGGAAATTTTGAATATTTGTTTTTTGCTAAAATTTTCTGTCTTTCGTATGAATTTTCGTCTTCATTTTTTTTACAGAATTCACAAACATTTTTTTAGTCTCATCATGTTTCGTGTTACGAATCCAACAAATATCCCATACAAATTTTCTGTATTTACCTACATTTTTTATTTGTGATACAGCCATCTTAAAATGTCTAATTGCCTTCATTAGCACTTTAAAGTGTTTGGTTGTAGACGCTGCTTCTTTATATTTTTCTTTTCATACCCCTTGGGAGTCTCTACCCTCTCCAACGATTTAGCCATATATGTATGTAGATTTGTAGTGGAACGAAAGTGTGTGTGTGTGCGTGTATGTTTGGATTTCCTATACACATCATTAGATATTGGCGCCACTGTCAAATGATATGGACACTCCAGCCACGTACTGTTTGCATACGAACGTATGCACATGTGAGTGGAGTCAACTCTCAAGATTTGTTGTAGGTACAAAAACACGTCCGTCCTCCAAACATGAACGGGCACATGGGCACACACATCCATTCACAGCCACATCCACATCCCTCCCCACATGATTTGGATATACGTCTGTTTATGGAAAGTATGGAGTACGTGAACATATCACCACACACTCGCACACTCGCACACACACACGCACACATTGTGTTGGCCGTGCTGATTTATGCAAAACTTGTGGTGGTGCGCTGGTGGTTGTTGCTGGCATGCGATTACATGGCAGTGACTGGCAGTCACTTGTACGTTGTACGGACGTTCAACGAGTATGAATGACTTCCTCAGGCTATTTTTCAAAAGATGACACATATTTACATGACACTCACTTCACTCACTACTCGCGTTCACATCCAGTTTTTGTTTTTCCTGCTGGATTTCTTTTGCTTTGTTTTTGTTTTTTTTAGTTTCTTTCCACCACTCGCCGCAAATTATTCATAACACATTTGCAATTAATTTAACCATCCGATAAATATAGATAATATCGGCCCGGTCACTGTGTGAGTACCGTAGCTTTGTTAGCCCGGAAGTAAATAGTTTTGGTTTTTCACGAAATTCTTTCTATCTGAGCTTAGTTATCCAGAGGCCAATAAACTTGAGATAGAAATGGAACGATAGGAAAATCGTCCCGAACATTTTTCATTTGAAAGATATGTGAATCGTCTGCTTACTCTTGTTTTGTTTTGTTTTTTGCCAGTCACGTGCCCACCGATGACATTCGCTTTTCTATTTTATATCGAGGTCATAAAAAGATTTGTTATTGAGTCTGAAGATCGAGAGGGGTGAAAAGGAAAGCTGAGTGATGTGTGTACATTAGGGTGGGGTGAAATAAAAAAAAAATCATAGTCGGGAAAGAGTTGTAGTTGGATGTACTTAGAAAGAGATGAAATTAAGAAAGATTTTTAAAAAAAAAAAAAAATTTTGACGGGCTCCCCGGTGGGCGATACTTTGAAAGAGATAAAATTAAGAAAGTTTTTTTAAAAAAAAAAAACTTTAGACGGGCTCCCCGGTGGGCGAATTGGTAGCGTGGGATTGATTCCCACCAGAGGCTTTGGTCTGTCGCTGCAAAATTTTAATTTTTATTGTAATAAAATAAAAGTTTCTAAATTTAATTAAATATAAAAAAATAATTTAGTTGGAGTTGACTTAAAAAAAAAAAATTTATTTTTAAAATTTCTGTTCAAAATTGAAATTTTTTATTTTTCATTTTTTTTTTTTACCATTTCTTTTAATAAAATTTTAAATCCAGTCGCTGACGAAAAATTAAAAAAAAAATGTTATGGTCGAAAAAATTTAAAAAAAAAAAAGTCAAATTGGGACTTCGTTTTTAAAAAAAAATCGTTTTGAAAATTTCTGTTCAAAATTTAAATTTTCGCAATTTTTCCGTTGATTTCAAAAAATGTTTTTTAACAATTTCTTGTCAGTAAATTTCAATACTAGTTAAACGCGCTGATGGAAATTTAAAAAAAAAAACCAATGGTCGGAAAATTGGAAAAAAATTTAATAAATTTTTAAAATTTCTGTTCAATATTGAAATTTTCGCAATATTTCCGTTGATTTCAATTTTTTATTTTTTTTATTTTTACAATTTCTTGTCTGTAAATGTTCACAATTTTAATACCAATTTTTTACTGGTTTCTAACGACGATGGAAAATTAAAAAAAAGAAAAAACAATGGTCGAAAAATTGCAAAAAATTTTAATAATCCAAATAGTCACTTCTTCAAAAAAATCAACTCAACATTTATATCGATACCAAAGCTAAGAATATTGGTCGATTATCGTCTGCTTTACCCTAAATACTTCTATTTGGGTAGTGAACAAAAAAAAAGAACTTTAGGGATAACGCCTCGCCTTTGAAATTTGGAAACCTTCGCCATTTTGCTGTTGATATAAAAAAAAGTTTTTTTTTCGTTTTTAAAAATTCTATTCAAAATGGAAAATTTCGCAATATTTCCGTTGATTTCAAAATATTTTTATTTTTTATTTTTACAATTTCTTGCCAGTAAATGTTCACAGTTTCTAACTGGTTTCCAACGACGATGGAAAATTTAAAAAAGAAAAAACAATGGTCAAAAAATTGCAAAAAAAATTGTAATAATCCAAATAGTCACTTCTTCAAAATAATCAACTCAGCATTTATGTCGATACCAAAGCTAAGAATATTGGTCGATTATGCTTTAGCCTAAATACTTCTATTTGAGTAGTGAACAAAAAAAAGGACTCTAAAATTTGGAAACCTTCGCCATTTTGCTGTTGATTTAAAAAAAAAATTCGTTTTTAAACATTCTGTTCAAAATTGAAATTTTCGCAATTTTTCCGTTGATTAAAAACAATACTTTTACAATTTCTTGTCAGTAAATGTTCACAATTTCAATACCAGTTAGTGATGGAAAATTTAAAAAAAAAACCAATGGTCGAAAAATTGCAAAAAATTGTAATAATCCAAATAGTCACTTCTTCAAAATAATCAACTCAACATTTATGTCGATACCAAAGCTAAGAATAATGGTCGATTATCGTCTGCTTTACCCTAAATACTTCTATTTGGGTAGTGAAAAAAAAAAACTTAAAATTTGGAAATTTTCGCCATTTTGCTGTTGATATAAAAACAAAAAATTTTTCGTTTTTAAAAATTCTGTTCAAAATGGAAAATTTCGCAATATTTCCGTTGATTTCAAAAGCTAAGAATATTGGTCGATTATCGTCTGCTTCACCCTAAAAACTTCTATTGGGGTACTGAACAAAAAAAGGACTTTAGAGACTACGCCTCGCCTTTGAAATTTGGAAACATTCGCCATTTTGCTGTTGATTTAAAAAAAAAAATTTCGTTTTTAAAATTTCTGTTCAAAATTGTAATTTTCGCAATTTTTCCGTTGATTAAAAAAAAATATTTTTACAATTTCTGGTCAGTAAATGTTCACAATTTTAATACCAGTTTCTAACTGGTTTCCAACGACGATGGAAAATTTAAAAAAGAAAAAACAATGGTCGAAAAATTGCAAAAAATTTAATAATCCAAATAGTCACTTCTTCACAAAAATCAACTCAACATTTATATCGATACCAAAGCTAAGAATATTGGTCGATTATCGTCTGCTTTACCCTAAATACTTCTATTTGGGTACTGAACAAAAAAAGGACTCTAAAATTTGGAAAAATTCGCCATTTTGCTGTTGATTTAAAAAAAAAATAATTTTTAAAATCTCTGTTCAAAATTGGAAATTTCGCAATTTTTCCGTTGATTCCAAATTTTTTTTTACAATTTATTGTCATTAGACAAATTAAAAAAAAACCAATGGTCGAAAAATTGCAAAAATTTTAATCCAAATAGTAACTTCTTCAAAAAATTAATCAATAAATTTTAATAATCCAAATAGTCACATCTTCAAAAAAATCAACTTAACATTTAAATCGATACCAATGCTGCGAATATTGGTCGATATTGGTCTTCTTTGTCTCAAATACTTTTATTTTGGTTACTGGACAAACTCATACTTGTACATTTTGAATAAGTTGATTCAATAAATTTTGCGATTTCCTTTAAATCAACAAACAAATTGAAATAATTCAAAACGTAAAATGTTTCCCTTATTAAGGATACGAAACTACATTTCTTTTAGACTGTGAAATTTTCAAATTAAATTAAAGAGTATATTTTCACTCCACACTAGTTTAAATCCTGCGACCACCCCCCAACCACATTCTTTGCTCTACACACATGACTTTTTGTGGTGAGTTCATTTTTTATGATGTGGAAAATGGTTATGAATTTGTGGTGTTTTTTTTTTGTATTTTGAACCACAAGTTACCCTTACCCTCTGCCGCCCACTACTTTGTGATAGTGTTAAAAACGTTTGTGGGTATTTTGAACATAATTGACGGATATTGGCAATGTGGGGGGGGGGGCAAAACTAGTGAGGGTGCTAGTTTTTTCGATGATGTCATGCAAAAGTAATTCGTAAAAAAAACCGTCATCGTCATAAAGATGGGACAAACATGATTTATGATAACTGGCGGCTGTTTGATAAGACTTAAGATAAAAGTGGGTTTTCTATAAAATATTGTACAGATGATGGCCAACAACAGGGATCTCAGACTTGCACACAATTAAATCGAGCGGGTGTTACATCATAAGATCTTGGTGGTCTACTTTGCAGAGGTACAGTATTACACAGTGAGTTTCATCAACAAAAAAAAAACTGTCCACTACTTTAAACAAAACGCATCTAGTTGACTGTTCAAAATTCCTCTGGATTTCCTCCGGAAAATTCCTCTGGATTTCTTAACAAACAGTGTAAGCTCTAGATTGGTTTCCATTTTCCTTTCACAACAGAGATGGTCGCTGTCATTGGACACAGTTGTCCTGGCAAGTTTGTACAACTTCAAAGTACTTCAGCATCTTACAGAACTTCAAGAACTTGAAATACATAACTCTTGCGTGCGTCTCTACTTGGTAAAGGATATTTTAAAATATTTTATTTCATCACTGATTAGGAACATTTTTGTCGAAAATGTTTTGTTCGCTAGGCGAATTTTTTAAGAAATTTCGTTAAAGGTTTATCTGCTTTGGGAATTGTGTTTACATGTGACGATCATAATCACTGATAGATTATGATGGCTGTCAGTCTTAACCCTGTAACCGGCAAGACCGCCATAAGGCGGTCATCAATAATTGTGTTTAATTTCATAAAATTAGTTTATAAAATATTTATTATATTATAACCGGCCAAACAGAAATACTGGAAAATCCTTGCAAACTGTTTCTTGTACCAGATTATGCACAAACAACTATTTTTTTACGAAATTAAACACATCCGCAGTGTGGTATTGCCGGTTATAAGAGTTTCAAGTTGCTACAAACAAAAAACAAATTTCATTTCGACGCAGAGACAAGAGGGAGTAAGTGTCTGACTAAATAGTCACTACTTAAGGGACAAGAACTTAAAAGATCTTTTCTCAGTGTGTCTACTTGGTGAAGGAATTTAAAAACTATTTGTTTATGACTGACTAAGAAAATTGTTGTCGATTATTTGTTGCGAGTGTAGGGCGAATTTTTAAAGAAATTCGTTTTAAGATTTATCTTGGTTTTTACTAAACACAAAGGGTCACAACTCAAAATTCTAAAAATGTCAGGAGAGCCAAACAAATATTTATGGAAAAATGATTGGAATATTTAAAGAATATTTAAAGATATTGAAAGATGATAGTGATGTGAAAGAAATTTGTCCAGTATGTATTTCGATTTGTGTTCTAGTGATGTGTAATTAAATATAAAAAAATAAAATTTAGTTGGAGTAGATTTGAAAAAAAAAATAAATCATTTTTAAAATTTCTGTTCAAAATTTAAATTTTCGTTTTTTCAATTTTGACAAAGGGTCACAACTCAAAATTCTAAAAATTTCAGGAGAGCCAAACAAATGTTTATGGAAAAATGATTGTAATATTTAAAGAATATTGAAAGAAGATAGTGATGTGAAAGAAATTTGTCCAGTATGTATTTCGATTTGTGTTCTAGTGATGTGTAATTAAATATAAACAAATAAAATTTAGTTGGAGTTGATTTAAAAAAAAAAAATAGTTTTTTCATTTTAAAATTTCTGTTCAAAATTGAAATTTTCGATTTTTCAATTTTGACAAAGGGCCACAACTCAAAATTCTAAAAAGTTCAGGAGAGCCAAACAAATGTTTATGGAAAAATGATTGTAATATTTAAAGAATATTGAAAGAAGAAATTTGTCCAGTATGTATTTCGATTTGTGTTCTAGTAATGTGTAATTAAATATAAAAAAATAATTTAGTTGGAGTTGATTTTAAAAAAAAAAAAATTTTTTTTTCGTTTTAAAATTTCTGTTCAAAATTGAAATTTTCGATTTTTCAATTTTGACAAAGGGTTACAACTCAAAATTCTAAAAATTTCAGGAGAGCCAAACAAATGTTTATGGAAAAATTATTGTAATATTTAAAGAATATTTAAAGATAGTGATGTGAAAGAAATGTTTGCAGTGATGTGAAAGAAATTTTTCCAGTATGTTTCGATTTCGATTTGTGTTCTCTGAATTAACTTTTGGAAAAAAGTCAGTTTTTGTAAAAAAATTTAGTGGTAAGTCTCTGTGAAGGTGGCTAGAGAGTTGTATTTTGTTTTTTTTTCTGTGAAGATACTTCGATACGAAATGTGGCTGTCACTCACCTGGGTCTTCAGTGGAGTTGAGTTCCTTTCAAACAACAGCAGTTCAATTTTCTGATGATCACTATAAGAAACTGGAACATAATGCTCAGGCAAGAAACCAATATTGTTTTGTCAAAGTACTTACCGGGTAGAAGTATAATTCCATTATGCTTCGATCGTCTGTGTGTCATCTTAAATTGGTGGGCATCTAAGATTCAACAGCTCTGCTTGGTCTCGGACTTTCTTAGAGACTTCTTACGGCCAAAGCATTCTCAGCTACTTGCACAGCTTGTCCCAGCCAGAGTAATCTGCGGAGGAAAATAGAATATAACTCCTCTATATAGGCGGGAACTCCAAAGGCATCTTTGCAGCTTCTGGACCGTGTACAGCGGAGAGCGGTGGTGATGATTGGGGATAGTAGGGTATCCAACTCTATTGTCACCCCGCACACTTTTTAAATTGTCCAATAAAGTGTTATTTTAATCCGCCGAGAATGGTGGATTTATTGTGCTCAAATTTTTCTTTTTTTTTTCTTTCTAGGCTGAGTTCAGTATTTGAATTTTAAACGGAACAGCCTACGAGGGAACTGACGGGTATTTTGTGATACATTGTGAAGACTTCAAGACTTCATTTAATGCTTTTTAGTCAAAGTGATCGCTTCGAAATCTTTAAAATAGTTCCTCCCAAATTCCTTAAACTCTTCCCAATATCTTCCAGTGAAAATTCCAGACTTGCCTTCGTATTCAGAAAAAATAAAAAAAAAACCTTTGGTAAGAAAAATGTGTGAAAATTCTGTTAGACATAATTCTAAAATCGCAACAAAAAAGAATTAATTTGTCAATTTCCAAAAAAAAAACACAAAAAAAGCTTAAGAACAATACAAAGTAAATCTGTTTAAGACAATAATGCCCGGTCGACTCGTCTTCGTATTCTATGGAAACAACCACAAGAAGTTGCCAAAAAGAACCGAACTTTAGGCCTTTCAAGCAAAACAGAAAAACAAAACAACAAAACTGAAACTTCTCATCAGCACCCACCCACTCTGGACACAGTAGTGACCATTTTTTCCCCAACAAAGCAACAACAACAAAACACATACGATAAGAGATAAAAACCAATAAAAGCATCGAAGGAGTGGAGAAGCGACAATACGAAAACAACTTACCTCAGCAGAGAGATGAAAATCATTTTGTGAAGTGGGCGGAAAATTCTGTCTGAAAAATGAAAACGAAACGAGGAAAAACAAAGATAATCGGGACAGAAAAAAAAACAACTTTATTTAACAGCAGCAAAGAAGAAGATGAACAAAAAAAACCCCCAGCCTAGAATGATATGTCAGCATTATCACCGAAACAGTGTTAGCACAGAGGCGGAATGTGGGTTTACTTCTGCAGGACGAAACCTACTCTTGTTATGGCAAAGTGTGATAAAATGCCCAGGGCCAGTTCCTTTTGTAAAAAAGGCCTGTTAACCTTTTTTACAGAAGTTCTAATTTACCGAATGTGTAAGGCGTGGTGTGTGCGACCAGTAAACCCAGGTTCAAAACCGGCTAAGACCATCAAACAAAATTAAAAATGTAAACAAAGTATCGTTATTTTTCATTTACCACATGTTTTGTGATATTGCTAGTTGATTTTTGCTGCAGTTGATCATTTATTTTGTTTGCAATGTCGTCAAAAGAAGAACAACGTCGAAAAACCATTTGTAATTTTTTCGACCATCATCCTGATTGAAAGAAATCCGATATCGTTGCTCATTTTGTAGAGCAAGGAGAAAATCGACGTTCGGTATATAGAACACTGGCGATATATGAGAAAAGACAAACAACAGAAAGAAAACGTGGTTCTGGAAAAAAGTGTAGTTCGAACGACTCTTCTATGAGAAAAGCCGACTTCGAAAAATTACCGATGGTAAAGTCGCTAAATCCTCTAGGGAGCTTGGGAAAAAGTTCCAATGTGACGGAAAAACAGTGAACAAGTATCTGGGTGATATGGGAATTCAGAGACGTGTCCAGAAAAAACAAGCCAAAAGCGTCAGAAGCTCAAGAAGTTACCCAAAAGTCTCGACTTAGAAGTTTGGCCAAAAATACATTCAAAGCCAAGAGCGACATTGTATGCAACATGGACGATGAGTCATATTTCACATTGGATGGCAAGGAAAACATTTTTTTGACGATAAAATAAAGTATGTGGAGCATTCAAAATTTCCTAAAAAAGTTTTATTGTGGCTTGCAATTAGTCAGCATGGAATGTCGGAACCAGTTTTTTTTTGATTCCGATTTGGCCGTCAATTCTGAAAGACATATTAATTTCTGCTTAACAAAAGTTGAAGAATTTTGTGAATACGAAGCATAGAAACTTAAATGTAATCTTCTGGCCCCACTTAGCATCAAGTCAGTACGCCAAGAAGACATTGGAAGCCATGAACACTAGGGTGGAGTGAAATTCAAAAAAAAAAGTTAACCTCGGAAAGAGATGTAGTCTGGGGTCCTAATGAGGGGAAAAATAAAGAAAAAAAATTTAAAAAAATTTTAGGGGTCGCGCCGCTCCCTCGAAATTTGGAAATTATCGCTATTTTGGCGTTGATTTTAGAAAAATCCTAAAAAGTTTTATGTCAATAAATGTTTGCAATACCGTAAACAATGAAATAAGAGCATGAAAAATTTAAAAAAAAAATTTCTCATTGTTCAAAAATTTCAAAAAGTAAAATAAGTCAAATCGTCCCTTCTTCAGAAAATTGACTGAACAATGAAATCGCCACCAAAGCTACAAATATTAGTCGATTATCCTCATATTTGCCTCAAATACTTTTGTTTGAGCACTGAACAAGATCAAACTTTTAAATTTCGAATAAGTTAAGTCGTTAATTTTTAGGATTTTTCTAAAATCAACGCAAAAATAGCGATAATTTCCAAATTTCGAGGGAGTGGCGCGACCCCTAAAAATTTTTTAAAATGTTTTTCTTTATTTTTCCCCCCAGACTACATGTCTTTCCGAGGTTAACTTTTTCAAATTAAAAAAAAACATGTTTTCACTCCACCCTAATGAACACCCTTCAAATTCAAGTTCCATATGTATGTAAAGAAGAAAGTACACCCAATGTACCCCAATTACGCCCAATGGAGGATTTTTGGGCAAATTTAAAACGAAAAGTATATGCAAATAACTTCAGACCCAAAACTACCAAAAATTTGATAAAAAAAAATTCGAAAGGAACTTCAAAACATGCCAACATCGACATTTTCAACAGCCATGGAAAAAGTTGCTCAAAATTGCCGCAAAGCAGCTCGAATGGGACCAACTATTTTTTTTACATTAAACTAGTACAATGTATTATATTAAAAAAAAATTTAATTATTTTTGTTGAAAAGAAAAAAAAATGTTTTTTTTTGTTGCGATTTCATTCCGCATACGTTAGTTGTGCCTGCATTGAACGGCTTTGCCTTGGAAGTTGTCGCTCAGTATCCGAAATTACAGAAGGTTGTTGGCTAAGGACTCTATTGCATCTGTAGCCATTTGTGGCTTGATTTTCACTTTCGGTTTAAACGTTTGATCACAACAGATTTGGGACTTAACTTTGAAAACTGCACTTAGACATTAACTTTAGTTTAAACGAAAATCAACCAGCAAAGATCAGCAATATCTCTTAGAGAACATTTTAGCAGCCCCCCTTGGAGAAAGCCTTGCGACATCCGCCGCTGCGATTGGGTCATCGCCGAGTTCATATAAAAATATTTAGACTATTTTGTTCTTCCATTCGATTGTTCGTGTTGTTGCTGCCGCTGTTTAGATATGGGAATTACTTTTGGATGGGGGTTTTTCCCGTTTGATGCGTCTAGATTCGGTCCGTTTTGGGTATTGGCATTAACTCTTGAGTCTTGAAAATGACAGTTAAGTTTAATTAATGGACTTTTTTTCTTTGCCCCCCACATCCCATCGATATATTTGTGTGTGAGTGTGTGCTTTGCTAGCATGATTTTGTTATTTCGCTATTGATTTTAATATTGAAATAATTTATACAGCTTTTCGTTTCCGTTTTCATGTTTGTTATTCTTTTTTCATTACTAAAAATTAAAGCGAAAAAAGATTCTATGATAGGATAAAGTGTGGATGGGAATCGAAACGGAAATACTATTTTTATTTAACACTAAATAAAAAGTCCATGTTATAAATGGATGTTGGCCTAAATGATTTTTTTGTTACAAACAATCTTTTTGATTAATCTTTGAATTATTAAAGTCGAGATTTCTGATACGAGCTCGAGAGTGGGCGAAAATGGTAACAAAATTGTTTTAAAATCCATTCACAAATGTGTGATTCAAAAAGAATGTGAGTCTGTAATTACATCAACAACATTCGAGAACTAATCGCGAAAAAGACGTAAGCGAAAAGGGGAAATTTTCACAGGAGAGAGTTTCAAGCATAAAGGCGTGTGGTGCTTAAGATACAATTGAACTTGCTATATCTTGTTGTAAATATAAATATTTTTTTAAGAATGTTGGACAATTTTCTATTGAAGCGGAACTCATTAATCAGTGCTTCTATCTGAAGCGAGAATATGAAAACTTAAAAATATTCAAAAAAAATTTTGTTGAAAAAAAAAAATTTTGTTGAAAAAAAAAAATTTTGTTGAAAAAAAAAAATTTTGTGGAAAAAAAAAATTTTGTTGAAAAAAACAAATTTTGTTGAAAAAAAAATTTTTGTTGAAAAAAAAATTTTTGTTGAAAAAAAAAATTTTCTTGGAAAAAAAGTTTTTGTTGAAAAAAAAAATTCTGTTGAAAAAAAAAATAATAAAAAAAACAAAATTTTGCTGAAAAAAAAATTTTTTGCAAAAAAAAAAATTTTTGTAAAAAAAAAATTTTGGAAAAAAAAAATTTGGGGAAAACACAATTTCTGTACAAAAAAAAATATTATTTTTTTTATTATTATTATTTATAGAAAACTAGTAAGTTGTAATGCGCCTATGGCGCCCGTTGAAATATGGAAAAAAAGTTTTTGTTGAAAAAAAAAATTCTGTTGAAAAAAAAAATTGGAAAAAAAAATTTTGTAAAAAAAACAAAATTTTGCTGAAAAAAAAATTTTTTGCAAAAAAAAAAATTTTTGTAAAAAAAAAATTTTGGAAAAAAAAAATTTGGGGAAAACACAATTTCTGTACAAAAAAAAATATTATTTTTTTTATTATTATTATTTATAGAAAACTAGTAAGTTGTAATGCGCCTATGGCGCCCGTTGAAATATGGAAAACAAATTTTGCTGAAAAAAAAAATTTTGTTGAAAAAAAAAAATTTTAGTGGGAAAAAAAATTTTGTTGAAAAAAAAAATTTTGTGGAAAAAAAAAAATTTTGTGGAAAAAAAAAATGTTGTTGAAAAAAAAAATTTTGTAAAAAAAAAATTTTTGTAAAAAAAAAAATTGTAAAAAACAAAATTTGGAAAAAAAAATGTTGGTAAAGAAAAAATTTGGGGAAAACACAATTTCTGTACAAAAAAAAAATATTATTTTTTTTATTATTATTATTTATAGAATTATAGAATGCCTATTTAAATTCCTACCTACTGCGTGACAGAGTCAGTGAATCAGTGTATCAGTGAATCAGTGTCGAGGGTAAATATATATTAAGATGATCTCCTGAATCCGAATGGAGTCCGTTTTGTCACATCTCGTACAGTTTTCGTTGCAAAACTGTGTCTCCCACTAATCAAACACCTCGAGAATTGTGTAACGAAACCCCAAACGACGCCACGAATAATGAGCCCAATGGGAGCTGAAAACAAAAAATCGCCCCACCATTCAACGGGCTTCTCCGCAACCGAAAAGTATGCTATGGTATATCCACCAAGATGGGCGTATATACTCTGGATATCAATATCACGACTCCTGTTCAGTCTGAACAAAAAAAAAAAAAACACCGTGTCTCTCGCCGACTTTTAATCACCTCAATCATATATCATTTTCATATGTTGTTGTCTGTCTGGTTGGTTGTTGTTTTTACGGCCGGCCGGATTGGTTTGCAGCTAATTTTGCAAATCGTTAACAACTGTCTATGAAAAAGGCAATTTAACAGTAGCAGCAATTTTCAAATACCTCACCGACATTTCTAACATGTCTGTTGTCTTCAGCCATGTGCCCATACCATAGCATCTAAGTGGCCGGCCTGCCGGTCGACCGACCGAACGACTGACTAGCTGCTGCTGCCGATGATCTCTCCCTCTCTATATGGTCACGATGCTCCGAGATGATTATGATGACGACGACGGTGATGGTGGCAATGACGATGGCGCTGATCATCATCATCATCTGCCGTAATATTTCTACCTAGCCAACATAACGACGATGTGGCAACTAATGCTGATGATGATGATGATGAGTCACATTAGCAGTACAACACCAGGAGACAGGGTAAGAGGTGGTGCGGGAGGGAGAGCAGCGTTAGGTGCACAGCTCGTATAAATGTTAGTTTTAACACCCATACAAAGTAATTGCAAAGACTCGTCGTTGTCGTTTGTTGTCGTGGCTTGGTTGGCCTGGCCATTTCTTGTTTGGCGCTTATTTGTTATAACTGCCACATTTTGAGTCGAGTTGGCTTATGGCTGTTGCCGCTTGCTCGTGTTGTTGCCTCGTTTGATTGCATGTTGGTCATCTGCTGTGGCTGTGCTTATAAACAACCAATGCCGGCAACTTTTTTCTTTTTCCTCTTGTCTTCTATAGATTTTTATACTTCGTTTGTTTTTCTTTTCTTTTAAATCTGGCCCAGACGTCTGTTAACATTGTTAAATTTTTAAACTTGTGTTGTGTCGATTTGAGACATACGATACTCCGGTGGTAGTGGGAATCTCCTGATACTTATTATTGGCATTATTATTATGATTATTATTTCTTTTGTTTCGGCCTTCCTTCTACTGCTCGTCTCGATTGGTGGTACTTTGTTTTATTTTCTGGTCTTACCATTTATTTCCAACAAGAGCTTTTTTTCGCCATATGCAGCTACAACGTGCAACAGCGGTGTTCTCGGTCCGTCCGTCTGTCCCTCTCGGTCCCTCTGTCTGTCCTTAGGTTCGTTTGTCTGTTTGTCGAAAATCGTGAGTTGTTTATTACGAAGGTGTTGTTGTAGGTTTGTCTTTTTTTTTTTGTTATTCGCCCTGTGTGTTGTTTTAAATATTTATGGAAATTGTTATTACGGGAAAAGGATGTCTACTTAAGGGGTCGTCGGTGTTGTGGGGGGGGGGAGTAACAATCATAATAATCAGTTTACATTTTTTGCAAATGAGACGAGAACAGACTGGAACAAATTCTCTCAAGCCCTTCTCAGACAGTGAAATCAGATTATATTCATCAAAAGGAAAAAGGATGTGTGTGTGCAGATTCTAAGCCAATTGGGCGAAGGTAAATTATGCTGCAGGATAGGAATAATTTAAAATCCAATATATGTTTGCATTAAATACACTTTGTGAATTGATGACCCATCTGTTCGGATGTTACACACGATAATTTCAAACGGAATCGTCTAATCTATTTGTTTAGTTGGAGTTTTAGGCCGGAGTCATCGCAAGTTCGAGCTGGATAACACACGCCAATGGATGGGGTTATATTTTAAACAGCCTGTAAGTAGAAATTTCGGAAAATATATCAGTAGCTCATGTCAAAATATCGAAAATGATTTACCTGGTGTTATCTTCTGTTGGCCAAGACCCAGCTTTTACGAGTATAATCTTCAATAGTGGCTGAGTCATGGTTGCAAGGACAGTAAACATACAAATTAAAGGACCAGTTTTGCGGAATCATCCGGGACGAGACCAAACTGTCACTCGCTAATGGCGCATTGGCTTCTGGAGTACAACTTGCGGCTTTTTGCTTGTTGCCAAAGGGGCTCCCGGATGAAAATGCGTTTGCATTCAAAATCATTGTCCAATTCTAAGGCGCAAACTGAAAAGCCAAATCCGATTGTAATAAACAATAACTAAGGAGGAGGAGGAAAAATTAGCTCATATTAGTAAAGGTTTTATGAAGAATGTCCGAAATAAAGAATTCCCAAAAATAAATGACAAATTCCCCAAAAAGAAAATGTCGCCAAAAATTATGAAAAATACCCCCCATAATTTATGAAAAATTTCTCCAATGAAAAATCATTCTCTATGTCTAAACGACTTTTGTTTGAGTATGTTGTTCTTAGAGAATAGACGTCAATGATGTTTAGAATTTCCACTATTCTTTCCAGACCTGTTTGCTGTTTGCTAAACTGAACTGTTGGTCATGCAGACGTGCCATTGGATTTTATGTGACTTGGACAAATTCATGACAAATTCCCCAAAAAGAAAATGTCGCCAAAAATTCTGAAAAAAAAATTATGAAAAATTCCCCCAATGAAAAATCATCCTCTATATATCTAAACGACGTCAATGACGTTTAGAATTTCCACTATTCTTTCCAGACCTGTTTGCTGTTTGCTAAACTGAACTGTTGGTCAGGCAGACGTGCCATTGGATTTCATTGGACTTGGTGAGATGGGATTTGATCTTTATTACACCCACATCATTTGTTGTTCAATTTCAACTTTAGTTTATGCTCATTTATTCTATTCACTGTTATTAATGTTACGAGCCCATTTTAAATATGCATAATTTGCCGTAAATCGCAAGCAATGTAAATTGTTAAGTAATCTCTGAAGCAAAACACACACCTTTTCGCCCACAAATTGTTCCTAAAAACCTGTTAGGTAGAAATTATTTAAAATTTAATGCCATTCTCAGTTGACAGCGTGTCCCTACCCGATTCTTGTCCGACCTGACATCCATCAATTTAATGTGCACCGAACACACATACACACAAGCTGGCATTTTTACAAATAAACATTTTATTCGATTAATTTATGCAATGTAATTTCATGAAATGTCATTTCGATTACCACAATTTGTACTCTCTCATATATATGTTGAATAGTATATAAATACATGTATAAATACCAATACATGCATCGTATTTAATTCGTTTTACACATAAATAAATACGAAACGCACTCCTCTCTTGGTATATTCGGGTGCCCCTCCCCCCCAGTGGATGGAATTCAAAATAAATGGTTCGGTCGTATTGTACAATTTGTCGAGAATCAGGGAATTTTTGTCCCAAACTATTTGGCAACATTTAGCCAATTATAGACGAATTATATCGTACACAGCTCACTGATTCGAGAGAAGTTTCCCATCTGTTCCTTCATGTAACGTTAAGGGAAATAAGTAAGTAGATGGGTCTTCAGTAAGCACGATTGCAGCAGATTAGGAATAATTTCCCTTAACATTCCATGATGGAGTAGATGGAGAATTTCCCACAAATTAAGTAAGCTGGCACCACATAATCTGTGTACTCAGGACCTACTGCTTTAAAGCCAGCTCCGGATGACTAATTATCCTTCTAGAGAAGTTTTCTATGGCTGTGAGATCAATTACTCGCTCGTGAATCCACCGGCATGTACGAGGTAGAAATGGCCGCTTAAAATGTTGGATGTTCTTTCAGGGCCGACCACAGCAGGCGATTCGACTATTTTCTGTTCGGCGTTGGGCCCACGGTAGATTTCAGCTTCTGATTAAGGTTCGGAATAATATCTAAAGTTGGCATTAAGGTAAAGAATTATCAGAAGAATTATCCAGGTAAACAATAGACTCAAATTCGGCGATCGGCAGCAGTTTCGGTTGCTGGTAAAGGTTCGGCATATTATCTACATTTCGAAGTCATCAGTTAAAAGAATGGCCAGAGTCGTTGGGGTAAACGATAGACCAGAGTCGTTGTTGTAAACCAACGACCGTATTCGTCCAGATAAGCGATTGACCAGATTCTACCGGACAATCTAAATCAACGACCGTATTAGTCGGGACAAACGACTGACCAGAGTCGTCGGTGTAAGAAATCGATAGAAGTGGTTGAGGTAAGCGATCGACAGAGGTCTTCAGGGTAAACGATCCAATAGTCGTGGTAAAACATAGACTTAGTTCCCTTAACATTCCATGAAGGAACAGACAAGGGGAACTTCTCGCGAATCAGTGATGTGTGTTCGATATAATTTGAATACTCACTGACCGGGACCTACAGCTTAAAGCCGGCTCCCAACGGCTAAGGCTTTTCTAGAGAAGTTTTACATGGCTTAGAGATTGCTCTCTTACTCGTAAAGTCGCCAACATATACGAGGTGCAGACAGCCGCTGAAAAATGTTTGATGGCCTTACCCGGTTTCGAACTCGGGTTCTTGTGTGTGATAGTCGCACACACACTAACTACCACACCACGGCCGACCAATCGACTGCACTTACAATATAGTGGGTGTTGGTGGAACACCTCAATGATCAGACAACGCTGATAGCATAGGCGTATTCTCGATTACCCCATGAGAATAAATGACAAATCCTGGAGCTGGGGTCTTTACAGGAATAACGATATAGTTATAAACTGGATGTCAGGGCTGACGAACTGGCTAAAATAGGAAGGGAATCCAACCAAAATACTCTGCAACTGTCTAAACCTTTTCTAGAGACAAAAAAGGAGTTGAGGGAATGGATGAAGACGACCCATGCCTTAAGGTGGCTAGAGGAACAGGTGGGAAGAACCACAAAGGAAACCTGGGGAAATCTCGATTACAATAAAACAAAGAGAATACTCGGGTTTAACAAAAATGAACTGAGTAAGCTAGTTGGGGACACACTAGCCTAAGGGCACACGTATTTAGAATAGGATGGTCCCAGAGCGACGAATGTAGGGCATGCGGAGAGGACGCCGGAACACTTCCTGTGCTAGTGTCCTGCTTTCTCGCAGGTCAGGAAAGTCCATTTAGGAGAGGACACCTTAGATGACCTATCGGCCGTCAAAGCAATTGACATAAGGAATTTAAAGAACTTTATAGAGGGAACCGAATTCCTAACGTAGGAAAAAGGGGAAGGGGAATTCGTAGAAGAAACCAGGAGCGCACAACAGGCCGAATTGCTGGCCTAGGTGTATGTCAGTGACATGAGACGGTCATGGTACATGACCGATCCTCCATTCAACCTAACCTAAAGTGTGAATTTTTAGATAAGTATGGATTTGTGCAGCTTTAAGAAGTTACTCACCTGTGATTGTTTTTGTACATCCAGATCACATGTCAGCGTTGTGCGTCTCCTGCGTGGCATTTGAACCGGTGACCCTGTTGCCAATTGCTAGGTTTGCGTCCTGAAATTTTGGAGTGCAGGAGTGAACAGCTCCTTTTTTTGGCGTACCACAGACCAGAAGATGGATGTGCTATCCCCTCTGAATATTCGGTTCGTGGTATAGTGTGAATTTTTAGATAAGTATGGATTTGTGCAGCTTTAAGAAGTTACTCACCTGTGATTTACTCAGGCCCCACCCAACAAATTCCAGATGGTTTTTATACATCCAGATCACATGTCAGCGTTGTGCGTCTCCCACGTGACTTAGACTTTCCGAATATCGCTGATACCAATTGCTGGGTTTGTGTCCAGCAATTTTGAAGTGCAGCAGTGAACCGACTTCTGAAAGGAGTTCCTTTCATGTTTGGTGTACCACAGACCAGCAGATGGATGTGCTATCGCCTCCTTCGTACCAAGTGATCTTTTGTATGATTATTGCGGTGAGTAAAGAGAGTGTGTCTAAAGACAACTAAAAAAAAAGAAAAAAAATGTTCATTCACAATAAGTTTTTACATAATTGATGCAGGAATAGCCTAATGTAACGTGGCAGATTTTTGTTTTGTTTTTTGTACAACTCAAATTATAACAAACTCCCAGCTAAAATACAACATATTTTCAAGAATTCCATGTTATTTAAATAATTACTTAATAAATGACTTTACAAAATACACAGACTCACACACACAGACACTGCCCCAAAGTTAAAGTTAACTTGTAATATTTATTTATGGTCTCAAAGTACTTGACACAACATGTTTGGTTTAGTATGTCCGTCCATCCATCCGTCTCTATGTTCTTCACTGCGCCTATCGTCAGTCCGTCCGTCCGTTCGTCCGCCTGACTGCCTGTCAGTCATTGCATTTTTGGCCAGCTTCGAATTATGGGAAAATTAATTAAGATTTGCATTGCTGACTGTGTGGCTTGGCTAGCCGGTGTGTGTTGAAGCCTTTTGGCGTTTTAATTACATGTTTGTCTTACAGCAAAAAGAAAATCCAAAAAGAAAATCCTATGGAAAACTTGTTTCGCCAATAAATGTTGTTTGGAATTATACAAAATATAATTGATTTTTAGATTGTGGTAATTTAAGACATGTTATGACAGGGCCTGGAGCAGTAATTATCTTGTTGTTGAAACGATAGACGATCGTATCGAATCGGACAAATCTGATGGATTTTATTTAATCCAAAATGTTTATTAACTATATTTATTGGCACATTTGAAGACACATTTGGTCACAAGGATATGCAGATCGTGGTGGTAAATTGCTGGCTCTGCCACTAATGACGTCTTCAAACAGCCAACATTGCCAAATATGAAAAGTCCCCAAAAAAAAAAAAAAAAAAAAAAAACGTTGAAGTAAAAAAACCGAAAGGCACATTTTAATATTGTCACGTTTATTGTGTTCTTTGTTTAAAACAATATTAAAAATATTATGCAAATTTCACTATTCATTTATTTCAGTTTCTTTTTCTTCGTTTTTGTTTTTTTGGCAAATGTTAAAGTTTATTTAAACAAACTGCAAAATAACAGAAATAATAATGTCATCTTTCAAAATCAACTCTTGGCATGCAAAAAAAAACCCCCAAAATGATCATGTGTTCCTTGCCTTTGAAAAAAACACTACACACGTTCTGAAATGGAGATGTGTAAATGTCCGTCCATCATTTTCTATTCTGTCTGCATTGGCTGGCTGGCTGGCTGGCTGGGTTGTCTGTCCTTTCACTGTCTGTATGTCATGTGTACTAGAATATGTGTTTGTTATAAATAGAATTTCTATTAAATGCATTTTATATGGTAAATTATGCTGTTTATCATGCAAATTAAATACTAAACCGACGAATAACACGAATGAGCAAAACAAAACAAAAAGAAAATCGAAATAAAACCCAGACCCCGAATGGAAGAGGTGCAGCAACGTCTCCAGCTTTAGTCTCCCATACATACATAGTGTTGTTTTAGTATCTGCAGCATTAATAACCTACCAAACAAGGTATGAACTATAAAATAAAGGACCGAGGGGAAGAAACAACAGATGCTTCGTTTGTCTTAAACATGAATATCATCTTTCCGGACAATGCTGCACGGTGGAATAAAAGTGTGATGGTATGAGAATAAATAAAAAAATATCACAGCATCAGTTTTATATGGAATGGTTTATTTGAACAACGTTACAGTTGACTCTCTTCCAACTAAATAACTCATCAGACTTTAGGCTCCATCTACTCAGTAGACAGATCGGTTAAAAAGTCTATATAACAACGGATTACAATGCCTGCAGGCTTTGTTAAAGAAGTCCGTTCAAATCGGTAAGCGGCCCACTGTCCATACGAATCCGGAAAGACTTGAGCCGTGCACAGATTTGCCGGCACTATAACTAAAAGCCAACGAGTGTGGATTGCCAAGTCTGGAGAAAAAAACCGAATAAGAACTGTCACTCATGCAGTTGCTACCTTTAACATTCAGGACATTGACATTCGTCCTAAAGAAAACAAACCCACGAGCGGTTGTTTTGTTATCTGCGTGCTCTAGATTTGAATTGGTCTATGAATTCCAATCCGTTCATTTCTCACAGTTCACATGGAAATTTTAAGAAATCGCACGGAACTTTATACTGATCCTTCGATTACGTGGGAAGTGGCAAATATCTGCGGCAGTGTCTGTTTCCATACACTTAACCCTTTCCGGGGATTTGTCGAGTATATTCCACACTTCATATTTTTTTTAGCACGTCAACAAAAATGATTTGCCACGGAAAGGGTTAATATCATAATTACATGTCCATATTCTCCTAAAGTTTCCCTTTCTCCATTTTTCCTATTGCTTTTGTAACTCGTCGGGAGCCTGGAGTTTTTTTCCGACAGGAATTTCGTTCCTCCAACGCAAACAACGGAGGAGTTAAATCTGTGTAAAATTAGATTATGACCCGAACAAGACTCAAATTTTCATGCTATCACAAACTTGTTTTTAAAATATTTTAAAACTAGTAAGTTGTAATGCGCCTATGGCGCCCGTTGAAATATGGAAAAAAAATTTTGATGAAAAAAAAATTTGTAGAAAAAAAAATTTTTTCTTGAAAAAAAAATATTGTGGAAAAAAAAAAATTTGGTTGAAAAAAAAAATTTTGTTGAAAAAAAAATTTTTGTTGAAAAAAAAAATTTTGTAAAAAAAAATTTTTGTTGAAAAAAAAAATTTTGGAAAAAAAAAATTTGGTTGAAAAAAAAAATGAAAATAAATGTCTATTTAAATTCCTACGTACTGCGTGACAGAGTCAGTGAATCAGTGAATCAGTGTCGAGGGTAAATATATATTAAGCCTAGTAAGTAGTAATGCGCCTATGGCGCCCGTTGAAATATGAAAAAAAAATTTTGTTAAAAAAAAAAAAATTTTGTTGAAAAAAAAAATTTTGTTGAAAAAAAATTTTTTTGGAAAAAAAAAAATTTGTTGAAAAAAAAAATTTGGAAAAAAAAGAATAAACATTCCCTCCGCCAATGGTGGAGAAAAAAGAATAAAAAAGAATAAACATGTCCCTCCGCCAATGGTGGAGGGACATGTTTATTCTACGCAGGATAGGGTTGCCCCTACTTTGTAGGCTGACGCCATTACGGATTGATTGACCGCATTGATTGTATGTCCCTCGTTGCCCGTTTATCCACAGCATATGTTGCATGTGTGTGTAAACATATACAGGAGAACATGTTGCAACATGTAATCTACATAGAATAACCTTTAAAAAATATCACCATTTCATAAACATCAACACCATTTGTGTTTTGTATTTTACTTCAGAATGCGAAAATAAACTGCACGACGAGAATATCCCTGCAGAAGACGGTAAAGCCACGCCATGCTCACATAGTACAAAGATGTCCTTATTGCCTTCCAAAACAAAAAAAAATGGAAAGCGGGAATCCTTTTTCCTCTGTACAGCATACAATTTCTTAATAATCTTTTAAAATAAACGATTTTTAGTCGCTGCCTTTGTGTCTTCGAGAACAAAATCGTCTGCAACACGCCTTCCGAGTTGGCTTGAATGCTTGCTTTGGTGTCTGTCAGAAGGATGTGATGTTTGTCCAACACATTCAGCCATGCTGTAGGATTTTGCCAGTCTGGCATATGTTTTCCTATGTGTGAGTGTGAGTGTGTGTGTTTTAAGCTGACTAAATTGAATGATAGCAATTTGTTAGTTGGCTTATGAATACGGATGAGGAGGCTAAGGAGTTGATATCTTTTCTGTTTTAGGTGAAAATTGAAATTAAGATTTATCCTTTGAACGTGAACGTCTTTAAGACGGCATTGCCTTTCGCAAGGAGAAAGGCGACAAAGTGTTGCCTGAATTTTGCCAAGTATTTTAAAGGTGCCAACAGATTAACACGAAATAAAGTCACCTTTTCGGAGGTGGGTAAATGGGATAACAAAATATTAATTTATTCAATCCAACGTCAACAATTCAATTTATTCATCAAACAGGAATCCTTTCAGATTTGAGAGAACTTTCAATATCGAATTAACACAGAACCGAGGTAAAAATCATAGAAGATCCATAAAATAACATATGCGGAATGAAATCGCAACAAAAAAAAACAGAAATTGTGTTTTCCCAAATTTTTTTTTTACAAAAATTTTTTTTTTTACAAATTTTTTTTTTTTACAAAAATTTTTTTTTTACAAAATTTTTTTTTCCAAATTTTTTGTTTTTCAACAAAAATTTTTTTTTTCAACAAATTTTTTTTGTCCATTCTTTTTTTTAATTCTATAAATAATAATAATAAAAAAATAATATTTTTTTTTTGTACAGAAATTGTGTTTTCCCCAAATTTTTTTTTTACCAAAATTTTTTTTTTGCAAAATTTGTTTTTCCCAAATTTTTTTTTTCCACCAAAATTTTTTTTTTCAAAAAAAAATTTTTTTTTTCCACAAAATTTTTTTTTCCACAAAATTTTTTTTTTCCCAAAATTTTTTTTTTCAACAACATTTTTTTTTTCCAATCAGGATGATGGTCGAAAAAATTACAATTGGTTTTTCGAAGTTGTTCTTCTTTTGACGACATTGCACAAAATAAATGATCAACTTCAGCAAAAATCAATATCACAAAACATGTGGTAAATGAAAAATAACGGTACTTTGTTTACATTTTTAAGTTTGCTTTGTAAAATTTGTTGCGATTTCATTCCGCAAACGTTAGCTGAAAGACAATAGAGATAAGTATGCGACAATACTTTCCCCCCCAATTTATTTTCATTACAAAGTTGGCCAAGGAATGACCACCCCATACAAGTAAGATCCCTTGAGGGTCATGGATTTAACAGTGAACCGAATACAAAGACACGTCTCTCGTTTACTAAAAATTTCCATTGTAAAATTGGCCAAGGAATGGCCGCCCAACATAAGAAGGAGTCGCCCAATATCAGACGATCAAACCATAGTTAACCTTCGATTGGAAAAATGAATATGAAGTTTAACTACAGTTTAAACGAAAAACAAATATCAAACTCGACTGATTTATTGGGCCTGAGTCTCAGGGATTTTAGGCAACCAGCTCGGCGACAGAGCTGCTTGCTAAAAGATGACCGCCCTAACTAGGTAAGTTTCTCTAACGATTTGTTTACTTTCGAAGATTCTCTTCTTCTCTCATTGTGTGAGTGTGTTTTTTTTTTAAATTCTATTTACGGACTGATTGATTTTCTTCGACATTCAAATGGTTTAAATTATTTCCTCGTTTGCCTTCTCTGCTATGATTGGTGGAGTTACAAAACTAAAGCATACTTTTTGGAGTGTAATTAAAACCAATCATTAGTAAAGCTTCTTTTTGGGATTATTAATTTTATTTGTTTTAGTTTTAGGTTTTTCTTTTTCTCTTTGCCTACTCGGTTTATGTTTTTCGATCTCTCCGAAACAAAAATTTTCATTAAATCTGTAATTTATCTTCTTCAGCAACGAATGCCATTGTAGGGAAGCCATTTGGCAAATTTCTCGTCAAGTAATTAGCCAAAAACACAAACACAAACACACACAGAGAATATTCTATTCTTAAAACAAACAACAAGAAGAAGAAAAAAACCAGAACTAAAGCTTCAAGCCACCACAAAACTTCAATCAGTCAGCCCGAGTGTATGACTCTTGGCAAATGTCATGGAAATTGATTTATGAATTTCTAATGATTCAGCAAAATATGATTCACACAACAACATTTTCAATAAAATGCAAACTATAACACAACAACAACAACAACAACATGAATATGGGGAATAGTTTATAATATGAGAGCCTGCTGGTGGTTGTTGTTGTTAACAAAACATCGTAACCAGTCATTAACCCATCACTGCGGCTAGCAGGGGCTTGGGGGGTCAGTCGTTGAGCAATTTTCTCATAATTTAGGTCAATTAGAAGTTTAAATAAAGCACAAGGGGTCTCGGCTCAATACTCCTTCGTCCAAGGGTGAATGCATTTTTAATCGAACTAGATGTGTAGAAAACTAATCGTACATCAATTATACTGTCATCGTTCATTCGTTATCCTTTTGGCACACACAGACAGCGTTGAACGTTGATATATTTCCCAGAAATTTTCTTAAGCATACCCTTAAGGAGCGGTCAACAATGGTAGGGCATACCTTTAGGGGTCGCTGGGGTTATACATAAGTATGTGTATGATGTGTGTCCATGTGTCTAACCTAAAATAACAATATATTGCAAAATATTGTAAAAGTAATTTTAAACATTTCTTTACCTTTCGATTTTTCAACATTTTTTGTTTTGTGTGCGTTTTGAGTCAATCTCACCCTGGTGATAACGACTCTACAACGTTAACGGCCTCCTTTATTAGAGGAATTCCTTGTGTTATCTTTTAGTTTTATCATTGGTTTGCTTCCCAGTGACTTCCGTTTGTGGGCTGTGGCACCCCCACCCCACTTTACGTTTGTGGCCCAACTTTAAGCCTTTTTGTGTCATTTATAAAACTTAACTTGTATCATGTGATGTTTAGGGCTTAGATCCATCTGCCAAAAACACATAAACATTAAAAGTTAAGTTATTATTTGTTACTTTGTTAGTTATGTTTTGGCGTTTAAAGTGCGGCTAATGTAGCGAGTTTCGCTAGGCCACAAATGATTAGGTATTTTGGTATTCCATTGTGATTGAGGCCGACTATGCAATTGAGAGATGTAATATAGGGTGTTCAAAAAAAAAAAAATTGGCCCAACCTGTTGTTGAATACAAATGTATTTTTGAAAAATTTTAGAGGTTGCACAAATTGTGTTTTTTCCCCCGATAAATTGGAGTTTTGAAGATGTTTTGCACAATTTCTAGCACAAATTGGCCAATAGAAATGCATTTTGTAAGAGTTTGAGTCATCATTTAAAAAATTGTACAGTTTTAATTTGACGAATGTATAAAAAACATACATTTTGTTTTTTTTTTTTAAATTTTGGAGTTTTTTTTTAAATTTCGGAGTTTTTTTTTTTAAATTTTACTTAAAATGCAAAAAAAAAAAGGGAAAAAAATTAAAAACATTTTTTTTTTTTTGAGAGCCTACTGTAAAGGTTTTTCCAACAAGAGATGTTATTTTGAATCATTGTACAGTTTTAATTTGATGAATGTATAAAAAACATAAATTTTGTTTTTTTTTTAAATTTTGGAGTTTTTTTTTAAATTTCGGATTTTTTTTTTTTTAAATTTTAAATTTTTTTAAATTTTACTTAAAATGCAAAAAAAAAGGAAAAACAATTTTAAAAACATTTTTTTTTTGGACAACCTAATGTAAAGGTTTCTCCAACAAGAGGTGTTATTTTGAATCATTGTACAGTTTCAATTTGATGAATGTACAAAAAACATAAATTTTGTTTTTTTTTAAATTTTGGACTTTTTTTTTTAAATTTCGGATTTTTTTTTTTAAATTTTTTTAAATTTTACTTAAAATGCAAAAAAAAAGGAAAAAAAAAATAAAAACATTTTTTTTTTTTTTTGGAGAACCTAATGTAAAGGTTTTTCCAACAAGAGATGTTATTTTGAACAGTTTTAATTTGATGAATGTATAAAAAACATAAATTTTGTTTTTTTTTTTAAATTTCGGATTTTTTTTTTTAAATTTTAAATTTTACTTAAAATGCAAAAAAAGGAAAAAAAATTAAAAACATTTTTTTTTTTTTGGAGAACCTAATGTAAAGGTTTTTCCAACAAGAGATGTTATTTTGAATCATTGTACAGTTTTAATTTGATGAATGTATAAAAAACATAAATTTTGGTTTTTTTTTAAATTTTCGAGTTTTTTTTAAATTTCGGATTTTTTTTTTATATTTTAAATTTTACTTAAAATGCAAAAAAAAAGGAAAAACAATTTTAAAAACATTTTTTTTTTGGACAACCTAATGTAAAGGTTTCTCCAACAAGAGGTGTTATTTTGAATCACCCGGTATTTCGGTAGCTATCACTTTTTAAGCTTTTATTCTTTGTCATACGCCAATAAAAATAATAAAAATGAAACGATACACGCTTCAACAAGGCATTGAAATTATTAAAATTCACTACAAAAATGGTGAAAATCACAATTCGCAAAACTAAAGCATTTTTGGGTTGTCGTGAAGCTCGTTCTCGGACGGCAATACCGAAAATGGATGGAAAAAATCAAGCTGTTGGGACAAGCAAGTGCTGTGAAGATTAAAACCCATGCACATCGTTCAAGAACAACTGAGAATATGGCTGCTGTAGCCGAAAAGTGTTGAAGACACCGCAGGTTTGTCCACTCCTCGTCGTTCTTTGGGATTGAGAATTCCACAAACGTCATTACAGCGTATTTTGCATATAGACTTGGGTCCTAAGGGTCCTAAGGCGGGTCATTGGACCTTACTTTTTCGAAAATGAGGTTGGATCAACAGTTACGGTGAGCTATCGAGAGATGATTAGTGATTTTTTATGGACGGAGTTGGATGATATTGATTTGGACAACGTTTACTTTCAACAAGAAGGCGCTACGTGCCACACCAGCAACGAAACCTAGGCTCTTTCATGGGGAAGATTCCGGACCGTGTTATCTCTCGAAGAGGTGAGCACAATTGACCACCAAGATCTTGTGATTTAACACCTTGCGACTTCTTTCTTTGGGGCCACGTGAAGGGCAACGTCTACGCCAACAGCCCAGCGTCGATTCAAGATCTCAAACATAGAATTCGTGAGGTTATCGAGGACATGGGGCAGCCACTTTGGGATTTGATTAGGGAATATTTCATAAAAAGCATATGGTCCTGTAAGCGTGGTCGTGCTGGTCATTTGGCTGATGTTGTTGTTTTTCATTATTAACGCCATTTCTTCCTCTATATTATGAAATAAACATCCGATCATTTATCTCAAAAAAATTTCATTTTTCTTTGAATACCAAAACAACACCTCTTGTTGGAAAACCCTGTACATATGATAAAAAATCATAAATTTTGACATTTTTTAAAAAATTTTTTTTTTGTGGAAACTTTAAAAAATGTGTTTTTTTCAACCATTTTCCCCCTATCCAGATCCATAGCCAGCAAACCGTTTCACATTTAATTAAACAATCAACTACAGAAATCTCCCTAAAATCGCAATAAACATAGAACCGATGAACTTCCTAGGAATTATTCTTAAAAGTATATCAATTCGCATTTGCTTTCTACAATAGCATTAGCCAATTTTTGTTGCGTATGAGTAATATTCATTTGAAAGCCTAACAGGTGGTTGAATTGAATTTAATTGATGTCTAGAGAAGTTTTACGTGGTTTAGAGATTACTATCTTACTCGTACACAGAAAAAAAAAAAGACAACCAAAAAATGTAAATGAAAATATTTGTACAACAATTTCATCACTTCTCAATGAAACTTTTCGTTAATATGCTAAAAAATTTGTCAAATATTGAAACAAAGTTTGATGAAATGTATCAACAAAACAATTCATCAAATATTTGGATATTTTTAATGAATTTTTTTGTTGATCCCATTTATCAAATTTCGTTTTAATATTTGATACATTTTTAGCATATTTACGAAAAATGTTATCAAATGCTGAAAGAAATTTGATAAATTGAATTGACAAAAAAAATGCATTAAAAATATCTAATTTATAAATTTTTTTTTAATATTACATACATTTTTTCGTAAATATGATAAGCAATTTACCAAATATTAAACAAAATTTAAAAAATTATAATATTTTTCGATCTATTTTATTAAATTCCGTTTCAATATTTAATAAAAATTTTCACAAATTTGCGGAAAAAAAACGAAATTTGATAATTGTTGATGAAACAATTTATTGTTAATTTCAAAAAAAAAATTGCATAATTCTAATTAATTGAACCGTTTTAACAATGAAATCATTTCTGACATAAATGTTTAGAAAAAAACGTGACAAAACAAATTGTAAAAAGACTTATTCATTTCTATTAAATTTACTTTGTTTTCTTTGTTTCATATATGTAACTTAGAATATCAAATCAAGAATAATTTATGTGTACACCTTTGAGCTGAACAACCTCCAAAAAGCTACAACTGCATCAACATACATACATACTAAAAAATTAGAGAAATGATCTTATCTTCTCTCTCCTCTCAACGTAAAATAACATTCAATAAAGGACCTACAATTTTTTTTTTGTAGATATGAGAATTTTTTCATCAAAAATATTTTTGATAAACAACCTACAAATTATTTTGTTGAATGTGAATGTTTTCATCAAAAATATTTTTAATGAACGACATACAATTTTTTTTTGTATATATGAAACTTTCTTCATCAACGATATTTTTGATAAACAGTATACGAATATTTTCTTTAAGTCGACAAATTGTTTTATCACCGGATTTTCAATGAATTTTTTGTTTGAATTCGTGAATATTTTCATTGAATCGAAAAATTATTTTTTTCTGTGTAGAGTCGCCAGCATTTACGAGGTGAAAGCAGCCGCCGAATAATGTTTGTCTCGAATGGCAACATTTGTAGGAAATAATTGTAAAAATTAAATGGCATACATTCATTTATAAAGGGTGTTTTTTATTGGGGTATAGAACTTTAAGTTGGCATCACTTTTTTAACTGGCGGCCATTTTGTCAGCTGTCAAGTGATTAATATTTCGTTTGGTTTGCCATTTCATCATGAACAGGTTGACAAAAGAACAACGCTTGCAAATCGTCCAAATTTATTTCGAAAGTAATGGTTCGGTTCGCGAAGTTCACCGCAAGCTCCGTCCATTTTATGCCATTACATCCACAAAAACTGACTGTTTGGTGTGCTCTATGGGCTGGTGGAGTCATTGGGCCATACTTCTTCCGAAATAATGCTGGAGAGTCAGTTACCGTTAATGGAGACCGGTATAGAGCCATGATAACCGACTATTTTATTCCCGAATTGGATGGCATGAATGTGGATGAGTTGTGGTTCCAACAAGTGGTTGAAAATTGGACCTGTAGAATTGGCTTTATTCGAGCCAGCCGCGGCGGCCACATGCCCGAAATCATATTTAAACATTAATGGCATAAAATTATCCTTCCAATAAAGCCAAATTGATGGACATTAAAACGATTTTCTTGTGTTTTATTTCAATTCGAAGTTCTATACCTCAATAAGAAACACCCTTTACATGCAAATAAATCTTTCATTCTTCGGGAAAAAATTGTGGATATTTTCCTACAAAAGCTTAAAAAACACGCTTCATATGAGACGGCCGTGGTATGTGCTTCAACGTCTAGTGTGCATTCTAAATTTGTCTGGGAAACGCATTTTCGAATCCACAACTATGGCCGATAGGATCGTGTCAATTTTGCCACATTTTGCTTACTAACATTCTGAGTTGTCCTGGCGCTTATTTCACGCTCCTCCTTGCTCCTCCTTTTGCCACATTTTGCTTACTAAAATTCTGAGTTGTCCTGGCGCTTTTTGCACGCTCCTTTGCCATTTTGTTTCACTTAAGTTGACAACTCTGAGCATTTTGGTTGTGAATTGATGATGTACCGACATTGTCGACTCCATGGACTTTTAACGTTTGATGGTATCACAACAACATATCACAACATAACGCGGCAACACACAATTCCAACCCCGTTTTTAAATACACCCGTTCGTTGTCGAACCCTTTTCGTGTTGTTACGGTTTCCTGTGCAGTTTTTTGTGTGTGTGTGTGTTTTTTTTTGGCAAATGAAACTCCAACAGTATCAGGGCAGGAAATGTGTGGTTTGGGGGGGGGGAGTATAACCAAAAAATGAAGGGGGGGGGGAACGGCAGCAAAAGTCGGGAAAAGAAGTTCAATGAAATGAAAAGGTCAACAACAACAAAAATGATTAATTAAGCGATCTTATCTGATTATGAAACAATAACAAGAGCAATGCAACTGGCAACGAACGGCAGACATCGACTGCGACTTCGACCACGACAACCAACAAATAACGAAAATATGATTTGCATGAATAATTTGCGATAAGCAACCAGGAAAGAAACGCTCACCAGGAATGAAACTAAAACAACAAAAATGTCTATTTGTGAAAACTTAACAAAACTTTACCACCAGCAAACGAAGCCTACTTAACGCCTTAGAAACGACGACGATGACAGTGTCGTCTCTATGCGGCCACGTTCATGCCATCGCCATACATTTACGGCCACATCCAACTAACCATTCCATCCCACAGGCACGCGTCATACATATTTATCTGGTTTTTGAAATCTTTGTATCTATATTATGGAGTATTATGGAGTATTTACAGTGAAACGTCCGTTTAAGAGTTTGCACAAGAAGACGGCCAGCCAACACACACAACACAATGGAGTCAACCTCCAGTTAAGGAACAAAGTCCAAAAGCAGCCAGCTCCAGCCAACCATATACGTTTGGCTGTTGGCAACGACTAACAGCAGCCGGGGCCACCAGACCATGGACTCTGGCTGTGCTCGCCCGAACGGTGTCTGCGTGGTGGCACCTCAGCCAAGGAGTTCGAAAACAAGTTGTTCTGTTCGGTTCGGTTCGTTGGGTTTGCTCATGCACTTTATGTGGGCATTTATGTTTCGTTTGTGCAGGTGTCTCTCTCGCTCTCGCTCTCAAAAAGGTAAGGCGAATTCACTCACCTTAGTAACTCTCTTACTAACGAAACTGCAATAATTTTGTCGCCAAGACACCCACTGAGAGAGTTACTAACTAAAGGAGATTGTCTCTCATTTGTCGGAGAGCCATCTGGTTTGGCAAACATTTCTCTGTTGTTTGTAAACAAAAAAAAAAAAATGTTGTCTACACCATCAACTTTGTAATTGTCCAAGTTTGGATGAGCATCAAAACAAGAAAATGCCCGAGGAACAGCAAATAAACAGCAATGAAGCAATTAAATTTTGACTTACATCTGTTTTTTAGTAGTCGTCGCAATTCGGAATCGCCCCTCATCAATGTATAAAAAAAAAAAAAAACAACATTACATTGTGTTTTAATTAATTCAATTAGTTTTCACTTGACATCTCTTTCCGCCTTTCTTCCGAGTACAACACCAAAAAAAAAACACTCAGGGAGGCTGTCAAAATTTGTTTGTTTATATGGGCGATTTTCGTTTTTGTGGAGGGAACACACATCAAATTTACTGTTGTAGTGGGAAAATGCTGTAAAGAGTGTTTCAGCAGGAGTGATGGAGGTTCCCCAATAATTCTCAAAAAAAAAACAAGTAAAACATTTACTTTAACTTACACTTGTCTCAAAGCGTGTGGTTTAAATTATCAGCTCTGTGTGTTTGGTTGCCTTTACTGAAATTGTGACCAATGTCCGCCAGTAAGATCACAATTCCGAGAAGTGGTTCAAGTAAACTCAAGTAAATTGTGAGACAACCACAAGGTTGATTCTTTTTTTTTTAGTCTCATTTTTGTGTCAATGGGTTCTTCGGCCGAATTTTGTCCCAAAAGCCCCCCAGAGAATGTTTGAATGCTCTGGCAATGCACCCTGGTGCGATGAAGTCGTCTTTGCGGAGAATTGGACCGTAGAGAAGTTGGACGAAGATCACCCAGTTTTTTTCTCCAGCGACTAGTCTCATTTTTGTGTCAATGGGTTCTTCAGCCGAATTTTGTCCCAAAAGGCCCCCAGAGACTGTTTGAATGCCCTGGCAATGCAACCTTGATGCGATGCTTGCCAAATGGATCACCTAATTCGTAGCCGTGTGCAACATTTGCAAGAAATAATCGTTAAAAAGTAAATGTCAGGCATTGATTTAACGATTCAAATAAATAAATCATTCACTTGTAAAAGTTCTAGGTTGACGTGAACACAGAAAAAAAAGACAACCAAAAAATGTCAATGAAAATATTTGTACAAGAATTTCATCACTTCTCAATGAAACTTTTCGTTAATATGCTAAAAAAAAATTGTCAAATATTGAAACAAAGTTTGATGAAATGTATCAACAAAACAATTCATCAGATATTTGGATATTTTTAATGAATTTTTTTGTTGATCCCATTTATCAAATTTTGTTTTAATATTTGATACAAATGTTGAAAGAAATTTGATAAATTGAATTGACAAAAAAAAATTATATTTTTTATGATTTGTATTTTGGTTATCTAATTTATAAAATTTCTTTTAATATTACATACATTTTTTTCGTAAATATCATAAGCACTTTACCAAATATTAAACAAAATTTAAAAAATTATAATATATTTTTCGATCTATTTTTTTAAATTTCGTTTCAATATTTAATAAAATTTGTCATAAATATGCGAAAAAAACGAAATTTGATAATTGTTGATGAACAAATTTATTGTTAATTTCAAAAATATTTTTAACTAGTAAGTTGTAATGCTCCTATGGCGCCCGTTGAAATATGGAAAAAAAAATTTTGTTGAAAAAAAAATTTTGTAAAAAAAAAATTTTGGTAAAAAAAAAATTTGGGGAAAACACAATTTCTGTACAAAAAAAAATGTTATTTTTTTTATTATTATTTATAGAAAATTATAGAATGCCTATTTAAATTCCTACGTACTGCGTGACAGAGTCAGTGAATCAGTGTCGAGGGTAAATATATATTAAGATGAACGATATACAAAAAAAAAATTTTTGTTAAAAAAAAAATTTTGTTGAAAAAAAAAATTTGTTCAAAAAAAAAATTTGGAAAAAAAAATTTTGTAAAAAAAAAAATTTTCGCAAAAAAAATTTTGTAAAAAAAAAAATTTTCGCAAAAAAAAAAATTATGTTGAAAAAAAAAATTTTGTAAAAAAAAATTTTGGAAAAAAAAAAATTTGGGGAAAACACAATTTCTGTACAAAAAAATATTATTTTTTTTATTATTATTATTTATAGAAAATTATAGAATGCCTATTTAAATTCCTACGTACTGCGTGACAGAGTCAGTGAATCAGTGTCGAGGGTAAATATATATTAAGATGAACAACATACAAAAAAAAAATTTAGTTGAAAAAAAAAATTTTGTGGAAAAAAAAATTTGGTGGAAAAAAAATTTTGTTCAAAAAAAAAAAATTTTGTTGAAAAAAAAAATTTGTAAAAAAAAATTTTGTAAAAAAAAAATTTCAGTAAAAAAAAACATATGTTGAAAAAAAAATTTTGGAAAAAAAAATTTGGAAAAAAAAAATTTTGGTAAAAAAAATTTGGGGAAAACACAATTTCTGTACAAAAAAAAAATATTATTTTTTTTATTATTATTATTTATAGAAAATTATAGAATGCCTATTTAAATTCCTACGTACTGCGTGACTGAGTCAGTGAATCAGTGTCGAGGGTAAATATATATTAAGATGAACGACATACAAATTTTTTTGTATATATGAAACTTTCTTCATCAAAGATATTTTTGATAAACAGTATACGAATATTTTCTTTAAGTTGACAAATTGTTCAGCTGAAACGCAGTAAATGTGAAAAGGCTATAAGATGTTTTCGATCGCCACACGCTGAAAACCGCTTTAAAAGCGGTGCAAGAAATACTTCACCCCATCTGACCTCGTAAATATTTACACCACATACATCCGGCCTAAAATGGAATACAACTCGCATATTTGGGCAGGGGCTCCATTAACATCTTTGAAGCTTCTGGACCGTGTACAGAGGAGAGCGGTGGTGATGATAGGGGATGGTAGGGTATCCAGCTCTATTGTCTCCCTACAGCATCGCCGAAATGTGGGTTGTGTATCGCTATTCTATAGATATTTTAATGGTATCTGTTCAGAAGATATCCGTCGTCTGGTCCCTGACGTTAGAACATTTAGCCGGAATACTCGGCTATCCAGGGTCTCTCATCCGTTCATTGTCAAATGGCCGGTTGACCGGACGACGCACTATAGAGAAAATTCGTTCTTTAGCCGGACTGTTCGTTCGTGGAATAATCTTCCTGAAAGTGTTTTTCCTGCCTGCTATGACATTACCAAATTCAAGGCCAACGTCAACAAACACTACTCCCTCTTTCCTCCCTCCAATACCCTTATTTCCCATCGCTAACATTTATAGGGGGCATCCCCTGAGTGTTAGTCAAAAAAAAAAAAAAAAAAAAAAAAAAAAATCGGTTTTTTGTAGAATTTCCTTTTTTTTCTGCCTCAATTTGTATCAATTCTCAGATTTTCCCCAATTTTTATTATTTGTGAAAAAAAAATATTTTTTTCACTTTTCTTAGCATAACTTGAAGAGACTCCAAATTTGTTAAGCGTTACGAAAAAAAATGTTTTTTGACTGAAACCTTAAAAAAGAAACGATAACCATTTAAAAAAAATAATTTAGGAAAATCTGAGAATTGATAAAAATCTATCTATCTCTACAGACATTTCCACGAGTCTGCCTGCAAAAAATCAGCTCGATTGGATCACTGAAAAAGGGTTAAAAATCGGTCCAAAGGCTTTCACACAGGCCACTACGAGCTTCATACTTCAAACTTAAAAAAAAAAAAAATTCTGACGTGTACATGAAAATCGCCGATACACGTGTATTTTCATTTTTTATCCCCTTTCCGAAAAAGTAAATTTGGTTCATAGGACAGAATGTGTGTAACACGGTGTTATGAAATAAACATTCGATCATTTATCGCCAAAAAAAATCAATTTTTCTTTGAATACCACAATAACACCTCTTGTTGGCCAACCCTGTATGTAATCTCCCGCTACGTCTTCGAATCAATTTGAGACTTAATTAAGGTTGTGTTTATTTCACACAAATTCACCATTTTCCGTATTTCCACTCTCAGTCACCCTATGTGTCTATGCAAATTTTCGAATAGTTTCGGTTTTTTCTCCGAATCCCGAACTATTTCAAAAGTGCGGGTGACGTGGGGCTCTGTGTTTTGATTATTGGCGGTGTTCATGGTGTCGCTTGAACTCCAATTTGAGTTTAACCGCACAAAAAAAAAAACGAAAACAAAAACAAAAGAAACATTGAAATTGTTGTGTGTTGCTGTGGCCCAGAGAATTGTTGATATTATTAAATTGTTGAGCACGCCCCGTCAACAACCCTCCCCCCGTGTCGACTGTTTACTAGACCAAACGCACGCCCGCCCGCCCGCCGGCCTGCCAGCCTGTCAGTCAGTCCGTCACTCACCCTGGTTCGCATTCTGATTGTGTCCCGTATAAAGTTCAAATTAACGTATTTTTCACAAGGACTGCAGTGAATGCAGCAGTTTTCTCGCGGCTGATTTCAACGTAATATAATTTTAAACATAATTTCATTTACAATGTATGGGAAGTTTGGCATATGTGTGTGTGTGTTTGAGTGTGTGTGGATCTGTGCTGTTCGTATACAAACGCATAATCAATCATAATTATGACATTCTCTTATAACTGTGTCAATAAAGACATTTTCTTTTTCCCCAGATATACACATTTTGATGTATACCCTACACCCGAGATAAGGGGGGTTGTAATTTGGTAATTTAAAAAATATTTCTTTTAGCAAAGTAGCTGCTGATTTTAAAATATTTATTACTGGGATCATTTCCTTATACCAGACCCAGGCACTGGGTCCAATTGGGTAACACAGTCAGCTCTTGTGATTTCCCACAATTTGAATATCCCACTAGTTCAAAAGAAAAATCATTTTAGCCCACGGAAAATAGGAGCAGGGACCACATTGGTACGACAGGTGACCTCTGTGACTCCAAATCAATTCTAATAGCCCAACTGTTCAAAATTAATTTTAGAAGCGATTTGACTTACTGCCTGTTTCCATAAAACGAATTTGTTCGTTCGTTACAAATTGTCCAAATTGAAGGCGCAATAAAATGGATATTTGTCAGTAGTGAGAGCTGATTCTTTTGATATTGTCTTCCAAATGTCCAACTCTAACATATATCTTAAAACCAGAATTAAATAACGTCCGAATCCCATTTTCTTACGCTTCCATTTCTAACGAACGAACAAAATCGTTTTATGGAAACCGGCAGGCAGCCCTTGTGATACCAAATCGATCGGTATATCTTATGCCACAGGTGAACATCAATTTATTAATCTATTTAATTTGATTTGTGATTTCTTCTATACTAGGACTTCATACACGTTAACGTTACCCGCTCCCCTATACCCTGGTGTAGGTTATCATCGATTCGACCCAACTCGAAAGTCAACACCATTTTCATATGGTGATTTTCGATTTTATTATCCATGTGGCTGTTGTTGTTGCTGTTGCTGTTAATATGCATATGCATTCCCCCAGTTGACTGACTAGGCTGACTGTCGGTGTGTGTGTGTGTGTGCCCTCTGCATCGTTTGCCGTCAGCTGGTGGTGGGTGTTCATGAAAAAGGGCAACGTCATTGGTCTTAATTTGTATCAGATATTATCGGCTAGTAATCTTTTGATTAATAAATGTTCCAAATAACGGCAACATGAGAATGACATTCAGACCGAATAGTTGTGCAATGAACGCGGCCAGAGAAACAATTGACGGGCTATGGGGCAGCGCTCCGTGGTCAGTGAACGTTATTATATTCCAAATATGAAAAGGCTACTTTTAATATGTTGAGTTTAAAAAGAAAAAATCCTAATTTTCCATAAATTAAACTCTTTGGCAAATGAAAGTCCATGTGGACTTTAAGAACTTCTGATGAGATTTTATACGCTGAAAAATTATATATTTTCAAACATAACTCATTTGCTATTAGTATTACACCGTGTTACAAAAAAATAGATTTTTTTCTGTCCTATGAACCAAATGCACATATTCGGAAAGAGGGGAAAAAATAAAAATACACGTGTATCGGCGATTTTCATGTACACGTCAGAATTTTTTTTTTTAGGTTTGAAGTATAAAGCTCGTAGTGGCCTGTGTGAAAGCGTTTCGACCGATTTTTAACTCTTTTTCAGTGATCAAATCGAGCAGGCAGACCGGTGGAAATATCTGCATCACGTCAAATTTTTTAAAAAATAGATTTTTATCAATTCTCAAATTTTCCCCAATTTTTATTATTTTTGAAAAAAAAAATATTTTTTTCACTTTTCTTAGCATAACTTGAAGAGACTCCAAATTTTTAAACTACTTAAGCGTTACGAAAAAAAAATGTTTTTTGAACTGGAACCTTAAAAAAAACGATAACCATTTAAAAAAAAAAATTTAGGAAAATCTGAGAATTGATAAAAATCTATTTTTTAAAAAATTTGACGTGATACAGACATTTCCACGAGTCTGCCTGCAAAAAATCAGCTCGATTGGATCACTGAAAAAGGGTTAAAAATCGGTCCAAAGGCTTTCACACAGGCCACTACGAGCTCCATACTTCAAACTTAAAAAAAAAAAATTCTGACGTGTACATGAAAATCGCCGATACACGTGTATTTTTATTTTTTGTCCCCTTTCCGAAAAAGAAAATTTGGTTCATAGGACAGAATGTGTGTAACACGGTGTTATGAGGAGGAAAACAGCCTTAACATTCAATGAAGAAACACAATGAAGTTCTCTGAAATCAGTGAGCTGTGCACGATATAATTTCTATACTCACTGGAATAGCTGCAGAGAAATAGAACAAGAGGTGGTGAAAGAAGATCGCATATCAGCATGACTAACAGTTGGTGGAACTAGGGCAGGGAAGGGCAGCTCAGTTCCCTATCCCAGATGGAATGCAATTACACTAACTTCCATTCTGTGGCCGCTGGCAACGACTGGCGACTTCAAAAGGCTACGTTTTTTTCTACAGGCAGTGCGGGAGTTCCATAAAACGAATTTGTTCGTTCGCTACAAATCGTCAATATTGGAAGCGTTATAAAGTGGGTTTCAGGCATTACTGAATTGTGATTTTCCGATATATTTCAGATACCGACATGTGGAACACAAACCTAAACGAATAAGCCCTCATCACCGATAAAAATCGTTTTATTGGGCATTCAATTTGGATAATTTGCAACGAACGAACAAATTCGTTTTATGGAAACAGGCAGTAAGTCTAAATTTGTACTGGTAATGTTAAAAGTGTGTGAACGACCATCCTATTCGAATGTTCTAACACTAATGGCAAAACGTGTTTCAACGACCATCCTATTCGAATGTTCTAACTTTATTCATATTTAGTTTAGTTGTTGTTTATTTTCTTTGTCGAACAATTTGTGTTCATATCGAAATTTGCAGAGTTCTTTGTGAGACGATCAATTGCCGCCACTTAACACACACACAAAACATATTCTTCCATACAAATGTGGTTTATTTTTTGGAATATTTCACAAGCACCGAAAACCAAAAAAAAAACACAGATTGATGCGACGCTGCTGCCTATTTAGGTCGCTCTACTCGACTAGTACATCATTATGCCGATACGTACGAATATCAATCACTAATTAACAAAGTCTGCCATGCCCTCCGTCCGTATAAAGCAGATTTGCATTCAATACCAGCACACAACAACAAATCCTTTTTCACTTATTTTTTTTTGCTGAAAAAGCTCTGCAGTATTATCAGAAAACAAGAACAAGAGCATTTTTCAAACCAAAAAAAAAGGAAAAACAACCACCGAAGCGGATATAAAAAAAAAAAAAAAAAAAAAACACCAGAATGAACAAAATGAAAGAAAGAACATCAGAAAACTAGTTCAATTACCAGGACATACATACCTACACACTGCAATTATGCACAAAAACATTTACATACATATGAGTAAGTCGACGTGAAGTCATCATCCTCAGGGTAAAATGAAATGCTGAAATTTAGCGAAGTAGATTTCGCTTTATGGCGTTGGCCTTCGATTCAAGAAGATTATTGCAAATGTTGCCTTACACGAGTTGTTCGATAAATCACCATCTGTAGGATGGGGGGATAAAATTGTTAAGTAATATTTACAAATTGAAAAGTCAAGGGGAAAATACCATAAATTTAAAAGGGACCTTTCTCCGGTCCACTAAATTATAATATTGTAATCTACTGAGTACTGAAGATGCTGTGGGAATGCAAGTCTCCTCTGCGAACTGGTGCGGATCAAACCTGGCTTCTCATTTCTCCAGAGGCCCCGATGATACGACCCACTCAGGAGCTTCCAAGTTCTGATCTCATTGGTCTCTACAAATACGAAATGGCATTAAACAAATTACATACAAGTTTAAATACAAATATTACATTTTTTCCCCCCCATATTTGACAGTATATCTCACATTGAATTGCCCATATGCAGGGATGTACTCGTTCAACTAAACCAGGCAAACAAATTACGTTTAATCAAGTCGGCAAACCTACAATTTAAACCACATCCACACAGCCATTGAGAGTGGAATATATGTATGTGTATAGGAGGATGTATAGGAAATTTATGACAAATTTTACCTCAGGCCATCTATGGAAATTAAGCAGTCCGTCCAATGCAGCCTGTGATGCCAGGCGATGCTGCCATACACTGACATGAGAGGAGCCGAGCTGAGATGGTGTTGGAGATTGCAGCGATGCTGTTAACCAAAAACTACTCATGGAGACGAGCAGCAAGTATTTAGATATCTTTAAATAGCTGATTGAACGATCTGAATACCGACTGCCAGCTATTCAATGTGTATGCTGCTGCTGTTGCTGCTGCTAACACAATTAATATGTTAATTGGCTAAAAAGTCATTGGATTTGTATGGAGTGGCTGCACAAGAATAGAACAAGAAGAGGTGGCCGGAACCGGGAAGGGCAGCTCAGTGTATAGATTTGCCGCTTTAAAGTCTGAACAAAATTTGCCTACAGGATGGTTGGCTTAACAACTGCAGCAGAGGTACTCGCATTATTCTTTGCCGGGGAAAGAGTGTAATTATGGAATTTAAGAATTTTTCCCAGTTGGACTGGGCAGCTAAACGAAGCCACTGTGTTCACATGGTTCTAACAACAGAACTGTACATTTGGAAGATGTTACACAGAAAGAAAAATGACATTCTAAACTCAAGACGAATATTCTTAATTTGAACTAAAGTTGTACCTAAAAGAAATAAGCAATATAACAGGTGGCGCAAAAGTAAACCTCCGATAATTTTTGGCTGTAATTAAAAAAAATGAAGAACTTTGATTCTTCTTGTGGATTGTTTTTATTTGGTCTTTTAATTTTTTTTTACATCAAGTCGAGAATATGATGTCATGTAAATGGCCGCCGCCACAGTTGCCACTGACATTAGGGGCCAATCCCAAAATTTATAGTGTTTTCTGATAGGAGGATTACTTTTGCGCCACCCGTTATTATTGTTGGACACATTTCGTTTATTTGAAATATTATTCTCTTATTGGTGTAACCGTTTTATCATCTATAGACTATGAGGTGTGGTCAGAAGAACCCGAGTTCGAAACCGGGTAAGACCAGCAAAAATTGTTCAGCGGCTGCTTTTCACCTAGTAAATGTTGGCGACTTTGCGCGTAAGAGAGCAATCTCTAAGCCATGTACAATTTCTCTAGAAAAACATTAGCCTTTCGGAGCCGACTTTAAACAGTGTAGGTCCCGGTCAGTGAGTATACACAATTATATCGTAAACAGCTCACTGATTCGAGAGAAGTTCCCCTTGTCTGTTCCTTCATGGAATGTTAAGGGAAATAAGTAAGTATAAGGAAATAAGTAAGACTATGAGATCATCTTTTCATCTATCGTACAATATTTCTAGTTTATATGAGAAGACTTCAATAAATATCTTTGACAATTTGTCTAAATCTTCTAGAGAAAAAACATTTTTGTTTTGGTGTGTGTGGAAAAAAATTGCCGGTTTCCATAAAACGAATTTGTTCGTTCGTAACAAATCGTCAATATTGGAAGCGTTATAAAATGAGTTACAGGCATTATTCAATTCTGGTTTTCAGATATATGTTAGATATCGACATATGGAACACAACCCCAAATGAATAAGCTCTCATTACTCATAAGAATCCTTCAATTTTGACAATTTGTAATGAGCGAACAAAATCGTTCTATGGAAACCGGCAGTTAATTCAATGTAATAGAATTTAAAATTGGATATCAAAGTGAGTTGGCTATGTGATCGATCACGCTGCCTAGCACACCAGATCCGCCTTAAAAATCCTGCCAAATGTCAGGATCAGGTGTAGAGTCTAGCCAATTGTGTTCCACAGCAATCATGCTGGAGAATTTGACTAAATCGTATTAGAATTTGCAAAGAGAATTATAAGACATACTTCTAAGATAAATATTCCAAGATTCTACAAACAAAATTATTAAATCAGAATACACTCCATCCTTAGGGGGAGGGTATAAAAATATTCCACATTGGAATCCAGGGCTTATGAAAATATGGTCAATTAAATAATACAAAAAAAACACTTACCTTAATGTTTAAAATTTGAACAGCATATGGAATGTCATACGTTGTCAGATTTTCATTAAGTCCACACTCTGCTTAATGTGTGGATTATTCAAAATGTTCGAAATTCACGGATTAGGAACATAACATGTTATCTATGGGGTAATCCCATGTCAAGTGAGACTGAATGTTTGGCGGTGATGATCACTGTTCCAGGCAGTCTGTCGAATGGCAATGCCACAAAAGACAGATTAGTGTAATTATTTCAATTATCGGCGATAGATGCCGACGACTTTTCGAGTAAGAAATTACTCTAACATTAGCAGTCCAGAAACGGCTTAAGATCTATGTGGGCCAGTGACTGGGTATACAAATTGTATAGTGCAGCCAACGCTGATTCGAGATTAAGTATTAGAGATTTGCTGCACTTGCAATTATCATTCTGATTAGATGAGACAAAATCTGAAAAAAAAATAAAGGGAATTAATATTTATAGTTTGCCAAGATGTAGATTGAATGTGTATACCTTATCCATTTATATATTATCTCTGCCGTGTCCCGGTTATTTTTGAAATTATTACCACTGATAACATTTTTGGGTTTTAACATTCCAAGAAATTCTACAATGAACCAATTCACAGAATTCACCAGGAGCAGAAAGCCTCAAAGCCGAACCAAAGTCCACACGTACAAAAAAATAATAAATAGAGTATGTCGACCCATTGTTATACTATTCATTTTAAGATCTTTATAAGAATCGGTCCATGCTAGAGTAAGTTACGTATCACAACGGCACCTCTTTATGAAACACATTGGACAGCTGCCAAATTGACCTAGAGTATGATACGCCATCAATTTTTCCACCAGGGTATTTCAATGGGCCCTTAAGTAAGGCCTCCGAGTGAACAGAAGCGGGCAACCCGTCCAACCTAACCTAAGATACGTCAAACTTTAGACAACACCATGCAGTTTGGTGAAACTTGACCTTGGACGGTATTAGGAATTTTTCTGGAATGAAATTAAAACTACCCCAAAAAAAGTTGCTTGAAAATCGTTCACTGGCACATGAGATTGGAATGATTGGTGGTCCATTAACCCGACCCTAATAATGTAGGACACGGATGCACAGCCGAAATGAATCAATGTAAGGCACTTTTGTACATTGACGTTGCTGGACAATTTTCCTGGGTGGGGGGTCTATAGCGCCCATTGCTGGTACCTCTTTCTGGGGGGGTGACTAAAGCCTAGCTACGCCTATGAATTTGTAGCCAAAATGATAAAAAAGTCAGCACCACAGACACCACTTACCTGCCCCCTCCATTTGGAAATTGATTTTGTAGGGTGGACATCGACTGTTTTCTTATTAGACATCCACTATCAAATTGGAAGTTTTCGAATGACAGCAAAACTAAAACACTGACACATATTCTTCAATTGAATTTACGAGGCACTTTGTGCAAAACTCCCATTTTATTCGCTGAATTCACTCGTTCACTACAAATAATTAAATTGATCAACTATTCCTGCTTTATCGTTATCGCGCCTTTAATAAAATTGCAGCCGCCAAAAAAAAATACTGGGAAACACAATTCACAAATATGGCCAGAGTTGTATGTGCATACAATTTGTGGCGGAGTAAACTTAAATGAAAGCGTCGAGTAAACATTGATCGACCTTTGACGTCGCACAACGCAAAGCTCAAAGCAATTGCTGATTACGTCGACATGTTCGCATCATTGGTTCAGCAAAATCGTCGCAACAGGTTGCCACAACTTTCGTGTATTTATGTTAGAATTTTTTTCTCGCAGTGTTGTGAAGAATAATTAGCAATCTATTACGTTTTGTTAAATCAACGCTTTGATTTTTTAAAGGTTTCTGCTACATCAGACCTTGAAATATTCTAACAAAAGTTTACATACCTATACAATTTCTCTATTTTTTTTTTAATAAAAGCTCAGTGATTGATTTGACCAAATTATAGAATTGTATAAAATATTAATGCCATTTAATGGAACACAAAAAATTATCGAGCCATGGTTTTCTATTACATATAGTCGATTTTTTATTTTTTGCGAACTTGCAGTATTCACACACCTAAAGGCCTAATTAGTCTTGACGGTAGACGATCATCTGTTTGAGTTGGGGTTGCATTTTGCATGTGATAGAGAGAGACAACTAAAATTGACGGTATACGACGGTAGACTTCTGCAGTTTGCAGAATTAACCATCAACCGTCAAGACCGATCAGCTGTTTATTGTTATTGATTTCACTTCGACATTTTGCGCGCGGAAATTGTTTATAAGTTGTAAATTAAATTTTATAGTTTAAAGTTATGAGTAATGTATTTATAAACGAAGTCAAGTTATATTTTGTCCAAATGATCTTCAATTAGCTGTTTTTGTTTTGTTTTGTCTTACCGTAGTCTACCGTCATAACTAATCGCACAATATTGAGCCTACCGTCAAGACCAATTGGACCTTAACTTAAAAAAGATGTACCGTTATTCGTTCCGATAAAAATGTCGTACCGAATTACTGAAATTCATCAGTAGTGTTTGCGTATCGTTAACAGACCGACTGGTTCCCAAAAAAAAGATAAAGTGATAAGATAAAGTGCCAATAATTATTCAAAAAGGGGCAGAGGAAAACAATATTCTGAACCAATTAGAAAAGCCGTGATAAAGTAAAAAAAATGGCTGAGCGCATAAAGAAATTGGAGAAATATTAAAACTAAAGAAGCCCGCCGTGCAAACCATAATAAAGAATTTCAATGAAAATGGAAATTATGCCATTAAGTCACAAAGTGGTCGCCTTCCCATACTTGACTTCAGAATGGAACTAATTGCTCGTTCCATCCTGAAGTCAAGTATGGAAAGGCGACCACTTTGTGACTTTCCCGTTCAGCAAAGTGCAGTCAATATTAAGCGCCATTTAAAGAAGAGCACGGAGTAATTGTTCACAGAAGTATAATCAAAGACCATACAGAGGGCAGACGTCCCAAGTCGTTTGCTGAACATTTGCAAAAGGGGATTTAAAAGTAGATATTTCATTAAAAAACAAAAACAGTATTTGCTTTGAAAACCTTTACAAATATAGAGAAGATCCAGTTGTCCAATTAACAAAGACCATACAGAGGGCAGACGTCCCAAGTCGGTTGCTAAACATATTCAAGAAGGTATTTAAACAGTATTTGTTTTAAAAAAGTAGGTATTTGTTTAAAAAAAAAAACATTATTGCTTTGAAAACCTTTCAAATACTGCTCGGCCCTTTTAAATAAGGTGGCATCTTTTTCCGACTACCTGCACTCTTATTACGGTCCCAGTTGTACCATCAACATATTTGGAGATTTTCCGCTTGTGTTCCTTTGCTCACTTTTTGATCCCTAAGGCGGCCAATAACTCCATGTCCATGTTTGGAATATTTGCACAAGTTTGAGTACCCAAAATTATATGAAAAAGTGAACGTTTTTACGGTCCCTTTTTTTACCCGAGAGCCCTTCATTGTGATTTTCATCCCATTATAAGGGCTTTTGATCCCTAAGGCGGCCAACAACTCCATGTCCATGTTTGGAATATTTGCACAAGTTTGAGTACCAAAAATGACATGAAAAAGTTAACGTTTTTACAGACCCTTTTTTCACCCGAGAGCCCATCATTATGACTACTATAAGAGCATGGAATTTTTGTTGTAACGACCTGTAAATTGGGCTATTTCCTAACTTTATGTAAAAACAACAGTTTTAAAAATGATTTGATTTATTTTCGGTCCATTTCGATTCTTTTTCAGTCGACGAATAGAACTTATCGCTTTTGTTGATCATTTTCATTGTAATTGCTTTGAAAGCGACAAATTCGCGCGTCGTATAAAAAAACTCTATTTAGCCACACAATGTATGGAAATACAACTCTGAAAATATTTCCCACTTATGGGACAATATTTTGTTTTTGGCGGAAGAATAGAAAACAAAGCGAATAGAATATCGCGCAAAAGGCTTTGGAAGTCAGTGATCGAGGATTTGAGTGTTTATTATTCCATGAATTTGCCGATGTCTAATAAGAAAAAACATGTCTCAAATAAGCGGTGTCGTAGGTGTGGTACATACATCTCAACATTTGCTCATTAGTTGTTCCCAAACAAATTACGCTGCTTTGTCATCCAAATTCCCTTGAGTGGATCGGGTTGTTTGGCTCAACAATCTTTCAATGTCGTTTAATGTGTTCACGGTTTTTGGCGAAATCTCTTGACTAAAAACTCTTGTCTAAGGTAAGTGTTGTTCCTACTAGATTAAATTTTAACAATATTGATTCCTTTTAAAATGTTTTTCAGATTTTGTCTCATCTGATTGGAATGTTGGTCGTACATTCAGCATCTGTTGTTCATCTCGGATAATTTAAATAATTTCACAAATCTTTTGGCAGTGATATTGACTCCAAATATGGAGTCAATTTCGTATACATAACAGTGACACAGGAGCAAAAATACCCTCACCTCTAACCACATAATTTCGGATATGCGTAAACATATCAAGGGTTAGGTTCATAATCAAGTAAAAATGTCTGTCGTTGTTCAAAGAAAAAATAGAAAAGTCTAACATTTTGATAATTCCAGTCTCAGTCAGGAAAGACAAGCTAATAGGGGACCTCAAGAAACACCCAACTTATGGTTTTCAATAAGCTGTTCAAACATTCAAGACCGAGGTAAGAAGGTTTTGTACTATACAATTGAATATATTTACATGTGTACTGGATTCTAATCATGTTGCCTATTTGTATGCTCTTCCCCACAAGATGGATCGTATTTGTCATTCCGTGTTCAAAATGTTGTCATATGGATATGAAACTATCATCCGTACACCATCAACAAATTAATAAAAAATGTGCAAGGGTGTGATGTCTGTGCGAAAGCGGGTTCTGTTCTGGCCGAAGTTGTTCTAATAAGATTCATGATTGGCTGATGTCTGTGCAAGGGTGCTGTTATGCAAAAGTGGACTCTAGTGGTGCAAAAGTAGTCCCATTTTGAACAGCAACAAGTGAGTAACTCAATCTTAGCACACTACTGTACAAATACAAATATATAAATAATGTTTACAGATTCGGATCGCACTTATTCCTGAGTCTTTATCCACAACACAATTTTTAAAGACTAACTGGCTTTAACAAATAGTTCCCGACCTGTAACCATGCCCATTTTATCGTTTGAAGACGATCCTTCATGGAATATGAAGCAAAAAACGTTGGCACTAGTTCTCCAGACCAATTGTTGTTAGTCTAATTAAATAACATCTTGAGATGTAAACGTTCTCTAGTAAATCATCATCATTTCGGGCATGTTCTCCAGAGTAACTTACTAACTTGTTAGTCTAATTAAATAAGATTATGAGATGTAAAACTTCTCTAGAAAAATCTTCAGCCTTTCTGGGCTGTTCTCCAGACCAATTAACAAACTTGATGGTCTAATTAAATAAGATCTTGAGATGTAAACGTTCTCTAGAAAAAGCATCATCATTTCGGGCATATTCTCCAGAGTAATTTACTAACTTGTTAGTCTAGAGTATTAACTTATTAGTCCAGACCAATTAACTAACTTGTTAGTCTAATTAAATAAGATTATGAAATGTACAACTTCTCTAGAAAATCATCAACCTTTCGGGATCGGATTTAAGTCCCGATCAGTAGACACTTTTTATCCTGCACAGCTTACTGATTCCCTCTTGGAATGCCAACAATGTACAACTTCTCTAGAAAAAGCATCCGCACTCTTTCGTGCACAGCTTACTGATTTGATGGAAGTTCCCTCAGGGAATGTTAAGCGAAAAATGTACCTATAAACGTAAGGCTTTGCTCCCTAGTCTAATAAATTAACTTGTTAGTTTGGGTTTTGAATAATTGTATACTACAGCATCCTCACAATGCAATGCCTTGGCCGATGACTCCTAATTCTGCCATTTTTTTTTTGTTCATTTCTAAACAGAAAAGCCTAAAGTTGTTATTTGTTCCCATTTGGTCAGCAATTGACTTTTTCTCTCACCTCAACTCGCTTCGAAATCATCTAGTAATTTTTCACAAAGATTCTCTTATAATACATCCAGCTTTGATATTTCCTCCTGAAATGATTTTTGAATAATTACATGCAAAAATATTTAAGAAAAATGCTTCTCTCGAATTATTTCCAATTGCGATTAATTGATCATTTACTAAATCATTCGGTGGTATCCTCCGCTCACCTTTTTGTGGTAAATCTAACACCTCTATCTTTGGCATTTCGTGCGGATTAGTGTCACATGGGCTTAACTACCTACATGGACGAGAAAAGAACAGCAGCATCAGCATGGAGTCACTGTGCTCCAGTGGACTTTAGCCGTCACCGTAGTCGTCCTCTCGTTCTGTGCTTAATATTTTGCAAAGGTGGTTGGTCAGCCGTAATTATGGGTCTCTTGTGCCTGTTGCTGCCAAAGGCTGATGTTGGTTTGCCATAAATTAAGAAAATGATTTATTATAAATCATTTGTCATATACGCTCGCTGCGCTCTGCTCCGTTCGTCGTCTTTCATTTTCTTTCTCTTCTTCAACGTTTCTCACCCCAAGCACAGCAAATCGAGGCGACATTTGCCAAATAAAAACTGAGCTACTGGAGCAGGGGCCACCGTTGCGATTTTTCACTTAACGATTTGTCATTTGGCATAAATTGCCGCCAAATACGATACTCCAGTTTAGTTTAGTGCAGTTCAGTTCAATTTAGCTGCGTTTGTTGTTATTTTCCTTTAACAGGTTAAATTTGGTTTTGCTGTTCAAATATACATTGGACGCATGTATTGGTCGGCCTGGCCTGCAACTTGTTTGTGATTGTACCATTTCGAATAAATGTACAAAATTTTCTGGTCGAAATTAGAGAATAATTAAATGTATGTTTGATTTGTTTAGAGCGGTTTCGCTTGAGTATAGTTGCGATTTCTGTTTGTTTTTGGGAAATTAAATATCGCCCCATTCAACAACGGTCTCTGTGTGTTGTGGCCTGTGTGTGTGTGGTAGACGACGACGATATTTCAGCCCACCATTAAAGTTGTGCCTGAACATTCAACGACTTTGTGGCACCAAATTTGCGCGTGGCACTTCATTTAACGCTGAAATCTATAAATTTTTCTTTTTCGGCTTAAAGTCGTATTAAAGCCCATGATACTCCACTTAAAGTTGTCGATCAGTCCCGACACACACACACACTTGTTTACCTAGGAGGAATTGCAGAGGAAAAAAAAACAACAGTTAAAGCAAAAAAAAAATGTATTTTAAACTAAAGCGGAGGCCTGAACTTGTTTCGTGGTTGTTATGGCCAAAAGGCATTCATATTGGTTTGGGTTTTCTTCTCCAGTCGCGCGGTGGTTTTTCTTCTTTTTTTTGTGAGGCTGAAGTTTTTCTTGTCTCCTTGTGAGTATGGGCAGTGTTTTGTTAACTTTGCATATTTGCATTTAATTTAAATATCTTTCGGGGAAGCAACCTACATAGACACTGAACAAAAATATGAAATATACAAATTACATGTTTTAACAATGGTGAACGATTTTGTCTTTTCCGTGTAACGGCGGAATACTTTTAGTGTATGCGATGCTTAAGTCCATTGTAATTGGGTCTAAAAGATTTTTCCGTCGAAATTAAGTCTGACCTTTTTTTAGGTAGTAAGGCAGACTGTGCCAGGCCTCGTCATTGGAATGATCGGGCTTTAATTTCGACTTCATAACCAGTGATCAATGGTTAGTTGGAAGTTTTTGCCCCTTTGGAGTAAATCTGGATCGTCGATGACGTCATTTTTTTACAACTTCTGATATTGAAAAATGATTTAATATTTTTTTTTTCAATAATAAAAAACAGACTTGCCGAAAAATTTGCAGATACCAAATTGATTTATGTTATAAGTACCTTGCACGAATGTCCGTTCCATATGGTATTTTTCTCATAGGTCTTGAAAAGGATTCATCCCTCTTTATGACCAAGAACACACCCATCACTTCCACTAGCACGCTATATAGCAGACCTCAAAGATCAGCCTTCCATATTATGTGTAACCTTCTGTTCATACTCTTTTAGTCTTAGAATAATTCCGCTGTACTCAACAAAATTCTAAGACTATTTAGCCATGACCGTCTATCGAAAGCACAATAGTTGCTTAATGTAATGAGGATAAATCCCGGAATGGCTTAACGTGACATATTCATCTTTTTTATCTTTACGGATCGCCGGCCAGCCACCGTAAAGGCTTTATCCAAGGCATGAGACTGTAGACGTCTGTGAAATCAAGCGACCAAAGCTGCTTATGCCGATCAAGAAAGAACATAATGTATGCGTGATAATTGCTGTGGTGTCTAGGCCTATTCTATGGATCCCAGCTCCCCGGAATTCCCACATAATCCAAGTCTTTGTCCGCTATATTGGTTTAAATCTCAGTCACCATGCTCTACTCCAGTAAGACCATAAACTCCACTAGCACACTATACAGCAGACCTCAAAGATCATTCTTCCATATTACGTGTAACCTTCTATTCATGCTCTTTTAGTTTTAGAATAATTCCCCTGTACTCAATGGAGCACCGCTGAACGGTAATTCTGAGTTGGTTCACATCCTTTAGTCCGGCTATTTTTTCTTCTTTATTTCAATTAAAATATCGTTTTAATTAATTAATACATTGATTGAACATCTTGACTGGAAATTAATTAATTTTGTAATATATTGTTTCCAGCTGAATCTCGGCTTTCATTTTATATTGGGAATTCATAGAGTTCTCGTCGACACCACCGATTAAAAATTGTAGGCGCCTCAAACTATGTACTGAATGCTTGACTCTGCTACTAAAGTTCAAGCGCCAAATCGTCACCTGACATGCCTAAGGGTCAATCGTGGCTTTTCATAATTTTACTGGAGGAACAAAGAGACTTAAATGGAAAATAAGGTGGTTATAAAAAGGAATTTTCAACGTATGTACTCTCTCATAAGCGGACACCCAAGAGACTGAGAGATGCACACAAGAGGACTGAAGCAGATTGGTACTGAAAAAAGTCTCTGCTTAATAGAGGTGTCTGCAAGGACAGAGTACACTGTACTTGGTAAATATTTTGTTAGATATTTTGTATTTTCACTTTGTTTACTTGTTTCTTCCTTTTGCTTTTCAGGCGCCGAAACATATACAGATCATGGGCGTACATACTTTCGAATACGTTGGACTACCCTCAGCTTCTGACTCGATTCCTTCTTCCACCACTCTATTTACTCTTCAAAACTTTTCCAAACTAATATCATTCGCAGTCCTAAACATCTCACGATTGTTTAGCCTAAAATCCTTTCAAGGTATCCATTTGTAATTTCCATTTTTTTTACTTAGACAATCCATTCGTTACTCTCTCAGTGTAATTACACATGTCAGACTATCTCACCATTGCCTGTAGTGCAGGACGATAAAAAAAATAGACCATTTCCAAGCAATTGTTGCTACTTGTGGTTGTCAAAGCATTCATAAACATTCAAACTACTTGTTTGCTTGTTGTCTCCTCTTGTCGTTTCTTATCGCCATGCGTTTGAGGAAAAGTTGGTGGTAGGCTGAAAATATGTAAAACCTCCTATTTGGAGATTGTAACATGGCTTATAATTATTATTTGAAACATTTCGCATAACACGAACATCGCCACCGTGTAGCCGCGTCAAATCTGAATAAACTATGAATTTCCTCAAACATACAAAGTTGTGTCCATGGGAAATATTTATGCCAAAATTGCCTTACATTTATGTTAAAGTACATCACAAATCTCTGACTAAATCATAAGCCATGCGACACGTACACTTTTGCTTTCACATTAAGAGTGCATATTAAAAATCAATCTTTGTTTTCATATGTATGTGTTTTTAAATATGTCCTTATTGCAAGACTGAGCAGGAAAAGTGGCAATAACCATTGGGTTTTTATGGCCAGAAATGTGGAGAATTTAAGAAATATGACCCCATACTGTGAGAGAATCTTTTTGTGATATTAAAATTTTTATTTCATTTTGGCAAACAGTTGCCAAAAATGTATTTTCTGGTTGTTGTTGTATTTTATTGGAGGTGGATTTTTGGCGTTGCTTTTTTGTGGATGTTTTTCATAAGGGCCATTCCCCACAAAGTGGAAAATTATTTTTTTTTTCTTAGTTAACAGTTTTTGTTTATATTTGGATTATTTAGTTAATTTACCTTCACTCAAATTTGTCAGTTTGCAAGATCTTGAAATATAGATTTTGCCACGAAATTGTAAGACTATTTAGCCATGACCCTCTATTGAAAGCACAATTGCGGCTTAATGTAATGAGGACAAATCCCGAACTGACTTATGGTGACTTAGAGATACAGTTGGATTCATCTTTTTTTTATCTTTACAGATCGCCGGCCAGTGTTACCGTAAAAGTCTTTATCCAAGGCATGCCACTGTAGACGTCTTTGAAATGCAACGACCTCAGCTGCTAAAGCGGATCAGGAAATAAACCCAGACCAGCCGGTATTAATTCGAAAAATGATGTATGTGTGCTGATTGGTGTGTTGTCTAGGTCTATCTAGTTTTTAATGAATGCCGGCACCAGGGAATTCCCACATGATCCGATGCTTAGTTCGCTATATTGGTTTAAATCTCAGTCACCATGTTACTCCTCCAGTAAGACCACAACAAGTTCCCGGTACATCTCTACACATGGTTCCAGATTTAAGTATCCTATTAATCAAAATCTCCAACTGGTTTTTGTTTCATGCCAAAACTAATCATTACACTCAAACTAAACGCAGATCCATAAATTGCACAAGTCTTTATACATAAAACTTACCTCACTAGAATATGAAGTAGTTGTTGTTCGGGATAATCCCGAAGCAGAACTGTATCACCGCAAAAGGAGAACGATTGAGGATAAGCCAATAATGGACCGATGTTTCAACCGCAGTCTACACGCAATACACAGGAAGAAACGCATCTGCCTGTTATTTTTCATCTTCAATTCATTACAAAAAACAAGGAATTCAAATATTAATTGTATTAATTAACTGGTTTTTATTTTAATTGGTTTTTTAATTATTTTTTTTCAGTTGACAATCGGATACGTTCTTTTGGGGGAATTCATCAAGCTGTCGATTCAAAATGTCATGCCACCGCCGACGTCCAAACTATGTGTCGTACGCTTTAGTCAGCCAGTTCAGTTCAATCGCCAGATCAAGATTCACTTGGAGACAGGAGTCGATTATAATCGACTCTCAAATCGCCACAATGTCTGTACCGGTGCCATTGTCGACGTAAAGTTAAGACATAAAGATCGGAGAAATGAGAGCTGTAGTTCCATAGTTAACGCACCTTGACAAATTAGAAGAGATCTTCTGGATTACGAGAGAACTATAAAAAAGAGTAACAGCAACAGGTTATTCTACTACTAATGACACTATGGTGACAGCAACTACACGAGGAATTCAAAAGTACCACCATCACCTGTACGTGTATAAGTGGAGAATCCCAATTTTACCGAAAATATTTGTCGATACCGAGAGATGTTAAATGACACATGACAGTTTTGCGATGTGTATGAAAACCTTTGTCTGTGAATGAACATTCAGATTAACCTCCAAGTCCAAGAGCCCTTCTTGTGGTATCAAAACAAATCTTCGTCTGTGAATGAACATTCATATTTACCAAACCTTAGCCTTCATCATATCATTTACCAAAAACTACATGTGGAGTCCAAGAGCCCTTCTTGTGGTATCAAAACAAATCTTCGTCTGTGAATGAACATTCAGATTTACCAAACCTTAGACTTCATCAATATACCGAAAACTACATGACAAGTCCAAAAGCCCTTCTTGTGGGATCAAAATTGCATTCTCTTGACAAAAGTAATCCAGCTGGCACCAGCGGATTAAAAAAGTTGGAAGTCTATACAAGATTGTGATACGAAGATCTGCCAAATTATCGCCTTAAGAGTGACTGCATGTTTTTAAGTTTCTCATGAGCAAAACAACTTTCACGAGGAGTTGAAGATCTTCTCTGTCCACGCGTGTCAACGTGGAGTCACCATCTTATCGCTTGTCTTATATAAAGACAGGTCCTCTAGATTATCTGACACAGCAGGCACAGACGACACTCACATAGACCCAGTCCAGTGACAGCTGCAGCAATGCTTTAGATGAAACAGCAAGCATTCACACCAATCCCGTCAACTTTACGTGGAAATGCTCGTATGGGAAATGAGAATTATTGTGTCAACTGAGATGCACAAGAACACGACCAATCGACCGGAGTTTTGGGTGCTATGACAGGAACGGCTCCACTTCCATTTCCGTTATATTTTTAATACTTTTTTTCGCAAACGTTTTTGTTTTTTTTTCTACATTCTTTAGCTCCATAAATATTTCCTTATGAGATTTGTTTGCCATTTGTTTCCCCGCCCAACCCTTTCCCAGGTTAGTGGCCATATGGGCCTTTTGCCAAATAAGTCAAAAATTATGTTGTTACTTTAGAAATCCGTTTCCTTTCTCGCCTTTTGTTACCCCCCCTTAATATCATACCGTCATTCTTTGAGTTTTTGCATTGTCAACAGAGCACAAGCGTCGAGAATGTGGAGAGCGGGCGAGGGACTGGTGATTTTGTGCCACATTTGATTGTGTTTGAATGGATTTCGTTTTCCCTGGTAAAAAGAAAAAAACGAACTCATACTTGAGTTTTTGAGTATATTCTTTGGTATCTGGTGATTTAGGATCATATAAAGTTGGTAAAGAAAGTTTTTCAATTTAATTTTTTTTGTGTCTGCCTTGTTCTCATAAAGTTAACATAGAAAAAAATGCCTGTAAGGATTTTCTCGTGTGTATGTGTTTTTTTTTTGTTTGTTAAGTTGTAAAACACTTATGGTTTTTATTATAACCAGGAATCATTTCATTTTCTTGTGTCAGTTAAAAAAAAATGTAAAAGATTTCGTAAAATGTGTGGAACACTTGCCTACATATGTTGAGGGATTTTCTTAGTGTACTCTGGATTAGGAAAAGTTATCAGCAGAATTATGAAAAACTTCAGAAAGAATATTAAAGGATTTGCATTCGCAACACAAATATGATTTAAGGCAATATGTTGAAATGAGGAGTGATATACTGGTGGCTCTCTGTCTCTTTCTCTGTAAAATAAATCATTTGAATGTTCTGAAAGCCTCTATATTTTTTTTTATACAAAAAGTAACACATCTTTGGAATTTTGGCAAAAGATTTTACCTCATTTCAGTCAATACTTTAAACACACTTTAATTGTAAATATAAAATAAGATAAGAGGTTTCGTAAAACAACCAATGACAATTAATTTTTATTCGTTTGGATGAAAACTCAAATGGAATATTTTGTGTAATGTTTATTTTATTTGACCAACACTCAGAGGATGTACACTGTGTCAGCGATATGACCTTAATAGCTAAGTCAACTGTTCATAATTGTTATTAAATTATTATTCGACATCTCAATTCTTTAAGGTAATTTAAATATTTTTCTCTTCGGCTTTAAAAGTAAATTTCATGAGATATTTTCTTTACCAATTTATCAATTTCATTTGGCATCCCTGGATGGACGGGAAAATTTGTCAAACCGAAGTGACAGACATCGAATCAACAGTTCATTTCGGTCATATTTCATTTAAGTTGGATAATGCAATCGCTTACTACATAAATTGAATAAGTTTTCTTTTTGTCTCTAGCAACACCAGTCTGAGTATGTCGGAGACAATCAGTTATCAAAATTTTGCCACAATTACCAATTGCTTACAAAAATCATGAAACCGATATTCCAAGACAACACATTAAACTTAACTATCAAAACCACGACAACGAAAACCGATTTTATTGTGGCTGTGGATATTTTTGCACTCAATGGATTGAAATGCTGGTTGATGTTGTTGTCATCAACACGTGTTCCAAATCACAAAACAAAGGAACTTCTTCAAGATGGTCTGTTCAATTGTTGTGTTCTTGGAATCCTTCAAGTGGGTGGATGAAAACTTACACACTCACACATGCTACGCTGTCGCACAATCACAAACATCTCTTACGGGACGAATTATAACGTTACGGTTCAAGGAGTCAACATAACAGAGAAGAGAGGGAGAGGGATAGGATACAGGAATTCTATTCAAACAATGAAAATGCTGTATGAGTTCAATTGCAAACAACATTCGTCGTTCATATCAACCAGTAGGATGAGGAGGACGTGTTTGGTCGGGTTTGGGGTTATTGAAACACTAGATGTACACACAAGAACCGGAAACATTGAGTGGGGGCCATGCAACCACACACAAACACTCGCACCGGCAGAAGTAACTAACGTTTGTAGCATGCAGGATTTGTAAGGAATTTAAGTAAGTTGTACGATATGTCTGCAGCAAAGTCTACGGATGTGAAAAAAGCACTTAAAGATCTTACAAAACGAGAAACTACTTAAGAATTTGCTGTTGTTTTTTTTTTGCTTTTTTGGTTGGTTTTGGTTTCTTTGCAGTTGACTACCGGAATTTATTATGAGGAAGAGGAAGGGTAGCATGTTATACGTGTTCAGAGGTGATAGCGGTGAAGCCCTACAATCACTATGGAATTTTGGCCACATATAATTATGAAATCAACGAAATGGAAGAATTGAATTGACTGATTGAACGTGTTGAATCGAGAGCAGACGTTTTATCCACAAGCCAGCGGAATTCCCCCGATTGAACGGGAATAAAATAAATTCATAAAACAATAATATCAAGTCACAGATCTAGGGTATTGGATACGCATCTGCCCCAATTCACCTCTTCAACACAAGAGACTTTAACACTACATCAAAACTGGCGCCCCAAAGAAATGAAACCAGGGTTTAAAATGCTAACGCAATTTTAGTCAAAAGTACAGAATTTGTCAATTAGTTTTAGCATAAAAAAGTCAAAACTAATATGCGAACAAATGCTAAAACTAAATTAGTCGTAATATTCAGTTAGCGTTAGCAAAATAAACTAACGCTAACCAAAATATGCATATATTATTAGCAATGGAAGAAGAAGCAACTGCTGATTTTGCTAACGTCTTTGCTAAATTGTGCTAATTTGGTGACTATTTTCGACTTGTGTGTTTGGTTCGGTTTTTGTGTGTAACCGAAAATTGTGTTCGGCTCGAGTACGGTGTTGCCTACCTTTGATAGACAATAAGTTGTGTTTTTAAAAAATCGCATGAAACAATATTGCTGTGCGTTTCTGTAGCTGTTAAAGGTATATATATAAAAACAAGTGAAATTAATAGCACAGAAATAATTCGAGGTAGGTACTCGTATATATTTACATATTGTTTATACATATAATATAATGTTATGTACAATGACTAATAAATCACTGCATAATGGAGTCCACATGGTTAGATCCGTTTAACTTCCAACGGGAATGTTATATGTTCCACATTTAAAATTGGATTGAGGAGATGCATAACGAACTCTGAAAATGCTGAAATAATAGAATCAGAAATTCGTAGAATCAGAAATCGCCACTACGGTACCACTATTGGATACTCTGCGTCATGTTCCGTTGACAACACTGAAACCAGCTCAAATTTTTTGCTAACGAAAAATGGTTAGTCAAAATTAGCAAATTTTTAGCAGCACATTAGTCAATTGTGGTTAGCAGAGGTGTGTCATTTTTTTGACTAACGCTAACGCGAGCTAACGTTAGTCGGACATTAGTTTTAGCTCTGGCTTGTGGAAAAGATTGTTAGCATTAGTTTAGCAAAATGATGCTAATGGTTAGCGGACTGGTGCTTTTAAACCCTGAATGAAACTCTTTGTACGAGGTAAATTTATCTTAATATATATTTACCCTCGACACTGATTCACTGACTCTGTCACGCAGTACGTAGGAATTTAAATAGGCATTCTATAATTTTCTATAAATAATAATAATAAAAAAAATAATATTTTTTTTTGTTACAGAAATTGTGTTTTCCCCAAATTTTTTTTTTATAATTTTTTTTTCAACAAAAATTTTTTTTTCTACAAAAATTTTCATTTTTTACAAAAATTTTTTTTTTCCACAAAATTTTTTTTTCAAAAATTTTTATTTTCCAAAAAATTTTTTTTTTCCCAACAAAATTTTTTTTTTCAACAAAATTTTTTTTTTCAACAAAATTTTTTTTTCAACAAAATTTTTTTTTTCAACAAATTTTTTTTTTTCCAACAAAAAAATTTTTTTTTCCACAAACATTTTTTTTTTCAACACAATTTTTTTTCCATATTTCAACGGGCGCCATAGGCGCATTACAACTTACTAGTTTATTTTTATTTAATTACAATACAAAGTAAAAGTATGTTCTAATTTTAGGTCCAAGGGTAAACCGGAACGCTACCAACTCGCCTACAAAGCAAAGCCTCTGGTGGGAATCGAACGCTACCAAAGCGCCTAGTGCGAGTTACATATGTTGTAACGTATGAGTGCGAGGCCCTACTAATTTTCAATCTAGAAGAGTTGTGCCAACACGTGAGTCAAGTAAATTTTATAGACTTTTAAATATTACACTGAGTTACAACAAATTCTAGGACAGTGAGAGTGCATCCGTGAGTGTGCGACTCAGTCCTGGAACAGCGAATCACCATCGCGTTCTCAATATTTCACTCACCAGCCTGATGGGAATTTTGCACAAACACCTCGCATTATTCCTTTACAATTTTATAGACTTTTTAAATATTACACTGAGTTACAACAAGTTGTAGGACAGTGAGAGTGTATCCGAGAGTGTGTGACTCAGACCTGGAACCATCGCCTGATGGGAATTTTGCACAAACACCTCGCATTATTCCTTTAGAAGGTCCAGTTGACTCGGCAATTGAAGGCACACGACCATCATTTCCTTGTCGCATCTTAACCAGCTCGAAATGGAGGAGTTTTCTTAAAAAAAACTACTTTTGGACAAGTGAATTTCAACAACAAATTTTACATTGCAGAAAAATGTTTGAATGAAAAAAAAAAGATTTGAATTCAGAAGCTCTGCATCTATGAAGTTAATTCAGTTTGACCTCAGCGAGTATACAGTTTCCTAAATTTCTCGATTACTCTCACGAAATGTGCTGTTACAAATATTAAAGTTGTTAAAGCTGGAATGTTAACGCACATTACCCTCCCACAGTATGGAAATGCTTCTTTTTTTGTTGTCTTCTTCTTACAGCTTAATTTCCATTCACGAATAACATACACTTTTTGCCACACAATCATCATTACAAATCTCCGCTAAATTCGCCGCAAATCGTGAAACGACAAATTTATGCGAATCGTCAATGAATCCGTACAAGGAATTTATTAGCGCCACATAAAAGGCTGATGCCTTCGTGGTGGCTGTTGTTAATGCCACGATTTTAAGACGATGATTCTGTATTTTGAAGTCATTAAAATTTATTGTTATACTTTGTATATTGTGAAAAGCGATTTGTTGTTTGGCAATTTCTTTCTTTCCGAAAATAAATCTGGCAAAAAAGTAATCGTCAGCGCGTCATCTTCAGATGCCTTCGAGACAGATGCCGTAAGAAAGAGGCGACAAAACAGCAACACAAACATGACAAAATGATCGTAAATGTAAAAGGCATCATAATTTCTTTTGACTCAATGCTCGTTGTCGTACTTGGCCCGGGTTGGTATTTTCGCCAAGTATGGTAATCATGGCTGGCTGGCTGGTTGGTTGGCATGTGTGTCTGTCTGCCGTCTGGTTAGCACAGTATCTATCAATCTTTGGCAGTTAATAAAAGCCGGCAGAACCGACTCGCTGCACGACTCTATACACACTCGTGCCACATACATATATGTATGGCAACATGTTTATGGTGGCACTTGGTCGCTTGTATGTTGCACGCGCATATCTTGTCTGTCTGCCACCATCAGTTAGTAAGTCACCAAGAGAGGGAGACGGTGTTTAAAAACGGCTGTTATCATTAATTCCGTCGTTCGTATCGCATATTTAGTTAAGCGTTTATAATTATTGTATTTTATGTTTAGTATTATGGCCAAAATCACACTTACTTAACACAAAAACACTTGAAACGTTTTTCCTGCCATTTCCCCCCCATCATAAACAGTTCACTAAGTAGGATCAAAGTAATGAAGGGGGGGATGAGAATATACGCAGTAATTGGCCTAAAGGCTGTATTTATGTCCTTATGTATGAGCAATGTTGTTGCCTCGTGGTATTGCAAAGAAGTGTTTAACGATCTTAAGAGTTTCTGAATTAAAACACAGATTTTCTCATAAGAATTTTATTGATTTTGGTCTTTGTGTCGACGAGTAATGATTTGAGAATAATGTTATATCGTTGCCAGAGAGATACTTAGCAAGTTATTATTATTATTAAATTGTTACTTGGTTGTAAAAGGAATGAAATGTCCTTAATTAACGCCAGGAAGATGATATTAAAAGGCTTGGAACACGTGTTCTAAGCGGATCTAGAGAGGTGTTATTTTGAATCAGACGGTATATCGGTGGCTGTGACTTTTGAAGCTTTTATTCTTTGACATTTGAGAAGTGGAAACAACGCCATTACTAACAATGCAAATGCATCGAATTTATGAGAGAGAAAAACTGTTGCTGGATTTTTGAGTGGTTCCTAAGTACACGAACATTCCAAAAATTGATGGCAGTTATCTAAAATGTCCACATAAACAAGTGGAACGTAAAGAAGTTGTTTTCATAGAAAATAGAACGACATTTAAAAAATTGTGGATTTTTCGCTGTTATCTTTAATTTGAATGTGGAACGTAAAGAAGTTATTTTCGTAGAAACTAGAAGGAACTTGTAAAAAATTATGAATTTTTCGCTGTTATCTTATGTTGACACTCAAGTGAGTCGCAGCTAAACCGAAACTACCGTATTTTCTTACCTGTGCCATTTCCTGATAACTGTTCCGTTTAAGTTGGAGAAATTGTTCCTATCCATTATACGTTTTGGGTTTATTTCAACTCGAATCTTAATATTTAATTTAATAGAAAGTGTAATCTCATGAAAGCATAGGCGTAGCTGGTGAATTTTCCGGGAGGGCAACTTAATGTGTGACTTTTCTAGAAACCGCATAGTTCAGCCTCAAATGTTGTATTTAAAATGTCGATATTTGCTCTAGATGCCCCAAAATAATCTCAACCTCATGGTGAGTGGTTTCTGTACGTGTTCGTGATACCAAGCGTTGGTATGACTTGTTGGTCCCTCCGCGGGAGTTTCAGTTAAACGTGGCTGTCCTTTCCGTCGTAGTTGTCATTCAACGCCTTTCTGTAGCGTGTGTATTCATTCGATCGACATGACCCAGTCCGACATTATGAACGAAAAGACAATTCAACTCTTCTGACCAAAGTAACGCGTTCCTACGATGTCAAATTATTTTGTTAATAGGGAATTTTAAATTGTCATTCAACGGAAGAAAAACTCGTTCTTCAGCCGAACTGTTCGTATGTGGAATATTCTTCCTGCAAGTGTTGTTCCTGCCTTGCTATGACATTATCAAATTCAAGGCCAATATCGGCAAACACTATTCCCTCTTTCCCCCCTCCAAAACCCTTCTAACACACAGCATTTATAGGGCACAACACTGAGAGTCAGTAAGCCAAAAAAAAAAAATATTTTATTTATTTATTAATTACAATACAAAGTAAATTTATATTATATTTTTGGGTCCAAGGGTAAACCGGGTGACAAAGACCATTTGGCTTGATTTTTGCAGCGACAGACCAAAGCCTCTGGTGGGAATCGAACCCACAACCCCCACGCTGATAGGCAAGCACGCTACCAACTCGCCCACCGGGGCGCTTGAAAAAAAAAAAAAAAAAAATATTTCAAATAACTGTTGCCCTAGACGACGGTAGTTGACGGAAATTGGGTGGTCTTCCTTACTTGTGAAACGAACATAGTACGCTGAGGTTCCAATCATTAGACATTCTTTCATTCTTCCTCATAGTGCAGACTTGCCGATGCATGTGCCTTATCAAGTCAGCTTCTCCCTGTCGCCGAGCTATTGCTGCTTTAAGGTCCAATTAGTCTTGACGATCAGCTGTTCTGAGTTGGGGTTGCATTTTGCATGTGTTAGAGAGAGAGAGACAAGTAAAATTTACGGTAGACTTCTGTAGGTTGCAGAATCAACCGTCAAGACCGATCAGCTGTTTATTGTTATTGCTTTCACTTTGACATTTTGAGCGCGGAAATTGTTTATAAGTTGTCAATTTAATTTTAAAGTTATGAGTAATATACTTATAAACGAAGACAAACTATATTTTGTACACATGATGCTCTTCGATCAGCTGTTTTTGTTTTGTTTTCTCTTACCGTCGTCTAGCGTCATAACTAATCGCACAATATTGAGTCTAACGGCAAACGTCAAGACTAATTGAACCTTTAACCACATTATTTGATGTTGGCACATTTCTCTCTCTCTCTCCCCTAAACAAATCCATTCGTGTCTCTTCTCTACCCTCTATGTTCGTTGTTATCTACGCCCATGTGTGTTTTTGGAATAGACATCATTTATTCCCACTGACTCGTGGTGAAATTTTCGCGAAACCAAACAAACACAATAAGGCGATAATTTCGTTAACAATGAATTTCCTACTGTGTCTGTCGTTCACTCCTTGTCTCGTCAAAGTCGTCTTGTACGGCTGTCGTTGTTGAGCTTAAAAATATGCAAAATTGAGGTGTTTTGCAAAGTAACACGATAGCCTCGTTCCGACAACAAGCAACCGGGAAACACGAAAACAAAAATCATTATTACCTTAAGGCATTTTGTGGCATGTCTTATTGTGTTATTCACTTTTTCTCCCCCCCTAATTGTTGATGATTTTTGCTCCCACCCTCCGTACACACAGCTCACTCTGAACAAACAAATTTTACACCTCGTTCAATACACAATTCGAATTGCGAATCAAAAAAAAAAACAAAGCAAACAGATTTTTTTTTCTATTTGTTTCATTTCAGTCTATGCTTGTCTTGTCTTTTTTTTTGTGAAAATAACATTTTGTGTTTACTTTTTTTTTTCGTTACATTCGCATTCGATTTGAATCCATAAGGTAGAGGATCCGATTCCATCAAACCAGCAACAACACAACACAGCGCTGTGTTTTTGAATACGAGAAGGAGTAGTTACGAGTATTTATTGTTTTCTGACTTAACACATCGTACCCAATGGTATCGTAATTTCCAGTTTACATCTCCCTAGTGCGTTTTTGGTGGATTTTGTTGTTGTTCGTGTTGTTTATTTCTTGTCGATCTTTTTTCATATCTTTGAGTACATATTGACAGCAAACAATTTTAAAATGATTTTTATTACTTTATGAACAAATTATTTTGCAAACAAAAAAGAAAAAAAAGAAAACAAACAAAACATCAAAAATTGTACAGGGTCCGCCAAATAACTTTTTTTTTTGAAAATTCTATAAAACCAGCGGAAAAGTTGCAGTCGGGTAAACCGACTTATATATACCCTCACCCTCAGTAAAAACATACAAGTCTCATATTCCAAAGTATCAGAAAGTAAAAAGTATGCGTGGCTACCACCATTGGATGTAACATCTGATGAAATGTCAAAATAGCAACCTCAAAATACCGAATGTTATAGAATATTTTTACAAAATGGATGGAATATAAAGCAGAGATTTTACTAGAAAATTGTATGTAGTTAAAGCTTTACTAAATATAGAATTTCGGAAAGATTCGTTGAGCGAGTGTATAGAATAACACGATTTCTAAAGTGGGTGCAATGGTACATTTGTATGGCAGGTACCAGAAGGGGAGTTGCCAGACTTCCAAGTTTTTGTCAAAAACTTTGGCTAGCTATAGATTTACTGAATACAAAATTTGGACAAAATCGCGTTGGGCATATTTTTATTATTACACTATTTCTAAGGTAGGCGGGATGGTTCATTTGTATGGCAGGTGCCAGAAGGGGAGTTGCCAGATTTCCAAGTTTTTGTCCAAAACTTTGTCTAACTATACCTTTACTAAATACGGAATTTGGGCAAGATCGCGTTGGGCATATTTTTATTACACGATATCTAATGGGGCGTGATGGTACATTTATATGGCAGGTACCAGAAGGGGAGTGGCCAGACTTCCAAGTTTTTGTCCAAAACTTTGTCCAGTTATACCTTTACTAAATACGGAATTTGGCCAAGATCGAACTTGCGCGTGTTGATATTATTACACGATCTATAAGGTGGGCGAAATAGACGATTTGTATGGGAGGTACCCGAAGGGGTGTGGCCATATAGCCCATATGCAAACCCATAAGCAGTTTTTGGGAAAATATTAAGCCATGCCAAATTTCAGAGTGATTGTTTAACTCTTTCGAAAGTTATCGTGCGTACCAGCAGGACAGACAGACGAACGGACATGGCTCAATCGATTCAGAAAGTAATGAGTCGAATTTCGTTCACCTGGGGTCTAATGTGGATATTAGGGTTAGTCATTTTTTCATTTTTTTTCGAATATCAAAAATCTGTGGAAATGGCATGTAGGGCAGGCAAAAATAATAAGAATTGCGTTTTTACTTTTTCGAAATTGTAAAAAAACCTTCCGCACAAAATGCAAATACTTTAGCTAAAAACAAACTTTTTTAGTTTACTTTTTTTTTAAAATTTTAAATTTAAAATTTTTTCTGCAATTGTTGTTCTTGGAAATATTTTTTTTAGTTGGTTTTAGTGCATCGATTTCAAATATGCAATTTGATCAAAAATCTGTCATTCGTTTTTAAGCTACATCGATTTTAAAATTTACAACTTGGTTTCATTTCATATTGCATATTTTACAATCGATATATCTCGAAAAATAAATGACATATTTTGGATCAAATTACATTTTATTAAAAATTTATCAAAATTTATTAAAAAAAAAGTATAAAAAAAAATTTTTAAAATAGAAATATTATCAAATTTTAAAAATCACAAAAAAATTCAAATGAAAAAGTTGGTTTTGAGCTAAAGTAATTTCATTTTGTGCGGAACGTTTTTTCACAATTTCGAAAAAGTAAAAACGCAATTCTGCTTGTTTTTGCCTGCCTTATATGCTATTTCCACAGATTTTGAATCTAAAAAAAATGACTAGTGGATATTTCTATGTGTTACACTTTTGAGCCGTATCAAATGATTTACATACCCTCCTACCCGTAGGGTGAGGGTACACAAAAACTACTGGATATTTTCTCAAATTTACAATCCTTCCGGTTAATAATCTTAATATATATTTACCCTCGACACTGATTCACTGATACACTGATACACTGACTCTGTCACGCAGTACGTAGGAATTTAAATAGGCATTCTATAATTTTCTATAAATAATAATAATAAAAAAAATAATATTTTTTTTTTGAAATTGTGTTTTCCCCAAATTTTTTTTTTAAAAAATTTTTTTTCCACATTTTTTTTTTTTCAAAAAAAATTTTTTGTTTTTTCAACAAAATTTTTTTTTCACACAAAAATTTTTTTTTCAACAAAATTTTTTTTTTCAACAAATTTTTTTTTCAACAAAAATTTTTTTTTAACAAAAATTTTTTTTTCAATCAAATTTTTTTTTTCAACAAAATTGTTTTTCCATATTTCAACGGGCGCCATAGGCGCATTACAACTTACTAGTGGAAAATAATTTCATTCAAATGGCTGCCTCGGCTGGCCATCAGCTCTGCGGCTGATAATGCGATCTTCAAAAACAGGGCGCAAAACATCGAGTGTAGCTGTGATGAACTATGATTTACTTTGCAGAATAATGTGTTTCCTTTATAAATTCGCCTTCTCGCATCTGTTATTGCACGTCGTTGAACTTGTCCTTGTGTTGATCGAGAATGTTCAATACCGCCGCCCCCCCCCCTTAAAGGGCAACACTATGTACTTTTCAAATATATTTAACTTTTCACACAACTTCAGTATCCCCAATGAAGCCAACAATTACTTAAAATCACATTCATCTCATGCAGGTCAATATGGGAAATAAAGAAATCTCACCACAACCTGTTTCAACAAATGAGAAAAAAGAGAGGAAAAAAGTAATGGAACTTCAGTTTTCATTTAATATCAGAAACGTAGCGGCAGCAACCACCATCACCCGCGCCCGCACCACCACCAACTGACCCGTCCAACCGAACGACATATAAATAATTTGTTTTTGTTTTTATTTTTTATTTAAACTGCAGTGCTCAAGAAATAAAGAGCCAATACGCCACAGCTAAGCGTGAGCCTGCCTGAACCGCACCGACCAAAAAGGAGATAAAGGACAAACTGACGCACAGATGAACAGAAATGAACTACAACAACAAAAACCAACGACACGCAAATACCAGTAATTTGTTCATCATTTAAAAACGGGGCAAAATCCCACGGCATCCGCACGCACTGTCCAATGTGGTGGTGCAACGATCACATGGCCTGGCTTGGCTGACTGGCCGGCTGACATTCAATTGTGGAATTGGAAAATTGCAATTTTATTTTTGCTGCTAAATGATTTAAAGATTTCATTAAAAACAACACAACATTTTCCACAATTCGATATTTAATGATGACCATGATGATGATGATGATGCTGATGGTGCCTGTTGTTGTTGCCGTTCCTTATATAATAGACGATATTTATATTTGCATTATGCTCGTTGTTGGTGTTGCATGTTGTGGTATTGACAGTGGTAGTGGTAGTGGTAGCGATGGTGCTGTTGCTGTTGCCCGATAATGCTGTTAACTGGCGCTGCTGCAATTTCATTTCATTTCACAAAACGAAAGTTATTATTGTAACCTTAGGCCATTTTAATAACAAAGCCTGTCTGTCCATCCCTCCGCCCGCCTGTCTGTTTGCTATGGTTTGTTAAAAACGTGCGGTAATTGTTGCAAACAATTCACGTGAAATCCATAAATTCACACATACTACAACATGAATATGAATTTACATTACAGCTGCTGCAGGCTCGAGGCCTTTGTCAAAGAGGGCCGCCGGGCCGGGCCCTCTTAAATGAGGCAGACACTGGCTCTTCATTTGCTAATCCAACAAAATATCCACATCAACTCAACTAATTTCGTAGAGAAGGCCTGATCTTTTCTTTATGGAATACTTGAAAAACATACTCATTAGGGTGGAGTGAAAACATGCTTTTTTTTTAATTTGAAAAGGTTAACCTCGGAAAGAGATGTAGTCTGGGGCCCTAATGAGGGGAAAAATAAAGAAAAAAATTTTAAAAAAATTTTAGGGGTCGCGCCACTCCCTCGAAATTTGGAAATTATCGCTATTTTGGCGTTGATTTTAGAAAAATCCTAAAAATTAACGACTTAACGAGCTTGTTCAGTGCCCAAACAAAAGTATTTGAGGCAAATATGAGGATAATCGACTAATATTTGTAGCTTTGGTGGCGATTTCATTGTTCAGTCAATTTACTGAAGAAGGGACGATTTGACTTATTTTACTTTTTGAAATTTTTGAACAATGAGAAAATTTTTTTTAAATTTGTTCATGCCCTTATTTCATTGTTTACGCTATTGCAAACATTTATTGACATAAAACTTTTTAGGATTTTTCTAAAATCAACGCCAAAATAGCGATAATTTCCAAATTTCGAGGGAGTGGCGCGACCCCTAAAAATTTTTTAAAATTTTTTTCTTTATTTTTCCCCTCATTAGGACCCCAGGCTACATCTCTTTCCGAGGTTAACTTTTTTTTTTTGAATTTCACTCCACCCTAATACTCATGGCCCGCCGAAGGATTAGTGAGAAAATCTCCTCACCTCATTTGAGTACTTGTACTTGTTTTTTTTTTAAATTGCCACGGCCTCCAACCCTTTTTGGAGCGCCTCTGTAAATATTAACAATTACGTGTGTGTGTGTGTGAATGAATGTTGGAGTAATGTCACATTTGGTTGATAATTAACTTTTTAGTATTTTTTATTGCCTCTACACGTTATCGGTGCGTGTCATGCAGACTCATAGGAGTTTGACGTGTAGTCTGATTTTGCTAAATGATTTACAGATATATAGACGACCAAAGTATCCCTTAAGCTATCTGAGTTCTATAGGAAAACTTGTGGTAAATTTTTGGGAAAAGTGTGCCTCAGATAATCTGAGGTTCAAATTCTATAGGAAAAGTGAGCCTCATATGATCTGAGGCCAGTTTTGTATAGGAACAGAAGAAGGAGGAGAATATGAAAGTCACTTTTCTATAGGAAAAGATGAAGGTCACTTTTCTATAGGAAAAGAAGATCACTTTTCTATAGGAAAAAAGGAGGGTCACTTTTCTATAGGAAAAGATGAAAGTCACTTTTCTATTGGAAAAGGATTTCCTTCACATTTTCGAATCCAGAAATGTTGAAACCAAGACAGTGCCGTTGAATCACTGAAAGGAACTTTTGTTATTAAATTCAATACCCAGATGTCTAATGGTGTCAAATCGCATGACCAGTTGATGTCGCCACGACGAGAAATTACGCGGCCAGGAAATGTCTCTTGCAATAAAGCCACAATTCGCTCGAGTTGTGTGGCATGTGGCACCGTCTTGTTGAAACCACATATTCTCCGTATTCTTCAATAGCAGGCAACAAAAAAGTCGGTTATCATAGGACCATAACGTTCCGAATTGCCGGTGACTGTCGTTCCCTTGTCGTTTTCGAAGAACTAAGGTCCAATCACACCTTCGGACCAAAGAGCGCACCAAACAGTGACTTTTTGTGTGGATGTAATGGCCTCTCTTCAATTACTTGAGGATTCTCAGAACCCCAAATACCACAATTTTGTTTACTAACATACCCACCGAGTGAGAACCATAAACCATAATCTCCTCTTAAAGCACGATATGTGGCTGTGCCAGAATCACTATTTTTGTACTGGGTTTTAATCATTTTTATGCATTGTGTGATTGTTAAGCGATCCATTTTCGTCAATGTCAGACTTCCAACTGAAAAGAAAAAAAATGGTTTAGCAACTTAGTTTGACAGATGTCGAATTCCAGCCCTATACTTTTGCAACCACGAAATGGATAAGCCTATTTTTTTTTTCTAGACAGAGTAACATTTTCATAGAAACGCTTTAAAATTTTATAAAAAATATTTCAATATTTAATATTTCTTAGGAAATATTTCATATTTCTTAGGAAATATTTCATATTTCTTACAACATATTTCATATTACGAAAACTTTTATTCCGTGTCGTTAACATGGTACAGCTTTCTGAAGATAATTGAATTTGTCAATATAAATAACTAGTAAGTTGTAATGCGCCTATGGCGCCCGTTAATTTGCTTGAGAAAGTATTTGTTACTTAATTTTAAAAATTTTGTAAAAAATATTTTGAGAAAACTATTTTGTAAATAAAAATTTCAAAAAAAAATAAAATTGAAAAAAAAAAAATTGTAGAAAAAAATGTTTGTTGAAAAAAAAATTTTTGTTAAAAAAAAAAAATTTTGTTGAAAAAAAAAAACTTTTGTGGAAAAAAAAAACTTTTGTTGAAAAAAAAAATGTTAGTTGAAAAAAAAAAGTTTGTTAAAAAAAAAAATTTTGTTGAAGAAAAAAATTTTTGTGAAAAAAAAAATTTTGTTGAAAAAAAAAAATTTTGTTAAAAAAAAAATGTTTGTTGAAAAAAAAAATGTTTGTGAAAAAAAAAAATTTTATTGAAAAAAAAATTTAGTGGAAAAAAAAAATTTGTTGAAAAAAAAAAACTTTTGTAAAAAAAAAAAATTGTAAAAAAAAGATGATTGGAAAAAAAAAAAATATTGGTAAAAAAAAAATTTGGGGAAACACAATTTCTGTACAAAAAAAAATATTATTTTTTTTATTATTATTATTTATAGAATTATTATAGAATGCCTATTTAAATTCCTACGTACTGCGTGACAGAGTCAGTGAATCAGTGTCGAGGGTAAATATATATTAAGATTTCTTACAAAATATTTCATATTACGAAAACTTGTATTCAGTGTCGTTAACATGGTACAGCTTTCTGAAGATAATTGAATTTGTCAATATAAATAATTGAATCATTGTCATTATAAGAAATTGAATTGAATTGAAATTGTCAATATAAATGTTTAATACAGGGTGTTTTAACAAGAGGTGTTATTTTGGTAATCAAAGAAAAATGGAATTTTTTGAGATAAATGATCGGATTTTTATTTCATAATAAAGAGGAGGAAATGTCGTTAATAATGAAAACCAACATCAGCCAAATGGCCACCACGACCACGCTTACAGGACCATATTCTTTTCATGACATTTTCCATAACCAAATCGTGGCTGCCCTGTGTCCTCGATAGCCTCACGAATTCTATCTTTGAGATCTTGAATCAACGCTGGGCTGTTGTTGTACACCTTATCGTTCACGTGGTCCCAAGGCAAGAAGTCACAAGTTGTTAAATCACAAGGATCTCGGTGGTCAATTGTGATCAACTCATCGAGAGATAAGACGTTGCGGAAACTTTTTAGTTTTGCAAACTGTGACTGCAAGATTTTCACCATTTTTGTTGTGAATTTTAATAATTCCAATGTGTTGTTGAAGCGCGTATCGTTCCATTTTTAGTAATGGCGTAGTTTCGACTTGTCAAATGTCAAAGAATAGCGAAATACCGGGTGTTTCGAAATAACAACTCTTGTTGGAGAAACCTGTAGATAATGGAGACCGCATGGGAATCTCCACATCCAAATGAATTGAGTTTTTCTATAGCATTATTTTAGTTGTCGGTGTCTAAATCTCCAAGAAGAAAAGCGTCCTCGACCGCCTTCAACAGCTTCTTTCAATTCTTAGATTCGCTCCTCAGTCGAGGAAAGCCGAAGGTTTTTATTGGTTTTATCCCCAGTATCCTTGCGATGAATTTCTACAGCCTTTCTCGGGTATATCTTCGCTGATCTATCCAATCGTTTTACAAATGTCTGAAATTATTTTTTTTTTTCTTTCAAAACGTTGCTTTTTCTTCTAGTTTTTGATATTTTGGAATAACCAGCAGCAATATTCAAGCAGCTTTCCATTTTATCGATTGAAATCTGTAATTGCATTTTATTTTTCGACCTAGAATACATTTTTTTTCTGAGAACTATTGATTAATCTTCTCTAAACGGGGAAATGAGCTGTCCTCAGGAGAAGACCAGGGATGCCAAACAATTTCGACGAGTTTTTTTTGTTTATATGGGATTTCTCCTTTGAAATGGTAGGGCACATTTAGATTGTTTTTCTCTTAACCGCCATTTAAATACTTTACTTATTAATTTTCCACTTGTTTCCCCCCCCCCCACTGATTTTACATAAAGCCAACATTTGCTGATTGTTTCTGTATGAAGCGATAAATACACGGGCCTCTGGTCGTACGTACGTACATGTGTACTCGCCATATATTGCCCGTAATTGAACTTGTGAAACATTTCAGACAGTCGGATAAATAAGCCCCTCGATCTGTTGATGTCTGTTTTGTGAAAGTCCCAAACGTCTGTGTGGTTATCAATTCATTTAAAGTTTTTTTCTTGCCACAAAATGTATTTATTATTGTTTTTTTTTTGTTTTTGGTTTGCCATCGACTGTTGTTGTTATTTATGTAGAGTTAACATTGAATTTATTATTATTCGCATTTTAAGCGAAACGCTTCCTGACACCATGGCAGCGGCAGGCGGCGGGCGGCGCGACTGGTCCGCGCAAGGAAATCCTTTAAAATATTCATATTTCTGTGGCCGGGACATGCAATACGCATCGAAATTGGCGAATAAAATTGGCTGTAGTGTCAGTGGCTATAAACGAATTAAAATTCCAAAAAGGAACTTCTCATCGGAATGTGTGTGCGTGTGCTCCTGCCACACGGTGTCATGTTAAACATAATTTCCGTTTCGAACAATTTTATCACCAGCCACTATACTCGCATAACAGTTGCTTGCCACCGCAAAAAGTAGCAGTCTAATGACCTCAAACGACCAGCCATGACCCCATCCGTCCCCCTCCGTGATTTGATGGCAATTGTTGCATAAATAATTCAAAAATTGTATTTAGAAAGCGGATATTCTACTCTTCCTTGGGAAATCTCTGCGGAAACACTGGATGCCCCCCCAACTAAATGCCGTTTACGGTTGAAAGTGTGGGTGAAGGTTATAGTTTCCATTCGCTGCTGATAACTAAATTACCATAATTTTGTATAAAACTATGAATACCAAAAATAACCCCCCCCCCCACAACTATCGACTCCACGAGTATTAGTTGGGCGTAAACTATGTTGCCCATGACGGGTGGTGGCTGGCCAGTCGTGCATGTTTGTGGAGACAATTTTCGAGATAATTGAAATATTTATGTGTCATGTTTTAATATAAACGTTAATCAGTCGCTAAATACACATGCATTTCACAGATATCTGTACACGCGCCCAGGCTCATGTACGTAAATATGAAATTACACACAAATATCGGGAGGCGACGACATGGTCGGTTATACCCATGACTCGTTTAACGGATGCAGTATGAATATTAAGAGGTGTTATTTTGAATCACCCGGTATTTTGGTAGCTGTCACTTAGGAAGCTTTTATTCTTGGACATTTGACAAGTAAAGGGTGTTTTTTATTGAGGTATATAACTTCGAATTGAAATAAAACACAAGAAAATCGTTTTAATGTCCATCAATTTGGCTTTATTGGAAGGATAATTTTATGCCATTAATGTTTAAATATGATTTCGGGCATGTGGCCGCCGCGGCTGGCTCGAAAAAAGCCAATTCTACAGGTCCAATTTTCAACCACTTGTTGGAACCACAACTCATCCACATTCATGCCATCCAATTCGGGAACAAAATAGTCGGTTATCATGGCTCTATACCGGTCTCCATTAACGGTAACTGACTCTCCAGCATTATTTCGGAAGAAGTATGGCCCAATGACTCCACCAGCCCATAGAGCACACCAAACAGTCAGTTTTTGTGGATGTAATGGCATAAAATGGGCGGAGCTTGCGGTGAACTTCGCGAACTGAACCATTACCTTCGAAATAAATTTGCACGATTTGCAAGCGTTGTTCTTTTGTCAACCTGTTCATGATGAAATGGCAAACCAAACTAAATATCAATCACTTGACAGCTGACAAAATGGCCGCCAGTTAAAAAAGTGATGCCAACTTAAAGTTCTATACTCCAATAAAAAACACCCTTTAGAAACTACGCCATTACGATACACGCTTCAACAACGCATTGAAATTATTAACATTTACTGCAAAAATGGTAAAAAATCTTGCAGTGACAGTTCGCCAAACTAAAGCATTTTTGAGGCACCTTGTCGGACCGCAATACAGAAATTGGTGGACCAAAACCCAAGAGTTATTGTTGAGAAGCCTCTCCCTCCTTAACGTGTGACTTGTTTATTGTTCGGCGCGATCATTGGACCTTAATTTTAAGTTAATTCTAGTTGGCAACTCCCAGATTGGCTAATATTCTCCAAAACCCAGGCGTAAAACACGTTTGCCAGGACTGTCCGATAAATGACCGCAAAATTTAAAATCCGACATCGCTTATGCGACATAATTTCCGATTTACATAAATCTCACAGTTTCTTACACAAAGTCGGATGGTTATCGTTTTTTTTTAAGGTTTCAGTTCAAAAAACATTTTTTTTTCGTAACGCTTAAGTAGTTCAAAAATTTGGAGTCTCTTCAAGTTATGCTAAGAAAAGTGAAAAAAAAAATATTTTTTTCAAAAATAACAAAAATTGGGGAAAATCTGAGTATTGATAAAAATCAATTTTTTAAAAAATTTGACATGATACAGACATTTCCGCGAGTCTGCCTGCCAAAAATCAGCTCGATTGGATCACTGAAAAGGGGTTAAAAATCGGTCCAAAGGCTTTCACACAGACCACTACGAGCTTCATACTTCAAACTTAAAAAAAAAAAAATTCTGACGTGTACATGAAAATCACCGATACACGTGTATTTTTGTTTTTTTATCCCCTTTCCGAAAAAGTAAATTTGGTTCATAGGACAGAAAAAAAATCTATTTTTTGTAACACGGTGTAATCACCGAAAATATCAGACGTGGCTAATCATTCCGTTTAAGTCGCAACCTTTCCTTCATAGTTTACAGATGACGATGATGATGATGTCAGCCATGTATCCTTCAAAGTCCTCAACCGGCGCAAAAGTGCAACATCCAGTTCGTATAACACTTCGGGATGTCAGCAAGTTTTCTGAAATATTTGAAGAATGCATTACCAGAGTCCATCCATTAACACAAGAAATACAATTTGGCTGCAACACTGAAGTTTCATCGATAGAGGGGACAACAACGAACTTTGTACGGCTTCGATAAAACAATTTTGGTAAACAAAAGGTTTGTAAAGCTGTTTTAAATTTTTATCAATACGTGGATAGAATATTTTCTTCATTAGTCTAAAATTCAAAATACAAAATTTTCAGAATCGCATTTAAACAGATCCCGGCCACTGATCTGAAGAGAAATTCTCGGCCAGTTCCTGCATGGAATATATTGGGGAAATGTGTAGTTAATGTTGTGCAATTTCTCAAAAGATTCCAAGAACATTTTCCCTTCCTTTCGATACTCACTAACCAAAAAATTTCACTCCACTAGATCACCACCGTCAAATGAGGACGTAATGTGGCCTTGCATTTGAATGTAAGCGTGTGTGTGTGTGTTCGGCTACACAAACATGCCACAGCACGATAACAATAATTCAATTAAAGTGAAACACAAACCCAACAAATTGCAACAAACATGTATGACATGCCGTGTACGGTCGGTGCACTTGGCCGTGTAGTACATACGCCTGTACATATCCTGTCGTTTGCCTTCGCTCGCTCGCTCTCTCTCTCTCGGCTTGTATGCACGTACCTTCTGCGCGAGAGTATGAGTGGCATTGACAACTGTGCATGCGTTTTCCGTCATTATCATCTTGGCCATCGTCATCATCAACAGCTTCTGTACTTGTATTGTCATTTTAAAATTCAGCTGATGTTATTAAATAATGCCAAAAATACCTTTTTACAATACCCCAGAGAGAGAGAGCGACAAGAGAGGGGGAGGGGAGAGCGAAATGAAGTACAGACAAATGTCCTTATAAATATTAACACACGCATTCACTTACTTACGAGCAGCACATGAACATTAAGCGTATTGGAATGTGCGGCAAACTACTTGTAAGGGCAGCGTTAAACAGGACATTCGACTGTATTGAATTCTGATCATAGAAAAAGATTGGGGGCATTTTTTTTTAATATTTGTTTAACTATCAACCGACTTATATATATACCTCTTTGTTTTGCCTTTGCTTTTAACAACATGTCCTCTTTCGGTTTCCCGTAGCATGTTTCCATTGATGTTAAACTGGTGTTAATACAATTATAAATGCTCGCGTTGATACTCCAAACATAAACATTCCAATATCGGTCATACATTTTACATGAGCCATGGACAGTAGGGTGGAGTGAAAACATGCTTTTTTTTTAATTTGAAAAAGTTAACCTCGGAAAGAGATGTAGTCTGGGGTCCTAATGAGGGGAAAAATAAAGAAAAACATTTTAAAACAATTTTAGGGGTCGCGCCACTTCCTCGAAATTTGGAAATTATCGCTATTTTGGCGTTGATTTTAGAAAAATCCTAAAAATTAACGACTTAACGAGCTTGTTCAGTGCCCAAACAAAAGTATTTGAGGCAAATATGAGGATAATCGACTAATATTTGTAGCTTTGGTGGCGATTTCATTGTTCAGTCAATTTTCTGAAGAAGGGACGATTTGACTTATTTTACTTTTTGAAATTTTTGAACAATGAGAAAATTTTTTTTAAATTTTTTCATGCCCTTATTTCATTGTTTACGCTATTGCAAACATTTATTGACATAAAACTTTTTAGGATTTTTCTAAAATCAACGCCAAAATAGCGATAATTTCCAAATTTCGAGGGAGTGGCGCGACCCCTAAAAATTTTTTAAAATTGTTTTCTTTATTTTTCCCCTCATTAGGACCCCAGACTACATCTTTTTCCGAGGTTAACTTTTTTTTTTTGAATTTCACTCCACCCTAATGGACAGCACTCTGTGTACGAATATGTTTTGGTCATGAGAGTACCGACAACCGAATTCAACGTACTTAATTAGCAGAAAATTGTAAATACTATTATTTCGTTATTCTTTAATTGGTCTGCTATAAAATTTAAGAACTGAAAAGAAAATCAATTTTTGGAAAAGTATGAAAAACAATCGATATGACGAGAAACCAAACTGATGAAATGGAAAGTTTCTGGCATAAGAATATGGACGACGCAGCCTACTGTGGACTTGCATGCAATCATATATATATGTTTGTAGGCAATCATTTATATGATTGCCTAGGGTTATCCATTACGTGGTTTCAAAAGTATAGGGCTGGAATTCGACATCTGTCAAACTAAGTTGTTAAACCAATTTTTTTTCTTTTCTGTTGGGAGTCTGACATTGACGAAAATGGATTTACTTTTAAAAAGGATAACCCTTTGTAAAGTTTTTTGTAAAGGAACTGTTCGTCTTTCGAATCTCACAAACCAAACAATTCTGTGGTTTTCACAAGCAACCACCGCGTAAGTCTTAAAATCCATTTTTCGGTTTTTTTTTTGGATAAGCTGCACAAATTTTAAAGTTTTTTGTTAATGAACATGTAGAACACGGCTATACAAACAATATAGCTGATTAAAATTGTTTCATAATAAAATATAAAAAAAACATAAGTGTGAGCAAGATATTCATGTTTGTATGCAAACATATATTTGATTGTATGTAAACATATATATGATTGTATGCAAACATACATGTGATTGTATGCAAACATACATGTGATTGTATGCAAACATACATGTGATTGTATGCAAACATACATATATATGATTGTATGCAAACATACATATATATGATTGTATGCAAACATACATATATATGATTGTATGCAAACATACATATATATGATTGTATGCAAACATACATATATATGATTGTATGCAAACATACATATATATGATTGTATGCAAACATACATATATATGATTGTATGTAAACATATATATGATTGTATGTAAACATATATATGATTGTATGCAAACATATTTATGTTTGTATGCAAACATATTCATGTTTGTATGCAAACATATACATGTCTACATCAATCATATATAAGATTACATACAATGATATATATGATTACATCGAATCATATATATGATTACATCCAAACACATACAACTTTGGGAACATCGATACTAGCCCAAACATAGTATGTGACATGTCTGCAAAATATGTTTGGGACAATATGTTACAGAGGCCGTTTCCTCCCCCACAGAACTCTTATATCAGCACACTGTCAATAATTGCCTGACTCTTTAGAGGCGAAAAACTGTTTGAAACCATCACTCTACAATTTGACAGACAGAAACACGACATCGACCTTCACACCTTAATTAATTGTTGTTAGTAACACTGGTTTAAATAGGACTTTAGCATTAAGAGTTTTTCTATACCCTCAACCTACGGATGATCCAAAAGTTTAACACATAGAAATATTCACTTAAGACCATGGGTGTTTTGGAACAAAATCGGATTAATTTTTTTTACAAAAAATTCCAATATGTTTCCCGTAGATCGACCTTGATCGTTTCCCATGCCGCCAAATATTCCATGTCGTTTGGAGGGTTTCTGTAAGATTTGCGAATTCCTCATTTATTTTTCTGACCATCGAATCGTTATTATTTATAAACACAGACGTCATCACAGCCATCAGCGTCATTGTCCTCGTCATCATCATCCTCATCGTCGTAGTCGTCAACAACATTTCAAGTTCATCATTTTTCTTTTGGCCATAACTACTACAACAACTCTTCTACCAACGTCAGCAACAAAAACAAACCGAAAAGAAACAAAACAAAACAACAACAAAAAACTATCCTGTCAACAACAGATCATATGACTTGACATGCAATTTCTAGGCTTCACAGTTGTCGACAACAGCTACGGCAACAACAACACTTCATCTTTCAACTTTTGTAACAAACTAAAATGTCTTTTGGTCGGTATGTCTGACCGTCCATCCTCCCTCCCTGCGCCTGGTTTACTTGACTTGACTGAACTGTCTGTCTGTCTGTCTGTGTGGCAGGCCAAATGTTTTAGTTTCCATTAGAGGAAATTTCCTTAGTTTTTTTCCCCCCAAAAAAAAAACTACTCCTCTGCCTGCTTGCCTCGCTTTGTCGTAGCATTTGACAACTGTGGCAAAAATTCCTACAGATGAAAAAGGAAACCCAACCAACAAAGCAAACCGAACCGAACCGAAAAGTTGCGTGTTTTGATGAAACAAATCAACAACACAACAAACCGACACAAAACACAAAACAATTGACATTTCTCATTTACTGAAGAAAAATATTATGAACGATCCGTTCCATGGCAATGCGATGCGATGCGATGATTTGAAACCATTCATAGCACACATCCAAATGAAATAAAATGCCCAAGAAATATTGTGTCAAAAACTCTGCACTCTCTCTCTCTCTCTCGAATTGTTTGTTAATGGAATCAAATGGAGAACTGTTGTGTCCTCCAACTCCATGAACTTCGCCGGCCTCACACCCTCTTCGTTCACCCCATCCTTGTCGGTTACTTTATTAATGTCTGCTGTCCATGTGGCAATGGAGGAGACCATTTATGTGTTGGTTAGACGAACGCCTTAATGTTGGAATTGCATGTTGTTAGAGTATTGCCGTAAAATGGCAACAGCACATCCCCAGTCATAACTTTTGGGTAATGGGTCAATTTTCTCCCCCTCTCGCTCTCACTCTCTGTCTGGCCACAATGGCGAATAAAATGGTATACAATGGACGTTGGTGATGACATGGCTATGATTTTAAAGTTAATTTTCACTTCCATTCAATATTTTATGGGACCATTGAAGTGATTTTTTACACACACACTCGAATCCTCTGAATGAAAAACAAGGAATTGTGTAGGGTATCAGTGCAGTAGTCATGAATCACCTGAATTTGTTTCCAATCACACAAGCCCTACCTCTTCCATGGTGAGCATAGAACTATTGTTTTTTTTTTTGGAGGGGGATTTTTTTATCTATAAAAATCCTTTTATGAACTTTAGCAGTTCATACAAAAATGTTGATCCTTTGTGAACGGATGAGTGGGTAAATTAATTTATGGAAACAAAAAATAGACAGACTGCCAGAAGAATTTATTGACAGTAAAATTTGTTTATATTCAGTAAAATGTATCTCAGCATCGGAGAAAAATTTTCTAATCGAAAAATGTCTGACATTTTTTCGAAAATTCTAATCGAGAAAAATTTCTGTCTGAGAGATTTTTTTCTAACCGAAAAAAAATCGGATTGAAACTTTGGCCAGCTGGAAAAATTTCTCTATGAGAGATTTTTTTCTAATCGAAAAAATGTCTTTCTGAGATAGATATATTTTTTCTAATCGGGAAAATGTCTCTCTGATGGAAGTTTTTTCTAATCGGAAAAATGTCTTTTTTCTAATCGGAAAAATGTATTTTTTCTAATCGGAAAAATGTCTTTTTTCTAATCGGAAAAATGTATTTTTTCTAATCGGAAAAATGTCTTTCTGATGGAAATTTTGTCTAATTGGACAAATGTCTTTTTGAGATGGACATTTTTCTAATCGGAAAAATGCCTCTCTGATGGATTTTTTTTATAATCGGTAAAATATCTCTCTGACGGATATTTTTTTCTAATCGGAAAAATTTCTTTCTGATGGAAATTTTTGTCCAATAAGAAAAATGTTTCTCTGATGGAAATTTTGTCTTATGGACAAAATGTTTCTCTGATTGAAATTGTTTCTAATTGGGCAAATGTCTTTCTGAGATGGAAATTTTTCTAATCGGAAAAATTGGTTTCTGAGATGGAAATTTTTTCTAATCGGAAAAATGTCTCTCTGGTGGAATTTTTTTCTAATCGGAAAAATAACTCTCTGATGGAAATTTTTTCTAACCGGAAAAATGTCTGTCTGATGGAAATCATTTCTAATCGGAAAAATGTCTCTCTGATGGAATTTTTTTTGTAATCGGAAAAATGTCTTGTTGATAGAATTTTTTTCTAATCGGTAAAATGTCTGTGAGATATTTGGTCTCTCAGAACAAAATTTGTCTCTGAGAGCATTTTTTCAAACCGAAAAATGTCTCTCTGACATAATTTTGTTAATCGAAAATTTTTAAACAGAAAAATGTCTCTCACCGGCTGAGAGAAATTTTTTCTGAATTTCTAACATTTATTGTCTCTGAGTATCTGAGAGTTAAAGCCAAACAATAGAACGAATATTAGATAGTCCAACGGTTATGTGTCCAAGAAATATGTAAAGAAAAAAGAAGATTTAAAGAAACTGACAGTCCAAACGATCGACAAAAACAGATACGAAACAAGACTAATCTGACTGCAGGATAGATCAACAGATTCACATTCGAGCACACTGATGAACGAACTGAAATCATCTAGACATTCGGAAATGTTACAACAAAAATTCGAATCCGGCTTGCATACAGCCAGATGTTACAGACGTTTGGCACGCACACAGTTCCACAGTGTCAGCTGTAGGCAATAAATACCTACAACTGTTTTATGTTGAAAGCTATTAAAATTTAATTTTATTTACACATGCAAGTTTTGTGTATATCATCGCCTTCGTCATCATCATCATCATCATGATCATTTGGATGAAATTTCGTTTATTGTTGCGATAATGAATGGCACAAATGTTTTTGTTTTTGCACAACAACAAACCACAACTTAAGGAACAATCATCGTGATGAAATGTCGAAAAGATTGATGCATACAAATCACGTAAGTCAAATTACACTTTGAAAAACGCTTAGCAAATTAAGGTGATTGCAGTTCAATTGTTTGCGACAATTCAGATGAAAACTCAATAATATAGAAATGGGAAAGACCTAACTGCGCGGTAGACTATTTAGCGCATTTAGAGAAGTTTAAATTATCGAAATTGAAATTTATGTTAAACATAATGATGTAATTGAAACATTTTGTTTTAAACAATTTCGATTCTATTTTTTATTGTAAAAAAAAAATTTTCATAACTTTTCTAAAGTAAATTTCAACAAAATTTTCTAAATTCAATTTTGACAATATTTTCAAAATTCATTTTCGACAAAATTTTCTAAATTTAATTTCGGAAAAAATTTCCAAATTCAATATCGAGGAAATTTTCTTAATTTAGTTTCGACGAAATTTTCTAAATTCAATTTTGACAAAAATTTTAAATTCAGTTTTGACGAAATTTTCTAAATTCATTTTCGACAAAATTTTCTAAATTCAGTATCGAAAAAATTTTCTAAATTCATTTTCGACGAAATTTTCTCTATTCAATTTCGAGGAAATTTTCTACGAATTTTTTTCTAATTTTCTACGAAATTTTTTAAATTCAATTTCGACAAAATTTTCTGAATTCATTTTCTACAAAGTTTTCTAAATTCAATTTCGAGGAAATTTTCTAAATTCAGTTTCGACAAAATTTTCTAAATTCATTTTTGACGACATTTTCTAAATTCAATTTCGACAAAATTTAATAAATTCAGTTTCGGCCAAATTTTCTAAATTGCATTTTGACAAAATTTTCTAAATTTAATTTCGAAAAAATCTTCTAAATATAATTTCAACAAAATTTCTAAATTCAATTACGACGAAATTTTCTAACTTCAATTTCGACAAAAATTTTAAATTCAGTTTCGACAATATATTCTAAATTAATTTTCGACAAAATTTTCAGTGTCGACGAAATTTTTTCAAAATCTCGTCGAATAAACGACGAAATTTTTTGAAAATAATATTTTCTTTTTATTTCTCTTTTTTAAAAATTGTTGTCGAATTATATTTGTTTACTTTTCAGAAAAATTCGAAGAAATTTTAATTCATTTTTGGGAAATTTCGATTTTTTAAATTTCGATGAAAGTGTAATTTTTTTAATTAAATTTTAACGAAGTTTTCTAAATTCAATTTCGACGAAATTTTCTAAATATCATTTTTTTATAATCAATCTCTATTTACAATCTGTTATGCAACAATATGCACATTTTATAAAAAAAAAATATCATTTGAACACAATTTTCTAAATTCGACGAAATTTTTTCGAAATTTCGTCGAAAAAACTACGACAATTTTTGAAAATAATATTTTCTTTTTATTTCTCTTTTTTATGGAAAATTTTTGTCGAATTATATTTGTTTACTTTTCAGAAAAATTCGACGAAATTTTTATTAATTTTTGGGAAATATCGACGAAATTTAGATTTTCTAATTTTTTTTTTCAATTTTAAAGTTTTCTAAATTCGATTTTGACGAAATTTTCTAAATTCAATTTCGATAAAATTTTGTAAACTAATTTTCGACGAAATTTTCTATATTCAATATGGAGGACATTTTCTAATTTACATTTTGCCGAAATTTTTGAAAAGCAATTTCGAGGAAATTTTCTAAATTCAATTTCGAGGAAATTTTCTAAATTCAATTTCGAAAAAAATTCTAAATTCGACGAAATTTTCTAAATTCAATTTCTACAAAATTTTATAAAAATTTCCAAAATATTTTTTTGTACAGCGAATTGTGTTTCACTTTATACAGGTGGTTTTTTAATCATATGTTATTTTGACAGTGAGAGCTGTTTTTCTTGACAGTGCGAAATGCGTGAATAACGTTCGGAAATAATTCAAACTTGTTTCCTGAGTCAATGAGTCCTGAGTTTATTGAAGAAAAATTTTGGGCGAAATCGGACATCGGCAAGTTTGTCAGTCCTGAAGCAAGCCCTCCGTAAGATCCAGAAACCGTAATCAATGCCTTGACAAATTAGGTTGAGAGGATGCGCTTCCGCGAAGCCATATTAAAAACTAAAATGAATTAATTAAAAAAAAAAATTTAAGTAAAATGTGTAAACATATGAAAACAATTTTAGGATGTTGATCTTTCTAATGAACGAATATATTTTTTTTTATTTTTTTAATTAAAAAAATCACTTATTTGGACCACCCTCTGCTCTGTGTGAATACTTTGTCTGCTATATTTCTACATAACATTCTGAATTTCGGTTTCAACGACTCTCACTGACATTTCAAGAGTCTACGAAATATGACATTGATGTGATGTTTGCGGACATGATTAATTAGCAAATGTCGGCAGTGACCATGAAAACAATGCCCACACTTTTGGCATGTCTCAAGGCAATTGCCTCACAAAAGCGTGACGGATGGCGCAAAAACGTTGTGGTCAGAGAGAGAGAGAGGCATTGTGTCATTCGAAAAATGTAAAAAGAATAAAAGATGATTGTCGTCACAGTAACAAACAAACAGAAAACATCTTTCAACAAAATCTAATATGCTCATATTTTTTATAATAATTTCTTAAAGTCTGTCCATAAATCGTTACATTCGAACAAAAGGTCATATTTCAACATCTCGCAAATATGTCGCACAACACTTCAAATAAATCCCGGTCATTCGAAACAACAAGAACAGAAAGAAAAAAAACCTCCTCACACACAAAAAGTCCAAAGCTAATGTCATTTGTTCCGAAAACACACACAAATCACACAACTCATAACTTTTTTTTTTTTTCCGAATTATGGCTTCCGAAGGGAATGGAACGGGGGCTGGTTGGTATTATTGCAGAACATTTTGTTTTATGTTTGTTTAATAACATTTTTGTGCCTGGCTTTTGTAGTTGTTTTTTCCTTAAGTCGTTATAGCGTTTAATGGCTCTATAAAACTTATAATTTTGACATAAGACATAAAAATGTGAACAACAACAAAGTGTGTGTATCAAATTTCATTAAAACCTGACGGACATGTGACATGGAGGAACAACAGAAGCAACATCATTGGCCATAATTTGTCCGCCTCCGGCACGAGGCTGCAAGTGTCCATAAAATCGGACAGGATGAGGATACAACAGTTTTGTCACAAATATGTCCAAATAAAAATCATCATAAAAATAAATGTAAAATAAACACTAAAAACATTTGTTATTATGACTTGACTTTTCTACTTGACATTATTGTTGACGTCTGCCCCGGCTGCCAACGAACAGGAAGTCAATCGAGGAGACCAGAAGTTGTTGAACGTAAAAACCTTGGCCGGGTTAGTAACTGTGACCCCCCCTGGAAGGACGGACACCGATTATTAATGACTTGAAGGAAAGTGTTGTTGGTTGCATTTGAAATTGAACATCTTCTGGTCAAATGTGGACATTTGATAATGCTGATGATACACAATATCTGTTATTTTTACATATTTATAATTCTATAAAATTCTATAAATAACATCGAGCAACACAAACATCCTCGTATGAGTTGATGATATTTGTGATATCGTGCAAATAATGCCTAAGAGAAGAACCAATACCATCTTTCTTAATATATATTTACCCTCGACACTGATTCACTGACTCTGTCACGCAGTACGTAGGAATTTAAATAGGCATTCATAATTTTCTATAAATAATAAAAAAATAATATTTTTTTTTTTGTACAGAAATTGTGTTTTCCCCAATTTTTTTTTTAACAAAATTTTTTTTTTCCAAAATTTTTTTTTATAATTTTTTTTTTTTTTTACAAAATTTTTTTTTTCAAAAAAAAATTTTTTTTTTTCAACCAAATTTTTTTTTTCCACAAAAATTTTTTTTTTCAACAAAAATTTTTTTTTTCAACAAAAATTTTTTTTTTCAAGAAAAAAATTTTTTTTTCAAGAAAAAAATTTTTTTTTCCGCAAAAATTTTTTTTTTCAACACAATTTTTTTTTCATATTTCCACGGGCGCCATAGGCGCATTACAACTTACTAGTTTCTAAATATCCTTTTGAATATTGTCCTTGATTGTGTACTGCAAAGAGCTCTATCCGCAGACATAGAACCAACCTGGGGACTGAACAAAAGACTGGAAGATCTTGACTATGCAGACGAAAGCTGTCTCTCTCTATCCACAGCCAGAGAACCAACCTGGGGACTGAACAAAAGACTGGAAGATCTTGACTATGCAGACGAAATCTGTCTCTAATCACACAGTCGATTCGATGTATGCAGAACATTGGCTACATAGTCAGCATTGACTTTGGAAATAAGTGTGCATTATTTCAAAAAGAAACCTTTAGTAAGTCAAATGCATTCAAAATCTCCAGCTAGACCCCTGTCTAAATGCTAACAACGATGGCAGGATCAGAAAGGGAAGATTTCAACTGGACGAAGACTCGACAAATTCTTGGCACTGCAAACTGTGGCGACCATATACAGAACCAAATCTTTCGGTAAACATATCTTCAATAGGTCACGACTTCATCGTCATAGTATGTACTCGCAGTGGTGCTCAGTTAAGATATGAGACAGATGTGGATCTACGTTTTGGAGTTAAGTTTATGTTTATGTGATAACCTTCTTATTTTAAAGAACAATTCCTTCCGGGAATCTGAGAGTTCAATGTTTAATATTAAAAAAAAGAAAGTGACCATAAGTGTAGGTGTCAATTTTAATGACAAAAAAAATATCACATTCCACAACCCCTTTCCTTTGAGAACCTTCAATCTATTCGTTTGCTTTTAACAAGTTATTAATGGACTCTCACCATTATTTATCGGGATTTTTCTAAACCAGTTCCCCTTGGAAAATACCTTTTTGATTTAAAACATCAAAGGTGGCAAATGGAATAATTTTGCCTGGCCTCGAATAACTTGACACACGCACACCAACACTTTGACAACAATTTTGTTATTTTCGGTTCATGTGAAGAGCAGCTCAAACAATTTTCTCAATACTTGGTATCATTTGACCAGTTTCTTACATTTTCGTTTCTTTTTTCCAGCTGCTCCCGTTGTTGGCGTTAAGTGACAAAAGGTATTAAGGATCAAAAACAACAAGGAAAAAAAGGGAAAAGAAAAGAGGCGCAAATGATAGAAAACGTGTTTGTACAACCAGAAAAAGCTTCAAAGGAATCATCTGCCGAGCATAACAAACTAGAGACATGGCTGTCGTGAGAATTTTAAACGAAATCTCGATGTCACCTTTATGGGTCGCTTTGGCAATTTGATGTCAAAGGAAGCAAAAACCTCAAAGACCCGGGGTGAACATAATAAAATCACCAAGCACAAATTTGCTTGATACTTATTGTGCGATTTGGTACATTTGATAATTTCGTGGAAAAGAATATTTTGTGATGCACAGTGTTTCGGAACGAGAGTGAGACGAAAAATGTAGGTATGCATTTTTGAGTTTGACTTGGGAAAATGTTTTCACAAGGACCCAGTTAGAGGCCAAGAATTTCCTAGTACTACTTTTCCGGTCTTCTGTAGTACGCGAAAGCGTCAAGAAGGGGACAGGAGATTTCACAAGAACCCAGTTTGGGGGCTTTGGTTGCCAAGAATTATTATCAGTCATTACCGGTGTATTTGATGAACCCATTTGGTTACTGCTTACGAATTGGAGCTCGCTCTAAAAAATAGTATCATTGCAATGAAGGCTAAAATAACGCTTTAGCATTTGATTTACTGCGAAGTAAACACATGTAAAAAAATGTACATCTTCAATTGCCAGAACCCTAAAATACAAATTTATAATTTAGCAAGACAGTTGTATTAGTTGAGTCTCAAAGCAAATTAAGGCGATATGAGCGTGATTCGAGATCAACCAGTAAATCAATTGAAATATTCCATGAGGCAACAATCCTGGCATGCCTTCAAGCCTCAAAAAGTGCCGGTCTATGAATGGAAAATAATTAGGATTTGATTAACTGCAAGATTATTAAAGGACTTACTTACTTCTCTTACTTAACTTTCTCGAATCAATGAGCACGATATAATTGTGTATACTCACTGACCTGAACCTACTGTTTAAAGCCGGATTCGAACGGCTAATGATTTTCTAGAGAACTGATGCTCCGAGAAACAAAGTCATTATGAGGAGTTTGTATCCATCTACAAAATGTTTAATATATAAGATGATATGATAAGTGAATTATAGACTAAATGCAAATAAACGTACATGTACCGTGCACCATTAGAAGACAAATTCCATCATGTATATAGTATGAGTAAGCCGATTTCAATAACATTTTACAGTGGCAGAACTAGAACTATTTTACAGATTTCTTATCGAATCGAGATTTGCCTAGTTTCTTCTACAAGCAGTTGGTCCTCGATAGAGCTGATTCATTGTTAATCCTTATGATTGGTAGTTTTCGTCCAGGGCGGTTCGCTGACTTTTTCAATTAGATGTTATTTTAATAGTGACAGAGACTGCTCTTTTTCGGTCGAAATCTTGACAGAAAGTATGGGAAAAAAATGTAAATTGGTTTACATAGGTAATGAAAAGATAATTTGGTGAAATACGACACCGATTGATAGTTCGTGCAACACGTTCGTGATCCTGACATTCTAGTAGACATATGAACATATAACAGCCTGATGTGAATTTAGCACAAAGACATCGCATTAGACGATCTGTGGCGCACCAACTATGGCAATCGAGTTATCAGAAGACTCGACAATGTTAATTGTCCCCCTCACAGCTGCAAAATCCGCACCAACCTGTCAATCTATGAGAAAACACGATTTTTCGAGCAAAATCTTTGTCCATTTCTAGCTTGTCCAAGGCCCCAACTGAGAAGAGTTAAGGAAGCCTTCAATTGCTGGGTCAATTGGACCCTGTCGTCAGTTGAACGAGTTCTTGGTGTAAAATCAGAAAAGTTAATTTTTCCGGAACTGAATGACTTTTTTGTCGGCTACCATCAATAGTTGATCTTATGCGAACAATCCATTAACGATTAAGGACCTTACGGCCAATATCGAGCAAGCCACTCGGATGATGGAGCCAACAAAACAACCGTCATCAAGGTTGTGGAAAATTGGGTTGACACGATGATTTTTGCTGGTTGTTTTATGAATTTCTAAAAAGAAACTGATGATCCAAATCCTATAGTTCTAATTCAGTATTCCAAATCGTTACGATAGCTGCCATGGGTAGAATTCTTGTAAGTCGTCTAAATCCTAAAAAAAAAAACAAGAAAATATATGAATTTTTTGAATCTATGCTGAGCACTTGTGCATCGTGGCTGCAAATAAAAATTCTTACCAGATACTGCACCAAGTAATTGGGTCAATTGTTCACGGTCGATTATTTAGATAGCTTCAGAGGTCTTTCTTAGAATCGCTTTGGATTGCTCGTATAATTTTAGATTCTCAACCGAGCCCTTTTATTTCGTGTATTAGTTCTACTTACTCCGATACTCCGGTTATAGGGAAATCATTACGATAGCTGAAATGTAATTCGTCCAATTCCTGAAAGACAACAAACAAGAAAATAGTTGAATTTTATTGAATCTGTGCTGAGCACTTGTGCATCGTGGCTGCAAATACAAATTCTTACCAAATATTTCTCCAAGTAATTGGGTCAATTGTTCACGGTCGATTATTTAGATAGCTTCAGAGTTCTTTCTGAGAATTGCTTTGGATTGCTCGTATAGATTTAGATTCTCAACCAAGCCCTTTTATTTTGTGTATTAGTACTACTTATTTCGATACTCCGGTTATAGAGAAATCGTTACGATAGCTGACATGGGTAGAATTCTTGTAATTCGTCCAATTCCTGAAAGACAACAAACAAGAAAATATATGAATTTTATTGAAAAAAAAAATTCTTACCAAATATTCCTCCAAGTAATTGGGTCAATGGTGGCACCCAGTTGTTCTTTGTCCGTTAGAAAGAAAGCTTCAGAGTTCTTTCCTAGAATCACATTTTTTTTCTTTTGCTTGTATAATTTTAGATCTTCACTCTAGTTCTTTTATGAAGGGCCGAACTAAAGGTGAATGCGAAAGAATAAACGATGCCCAATTGCCGCATAAATAGTGGGCGTTGTCAGCGCTTTTACGAATATTTCGGAAAATTCGGGCAAATTATAAAATACGACGCAATGTCTACGTCGAATGGAAACCACAGTTCGCATCTCACTTTCTTCTTTGGCTTTGTGGATCCACTTTTTGTAAAAATCCCCCACAAATCCCACTTAAATATGTAAAGCACGTGCGGCGGGGACAAAACGAAATGAAATTTCTTGTGCTTTTTGGCAAAATGGTGCAACGATGTGGCGTTGTTAAAATTATCAAGCGTTTCTCTTGTGTTCGTTTGGTGGCGCTTGATTGTCATATACGCCAGCTAATCCTTGAAAACAATTTTGTGTGTGTGCGCGCGCCCGTCTGTCTGTGCCGTTTCATGTGTATCAAAGGATCTGTGTATGAATTGCAAAGTATGACGGCGGTCTACTCCGAGGTGTGTGTGCGTGTGTGTGTGTGATTGCGTGCATGCTGTACTGGCAATCACCAATTATTTTATGGCAAATCAATTTGTTGGCTGGTTCTTTTGTGGTTGTTCTTGTCTTGAATGCTACGGCAGCATCTTAAGAAAATATATTTAATGAAATTTAAGTGGATCATGTGGTATTTGTGAAAATTGACTTCACTCAATAGAATTAAACTTCCGCTTACTAGAGTATTTAAACGTACTTACCAGACATAGCATCATATTAATGGGATTGTTCGATGAACATTAACTAAGCCGCTGAACGAATTCTCAACGAATTGAAGAAGGAATTTGAATGTTGATTTTAAGTAAAAGCCTTTAACATTTAAGCGTCACTTAAGGTTGACACTTTTTTTTTTATAAATTATTTATATTTCAAAGAATGTGCCTTTGGAGTTTTAGGCCTTCGGCAAATTGTGTTTATGTTGCCAAAGCTCCAAATTCCGCACCAAATCTGTCAATCTATGAGGCTACATTGGATTCTCGGCATTCACGTGTTGTTTTCGGGCCACATGAAATGCGATTCGCCTGAAAAGATGATTTTGATGGACCAGAAACGTTTTTAAAACGGTTAAACGAACGCCTTGAGCCGACACCCAAAAAAACTTCCACTTCCAATATCATTCACACACACTGTAAAAATAATAATTTTAAAAATTAAATTTGTATTCTACTATTGGGTTCAAGTGTAAACCGGCTAGAGTTTTTGGCAGCGACAGACCAAAGCCTCTGGTTTGGGAATTGAACAACTCCCACGCTGATTGGTGAGCACGCTGCCAACTATCGGGCGCTTATTAACGATTTATTTTAACAAACTATTTTGCAAAAACGAAATTTTTTTTTTCACTTCAAAAAATAAGCGAATCTTTGGAATATTATTTGAAATGAAAAAAACAAAAAAAAATCGCAAAAAATATTAAAAAATTACAAAGAAAAAAAGTTAACTTTATAATATTTTTGTATCAAATCAAAAATAAAAAAAAACTGTTTATTCTTTAAACATAACACCGTTATTTTACCAAAAAATAGACTTTTTTTCTGTCCTATGAACGAAATGCACATATTCGGAAAGAGGCGAAAAAATAAAAATACACGTGTATCAGCGATTTTCACGTACACGTCAGAAAAAAAATTGGGGAAAATCTGAGAATTGATAAGAATCTATTTTTTAAAAAATTTGACGTGATACAGACATTTCCACGAGTCTGCCTTCAAAAAATCAGCTCGATTGGATCACTGAAAAAGGGTTTAAAATCGGTCCAAAGGCTTTCACACAGGCCACTACGAGCTCCATACTTCAAAATTAAAAAAAAAAATATTCTGACGTGTACATGAAAATCTCCGATACACGTGTATTTTTATTTTTTATCCCCTTTCCGAAAAAGTAAATTTGGTTCATAGGACAGAATGTGTCTAACACGGTGTAATCAGCCCGATTCTGAATACTCCCGGGGAATTTACATTTTTCTGAGCATAAAATCCTCCCATTGTAAACAAACCGGGAAACAAACAAATCATCTGACTCCGAATAATCGAAATAGTATGTCGCTTATTAGTATTCGCTCGGTTTGTTCAGAATAGGAGGATTTTATTCTCAGAAAAATTTAAATTCCCCTAATTTGCACATCATTTCACAATTCTTGCCATGTTTTACAACTTCCTAGTGGATATCGGCAAACCATTGACCAAGAAGTGAGATGATTTCAATCGTCAGCCAGTGAGGACCGATTCTCGGCCCACCGACATTTCTATACATATTCTTCACTAGTAAGTTGTAATGCGCCTATGGCGCCTTAAGAAAGTATTTGTTACTTAATTTTAAAAATTTTGTAAAAACTATTTTGTAAAAAAAAATAAAATTGGAAAAAAAATAAAATTGGAAAAAAAAAATTTGTGGAAAAAAAATATTTGTTGAAAAAACAATTTTGTAGAAAAAAAAAATTTTGTGGAAAAAAAAAAAATTTTGTTGAAAAAAAAAATTTTGTTAAAAAAAAAAAAAAAATTTGAAAAAAAAAAATTTTGTTGAAAAAAAAAATGTTGGTAAAAAAAAAAATTTGTAAAAAAAAAAGTTTTGAAAAAAAAAAATTGGTTAAAAAAAATTTGGGGAAAACACAATTTCTGTACAAAAAAAAAATATTATTTTTTTTATTATTATTATTTATAGAATTATAGAATGCCTATTTAAATTCCTACGTACTGCGTGACAGAGTCAGTGAATCAGTGTCGAGGGTAAATATATATTAAGATACTGATCAAATTTTTTTTTACTTTGCCTACCCATACGATCTTTTATGTTGTGGGGCCCTTTTTTCGGAGGTCTTAGCTCCACACAGGAGCTTTTACATCGATTTTCGTTTTTTTTTCATGAATTTGTTTTCGGGATTGTTGCAGTCTTTCGAATTTGATTAATTTTGTCCAATTTTAAAGTCTGTGCGAGCATCATTGAGATATTGCATAGTGTCACCCTATTGACATATACAGTAGGGTGGAGTGAAAACATGCTTTTTTTTTATTTGAAAAAGTTAACCTCGGAAAGAGATGTAGTCTGGGGTCCTAATGAGGGGAAAAATAAAGAAAAAAATTTTAAAAAAATTTAGGGGTCGCGCCACTCCCTCGAAATTTGGAAATTATCGCTATTTTGGCGTTGATTTTAGAAAAATCCTAAAAATTAACGACTTAACTTATTCGAAATTTAAAAGTTTGAGCTTGTTCAGTGCCAAAACAAAAGTATTTGAGGCAAATATGAGGATAATCGACTAATATTTGTAGCTTTGGTGGCGATTTCATTGTTCAGTCAATTTTCTGAAGAAGGGACGATTTGACTTATTTTACTTTTTGAAATTTTTTAACAATGAGAAAAAATTTTTTCATGCCCTTATTTCATTGTTAACGCTATTGCAAACATTTATTGACATAAAACTTTTTAGGATTTTTCTAAAATCAACGCCAAAATAGCGATAATTTCCAAATTTCGAGGGAGTGGCGCGACCACTACAAAATTTTTAAAAATTTTTTCTGTATTTTTCCCCTCTTTAGGACCCCAGACTACATCTCTTTCCGAGGTTAACTTTTTTTTTGAATTTCACTCCACCCTAGTATATAGGCTGCCAAAGTTGACACCCTGCTGTTCTGTAAGAGTTTGCAACTCTTACAAATGTAAACCGACTTTAAAAGAGGCAACCGATTCTCGGCCCACTGACATTTTTATACATATTCTTCAAACTGATACATTTTTTTTTAAAGTTTGACTACCCACACAATCACTTATGTATGTTTTGGGGCGCTTTTTATACAGGGTGACAACTTTTACAAATGTGAATCGTCTTTTTTTTTTTTTAAAAAAAAAATCAAACTTGTTCTATCTCATTTCGAAATCACCGAACAAAGCCCTTCATTGCCGGTAATTATGCATATTAGAGGTCTCAATTAACATGAATCACCAGTTTCCACCTGTCCAGTCATAATTCCCCGTGCGTTCGCGCCAAATCGTTTTATCATCACCATCATCATCCACATCGTCATATTCTGTAATAAATTCATTACAACTTTCTCCATCCCCTCTGAAAACGGCAAACGGCCACCTCGATAGACCGAATGTTTTGCGAAATGTTGATGAACATATCACTAATGACCTTTCATGGCCATGGCAGCATGAAAAATCGCTTCCCAACCATACGTTGTCTGTCTGTCCAACCGCCTGTCTGCCTCTCTGCCTGTTTGAATACAATCAATATGTAGTCGTACAACTTCAATGTCACGCATGAAACATTATCTTTTTCCGTGCACAAAGTTACACTTTCGGTTTGTTATTTTTTTTTTTTTGGCTGCAGCAGCAAGCACAACCATGTACGGGCGAGAACATAAAATACTTTACCGGTACATGAATTTGTTGCACTCGACATAACCCTTACCCTTATGAACTTCCACCCACCCAGCGAAACTTCTTTCTTCCCTGCCATAGTGTCACTGCTATGCGATGATTCGTGGCGGTGGGGAGGGCGTGGTGGTTTTTTCTATTTGCAACAATAACCGACAATTTGTTGTACGGACTTTGCTCGCTCGCTCACATTGTCCTTTGTATGTCTGGGAAATGCCGGGAAACATCTATGAAGGATTTCATTTTCATTTCTAATTCTCTGCTCGGGATCACGAACGGTTGCATGTGCGGTAAGTAGGGTGTACAGTGGTTTTAGGGAACTGAAAACAAGCCCACAAATTCCTAAAAATTTAAAAAAAAAATTTAAATTTATTAAGAAATTATTATTATTATTAAATTGTGAAAATTGTTTTTGTAAAGGGTGTTTTTTATTGAGGTATAGAACTTCGAATTGAAATAAAACACAAGAAAATCATTTTAATGTCCATCAATTTGGCTTTATTGGAAGGATAATTTTATGCCATTAATGTTTAAATATGATTTCGGTCATGTGGCCGCCGCGGCTGGCTCGAATAATGCCAATTCTACAGGTCCAATTTTCAACCACTTGTTGGAACCACAACTCATCCACATTCATGCCATCCAATTCGGGAACAAAATAGTCGGTTATCATGGCTCTATACCGGTCTCCATTAACGGTAACTGACTCTCCAGCATTATTTCGGAAGAAGTATGGCCCAATGACTCCACCAGCCCATAGAGCACACCAAACAGTCAGTTTTTGTGGATGTAATGGCATAAAATGGACGGAGCTTGCGGTGAACTTTGCGAACTGAACCATTACTTTCGAAATAAATTTGCACGATTTGCAAGCGTTGTTCTTTTGTCAACCTGTTCATGATGAAATGGCAAACCAAACTAAATATTAATCACTTGACAGCTGACAAAATGGCCGCCAGTTAAAAAAGTGATGCCAACTTAAAGTTCTATACCCCAATAAAAAAAACACCCTTTATTTTCACACATTTTTCTTAGCAGAGGTTTTTTAAATTTTTAAAAATATTTATTAAATAGCATCGGTTGAGAAAACATTAATTGTGGCATTACAGTGTTAGAAGGATATGACAAGGGGCGGCTACAAATTGTTCTGCAGTTATGTCTGAATAGAAAACCATGTGATCCTGATGTCAATTTTCCATTACCAAGTCCAATTCTCTCTCCGATTGCGAGCAACTCAAAATGAACCACGATTTCGCTCGAAAAATCACCAGCCTAGTCAGCTCAACGATCGAAATCATGTTCCCTTATTAATTGTAAATTTCAAATAACTATTAAAAAAAAACCCACTGTGCGTGCGGACTGGGGCTGTTTAGTTGGTAGCGTTACTGGTACTGACTGATGCCAACGACAGCCATCGACACGCACGCAGACACTTTTTGCATTATTGACTTTTTTCTTTCTCTGGTTGTTCGGGTTGCCAAAAAGTCATATGTTGTCAAAAATGTCAAACTGAGCATTTCATCCCCTCCCTCTCAGCATTGATGTTTGATGGTTGATTAAGGGTTGCTTGCATGTTTAACAATTGCTGCTTCTTTTTTTGCTTGCTTGGGTTGATTTTCGGTCCTAGAAGACGCTACTGCCGCTCCTGCCCGGGTATTTTCCTGCATTTTTGCACGTTCAAGCCAAGAGATGAACTTTATTGTCACGTAGTTTGACAGTTGCTTAATTTATGACTTTCTGATTGTTGCTTTGTATCGTTTATCGTATATCGCCCTCGGGCGAACGGGTCGAGGTTGATGGGAACACAGACCCAGAGACACCGGAAACAAAAGGTGAATGGAAAGAGATTACTATCACAGGGGGGACAAAGTTCAAATAAATATGTGTGTGTGTAGACTAAATAAATATGAAAGTAAAGAAGTTATTTGTTCCTGTGTTTAGATAAATATTTACTGTTCATGTTTGGTTTATAAATTAAACTTTTGTTTGTTGCAAATTGTGCACATGTTTCACATTTCGTGTTTATTTTTCTGTTTCTATTTGGTTTATGGGGACACTTAACCCCGAAGTGATTTCGATTGGCGAGATTTGATTGAAGTTTTGTTTAAAAAAAATAAAAAAAAACAAGAGACAAGAGACAAGGGAATCTGAACTGAAAATAGGAAAATTGATGGCAATCTATGGGAGACTAAATAAATGCGAAAGGTTGATGTTTAAAATGGAGAATTTTGATTTTTCGGTGGTGATGTTCTAACTGGTCCCTGAAGTTAGAACATTTAGTCGGACAACGCGGCTATCCAGGGTCTCTCATTCGTTCATTGTCAAATGGCCGGTTGACCGGACGACGCACTATAGAGAAAATTCGTTCTTCAGCCGGACTGTTCGTTTGTGGAATAATCTTCGTGCAAGTGTTTTTCCTGCCTGCTATGACATTATCAAATTCAAGGCCAGCGTCAACAAACACTACTCCCTTTCCCCCCCCCCTCCAACACCCTCTCTTCCTATAGCTAACACAGTGCATTGCATTAGGGGGCATCCCCTGAGTGTTTGGTCAAAAAAAAAAGTAAAGGGCGCTTTAGTCTTCGACGTCAAAATCTCAGTTCTTAAAACTTTCTAACAATAATTCGAATCACTTAAGTAACTTTTAAAACTTCTTTTCCGATTTTTTTTTTATTTGATTGGACAACCTTTCAAGAATATTCTGAGATGAATCAGAGCAAATAAAAAAACGAAGATATAGCAGCCGATAAAACTGGCTTATGAACGTTTTATGTATATTTTTTTAATATTCAAAACTTTTAAGCGTTTTTTCTCACAACTCACGTTTTCAGTCAATGCCTCTTATAACTTTAGAACTAACGTTTGCGGAATGAAATCGCAACAAATTTTACAACGCTGGCTACAAAGCAAAATTAAAAATGTAAACAAAGTATCGTTATTTTTCATTTACCACATGTTTTGTGATATTGCTAGTTGATGTTTGCTCAAGTTGATCATTTATTTTGTTTGCAATGTCGTCAAAAGAAGAACAACGTCGAAAAACCATTTGTAATTTTTTCGACCATCATCCTGATTGGAAGAAATCCGATATCGTTTCTCATTTTGTAGAGCAAGGAGAAAATCGACGTTCGGTATATAGAACACTGGCGATATATGAGAGAAGACAAACAACAGAAAGAAAACGGGGTTCTGGAAAAAAGTGTAGTTTGCACGACTCTTCTATGAGAAAAGGCGACTTTGAAAAATTACCGATGGTAAAGTCGCTAAATCGTCTAGGGAGCTTGGGAAAAAGTTCCAATGTGACGGCAAAACAGTGAAAAAGTATCTGGGTGATATGGGAATTCAGAGACGTGTCCAGAAAAAACAAGCCAAAAGCGTCAGAAGCTCAAGAAGTTACCCAAAAGTCTCGACTTAGAAGTTTGGTTAAAAATACATTCAAAGCCATGAGCGACATTGTATGCAACAGGGACGATGAGTCATAATTCACATTGGATGGAAAACGAATGGCAAGAAAACATTTTTTTTTAAGGAAAACCAGTGAAAAAGTTGCAGTCGGGTAAACCGACTTATATATACCCTCACCCTCAGTAAAAACATACAAGTCTCATACTCATAAGTATCGGAAAGTCAAAAGTGACCGTGCCTACCATCATTTGATGTAACATCTGATGAAAAGTCATAATAGCAACCTAAAATACCGAATGCTATAGAAAAATATTGGATGGTACGTTTGTGTGGGAGGTACCAGAAGGGGAGTTGCCAGACTTCCCAGTTTTTGTCCAAAACTTTGTATAGCTATAGGTTTACTAAGTACAAAATTTGGGCAAGATAGCGTTGGTTATACTGATAGTATTAGACGGTTTATCGGGGGCGGGATGGTACATTTGTGTGGGAGGTACCAGAAGGGGAGTTGCCAGACTTCCAAGTTTTTGTTCAAAACTTTGATATTATTACACGATTACTAAAGTGGGCGAAATAGACGATTTGTGTGGGAGGTACCCGAAGGGGTGTGGCCATATAGCCCATATGCAATCCCATAAGCAGTTTTGGGAAAATATTAACCCATGCCAAATTTCAGAGCGATTGTTTATAGGTTTATTGCTATAGGTTTACTAAGTACAAAATTTGGGCAGGATCGCGTTGGGCATATTGCTATTAATACACGATTTCTAATGTAGGCGATATGGTACATTTGTATGGGAGGTACCAGAAGGGGAGTTGCCAGACTTCCAAGTTTTTGTCCGAAACTTTGTCTAGCTATAGCTTTACCAAATACGTAATTTGGTGTGGGCGTATTGATATTATTACACGATTACTAAATTTGGCGAAATAGACGATTTGTGTGGGAGGTACCCGAAGGGGTGTGGCCATATAGCCCATATGCAATCCCATAAGCAGTTTTGGGAAAATATTAACCCATGCCAAATTTCAGAGCGATTGTTTAACTCTTTCGAAAGTTATCGTGCGTACCAGCAGGACAGACAGACAGACGGACATGGCTCAAACGATTTAGAAAGTCATGAATCGAATTTGGTTCAAAGACACCTGGGTTCTAATCTGAATATTTCTAGGTGTTACACTTTTGGGTCGTATCAAATGATATACATACCCTCCTACCCGTAGGGTGAGGGTATAAAAACATGTAGACGATAAAATAAAGTATGTGGAGCATTCACAAATTTCCTAAAAAAAAGTTTTATTGTGGCTTGCAATTAGTCAGCATGTCAGTTTTTTTTGAGTCCGGTTTGGCCGTCAATTCTGAAAGACATATTAATTTCTGCTTACTAAAATTTGAAGAATTTATGAATAAGAAGAATAGAAACATAAATGTAATCTTCTGGCCCGACTTAGCATCAAGTCATTACGCCAAGAAGACATTGGAAGCCATGGACAATAGGGTGGAGTGAAATTCAAAAAAAAAAAGTTAACCTCGGAAAGAGATGTAGTCTGGGGTCCTAACGAGGGGAAAAATAAAGAAAAAAATTTTAAAAAATGTTTAGGGGTCGCGCCACTCCCTCGAAATTTGGAAATTATCGCTATTTTGGCGTTGATTTTAGAAAAATCCTAAAAAGTTTTATGTCAATAAATGTTTGCAATAGCGTAAACAATGAAATAAGGGCATGAAAAAATTTAAAAAAATTGTTCTCATTGTTCAAAAATTTCAAAAAGTAAAATAAGTCAAATCGTCCCTTCTTCAGAAAATTGACTGAACAATGAAATCGCCACCAAAGCTACAAATATTAGTCGATTGCCCTCATATTTGCCTCAAATACTTTTGTTTGGGCACTGAACAAGCTCAAACTTTTAAATTTCGAATAAGTTAAGTCGTTAATTTTTAGGATTTTTCTAAAATCAACGCCAAAATAGCGATAATTTCGAGGGAGTGGCGCGACCCCTAAAAATTTTTTAAAGTTTTTTTCTTTATTTTTCCCCTCGTTAGGACCCCAGACTACATCTCTTTCCGAGGTTAACTTTTTCAAATTAAAAAAAAAGCATGTTTTCACTCCACCCTTCAAATTCCATATGTATGTAAAGAAGAAAATCCACCCAATGTACCCCAATTGAGGATTTTTGGGCAAATTTAAAACGAAAACTATATGCAAATAACTTCAGACCCAAAACTACCAAAAATTTGATTTAAAAAAAATCGAAAGGAGCTTCAAAACATGACAACATCGACATTTTCAACAGCCATGGAAGAAGTTGCTCAAAATTGCCGCAAAGCAGCTCGAATGGGACCAAATATTTTTTTAACATTAAACTAGTACAATGTAAGGGGTGGCGCAAAAGTAATCCTCCTATTAGAAAATGCTATAAACTTTGCGATTGGCCCCTAGTGTCAGTGGAAACTCTGGCGGCGGCCATTTACACGACATCATATTCTCGACTTGATGTAAAAAAAAAAAACTAAAAAAACCAAATAAAAATAATCCACAAGAAGAATCAACGCTTTTCATTTTTTTTTTTAATTACAGCCAAAAAACATCGGAAGTTTACTTTTGCGCCACCTTGTATAATCTTAACAAAAATTGAAATAAAATTTTTGTTTTTTTTTTTAAAGCAAAAAAAAATTTTTTTTTGTTGCGATTTCATTCCGCACGAATTGACTATTTCTGTACACAATTTACGAGGTAACGCTGGATTGTCTAACGAAAGAACATTCATTTGATTTCAGATGACCCAACATCAACTGTCAAACGGTGACACCTATTTTCAATATCTGATAGCAAAGACTACTGCGAATTTCCAGGATCACTAATGGCATCGTTAAGCTCTTTATAAAAGACTTATTACATTTCAGTTGCACTATTTTTAAGAGCAAAATGTAAATGTAAATTTTCATCAAAATACTTCTTGCCTGTTTCCATAAAACGAATTTGTTCGTTCGTTATAAATTGTCCAAATTGAAGGCGCAATCAAATGGATGTTTGTCAGCAGTGAGAGCTCATTCTTTTGGGATTGTCTAACATCCGAAAACCATAATTGAATAATGTCTGAAGCCCATTTTACAACGCTTCCAATATTGACGATTTCTAATGAACGAACAAAATCGTTTTATGGAAACAGGCAAGAAATCGCCAACGGGGGGGGGGGGAAAAAAATATATTTTTGCGGACATGCCCAGATTGTAGGAGGCGAGTCTTCGGTGTGAAGTTTCAATCACTGGTATAAGTTTATACTCTCACAAATCTCCCTCTCTCATCTTCAACTAATCACTTTATTTCCTGGAAGTAGACAGTTTTTCTCCCACTCTTCAACTGGCTTGAAAACGATTTCCCCGGATGTTTGCATGTCCCATACTAATTAGGAAAACCAATGACAACAATGTGTGGCCAGCTCTCTTTTTAATAGGGCCAGTGTAAGGGGTTAAACACAACATAACACGCTCATTCATCACAGCCTTGCGAAAAGAAGAAATTTAATTAAGTGCATACTATTCAATTAAATAACTCACATTTCATACACATTTCTCGTTCGTTGTGCTCGGTCGTATTAATTAAGAAAATTCTTCATTTGTCAATATGTCGGAAAAAGTAGTACAGCATATTCTGTTGGACTCGGGCACCCTCAAATGCACTGGCACAGATGACTGTGATGCACTTTACAGGTACTTATACACATAATAATATGATGCTGTGGCATGGTACATGGTTCAGTGGTGGAATTCGGGAGGCCTGTGCTGAATTGGAGAAAGCACACACTTGGCCGAATTGCTTGGAAGTCATTTATTAAGCAGGCAGATTGTAGGTCTAAATTAAGAGAGCACCTCATGTGTGTGTGCGTGTATTTGAAATTAATTATGGCTGGGGGCCGGCCTTCCTGTGTCCGACTCTGCATGTCCATATTTATTTCGATATATGTCTGCATATATATTATGATGTATTTTTTGGTCCTGAGTTTTCTTCTCTCTCTCTCTCTCTGTGTGTTTGTGTGTGTGTGTAGACTCGTATGAAATATATTGTTGTTGTAATGAAATTCATATGAAAAGGAAAATAAATATGAAAATTATACCCCCGAGCATGAAATTAATTAAAAATATATTTTTCTTTTTTTTTTCGTTTCGTTGCTGTTTCAACACCCAGCCCAGCCGTGTACGAACACAGTCGTACAACAAAAGAAACAACAAATAAATACATTTAACAAAATACTGTCAGTTACAACAAACTACATAATAATACAAATAACAATAATAATAATAATACCGAATAAAACAAATACAAAGTAACAACATGGTGCTGTGTGGTAATGACGAACTATTAGCCACAATTGAAGGGTGGGTGTGCGCACCGCGCGCCTTTCCTGGTTAACTGGATGTTTACTTTAAATAAATATAATTGGGGTATTTGTGAATCAACATAAATTCTGTAAATATATCTATTGATGGCACTTTAATGGACGGCATTTATGTCGCAAAAATACCTAAGAATTGAAAATTACCGCCCTCTTGTTTTTGTTTAAGGAAATTTGAATTAGTTATAAGACAATGATGGGGAACATTTACTCAGGACACCAAATGATGGCAAAATTAATGCTATCGATCTGACTGACAGTCAAGTGAAGATTCCCATGTGATACACAGAAAAATCACAAAGTAAAGGGTTATCCATTTTGCTTTTTAAAAGAACTGATCCTTGTGGGCTAACGCGAGACACGTCCAGTACATGCGAACAACAGTTTGTGATCGATTAGACAGATTGGATGACATTAATTTACAGGCAGTTTTAAAAAAAATTTTAAGTGTTTATTCAGTTTTGAGATGAGTTTCTGTCGAAGATCTTCAATTACATCAATCGAAACAGTAACACAGCTCCTTTTCTTTCGAAATCCAGCTTGTTTGTCAGATATGTAGTAAAGTATCTTAATATATATTTACCCTCGACACTGATTCACTGACTCTGTCACGCAGTACGTAGGAATTTAAATAGGCATTCTATAATAATAATTTTCTATAAATAATAATAATACAAAAAATATTTATTTTTTTTGTACAGAAATTGTGTTTTCCCCAAATTTTTTTTTTCCAAAATTTTTTTTTACATTTTTTTTTCAACAAAATTTTTTTTTTTTAAACAAAATTTTTTTTTGCAAATTTTTTTTTTTCAACAAAATTTTTTTTTTCCACAAAATTTTTTTTTTTCAAAAAATTTTTTTTTTTCAACAAAATTTTTTTTTTCCACAAAATTTGTTTTCCATATTTCAACGGGCGCCATAGGCGCATTACAACTTACTAGTATGAAATATTTTTCTTCATGATATTTCTTTTTTATTATAAAGTTTGAACGTTGAGATTATGTGTGAATCACGACATCATTTAAATGACCACCATGCGAAGTGTTGCAAGCATTGATTCGTTTGAGGTAATTTTGGACCACTTTTTGTCACATATTCGGCGGTATCTCAGCCAGAACTTGACAAATGTAGGTTCTGAAGTGCTCAAGAGTTAAAGGTTTATCTGCACAAAAACACGGTCTGTCGCTTAGCCCCACGAAAAAAGTCTAATGGTGTCAAATCGCATGACCAGTTGGTGGCCAGGTCGCCACGACGAGAAATTACGCGGCCAGGAAATGTCCCTTGCAATGAAGCCATATTTGCTCGAGTTGTGTGGCAGCGTCTTGTTGAATCGACATATTCTCCAAATCGTATTCTTCAATAGCAGGCAAAAAAAGTCGGTTATCGTACGACCATAACGTTCCGAATTGCCGATGACAGTTGTTCCCTCATCGTTTTCGAAGAAGTAAGGTCCAATCACACCTTAGGAAATATTTCATGTTTCTTAGGAAATATTTCAAATTTCTTAGGAAATATTTCAAATTTCTTAGGAAATATTTCATATTTCTTAGGAAATATTTCATATTTCTTAGGAAATATTTCATATTTCTTAGGAAATATTTCATATTTCTTAGGAAATATTTCATATTTCTTAGGAAATATTTCATATTTCTTAGGAAATATTTCATATTTCTTAGGAAATATTTCATATTTCTTAGGAAATATTTCATATTTCTTAGGAAATATTTAAAATTTCTTAGGAAATATTTCATATTTCTTAGGAAATATTTCATATTTCTTAGGAAATATTTCATATTTCTTAGGAAATATTTCATATTTCTTAGGAAATATTTCATATTTCTTAGGAAATATTTCATATTTCTTAGGAAATATTTCATATTTCTTAGGAAATATTTCATATTTCTTCGGAAATATTTCATATTTCTTAGGAAATATTTCATATTTCTTAGGAAATATTTCATATTTCTTAGGAAATATTTCATATTTCTTAGGAAATATTTCATATTTCTTAGGAAATATTTCATATATCTAAGAAAATATTTCATATATCTTAGAAAATATTTCAAATTTCTTAGCAAATATTTCATTACATATTTCTTAGGAAATATTTCATATTTCTTAGGAAATATTAAATTTTCAACGACATTACAGTGTCGTTAACATGGTACAGCTTTCTGAAGATAATTGAATTTGTCTATATAAATAATTGAATCATTGTCAATATAATATTTAAATACAGGGTTCTCCAACAAGAGGTGTTATTTTGGTATTTAAAGAAAAATTGAGATTTTTTGAGATAAATGATCGGATGTTTATTTCATAATATAGAGGAGGGAATGTCGTTAATAATGAAAAACTACATCAGCCAAATGGCCAGCACGTCCACGCATACAGGACCATATCCTCTTCATGAAATTTTCCGTAACCAAATCGTGGCTGCCCGGTGTCCTCGATAGCCTCACGAAGAAATACTTCGAAAAGGAGACGTCAGACAGGAAGTCTTTATTTTGGAGAAACAACTAGAGCTACTGTAAGAGCAGACGGAACCGCTAAGGCAGTGCATCCAGCACTCCAAAATGTCCTGTCTGCAGAGTATGGGAAAACATATTGTCTCAATTGTGCGGCTTTTTCAATCAATCTGATTCGACTGTGATTATTTTCAGGTGAAGATAAATTACTTTTAAAAATGTGTCAAAGAAATAAAATTAAAAAAAAAAACCTATTATTTCCATACTTGTACTTGTAATCGATAATAAAGGGTCTGTACGATTCGCTGCGGCCAAACTGAATGCCATTGTTATAATATTTTATGGTGGTTATAAAAAACCACCCCAAAAAAAACCACAACAATATTGTCATTTGTACAGATTCAAATATTTTCCATTTCAACATTTAACTAAACACGTTTATTTATTTATTTTTTTTTTGTTATTTTTGTGGTACTTAATATGCCAGCAAATTAAATTTCTACAAATTTAATTTTAAACAAATTTCACTACGACTGGAAAAAAAGAATTGCATAAATGTTGTTTGCAATAAATTTCAATTAAATTGTGATGGTGTTTTTTTTTTCTGTTGTCTCTCGCCGGCCAGATCTCTATTGCCAACCGCATCACAGCACCACACATGTTTTTAATATTTCGCATAATCTCAAATAAATTTCAATGATTACATTATTTATATTGGATATTATTTGTTGTCATATTTGCCAAATACTCGTACTATATTTATTTGCCCCCGAGATGCCATTGCTTTATAATATAATTTTCGATATTCACTATATGTATTCCGTCCCCGTGTCTGTGTGTGTGTGTTCAGGGAATTGTAATGGTTTTATTGGCCGCTCATAGGATCCACTAAATACGTGTATGTGTAAGCATTTATGCGAATTTGACAAAAAGTAGTACGTATTTATATTTTTAGCATATTTTCGTGGTATAGTTTTTTTGGTCGTGGAGGACAGCGGTTTTGCCCCTCATCTCCCTCATCCCCCCTTTTTGCTAATTGTGCCGCTGGAAAATTGGCAAAACATATTTTTTGCGAGGACGAAAAAACTGACGGATTTTGTGTGTGTTGTTAATTTGATACAGGCAAATGTAATTTAAAACTCATTGCTGGTTAAATATTAGGAAATTTGCAATTTCGCCTATTTTTTGTTGTTGTTTAGCTGTGCTTTGTGGCACATTTGCCAAATCAGATTGGATTTGTGACTTTTAAAGGAAAGAAATAACATTAAATTGCGTAAAGTTCATTCATGTTGGCATTGAAATCAGTTTTGAACACCAATTGGTGGCAAAACTTTAAAGGAAATGCAAAGTAAGACTTAATGAATAATTAAATTTAAATACAAAAATGGATCAAAGGGTGGTTCAAATACAAGTTTTTTTTTTCTTTCAGTAAAAAAAAATCCATTAAAATTGACAAACATATTTTTTTTAAGCATAGAAATAGCAAACAATCCCATTATTTATGAAACACGAATTCATGCATTTGGCTGCCTCGGCTGGCTTCCCAGTAAAAGTTAGAACACTTAGCCGGAATACGCGGCTATACAGGATATTTCATCCGTTCATTGTCTTAGGGCCGTTTGACCGGACGAAGCTCTATAGAGAAAATTCGTTCTTGAGCCGGACTGTTCGTATGTGGAATAATCTTCCCGTAAGTGTTTTCCTGAATGCTATGCGATTATGAAAATCAGTTTCCACGTCAACAAAGACTACTCCCTTTTTCCTCCCCTCAATACCCCTATTTCCATTGCTAACACAGTGCATTGCATTTATGGGAAGCATCCACTGCATGTTAGTCAAATTAATAGTTTGCATATCGTCGGTCCTTCAGAATACCCGATAAAAAAGAGTGTAAATGTTACTGTTTTTTTTAAACGAAAATTGAAACATAAATAATTCAGATATGTTAAAGACTTCACGTGATTAATACAACTTTAATATAAGTTAATAAAATCCTAGACAACCGGTACAATTTAAATCTAATACGATCAACTAGTTCAGAAATGATACTGGATGTAAAAAAATCGTTTAATTTCCCGGTTAAAACCCACAATCACAATTGTAAAAATGTCATAAAATCGTTTAAAGTTTTTGGTGTTATTTTATTTCCGGAAATGCCGACCAATAGTCTCGGGAATCAGAAAGTAAAAAAAGTCAACAAATTTCCCGGGGAATACGTTTCCAAAAAATAGAAGAATTCATCAAAAAAAAAACTCATACAAATCATACAAAATTGGGGAATTTTTCATTATGAAAATTTCCCAAAATATTGGAGAGTTTTTCATAATTTTTAGGTAATACAGTGTACTCTTTCCTTGCGGACACTTTTCCCCGCTTTAGTCGTCTTGGGTATTTCTCTCTTATTTGTGTCATAAGCTGACAAAATTCTCAGTCCCTTAGGTGTCCGCTTATAAGAGAGTACACTGTATTTCGTTTTTTTGTTTTTGGGTCATTTTTTAAATTTTAAATTTAGGAACCTCTCTTAAGCGGACACCTCTCATAAACGGACAATTTTTTCTGTACCAATCCGCTTCAGTCCTCTTCGGTATTCTGTCTTAAGCGGACAAAATTCTCAGTCCCTTAGGTGTCCGCTTATGAGAGAGTACACTGTACTTCATTTTTTTGTTTTTTGGGTAATTTTTTAAATTTAAGAATGAAAAAATCCCCAATTTTTTAATTTTGGTAAATTTTTGGTTTTTTTGGGATATTTTCAAAACAAAAGTGAATCATGTAAGGCACGATTTTTTTTATAATGTTTTCGGGTTACTTCCCTAATAAAGAATCCCCCCAAACGCCCAATATGAAACTTTACCAAAAAGTCTGAAAACTACCCCAAAAATACAACAATAGATTTTCGAAATTTGGAAAAAGTGTATTTTTTGAAAAAATCAATTTTTCATTACGCAATATCACCCCAAAGTAAAATGTGAAAAACCCCCCAAAAAAAAAATATAAATGAAAACTTCATATATTGTTTATATATTGTTTATTTTTAGGCTACGACCCTAATTATTACTTTTGCAATATGTGACAAATCACCCCAAAATTATGTGTTGTTTTTTTTGGGGCATTTTTCATATGAAATTGTTTTGTATGAGCTCTTTTTGGGGAATTCTGTTTTTTGGGAATTTAGCATTTTGGGTTATTTTTCGAGTCAAATGGAGGAACATGTATACAAATTGCATGTTGTCCTTTTGATCTTTAACATGGTGTAGCGGAGGGTTTCAACCAAACTGGTTTGATTGAATTTTGGAAACTGTTAAGGGGAAATTAATAATGCGGCCCTCACACGCCACAACTGAGTTGAACTACGAAATTGGACGTTCTCTTCACACGCTACAACTTTTCAAGCAACTTCTTATTCAATCTCATTTGCAAATATATTTTTACTAGTAAGTTGTAATGCGCCTATGGCGCCCGTTGAAATATGGAAAAAAAATTTTGTTGAAAAAAAAAATTTTTGTGGAAAAAAAAATTTTTGTTGAAAAACAAAAAAATTTGTTGAAAAAAAAATTTTTTCTTAAAAAAAAAAATTTTTGTTGAAACAAAAAATTTTGGGGAAAAAAAAAAATTGTTGAAAAAAAATTGTGTGGAAAAAAAAAAATTTTGTTGATAAAAAAAATTTTTGTTGAAAAAAAAAATCTTGTAAAAAAAAAATTTTGTAAAAAAAAATTTTTGCAAAAAAAAAAAATTTGTAAAAAAATAATTTTGGAAAAAAAAAATTTTGGTAAAAAAAAATTTGGGGAAACACAATTTCTGTACAAAAAAAAAATATTATTTTTTTTATTATTATTATTTATAGAATTATAGAATGCCCATTTAAATTCCTACGTACTGCGTGACAGAGTCAGTGAATCAGTGTCGAGGGTAAATATATATTAAGATTTAATCGGTTTTTCTTATTTACTTTTTTATTTGTAGTTTAAGTGTTGATCTGATAATGAGCGAACGACTGATGATGATAATGATCTCATGTACTAACTGAAGAAGATCATTTTTATGTGTGTTCTAAAGTTTTCCTTCATCCACTCTGGAAAAACAGAAGGTGGATGCGATGGCTGAACTTCCCATAACACGTTTCTGCGAATGTAAGGCAAATTTTTCGATGTGACTTTCAAAATGTGTTCACATTTTTTTTTTTTTGAAGAATATTACAGAACGATTTTTCACAGCCCTCAACTAATTAACAACTTCTAGCTGAGCTTGAATTGCTGCAGAAGAGTTGAAGGGGTCTAGAATAAGTGGTTCCTCCTAGGTCAGATGGTTGGATTCTAGCTTATATTGAATTCTAGAGAAGAGTTGAATGGGTCTAGAATAACAGGTTCCCCCTAGGTTCAATGGTTGGATTCTAGCTTAGATTGAATTGCTGCAGAAGAGTTGAAAGGCTGTAGAATAACAGGTTCCTCCTAGGTCCAATGGTTGGATTGGCTCAGGTCATTCCGTGGTCCTCATGTACTAAGTTTACCAAAGCGTTACAGTCACTTCTAACTAACCTAGAAATGGTTACAAAATACTTTCTGATACCTCTCTTGGAATATGATCACTTTTTAACTTAATTTTTTTGTAAAGACTTGAAGAATGTCAACAGTTTTGTGGCTTTTCATTATTGACAATGGCCAACAAAAGAAATTCGTCACTAAAGAAAGTTTTTGCTCCCTCCGTTGTCAACAAAAGAAATTCTTCATTCAAGAATGTTTTTTGCCCCCCGAAGTAAACTCCACCCGTTCGTTGTCATATGTAGATTTCGAAAAATAATATCTGCATTAAATACAATTCTTCGGCACTACTGGATACCTTTGAGACACTGGATAATGAACGACAATATGCCCTGCCATCTCTCCAAAGCAGCCATAAAATTCTATTCATTCGAATACTTGCAATTAAATGAAGATTAACCGTTTCGTTTGTAATCAATTGATGGAAACCCGACAGTCTGTCAATGTCAAAAGAAATGTCTGAAGTCTGTGGCCCCACTCTCCACTCACAGCATGTGAATCCTTTTGTTCGGTTCGACCACAAAAGACAGTTTCGATTATTTGTATATAATCAATATGTATGTATTTATGTATGTCTGGCCTATACATACATACATGTTTGTTGTGTAATTAATTAGAAACCATAAACAAACAATTCGTTCACTCATACCAATGTCATGTTAACCATGTTAACAGTTCGTGCCATCGCAAACCCAGAGCCAGATAGCTCATCATGGCCCTCACTCCAGCTGCCAACTCATTCCGAAATAGACAACCACCGCCGTCAACCCATCATCTTCTCGAAGTGAAGAACAAAACGTTGCTTGTCTTAATCATTTTATCTGTCATGTTAAACAAAATGTTTTACATACTCAGGCTCTTAGGCCCCTACCCAACGTACTCCGCATACTCTCGGACGCCCGTTGCACTGGCTCACTCTCATATGGTCCACTTGTTGTCAATACTGTCATCTACAAGCATACGATATAGATAATTTTCCTACTACGGGTTCCATAATACTTAAGTATGTTGACAGTCAAAAGCGAGGGTGGGATAATGAGTTTGGTGATACCAGAATCAATATTGTTGGTGAGAGTAATTTATACTCAACTTTATTCTCGAATCCTGCAACACGTTCATCTAATACGAGTGGTGGCGAGCTTGGTTTTTATACAAAACGATTTGGAAAAAGTCCAGAGATTTTTTTTTTTTTCAAATTGCCTAAATCTATTCTCCCAGTCTTAGCTGCCCTTGTAGGGTGTAGGCGGTACTGTATGGAGTAACTCTGTCACATGATTAATGGAAATTTTTAGATGAAATCTTCATAAGATCCTCTTAAATATACCAATACATTGACTACATGTCATCTAAAAGTATTGGCTCAAATTCCAAGCACAATTCAGCAGCATGAGGATAAACAGTGGAGAATGCGAAGTAAGTGGGGGGCAGGGGGGTTAACACCACCATCATCGTCAACCTCAGCATGCAACGTGACACTAAGACCACAAATTAATGTTCATCATAATAATCATACTTTTAACTCAAACATATATTTATATACAGAGGCACTCAAACCAATATTAATACATACAGACATACATATTAGGGTGGAGTGAAAACATGCTTTTTTTTTAATTTGAAAAAGTTAACCTCGGAAAGAGATGTAGTCTGGGGTCCTAATGAGGGGAAAAATAAAGAAAAAATTTTTTAAAAATTTTTAGGGGTCGCGCCTCTCCCTCGAAATTTGGAAATTATCGCTATTTTGTCGTTGATTTTAGAAAAATCCTAAAAATTAACGACTTAGCTTATTCGAAATTTAAAAGTTTGAGCTTGTTCAGTGCCCAAACAAAAGTATTTGAGGCAAATATGAGGATAATCGACTAATATTTGTAGCTTTGGTGGCGATTTCATTGTTCAGTCAATTTTCTGAAGAAGGGACGATTTGACTTATTTTACTTTTTGAAATTTTTGAACAATGAGAAAAATTGTTTTAAATTTTTTCATGCCCTTATTTCATTGTTTACGCTATTGCAAACATTTATTGACATAAAACTTTTTAGGATTTTTCTAAAATCAACGCCAAAATAGCGATAATTTCCAAATTTCGAGGGAGTGGCGCGACCCCTAAACATTTTTTAAAATTGTTTTCTTTATTTTTCCCCTCATTAGGACCCCAGACTACATCTCTTTCCGAGGTTAACTTTTTTTTTGAATTTCACTCCACCCTAATACATATGTGGATGTAGACATGTGTCAGTGTGCGTTTATCTTTGGCTGTGTGTGTGTGCTTTTGTTAATTTAAACCATTTATATGTTTTCTGGTCTAGTGTGGTTAGCTGGTCTCTCCGACTTTGGTTTGAGTTCAGGTCTATTAGGGTTTCCCCGACCTCCTCCTATAACCACCCACCGCCTCATCTCCCTACCATGCCTTAGCTGACGTGCTGTTGGCCTGGTTTGCCCCCAAACAATAACGCACACACACACAAAAAAAAACTTAATGTGTGGTTGATTATAAAATAAATTTTATTGTGGTTTGCAGTAAATTGTCTTTAATGAGCATAACATGAGCTGTAGAATTGACAACAACAGCCAGGATAACAACAAACAACAACAACAACAACATGGGTAATAACCAGAACAAAAACATCGTGTTAAACATATGGAAATTAACAAAATAAAATAATTTGTCTAGTTAACAACAGGAACGAGAGGCAAAACAAATGCAATACAAAATTTCAATACAAATAAAAAAAATCTTTGTTGAAAGGAAATTCTCGGGCATTTTTGTTAAAAAAAAATGTGTCTTTAAAAAGTGTATACAACTGATACACAATTTCTACTATTTCCTATTTCTGGACTGGTTTTTTTTGGATATGTCAAGTGGAAGCCCCAGAGAATATAAACTTGGAGGCGCAGCTGTTCTTTTGAAAATAACTCGTTTTGTGAATTTTTCTCTCAAATAAGCAGTGAGCTTTTTTTTCCAGTACTTTTTTTCATGTATATAAACATATTTCCCCTATAATATACTCACGATTTAAATGTGAAAGGATATATTTTATTTGTTAACCCTATTCGTACCAGGCGGTGACTTTGGATCACTACTGGCATTAGTACTTGTATATCTATTTTATACTAGTAAGTTGTAATGCGCCTATGGCGCCCGTTGAAAAATGGAAAAAAAAATTTTGTGGAAAAAAAAAAATTTTGTTGAAAAAAAAAAATTTTGTTGAAAAAAAAAATGTTTGTTGAAAAAAAAATTATGTAAAAAAAAAAAAATTTGTTGAAAAAAAATTTTGTAAAAAAAAAAATTTTTGTAAAAAAAAAAATTTTGGAAAAAAAAAATTTGGAAAAAAATATTTGGGGAAAACACAATTTCTGTACAAAAAAACTAATATTTTTTTTATTATTATTATTTATAGAAAATTATAGAATGCCTATTTAAATTCCTACATACTGCGTGACAGAGTCAGTGAATCAGTGTCGAGGGTAAATATATATTAAGATTCCATAACCCCTTTCGTACCAGGCAGTGACTTTGGATCACTACTGGCATTAGTACTTGTATATTTATTTCATTTTCCATTAGTCATTATGGTCCCATATGTCTAAATTTCGTCTAGACACATAGTTTACTTTAAACAAATGTCCATTATAATTTTTTTTAATTTTTGTTTTTATAAACCATTTTGCGTTTTATTGGCGTCCCTTTACATTACAAATTTAGCTTGATAGGGTTAATATTGTTTTGCTTTAATTAAAATTATCACCATCTGGCTTTGAACTCTACTGGGTGTCATAAATATCTTGTGCGTTATCTCTTATCGGATACTTTGAGTGCACTCTGTGTTATTGTTAATAATAACAATTAATTATTTGAACAATTAATTAATAACATTATCATTAATATTATTGAAATACTCGCATACGAGTGAGTGTGTGTGTATCTCTGATAAACGACGACAACACATTCCCCAGGAGCAGAGATAAGTTTGACAGCCTAAAAATATGCTATCCACAATGTGAACAATTGTCAAGTATAGGAGGGGGGAAAAGTTCAAATTAAATGTTGTTAATTATATTTTTGAAAAATATTTTTTGGGTTAGTTAACGGTCGGTAATTTGCTCATAGACGCACCATGTTGCCCTGACAACCTTGGCTTCGACTTACACGATGATAAAAAGAGTAGTTCAAAGCTTGACTCTTACGAGCAGAAAGGGATCATAAATAAAACAGAAATGCTAATAAAGATCGTCAAAACCTCTAAAACGCTTCAATGAAATGTATTGTAGATGTTAAAACACCGACTTATGGACGGCAAAACTTACCTGATGGTCAGAACATCTGTGAGGATACACGATGAGAAACAGTCGAATTTGTACTGTTACTTTTGTTCGTTGACAGAGGGCTTTCATATTCAGCTGTTTGAACAGATGGTCCCAAAATGATTCAACCTATTTGTGAAGTAAACATATCGCTCCTTAAATACAAAAGTCACACATTTCAAAAAATATCAAAAATAATTTTTTTGCATAAAATGCTTCTTAAACGATGAAACTTTCATGTTTCGCTAAAACAGCCGTCATTTTATGATCGAAAACACCCAAAACGAAAACACATAGTTTTTACAAAAATCATAAAATAATTAAAATTATTTTTAAAAATGACGCTCCTGTATAATTTGCTTATTTTGACTTGTGGTGCTTTTGTATATAAGGAACGATATACAGGTGACATGTCGACCACATGCCACATATCATCAGAACACCGAAAGCTGTTGATTATTTTTCAAGATTGCACATTTTTTACAGTTCCAGACTTCTTTCTTTTAAAGCCAATCCACTCGAAGAGAATAAATGACATCGCCGAAATTCACGCTAGAACAATTGAAAATATTGTGAAACTATTTAAGATAGACATTGAAAAGGGTTCACCAACTTACCACTCCCAGTGCAGCCACATTAAAGCGTTTTTTTTAATTAAAAAAAATTTTTTTTTCAACAATAGTGTAACTCGATTTCAATCATGCGTCTGCCACGGCAGACTACGCAGTCTGTTTTGTTTCTTTGCAGCAAAATGTAAGACGACTTGTCATCGGGTCCTTTGTCATTTTAAGGGACTTTGTGCTAGTTAGTCTCACCTGTACAGATGGACATGTGTTGCTACGATACGAACGTCAGTCCAGGCTTTCAAACTGCTTCAGTTCTGGGTTTGACTGAACTAAAGCCACAGTGGTGGTCGCCTGTGTTCAGATAGTTGTGCTGGTTAGCATCACCTGCACAGATGGACAAGTGTGGCTATAATACAAAAGTCAGTTCAGACTTTGAGTTCAGCTTCAGTTGTAGGTTTAACGGAACTGAAGTCACAGTGGTTGGTCAGTTGTGTTGAGGTACATTGTGTGGCCAACTACCACACAGTAAATTAGTAAACGGAACATCTGGTAGCGGCGACTTTACAAGTACAAGTAATCTTCCGTACAAGTAATCTTATCGTACGACTTATTTTAAAAATATAATCGGCTTTTGACAGCCGGTCTCGATCACGAACTATACACCTGATATCATGTATACTTCACTGACTTGAGAGGAGTTCCTTTATGCAATGTTGAGGGAAACAACATATGAAAAATGTCATCCACTCCATCGTTTCGGTTGTTTAAATAGGCGATTGCTCTTTTAGGATAATTAATGGGATATATCGGTGGACGGCCGTGGTATGGTAGGTAGTGTGTGCGACTATCACACCGAAGAACCCGAGTTCGAAACCGGAAAAGACCAGCAAACATTTTTAGCGGCTGTTCTCTACCTCGTAAATGCTGGTGACTTTACGAGTAAGGGAGTAATCTCTAAGCCATGAAGGACTACTCTAGAAAAGCCTTAGCCGTTCGGAGCCGGCTTTTTCAGCGGTTGTTTCCCACCTCGTAAATGATGGCGACTTTGCGCGTAAGAGAGCAATCTCTAAGCCATGTAAGACTACTCTAGAAAAGCCTTAGCCGTTCGGAGCCGGCTGTAAACAGTAGGTCCCGGTCGGTGTGTATACACAATTATATCGTACACAGCTCACTGATTCGAGAGAAATTCACCGTCTGTTCCTTCATGGAATGTTAAGGTTTCATTCTGGGCTTCTGTAACAAAATTAGGAAACCACGACGTATTTCAACTCCTGTTGATCATAATTTCATATTTATCTTGTCTTTAGTAGGTGTAGGTGGTGTTCGTAACTTCTGCCTCTCAGGCACCTCTCCATGTTACATCCTGCCGAGTTGTGTAGTGGACAGTGTTCCTCGCTTCTATGGCGTTTTTTTTTTAAACTTCCTACAAGATGTTTAAAAATAGAAGAGATTAGTTTCTATGTTAGTTTATTGATAAAAAAAAAACACCTACCTGACAACTTCCGGTTCACCTATCTCCTTGTGATAGCACCTTTTAATTCCTGTAGATCCCAATCTCATAGCAGTCGGACAATTCCATTTATCTTTATTCCTAGGAGTGATATCCTAGGCAGCTCTCTTTGTCACATCCGCCAGGGTTGCATCATGGGCAGCATTATTTTCTTCTGTGGCAAATCTCTATCTATTCCTCGCTTCTGTGGCGTTTTTCAGACTCCCTACAAGATGTTTACAAATAGAAGAGATTAGTTTCCTTTTTTTTTAGATTCTTGATAAAACACATACCTGACTACCAGTTGATCTTAGTCTCCTCGTAATCTCAGAAGTCGATTTATGCTGTCTTTTGGCGATTTTCCTCTTTTCTCACCTATGGAAATTTGTCTCCGTACATCTCCTGTACATCTCAACTCCTGTACATCTCAATCTCATCGCAGTCGGACAATTCCATTTATCTTCTCCGTTTTCTCACCTTAGTATATCCTTCCTAGACGGCTCTCATTGCCACATCCGCCAGGGTTGCGTCATGGGCAGCATTATATTCTTCTGTGACCTTTTAAGACTTCCTAGAAATAGTTGGCAAATATAAAGGATTAGTTTCTAGTTTTTCGAAGGGATAAGAGTCTGGCTGTCTAGATAACCCACCTTCTCCGACTGACATCAAAACAAAACGAATGACAATTTTGAAAAATAGTATGCCCGTGTTCTCACAGTTCTGGGCGGCATTACTTTCTTCTGTGACCGTTTAAGACTTCCTTAGAAATAGTTGGCAAATATAAAGGATTCGATTCTGATTTTTCGATAACCCGCCTTCTCCGGCCGACAGCACAACAAAACGAAAGGCAATTTTGACAAATAGTATGCCCGTGTTTTCAAAGTTCTTCTACCAAACCACCCAAAACAAATCTCTATCATTTCACAAGAGGTAGATCTTCGGCCAGAAATGTAATGTAATTTTTTTTTTGTCTAAATCTTGACTTTACCTATAAATCAAGGATAAAAGAGGGCGGCAATGGCAAAATCTGTAAGCAGACACACAAACAAACACACACGCACATTTCCAATACGAAAAAAATTGTTGAACAAAGTCCTAAACAACCCTTGTTACGAATAATAATTGCCATAAAAGGATTCCCACGTTCTATGCAAAAATGTCAAGGGCCACCTGCTCTCTGTGCAACCTTTTTGCAAATGCCCAAATATTTGTAACATCTCCCCGTGTCTGGTGGAATCCGACACATACACAGAAATATGAAAAGTACACTTGCAAAACTTTTATAATTTTGTTGTTGTTGTTTTTTTTCTCTCTCCCCCGTACCTCAAAGCAATTCGTTTGGCCGTTTTTGCATACATTGCAAATTGTATTTGTGAAGTGGGTGTTCCGTGCGTTCGGGCAAGACATTTTCGAAGTCATAACTTTTCATTTAAGCCCCACTGTCCGTTCTCCCTTACCACTTAACGACAGCAGAAAAAATATATCTCGAACCACCACAGCAGCGCCAAAAATCCAGAGAGACGATGTGGGGGGACAAGGCAGAAATACAAACAAAAACCGGAAGAAATATGCAATAAATCTTAACATATGCATAACTTAGCCAAAGTGTATCTGTACAGGAACACATGCAAGCACGAACGTATCTCAACAGGAACAGACCGGAAAGCCGGTATGTAAATACTCTTGGCTGTCTTCTACATAAGGACTAGGCACTGGACTGAACTGAACTGGACGGGCAGAGCTTAAAAATGCCAATGTCTGGTGTGGTCGGTCACAGGGAAAGCAGCAAATGTTTAAATGTCCAAATAAACCAGCTTGAAACTGATAATTTAATAGAACTTTACGAGATGGAATTGTTTAATTTGTTGGCACAACAAAAAAATGTATATCAAACCGTCTGCCCATCATAAGCATTTGCTGTGTTGTTAATGACACAAATCCAATGAATTTATTATCCAATCGATTCAAGGACAGCCCTATGATTGTCCTGGTGTTGATTCATCAATTCACAATTCACACAATTTCATTGTGACATCTCAGGCCAAGTGACAAACAATATTACGTCCTTAGAGCCTCACACACATACAGACAGAGAGCGAGAGAGAGACAGGGAGAGGCTGAGGAAGAGCCTCAACATCTCCTTCTGAACTGCTGCAATTGACATCCTTATTGTTGACTGAGGCACAGCCATTGCTTCGTCTGCGGATGCATGCCCAAGAAAACGTCGTCATCGTCTTCTAGTCATCTCATTCGTTTTTGAATTTCACAAAATGTCATGATTCCATCTTTTGTGGGATTGTCGTTGTGCCGTCGTCTAGTATCTGGTATTTTGTATTCGCATCTGTTTGTACACCATTTAACTTGCCATCAATCTTGGAAGAAACTTGACAAAAATGCCTACAGACATGTTGGCAACACCATATCGACGACGACGAGGACGTCCAAGTGCCACTGCACAGCACAGAGCCACTATTGAGGGAGACGAAGAAAAAGCCAGAATTCTTTGGAATTAATTGAAATGTCCTTTGCAGCAATTAATCCACTTACTCTATTTAAGATGTCATATATCTTTTTTAATAGTTTTGCTTCGTTTTTTTTTTTTGGGGTGTTGACTTATTTCTGGGTGAGCCTTTTTTTTAGAAGGGGGGTAGTGTATTCCATTTGATGTGCCAAACAATATTTAATAGAGGACATTTTGAATCTTAAGGTGTAGAGTAGGGTGGAGTGAAAACATGCTTTTTTTTAATTTGAAAAAGTTAATCTCGGAAAGAGATGTAGTCTGGGGTCCTAATGAGGGGAAAAATAAAGAAAAAAATTTTAAAAAAATTTTAGGGGTCGCGCCACTCCCTCGAAATTTGGAAATTATCGCTATTTTGGCGATGATTTTAGAAAAATCCTAAAAATTAACGACTTAACTTATTCGAAATTTAAAAGTCTGAGCTTGTTCAGTGCCCAAACAAATTTAGTTAGTTAATTTGGTCCTTTAGCATTTAATGATTAATGATTTGACTTATTTTACTTTTTGAAATTTTTGAACAATGAGAAAATTTTTTTTAAATTTGTTCATTCCCTTATTTCATTGTTTACGCTATTGCAAACATTTATTGACATAAAACTTTTTAGGATTTTTCTAAAATCAACGCCAAAATAGCGATAATTTCCAAATTTCGAGGGAGTGGCGCGACCCCTAAAATGTTTTTTCTTTATTTTTCCCCTCATTAGGACCCCAGACTACATCTCTTTCCGAGGTTAACTTTTTTTTTGAATTTCACTCCACCCTAATGCATATTTATACAAGGTGGCGCAAAAGTAAACTTCCGATGTTTTTTGGTTGTAATTAAAAAAAAATGAAAAACTTTGATTCTTCTTGTGGATTGTTTATTTATTGGTTATTTTTATTTGGTTTTTTAATTTTTTTTTACATCAAGTCGAGAATATGATGTCATGTAAATGGCCGCCGCCAGAGTTGCCACTGACATTAGGGGCCAATCGCAAAATTTATAGCATTTTCTGATAGGACGATTACTTTTGCGCCACCCGTTATATGTGTAAGACTCGACGGTTGCAACACACACTTTCTCGTACTTCCCACAGAAAAGGTCAAAATCGCCCATCTTCAATCTCCTCAATATCTCCACTGAACGAGTGACGTGTTTTTGTTGTTGAAATAGGCAAGTGCAAACATTTACATTTAAAGTTTCTCACACGATAGCACAAACTTTCCGTTTAGCTAAATGTTTAATTTCCCTATAAGCTTTTTCTTCTCCCAAGAGTTATCACTTTTTTCCTTTTCTTCCTTCCTCCTCTCCCTGTTGGGTAGTTGTAACTTATATCAACTGTCCTCCCTCCTAGGCGAAAGCGGGTTTTCCATTTTCTTTTGGCCATTCATGATAAATACGCTTATCATTTAAATAAATGTAATACACTCATATTACAACTGTATGCATGTATAGCATGTACCCATACCCATACACACAGGGGCTAGAACACACATGCACATGTTCAAATGAGCCTTAATCTGAATTGGATTCGTATAGTTTTGTTGGCCATAAATAAATATTGATATGGCCGGCTTACACGATGGCTTACAGCTCACTCAAGGATTAGTTGTGTGTTTGTTTCACTTCTTCACTGCCTGCTGTCCTTCATTCCTCTCGGTTGGCGTCGGCTTGCTGCCGCTGCTGCTGCTTTGCATGCTTATGTTCATTACATTTCACTTGGAATTCGCTATAAGGAGCGTCAGAAGAACAACTGTAACAACGATACGGTTTCGTGCGAAAGTTGCGATAAACGAAATAGAACTTGAGTAGCAAACACTTGCTACTCACAATCCATGTAGGAAATGAATTGCTGATGATGATGTGGTAGCTGGAGTGGGCGCCAACAAAGAAGACGCAAAAGACTGTCAGTTTCTAAAGTGGCGGTATATTAGGCCAGGCTGCGGGCAAATTAGCAAGGCCCGAACATAAAGGCCATCTTTTAAGATGCCAAATCTTATAAGTAATCTTTCTTATAAGTAATCTGAAAAATTGATGGTTTAAATTGGTTAAGATGACAAAGTTCTACCGGATACTCTGTTGTACTCCAAGGCTCTTGTGAACATCCCTGATATTGTGAGTACTAATTTCTACCGAAGGCAAATTATCTCATTACTAGTAAGTTGTAATGCGCCTATGGCGCCCGTTGAAATATGGAAAAAAAAATTTTGTTGAAAAAAAAAAAATTTTGTGGAAAAAAAAAATTTTTCTCGAAAAAAAAAAATTTTTGTTGAAAAAAATATATATTAAGATAATTTTTGTTCATCCTGCTAAGAGGAAGACCTTAAATGAAAGACCTTTTAGAATCATTTCCAGGTCTTCCCTATGGCCGACGACTGCGGAGTTCCATGCTCACCCATATAATCCTCATAATTACCAGAGATCATATAATTCATCAAGCTCTTTAAAAAAAATCCACCTCAAAGGCCTTGTTATGACCGCCTGGAGGTTCTAGCTGTTGGCGTGTGTCGACTGCGGTGCGTCGCCTCGGCCTAATTCGGTGAGAGTGTGTTCGTGCAGAAAAGGATTACGATTTATATGTTGCCAAGCACATACAGCCATTGGCTTAAACACATGCCAAATGACTGGCTGAAGTGGCAGTGGCAGTGGCATTGGCACTGCCACTGACAACTGAAGCGTGTGTGAGTGTGCTAAGCCTAGATTAAGTTTTTTGTTTTGTTGTTTGTTGGCCACATTTCAATATGAGCGATGCTTCGGCTGCTGTTGCTTCTCTTGGGCTTTTGTACGATTCATTGCGGTACTAATGAAGTTATTGTCTAGAGTGTGAATGTGTGTGGTAGATGCTGTTGACCTTCTCAAGTGATTTCCAAGAAATTATTTATTGTATTTCAAATGCCACAAAGGATTTGGTCTACTGCCTTCAAGAGAGAGAGAGAGTGTGTAAAAGCTTTTCACTATGGCGTGAAAAAGGTTGGGAAAGGTGCACGAATTGTGCTTTTTGGCAATTGTTGCGAAATTTATTTTTAGTATGAAATTTTGGAATGAAATTATTAAATTTTGATTAAAAAAAAAAAAGATGTATTTTCAACAAGAAGATTTGAAAATTGCAGCTTGAAGGAATTACATGTTTAATAGGGTGGAGTGAAAACATGCTTTTTTTTTAATTTGAAAAAGTTAACCTCGGAAAGAGATGTAGTCTGGGGTCCTAATGTGGGGGAAAATAAAGAAAAAAAATTTAAAAAAATTTTATCGCTAGAAAAATCCTAAAAATTAACGACTTAACTTATTCGAAATTTAAAAGTTTGAGCTTGTTCAGTGCCCAAACAAAAGAATTTGAGGCAAATATGTGGATAATCGACTAATATTTGTAGCATTGGTGGCGTTTTCATTGTTCAGTCAATTTTCTGAAGAAGGGACGATTTGAACAATGAGAAAAACATTTTTAAATTTTTTCATGCCCTTATTTCATTGTTTACGCTATTGCAAACATTTATTGACATAAAACTTTTTAGGATTTTTCTAAAATCAACGCCAAAATAGCGATAATTTCCAAATTTCGAGGGAGTGGCGCGACCCCTAAAAATTTTTTAAAATTTTTTTCTTTATTTTTCCCCTCATTAGGACCCCAGACTACATCTCTTTCCGAGGTTAACTTTTTTTTTTTTTAATTTCACTCCACCCTAATGTTTAATCATAAAGAAATGCATGATTTAGAAAACCCCTCTCTGCACTAACAACTTTAATTTTGTCGGTTCCCGAACAACTTCTTGCCGAACAGCCGTTTATTTAGGTCCCATGTCCCCATTGGATAATATAACAACCTCGATTTCTATACATGAGGTGTTGTTAGTTAATTTGATGCTTTTGCATTTATTTGGATTAAATGTGGCGTTCTTGCTGCGTTTGGCAATGAGCTCGTCAATGGTCAATGGTGTTGTTTTAGTTTAGTTGTTAGTCGACAAATTACTCCTGGATTCCTGGATAATACAGGGTTCTCCAACCAGAGGTGTTATTTTGAATCACCCGATATTTCGGTAGCCGTCACTTGTGACTTTTGAAACTACGCCATTACTAAAAATGGAACGATACACGCTTCAACATCACATTGAAATGATTAAAATACACTACAAAAATGGTGAAAATCTTGCAGTCACATTTTGCAAAACCAAAAAAGTTTCCGCAACGTGTTATCTCTCGAAGAGGTGATCTTGTGATTGAACACCTTGCGACTTCGTTCTTTGCAGCCATCAAGGCATCAAGGTTTCGCAGAATATATTCAATGGGATCTTATAAGCGATGGATAGAAGACTTTTTCCACGAGTTTTTCTCCTTTCTTGTGAATCGGTCATAGTATGCTGAGTTTCCAATCATGCACCTAAGCGGCTCATTCACAAGCATTATCAATGATGTGTTGCATGTGTTTTTTTTAAGGTCAACACTTAGGTGATGCCCCTATAAATGCAATGCACTGTGTTAGCGGAATCAAATTAGGGTTATCGGAAGAAGGAAAGAGGAAGTAGTGTTTGCTGACATTTGTTTTGAATTTGAGAATGCCACAACTGGCAGGCGACACACTTGCTGGGAGAGTATTCCACATACGAACGGTTCGGCTGAAGAACGAATGTGCCAGATTTTCATTTTCTTCTCTACATGATGTTATGTCGTCGAGCCTTCAGATTGATCGTTGGTATAGTTTTCGGGCGTCATTTTCATCTCTATGGAGATGTAAATCATCTCACTTTACCGTCTTTCCATTAATGTGTTTTTTTCTTTGGAATTTAAAGCGACGTTGTCGTTGTCGCTACTAACAAGTGCTCGTTCTCGCTACTAAACAGCTCGTGGCTCAAAAGTAAACTTCCGTTGTTTTTTGGCTGTAATTAAAAAAAAATTAAAAACTTTGATTCTTCTTGTGGATTATTTTTATTTGGACTTTTAATTTTTTTTTACATCAAGTCGAGAATATGATGTCATGTAAATGGCCGCCGCCAGAGTTGCCACTGACATTAGGGGACAATCGCAAAATGTATAGCATTTTGTGATAGGAGGATTACTTTTGCGCCACCCGTTATATCGCATTATTAGCTTAACTGATGTCTTTATACATCTCATCATAGCATTCGGCTCTTTCTTCTTCGTCGCTTTTAGTCATGGATTTCTCTGGGCTGCCATTGTTAGCTGATATCATCGGAAGGGGCGAGGATTTACTAGGAGTTGGTTTTAGGCTGAGGTCGAGCTTTCTCTTGGTATTGTTACACATGTGCAGATGTACATTATCCGCTACAGGATAGTGATCCGAGTCAATGAACGCAGTTCAGAACATTCGTAGGTCCAATACAAAGGATGCATGCCCTCCGTCCATCACAATATGATCAATTTGGTTTCTCATCTAGGTGACAGCTCGTACTTCCAGCTCCTTATCCGGTGTTAATTTGGTGATATTCCTTTAACAAGGAATGCCATGAAATCAAGATGATCTTATTGACATAGGTTGTACAACGAAAGTTTAAATATCTCGTGCTGAAAAGAAATAGAAAACCCTTTCTTCGCTTTCATTTGTGAACAAGTGCGAAGATTTTCCACCATCCACGTATTTATTCACACTTAAACTTTGCTGTTGTGTTCCGGCATATAAAAATAAACAACACCCATATGTATTTCTTTATAAATCGGCCAGTGGAAAGCCATCTACAAACTACTACATTGTCCCCATCTGTCCATAAACCGAATAAACACACACATTTTGTTTACTACCATAAATTAACTACCGACCGAATCGCGTTGCCAGCGCAACCCGAATAAGTAACCAAGTTTCCAAAACATAAATTTCTTTCTTTCGCTAAGTAACTTTTGTAGCGTACAACAGTAGTAAATCCTTAAAACTTGCGGTTCAGTTTGTAATAAACGTAAAAAAAAAAAAAGAAAGAAAAACATGGGTAAAAAAGGCAAAGGAAATAAATTGGCCAAAATGTCTGAGGAGGAACGGGCCCGCTACTTACAGCTGCGAGCCGATATTGAGGAAGAGGCGCGTAGGCGTAAAATGCAATTGATATCGATGTATATGAAGGTAGGTCGAAGATTAAACCAAACCAAACCAAAGAAAATCTAACGATACTTCTCAATATCCTTTTGTGCCATCCTAGAATAAGCTGAAACGTGAAGAGGCTTTCAGCCGTCTCAATATGGCCAAAATCAATCAGGAATGGCGTTCCATTCTGCGACAGGTCAAATGCCAAGAACTACGCAAGGAAATTGTTGATATGGAGAAATACTGCAAGGATATGCTGGATCACAAGGACAATGTGATTAAGCGTTTATTGAATGACCTGGAGGTGGCCCACAGCCAACACGATACCAGTTCACAGACGCACATGGAAATGCTGCAACACTTTATAAGTAAGTTTGTTTTTAATAAAAATAAATAAAAAAGGATTAAAGAATAATTTTAATTTGTAATGTTTTGTTAGATATACAACAACAGCGCTTGGAATTCTTCAAGGACAATTACGACCAGGAACGGCAGACCATGCTGGTGGAATTCAACGAGGACTTTCAGGATATGCAAACGTTGAGATTGCGTGCCCGCGAAAAATTGGAATGCGTCTACTATCAGCTGCAGGAGAAGAATGAAAATCAGAGGAATGAGGCGCATGAGAGATATCTGGAGAAATTGGATGACATTAAGGCAACGGTAAAGTTTGAAGGAAGGACAAAGGGAGTAGTGTTGGTTGACGTTGGCCCGAAATTTCGTTAAATCATGACAGACAGGAGAAATTTATTTATTCTTTCATTAGTCTATGGTACATAAACCTTACAGACTAGCTTACACATTAGCTTAAAAATATATTAAATTCAACAAATCGATAAATTTACTTAAAGAAAACGAAAAATCAATATCATATTTCATATGTAAATTATTAAATTCCCTCATGGACCTCATAACACCGTGTTACACACATTCTGTCCTATGAACCAAATTTACTTTTTCGGAAAGGGGATAAGAAATAAAAATACACGTGTATCGGCGATTTTCATGTACACGACAGAATTTTTTTTTTTTAAGTATGAAGCTCGTAGTGGCCTGTGTGAAAGCCTTTGGACCGATTTTTAACCCTTTTTCAGTGATCCAATCGAGCTGATTTTTGGCAGGCAGACTCGTGGAAATGTCTGTATCACGTCAAATTTTTAAAAAAATATATTTTTATTAATTTTTTTAAGGTTTCAGTTCAAAAAACATTTTTTTTTCGTAATGCTTAAGTAGTTTAAAAATTTGGAGTCTCTTCAAGTTAGGCTAAGAAAAGTGAAAAAAATATTTTTTTTTCAAAAATAATAAAAATTGGGGAAAATCTGAGAAATGATAAAAATTGTTTTTAAAAAATTTGACGTGATACAGACATTTCCACGAGTCTGCCTGCCAAATATTCTGACGTGTACATGAAAATCGCCGATACACGTGTATTTTTATTTGTTCCCCTCTTGCCGAATATGTGCATTTGGTTCATAGGACAGAAAAAAATCTATTTTTTGTAACACGGTGTAATGGGTTCAAAATTTGAATAATTGCTTCTATGGCACGTAACATTAAAAAATTCATTATGCCTAAGTAATCTAGTAGGAACTTTGAAATCAATGCGACTCAGAAGAAAAGGACAATCAATAAGACCACAAATAATATCGACATATGGAACACAATCCCAAACGAAGAAGCTCTCATCACTGAGAAAAATCCATTTTGATTGGGCATTTAATTTTGACAATTTGCAAACGAACGAACTAATTCGATTTATGGAAACAGGCAGTTAAACATTTCCACATGTTTTACAAAAAAAAATTGAGCCAAAACTTCAGCTTGTCATCCTCTTAAACGACCCTCCGTTTTTATTAAAATATCTCCCCCTCAGATGCAATTACGCATTGAGGACATCACCGAGAATGGTGAACGAAAGCTGGAAAAACTTTGGCAAGCATATCAGGAAGCCCTCGCCCAATATGTCCAACACACCGAAGGTTTCTATGCCGACTATATGGACCTCAAGGAAAGAGACGAAGAGTACACCACTCAGACCCGAGAGTATTGCTATGAGATCGAAAAGGCCAGTAATCAGCTGGCCAGCTTAAGGCTAACCGTCGCCGATGCCGAAGATAAAAGTGAAGTGAAACTGAAACACTTGAAAGATTTAAAAGAGTATTTGGGCGGCAAACTAAACGAACTCAAGCAGAGAGTTGACGTGGAGATGCAAGAGAACGAAGAGAAATTCAAGATGATGAGTGTGGAAAGTTACAAGACCGTAAAGGTGAGTATCAAAGCAACAAAGCACAACTTTATTATGAAGACTAAAGTTGTCTGTCTGTCAAGTCTTACAAGAGCCTCTTTGAGAAAGGCAACATTTTGCTGCAACTGGTTGCGGTTTGCCGCAAGTTCGAGACGGAAAAGGAAAAGATTTTGCCATTGGGTTTGCCGCCCATCAGCAAACTCATGTTCGACAATGCTGGAGAGGAATATACACAAGTACCAGAGGAACTGAAATCGGTGACTACGAATTATTTTCAAAAATAAACAATTTGTAATTGTTAACTGTTTCCCCGTGTTTATGAACCCAGGAAAGTTTCTGCAATTGGCAGCTGATGGAGGACTTCTGGAGACGTGTCAACAATGTCAAGATCGATCTGGTGTGTTTGACTCAACGCAAGCGTTCATTGGAAAGGGAAAACGAACGCCTGAAGTTTGAGCTGCAGGAGCGTCTAATGCAGCTCAACATTAGCACTGGCATCAATTCGCATGTCAACGACTATCTGGCCAAGAGACCGAGCAGTATGCGCGTCGAACGCGTGGAACGCATTGACTTGGACAAGCGGCAACAGTGCCAGTCGGCCGATGTTAATGTGGGTCGTCCTCACACCACCTCCTGCATCACCGAGGCTAATTTCACAAATGCCATACGCTCCAGAGTGTTGGCCAAAGGCAAACCGAAATTGGCTAAAATTGTCGCCATAAAACATGGAACACTCACATAACAATAAAGTCATTGTGGCTGACAGTGGAAGACTGTTACCCAAATCGGGGGGGGGGGGGGGGGGGAGGAAAAAGAACAATCACTGAGTTGCTCTTGCTTCTGATACGATAAATTTTTTTTTATTGATGCCATCTGTTTTCCTGTTTTTTCTCTTTTTTGTTACGTTTTTGGTGGTCACTGTAAAATATGTTTTCATAAAAAGTTTCATATTTCTCTGGCTCCGAGTTTCTTTTGTGTCATCGCATGTCAATTGGTGGGGCGGGGGGGTGGATGTGATGGTTAACCGTCCAAGTTGGCAACGGACTTGTACGATGACTTTTATGTAATGTCTTTCAATCAAATATGTGTCAAACAATAAAAAGAAAAATATAAATTTAATGTTACAAAAAGTGTATCATTTCTTTTTCGAACATTAAGTGCTGCCCGTCGGCAAGGAGTTGCCGAAACGTCGTATATGCGCTTCAGAGAAAACTTTTCAGTGGTGGCATTCTTCTTTACAGCCCCACCCCCCCCCCTCCCCCCAATAAATAGCCCACGCAAACAATGGCAACTGTAACGAATCGCCGGAAACAATAATTTTTAATAATGATGGCCCGGTTGACATTTTGATGTACCTGTGCGGATATGCCTGTCAGGAGAGCGATGGTCTCCGGGTGGCTTTGTATGACGTGGTGGCTGAATGTCTTTCATGATAAAAAGGTATTACGGTTAACGTCCCTCCTCCATCCCCGCCGACTGTCCACTTTAAAATGACGTCAAAAGGTGTTCAAATTTAAAATTTTCTACAATGAAAAGCTACAGTTCTGTATCGGGTTTTAAGAAGCTAAAAAAAAAATTTCCCAAATATGCGATCTTACTGTCTGTTTCCATAAAACGAATTTGTTCGTTAGTTACAAATCGTCAATATTGGAAGCGTTATAAAATGGGTTTCAGACATTATTCAAGTCTGGTTTTTATGTATATTTTAGATATCAACATATGAAACCCAATTCCAAAAGAAAAAGCTCCTCATACTGACAAAATACCCATTTTATTGCGCCGTCAATTTTGACAATTTGTAGCGAACGAACAAATTCGTTTTATGGAAACCGTCAGTTAATTGAAAATATTTTTCATATTTTCTCTTACGGAAAATCGATTTAAATATTTTCTATTTTCCAAAATACCGTTGATATTTTCCCAGACATACTGCCTATTTGCATAAATCGAATTTGTTCGTTCGTTGCAAATTGTCAAAATTGAATGCCAAATAAAATGGATTTTTCTCAGTGATGAGAGCTTCTTCGTTTGGGATTGTGTTGTCCACATGTCGACATCTAACATATATCTGAAAATCACAATTCAATAATGTCTGACATCCATTTTATAACGCTTTCAAAATTGACGATTTGTAACGAACGAACAAATTCGATTTATGGAAACAGGCAGATATTTTCTAATTTGCCACAAAAGTTGATAATGAAATGGGCTTCAATTTTCATTGCGTGTTTGAGAAGCCATGTCAAGTGATTTTTGGAAATCTATGCACATTTATAGATAAGCTCATGCCTTTTAATTGAAAAAAATCGCTAAATTGAAAATAAATATTAGTAACGAATGTTCTGGATGATTTTCCATGCACACTGTACTACGCTTAAACAAAAATCCGTTTTATTAAAAAATCGTTTATGTGAAACACATTTATAATGCAAAAACACAAACTCATATGATACGAACGTCGCTTAAGAGAAATATGATGAATGTGATGCCGTCTCATTTCAATACTAAAGGTTTTCCAACAAGAGGTGTTATTTTGGTAGCTGTAACTTTTGAAGCTTTTACTCTTTGACATTTGACAAGTAGGATCTACGCTATTACTAATTGAAATTATTAAAATTCACTACAAAAATGGTCAAAATCTTGCAGTCACAGCTCGCAAAACTAAAAAGTTTCCCGACCTTGTTATCTCTCGATGAGGTGATCACAATTGGCCACCGAGATCTTGTGATTTAATACCTTGCGACTTCTTCCTTTGGAATTATATCAATAATTATGCAGACTATAGTCATTTGTTTTTTTATCAATCGAACTTCTTCTCCATAAGTAATGAACTAGCTGTTGGCTCACTCAAAGCAGATGTAAGTAAAGATTAGAAACAAAAAATTCAAAGAAGAAAAGAGAATAAAATGAAATTTTATATTGACCTGTCTATGAATTAATGAATTTTTGTTTTTCGAAAAGTTTGTTTATAGAATTCATATTGTACGTGTTGTCCTTTTCTATAAACATTTCACTTATTCTCTATAAATACGAATTTCAGTCAGTTTAGCTCGCGGTTTCAGCAGTTACGTGTAATTTTGTAAGCGATTAAGAATAGGAGTTAACATGTGAAATGAGTTAGCTTTTGAGTCGCCTGTAACTCAACTGTGGCTAACCATTTGTTAGCTAAAAGTCAACTCAATTCCCGACAGGTTAAGTTCAATTTGAACTGAGGTAAGAGAAAAAATTCCTAGCACTATTTTTGAAAAAGAAAACTGAGACCGCACAAAAAATGTACTCTCTTTAAGTCCATTTCGAAAGCATTCCGTTATGAATTTAATATTCTTAGGACAATATTATTGTAATACAGTCGAACTTCTCTATTACGAACTTCCGTACAACGAAGTTCTCTATATAACGAATTTATTTCCAGAACACTGCAATTTCGTTAAATTTTCAGTATGTTTTGATCTCCTTATAACGAGTTTCCTTATAGCGAATATTTCTTTACTACGAATTTTTTCTACGCCCGTAACTCGAATGCTCATGCGTTTTTGATCTCCGTATAACGAGTTTTACATAAACACATTTTTCACTCTCACCATACACACACATATTTTCATTTTTTATTTGTTTTTGTGTGAGAGATTCACATTTCTACTCTCTGTAAGTGAGAGAAATGTAGGCTCGCATAGTAGACTACACGGAAAAATGGAAAAATCAAACGCAGACAAAAATTACCAATTATTTTAAATAAAATTCAACATACATAAAAATAAAATTTTTTTAAAATAATTCTATATTACGAATTTTCTATATAACGAATTTTTTTTTGGTCCCCTTGAGATTCGCTATATGGAAGTTCGACTGTATCAAGTTAATCTGTATTTTCCTTAATTCAATCCCAGTGGCCGATAAGTTCAAGTATTTATTCGGGCTTAAATTAATCCAACCGATCGTCACATAAGTTCATTTCGAACTTATCTCTATCCTATTATGAACCTAAAGCTATCCTAAAAATAATGCCCATTCTGGTTCAATTATGGATAAAATTAACAATTCCTCAATCAAGTTTTTTTTAACTTGGTTTAAGGAAACGGCCGTGGTGTGGTAGGTAGTGTGTGTGCGACTATCACACCGAAGAACCCGAGTTCGAACCCGCGTAAGTCCATCAAACATTTGTCAGCGTCTGTTTCGACCTCGTAGAGCAATCTCTAAGCCATGTACAACTTCTCTAGAAAAGCATTAGTCGTTCGGAGACGGCTTTAAACAGTAGGTCCCGATCAGTGGGTATACAAATTATATCGTACACAGCTCACTGATTCGAGAGAAGTTCCCCGCCTGTTCCTTCATGGAATGTTAAGGGAAATAAGCAAGTTAAGGAAAACGGCTACGGCTTAATTCATGTAAAGATTACTTACGTTTTTTTTATCAGTGTAAGTTTACTCCAAGACCTATTGCTGATCTTGTCCTGTTTAGTAAATAATTTCCAAGTACTGCAGTCGTCTGTGTTTTCTCCAGTTTTATATACCAACGATTTACTTGTCTTCTACTTGCCCCTCCAGTCTTCCATGTTTGCCCTTCTTTGGGATAGTTATCATCCAATAGCTTTCTGACTTAAGCCTTTGGATTCTTTAGATCGCCCAGACCCATTAGGATAATATAGTCCACACCCAGCTTAAATTTTAGTAGGTTCGTTATAAAAACAGAAGAATATTTTAGTCGACTGTATTAAGACGGGAACAAAGACAAAGAAGAGATTTGTAAAATGCCATCCCAAAGTGTGTTGTGGGATTTCACAAATATCGCTGTCTCTATAACTAGGTAACCCACCCTTCATCCATCGTTGCCCTACTTCTCATAGTCATGTCGATGGCATCATTTATTTGTAATGGTTTGAGAAACACGGACAACTCGTTATTTATTCAAATCAATTTTTTTGTCCCATTCTTACTCTCTCCTTTAACGTGCCCGAATTGATGACGATTTTCTTTGTGACATCTGATAACGTTATTGGTAATGGTTTGTCATGGCCATAAGTGTAATGCTTATCAGTTTCAGTCTTACGTTGTTGTCATGTCGTCTCTTTTATGGCAGCAGTAGGAGAATGATTTGCCATTGTCTTCTTGTTCTCACACTGCTGAGACCATAAATCAATCACTCACAAAGGATGTGTGTGTGTGTGTATGTATGTCCTTAGAGGGCTGCAATTCACGCACAATGACAAATTGTAGAAACGCCAAAATAATGTTTTATTTAAGCGCATGAAATGAGGGACCAAAAGGAAAGGACAACAAAAAATCCCCAAAAGAAAATAATGCGTTTTAAGAATGTGCGTGTGGGGGGGGGGGGATGAGAAACATTGAAACGAGTGAACAGTCGAGTGTACTCAAGGATGTTAACAAAAATGGCGATGCAGATCATTTGTACCAGAAGTTTAACAAATAGCTTTAAGTTACCTCCCATGAAGCATAGGCTTAAATTCTGATAATTTTTTGTCGATTGGCAAACACAGACGGCTTTAGGCGTTAGGACTAATCTCAATGGCAACGGGTAGCATCTGTGACCCTCCTCTAAACAGTAGGTCGCGATCAGCGCAGCTCGCGGATTTGTGAAAAGTTTTCATTTTTTCCTGAATTGTTACTAAGCGCGATTCGTAGTCATGGGAGATTCGCAAGTAAATGTTTTTCAGTGCCACAACCAAGCACAGGCATAATAAGTGGTATAGTGTTGTTTTTGTTCGTTGTCAGCGGGTCCTAATTAAAAAACTATTTGCATATCCCCAAGTCGCCGCTTTTTCCCTGTACAATCTTTGTTTTTATTAGGTAAAATTTTAGGTAATTATTTTAAAATTGTTTGCATTCTTTTTATTAGTTAACATAATTTGACAACTTCCAACCTTATTTAATTCGGCTTTCATTTGTAGCGGCGACTCTCTTGCAACGTAAGTTGCGATTTGAAATACACTTTCGACAAAACAAAGAAATGACGGTATTTTAATTGGCAATTTCCTCATGAATCCAAATACGATTTTATGTTATTGAAATTAAACAAACTAAACCCTTTAAAAGAAATGGCTGACTGTATCCCTATGATCCTACACATTTACTTGTTGACCATAAATTTAAAATTTTACATTTACATTGTCTGTTATTGCAAAATGTGTGTACCAAATTACAAATTAAATTCCATCAAATGTTTCCCACATCCGCTAAAAAATATTGCAAAATTTTTCCACATGAATTGAAATGTATTTTTTGTTTGGTTGTGTTTTTTTTTTGTTTTGTTGGAAATTTCATGAAATCAAATGCATTTATAGTTTATTTATTTTTGGAATTTCACACACATAAATTAACAAGACAATATGTGTTGGACACACCACCACCACTTTGAAATGCTGAATCTGTGCACACAACAAACAACGCCACGTTTATGAAAAGCAGAAGGATATATCGACACATTTCCATTTTATTATCACATAAGAGAAGAAATGTGCCGAAAAAAAGACAAGCGGAACTTTTAATCAAAACTAAAATATGGTTAGTTACATTCTTTGGCATCCCAGCCGCCAGTGTATTGCTACAAATCGGTGCATTAAATATTGATGTTGTCTAAATTAATGAATTATTAAACTCGCTTAAAATACGGTGTGAGATGGAAAAACAGCGAATGAGAAAAAAGAAGAAAAAACTGACAACAACAAAAAAAAAATCATATGTATACGTACAATATTTTATAATGATTTATTTATGTATTAAATGTATTATTATTATTATTCATTGTATTTATTATGGCGTAAAAATAAACAAATTAGAGATTTTAATTAAATTAATTGCTAAAATTCGATTCAATTATGTTCGTTTCGATGGGTATTTTCCTTGTTGTTCTTGCATTTAATTGTTGAAATTTATATTTTCATAATTAAAATGTAGAAGAATCAGTGGAAAAGTGAAAATATAGTGCTGCATAGCAAGCAAAGGTCTAATTGATCGTCCCTTATCTGAAGTCTTTACTGAAATCCGAGATTAGTTCAGATGTCACTCTGCTAGCTAGCTTCAACATAAACATGTACATTACAATTCATGTACAATGCATTTGTAACTGTTGTATTGTTTTTGCAATTATTCCTAATAGCCCGTAATGCTTGCAAGTTATGAATTAATAAATCAAATGAGAAAAATGGGACAAAATAAAAAAATCGTATCCAAGTTGATTTTTGGAGCACAAAACAATGAACCCTGTAAAAGATAATCAGTTCGTAGAACATATTGTCCAAATCTATATTTCAAAGTGTTTAGTTACGTAATGACAAATGTAATATACGCTCCAGCATATGGGGGAGATATAACAATAGACACCGTGTATGGAATTCAATGTTGTTAATATGTATGTTGTACTGTTCATACCTTAAATATTTGCCCAGCAAATCGATTATCAGAATTCCCAGTTTTTCTTGTAGGCCGCCATTAACTATGAATTCTTGAATGATCTTCAACATTTTTTTACGCACTTTATTGATAATGTTAATAGTGCTTTTTGATCAGATCGTGCGATTGAATGTCTTATAAATGGTCCGCCATCTAACGTTTTTTTTCCACTAGTGCTTATTTCGCTTTCGTTATCGGGCCATGTTGAACGAATTTTTGTTTACAAAAATTGAAGAGGCTGCAACATCTGGTTTCAACAGGACGGCGCTACGTGCCACACAGCCGAAGCTACACTCGATGTTTTGCGCCCTGTTTTTGAAGATCGCATTATCAGCCGCAGAGCTGATGTCGTTAGGCTACTCTGCATGGCCAGCCGAGGCAGCCATTTAAATGAAATTATTTTCCATTATTAACAGGAAGGATTGTACTTTCAAATAAAAAAAGAAATTTAGGAAAATATCAAATATCAATTTATAGAATTTAAAAAAAAAAGTTATTTGGCGGACCCTGTCTAAGATGATATTTCTCTGATGGTATGATACAAAACAATTTATATGCGATTGACGTGTGGAGATCGTAGACTCTCATGCACAGGAATGCTGAGGCATATCTGTGGAATCCCTGAAAATATTACTGAGGATTGAGAAGTGCTGAAACGGTATGTCATTCAGATCAGTTGAGACCAAATCTGCAAATATAAACTACATTAACAACATTGCAAAATAGAAAAGTAATTTTGATATAAGAACCTGAACATTGGCAAGATTATAACGTAATTCTTTACAGTCTTTCCAAAAAATACTCAACGACAGACGGGGAACTTGTTTCAAATCAGTGATCTGTGGACGATATAATTTGCGAACCCGCGGACCGTCACGTATTGTCTAAAGCCGGCTCCGAACTACTAATGCAGAAGTTTTATATGGCTTAGAGCTTAAGCTCTTATTCGTAAAAATGTTTGTGGTGGAAACAGCCGCTGAAAAATGTTTGATGATCTTACCAGGTTTCGTACCTGGGTTTACAGAGAGATAACCACACACACCATCGATCACACCACAGCCACCCCTATTCACCGGTAACTATTCGTTTATTACTGCGTTGGGTACGATGTTTATCATTCCTTGAGTATTTAAATACCCATTAGGGCAGGAGTGGGTTAAAATCTCTTATGTGTAGTCGGCACTTGTTCGGGCTAAGAAGACTTTTCGATCGTAGCCGGACTTCGTTCGTTCTCAGCGAGTTTCTTCTCATTGACAACTATAGCAATAAATCACTTGGAAACATATTATCCAATATGATATTATTATAATTATGAATGTTATTATAATTTCCCATAACATTCAATGGAGTAAACGGCGGGGGGGAATTCTATCAAATCAGTAAGATGAGCAGTTTGTATACTCGCAGGCAGGCCACTACAGTTTAAAGCTGATCTCCGGCCGACGAATTCTTTTCTAGGGAAGTTTTTCATGGCTTGGAGAATACTCTATTTTAGGGGAGTTTTTTGCTGGTCTTACGAGGATGAGAATCTGAGATTATACCAATCTCAATACTGGGGGAAGTGGGTACACAGCCGAAAATAACTTCTAAATAGAACAAAAGACGGGTAATCTCTTGTGACCAATTAATTTAACAACTTACCACATATTTGGGTTGAATTGTTTTTGTTGGGAAATTTCTGTAAGTTTTCTTATTAGACATCGCCTTGGAAGCTGCTCGTTAAATGACAGTAAACAGTCACAGACCTCTATGCATTAAGACTTGTATTTCTGATGTACTTTCTGCAAAACTGACATTTTTTATGACCTAGAAAATATAATTTGTACTTTTTCGGCAATGTAATAGATTTTTCCCTTGACCAACAAAAAAAGCACAATGATGGGGTCAAAAAAATACTAGTATTTGCAGAGTTGCATTTTTATGCAATTTGGAGCCGTCGTCGAAAAACGATCGACATCGGCGTAAACACGCACTTATCAATGAACGTCACACGTCGTGCTGAAAAGCGTTCGGCGTTCAAAGTTAATATTATGTCGTAAAGCCTTCGTGTAAATTGTGCCGCAAATTATTTATAAATTCAATTCCAGATATTATTGTAGTTTTTGAGCCACTACCTTAACAGTTTAAAGCGACCTACACACAGACAACAAATTGAAACATTGTTAACATTGGGGATAAGTTCAAAATTTTCATAATTATTGTGTCATCAAAGGTTAAGGTTAGAAGACGGGAAAAAACACAATTGGCAATTGTAAAAATATAGACGTTGCTTCTAATGCGTTTATCTTTTCAGCAACCGTTTAAATTTTCGCATCTTTACATACTTCTTTATATCTGTGTCTTGGACCTTAAAAGCACCAATGTCAAAATGTTAATATTTGTGTTAGATTTGTTTTCTACCTCTGTTTCATAATGACAAAACAGCAAATATCCAATTTCACCCTGAATATCTTTTGAATGCAGTGTACAATTTTTTTTTTCTCAGCTGTTCATAAACGAATTTTTTGTAAAACCTTCGATTTCAATTTTCTCAAAAGAGAATATTTTTACACTGGTGCTTTTAGCAGCAATCCAACTATACATATTTCCAGCAAAATTTGCCACATCATTCTTCAGCTCATGTGCGCTCCATGAAAACTTGAACGAAATGACGAAAAATCCATCAACATATCCATACACAAACAATCGATTGTAGAAAAATATGACAGAAAGACAAATTTGTCTCCGTTTTATAACTCATTAATCGTTCAACTTTAGCATCAGCTCATTGTTAAATGTCACTTGTCGGACACCAATAACTATTTTTTACAACTTCGTCCGCTCTACTACAGTACGACTACGGCCAGGTACTCAAGTTAATAACAGCTTAATAATAATTGTGTGCTTCCTTTTTGTTGGTAAAAACAACATAAATCATTATGTGTTCTCAGTGACACTATCTTTTTCCAAAAAAAAAAAACATATTAAGTTGAGATACGCTGTTGTTTTGGTCACACTTTTTATACAAACAAGCATATGTTTTTTCACATATATCAGTAACATTTTATTTTGAAACAATTTTAATATAAAAAATCTGATATATTGTTCGTACAGCCGCGATCTACATTTTATTGTTTACTTTATTTCCCTTAACATTCCATAAAGAAGAGAAGGCAACTTCTCTCGAATCAGTGAGATGTGTACGATATAATTTGTATACTCACTGATCGGGACCTACTGTTAAAAGCCGTCTCCGAAGGGCTAATGCTTTTCTGGAGACGTTTTACATGGCTTAGAGATTGCTCTCTTACCCGTAAAGACGCCAACATTTACGAGGTGGAAACAGCCCCCGAAAAATGTTTGATGGTCTTACCCGATTTCGAACTCGGGTTCTTTGGTGTGATAGTCGCACACACTACCTACCACACCACGGCCTTCCACATGTTCTACATTTTCATTACCAAAAAAAATATAAATTTGTTCAACTGGTCTGAAAATCTGAAAAAATTGATTTTACGACTTACGCGGTTGATTGTGAAATCTGTTGATTTAGCGCATGGGACACAAATCGCAAATTATGCAACTCTATCGACTTTTTGTCTATTCAGGTGTTGCTTAAGTTGTGCCGCCAATAAGTTCTATGCAAATACAACTCTGTAAACATTGCCAACTTTGTTCCCAGTATTTTTTTGTTTTGGCGGACAAATAGAAAGAGTTGACAGAAGAGTGTGGGTGAACATTTTCTTAAGTTGAGCAGTGCAATCAATTAACATAAAATAAAACATCAGCTGCAATCAATTAACATAAAGTGAATTATTAGCTGCAATGAAATAACAAAGACACATAAGTTTGGTATAAAGTGCTTTAGAAACAAAGCTCCGAATGTACAAAGATCAGTGATCAGCTGCCTAATAAGAAAAATTTGCAGAAATTCCCATACAAAAGCAAATTCTGAATGCTGGGATCGGAAAGTCGCGTCCAGTTTTCATCAGCATATATTTGTAGGTAAGTGTTTCAATTAGTTGCCAACAATTTTCAATAATAATTTAAGGTCTTTTGATTGCTTTTATTCTCATCCACACATTGAGGAACTGCATTTCTTGTTGTTGGTGTTGTCCCCCCAAAAATGCAGTTTAGCCTTATCTGCGTATGTCTTACTACAGTCATTATATATCTACTAAATTAAAGAAGGATCATTTGATGAATCTAAGTTCCGCTTTCCAAGTCACATTCAGCTCGTTGGGATAGTTTTGAATTACAGATTCCCTCAATTGGAATAACTTAGGATGCCTGTGTCGGTGTCTACTTTGTATACTCTTCCCCATAGGATTTTGATTGCAACAGTCTGATATATCGGAATTAATTAAACAATATAAAGCAAAATGTATCTACTATTAAAAGTATCTCTGATCGCCTGTTGGTCCGGCCATCTGTCTGTTCCTATATGTCCCGGTCAACAGCACAATACGGTCAAGCAAAATGCGGGTTAGGACTTGCGTGCGGTATTCAACATTACCAAACGGATCGATAGAGTTTTCGGAATTCCACCATATCTTGGCCACTATAATATGGTATCCTTATTAGAATTATTGTGTGTGTGCTAAAATCTTGTTATTTTTTTCAGAGTTCACCACGCTAAATCACCACAGTTTAAGACTGACAATTTTATAATCCATGTTACATTTCACATGTTGAACAATATTTGTAAACGAAAGAGGAGAAATATTAAACAAAACCGTGGAATTCACAACACGTGTTGGGAGAATACCCACGAATAGTCAGCGCATAGTATTTTGACACACATGCTGCACCAGGTGTACCTGACAGACAGAAAACGCGTACTTTTACGATGTTTTTCTTTTTCGGTGGCGATGCAAGTCAATCAGTCAAACACATGCGTTACAGATGAAGACATATGGGGGGTGTGAAATTCAATACAGATTGTCCCATATTGCTGGCAAGTTTTCAGGGGATTTTCCTCGTTTTTTTTTTTTTTTTTTTTGATTTCTATTCTTATTTGTCCAAAAATACCAAAAAGAGCCGTTATGACTTAATTGTCAAGATGTCAAGTAGGAAAGTCCAGTGACAGTTTGCTTGTGTATGCCCTTCACATTTGTTTGTATGGAAATAGTGTAAGGAGTGTTAAATTGCCCTTTAAAACTAAGCTATATTTTTTTTGTTTGAATATTCCGCTAAATATATTGTTTTTATTTATGAGATACAAGTACATAAGTGACAGATATGTAAGAAGATCTTTGTATAAAAAACAAACTGATTTGTTGGTATAGCGAACCCCATTTGGATCACATATGTACTTTCAAATTATAAATTCGCGATATTTCCAGGAAGACAGTTTAAAGATCTCATTAACATCTAGCCTACTCAATAACAATAAGATTAAGCTTAATAACGCCCTAGAAATTAGCCGTCTTATAAGCCATGTAAAACTTATCTGGAAAAGCATTTGCCGTTCGGAGCCGACTTTAAACAGTAGATCCCGGTCAGTTAGAATACAAATTATATCGTACACAGCTCACTGATTCGAGAGAAGTTCCCCGTCTGTTTCTTCATGGAATGTTTAGGGAATAATAATTAAGTTAAAGATTATTTGACCAATTTTGGACTACTGTGATGTGGCAACCAGCATTGAAAGAACGAAAATCATTAACACCATGAAACAAAAAACAAAAAGTTTGTAATAAATTATCAGTATACAATTCTGATGTATTAAGGTGACCCCCTGGGTACAAAATTAGTTAATATATGTTTTTTTTGATAGGTTTTAAAAAAAAAAAATTTTTATGAACGAAATTTTTTAAGACATTTTTTTTCATAGATCGAGAACAACTTGATTTGATTGAAATATTTTTTTAAAAAATAACCACGATGTTTTCTTTAGTCTTACCTTTTAGTGCGACGACAGATTCAGAGTTATAAACAAGTTTAAGCCAAACATTTTTTTTTCATAATATTTTTTGTTAAAAAAAATTCATAAAAAATCAAAAATGATGCTACTTTAATATTTTAAGTATGAATAGTTAAAATCCATGTAGGGTTTTCGCTTTTATTTACAATTTAGTGAAGGTCCCTTCTCGACTCTCCCATATAATAGTAACCAAAATATTTTACAACAATTCTGTATGTGTTCAGAGTTATAAACAAAGCCAACATTTTTTTCCATAATTTTTTTCAGTAGTATATCATAATGCCACATATTTTACAATTAAAATGAGGTATAGGTCATTAAAATCGATGTAGGTTTTTCGGTTTTATTCATAATTTAGTGAAGGTCCCCTCTGGAATCCTCCATACAAATGTAACCACCATATTTTCTTTAGTCTCTACTTTAAATGCATTTGAACCTAAATGACAGTCTCAGATTTTTTTTCTTTTGTTAAAAAATATTCATAAAAAATTTAAAATGACAAAAAGTGACTATTTTTCAAACTTAAGCCAAAATTTTTTTTTTTAAATATTCTTAAATTATCGAAAATAACAAAAAGCGTATATTTTTCAAATTTAAGCGAACATTTTTTTCATAAATTTTTTTGGTAAAAAAAATTCAAAAATGATTGAAAATGACAAAAATTTAAGCCAACATTTTTTTTGTTAAAAAATATTCATAAATAATCGAAAATGACAAAAAGTGTTTATTTTTCAAATTTAAGCTTCAATTTTTTTTCATAAATTTTTTTGGTAAAAAAAATTCATAAATAATCGAAAATGACAAAAAGTGTTTATTTTTAAAATATTATGGACATTTTTTTTTCAAATTTTTTTTTTGTTAAAACGTATTTATAAGTCTTCGAAAATGACAAAAAAAAATTTTATTTTTTAATTCAACATTTTTTTTTTTTGTTAAAAAATATTCATAAATAATCGTAAATGACAAAAAGTGTTTATGTTTCAAATTAAAGCCAAAATTTTTTTTCATAATTTTTTTTTGTTAACAAAATATTCATAAATAACCGAAAATGACAAAAAGTGTTTAGGCGAAAATTTTTTTGTTAAAAAATATTAATAAAAATCTAAAATGGCAGAAAGTGTTTATTTTTCAAATTTTGGTGAAAAAAATTCATTAATAATCGAAAATGACAAAAAGTGTTTATTTTTCAAGTTTAATCGAAATTTTTTTTCATAATTTTTTTTTGTTAAAAAATATTCATAAATAATCGAAAATGACAAAAAGTGTTTATTTTTCAAATTTATTTTTTTGGTAAAAAATTCATAAATAATTGAAAATGACAAAAATTTAAGCCAACATTTTTTTTGTTAAAAAATATTCATATATTATAGAAAATGACAAAAAGTGTTTATTTTTTAAATTTAAGGTACAATTTTTTTTCATAAATTTTTTGGCAAAAAAAAAATTATACATAATCGAAAATGACGTATATTTTTCAATTTAAGAGAAATTTTTTTTCATAATTTGTTGTTAAAAAATATTCATTAATAATCGAAAATGACGAAAACTGTTTATTTTTCAAATTAAAGCCAAAATATTTTTTTAATAATTTTTTTTTTGTTAAAAAATATACATAAATAATCGTAAATGGCAAAAAGTGTTTTTTTTTCAAATCAAAGCCAACATTTTTTTTCTATTTTTTTTAAATATTATGAATATATAATGACAAAAAGTATTTATTTTTAAAATTTAATAGAAAATTTTTTATTCATAATTTTTTTTATTATTTTTTTTTAATTTTTATAAATAATCGAAAAGGTTTATTTTTCAAATTAAAGCCAACATTTTTTTTCTTATACCAGATTGAAACTTTGTTTTTGCTGTGTGTTTGTTCGTAATGTGGTGAGTGTAATTCAGCTTACAATCGATTACGAACAAACCCACATAAAAAACCAAAGTTCCATTTTGGACCGTCATAGACTATGCGAAATCTATGTAATACCAATGCTACTCAAGGGTTAATATGACATTACGACGCCTTTATATTCTTGATTTCATTTTCTCCACTGATGTAAGAATCAGTAGAATCAGTTCGAACTTCGAGAAGTTTTACATGCCTTAGACAATACTGTCTTCTACTCGTATAGTTGTCGAGGTGAAAACAGACGCTGAAATGGGATTTGCTGCCTAGCACACTACGGCAGTCCACAGCCCATGTCTTATGTTTACAATTTCATTCGAGCTTGAGGTCTAAGTTGAAATAAACTTTGGTGATGACTCTTCCCAGCCTTTGGTAGCCTTTTTTTTTCAGAATTTTTCAATCATCGAAGTCTCTACTTCTTCCTCTGCGGTGAAAAATATATCCCACCTTTCTATATGTTTAAAAACATTTCTCCCATTAAGCAATGGTGCGGTATTTTTCCGAGAGGATGACCTCGGTTACACCAGCTGTCTACATGTGGTCCTTAAAGGCATTTTAACCTAACCGCAAGATATCGGATAACTGAAAAATCGTTCATTCTCTAAGTTTCATCAGTTTGTCTGAAATTAAGAAAACTTCCAGCACATTGAGGATATATAAATGTAATTTACTTTAATGAGAACTCCTTTAGTTAGTTGTTCAACTCAAATTCCTATTGTCCCCGCAGGTCTTTCAACAGGTGTTCCCCAGAAGATTCTCCTGTCAATACTTTAAATATCGCACCTAAAAATAAAGGCTAAACCCAATTACGCGGAAAATATTAAATAACAATTTTATGAAGGGCGCTAAATGATTTTCCTTATTACGTTTCACACATTCCGAGGTAAAAGTGACAACGTGACCATGTGCTCGTTGGATTACATAAACCTCCTAAAAATACACGGGTAACATTTGCTTTGGCGTAGGCGGGTCATTAATGACGGCGGACAATTCCACGAAATGACAATTCTACATTTATGGCACTTTGACAGAAACGCGTAAATCCCCCAAGGATTTGCTATAGCGTCCCAACGAAAGGGAAAATAACCCAAAATCTAAGGAAATGGTAAAGACAAGGACACAGGTACGGATACTGAACATCTGGCCAAAGTGACCGAGGAAAAGGGTTAAAGGTTATTTGTGGGTGCGTGGCCAGGTATCAGTGTCGAGGGTTCGCGAAGTATTTAGCGTTTTACCTGTGTGCCAATTTTTGTATATAAGACACGGCGTGTCCACCAAAAAGTCATCATTTATTATTTAGTCTTTAAACGAGAAACATCTGCAAACGAAAAGAAAGTATACAAAATGGCTTGTGTCGATTCTGATAACTTTTCCGCCAACGATTTGTGCCTGTTCATCGAAAGCATTGAGAAGATTCAACGTATGGAACGCTTGAAGCAAGAACGTCAACAGCAATACCGTGCCCAGTATTTGGCCGACACTCTCCGATACTTGGATCAACAATATCCGGCCAGCAGCTCATCCACCCTGTCCTCCACTGACGAACCCGAGGAGGAATCGCTTTTGGAAAATATCGAGGAAAAGGAAATCATCTGTCCGTATGCGGTGAAGGATATCATCTACAACAGCACCTATGAGGATAGCCAATTGGGCTACGACAGCACCTGTTTGATGCAAAACGAATACTGCCAGATTGAGGGCGATGATGACGATGAGACCACCATCTACAGTATGCCCATGGATCGCATGGAGTCTACGAAAATGTCTACCGCTCCTTCGTCGTCATCATCCAGTGGATTGTATGAACAAATCTCACCGGTGAAATCCAAAACCATGACCTCCTTCATTTCGACCGATTACTATGAAGAACCCATACAAGTGGTAAAGAAGAAATCCCTCAAGACGTGTCTATTGGGCCTGGTCCGTCGCAAATATCGCAAAGCCCCGTCGAGCAACACCAACAATTGGTGCAAGAGCTCGTCTTGGATGAAATTGACAGCGGTTTGACTGGGCGATGATTGGCCACAATCTGGAAAGAATTGAGTTCTGGGCGATGTTTTTGTTAGTTGTTTAGTCAAACTTGGATTGTACAGATAGTTTATTAAGTACGTATTTTTTAAAGAAAAATGAATAACACGCAGAAGAGTTTCAAAGATAATTCGATAACTGTGAGGAAAATCAATAAAATTGATTGAAAACTTAATGGCATCTTTTTGTTTTTTATTAGGTGATTAAATTGAATCAAAAACACTCTTTGCCTGATTTCCTTATTGTTTTGAGATTTTCAAAAAATAATTCGATAAATGTGAGGAAAATTAGAAAACGTAATGGAATCTTTTTGTTTTATTAGATCATTTTGTAAACAAAAAAACTGAGTTTGGTTCAAAATCCAAAAGTCAAAAAAACATTCGTCGGTTTTAGAGTTTCAAAGATAATTCGATACATATGAGAAAAATTGGTTGAAAAGTTAATGTAATTCTTTTGATTTTATTAGATCATTTTGTAAACAAAAAACTGAGTCGCCTGTTTTCCTTTTTTTTGCTTTTAGGGTTTCAAAAATAATTCGATAACTGTGAGGTAGATTTATTGAAAACTTCATGGAATTTTTTGTTTTTATTAGGTCAACAGTCTGGATATTGAAAAAAAAACTGAGTTTTGTTCAAAACCCTTTCCAATTCACACTGCAAATTGAGTCAAAAACACTCGTCATCTGTTGTTTTCAAAGATAATTCAAAAACTGTGAGTAAAATCGTATAAAATATGATTGAAAACTAAATGGAATCCTTTGTAAAAAACTGATTTTGGTTTTAGAGTTTTGAAGATAATTCGATAAATGTGAGGAAAATTGATTAAAAACTTAATGGAATCCTTTTGATTTTAGTAGATCATTTTGTAAACAAAAAACTAAGTTTGGTTCAAAACCCAAAACTCAAACAACATTTTCAAAGAAAATTCGATAACTGGGAGGAAAATTTATTGAAAACTTCATGGATTTTTTTTGTTTTTATTAGGTCAACAGTCTGGATACTCGTCGCCTGTTGTTTTCCTTTTTGTTTTAGAGTTTCAAAGATAATTCAAAAACTGTAAGAAGAAAAATTAATATTGAAAACTAAATGGAATCCTTTTGATTTTATTGGATCAGTTTGTAAAAAACTGATTTTGGTTTTAGAGTTTCAAAGGTAATTCGAGAAATGGGAGGAAAAATCTGAAAACTTAATGGAATCCTTTTGATTTCTTTAGATCATTTCGTAAAAAAATTAGTTTGGTTCAAAATACACATCCAAAAGTCCAAAAACATTCGTCGCCTGTTGTTTTCCTTTTTGTTTTAGAGTTTCAAAGATAATACAAAAACTGTGAGAAAAAAATCAGGAAATTTAAGATTGAAAACTAAATGGAATCCTTTTGATTTTATTGGATCAGTTTGTAAAAAACTGAATTTGGTTTTAGAGTTTCAAAGGCAATTCGATAAATGTCAGGAAAAAATTGAAAACTTAATGGAATCCTTTTGATTTTATTAGATCATTTCGCAAAAATCCAAACCCAAAAGTCCAAAAACATTCGTCGCCTGTTTTCTTTCATTATATTTCTTGTATTATAATTCGATTGATTAAAGACTTAATGGAATTTTTTTTTTTTTTTTTTTAGATCACTGTGTTGGCTTCAAAACCCTTTCCGCTCCACAGTGCAAACGCAACACAATCAAATGTAAATTGAGTCAAAAAAAAAAAAAACACTCGTCGCCTGTTTTCTTTTTTTGGTTTTACTGGTTTATTTGCATTCTTGGTGTGGTCAGTGTGGCGCTCAAATCAAACAAACAGAAATGCCTGCGACACACGGTCTCAGTGCATGGCCGGACAGACAAGTCCGCGATTATCTTCGGGTGGCATAAGGTCAACATTTTCCTATAAATCTTGGCAATTGTGGCGCTTAGAAAAAGCCGCCTAGCGCTCTCCTTTTTCCGGCCACACGAATGTGAATTATGTGAGTCCAACGCTTTTTTGCATGTCCCCAGTGAGAGATGGAGAGTGACCACATCACACGGCATATGATACAAAAAAAAACAAAACCCGCAAAAGTTCCACAAAAAAACAAATTCCACGGGGGAACAACTTAATTTTTTAAATGCCTCCTTTCCATGCGAAATCTGTGTGGGGACACAAAAGTTTTAAATAGTTTTCGGTGTTTTTCATTTCATCTTCTTTGTCATTTAGTTTAGCCTTAACGCTAAACTCTACTAAATTCATCTTTGATAAGACAGCTGAAAAGCAAAGTTTGGTGTGGGTGGGAGGAGGAGGAGAGATGGAAAAAAGTTTTTTTTTTTTTTAAATTTCGCGCCATAATGTCTGTTCAATTGAAAATGATGAATGTTTCCAGGCCACACAGCCACCGAGCTCGAGCCAGCCTTAGCTAAAGTTTTTGCTTTGCCTCAGCACCAGCCATCATCGTCATACAACTCATCTCGATGTGAGCATTTGTGTTGGGAAAATGACCAAAAGACCAAATAGAATAAAAAGTCCCCCTTAAATGTTTAGAAAAACCTGCTAAAACCAGCTGAAAAGAAAACGTCAAAACCGAAACGAATCAAAAAAAGGAGAGAAAAAAAAACCCACCATGAAATAACAAATGCCTACTGCAATTGTCATGTTTCAACGGCCAAATGGAACTTCAGAAAAAAATAACCCCCCGACACCACCACATGTCCCCAAGTTTTGCACCAAATCGAGAGAGCAAACCAGCTAGAAACGCCACACCAGCACGTCGGTGCTACTTCAAGCATCAATGAATGATACGAGTATTTTGGGTCATATGCCGGTTTGGCCAAAAATACCACTACAACAACAACAACAACAACAGAAAAACCCTCCAACCACCATTTCGAGAGGTAAGCAATTTTCCATGTTCCCAAATCAGTTGAACCGGACAGACAGATCGACAGACAGGCGGACGGACGGACATTGAACGAATTGTTACAGCATTTTATTGTTTTGGTGTTGTATGAAGTTTTTTTTTTTTTTTTGAGAAAACCTCCGTTCGCTGTTTGTTGGTTTGTTGCTATCAATTGATTGACAGGTACTTGAGGCCAATATTAAATCAAATACTATTTCATAACCGCAATTTCAAAAGTTTCTGAACACAAAGAGAGTCGGCGGCGACAAGGGAGGGAGAACAAATACCAAAACAAAAAAAAAAGAAACGTGATTTAAATATTAGTTACAATTGTTTTCTTGAGAGGTGTCCATTGCCAAACAGATACTTTGACAGATACAGTAAAACGAAATGCGAGATAAATGTTTAAATTGCTTGTGGTTTTGATACTGAAATTATTTGAAAGGGGGTTTGTGTGGAAGATCTTGTGGTGATAGTCACACCAAATTTTGGAAGATGTCCTGGTTCATATTCGAGGCACTGAAAAAAGAATTCAAAAATTCAATAAAACAATTTTTTTTTATTTAAATAAATAATCACTTCGAGTGGCATTTTAGTAAGAAAATTGGCGACATTCTCTATATCCGTTGGCAAATTTATTTTTTATAAATTTTTGTTAAAAAAAATTATTCCTTTTATAAATTAATTTGTCATAAATCGAAAACAACATTTCCGGTTCTGTTAAAAAAATGGAAAAATTGAGCTTAAGATTTTCAAAATAAAAGCCTTAGAAAATTTAAAAAAAAAAATTGAATGTTGTAATTTGAATACACTTTTTCTTTTTCAGAATAAAATGTTTCTCCTATTTGTGATAAATCAGACTGTTGTACAGGGTTCGCCAACAAGAGGTGTTATTTTGGTATTCAAAGAAAAATGGAATTTTTTGAGATAAATGATCGAATGTTTATTTCATAATAAAGAGGAAGGTATGCCGTTAATAATAAAAAAAACAACATCAGCCAAATGGCCAGCACGACCACGCTTACAGGACCATATTCTTTTCATGACATTTTCCATAACCAAATCGTGGCTGCCCTGTGTCCTCGATAGTCTCACGAATTCTATCTTTGGGGTCTTGAATCGACTCTGGGCTGTTGGCGTAGATCTTATCTTTCACATGCCCCCAAAGGAAGGAGTCGCAAGGTGCTAAAACACAAGATCTCGGCGGCCAATTGTGATCACCTCTTGGAGAGATAACACGGTGCGGCGGACCATAAACCGCACCAAACAGTCACACGTTGAGGATGGAGAGGCTTCTCAACAATAACTCTTGGGTTTTCCGAGCACCAGATGCGACAATTTGGCTTGTTGTCGTAGCCACCGAGGTGAAAATGGGAGGCCCATCAGTCAAGATGATTTTTCGATGGAATTCCAGATCGTTTTCATGCATTTCAAGGACCCAATCAGCAAAGACCCAACGTTGTTGTGGTCGGCCGGCCTGAGTTATTGTGTTAATTGAACTTTATGAGCCTTAAGACCCAAGTCTTTCTGCACAATACGGTGTAATGACGTTTGTGGAATGCCCAATTCCAAAGAACGACGAGGAATGGACAAACCTCGGTTCTCAGTAGTTCTTGAGTGAAGTGCACGGGTTTTATTCTTCACTAACTTGTCCCAACAGCTCGAATTTTCCCACCAATTTCCGTATTGCGGTCCGACAAGGTGCTTCACGACGACCCAAAAATACTTTAGTTTTGCGAACTGTGACTCCAAGATTTTCACCATTTTTGTATGTGAATTTTAATCAATTCAATGCGTTGTTGAAGCGTCTTTTGTTCCATTTTTTGTAATGGCGTAGTTTGTACTTGGAAAATGTCAGAAAATAAAAGCTTCAAAAGTGACAGCTACCGAATTACGGGGTCATTCAAAGTAACGCCTCTTGTTGGAGAACCCTATACCTTTGTTTATGTAGCGTTAATGCAAAATTTTCAAAATAATAGCCTTATACAAAAATGTTATGTTTTCTCTTACTGTGATAAATCAGAGGGTTGTATCTAAACTAGATTTAAGCCATATACCAAGAAACTTCCGAAGCATAGTTAAGGAGACAAATCCCCTTAATCAGTTTCAAAAGTAATTCCATAACTCAAAGTCTCCATAAGTCCAACTTTTCTACGGGATAATGACGATTCGAGTTATGGAAGTTTGACTGTATTTAATAATAATATTTCTATTAATTACCTCTATTCGTTTTATTTGTTTACAGTTTTCTTCGCAACTGATCTGAATGACACTCAACACTGATCATCACTGATAATTATAATTTAAATGATTCCATAAGTGTTTCCACAATCCATTGGATCGCCAGGTTTGTCTATTTGATGTAGCATTGCTAATTAACCTAATGACAGATATTAACGAAGTATATTTTTTTCTAGGATAGCCTGACGATTTGATTGGAATATTAGTCTGTTCAAACTTCACAAATAAGTAAAAGGAAATTAGAAATAAAGCTAAGTGTGGTCGACAAGAGACACACGCATCGCAAGATTATGGTAAGCACATTAAATATTTACATATGTAATATATTCATCTCCGACCTCCATATAAATATATAATAAAAAACTTACTGCCTGTTTCCATAAAACGATTTTATCCGTTCATTACAAATCGTCAATATTGGAAGCGTTATAAAATGGGCTTCAGACATTATTCCCTACTGGTTTTCGGATATATGTTAGATATGGACATTTGGAACACAATCCCAAAAGAATGAGCTCTCTCTACTGACAAACATCCATTTTATTGCGCCTTCAATTTGGACAATTTGTAACGAACGAACAAATTCATTTTATGGAAACAGGCAGTAATATTGGCTCCATGATTTATACGAATATACCTCTACTAGAATATATCGAGCCTTAACCGCGAAAAAGAAGTGAGCACCAAAAATATAATTGCACGGGAGAGGGTTTTTTTGTGGTCAGGCATAAAGGCGTGTGGTACTCACGATACAATTGAATTCGTTATCTTTGTAAATATAAATTTTCAATTTGTAATATTTTCGGATTAAGGGATCCATATCTTGGCAACAATTCGTTCCTATGCTTATTTCAAATAAATAACTTCTCCCAACTGTGAATACCGCATAACTGGAAAATTTTTCGTTCTAAAAGTTTGGATTTTATATGAAAATGCCTCCGGTTTACTGAAAATATTTCAAATGTTGGAAAAAGATCTGGGTTTTATTTAAAAAAAAAACTTCGAAATACGATTGACATATAATTGATCAGTATAAGTTAGTTAAATTCATGTAGTAAATGTTATAAGTTCGTATAAAATAGAAAAATTCTTAAAAATACATTTCACTCAGATCAGGTCAACTGAAACACACTTCACAAACTGCCTACGTTGTGCCATTTTCAGTTAGCCGGATTGAACTGATGTTGATTACAGAAATACCTCGCATAGTACTGCTTCGATCAGAATGGTTTCCCAATTGTAGAGTTTTGACATTTTCAAACAAAACAATTTTATTGGTCCAAAGAAAGGAAAAAGAAAAAATTTCAAAATATTTTTTTGGTATTTTCCTCTTTATAATGAAAACGTTAAATTTTCGGTTTTTTTTTTAAATTAAATTTTTTGGTATTTTTCTCTTTATAATGAAAACGTTAAATTTTCGTTATTTATCGTTTTTTTTGTCTTGATTATAATGTCCTTTAAGGGTATAGGGCCAGGTAATGGGCGCATAGAACCCGAGTGCCTTAATTAGTCCGGTTTCAAATAGGATGGCAAAATGGTGGAACCGATGAATAGTACTATACTATATAAGTTTTAATGGGAACAATTTTCTAATCCCTTATGTTGCTAAAAATGCCTACATGAGCTCGTGAGGATATCTCTTACATTAAAATAAGTATATTTAGATTCGTGAGAAATTTCTTTGGGATATGTTCATATGTTCTTGTTTTTAAGGGATCGAGGTTTCGACACAGCGCCGATGTCCGGTTTAAAAAAAAAGAACAATTCGTAAAAAAACATTCATTTGGTTTTAATTACAATTTGTATTTCTATTCAGACTTAAGCTGGGTGAAAAACAAGACAGATTTGTGAAAAAATTGCATTTTGTTTTAATCGAAATTTTCATTTGTATACGGGAGAAAATGTCATTTCATTGGGGATCCTCGGTGGAATTTCAGCTAGACTTCTGTGGAATTGTCATCAAATCATCAAATTTCTATTCCGACTTAAGCATAAGACTTAAGACAGATTCGTGAAAAATGGCATTTTGTTTTAATCCAAATTTCCATTTCTATTCGTGACAAAAATGTAATTTCATTGGGTATCCCAGTTTTTCAGACTTAAGCTTGGTGAAACTTCAGCTAGACTTCTCTGGAATTGTCATCAAATCACATCGAACGCTTTCAAATAGTGTTCATAGCTCATTTCCAGTTTCCATCCATTTCATTTCCATCATTGGGAATTTGCTTTGCAATCTATTGAAGTCGAAATTAAAATCATTTTACTCGACACGGTAGATTGAGTTTTGGAAATCTTCAATTAGGTAATACCACATTATTTTCTTTGTAAATATCATTTCTTTCAATAACAACTCCAATTACAATAATTGAATTGAAGCGAGGACGAAATTTTTAAATCTTTATATGTACATAATTTAGAGTTTATAAAATGCCTGAACTTGAACTGAATTTTACCTCAAACAACTATTTGAATGAAGTGAAATAAAGAATTGTTTGTTCACTAGTAACAATCATATTCCTTAATCATGATATTGATAACATTGTCTCTACTAAGAAAATAATAACTTTGTTTGTCTCTACTAAGAAAAAAATTATTTTTTCATTGTCTCTACTAAGAAAATAATAATTTTACTTTGTCTTTACTAAGAACATAATAATTTTACTTTGTCTTTACTAAGAAAAAAATTAATTTTTCTTTGTCTCTACTAAGAAAATACTAATTTTACTTTGTCTTTACTAAGAAAATAATAATTTTACTTTGTCTTTACTAAGAAAAAAATTAATTTTTCTTTGTCTCTACTAAGAAAATAATAATTTTACTTTGTCTTTACTAAGAAAAAAATTAATTTTTCTTTGTCTCTACTAAGAAAATGCTAATTTTACTTTGTCTCTACTAAGAAAATAATAATTTTCTTTGTCTCTACTAAGAAAATAATTAATTTTTCTTTGTCTCTACTAAGAAAATAATAATTTTACTTTGTCTTTACTAAGAAAATAATAATTTTCTTTGTCTCTACTAAGAAAATAATGATATTACTTTGTCTTTACTAAGAAAAAAATTAATTTTTCTTTGTCTCTACTAAGAAAATAATAATTTTACTTTGTCTTTACTAAGAAAAAAATTAATTTTTCTTTGTCTCTACTAAGAAAAAAATTAATTTTTCTTTGTCTCTACTAAGAAAATACTAATTTTACTTTGTATTTACTAAGAAAATAATAATTTTACTTTGTCTTTACTAAGAAAAAAAATTAATTTTTCTTTGTCTCTACTAAGGAAATAATAATTTTACTTTGTCTTTACTAAGAAAAAAATTAATTTTTCTTTGTCTCTACTAAGAAAATGCTAATTTTACTTTGTCTCTACTAAGAAAATAATAATTTTCTTTGTCTCTACTAAGAAAATAATAATTTTACTTTGTCTTTACTAAGAAAATAATAATTTTCCTTGTCTCTACTAAGAAAATAATGATATTACTTTGTCTTTACTAAGAAAAAAATTAATTTTTCTTTGTCTCTACTAAGAAAATAATAATTTTACTTTGTCTTTACTAAGAAAATAATAATTTTCTTTGTCTCTACTAAGAAAATAATTAATTTTTCTTTGTCTCAACTAAGAAAATACTAATTTTACTTTGTCTTTACTAAGAAAATAATAATTTTACTTTGTCTTTACTAAGAAAAAAATTAATTTTTCTTTGTCTCTACTAAGAAAATGCTAATTTTACTTTGTCTCTACTAAGAAAAAAATTAATTTTTCTTTGTCTCTACTAAGAAAATGCTAATTTTAGTTTGTCTCTACTAAGAAAATAATAATTTTCTTTGTCTCTACTAAGAAAATAATTAATTTTTCTTTGTCTCTACTAAGAAAATAATAATTTTACTTTGTCTTTACTAAGAAAATAATAATTTTCCTTGTCTCTACTAAGAAAATAATGATATTACTTTGTCTTTACTAAGAAAAAAATTAATTTTTCTTTGTCTCTACTAAGAAAATAATAATTTTACTTTGTCTTTACTAAGAAAATAATAATTTTCTTTGTCTCTACTAAGAAAATAATTAATTTTTCTTTGTCTCTACTAAGAAAATAATAATTTTACTTTGTCTTTACTAAGAAAATAATAATTTTCTTTGTCTCTACTAAGAAAATAATAATTTTCTTTGTCTCTACTAAGAAAATAATTAATTTTTCTTTGTCTCTACTAAGAAAATAATAATTTTACTTTGTCTTTACTAAGAAAATAATAATTTTCTTTGTCTCTACTAAGAAAATAATGATATTACTTTGTCTTTACTAAGAAAAAAATTAATTTTTCTTTGTCTCTACTAAGAAAATAATAATTTTACTTTGTCTTTACTAAGAAAAAAATTAATTTTTCTTTGTCTCTACTAAGAAAAAAATTAATTTTTCTTTGTCTCTACTAAGAAAATACTAATTTTACTTTGTCTTTACTAAGAAAATAATAATTTTACTTTGTCTTTACTAAGAAAAAAATTAATTTTTCTTTGTCTCTACTAAGAAAATAATAATTTTACTTTGTCTTTACTAAGAAAAAAATTAATTTTTCTTTGTCTCTACTAAGAAAATGCTAATTTTACTTTGTCTCTACTAAGAAAATAATAATTTTCTTTGTCTCTACTAAGAAAATAATTAATTTTTCTTTGTCTCTACTAAGAAAATAATAATTTTACTTTGTCTTTACTAAGAAAATAATAATTTTCTTTGTCTCTACTAAGAAAATAATAATTTTCTTTGTCTCTACTAAGAAAATAATTAATTTTTCTTTGTCTCTACTAAGAAAATAATAATTTTACTTTGTCTTTACTAAGAAAAAAATTAATTTTTCTTTGTCTCTACTAAGAAAAAAATTAATTTTTCTTTGTCTCTACTAAGAAAATACTAATTTTACTTTGTCTTTACTAAGAAAATAATAATTTTACTTTGTCTTTACTAAGAAAAAAATTAATTTTTCTTTGTCTCTACTAAGAAAATAATAATTTTACTTTGTCTTTACTAAGAAAAAAATTAATTTTTCTTTGTCTCTACTAAGAAAATGCTAATTTTACTTTGTCTCTACTAAGAAAATAATAATTTTACTTTGTCTTTACTAAGAAAAAAATTATTTTTTCCTTGTCTCTACTAAGAAAATAATAATTTTCTTTGTCTCTACTAAGAAAACAATAATTTTACTTTGTCTTTACTAAGAAAATAATAATTTTACTTTGTCTCTACTAAGAAAATAATAATTTTCTTTGCCCTCTACTAAGAAAACAATAATTTTACTTTGTCTTTACTAAGAAAATAATAATTTGTCTTTGCCCTCTACTAAGAAAACAATAATTTTACTTTGTCTTTATTAAGAAAATAATAATTTTACTTTTTTTCTACTATGAAAATAATAATTTTCTTTGTCTCTACTAAGAAAATAATAATTTTACTTTGTCTTTACTAAGAAAATAATAATTTTACTTTGTCTTTACTAAGAAAAAAATTAATTTTTCTTTGTCTCTACTAAGAAAAAAATTAATTTTTCTTTGTCTCTACTAAGAAAATAATAATTTTACTTTGTCTTTACTAAGAAAATAATAATTTTACTTTGTCTTTATTAAGAAAATAATAATTTTACTTTGTTTCTACTAAGAAAATAATAATTTTCTTTGTCTCTACTAAGAAAGCAATAATTTTCTTTGTCTCTACTAAGAAAATACTAATTTTACTTTGTCTTTACTAAGAAAATAATAATTTTCTTTGTCTCTACTAAGAACATAATAATTTTTCTTTGTCTCTACTAAGAAGGAAACAATTTAGTTTTAGAAAAGTTTTTATATTTTATTAATTAAAATCGATTTTTCATTAGTTAAATTAAAAACAAAAATCGCCTGATAACTTGGGATGAGAGACTCTTCAATTCTCTGTATGAAATACACTCTGGCAGGTATGAATACATGTGCCATTTCACTAAAATCATTCATCCACCATGTGGACATTTTTGTCATCACTGGATTTAATCACGTGACTAATCACTGAGGGATTTAAACCGACGCACTTACCGGGATTTCACCTGTTCCCTCGGTTAAATCCTGCCATTACAAAAGTCAATAATCGTTCGCGGAAAATCTTTACGTTAAATGCAAAACTGTTGTGTTGTATCGATTTTCTATAATCTGCATTTCATGCTCAGTTTACCTTCTCTCGAACCACTGTGCCACTGTGAGTCGATGTTTTCTTTCCAACAAAATGTGTCCTTTTTTTTCTCAAACTAACTTTTGATTTTTTTTTTCTTCAATCTCATAAAAAACACAAAGATTGCGTGTTGTGTTTAAACAAGACTTAAATGCGTGCAACGACTCTTGTCGCTGTTAAAGACCGCCATTAGCAAAGAAACCCCACCAAAAAAAAAAACACGGCAGTTCGAAGACAAAATTCCAACAACCACAAATTTTCACATTGACACCCCCAGTTGTACAGCGACACAACAAAGACAGAGGGACGGACAAACACATAGACAGAGGGAAAACTCGAAATCACATTTGCCCATTACCTTAGGAGAAAGAGTGACAGAAGTGGCTCTCACCAAAACTAGGTTGAAATCAGCAAAACGTGCATTAAATGGTCAACACGCAACACGCGGCTAAATGCTACAATTAGCAAGTGGGTGGTGGTGGTGGCGGTAAGCCAGCTTAAGAGCAACTGCAGCATTAGCCCAGGCGAAGGAATACGAGTATCATGCTGAACAGTGTTCGAAACATAAAGTTAAACGGCACTCGTACATTGGACATGCAGTGGAAATTGAAATCATGTCACAATTTCTGTTTGAAACAATTTTAATTGTTTTTCTTGCAGTTTCCTTTTAACGCTTATTGGTTTTGGTGTTTGGGCTTTTGTCCGATAAATATTTTCCATCAGCTGCCCACATGCCACATGTTGTTACACACAAAGAAGGCGAATATTTATGATTAACAACCACTTCAGTTTTTTTTTTGGTTCGTTGGTTGTGTTACAAAAGCAACCTTAGCAAATCCCTTTTGCGGAAACTTCAAAAATCTGGAGAGTTTAGTATGCTCGGGGATAGGTGTGAAACAGATAAAAGATAAAGGAAAGAGAAATTTCATAAATGATAGAAATGTTTTAAATGGTTTGTTATCCCTCTGGGGGTGCTGGAGGTGGTCCCCAACTATCCGTTTAATTGTCGTCCCTTCAAAACTTTGACCAACTCTCATGTAAATCGTTTTTGATCGGCCCCTAGTTTTATCCATTTCCACATGATTGATTTCCATTGGATTGTCTATTATTATATAATAAAAAAAATATTTTTTTTTTGTACAGAAATTGTGTTTTCCCCAAATTTTTTTTTTACCAAAATTTTTTTTTTTTACTAAAATTTTTTTTCATCATAAAATTTTTTTTTCCATAATTTTTTTTCCTATTTTTTTTTTTTCAACAAAATTTTTTTTTCCACAAAATTTTTTTTTTCACAAAATTTTTTTTTTCCACAAAAATTTTTTTTTTCGACAAAATTTTTTTTTTCAAGAAAAAAATTTTTTTTCAACAAAATTGTGAGCCTAGAGGCCGGTGATGATCGCCATGAGGTTTCTCAAATGGAATGTTAGCAGAATGTTATTGCGGTCGCCGTCCATTGGTCGTCTATAACACCGTGTTACACACATTCTGTCCTATGAACCAAATTTACTTTTTCGGAAAGGGGATAAAAAATAAAAATACACGTATCGGCGATTTTCATGTACACGTCAGAATTTTTTTTTTTTAAGTTTGAAGTATGAAGCTCCTAGTGGCCTGTGTGAAAGACTTTGGACCGATTTTTAACCCTTTTTCAGTGATCCAATCGAGCTGATTTTTGGCAGGCAGACTCGTGGAAATGTCTGTATCACGTCAAATTTTTTAAAAAATATATTTTTACTAGTAATTTGTAATGCGCCTATGGCGCCCGTTGAAATGTGGAAAAATTTGTAAAAAAAAAAAATTTTGTTGAAAAAAAAATTTTGTAAAAAAAAAATTTGGAAAAAAAAAATTTGGTACAAAAAAATATTATTTTTTTTATTATTATTATTTATAGAATGCCTATTTAAATTCCTACGTACTGCGTGACAGAGGCAGTGAATCAGTGTTGAGGGTAAATATATATTAAGATCAATTCTCAGGTTTTCCTAATTTTTTTTTAAATTTCATTAGGTTTCAATTTTTTAAGGTTTCAGTAGTTTAAAAATTTGGAGTCTCTTCAAGTTATGCTAAGAAAATTGAAAAAAATATTTTTTTTTTCAAAAATAATACAAATTGGGGAAAATCTGAGAATTGATAAAAATCTATTTTTTAAAAAATTTGTCGTGATACAGACATTTCCACGAGTCTGCCTGCAAAAAATCAGCTCGATTGGATCACTGAAAAAGGGTTAAAAATCGGTCCAAAGGCTTTCACACAGCCCACTACGAGCTTTATACTTCAAACTTAAAAAAAAAAAATTCTGACGTGTACATGAAAATCGCCGATACACGTGTATTTTTATTTTTTATCCCCTTTCCGAAAAAGTAAATTGGGTTCATAGGACAGAAAAAAATCTATTTTTTGTAATACGGTGTAATTGGTCTTTGGTTCTTTTCCCCATCTACCTTCTGCCTTCTGGAGTTTCCGTGATATCAGCTATTTTACTGTTAGTGAGAGGGATGCCAATATCATGACAGTACTCAGCTGAATTCCTGAATTCGTACAGTTAACATCTATGTTCGTATACCCAGGAATCCATATAAGGCAGACCAATGAATGTCTCAATATGGGTAAAAACATATGAAATCAACCGAAAATTTAACATTTCTGACCACATCATCTGCGAATTTGATAATATTGTTTATACATGATCTATGGAACAAAACAATAATACTTGCCAACTTTCAGACATATAGCCCTCGTACTTTCAGATTTCTGACCATTTTAATTTGAAAAAAATCAACAAAAATGCACTGAGGTAATTTAACATATTTGTAAATATCTCGAAAAGTATTTAATGTTTGTAAATAATCAAAGGCTCATTTTACAGATAAAAATATGAGCCATTAAAAACATTTTTTTAAAAAAAAAAATCGATCAAGGATAATGTAAATAAAAAAGGACTAAAATTTCAAAAGGATATATCTCGAAAAGCGATATTTTTAAAAATTAAAAAAAAATGTATATTAATCCTTTTTCTGTTTTCTACACGTCTGCAAAGTCTTGGTCGTGGATCGTCATCATGGAATGAGTTATAATTAAATTCCCAAGAAAAAGTTATGATATTTCATAAAATCTTTAATTTTGAATGTATTTTTTAATATATGCAATATAAAATATATTAAGAAAGTAGTCTATGAGAATATTGTCAGTTTGGTAATGCTGCATTTTTCATTTAATTGTGAATTCTTCGGGTGCGGTATTTTAAAAACTGTTTCAACAAACTCTGTGACCGTGAAAACATGCCATTCAATTCAAGATTTTGCTGTAATCCTTTTAATAAATCCGGACACACTACGCGCGATAAAAGTTTAATACGAGTTCAAGAATGGATGCTACGGTATATTACGGATAAAAACATCACGACCTCAAATAAAATTTGTGCGGCATGTAGAAAAAAGCTTTCCAATTTAAACAAATCTAGTTTAGACGAAGGTTCGGACATAAGCGGAAATTTAGATACTTTCGATAAAATTGCATCAGGCACGGAAGATGTTGCTATTTCCAAATTAAACGAATCTTTACCATATCTGGAACAAACTCCAATCAAAAAGAAAAAATTACATCATAAACTGTACAGAGATACAAAATTCAAAAAAATAAGTGAGTCGATTAAAAATACAATTTTCCCTGGTTCAACACAATCACCTTATCATATATGCCCAGAATCCGAAATAATACAACAAGCTTCGTCCGCGGAATATAATTCTAGCAAATGCGAGTGGATCTCATAACGTATGTGTATGTACAAAGCATCAAAATGTAAAACTTATGATTGATGGTATAAATTTAAAAAAATTAACTGCTGATGCTCCAAATTATAAGCTAATGGCATTTTTTTGAAACAAGTCATGGAAAAGGCCCCAGCGACGGTCTTGGAGGTACTGTAAAGAGAGAAGCACGACGAGCCAGTTTACAGCGTCCATTACAAGGTCAAATAACTACTCCAAGACATTTATATGACTGGTGCCTGGGTAATCTTTTGAACTGTAACTTCGAGTATTTAACAGTAAAAGATTACGATGAAGAAGTACGATTCCTCCAAATACGCTTTAAACAATTGCGTACTATTCCTGGGACGCAAAAACTGCATTCTTTTGTACCTGTGGGAAAAACTAACATTAAAGTAAAGCGTTACTCGGCAGATACCGATTTTGTAATTGAAAGTCTTTACAAATAAGTAAATATAATCTAGGTTTTTGATATTTTTTATTATTTACTAGTAGCTGAATGAATATAACTGTAATTCACTGGTATGATATGAAATATTATTTTAAAATACTAATTGAAATTGTTTAAAAAATACAAAAATTTATGAATACGTAAACCTTTGCGAACTATTTTCTTAATAACTCATTCCATTATAAAGATCCACGGCTAAAAGTTGAAAGACGTGTGCAAAACAGAATAGGGAATAACATATATTTTTTTGAAATTTTTAAAAATATCGCTTTTTGAGATATATCCTTCGGCAATTTTAGTCCTTTTTTATCCACAATATCCTTGTCCGAAAATTATCTATTTAATATTTCTATTTAACGGTGCATAATTTTAGCTTCAAAATAAGCCTTTGATCATTTATGTACGTATAATACTTTCAGAGATATTAAAAATTGTGTTAAAGCATCTCAGTACATTTCTAATCATTTTTTTCAAATTAAAGTCGTCATAAAATTGAAAGTAGAAAAGCTAGGAGACTGAAAGTTGACAGATGCTATTGTTATATTGAACACTCCCTTCGTACCAACTTTCAGCCAATTCGGAATTGGTGAGGGAAACTCATTGGTTGACTTCATATATTTTTACCCATATCTCCGCCAGGAACACTCGGCATTCTCAAAGTATTGTACACATTATCCAGTGATTTAATTGCTTTCCGTATGCATAATACTGAACTTGTCGTGCGACTATCAAACATTGATCTCACAGAAATACAAACTCCCCTAGTAGGTTAGAACAAACTTTGTAGTTTAAACTCGGTTAAAATTAACATGAGCTTAGTGGGGAGAGCCAGCCCTTACGATTGTAGTTTTATTGAAAGGCCGCCTGTGAACAATGTCGGTCTATTGATAGAGCGTCGTGTTTATTAGTCAATACTAAGTCCTCTACGAATAGGTCGTCTATGAATAGGACATCTATGAAATGGTCGATCATCTATGAGCCGTTCTTCTAGCAGACCTCCAATCACGAAAACTTGAAATATCTATCAACAAACCCAGCTCCATTCAACTATTTGGAGCTCAAAATTATTATAATTAAGGCACTGCACTGTGTTAGGAAAGTTTTTATCAAATTCATGCTTAAAACTATTTTTTGTTTGGTGTTTCATGATTGCAGGCACGACTGCTGCCATTGCACTAGAGAAAACAATTCTCACACCTTGTTTGTGTCTCTATCGTCTAAAATGAATATTTCAGCAGCTGAAGGGTATTCTGCAATCGGTTCATCCCATGCAATTTGGTGTCATTACATTCGATTCCTGTAGGTGTTAGCCTAGTCAACAGTGATTTTCCTGTTGCGCTTGTCGGGTGATCTCTCTCTGTCGGTTGAATGTTGGTTGGCGAACAGTTTGTGGTTGTTTTACTAGCTGCAGTTAAAGCCTTGGCAAAGTCTTTTGTTCGATTTGCCGCCAATTTACAATTTTATTAGCGCCTCTGATTTGTATAACGAGCCAATACATTGACAGACAGACAGTGAGACAGGCGGGACAGGATAGGACGGACGGCGGACGGGCGTTCAAACACTAAAGTCATGCAACTTAAGGTTGTCTGGGGATATTGTGGAAAGGGCCCTAAAATTGTGGCCATAATTGACATGACACGATCAACAGTTTAGCTATTGCATACATTTGCATGGCTTTGACTGTGGCAACCGACATGCTACAGATTCTGACAGACTGGTCTAAGGTGGATGTGGAAATTGCCATGCGTTGAAGTGGTTGGTGTTGTCTGCTCCCCGGAGACTCTAAGCTTTATTTTCGTCTGAGATGTTTTTTTTTGTTTTTTTTATTATTATTATTTTTGCAGAGATTTTTTGTATTTGATTGTAATTTGTGGCTATTACGAGTGGGTGTCACTTGTTTTGCATACGTAATATTTCCACCATTGATTGTGTACGCCGTACTGCTGAGCCTCCTACAAATGTGTTATGTTGTTGTAGGCATAACATAATTTTTGACATATTTGCCAAGTTTTAATGAATATTCATGTGACATGTCGCCATCAACTATTTCGATACACTGCTGCTACCTTTTCTTTAATGGCTCTTCCGTTTCGCTTTTGGGCGACATTTTTTTTTTTTTTGTAAACGACACATTTCACATGCAGTTGCAGTAAATTGACGAACCGAAACCACCACTCCTCCTCATCATTTTCCCTTTGTATGCCTGAATTCGCCACATCCAGCGCTTTAGGGACAATATTTCAAATGGAGGTTTGTTTGCAAATTGCTCAAATGTTTGCCTCTTGCGCTTAGTCGGTGTTCCCATTTGTTATATTGTTGTTCCGTTTTCATTTTTTCTCTCTCTCTCTCTCTCTCTCCCATGTTCGTTTGGCTTTTAGGAAGTTTTTAAACAAATTTCCACAATTTTGTTTTATGTCGGCTGTTGTTGGTTGTGGCTGCAACCAAATGTTGCACACCTTGATGTATTCGTCTTGTAATGACTGCTCCAAGGTGTAACTTATCTTAGGGAAACGACAAATTTTGTAAATGTTACCATATTTTCAGCATGACATACGGAACAAGCAAAAATTTGTACAAGAACGTGGTCGAGAGAGAGAGAGAGAGGGACGACGACGAAGTTAGTCAGTTTTGGGAAAGCTTCAAAATGAAGGGATGTATGGCCCATGGGGAATGTGGCGGCAAAAAGGGAATGTTTGGGTGGTTTTATAAATACTAATCCTAATCTTAATATATATTTACCCTCGACACTGATTCACTGATACACTGATTCACTGACTCTGTCACGCAGTACGCAGGAATTTAAATTAAATTTTTTTCAACAACATTTTTTTTTAACAAAATTTTTTTTTTCCACAATTTTTTTTTTTCAGCAACATTTTTTTTTTCAACAAACATTTTTTTTTTTCAAGAAACATTTTTTTTTTCAAGAAAAAATTTTTTTTCAGCAAATTTTTTTTTTCCGCAATTTTTTTTTTCCGCAGTTTTTTTTTCCGCAAACATTTTTTTTTCAACAAAAATTTTTTTTTCAGCAAATTTTTTTTTTCTCCAATTTTTTTTTTCCGCAAACATTTTTTTTTCAACAAAATTTTTTTTTTCAACAAAATTTTTTTTTCCACGATTTTTTTTTTCCAATTTTATTTTTATTCGAAATTTTTTTTTACAAAATAGTTTTCTCAAAATATTTTTTACAAAATTTTTAAAATTAAGTAACAAATACTTTCTCAAGCAAATTAACGGGCGCCATAGGCGCATTACAACTTACTAGTATGAAATATGAGCCCAATATGAACATTTTCCCAAGAATTCTGAAAATCCCCCAAATATTATGAAAAATACCCTAAAAAAAACACTTTATAAAAAAACGAAAAATTCCCCAAAAATAAAAAAAATTCGGTTATTTTATGGGAAATTTTTCTTTTTTTTATAAAGTGTTTTTTTAGGGTATTTTTCATAATATTTGGGGGATTTTCAGAATTTTTGGGAAAATGTTCATATTGGGCTCATATTTCATACTAGTAAGTGTTAAGGCGCCTATGGCGCCCGTTAATTTGCTTGAGAAAGTATTTGTTACTTAATTTTAAAAATTTTGTAAAAAATATTTTGTAAAAAAAAATTTCGAATTAAAATAAAATTGGAAAAAAAAAATTGTGGAAAAAAAAATTTTGTTGAAAAAAAAATTTTTGTTGAAAAAAAAAATGTTTCTTGAAAAAAAAAATTTTTGTTGAAAACAAAAATTTTGTTGAAAAAAAAAAATTTTGTGGAAAAAAAAATTTTGTTAAAAAAAAAATTTTGTTTTTTGGGCTTTTTTTATAAAGTGGTTTTTTTTAGGGTATTTTTCATAATATTTGGGGGATTTTCCGAATTTTTGGGAAAATGTTCATATTGGGCTTTTGGGGGCTACTGGGGGGGGGGGGATATTGGGAACTCTGAGTGTGATGCTGCTTTTTTTTGTTCTTGTTATATTTTTATACACGTAAGAAAAATATACATGACAAATCATATAAAGGGTGTTTTTTTTTTGGCGTGTGGGGTTTTCAAGAAGAAATAAAATGTTCTGGCCAAGAATCTTTATTATCCCGATAAAGGTTTGCCATTATGTTCTAAGAATGATTTCGAATAAATTCCATGCGAGAGGCCGAACAGTCTCTTCCAAGGCGTCAATCATGTCCGGCTTATCGGTGTAGACATGCGACTTCACATAAACCCACAAACAAATAGTACAGCGATAAGCGCCCCGGTGTGTTGGGATGGGCTCGGCGGCTGAGGGAATACCAGCAAATTACGACGTCAACACACCTATAGTCGACCTATTAAATTACATCTATGATGTAGCCGATAACGAGACAAGTTCAAGGGGGGAATCTGTGCACAACTTGGAGAACAGCAAGGACTCTATGGCTAAACATAAGCCAGAAAAGAACTACGGAACTACTGGATTTTTTTTCGGGAAATACCCAACTCTACACATGTGTATGCATAGATGATGCATCAAGTGACAGCTGTCAAACAGATCAACTCCGAAAAAAGTGTGGCCAGATTGAAAACCAAACGTCTAAACCCGATAACATGCGAATTTGGATCAGGTCTTTTACCAAAAAAAAAAAAACTCTTTCTTTTCTTTCGGTTGCTCGTTTTGCCACTCATTTTAACACTCAGCAAATCCCCCCGGGATCATTAAATAATTTTCTGTGCCGGCGATTTTACTTCACTCAAATCGTGCACTGATAAGAGAAATATTGGAATGTTAAGGCAAACACTATTTCGTTGGCTTATTAACCGACTAATAATGTTTGTGAGGACTCCTTCCCATTTTATCCAGACCGATTTTTTTTTTTTAGGTTGTAGGTTTTTTTGTGTGCCTCCTCTGGCCACATGCGCTTTAACAAATGCTACGGCTAAGCCAAGATGCATGCATCATCAGCAACACCGGCCATGCAGCAACTGTTGCAATTCACACGCACACACACACACCCAAGAGCTGCGTGGGTTCTTGCAACTTTTGCATACATTTTTAAGTTATACACACACTTTTTGTTTTTGCAACATCCACAACTTTGAAGAGGACGAAAGAACAAGAAACAGCAACAACGACAGCAGCGCCAAGTTGCTGTCCGGATACCTTCAACACCTTGCAACAAACAAACAAAAAGAAAAAAAGAACCCCGTCAGTATTTTGGAACTTCTTGTTGTTGCATGTTAGGTGTCGTTTGTTAGGCCGAGTGATGTGTGTGAGATGTGCGTGTGTGAGGATCAAAGTGGGTGAGTGTCTCTCATTCTGTCCTTATCGTCGTTGTCGCTGTTTCTTTGCTAAGCGTCAGTAGGCTTTGAACATAATTTATGGTCATATGTCAGTCACTTGAGAGAGCGAAGAGGACAAACTAAACAACAACAAGAACAAAGCAACGGAACACAGCTTTAGCTTCAACATATTTTATGTCCTGTGCAACATGGCACAGTGTTCAATGCAAAAAGAGGAATGTATGGCTTGTTTATGCAAGAATGTTAGTAGTTTATGAGGTATTTAAAGGCTGTGTTTATTTTTTTTTTAGCTGATTACGTTTCTTAGGCAAAATGACATTTGAGGTGGCGGCTTAAAAGGGTGTTGTTGCCTCAAGGAAGTTCCCATGGTATTTGGACAAACTTTACCCCAAGGAATCCAGTGTCAAATCAGGATAAGAACATTGACAGCTGAACAGCTTCAATGCCCACGATGAGCAAGAGATTAATCTGTCAAAGTCATTTAATTTTTTGTTGAGAAATAACATTAGCAAATCGAAACCGTCTTAAAATCGGGGAACCACTGGATGGTCCATTTAGTTTAGTTCCCTTTTTGAAGCCTATGTTATGTTGACGGTGAAAGCTGCTTTACGAAGTAATACAAATTTATTTGCCAACTCAATCAGCCCTATTACGAAAATTTTGGGAATTCCCCTTCAAAAATTTGTATGGGAATTCCCACAGGGAATAATTAGCTATTATGGAAATTTGGGAACATTGAATAAAAACGCCAAAAAACTATTAAAATGTTTGGAATAAGTGACTCTTTGCTTCTTCTGCTCCAAAATGATGAAGAATTGCAGGAATGAGGGGAAAAACATGACCGAGAAATTCATTACGCACTAGAATCCCTTGAAACTCGAGGATGGTCAGAGGTTAAACTTTGGATTTGGCTTTAAAAATTGTATGATTTACTATAACCAACGGTCATCAATTACACACCACTATTTTTCTAAGGGTCAGCTAATCCTCTACATAAACATTTGTCCCAGTCTTATCATCTTTCAAGAGGTCAGCTAATTCGCTTAATTTTTTCCTGGGTTTTTATCTCTGTCGCAATGAGGCCAACATCTGACTTTTCTTTAGACTTTGATCTTTCGAGATAATGTCACTGTTGGGAGAGTTTTACTAAGATAATGGAGACCGCATGTGAATCTCCACATCCAAATTAATTGAGTTTTTCTATAGCATTTTTTCCGCTGTCGAACTCTAAATCTCCAAGAACAAAAGCGTCCGCGACCCCCTTAAACAGCAATTCTTAGATTCGCTCCTCAGTCGAGGAAAGCCGAAGCTAATTTTTTTGGTGGATCTTCCCCAGTATCCTCGCGATGAATTTCTACAGCCTTTCTCGGGTATATCTTTGCTGATCTATCCAATCGTTTTACAAATTTCTGAAATTATTATTTTTTTCTTTCAAAACAATGCATTTTCTTCTATTGATAGTTTGGAATAACCAGCTGCAATATTCAAGCAGCTTTCCATTTTATCGATTGAAATCTGTCATAGCATTTTATTTACCAACCTAGAAAGTTCACCTCGTAAATGTTGGCGACTTTACGAGTAAGAGAGCAACAATTCTCTAGAAAAGCATTAGCCGTTCGGAGACGGCTTTAAACGGTAGGTCCCGGTCACTTATTCACTTATTCGAGAGAAGTTCCCCGCCTGTTCCTTCATGGAATGTTAAGGGAAATAAGTAAAGTAAGAAATTTCCAAAATTCAGAGTAAAATAGCTATTTTTTTTTATGTTTAAAAACAAATATAGGCTTTTCCAACAAGAGGTGTTTTTTGATATTCAAAGAAAAATTACATGTTTCGAGATAAATGATCGGATGTTCATTTCATAACACCGTGTTACAAAAAATAGATTTTTTTTCTGTCCTATGAACCAAATGCAAATATTCGGAAAGAGGGGATGAAAAATAAAAATACACGTGTATCGGCGATTTTCATGTACACGTCAGAATTTTTTTTTTTTTTTTAAGTTTGAAGTATGAAGCTCGTAGTGGCCTGTGTGAAAGCCTTTGGACCGATTTTTAACCCTTTTTCAGTGATCCAATTGAGCTGATTTTTGGCAGCCAGACTCGTGGAAATGTCTGTATCCCGTCAAAATAGATTTTTATCAATTCTCAGATTTTCCTAAATTTTTTTTTTTTTAAATGGTTATCGTTTTTTTTTTAAGGTTTCAGTTCAAAAAACATTTTTTTCGTAATGCTTAAGTAGTAGGGTGGAGTGAAATTCAAAAAAAAAAAGTTAACCTCGGAAAGAGATGTAGTCTGGGGTCCTAATGAGGGGAAAAATAAAGAAAAACATTTTAAAACATTTTTAGGGGTCGCGCCACTCCCCCAAAATTTGGAAATTATCGCTATTTTGGCGTTGATTTTAGAAAAATCCTAAAAAGTTTTATGTCAATAAATGTTTGCAATAGCGTAAACAATGAAATAAGGGAATGAAAAAATTTAAAAAAAATTTTCTCATTGTTCAAAAATTTCAAAAAGTAAAATAAGTCAAATCGTCCCTTCTTCAGAAAATTGACTGAACAATGAAATCGCCACCAAAGCAACAAATATTAGTCGATTATCCTCAAATACTTTTGTTTGGGCACTGAACAAGCTCAAACTTTTAAATTTCGAATAAGTTAAGTCGTTAATTTTTAGGATTTTTCTAAAATCAACGCCAAAATAGCGATAATTTTCAAATTAAAATTTTTTTTAAAATTTTTTTCTTAATTTTTCCCCTCATTAGGACCCCAGACTACATCTCTTTCCGAGGTTAACTTTTTCAAATTAAAAAAAAACATGTTTTCACTCCACCCTATTAAGTAGTTTAAAAATTTGGAGTCTCTTCAAGTTATGCTAAGAAAAGTGAAATTTTTTTTTTTTTTTTCAAAAATAATAAAAATTGGGGAAAATCTGAGAATTGATAAAAATCTATTTTTTAAAAAATTTGACGTGATGCAGACATTTCCACGAGTCTGCCTGACGTGTACATGAAAATCGCCGATACACGTGTATTTTTATTTTGTCCCCTCTTTCCGAATATGGGCATTTGGTTCATAGGACAGAAAAAAATCTATTTTTTGTAACACGGTGTTACTGACAAAAGTCTAAACAATTTCTATGCAAATTTTTTTTTCATAATAAAGAGAATTCACTTTCGAACTGGCAGATTTGGGGACAAAAGTTGTGTAATAGCAAGAAAGGCCAAATTTTTTTTTTCATTATAGGCGTGCTTATTTTTTGTAGGTTTCTGTCTGTTTTTTTCGAATCAAAATCACCAATTATTAACCTACAATCAGTGGTGTCTCTTAGCTGTCTAGGCTATTAAAGACATTTTGTATGAAGTCACATATTACACTGTACAACACAAAAAAAAATTACAAGGTCCAACATTTTAACCCCTTAAATACCTGTTTTAATGGTGTTTTTTGCTCTTTTTTAAAAGAAGGACAAAAAAGACCCATGCCTTGAGGAGTTAGAGGGTTAACATATTCTACAAAATTGTTCTCCGCAACATTTGGCATAAATTTGCTGAACACACTTATATATTAAACGTAATATATATATATACTTTAAACGTAAGCTTTACTCGATTTTCTATGCCGATTGACAATACAAAATTTGCATTTGGGGGAAACTTTACCTCCCCCCAAAATGACACCCAGATGTAAACTTTCAAAACGCCGATACACGTGTCTTTTTTTTTGTCTCCTCTATCAAAATTTATAGGTCGGACCTTGTAATTTTGGAAAAAATTTGATTTTGTTGTACAGTGTTATTTTCCAATCTTTTTCCAATGCCCATCACGTTTCATCACACCTCTGCCCGAGACCCTTTCCAGTTTCCCACCAACTTCGTTTACTGCACACACATTTGCCGTCTTTTGACGAGTAGTAAAAATCGCATTTAATTAATTTTTCGTCTTTACAACTTAATGGTGGATACTCACATACATATATATTTTTGAATACAACTATAAGTCGCGTATGCCATGGAACAAAGTGTTGGAGTTGCAATCAACTATTCGAAAGTGGTGGCGCCAAATCGTTTCTAACTCCGTTGGACATATTTTAGGTTCGCTTATTTTCAACTTTTCGAAAAATTAACATTTCAACATTATTCAATTTTTCGCAATTAAATTTGACTTTTATACTATAGCCCGTTGCGGCCACCTCAGGCAGCGGCAGAACACTCCACTCCACTCCATTCCATTCCACTCTTCGCCGGTGGTGGTGAGACGCTTTTTAAATGTGGGTAAGCCAGTACGTCTTAGACCGGCCGCATGTGTGTGGGCTTTAATTTAACTTACATTTTACGAGTGTTACCAGCGTCTCTAAACTTACACAGGCCTGAATGGATCGGTCTGTTCCAGACTGTTCGACTTTATTGCCGTTAACTTAATTGTGTACTAACGTTTTTTTTTTTTTTTTTTTTTTTTTGTCAGCAATGAAGAGAAAAAACTGAAACGTTTCCAAATGGCAAACGAAGAATTAAATAGTTTATGGCTAAAAGCCTCCTCCCCTGAAGCCTCCAAAGATGTGTTGTTCATACGCTGTGGCTGACAGACAAACAGTGATGATTTTAATTTGTGGTTGCTGGATACTGCAGCATGATGCAGTCACCGCATACTTATTTGCTGGCAAGTGCTGGTGGCGGGGTGTCCATAATTATTACCTCAATTGTTATTAAATTGTTGTATGTAACCCATACAACGGCATCAAACTGCAATCGCTGCACTGGCAACCATACCAGGACCAGACCAAAGCGTAAGCAAGGATGGGCTGTATGATAATTCTGAGAAATGCATCTCAACTGAATGATAAGTATATGGAATGATAAAGATTTTTGTTCTTTAAACAATTTTAATACGATTTGTTGATTTGCACAGGTTTTTTGTACAAACATAAAGTTTATTGGATATTTTCCGAGTTTGGACAACGGGTTTGCTTGTGTGACGGAAGTTTGGCGCAACTACTATTGAAGGTGAACTCAAGCCATAACTCGATTACCGAAGTTGGGGCACAAAATTGTCGATTGTGGTGTGAGCCTTATGGCACCCCATCCTAACTTACTTATTTCCCTTAACATTCCCTGAAGGATCAGGCGGGGAACTTCTCTCGAATCAGTGAACTGTGTGCTATATAATTTGTATACTCGCTGATCGGGAACTACTTTATAAAGCCGGCTCCGAAGGGAAGTTTAACATGGCTGAGAGATTGCTCTCTTACTCATAAAGTCGCCAACATTTACGAGGTGGAAAACAGCCGCTGAAAAATGTTTGATGGCCTTACCCGGTTTCGAACTCGGGCTCTTCTGTGTGATAGTCGCACACACTATCTACCACATCACGGCCGTCCACGTCACCCCATCCTGCCAAAGATCGTCCAAGTCCATGTCTTTAACCTCGGCTATATCATGTCCCTGTATCACTCACCATTAAACAAAATTGCGTTTCCAGCAGCAGTTTTAAAGAAAAAACGGGCCACTCAAAACTGTCACTCTCTGAAGATGCCTTAGCTTCTCAACGGTCACGTGCGGTTTTTCCAATTCCCATATCGGGCAGTTGAGCTTGTTTTGTTTGCCGCCTAGGTGAAAATGTGCTTCGTCCGAACAACCTTGAGAGGGAAAACCAAGCGAATGATCGTGTATATTTAAGTGCTGGACTTTCTAAACAAACAATGCGAGGTCTTTGTGCAAAATTCTGCTGAGGCTGGCACGTAAAGTGTTGAGTTGTTGAGATCGATGGCGGCCAGTCGATGTCACAGGACTTTGCCTCGGCTTCGTCGAAGGCTAACTCTTTTCACCTGACCTCTTCTCACCCAACAGTTAGTAATATCAACAATCTGACAACCATAATTCCTATACTCTCGAACCACCCTCGTCTCTCATCGATGAATGGGAACTGCACACGCTCACATACTCGTGCTCGTATTTGATCGTATTTCCAATGTTTGGCTTAACATAATTATTATTTACTTTATCCGTTTAAGTATATGTGTATATTTGTGTTTAAATACTCCAATATGTGTATGTATGTGTATGTTTAGATCCCATATATAGTGTATAATGATTATATGTCTGTAAAGGTAATTGCTGGTGCAGGTTAAATTTCTGTTTCTGTTTGTTTTAGCCCCAACTTTGTAACTCATACTGCCGACACCCATTCATTTTGGAATTCCGAATTGAAATGTTTGATTTATAATTTTCGTTACTATGATTGGTAGTCCAAAGAGACTAAGACAGGCCGAATAATTATCGAAAGGAGGGTAGGGGAGGAATAGAAAGCACGTGCTGTATGAGAGATATTTGTGCAAGCAATCTGTCGCCGTTGGTGATGTATATTTTTTCCCAAAAAGCCTTAGAAATTTGAAATGTTGATATAACTTTTGATGAATGTTTCGGGAAATAACAAAACAACAATTAATATACAACATCAGACCTCGAGCTCGATTTTTTTCTTATTAACATTATAACGAATATAAAAACTATTAATTATGTTGATATAACATTACAAATCGATGGCTTAATTTGGAAAGGGCGTAACGCGCATTTTCGTAACTTTACAGGAGAAGGTAAAACCATTATGACATTTGAAAAACTTCAGACATAACAACATTTTAAAGGCAAACTAAAAATGCACAACAAATTTAATTCGGAAACTATTTTTTTTTTTTTTTTTGATTTTGGTTATGACCTTTTGCAAAAGGGCAATAATTTCGGTATTTTTGGTCACAAAGAACTTTTTGTGGGATGTGTAAAAAATATGTAAAAAACACGATATTGAAATCGAGTTACGCCCTTTCTAAATTAAGCCATCGAAATATTGAGAGGAATGGTTTAGTTATTAAAAAAAAATTTAAGGTCTTCGACAAAATTCCTCTTTATCTTCCGGAAAATTCTTTTAAATTATTCCCATGAGTTCACAGAATGTACGAAAAATGTTCCAGAGCCGAGAGAGGGGGGCTCCCTGAATGAATTGTTTGCTTAGCCCAAAGTGGCATATATTTCCCAGCAAGATCCTTTGCTGTATTTCGGTCTTGACGACCAGTGCTGCCAAATTTTTTCTTTGGAAAAATCGTCAAATTAAAAAAAATTGGCAATTTAAGAAAATCTTCAAAATCATCAAAATTTAAAAAAAAATTTCATAAAATCGAAAAATTTCTAATCGTACTTTTTTTTATTTTGTACATTTTTAGCACAGGTAGAATAAGCGTGTTGTACAATAGAGGGCTCTGTTCATCAATTCTTTTCCAAAGTCCAAAGTGACCTATTATTGCCCGCAAGATCCTTTGCTTTATTTCAAAACATCAAATTTTTGGAAAAAAAAAACATCAAATTTAAAAATCTTCAAATTAAAAAAATCGTCAAAACTTAAAAAAAAATTTCATAAAATCGAAAATTTTTCTTACCCGATTTTTTTTCATTTAACCAGTTTTTAGCACAGGCTCTGTTCATCAATTCTTTCCAAAGTCCAAAGTGACCCACAAGATCATTTGCTTTATTTCGGACTTGACAACCAAATTTTTGGAAAAAAAAAAACATCAAATTAAAAATTAAAAAAATCTTCAAAACTTACAAAAATTTCTCATAAAATCGAAAAATTTTCTAATCGTAATTTTTTTCTATTTAACCAGTTTTTAGCAGGGGAGACTAAGCATGTTGTACAGTGTCATTTGAATTCGTCAATAGTGGACCCTGTAAATGAATTGTTTGCTTAGCCCAAAGTGGCATGTATTTCCCAGCAAGATCCTTTGCAGTATTTCGGACTTGACGACCAGTGCTGCCAATTTTTTTTGGAAAACTCGTCAAATTAAAAAAATTGTCAAATTAAGAAAATCTTCAAAATCGTCAAAACTTAATTTTTTTTCATAAAATCGAAAAATTTCTAAACGTACTTTTTTTATTGTGTAAATTTTTAGCATAGGTAGGATAAGCGTGTTGTACAGAGTCCTTTTAATTCGCCAATAGAGGGCTCTGTTCATCAATTCTTTTCCAAAGTCCAAAGTGACCCGCAAGATCCTTTGCTTTATTTCGGACTTGACAACCAAATTTTTGGAAAAAAAAAACATCAAATTAAAAATGTTCAACTTAAAAAAATCTTCAAAAATTTGTCATAAAATCGAAAAATGTTCTAATCGTAATTTTTTTCCATTTAACCAGTTTTTAGTTTTTAAAAAAATCTTCAAAACTTACAAAAATTTCTCATAAAATCGAAAAATGTTCTAATCGTAATTTTTTTCTATTTAACCAGTTTTTAGCACAGGCAGAATAAGCATGTTGTACAGTGTCATTTGAATTCGTCGATAGTGGACTCTGTTCATGAATTGTTTGCTTAGTCCAAAGTGGCATCTATTTGTCAGCAAGATCCTTTGCTTTATTTCGAACTTGACGACCAGTGCTGCACGAGTATGAACGCATGCCCAACAAATATTTTGGGATATTTTTCCGTTTGCAAAGAAATTAAAATGAGCTTTTTCGTTTTTTAACTTTAGATAGTTTTGAAAAAAAAAACAATATAAGATTTTCTTTCACTACATTGTGAGAGGAAAGTGTGCATCTCAGACAAAAACTCAAACAATTGTTGTTTGTGGTTGCTGGCCACTGCTACCAGATGAGAGCGACGAACGTGTTGCATTTTTCAATATTTTCTACAGCACTACAGCACTGTTATTCTATCTCCGACCTCTTGTAGCGGTAAACGGCCATGCAGATCATTCTACAAAGGCGTACAAACTTTGCACGAATAACAGGCTTAATATGTCTCGCTTGTTCTCTTGGATTTTTTTTTTCAGGATTTCGGGGAGAGAAGATTTGTTCCTAGTGGGTTTTCTTTCGGTCTGAAGCCATACTGATCATCGATTCATAAGTGAAAAAAAAATCTTGATTTTTTTCATTTCCATTTAAACGAATTCGACTGTGACAACAGAAGGATTTTCTTTATATTTTCAATAAGAAAAAAATATGCGAGAAAATCGTATTTGGGACCATAGTGCCCTGTTTATCTTTAATATATTGAATGAAGTCTGGCAGACGGTCATTAGAATATATGACAAATTTGCTTTTAATTTAAAATAAAAAGTTTTTCAATAGTTTTTCTCCTATAGTCTGCAACAACAATCCACAAAATCAACAAACTTTCCTAAGAACTTTCAGCAATTATGAAATAAACTCACAATTCATGTTTCAATAAAATCAGAGAACCTCGGGAGTTTTTCAAGTAATCAAACTGGAAAACATAAACATATTTGTGGATTATTGAGAGAGAAGTCAAACTTTATACACAAAATAAAACAAACAAACAAAACCAAATTAAATATTCCCAGTAACCAACTCTAGGAGACCCTTAACGAGTGAAATATCAAACCACTACATAAAATAAAACGATATACGAAACTTCATCTTCACAATTGTGTATGTCTGTGTATAACATTAAACCACTAGTTAAACACTCTCTTTAAGCCATTATCTACAATTATCAAATCGAAGAAAAACGACACAAGTGGCGGATGGGGGAGGGATGTGAGACGACATATAAGGAAAAAAATCCCAGATCAAATCATTGAAAACTTTTTCTAATACACTTTTCACTGTTGTGTGTGAAGTTTATCTAAAATAAACATAAACTTTTATTACTTTCCACATCTACTTGTATTCCTGCATCTACAGCCGCTGGATCTCGTATTTGAGTCCGCAAAAAACATTTCTACTATTTAAAAATTTTGTTCATCTTCAGCAAACTGCTGTGTATTTGCTTGAAATAAACACTTTGGAAACTCATACATTTGTGTTTGCCTCGTAAACGAAAAAAAGAAAAATACTCCTGCTCTGCCTGCCTGCTACTGTTTCGTATTGGCGGAATAAAAACGGAAACGGAAGCAGAACATTGAATTGTTAATACATACAATACACCCAGCAGCTATTGTTGTACTCTACACAAGCCAGGAGGAAATTCGGCAAGGCCTTCGTATGCGACAAGTTCCGAAAGGCCTTATTAGACACAATTCCTTACCGACTTTGAATACAAATTACTGCTGTGAAAAAAAATATATACCGCACAGATTTTCGTATCACTTCTTTGATTCAAAAAAAAAACCGGAAATCGATTTTCAATTAAATTACATTCTTCTTCTTTGAGCAAGTTGGTTTTCTTATTATTATTTTTGTCTTATTTGACTGGGCCGATTGGTCAGGTTGCTGTTTATGAATTAAATAAAACGAATTCACTTCATATTTTCCCAACGTTTCGACTTCCTCAGGGTTTATTTTTGGAAAATCCATTATCCATCCATTTCTTAATATTAAAAAATATTATAGTTCAGTTGATAGTCTTGTTGATTGAATTAATTCTTCAATTGAATTTAAGCGATAATTGGACTGGATTTTCTGGGTTAAGCTACAATGTCTGAAGGCTTTTCCAATTCCATGATATATCCTGGGGATCTCCTTCGCGAAGGTATTTAAGAAGGACATCTTGTTCCAATTTAAAAGGTTCCCAGCAACATGTCTGCAAGCAATTAGATTGAATCTTGGCTGGAGATTTATGTTTACTTTTTTTCGATAGATTTGATATCACACGATCGTGTTTGAGGTATTTTTAAAAAAAAAAAGCATTCCAGATAAAGGATGGATACCCACAAATAATAATGTCCCTTGTTAAAGAAGCCCTGTCGTAAGGTCTCGTCTGTATGCTCATTCCTGAATACCTTCCCGTTGAAGGTCTAAAATGCCTTCTTATTACAAACTAGTAAGTTGTAATGCGCCTATGGCGCCCGTTAATTTGCTTGAGAAAGTATTTGTTACTTAATTTTAAAAATTTTGTAAAAAACATTTTGAGAAAACTATTTTGTAAAAAAAAATTTTGAAAAAAAATAAAATTTGTTGAAAAAAAAAAATTTTTGCTGAAAAAAAAAATTTTTGTTGAAAAAAAAAAATTTTGTAGAAAAAAAAATTTTGTTGAAAAAAAATTTTTGTTGAAAAAAAAAAATTTTGTAGAAAAAAAAAAAAACAAAAAAAAAAAATGTTTGCTGGGAAAAAAAATTTTCTTGAAAAAAAAAATTTTGTGGAAAAAAAAAATTTTTTTGAAAAAAATTATTTTGAAAAAAAAAATTTCTTGAAAAAAAAAATATTATTTTTTTTATTATTATTATTTATAGAATTATTATAGAATGCCTATTTAAATTCCTACGTACTGCGTGACAGAGTCAGTGAATCAGTGAATCAGTGTATCAGTGAATCAGTGAATCAGTGTCGAGGGTAAATATATATTAAGATTAGAGAGTTCACAATATGGACACAGATTACAATGTCCCTTCTTCAAGAAGTCTCGTTGAAAGGTCTCGTCTGTAAGCTCATTCCTGAATACCCTCCCTTCAAAGGTCTAAAATGCCTTCTTATTACAAATTAGACAGTTCAATGTGTCGACTTTCCCACCTAGCTTCTTATAGGTCATTTTCTACAAATTAGTTTCACAATTACTTTGAGTCTCCTTGGAACATTTCTACAGCTGCAAGATATGCGATCATGTCTGGTTAGCAAAGATTGCGGGGAAGTTAGGTCTGTGTTTTAGTGATAAGCAGTGAGAGCCCCTTTTTTTTATATCGGTAGGTGGATATTGAACAACTTACAAACAAAACTTACGATTTGAAGAATTTTTCCATCACTCATCTACGAAGGCATTCGAAAATTCCGAGTAAAGGCCAGGTTTTCACCGCTCAACGCTTTTTCAAACTCACACACACACACACAGTGTACGTGTGTATCTGTTGTATGTACTTTGAAATCATACCATAAGTATGACCGAATTTAATTATTCGGTGTTGCATTATTTTAAATACACAAAAACGTTTAAAAAATTTAATGGAAAAGTATAACATTTTTACTTCAGAAATAAAGTGATAAGGAGCAGCGGTAACTAATCCAGGATAAGATGTATCAAGGAGTGAACATGGAACATGGAACATTACAACCGTCTGCCGAATGACGCCAGTGTCTTCCAGGCAGACGAAGGAAGCCTGTCTGCTATTACTGCACGAACACATTACAGGACGAATCTGCATCTGCATTGATAGCCCAGCCAAGCGGCCTTTCTCTCTATACAATTCGGTACGACCTCATCTCACTAAGTAAAAGTATATAAGGAGGTCTTGGCGAGACAGAGTCTCTCGTCTGTGGTGACCTAGGTGGAATATCTATGGGCTGATGAACTAGCAAGGATGGGATCTGCCTGCCTCGGACTTGACACAGTACACGTAGCTGTACCCCAGGGATCTCAGCAAAAAAACAAACACCTTTGCCATACTGATAACTTTTTTTCAATATATGGCGACAACCAACATTCTTCAGCTCTGTATGTCACATGCCAACTCCAGATGGAGAGCTTTAGACTTTTGCCGAATCTCTAGGAAAACAGGCGGTTTAATTCTCTCCGCTCTTGGTTCGTGGTTGATATCGCCGACATAACGAACATCAATCTGAGTAGCCTCATTAAATTCCTCAATCTCAATCGAACTGGATATGAGTGTGGTAAAAATAAATAAAAAGTCAAAACGCTGTCAGTAGACGCTACTTGAGGCTCCCTGCCAATGGATCGGCAACGTAAACCAACACTTGACTAATTACAAATGTTCATGGCGGCTCAGAAAATAATCCAGGAAGTCTCAACGATATCGAACGCTAAACCACTTCCTATCTTTATATGGAAAGATATGGATTCGGTTTAATCCCAGCAATTAATAACTGACAGATTTATCGATATCCTGACCAAATGTTCAAAGTTAGAGATATAAATTGAGGATGTGACAGCCAGCATTGTTCTACCGCAGCCTCAGAAGGTGTCACACCATCGTCGAGGTATTTTGCACAGTCCGCAGTGGGGAATTCTTTGGCCAAAATGAGTTTGAATCTCTTCATAAACATAACCATTGTCGGAATCGGAATTGGAATTGAAAGCGACAAAAATTTAAGTTTTGTGTCACAAATCGGAATATCATCGGAATTGTTATCGGTATTTGGTTTCATAGAAACCGATTTATTGTATTTTCATTTTAGACACACAATGTCAATGAAATAAAAGGTGGCGCAAAAGTAAACTTCCGATGTTTTTTGGCTGTAATTAAAAAATACTTAAAAACTTTGATTCTTCTTGTGGATTATTTTTATTTGGTCTTTTAATTTTTTTTACATCAAGTCGAGAATATGATGTCATGTAAATGGCCGCCGCCACAGTTGATTGTCACATTACGAGCCAATCGCAAAATTTATAGCATTTTCGGATAGGAGGATTACTTTTGCGCCACCTTGTATTAATGTTTGTACCGTAGAATTAATATTTAATAATTTTTTCACACAAAATAGGGGAAATAAAACGCAGAATGATTTGTTCACGCTGGCATCATTTCCAACAGACATTTGGTAAGGACTGTCTGTCAAAAAAAAAAACGCCATGCTGCAGCCAGTTCAATCTCGCAGGATAAGTTGGACGGGACTTTGTCCGGCCGAACCCACAATGTATATTTACGCCGTCTCTGGGAGATCCAATGGATTGCAATGATCCCGCAATATTTCTTTTTTTTAAAAAAGAAATAAACTAAAAAACCTAAACAAAATAAAACAGCTGATTCGAACATGGGCTTTGAAACAAGGCAAAACCAATAGAAGATCATAACACCAATTCCGATCGGAATGGATTTTCAATTCCGTCTTGGATTCTGCAACAACCCTGTATATGTGTATTTATTCCAATACCATTGTCGCCCGCACCCCTTTGCCATAATCGGTGAGTACTCTTTGAAGAATGTCTCTGTTGGTGCTTGAAAACGTTCACTTAACCCTTTAACCATTAAGGTCGTCTATGGACGGTCCACGCTAACATCCATTTCCAATGGTTAAAGTGATTAAAGGGATGAACTTAAATTGTTTGCCCAATAGATTTTTGTAGTTGCCAATACTAAAGTTTGTTTTTTTTCTTTCAGCAGATTCGGCCTTCATTTAAATTACTCTGATTTATTCGGTGGATCGCCAATTCACTGCACTGTTTTCTAAGGATATTTGAGTAGCTTGACGTAGAGTGTGTTGTGTGTGCGTGCGCTCAACGGAACTTTTTAAACAATACAAAAAGTCAACAAAAGATATTTATTAAAGTTAAAGTATAATGATATGTTTATACTTTGTCAGACAATGTGCTGGCGATAGTGTGTGATAGATATCAATACGGGTGCGTAGTTTGACGACGGAAAGAAATCTGAAATTAAAAGTTTTTAATTAAAGCGCTAAGCAAAAAGAGGAAACGGATATGTTAACCAATCCAATCCAACTCAGCACATCAAACATTCAATGTACTTGTTTTCTTTGTATCATTCGAGTATCCTTTCAAAATGCCTGTCAGATGTGTGTAGAAAAAAATCGTTCATTTCCTGCTGAATGCCAACCCAAGATGGTGGCAGCAACTTGTCTTTCTTTTCCGCTTTGTTGTGGTCCTCTGCTTGTTAACTGTATTTAGAGATTAGACTCTGTCAGTGGGTCTGTTCGTTCAGTGCAAAATGGCTCAATTACATTTTGTTTGCAATGAAATGAAATGAAATGTTTAAGAGAAAATGTAAATATTATGTGCATAAAATACTCATAAATATGAGACTTGCAGCACGACAACTGTGCAGCAACACACACACACAGCCACATGTCGACATGGTACGACTGCATATGTGGTGTAACATCAGCCAGTAGTTGGCACTTTAAGCTACACTGCAGCATCACCATCACCACTAGCATTGTAACGATGGCAATAGACTCGCAATACTTACGGTCGTGGTGGTGTTATAAAAATATACTAAATATATCAAATGTACTTAACGATGAAAATATACATCCTACTTGAATGTTGTTTGTTAGTGGTTCTATAGCAGGGGCGTCTATTGAGGCTATTAAAAAAATCAATTTGTTGTTGCTGTTTTTGTTTCTGTTCTTCGACTTCGAGAAGTTCTATGAGGGGGCAGACAGGGAACTTCTCTGTAATCACAGCTCCTCCAGGCCTATTTAAATAACCTATCACAACCAAATCTTTCTAAAATACTTTCTCTTCTCGTTTTTTTTTTATGAAATGTCCTTAGATGCATTGAATCCAGGCATATGTGGCCACTATTGGCAAAGAGGCGTTAATAAACGCAAGACGTTTCACTGATCCAGCATTGTCGTCAATCTCTGTGGGCGGTGTAGATATCGACGAACCAGATACTCTGGATCGTCGAAGCATGAAGATTCGGGTGTCCAGATTTGTGGCTCAACCTGGTTGTGATAGCTTATGGTGTAAAGAATTTTTGAGAATTTTTTCAGATTTTTTCGAAAAAGTTCTAGAGGTGCCACAAACCGAAAAATTCGGGTTTTCTGAGGTTTTCCGTATTTGAAGCACAAGTTGGTCAATGCAATGCATTTTTAAAGTCATTAAGTCATCATTTCCAAAGAAAAACGTTCGCACTTTAATTGTACGAACTTTGAAGTATTTTTGAGAATTTTTTCAGATTTTTTGGAAAAAGTTTTAGAGGTGCCACAAACCGAAAAATTCGGGTTTTCTGAGGTTTTCCGTATTTAAAGCACAAGTTGGTCAATGCAATGCATTTTTGAAGTCATTAAGTCATCATTTCAAAAGAAAAACGTTCGAACTTTAATTGTACGAACTTTGAAGTATTTTTGAGAATTTTTTCAGATTTTTTGGTAAAAGTTTTAGAGGTGCCACAAACCGAAAAATTCGGGTTTTCTGAGGTTTTCCGCATTTAAAGCACAAGTTGGTCAATGCAATGCATTTTTAAAGTCATTAAGTCATCATTTCAAAAGAAAAACGTTCGCACTTTAATTGTACGAACTTTGAAGTATTTTTGAGAATTTTTTCAGATTTTTTGGAAAAAGTTTTAGAGGTGCCACAAACCGAAAAATTCGGGTTTTCTGAGGTTTTCCGTATTTAAAGCACAAGTTGGTCAATGCAATGCATTTTTAAAGTCATTAAGTCATCATTTCAAAAGAAAAACGTTTAAACTTTAATTGTACGAACTTTGAAGTATTTTTGAGAATTTTTTCAGATTTTTTGGAAAAAGTTTTAGCGGTGCCACAAACCGAAAAATTCGGGTTTTCTGAGGTTTTCCGTATTTAAAGCACAAGTTGGTCAATGCAATGCATTTGTAAAGTCATTAAGTCATCATTTCAAAAGAAAAACGTTCGAACTTTAATTTGATGTACATAAATCATAAGTTTTGTAATTTTTTTTGCTCTTTTAGCTGTCACATAATCAATTTTTTTTTTGGTAAATTTTACAAAAAAAAAACATGACATCATTTTTTTAAAATTTAATGCAAGTGTAAGAAACTACTGATGCAGTTTTAAATATGGGAAAAATCTAAGCAATTAAAAAAAAAAAAAAATTATCGATTTTTTGTTGGCTTTTCAAAGTTATGGTCTTCAAAACTTGGTAGCCACAGATTCGTTGCAGTTATGGGACATTATAAAAACATTTCATAACATTGAAAAACTATTTGAAAGTGTAAAAAACTAATGATGCAGTTCTAAAGAGAGGAAAATTCTAAGCAATTTGAAAAAAAAAAATCTTTTTTGCTGTTCGACAAGGTGCTTCAGGACGAACGAAAAATGTTTTACATTTTCATTCCATTTCACTTTTCACTTTCATTCCACCAAAGTGAATGTTACCTGTGACAAATAGGGGTTGAAATGATCAACTTTTTTTTTAAATCAATTATTGGTTTAGTAAATGGCTTTAAAATAAATGTTGAAGTATCCAAATAGACAGAAAACATTTCAAACTTTTTGTCTCAACTTCTTTTTACTCGATTATCAGTCAATATAAAAAAAAGGATTTTCATTTGACTTTCGCCGAGTATTTTCAAATGAAAGACATTCTCCAAAATTTCGGCGAAAGTGAAAGTTGTCACACATATGGCGGGAAAGATTTTCACTTTCAGTTAGTTTTGCGAACTGTGACTGCCAGATTTTCACCATTTTTGTAGAGAATTTTAATGATTTCAATGCGTTGTCAAATGTTAATGGCGTCAAATGTAAAAGAATGAAAGGCTTCAAAAGTGACAGCTACCGAAATACCGGGTAATTAAAAATAACACCACTTGTGGGAAATGAGCGTTTCCTTATTATAAACTAGTAAGTTGTAATGCGCCTATGGCGCCCGTTGAAATATGTGTTAATTTAAAATGGATGCAACAAACATTTTCATATACATGAAATATAATTTAGTTTTTTTTTGCTTGAGAATGTATTTGTTACTTAACTTTTTAATTTTTTTTGAAGTTGAATTGAATTTTAAGTGTTTTTTCATAAGAACGTGTGATCGCGTGAACTATACGAATGGAAATAAGAAATATTACACACTGTTTGTAATAAATTTGCTTGAGAAAGTATTTGTTACTTAATTTTAAAAATTTTGTAAAAAATATTTTGAGAAAACTATTTTGTAAAAAAAAATTTGGAAAAAAAAAATTTGTGGAAAAAAAATTTTTGTTGAAACAAAAAATTTAGTTGAAAAAAAAAAATTTTTGTTGAAAAAAAAAATTTTCGTGGAAAAAAAAAATGTTGTGGAAAAAAAAATTTTGTTGACAAAAAAAAAATTTTGTGGAAAAAAAATTTTTGTCGAAAAAAAAAATTTTGTAATAAAAAAAATTTGTAAAAAAAATTTTGGAAAAAAAAATTTTCGTAAAAAAAAATTTGGGGAAAACACAATTTCTGTACAAAAAAAAAATATTATTTTTTTTATTATTATTATTTATATAGAATTATAGAATGCCTATTTAAATTCCTACGTACTGCGTGACAGAGTCAGTGAATCAGTGTCTAAATGTCAGCCTGGATACGGCTGTTAACTGATGGATCTTCTTCTGGTATATTGTGGGAATTTCTTGGACTTCTCCTTCTTCTTGAGTGAAGAAACATTAATTTATGTTTTTCAGAACACATTCAAAAGTTTGTCAGAATATTTTCCGGATTTTTTATTTTAGAATATTCTCAGAATTTCTTTCAGGACTTTTCATCTTTGTACCCTTTTTTATTTTTCGCCCAACAATTTCCAAACGCTCCCCTTCCTTCTACTGCTCCACCTCCCTGTATTAGTTACAGTTTTTTCCGGGCACTGCAAACGGTGCATGTGTCTTTTACACAATTTAGTTGTGATTACCACAGTTTTCAAAAAGTAATGTGGGAATGAACACAAATTTTGCTCTGTTTTTTTTTGTATTTTTTCATATTAATTTTCTTGTCTTTTTTCCAACACACACACACACACATACAGCACGTACAAGAACAGTCGCCGAAGCCAGCCAGCAAACACATTTGAAATAAGGTTAAGTTCTAGAAATAATTTGCAGACATTAGACATCAACACATGTGCATTTGGCTCCCACGCATTATGGCCAAAAAGGAATGCTTGCTTGCTAACGCCATTTCAAGTCAACGACACAAAATAAACGTAACAATTTCCAATTTCCATTCAAATTCAGTTTTTTTTTAAAGAGCAGACTACAGCTGCAGCTGGTCATATCTGTCGGTGCAGGCCTCCTCGTCCGTCGTCCGTTCATCCATCTGGTCGTCTCTCTCTCTCGCTGTGTGCATTTAGTGCAGTGCGTCTATGTTGGTTTTTCTATATAGACACGACCCGACCAATGTATGGTATCTTGGCCAAAGTAATAACATTACATGTCTTTAACATTTATGGTTATTACCAATGTAGCCAACTTTGGCAACAACAAGAAGAACAACAATAACAAACACTAACAACGGCGACAGCAGCACCAGCAGTCGACCCACAGTTTTGATGATAATCATGATCGTCGTCATTGCCGTCGTCATAGTGTTAAGTCGAATTTATATGACATTTTAATATGATTGCAAATTTTTATGCTAAAAACTTATACAAAACGAGGAAATTGATAGTTTAACTCTGTCAGCAGTACGTACATACAGACATACACACTTATGCATGTATGACATCACAATGTTGAAAATTGCCACAATATCATCTGCCGCCAACGGACTAAGGAGTATTGAGCTGGGAACGAACTGACAATGGTCTAGGAGGAGGATTCATAAACACCCTAACTACACAGAGAAAAAACAAATTAACCTAACATAAGGTAAACTTAACCATAAATAATACAGATTTTGTTTCTGTTTTTCGAGATCATTGATTTATTTCTATTTCTTTGCAGAAATACAAATCTTCAAAAAAGGCTTCAAGCTTTGCGTTTGCTTTGATTACTGGCAAGGTTTTGGAAGCTGCCACACTTCTTCATCTGTACCCATTTTCAATGCTTTATTCAGCATGGGTGTAATACGTGTCCAAGTTCTAAGCGAGTGAAGGAGAACTACTGTGTAGTCGCTATGTGGTTGAATCTCCTCCCTCTTATTTAGGGGCAAAGACCACCTAGAGAGCAGGATATCTAAGTCAATTAAGCCTAGATGTCTCTTCGTCTCCCCCAGCAAATGCGTGTCTTGTTCGTAGAAAAAAAGAATTGAAATAATCCGCATGTGACTTAGGTTGTCTACACCTCGAATTCTCTTTGGAAAAGAAGACACCGCAGCCTTCTCTGTTCTTAAAACATGGTTACCCCGTAGTTACCACGCGCAAGTCTGAGAGACCACTTGAGATGCAGTCGTTAAGTTTTTACAAAGTTGTACCGATCAGTAAACTTTTCCTAAAATTCACCTTATGAAATCCCTCTAGATTCCACTCGGATGTCTGTGAGACCACTTGAGATGCAGTCGATAAGCATCGCTCTGGATTTACAATGTTGAACCGATCAGTAACATTTCCTGAAATACTCCTTAAAAACTCCCACCAGAGCGGTTTTGGTTCGTCCTCCCCAATCAACATAGGAATTGTTTTTGTTTACTTTTGGTTATACAGGATGGCCCAAATGAGACCAGCTGAGGTAAAATACAACTAGTTTTTTTTTTATTTTCTAACATAACTACTTTTTACTTTTTGCAGATGAGAATTATGGAATTTTTGTATTCTCATCAGCGATCAAATGTCCGGACACAGGGCGCGCCTCAAGAACAGGGCCCACAGTCAGTCCTGTAAGATCTGTCCATCGAAATATTCCCACAGCAGACAACGACACAGAAGCGTGAGAAATTATCCATTAGTCCCAACTCGTCACAATTCCGGTCAATTGGGTATAGCCACAACATTATTGCAGATAATTTTAAAGTTGGATCTGAAGATGTACCCATACAAAATACAAATTGTAGAACAACTGCTACCACAGAACCCCCACATCCACCTTTTTAAAGTCACTAAGTCTCATTTGGATCACCCTACATAATACAAGAGGTGTGATTTGGAATCACCTGGTATTTCGGTAGCTGTCACTTTGGAAGCTTTTATTCTTTGACCTTTGACAAGTAGAATGGCGTAGTCATTACTAAAAATGGAACGATACAAGCTTCACTAACACATTGAAATTATTAAAATTCACTACAAAAAATGGTGAAAATCTTGCAGTCACAGCTCGCAAAACTAAAGCATTTTTGGGTCGTTTTTGGGAACAGTTCGAGCTGTTAGAACAAGTTAGTGATGTGAAGAATAAAATCTAAACAAACGTCATTACATCGTATTTTGCATAAAGACTTAACGCTAATAAAGTTCCGGAATTTCATCGAAAAATCATCTTGACTGATGACAAAGCAAAATTGTCGCAGTTGGGGCTCGGAAAACTCGAGTTATTGTTGAAAAGCCTGTCGGTCCTTAACGTGTGACTGTGTGGTCCGGGTGTCATTGGACCTTACTTTTTCAAAAATAAGTTTGGGTCAACAGTTACTGTGAGTCGAGAGATGATTAATTATTTTTTTGGTCGGAGTTGGATAATATTGATCTGGACAACGTTTACTTTCAACAAGATGGCGCTACGTGCCACACAAGCAACGAAACCATTGCTCTTTTAAGGGAACGTCTTGTGAACGTCAGCCCAGCGTCGATTCAAGACCTCAAAAATAGAACTTCTGGCTATTGAGGACATAGGGCAGCCACTCTGCGATTTGGTTATGGAAAATTTCATAAAAAGCATATGGTCATGTAAACGTGGTCGTGGTGGCCATTTGGCTGATGTTGTTTTTCATTATTAACGGCATACCTTCCTCTTTATTATGAAATAATCATCCGATCATTTATCTCAAATGTGCCATTTTTCTTTGAATCTTCTTCTTAATATATATTTACCCTCGACACTGATTCACTGATACACTGATTCACTGACTCTGTCACGCAGTACGTAGGAATTTAAATAGGCATTCTATAATTCTATAAATAATAATAATAAAAAAAATAATATTTTTTTTTTGTACAGAAATTGTGTTTTCCCCAAATTTTTTTTTTCCAAAATTTTTTTTTTACAAATTTTTTTTTTTTACAAAATTGTTTTTTTCAACTAATTTTTTTTTTCAACAAAATTTTTTTTTTTACAAAATTTTTTTTTTTCAACAAAATTATTTTTTTTCAACAAACATTTTTTTTTAACAAACATTTTTTTTTTTACAAAATTTGTTTTTCCAAATTTTTTTTTCCACAAAATTTTTTTTTTCAACAAAAATTTCGTGGGTATACTGGATAAACTGACCAAGTCCACATTTTTGAAAAACTGAGTTTATATGACCATTGGACACAGAAAAATCATATATATACATATAAAAATGAAATGGAACTAAAACTGGACTCTAGATGGTAGAAACAAAAATCAGATTTTGACTATGTCCGTACACATCAACATTTGTTCTGGATAAACTGACCAAGTCCACTAAAATTTGCATGTATTTTTTGATATTATCGGATTACATGATTGCAGGAATGGTTTTTGTTTGCATTGTTTATTACTTTGGAGCCATATTGTATTTTAACCAGTACATAACCTTCAGTCGGGTGAACTGTCTTACACATACCCTCAAACACTGGTGTGGCCGAATAGGAATTGCTGCCAATACGGTTTTAACAAAGACCATATAAAGAGCAGACGTCCCAAGTCGTTGGCTGAACATTTCCAAAAGGATATTTAAACCGTATTTGTTTTAAAAAACAGTAGGTATTTTTTAAAAAAAAAACATTATTTGCTTTGAAAACCTTTCAAATATTGCCATGACAATTACTGACATCTAGATTCTAGAGTGTGTAGCCGAACTAATGTGTCAAAAAACAACTTGAGACGTCTGCCCTCTGTATGGTCTTGGGTTTTAATATGGAAATTAAATTTTCCGCTCGAAATTTGTTAGCCAATTTGTTATATAAATTTAAACTTTAACCCCCGTATTCATACAAATTTAAAAAAAAGCTGTATTAAGAAAAAAATCTGTGAAAATTGTTTTTGTATTTTCATATATTTTTCTTAACAAAGGGTTTTAACATTTTTATGAATACGGGGGTGTGATTCCTGAAGAAAATCATGGATGGTATCGAGAACTTCCATCAGACATTGGGAATGTTAATTATGTTGGAGACCAAGGTGTTAATTCTGACTGTTGTGACTCCGAAGAGGATTAAAAGTTAAAAATTAATGTTATGAAAGAAGGTTAAATAAATAGTTTCTTAATGGTAACAAAGTTCATAAGTATACTTATTTTATTATACACTTTAAAAGAAATGGTAAGTGACTTGGTCAGTTTATCCTGTACAAATGAAGCACTACCGTGGACATGGTCATTTTTCAATTTAAAAAAAAAATATTTTTTGTGTAATAGAACGACTCTAAAACTAATATTTTAATACAATTTGATAGTCAACCGTAAGCTAGATTAATAGGAAAATAAAAAATTTAGATATAACTCATACCAGATTTATTATATTAAATTTAACTTTAACTGCATTTAACTCCGAATGAGATGAAGTGGACTTGGTCAGTTTATCTTGTATACCTACGATTTATTTTTTTCCACAAAAATTTTTTTTTTCAACAAAATTTTTTTTTCCACAAATATTTTTTTTCAACAAAAATTTTTTTTTCAAAAATATTTTTTTTCGAAATTTTTTTTTACAAAATAGTTCTCTCAAAATATTTTTTACAAAATTTTTAAAATTAAGTAACAAATACTTTTTTAAGCAAATTAACGGGCGCCATAGGCGCATTACAACTTACTAGTATCAAAATAACACCTCTTGTTGGAGAACCCTGTATTATATACCTATAGGTCGTAACGAACATAGAATTAATTGGCGCAATTTTATTACGATTATTCACCGTCTAACATATAACACTTTTCCGAGTTTCCTCCAACGGCATGGAAAAGGGGGTGGTGTGGGGAATGTGCCTTTTTTAAAGCAATTTTTCCTTTTTCCGTCTCGCCTTTTACTCCGTTTATATGAGCCAGTGTAGTATGTACTTTATTTATATTATTCGTGTGGCTGTTGCTTGTGCTACGGCTACTGCTTTTGCTTTCTTAACGTTGTTCAGCATATTTTGCATACAAATTTATATTAAATGCTATTTATGCAAATATTTTATGCAAAAACAAACAAACATTGCATTGCAACAATATTAAGTCATGAATCTTTTTGGACGTCTGTTTGTTTTGTAGTTCCCGTCACTCCTCCCCTGCCCTCCCCTCTCCTGTCTGTCTATTTATGATACACTATCCTGTGTGAGCTGTGCTTATATGGACGACCATGCACAGTGATTTGAAATAATACAAGAAGAGCCTTTTTATTAAATTCAATTTATACTTTTCTTTTCGTTATTTTCTCAATTCACCAGGAAATTATTTTCTAAATTTATTAAACCTTATTGGATTGAGCAAATCCAACGTCAATCGTGTACCATTTCTATTTATTATTTATAATATAGGAAATTGTCGATAAATTTGTTTGATAATTCCACAACATTTTAAGGTTTTTTTCTCTATATTTTTCGTTGACACTTCTCATCAGTTTAAAATGTATTTCTTTAACGAGTAGTTTATGTATTTTGTAATTAGCTTGGCTTACAATTACAAGCCCAAAGCAACAAACTTCAATTAATTGTCAATGTTCGGGCGGTATTTAATTACACTACTCAACAAAATGAAAAAAATTTCATGTACTCCGGATGCGATAATTTTTTCTGTGTAGATAACCTTGACATGAGCTCGAAAAACGCAATAAAAAATTTTTTTTTCGTTTGGTTTTTGTTTTATTTTTTTTTTTTTAAATTTTAAAAAATTTTTTTTGGTTAATTTGTTTCGTCCGGCATAACTCGGGAACCACTAGCCCGATTTAATTGAATTAAATTTTAAAAAATTTAAAATTACAATTCCCTTAATCTGTTCATATATTGTTTTCCTATACAAGCAACAGTTTCCAAGTTAAAAATTAATATATAAAGGAAAAAACTTATTTTTTGCCTAAAGATTTAAATTTTTTTTTTTTAAAAAATCCATAAAAAATCCAAAATGAAAAAAAATGTCAAATCTTATTACTTTTACGTAAAGTAAATCGATGCACGCGTTTCGCTTTTATTCGCAATTGAGTAAAGGTATGAATTTCAAAAATTTGCTCGACATATGCACAACTTTGTCTATGGTAAGGTTTTTTCTTTTTTATTACAAAAAAAATTAAAATTTGTTGGGTGACAAAAATATATGAAATTTGAATATATTTGAAATTCATACCTTTACTCAATTGCGAATAAAAGCGAAACGCGTGCATCGATTTTCATGATCTTTGTCTCATTTTGCTCATAGGTTATGTGACTTTACGTTAAAGTAATAAGATTTGACATTTTTTTTCATTTTGGATTTTTTATGGATTTTTAAAAAAAAAAAAATTTAAATCTTTAGGCAAAAAATAAGTTTTTTCCTTTATATATTCATTTTTAACTTGGAAACTGTTGCTTGTATAGGAAAACAATATATGAACAGATTAAGGGAATTGTAATTTTAAATTTTTTAAAATTTAATTCAATTAAATCGGGCTAGTGGTTCCCGAGTTATGCCGGACGAAACAAATTAACCAAAAAATTTTTTTTAAAATTTAAAAAAAAAAAAATAAAACAAAAACCAAACGAAAAAAATTTTTTTTATTGCGTTTTTCGAGATCATGTCAAGGTTATCTACACAGAAAAAATTATCGCATCCCGAGTACATTTTGACTGTTGACTAGTGTTATTTGTTTGTTCCATTTTTCCCCCTCCTAAACCTAAATGTTTTCCTCATCAACTGGATTCATTCCAACTAAGTATACGATTGTATCACATTCATGCCAGTTTGCAAACCACTATGCGACATTTGTATATGCTTTTCCATCTACACATACGAAGAATACAAATAAAGTCATAGTCGTACATGTGATCAACATGCAATATTAAAAAGCGTCATTACGATATGAAAATGCAAGAACAAAAAACGTAAAACAAACATCAACATCGACATCGTCCTCCTGTCGTCCGTCCAACTTGGAAATCGTTTTATACTTATCGTATGCTCAGAGCTCTCTGTTGGTTGCCGACTGAGTATCGTTCACAACGGTGACTGCCGGCTAATGTTTTGCATTATTTGTATGCATTTATGATTTTATGACATGTATCAAGCAAGCCAACAACTCAAAGGCGGACGTCGGAACGACCAGACCAGCCAGTGTAATTTTCTGTTTTGTGGGTACCATGAGTGCAACAGAAAACGACACAGAACATGGCACGGCCAGTACAATGATGGACAGACAGACAGACAGACCGATAGTCAGTCAAGCAATGCTTATTAATGTTGGCAATCGATATACAAAAATAATAATAATTTATTGGCATTTGTACAAACATGTTTTAAAAGGCGCATTAAATATGTAAAGAAGAGCGAGTTGTGACTGAACAAATGTTTCCTATTGAGCAAATACTAATTCATATGTGTTTGATTGTATTCCCCTGGGAAACTTTATTTCGTGCGTATTTCCTTTAGCATGCCTTGAGGGACCAGATGGGGAACTTCTCTCATTTCAGTGAGATGTGCACGCTATCTTATTCTATGCTCACTGACCGCGACCAACTGTTTAAGGCCGACTTCGAAAGGCTAATTACTTGTTCTAGAGACGTTTTCAATGTCTGAGAGACTAATCTCTTACTCGTAATGTCGCCGGTATTTCGCAGAAAATTAATGTATTTTAGATATTTATACCCGAATACGATCCTGGAGTTATTACAGTCGTGACTTGGAAAATGTTTTAATTTAATTTAATCTTATTTTTTTTTATTGTTTCATTTCTTTTATTTAGGCAAATATTTTTATCTTAATATATATTTACCCTCGACACTGATACACTGATTCACTGACTCTGTCACGCAGTACGTAGGAATTTAAATAGGCATTCTATAATTCTATAAATAATAATAATAAAAAAAAAATATTTTTTTTTTGTACAGAAATTGTGTTTTCCCCAAATTTTTTTTTTCCAAAATTTTTTTTGTTACAAAATTTTTTTTTTTACAAAAGTTTTTTTTCAACAAAAAATTTTTTTTTCAACAAAATTTTTTTTTTCCACAATATTTTTTTTTTCAACAAATTTTTTTTTTCTACAAAAATTTTTTTTTCAACGAAATTTTTTTTTTCAACAAAAATTTTGTTTTCAACATACATTTTTTTTTTAACAAAAATTTGTTTTCAACAAAATTTTTTTTCCATATTTCAACGGGCGCCATAGGCGCATTACAACTTACTAGTTAAAAAATATTTTTTTAAAAATTCTAAATTCAATATTATTATTTTGTTTCAAATTTTTTGCTTTAAATTTTCTAATTCTATAGAAATTATACCCGAAAATTTTATATGTAAGTCTCAAAATAAAGTATTACATTAATTTTCCATCCCCATTTTAATTTCTCTCTTCTAGATGAATCAAATGTGGTCCATTTCAAATTAAAAACTCACCTACATTTCTGGAAAGTATTAGGCTTCATTTGGTGTGGCTTTATTTCCACACGCTTGCCGGCAGGACCGCTTACATTCACCTGACAGTTCATTCTCATAGGAAATCTGAGAAAAGGGCTGCGACTATTAACGGAAATTAACTTGAAGTAGAAAACTTTATTTTCATTAACTTCGGCTTGACATAAGACTACATGCTTTGGTAATCAGAAAGAGTAAAGAATCACAATGGTCAGTATTTTTAAAAATTCCTTGATAATCTATGTTTATCTAACATCGAATATTTTACTTGCAGCTGCTTCATAAACAGACTACACATGGACTAATGTAACTAATTATATTCTTAATAATGGGAATAATCGGGAAGTCATTAATGGCCATTGGTGCCAACGTCAATAATCACTCTTAGGAATAATCTGAAAGTCATCAATGACTGTTGTTTGTGTAACAGTTCGGCTGCTGTGCTTCCTGGGGGAAAAAACTTCCGGTAGATACAGCTGTCGCTGGGATCGCGAGCCTTGGCCAAGATAAACTCGGGTCGTTCCGGAGCGTAGATCCGATTGTCGGGGAAACGAAGTCGTCAATGATCATTGGTGCCAACGTCGATAAGCACTGGAAGGTTCTATGTCGGAGTTGGTATAATGTAGATCAAACTTTGTCAGTTCTGGTCGGCAATAGATTAAAAACGTTTCCTCGTCCTAATCATATATCCATTTCCATATCTACAGGAGTTCATACTATACCCATGGGCCCGGTCTAAGTGTTTGTAATCATTGGTGGCATCGTTAATGAGCACTGATTTTATCCTCAGCATTTAATAGTGCAAAACTAATAACTCGTACTGAAGCAACAGCAACTTCTCAGTGGACACAATTAGAATCCTGATGACAGATCTAAAGAAACGATACGGAACAGTATCCAAAATATTAGAATCAAATTCGCCTACCAGTATTTGTGCTTCTGATGTTAGTTGTGGCCACGACAATTGTAACAAGGGCTGTAACAATGTGACTATGTTACCCTAAGCCTCCTTCATGTCCCTCCGTTGTAAGCCCTTTGGATGTTCTTGAATACTGGAGTTTATATTGATTGAAGTTTGTCAACATGTATCGCTCTCGACCAAACATTACTCCTGAATCCTGAATGCAGTCTCAAGTATCCTCATTAATTAAGAAGATGTATTTATATACGGCGTACATGATATGTCATAAATGACAGGGAGAATGACTCAGTAGCCACCATTTTGGTCCTGTGAAATCTGTTATCGATACCCCACATAATTTTTTAGTACCGGCATCGATTCTCCTACAATAATTTGTCTACGTGGCAATAGTTGCAACAACTTCGAAAGTGGCTTTTAGTGATTTACCTAGGGTAAGTAGGATGGAATTTCTTCGATACCTCAGTTTTTGTTAAGTTCACATTTTTTATTTGCAGCATTCTCAACAATTTCCATTAAGGGAAATAGTCAGGAAAGATGTACTTAAGGCAAACTGAATAAACGACTCAGGGTCCTCGATTTTAAACATAAATGCTGATAAAAATCGTCGACACTTCAACAATACAGAAAGTTATCGAATCGTACTTCATCTTTTAACCACTAAGACCGTCTACGGTCTTGGCTAACAGCCATTTGTAATGGTTAAAGGTTATGGTTATGGGACAGTCGGGAAATGTTTCTAAAACCACCAAGCTCTGCAAAGTATAATTTGTATATCCTTTAATGGCGCCAGCACAGGACGTCTAATAATTTGTCCAGAAAAGCCTTGAAGTTAGAGATTAATCTGTAACGCTAAAGATGTGGAGCTCAGCCTTTAAAAAAAATCACAAGCGACGGCTGGACGTGAAACCACCCTAGTTGGGCATGTATAATTATGCACCATTGATCATGGCCACCAGCTCTCAACACCCGCATTCTAAATACATCAAATAGGCAATAATTATGCGCCCCAATGGAAACTGAAACATTGCTAGAGGTAACATTGGCAAATAAAATAGATTAGAAAATACCATTCATTCTCCTCTTTCTTTATAGAAAATAATATGGTTAATTTCGCGAAGAAACCCAGGGTGAATCCTATGCAGGATATATTTTGCTGTATGCCGATCATATTCAATGTTACATTCAGAAGGAATTATAATGTAAGTTTTTATCAACCGTGGAATATCAACTGTTACTATTCACAATAGCGATTCTTCTAATAATCACATTGTGATTAGGCCTTTTACCCTTGAATTCAAATGTTGATATGGTATGCGCTTATTTGGACTGATTCAATAATCAAGACGGTTGTGAATTTCTGAAAAATAAGCACAAGTTTAGAAATAAAAGAATGGGGGGAAAACTTTACAATATTTGTAAGAGGAAACAAGAGATTCCCCGATTTTAATAGTATGTGGAAAAACCTCGCCTATGAGTTTTACCAAAGTATAAGTGAGTGCGCTTATTACATTCATATAATACTATCAAGGATTCTCAAAACATACAGGAAGACAGCGAAGGAAGGAAACTTGTAGGTCCCCTGAGAGTAACAACCTTTAGGTAGTAGATATAAGTTATTTCCTCCTCCGAAGGTCATTTAAACTCCGATTTCATAATTCAAATTAGTGAACAAAAAGTTGTGTACGCCATTGTTGTACTTCTAAACAAATGACACAAACAATATGTCTGTAGTCTAACTCTTTTTTAATTTGGTGTTGTTGTCGTTGCAACTTGTGATTTGTCGTTGTCTTCGAATTGTTGAAAACGCCCAAAACTTGTCTTTTTCTCTTAGACTGACTACCGATATTTCTTAAACATTTAATTTAAAAAACACATTTTCATGTCATGTCACAAAGAAACAACAACAACAAAAAACAAGAAAAGAACTGCTCAAATGAAGAAAGAAAAAACGAAAACAAGGAACACTCTACTTGCAACATGTAAATGTCGGATTGTAGTCTTACAAAGATGAACAGAATCGTTCGGTGTTCATGTAACTCCGCATTTGCAAACAAAAAAAAAACAGAAACCAGTAGAGACTTGCAAACCCCCAATACTCAACATAGCCATCTTCAATGGCAACAAAGTGAAAATTGCCTAACGAAAATCCGTGTAGGACATAGTTTACTCCTTTGCACGAGCTCGGCGACGAGGATAAAGTTTAGCCAGGCCTCATCTACCACCGGGTGCACAAGAAGTAGGCGTACATTGTTTCGGGTTTCGGAGTGCTTTCTTTTTCTATAGTTTTTAATATGTCATACAGTACATGGATTTTGTTTCCATTTTTTTTTTCTAAGGCCATGTTGTTACACTTCACACAGAACCACCCACTGGCCAACTTAAGGGTGGAAGGGGGATGCTAACACGTTCAGGCATACATTGTACGTATGCAAGTTTGAATGTACTTAGATTGTATTTTAGTGTAATTGTTTAATTGAATTTTTTGTTTTATTTTATTGAATTTTGTTTGGTTTTGTTGTTGCCACACACACACACACACACAAGAATATCCATTTGAAATCAAAGTCATGTTTGAGGAATTTAATTTCAAGAGGATTTGTTTTTTTCTTGCATGTTCTTCTTTTGCTTCTCCATTTCTTCATTTTTTTTTTTGCAGATTTGTACAACAATCGTAAAACTTCATATTTTGTTTATAATATGTATGTGTGTGTGTGTTTGTATTGTATTTCTTCCTTCGAGTCCTTAAATTACTTGAGTGTTCAAAAATACATGTGTGTATTGTGTTTCGTTGGAGTAAAGTTTACTTTGTTTCTCAGTCATAAGGAAAAGTTGCAAAAGATTTGAGTAATAAACAAAATTACTTGAGTTACACATATACGAACAATAAAGTTATAAAACATGCTCACACACATTAAATCACACGAATATTTATAATGCACAGTGGGATGGAAGCAAACAAACACAAGAGAAAAAAACTTTGTAACCTACTCAAGTTCTACAGAACCGATCCACAATTCATATGGTGAATTGAAGCAGAATATCACTTTTCAAACTCGACTGTTGCAAACTTTCTCTCGATGTAGCTTTTACAAATGTGAATGAAATGTAAAACTTTTTGAAATATGAATAGAGAAGAATCTGGGATTTCTCAAATGTTATTAGCTGTCATCCTGTTTTAATGCAGGCTGAGATACTGGATGTCGAGTCCTATCACTTTTAGACGAGCACCCTAGTCCACCATGATCGGAACAAGGCAATTTTTGCAAAATTTGCTTTTCACCCGCCAATAAATGTGGACACTTTGCCCACTGTGCTTCCGGCAAATACATTTTTGTGACAATAAAATGTGTGTATTATTTTGTCGTCTGTGTAGTTAGTGCCACCATCCAACAATTGCAGCTTACAACTGCCACTATTTTTACAATGCAGTACTTATACGATTATGTATAAATTAATATACATACATATATATGTATGTATACATATATATACATGTGTCTACACATACACAGAATATGTGTAACAACAACAGTCAGACACTTCATTTAATATTTGTCTAAATAATAATTTTCCAAAATGTAAACAAATTTTCACCCATTAGCAAGTAGAAACATACACATGTAAATACATACATACACACTTACATGTATGTACACATACATTCACCGAATTACATCCGTTTTCGAGAGAAACAAATACAACGCAATACGTATTTGTTGCATACGAATGATTCTATGTCAAACGATCTAAATTGTGGAGAACCACAAATTCAAGATCCTTTCACTACGAATTTCTTGCAGAGCAGTTCTAGTTACTTTCAGCTGATGGAATAAAACATCGTTCGTTCAACCAGATCATGACTGTGGTATCACCACTTTTGTTAATCAATTGAATCAATCTTTAAAAATTATTCTTCTTCTTTGGGCTGTTGAAAAAGGACAAGTAATACTAACAATTTCCCAAAACCAAGAGATGGTGCTGCAACTTTACATTTGTTCCTGTGATAGTTTTTACTGGTTTTGGGTTTTATTTTTTCATTTAATAATTTTGAATTCAAGAGTGTATTAAGGACGTCTTAAAGTGAATTCTGTATTGAAGGCACATCCGCAGCTGCAGGGCAAAGGAAAACATTGGCTCCCAGAAACTCACTTACCAGATATCTACCGGAAATAAGACTTTTACTGACCGTGATGTCTCAAAATTTGGCAGTGGAGAGTTTTCGGCAAAAAGAACTACCAACGAATAAAAAGCATGGACAATCAAAAACTTCATATCTTTCAAGTCGGCTGAGTCGATGACTGAAGGAGTTTATTATATGGGCTGTAGGGATCTAACAAATATACCCACTATGTGGAGGGAGACCAAGGTTGTCTTCATTTCTAAAGCGTGTAGTCGAATGATCTAGTTAATACGTTGTTTATATTGTAATAGAAGTTAAAACATTGTACATGCGTAGACGTACCAGGGCCAAAATAGGATAGTCAGATAGATTCTCATAGATTTTATTTTTATTTACTCATTCTCTACTAAGAAACTTCGCTCTGCTTTTCTTAGTGGAGGTCGGTGTCATGACTGTCACATATACAGACGATGTGACACTAACAGTTGGGGGAAGTTTACGTACATCCTCCTGGTATATCCTTCAAAGAGCCCTAACTCCTGACTATGACAAAGTGGGCATGGGAGAATGGTCTCGTATCGTATGATCAGTATTGTACAAGAACGGAATAAAATCAGTTTATGAGGTATTTTTTGACATTCACTTATTCTAAAAGTATTTTTTTTTAGATTTTTAATACACAAAAAAATGCAACATATAAATTGACGATTTTCATGAGTACCTAAAGGTTAGAAGTGTTTTAGAAACCACACAGCAATTCTCTATTTTATTATCTATTTTTTTTTTTTGTTGAAAGAGTAAATCTTTGCGATTCTTTTATTGACCTCTGAGGTCACAATCCACTTCAGTTATTTTTTATAATTTTTTTTTGATTTTTAACATCGGAAAAAAAATACCAAAAAATCTTTGATTTAAAAAAATGAAATTGAACTTTTTAAAATTACTTTTTTTTAATGAAATTTTTTTTTAAACGAAAACGATAACTTGGGTATATTTTGGCACAAGGACTATCAAATTATCTTTATAGCTCAAAAAAAATTCTAAAAAAAACGACAAATTTTGAAAAAAAAAAACGAAAATTTCGGTTTTAAAAAAATGCAAAAATGAAATAGAACTTTTTAAATAACTTTTTTTAACGAAATTTTTTTTTTTTTATTGTTGATATCGAAAAATTTTAAAAAAAACTAAAACGATAACTTGAGTATATTTTGGCACAAGGACTATCAAATTATCTTTATAGCTCAAAAAATGTCTTTTGAAAAAAAATGCTAAAATAAAAAAGAACTTTTAGTGATTTTTTTAAAGGGCATATTTGTTTTACATTTTTAATATCGAAAAAGTTGAAAAAAAACAAAAAAAATTTTAAAAAAAATTTTTAAAAAAAAAACGAAAATTTCGTTTTTAAAAAAAATGCAAAAATGAAATTGAACTTTTTAAAATTACTTTTTTTGAACGAAATTTTTTTTTGATTGTTGATATCGAAAAAGTTAAAAAAAAAACGAAAACGATAACTTGAGTATATTTTGGCACAAGGACTATCAAATTATCTTTATAGCTCACAAAAATGTCTGTTTAAAAAAAGCTAAAATAAAATAGAACTTTTAGTAATTTTTTTAAGGGCATTTTTGTTTTATATCTCGACACTGATTCACTACCCTCGACACTGATTCACTGACTGTCACGCAGTACGTAGGAATTTAAATAGGCATTCTATAATTCTATAAATAATAATAATAAAAAAAATAATATTTTTTTTTGTACAGAAATTGTGTTTTCCCCAAATTTTTTTTTTCCAAAAAATTTTTTTTTTTCCAAATTTTTTTTTTTCAACAAAATTTTTTTTTTCAACGAAATTTTTTTTTTCAAGTACAAATTTTTTTTTCAACATTTTTTTTTTCAACAAAATTTTTTTTTTTCAACAAAAATTTTTTTTCCATATTTCAACGGGCGCCATAGGCGCATTACAACTTACTAGTTTTTAATATCGAAAAAGTTTGAAAAAAACGAAAACTATAACTTTAGAATTTATTGGCCAAGTTGTATCAAATTATCTTGAGAGCTCAAAAAAGTGTTCTGGTTTGAAAAAAATACTAAAATTAAATATCATTTTTTTTAATTAGCGATTTTTTTTAAAGAATTGATTAACTTTTTTCTAGTTTTTAAAAAAAAAATTTGTTCACTAAATAATACTTTTTTCGATTTTTTTAAAGCGATTATGTCATAATTACAGTGTACTCTCTCCTTGCGGACACCTCTCTTAAGCGAACACCTCTTATAAACGGACACTTTTTTAGTAACATTCTTCTCTCATAAGCGGACACCTTTTATAAGCGGACACAATTCTCAGTCCATTAGCTGTCCGCTTATGAGAGAGTACAGGTATGCATGTATGTACTTCCATAACATCACAACAATTATTTAGAAAAAAAAATTGGGTAAAATTTAATTTTTAAATCAATGACTTTTAATGACTGGAGAATCTGCATCAATTTTACACAATATTTATAAAAATTTCGAAATATATCAAATTCAAAAAAAAAAATCCTGGTTTGAAAAAAAAAAACTAAAATAAATTAGTTTTTTTTTTAAATTAGCAATTTTTTACTGATTTGAGAAAACAGTTCATACATTTATAAGCTGTTTCTACTTTTTGAAGAAAAAGTTTTCACAGAATAGCACTTTTTTAAATAAGCATTTATTTTTAAAGCGGTTCTTCGAAGTTTTTTTTTTGAAAACAATTCTCTCGAAGACGTCATTCGGTAAAGTCATACATTTGCTGAAATTAAATTTTGAAATTAAGATTTTTTTTAAAAGTTTGGAAAAACTCATGGTCGATTTGTTATCAAAGACTGTCCAAGAATCTTTATCAATTATGCACAATATTTATAAAAATTTCGAAATTGTTTTTTTTTTTCAAATTTATTACTTTCTTAATAAAGCGGTGCTAGCTCCTTTTTTCACAGTTTCAACATATCGAGTTCAATTGTTGAAACATTCTTAATAATTTTATTATTTGGTTATCTGTTTGACATGTGTCAGAAGTAGCTGACACTGTTTCACCTATTGAGGACGCAAAAAACCTTCTAATCAGTTACACTTATAAATGCAAAGAAATGCTTTAAAGATTTGTAAGGACTTTTGGTTGGTTTAAGAAAAAAAAACAAATGTGTCCCGCTGAACTTCTGTTTCAAATGCCAACTCACTCATCTTACATCCTCCACAAAAGTTGTCCTTCTCCACATTACATTCATTATTGACATCATCATAGACAAATACAAACAACAACATGAACAAAAAATCTCATTTAACTTAGTTATCTTTATTTGATTCTATTAGCATATCATTCTAATTATCATCTCTCATCCATTTATCTCAATATACACAAATTTCTCTTGAAGAAATGTCACTTCAAAAGTCGACGGGACTAAAAAAAAAAAAATCTTCGAGTTATTTGCAAAAATCCTGCCATTCATAATAATTTCCATACATTTTGGCGCATTCATTTGGCTTCTTCAGTCATTCCTACGAAGAGTCGAACGCTAATGACAAGCAAACAACTTAATGAGTGCCGCAGCACAGAAACATTAGCGGGTGTCACCGCCGCGCCGCCTTCACCACACGGAGGAGACACAAACACAACAATGGGATTGTGTCTGCCTGCCATCTTCGTCCAAGTTGCAACAGCTTGGCACATGGAACAGACGTCATAGATGGAGGACACCATCCACATCGGTTTTGGCAGCGTAAGCATTAGCACCAGCATTTACATTATCATAATTTGCGGGTGTGAGTTTGAAGTACACTGAGAAAAATGACCTGACTTACAAGTGCAAAATGTGTTAAGCAATATTGTTTTTTTTTTATAAACCCCGAAATTTTTTTAGAGCTAATTTGATAATTTGATAAGACTTTAACGAAAGACAAATTCGAAAGTTATCGTCTTCGTTTTTTTCCAAACTTTTTCGAAATAAAAACCCCCCAAAAAAGCGCTAATTTAAAAAAGTTCCATTTTATTTGTGAATTTTTTTTACATCAGACTTTTTTAATCTTTTTCGATATTAAAAACGAATAAAAAAATATATTAAAAAACAACTGAACTAGATTGTGATCACAGAGGCTAATAAAAGAATCGAATAGGGATTTACTCTTTCACCAAAATAATAGATAATAAAATAGATAATTTAGTGAACATTTCTTTTTGGTTTCGAGAACACTTCTAACCTTTAGGATCTCATGAAAATCTTTAATTTATATTTTGCATTTTTTTCTGTATTAAAAATCAAAATAAAACACTTTTGGAATAACAGAGCAAGATTGTAAACACAGATGTCAAAAAATACCTCATAAAATGATTTTATTCCGTTTTTATACGATACTGACCATACGATACAATACCAAGGTACGAGACCATTTTCCCATGCCCACATTGTCAGGGCTCTTAGAAGGATGTTCCAGGGGGATGTACGTGAACTTCCCCCAACTGCTACAGTCCCATTGTCTGTATATGTGACAACCATGACACTGACCTCCACTAAGAAAAACAGAGCGAGGATTCTGAGTATAGAACGCCTTGGGGTGTTGGGGGGGACATTCTGTCTATGAATGTCTAATGGTCTAATTTTGACCCTGGTACGTCTTTTTATAAGATTATCAGGCTTTCTGCTACTGATTTCTGTTCTGAAGTTTGATAGTGTCGCGACTATTGTAAGACGAGACGTAATTAAACACTATTTCCATGCTTATGATGAACTTTTAAAGGGCTAGTGAACTTTCAACGAAACCGACCATTTCCTGCAGTGTATTAATTTTTGGCGCTAAAGTTTTCTTGAAGCTTGCCTGACAGCAGATCCAGGTATATATTTGCCCTAAGGGCAAGTGTATTGAGAAGAAATGTTGATAGACCGATAGATTTAGATTTTTTTTTTTGGTTTCGTATGGAATTATTTTCCCCCGTTGTAGTATTTTCGATCACTCAAACCAGAATGAAGCTTTTATTCAATCTCAGTATTCAAATGCCGAATTCAACATAGTTACATAGTTGCATTTGAAAGTACTTAGTATCTAAACCGCAACATAGTTGCACTACGCATGTAAAATGTTGTAACTTCTATTACAATATAAACAACTTTTTAACTAGATCATTCGACTACACGCTTTAGAAATGAAGACAACCTTGGTCTCCCTCCACATAGTGGGTATATTTGTTAGATCGTTACAGCCAATATAATAAACTCCTTCAGGCATCGACTCTGCCGACTTGAAAGATATGAAGCTTTTAATTGTCCATGCTTTTTATTCGTTGGTAGTTCTTTTGGCCGAAAACTATCCACTGCCAAAGATTGAGACATCACGGTCAGCAAAAGTCTTATTTCCGGTCGATATCTGGTAAGTGAGTTTCCGTGAGCCACTGACTACTTACTGGATGTTAACCAGCGGAGCTACCCCACCATAGAAGCGGCCAATGTTTTCCTTTGCCCTGCAGCTGCGGATGTGCCTTCAATACAGAATTCACTTTAAGGCTTCCTTAATACACTCTTGAATTCAAAATTATTAAATTAAAAAATAAAACCCAAAACCAGTAAAAACTATGACTGGGACAAATGTAAAGTTGCAGCACCATCTCTTAGTTTTGGGAAATTTTTAGTATTATTTTTCTTTTTCAACAGTCTAAAGCTTAAGAACTGGTTTTTAAGATTGATTCAATTGATTAACAAAAGTGGTGATACCACAGTCATGATCTGGTTGAACGAACGATGTTTTATTCCATCAGCTGAAAGTAACTAGAACTGCTCTGCAAGAAATTCGTAGTGAAAGGATCTTGAATTTGTAGTTCTCCACAATTGAGATCGTTTGACATGCGTTGTATTTGTTTCTCTCGAAAACGGATGTAATATTTTCGGTTCTTTCTTAAATTTTCAAAAACATGTAAAACAACTTTACAAACCATTGTTAAGAAAAAATGTATGAAAATACAAAAACAATTTTCACATATTTTTCTTAACCAATGTAAGGCTGTTTTAAATTTTTATGACTAGGGGGGTTAATGCTAACACAATTTTTGTATAACATTGTAATAAAATTGAATCAGCTTTTAATTCTGTCCATTTGATGCATAATCTTCTTTGTAGTTAATTTAAGCCATCAGTTTTTAACAGTGTAACAGAATTTGTGATCACATTAACTTCAAACAACACACATACATTTCTGCAGTCACTCGTACGTGAGCGTGATAAGAACTTCGAAACTAGTGGTGGAAATCATGGGGCCTTAAACTAAATGGAATTTTAAGGTATTCAGGCATTTGTAAAGATTTTATGACAAAAGACCTTCTTCAGACAATTTGTATTGTCTAGAAACTATAACGTTTTTGCAGGGATCATTTGTGCATGAAGGCTATTGCGCCTTCATTTAATTTTTCGGACGATTTAAAACCAAATAGCAAAAGAAAACACTTTGTGAGTTTTTTGCTTAATTTTTTTTTATACTCCCAAAATTGGATAGTTGAAATTGTTTTCATAATCAATTTCGTCACAATTTAAAAATTATTACTTTTACTATGTTTTATTTCATCTGAAAAAGTCGCCAAATCAGAAAAAATTGCCGAGACAAAAAATTTGAGTTAATTCGAAAATAAAACTAAATCTAACTTAAGAACGTTTTCTTTATATTTTTAGATATCCCTATATAAGCAAAGTGAGAGACTCCGCTCTGAGGAATCGTATGCGAAATGAAGACAACCCCTTGCATGTAATGGACCAGCACCAAGGCCTATTTGACGCTGACATTCCGCCAATGGCGCCAACACCCACATACAAATATGTGCCCATGCATGTGAGTGCATATGTCTGTGTGTCTTTGTAATTTTGTGTAAGTATTAAGTTAATGTTGTTATTCAAGTGTTAAAGATCCTTAAACAACAAATACACCTTGCAGATACTTTCACCAACGCAAGGACCGACAAACGGACTAGTAAGACAGACAGGGAGACATTTGTATTCATACACTACCTCCCCCCACCAAACATCATCGCATATCCGCACATTATTTCGACATTCTTCACATTATGTTGTGCCGTTCGGCTGAGTTTTGCCATTATCTTCCATTTGGTTGGAAATGAATTTAATTTATTAGTTTAGTTCCAAAGTTTTTTTTTTTTTTGTGTGTTTCATTCATGTACAACAATGGGCCACGGATTCGTAGGAAATGTATTTCAGATAAATCTCGACAGCAGATTTATAATGTTTCCGAGAGTGGGGATTTTTTGTTTTTTGTATTAAAGGAAGCGCCGTGGTTGATTAATTTTATTAGAGGATTTATTCAATTCCCACTATGTTCACATTAATGGACCTTGATGTCGGTTTATGTTTGGATGAATAGGTTAGAGTCTCCGAATCAAAAAATTACACTTTGCTTGGACCACTTTCAGTTAGTTCAAATCACTTGCACTTTATAGATTTCGATGAAATACGAATTTGTTTACAAAGTTAGTCCAGCACATGCCAGTTATGAGAAGTTCCCGATTAAAATGAAATTAAAACAGATGGCGACACAAAAGTAAAGCCTTTGACCCGCAGATATTAAGAAATCGCAATTAATTTTTTAACTGAGAGGAATACAACAGACTAACAAATTGTCTTTGCGGCTCAGGATCATGCAACATTCCCTGGCCCCTTTTTACTATAAGTCACAGCCGGCCCCCATCACATTATACTTCAAAGACCTGTAACATAAGTTAAATAAGTGTTCAATTCGTCTGGAAAAATGTTGTTCTGTTTGAGTCTATATCTCTTTTTATTTTAGGCATGTTCTGCCTAATATTGACTCAAAATTACGTTCCATGTCAATTTTAAAATTTTATATAAGAAATGCTTGTCAGTCGCCAGTTGTTGAAGTTTGTGGCCCCAAGTAGTCGTATATTAACTGAGATAATTTTAAAGCTGACGTCAGACAACACGAACCGCTCTCCCTTTCCCTGATCCCGACTCACAATTTGGATTCCGAATTCTGCACCTTCGAATACACCCATAATTTACGCAGATCCCAAATATTGTTTCCACAATTTTCAAACATTTTCTTTTTTTATATGTTTAGATTTCTTTGAAGAGACTACAGGCGGACCAAGTTGGATGTTAAGTTGAATGGAAGGTGTGACTTAGTAGTCCCCAGAAAAAGAAAAACTCTATGAGTGACAACGGATAGAGCTTTTTACAATTGAGGACGTTGAGTTTATAAGTCTAATGTCTTGAAGAAGACAGTTTGGCATAGAAGTGTCTGCAGCTAAAAAGGAAGACAACCTAATAAATTGATTACCTACTCACTAACTATTGTTACTCTAAATCCTTGTGAAACCAATAAACACATGTGGTATGAAATGGTAGGAACCAAAAACTGGCCCCTCATAATTTTGTCCATAAGAATACTGAAACAAAAAGAGACCCCGTTTACGCTCAACATTCTGCCAAGGAAGAAACGATGTAATTTGTTTTACTGTTTTGTTTTTTAGAACATTCTACCAAGGAAGAAACTGGAAACGTCTCGGAAATCAGTTAGCTGTGTACGATGTAATTTGTCTTACTCTTTTTTTTGAGATGTTTTACCAAGCTGCTAAACGTATGCCAACATAGCTTTTATTGATATGGTGTGAGCCCACAAAAATTACCACACCACAATTGCGTACTTCCCCCGTTTGTAATAATCCCGACTAGGATATTTTGATTGAATGGATCAGAACGCTGTAGATATAAAGGCAACTACCACTGTCAGCATACAATAAAGAGTGAGACTCTGCTGGAATAATCCAGGAAATGAAATCCGCAATATTGAAGTGATTTGTTTTCGGATGGTTAACCATTTTAAAGCAAATCCAACTTAAGTAAGTATGTTGTAAGTCATTCTACATATCGATACTAACTGTATTTATTCCCCCAGGACACTCACCAATATTTGTGAAGGCTGCGATAACAGTTCTCTGAAATTTCCTATTTGTGTATTTCAGTAGAACTTGTGAGGATCATTTCTATTAGACGTTTTTTGTTAATCTCAATCTGTTCGCTGATTATCGTCTTTGAAAGGCGTTGATTCTACCTCAAATTCCATTTAAAAATATGGCTGGAAACATTTATTCTTATTTTACTCTGAGATACATGTACTCGTTGTGTTGGCGTCATCTTCACCGGATGTCGTTTATAAACCATGGGCATGTGGTACAAATGCTCAATAGAAAGACACTTCACAGCAGTGACCCCAAGAGCTGACATAAAAGAAAACAAGCAAGATTTCGTTTGAGATTTTTGGAAAATTTTCGCAAGACACGTTTTTTCACAAAATAATACAATACTCAAGATATTTTGACAATGGCGGGTTTGCTGAAATGATAAACAAGGAGATCGTCTAACCGAAGTAAATTGATGCGAACTGCTAAACTCAAACTTGCTACGACCTCCTCAAATATATTCGCGGTATTAAAACTTGTTCAATTTTGGAAAATTAAATAATTATCGATTGATGGATCATCTTAAAGAAATCCGGCCACTGTTTGACAAGGTTACCAATGTTTCACCTTAAAAGATATGTGACAGCAGTGACTCAACCAAAGAGAACCGAGAGAAAAATCAAGACTCCGACTGAGATCCCATATCGAAGACGTCTAAATGCTTCTTCTGTACAAAATGAAAACCTAAGTAATCTCGCTCGAAACGACATTGTTGTTTTGAGTTATGCTGTCGCAAATTGCCGTCGTGTTAATCAACTTTCGTAGTAAATTTGAAAATGATATTTGGGAACACTGATCAAAGAGAGCTACGAGCAAAAATCAAGACTCCAAAAGAGCCACGAGACTCAAAGAGAGCCACGAGCAAAAATCAAGACTCCAATTGAGATCCCATATCGAATCCATCTAAGTGCTACAAATACTCTTCTGGTGTTGTAAACAAGTACAGTTTTATTAACTAAATAAAAACCCAAGTCATCTTAATGCTCGCAATTGACCAATGTATGAATTAACTCTCGATGTTGATATGAAAATGAGGAAACACAAAGTTTTCCACGATAATGGGAAATGTCAGTACAATATCAGTCTAAAGGTTTAAGAACCTCAACTACAAAATTAAACAAATCTGGATGTGGAGAGTTCGATGGTCAAGAACAACACAAATGGCATTGTAAGTATCTATGTGAGTACCCTTTTTATTAACAAACATGGGTCTTATTTAATGTTTGAATTTAAATTTTAGATATGTATTTTCCGAGGTGAAACGTAATCGAATCTCAAAGGAAAAGAAACGTATTGAACGAAAACTTGTCGCTGTTGGCTGTGAAATAAATTTCGAGGAACACCGTAAATCTACATCTAAGATTGCCCACTGAGAGTAGCTTAAGCAAGTAAGTACAAGAATCGAACCATAGTTTTATGAAAACCGTATTGTAATTTTCGGAAATAACCCCAAAGCTTATTTTACTCAGAACTGAAAGAATGTTAAGTCTGTGGCAGGCACATGAATGAAATCGTGTTCTATGAATAATGGGGAAGTTTGGCTATTCGAAAAATACATTAATCGGCGAGAATAATGGATTTGTATTCGTTTTTAATAATTTAGAAAAATGTAGTTGTTTTTTTTACCACCCTTTATTGTTTGAATGTTCAAATCCACAATTTTCTAATCGCTTTTAAAATGACTGGTGTGATTTGGAAAACCTTTTGGAAATAATTTACACATTTCCAACTGTATGGTCTTACAGATTGTATCTCACAGACTATAAGGAATCACCTTCCAGACTATGAGGTCACATTTTTCATAGTATAATGGCTTAGCATTTAAACTATGTGATGCTACTTACTTCAGTTGGATCTACAATCTGTTGTTGGTCCTTGACTTCCAAGCCCTTCGGTCTTGTGCGTGCTTTCTCAAGTTCGTCATACCAAGGATTTGCATACCTTCTTCCACTTGATCCTTCCACCGGAGTCCCGGTCTTCCCGTCTGGAGCATTTGTAGTCATTCCACATGACATGATCCAGCCAGCGCAATTGCAGTATTTTGATGCGCTTAACTACGTTCATATCGGAAATAGCTCTTACAGCTCACGGTTTGTTCGTTAACATAGATATCGGGCCATAGATTTTGCGAAGGTTTTTTCTCTCAAAAACACCCAGCACAGCTTCATCTGCTTTCGGACTTTGTTCTTGAATTGTTTGTTATGCCCAAAATAACATAACACAAACTTAGTTTGGTTTTCTTTAAACATTAAAGTCTGATCCACAGATTTCAATGGACCGATTGTGATCAAATTTCACAGAAATGATATTTTGGGCATTCTGAGTTTTTTCCTTGGGCTTGTAGCTATGTAATGTGTTAAATTGTTGACGATAGGTGATTGATTTCTAAAGTAGACCTGATTCTAGTTAATCCAACTGATAACTGATAACCACCAATGATATCAGTTTAAATGGAGTTAAATATTAATATCAGTTACTTAGCTCGGATTAGACTCCAACTTAACGATTTTCTCCGTCAGTCTGCACAAATTGTTCAGTCTCCAGCGAAGAGGCATATTTATGAATATTTTTTTTTTTTGGTAGTACCTTTCCTACTCTATCTCTAGGTAAACGTTTTCTAAGTGGCAATCTATTTTCACACAAATATTCAATTATTTCAATTAAATAATTATCCCAGCACCATTATTATTAGTATGAAAACATTATATACAAGAATTCGCCTTTTATTATCAGAACATTTATTCAGCTGGAGGAGCTTCGGCTCCCTCCGCTGGTGCTGCGGCATCGCCGCCACCCTCCTTGGCTTCAGACTCTGCGCCCTTGTCCTTTTCCCCATCTTTATTCGTTGAGAACATAGAGTCCCACTCAGGACAGGCGAACAAAGCAAAGCCCCGACAAGCGGTTCTCAAAAAGGGCGAGGGCAAACCAAACGGATCACCACGTTTAACAAGTGTGTGGGCAACTTGAGGCGAGGCATCAGTTTGGCAAATCTGAAATGCAAAAGTTAATATTTGAAGTGTTCCATTTTATTTACATAACTTTTGATCAACTTACACACGTCAGATAGGTGACAACGAACAGGATTATGAAAACTTTCATTTTTGGTGTGCTTTTATTTTTCCGCTGAATTTTGTTGTTTTTTTTTTACTTATAAGTCAATGTTTAAATTTCTGACGGGCGCTTGGGGTTTTTATGCAGTTTTTGTGTTGTTGAACTTTTACAATTGCCACGGACTGAACATTTACTGAATTTATCTACTGCACACGTTTTAACATTAAAATTTCATATTTGTCGATTTAAAATGAATATTAGCTAATAATTACTTTTCGTATATATCACGTTCTGAACTTGCGATAGATAAATTGTAATTTATATTAGTTTATCTATATTATGGACTATAAATTTGGAATATAGGGTCACGTTACAATAATGACAAAAACTCTGTATGTAATACTTACAACTTAGTCGGAGTCGAAAATGTTTGCCTTGTCTTTTCCACAACCCTTGCAAATCATTGAGTTTTATTAGCAAAATTCGTGCTCTGTCAAAAGTTTGTTTCGCCAGTTATGTCCATTTTATGGTTGCCATTTCTGGCAACGAGCAGGCTATTCAAGACAGTTTGAAAAAATGTCTCATCAGTTTCACTTCACCAACCAGTATCCATGGGGGTATTGAATTGAATTGAATTTTATTTCCATTTTGTATTTAGGAGAATATTGCTGCTGTATTCAACTGTTTTAATGATGATAGCGATATGTCCATTCGTCGCCGATCGGGTTTGTGTGTTTCCACCATTGTAGAAGATTTTACTTAAGAACCTGGTGCAGGAGCTGCTACAGTAATTTCTCAGGAGTTCCCAAAAAGTTTGTCTTAGTCTAACCAACTTGGAAAGGCCGGTCGGCGACATTCTTGCTGGCTGTGGTTTTCCAACTAAATCGCTGAAATAAATTTGTCCAGCAAACACATATTTCCGAATTTTGTTGACCAGTGTTATTTTTTTCCCCCCGGAAAAACAATGCATTACTAAAATGTCGCACAAAATGTTTGAATATACCAAAAATTCTTTAAATTCATCTGCAGCGTCTTTGATAAACTTCAACGCAAAGAAATGGCAAACTCTGGTTTGTATGAAAGTGGAAGCTCTCCTTCATTGTCTGCTGCTAATGACAACAATTTAATTTCAAAATTCATATCTGCCGTTGCATTGTCTTAAAATAATATTTGGAGTATTTGCAGACAATAAAGACACAGACAGACAGACAGACAATAACCCGAACGAATGAAATGAAATAGAAACACTCACACAGCACAGAGGAGTAAAACATTCTCTATTAATATTCATTTTAACAAAATCTACAACCGAAAATTAACTCGCAAACCAAACGGAAATCCCATGAAGCGGAAATGCAGTCGAACGGAAATTTCCGTTATCACAATTTAAGCTCACTGGTGGCAGCAGCCTGGCATGCACAACACGGCCCCCTGGAGAATGGCGAGAACGAGGATGCGGAAATGGAAAGACATTAGACGTAATGCAAGTGAAATAACAAGTTTAATTTAGTGTGCACGGGAAACGAAGATTATACAAATACCATCAGCCAGCATCATCATCATCATCATTATAATACTTAATAATGTCATTAGCATGAGGCCATGATATTAATATTAAAGTATCTTTGTACTCGCATATAATGCAGGCATTGTTAATAATGATTTTGTTGTTAACATACTTTGGGGAAGAATTTAGAGTTTGCTTTTCAAACATTTAAATTCTCCAGCATTCTTTGTTGTATTTTGTGTATGGTGTTAATCGCATAGTAAGGTACACATTTCATCAAAAACAAGAGTTCTACAATAAAAGGTTTCGTTGATCTGGATGTGTGACAGTCACGAATTTATTAAATTAGATTAAAATAAATTAATAAAATGTGTACCCCGATCACAATGAAATTTTGCACATTGTGCTACTTCAGTTTATGATCGAGCCTCATTAAAATTAATATCGACCCCTTACCAACCTACCCCACCGATTGGAGTACCTTTCGCTCTAGAAGTGTATTTCTGGAAAAGTATCATAAGATATTCTTCCTCGATTCTTTGAGTTTTTAGAACAATGAACATTTTTCTATTAACGCTGGAACGAATCCAAGCGAGAGAATATTTCCCATCTTACAGAGGGCTCAATCTGGAGTATTATCCTCCATTGGCACAGAATGTCCCAAGATATTTCAAATACAGGAATACGTCGCAAAATACTATTTGAAACCGGACTAGTTAATCAAGGCTCTCAGGCCCTATGTGTCTATTTACAGGCTCTATACCCCTATGAAGGAGTTTAAAGGACATGATGAGGATAATCGAGCCAAAAAACGAGAATTTGTTACATATATGTAATTTTTCTTCTGCTTTTCAATAAATACTTTTTTTTATATAAAATTGTTCTTGGAAAAAATAATACAATTTTTAAAAATAATACAAATTTTCGACAAATTTAATTTATTTTTTAGAGCAATTTTTTCTTTTGAAATTTTTTAAAAATATTTTTTTTTTAAATAAAATTTGTTATTATTTTTTTAAACCAATTTTTGTGTGAAATTTTTTAATTTATTTTAAAAAAAATATTTTTAAAAATTTAATTTTTTTAGAACAATTTTATTTTTTTCTGGGAAAAGTAAGAAACTTTTCTTTGAAAAAATAATAAAATAAAATTTTTCTAAAAACAATTTTTTTCTTAAGTAAAATTTTTCCAAAAAAAAAAATTAATTTGTCGACAAAATTTTATTTTATAATTTCTTCCAAGAAACATTTTTTTTGGATAATTTCGAAACCGTACTGATATTTTACAACAAAAAATTTTCTTGACAAAAATTATAAAATAAAATTTTTCTAAAAAAAATATTTTTTTATTTAAATAACATTTTAAAAAAAAAATATTTTTTTTTAAATAAATATTTTCACAAAAAAAAAATGGCCCGAAAAAAATTTTATTTGAAAATAATTTTTTTTTGTTTTAAATAAAATAAATAAAATTTCTCAACAAATTAATTTTTTTTTTGTAAAAAAATTTATTGAAAAATTTTTTTACAAAAAAATAATTTAATTGGCCAACAAAATTTAATTTTATAATTTTTTCCAAGAACATTTTTTTTTGATAATTTCAAACCCGTATTGATGTTTTACAACACAAATTTTCTTGAAAAAAATAATGAATAAAATTAAAAAAAAATAAAATTCCAAAAAAAAATTTTAGTTGAATTTTTTTTTTTTTAAAATAAAATGAATTAAATTTTTCACAAAATTAAGTTTTTTTTTGTAAAAAAAATGTATTTAAAAAAAAATTGTTTTTTTATAATTTTTTTCACAAAATAAAATTGTTCAAAAAAAAAATTTTTATTTGAAAATATTTTGCATATTTTCAAAACCGTACTGATATTTTACAACAAAAATTTTCTTGGAAAAAAAAAGAATAAAATGTTTCTAAAAAAAATATTTTTTTATTTAAATAAAATTGTATTTGAAAATATTTTTTTTTTGTTTTAAATACAATAAATAAAATCTGTCGACAAATTAAGTTTTTTTGTAAAAAAATTTATTTAAAAAAAATTATTTTTTTATAAATTTTTTCACAAAATAAAATTGTTCCAAAAAAATTTTTATTTGAAAATATTTTGGATAATTTCAAACCCGTACTGATATTTTACAACCAAAATTTTCTTGGAAGAAATAAAATTTTTCTAAAAAAAATATTTTTTTATTTAAATAAAATTTTTCAAAAAAAAAAATCTTTTTTTTTAAATAAATTTTTTCACAAAATAAAATTGTTCCAAAAAAAAATTTTATTTGAAAATATTTTTTTGTTTTAAATAAAATTTGTCGACAAATTAATTTTTTTTTTGTAAAAAAATTATTTAAAAAATAATTATTTTTTTTTGAAAAATTTTAAATTAAAATTAAATTTTTTCCAAGAAAATTTTTGTTGTAAAATATCAGTACGGTTTTGAAATTAAATTTTGTATTTGTGAAAAATTTTATTAAAAAAAAAAATATTTTTTTTTGGAAAAATTTATTTAATTTAACCGTACAGAAATTTCTTGGAAAAAATTATAAAATAAAATTTTCCTAAAAAAAAATTTTTTTTATTTAAAAAAAAAATAAAATTGCTTTTTAAAAATTATTTTTTTAGTACGGTTTTGAAATTTTCCAAAAAAAAAATTTCTTTGAAAAATTTGTCAACATATTTAAATTTTTTTGAACAATTTTTTTTGTGAATCTTTTTATTTAAAAATGATTATTTTTTTTTTTAGAAAAAAATTATTTTTTTTGAAAAATTTCATTTAAAAACATATTACTTTTAAAAATTTATTTTTATTATTTTTTCCCAGAAAAAATGAAATTGTTCCAAAAAAAATTAAATTTTTAAAAATATTTTTTTTAAAATACAATTTTTGGACGAATTTATTTTTAAAAATTTAATTTTATTTTTTTTTTGAAAATTTTATTTAAAATGAAAATATTTATTTTCAGAAAATTTTTATTAAAAAAATATTTTTAAAAATTTAATTTTATTCTTTTTTCCTAGATTTTTTTTTCGATATTTGGAAAATAGATCATAGCATTATTTTCCAAAAAAAGAACAATCTTGATATCCAGAAGCCAACTATGATAACTGGCCAACGGACTTAGCATTTACAAGATTTAAACATAGTATCCGGCTTTAGAGTAGGCCATCCGGAGGATTCCATTTGTAGGGTGAAAAAGTATCATCTGTTTGCGAATATGGGCTTCCATAGCTGCCAGAAATTGTATTTAGTTGCATTCAAGTTCAACAAATCCCCCCAATATCTTGAATAGTTTGCATCTACTCTGTCATGCGGATCTTGTCGTTCTTGAGATTGCAATTGTTTTTCTCCACTTTTAGCTTTGCCCATACTGGCAAAGGAGGAAGAAAACGCAATATGTTAGGCGCCAATAGTTTTGATAAGTAAACAGCTTGACTGCAAACAAATATCGCTGGCAATGCGAAACCTATTGACGTCGTTTATCATTCAGACTAAAACTCAGCAATTACCGACACTAATGAAAATGTAATATTATTTTTTATTGTTTACGCTCTTCTTCAAATCATCATTCTTATCAATTTATTACTTTTTCAATTGATATTAAGTAATGACTGTTAACGAGAATGTATTGTAGGCAAACTACTGCCGCCATAGCATTTATAATGATTCCTCGGGCATTGAGTCATAGTTTGGGAATAGATCACTGGCCACCGATGATGTTTCTGGCTGAGGTGCGGGCGAGGAAGTTCCAATTGTTGGCTCGGCTGTACTACTCGGCTGTGCACTTGGTTCGGGTTGCGGTTCCCCGGTGGGCTGTTCGGGTGCGGGCGTCGATTCCGGTTGAGGCTCATCGAAACCGTTCATCAAACAACTTTGCAGAGCTGCCGTTAAGGCATCCGTATCAGCCTTGACCTTGTCGATGACACCCTGAATGCAGAAGTCCTCCGAGTTGTCTATGACGGCATAGACACTGGACAAGCCATTCGCCAATGTGGTGGAGGTCCTCGTCACTTCATCAATTGTGGTTTGAAGAAGTTGAGACTGAGCAAGGAAATTTTGTTGAGAAACAAAAACGAAAGAAAGAATTTGTGGAAAACTTACATTGTCCCTTAGGCATGTGAGGAATTGCAGAACATCCTCATATTGTGCACAACCCTCCAATGTACCCCGCACAGTTTGCACTTGCAGGTCCAAGGCGGCACGCTGATCCTTGACCTTGTTCAATTCATCCTCACGACGTCCCTCGGCACGATTGACACAAGTTTGGGTTTCAACTTTGGAATTCGTTGTGGCAGCCGTGATCAGTGGTATATACCTGTCGTAGCAGGCCAGGCCACCGCCAATGCGAGCCAGAGACGGCTTCCTCACCACAGAGCCTACCTGTGACTGGGCGTATTTGAGAAGCTCGTCTTCTACTTGTTGGGGGCTTGGAGCAGCTGAGGTCAACTGGAACAAGAAATACAATGATTATCCCCATTCGTTTCCATGTGATCTAGTATTCGACTTACACTCAATGCCACCACTAGGACTGCCGCTACGAATAGTTTCATTTCTCACTGGAAATTGTGAAATGTCCACTTGTTGACAACGTTGGAAATTTAATGATGAAAAATGTGCTGCCTTCGTGACTTTTATATACGGCAAGAGATTGTTTTCTGTTTTCTAGTTCAGATAAAGCAGTTACGCTGAATTGATAAGAATTGAGTAGTTGGAAGTTATTAACACTTGAGATTCTGTATCGTTGACCACCACCTAATACATACGGACTGACTGTGCCGCTCTCATCATTTGTTGCTCCAACACTTCATTTCACCGATCGATTAATTGGCTGACATAGTTTCAACACATTCCAATTGATGGCGATTCTCACCATCTCTGAATCGACAACGTGTATTTTATTTACATGCAGATATTGTTAATTTGGGTCTAGTGCGGATGTGCTACAAAATAGAATTTCCAACAATCCTAGAATCTCTTAAAATACTCGACAACGTAATTATTTGCTCTGAATCGACACTGACATTATTTGAGAGATTGCAAACAGTGACTCATGTCTACACATTCAATGGAATTTTAGCCACTTGAATGGTGCGGCGCTTTGAAGCACCGTGAAGGAAACAACTGAGGTGATTAAACACGTGTCAATGATGAGGGCCTCGATGTAGCGAAATGTGAGCGAAACACTTGTTGAAAAAGAGCATGACAAAGCTGGACGAAGCTGTCTTAACTGCTCACTCTCGATGAGATGACAAAAGCCGTCAAAGAGAAAACTGTTTAGCGAAAGCGATAGGAAAGGAATCTACTGTACGATGGAGATTGTTAGGGGGAATCGGAGATTTCTTTGTACTCAGTTAAATAACGAGGGAATTGCCCGACTGGTGGATAATCTCGCTATAGAGTTTAAATGTCAGCTGTGCGTGACGACGAATGATAAATCCGAATTTAAACAAAATCTAAGCGAAATGTATGAGATGAAACAAACAAAGCATTTCATGTCATCTCAGTACGACTCATTTATGAATGGATCGACACTGATTCACTGACTCTGTCACGCAGTACGTAGGAATTTAAATAGGCATTCTATAATTTTCTATCTTCTTAATATATATTTACCCTCGACACTGATTCACTGAAACACTGATTCCCTGATTCACTGACTCTGTCACACAGTACGTAGGAATTTAAATAGGCATTCTATAATAATTCTATAAATAATAATAATAAAAAAAATAATATTTTTTTTGTGTACAGAAATTGTGTTTTCCCCCAAATTTTTTTACCAAAATTTTTTTTTTCCAAATTTTTTTTTTTCAACAATTTTTTTTTTTTTTCAAAAATTTTTTTTTCCACCAAATTTTTTTTTTCAACAAAAATTTTTTTTTCAACAATAATTTTTTTTTTTCCACAAAAATTTTTTTTTTCAACAAAAATTTTTTTTTCAACAAAAATTTTTTTTCCACAAATTTTATTTTTTTTCGAAATTTTTTTTTACAAAATAGTTTTCTCAAAATATTTTTTACAAAATTTTTAAAATTAAGTAACAAATACTTTCTCAATCAAATTAACGGGCGCCATAGGCGCATTACAACTTTCTAGTAAATAATAATAAAAAAAATAATATTTTTTTTTGTACAGAATTGTGTTTTCCCCAAATTTTTTTACCAAAATTTTTTTTTACAAAATTTTTTTCCACAAAATTTTTTTTTTCAGCAAAATTTTTTTTCCCCAAAAAATTTTTTTTTTTCAATAAAAATTTTTTTTTTCTACAAAATTTTTTTTTTTCCACAAAATTTTTTTTTAACAACATTTTTTTTTTCAAGAAAACAATTTTTTTCACAAAAATTTTTTTTTTTTAACAAATTTTTTTTCCCATATTTGAACGGGCGCCATAGGCGCAGTACAACTTACTAGTCAATAAAGAATTTGCAAAAGGAAAACAAATCGCTTCGAGAAGATGTGAAACAAATTAAGTGACTGTATTTCCATAAAAAAAATATAAAAGGACAAAAATAAAACATAATAAAAAAAAATATACAAAAAATCCAAATAATACAAAATAGATGGAATCAGTCCCCCTAATAGCTCCTCGTTATCATGTGTTGGAAAGTTTGGCTAAACTCAACTGAAATCTGGATGATATTTCTTGTGTGTGCGTCACAGGAATTTCTACGGGAATGAACGGGCGGATAAACTAGCAAGGAAGGAATTCGAATCCCTTAGATCTGACACAGTGTGCGTGGGTTTTACAGCATTAGTTGTCACGAGCCAACTCCAGATAGAAAACTTTAGACTTATGCTGAATCTCAAGGAAAACATGGCCTGCACTCAAATGTTGACAAGGAGCAGATGGTGGAGCACTTTCTCTGCGATTCAGTCGATAGAAAATAATTCGATCAGGATTCCAGAATGGCATCAACGACGTATCGAATATCCATCCAAGTGACCTCCATCCAATTCCTCAATCTGACGACATGGATATGAGTAAACGTGGTTCACAGTGTTGTGGAAAATCTGTTCTCACGTGCGTTCGTGACTTTTTATATGCGACAGTTGGACGTTGGATGTTATTCCAAAAAAAAAAAAAACAGATTTTGTATCGGTGACCAACACCTAGTACGTGCTGTGCCGTTCTCATGATCACCCATCGATTAGTCTACTGACATAGCTTCAGAGACCTGCAAACGTATACCAACTGATGGCGATTCTCGTGAAACAGCATTTCATTTAAATTCATATTTGCTACAAAATAGAACATTCCGAGAATCTCGTAAAATTATCGACAAACTAATTATTTGCTAACATTGAAATTGTTTCAGAGATGGCAAACGGTGACTCAGAGCCCATTTAATGAAATGTTGGCCCTTTGACTGGTGCGGCGCATTAAAGCACAGTGAAGGACCATTCGATCCTGATGGCAGATCCACATTCGCGACACATCCCTAAGGACTGAGGACATTCCAATAAACCTCAAACAAATGTCAATATCGAATGCCCTGAAAACCACAACATCAATTGACAGTCTCCCAAGCCATAAATATCTACAGATACCATCAAGTCCTTAACCAACGCCCTCCTGACGTTTCGGATACTGAGCGGCAACTTCCAAGGCAAACCCCTTCAATCCTGGCACAACTAAGAGCTGACTGGATCACTATTCTCAACTGCCACAGAGACCGCATTGTTTCAGGCCCTCCATACAGATGCCCTTCCTGCCCAGATAGCCCTCATTACACAGCGCATTTATTGAATTGTCCATCCGTTGATTTGTGGTCACGCCCAACAGAGGTGACACAATTCATCCACCGTCCAACATCACTTTTTTCCAATTGACACAGATTAATTTAATATTTTTTATATTCTACAGACTGGAACTTTCGGCAACAGCTGCAGAACTGTTACAACAACAAATGTTTCCTTTACTTGTATGTGTCTCCTGCTATATGGGTTCAGGTATCTGTCATCGGTCTCCCAGTCATCTTAGTACAACAACAACAAAAACATTGGGTATTCCTATGTGTCTCCTGCTTTATGGGTTCAGGTATCTGTCATCGGTCTCCCCGTCGGTATTCCTATGTCTGTGTTATATCTAACCTAGGATAATAAACAAAATTGGCGTGTCGCCTATCCATCCTGGGACAACAAGCAACCCTTCGACTTCCTCTGTCTATCAGTTATTCATCCTTGAACTATATAGAACCCTCTATCTCCTATACATCCTTGAACTATATAGAACCCTGTTTCTCCCATCCATCCTAGCACAACAAGAAATTCTTGGTCTACCTCTGTCTGTCTCCTATCCATTCTAGGACAACATTATGTCTGTCTCCTATCCATTCGAGCGAAGGAAAAGAACAATGTTGGTCATCTTTTGTTTGTCTCCAATCCATCGTAGGAAATAAACCCTGGGTCTTCCTCTATCTATCTCCTATCCACCCTGGGACAACAATTCGACTTCCTTAATATTATGAATCATATATATATGAATTCGTATACCCTCCTAACCGCATAGATGATTCGTTCGAAAACCTTTGGATTATTTTGATCCTGTTTCTCTGTCTGTTTCCAATTCATTCGCCAAGGCACCATGATGATTACTGCTGATAAACCTTTGGGGCTGCTACCCGCCTTCACTGCCTCTAATATTTGGCGATGTACTCCAAATGCAAACCTTTTCGCCCAACAAATGATACAGAACACAGGTTTTAATGTCATGTCCATGGTGCAACAAAGTGTTTGTTGCTGCACTTTAATTTCGGTTCATTATTTTGTGTAAATTGGACCGCCTAAATGTCGAAATGGAAGAAGGAATAGAATAGAATGAACACACACATACACATTCCTCACTTGATTATGGTTTTATGCATACCTAATTTAATTTGATTCTATGATTCAGACACACACACACAGACACCACCACATCAGCCCAAATGGCAAATGGAACCGGCAACAATTGTGGCAATTCGTGCCTCACGTTTTCTTATGGTCTACGACAACGACGGGCGGAGGTATATTTAGCTTCGTTTCACTTTATTTTCGTATCGCACTTGTTTGCCACCTTTCCATGGCCAAATGTTATGCTGTGGATGGCGATGGTGGTGGTGCTCAGCCGCAGGAGATATCTTTCGCTGGCAACACAATTCACTTTGCTCTCCCAAAAAAAAGTAAAAAAAAAAAGTAAAAAAAAATGAAAAGAAAAATGCAAAAGAAAAGGATGAAGTGGAAAACAACAGCAAAGCGTACATGCACTCAACAGCGATTATGCCGCAGGATAAGTACTTCCCATTTCATTATTGTCCATATCGTTTTGTAAACGCTTTTAGATCAATTGATATGATGTTCACATTTTGTGGCAACAACACAACACAACAGCATTTTTTGGGCCACAAACAACAATTATATGTTTTCCACAGTTTGTGGCTGCCACAATGCCACTTGGAGCCACACACAGCACCAGCAAACCGAAAATCGTTTTGCTAACCACCACCTTCTTTAGAAATGTTTGTTGTTACTTTTCCGTTCCAAATACCCCCCCCCCCCCCCCCCAAAAAAAAAAACACAAAACGAAAATATATGCTCGTACTCTCGTATTTAGATTTTTATCAACACAATTTTTTTTTCTAAACTAAAATTTTCCATTTGGTTTTGCTACAGGAACAACAGCTGCAGTTGCCAGCGTTGTTGCTGTTGCAATTGGCCATAAAAACGATCTTGGTGAAATCCATAGTTAAAGTTCGCCAGTTCTTATGGTTAGCCAAGTTTGGCTTTTGCATGCGACGACGACGACAGCGGCGACCATTTCGAAAAGTTGGCCGGTGCTTGGCATTGGAAATCTTCCTCGGGGCCAATGGATAAAAACTTAACAATTTAGATACAGTGTTGAAACATTTGTTTCGCGACGTTGATGTTGATGATGCGGTCTGTTCTGGCAACATGTGTTTGTTGCAAAGCCTGAATTCCTTTTTTGGTCGCGAATTGAGCAACTTCAACTCGGAATGCTATTGGACGCGATGGAGTACGTTTTTCTTTTAAGAAAACCACAAAACTCTAACGACTGTGTTTACCATGGAACCTTTGAGCAATGACTTCGATTAAACGTTACCAGTCTTTATTGATTTTAATATTTGTATTTCAAATATGTTATCGAAAATTTTCCAAACCCGTTCAATTTTTGAGAAATACAGTATTGCCCGCTTAATAGCCTTTCTCGCTTATGTGGCAGAATTTCTTAATTCCAGTTTATTTTGTTACATTTTTCATCCATGGTTATTTACCTTCGTCTAATTCCACCAACGCATTTTTACACAGAAAGAAATTGATTTTGAATTTCTCTCGCATATTTCCCGAAATATGTTTGGGCTACAGATCTGGTCAACATTGTCAAACATATAGAAATCTGCGGAATTGAAAGACTGTTGCCAATTGAAAGATTAAAGTTAATTATTTTTAAATAAAAATATAATTTATTTTATAAACGGGGTTCCACTTAAACGTATTCGTATAATTACCTAAATAAGCTAATCGGTAGGGTGGTTTAATTATCTTACTAACAAATCTTCCAGGAGATAATTAAGCAGGTTTTGCTGTACCATTGGTAAAATCTTCCATTGGGTAATAATTTATATAATATCTGTAACGTCTTGAATATGATTTTTTGAATGAGTTCTAGAATTTTAATTTGTTTAAATGCTAAATCTTTTGCAATTTCTAGTAATCTCGCATGCGACAAACCAGAAGACAGCCTCAGTGATGAACTTCAAGAGGTTAAAGAGATGGAGAAGTATGAAAAGGCACTTGGATTGATTCCCAACGGAGGTACTGTTACAAATGAAATTTTAAATTTTTTTACGCTTAACAACAGTTCTTATTTATTTTTTTTAGGCACAATATCGAATACGGACTTAGTTCCATATAAAATTGGACATGCGGTTGGCCAATTATATGAAAGGCGAAACGGCGTATAACATCTATGCAGCGCTCCTAGCGGATGATGGCGGCAGACACCGTAATGGATCAAGCCTTGACGCAAGCCCTTAAGAGAAAGACTAACATTCGTCCAATTGATCAATTTCTGATAAAAGGAAAAACATATCCTCATACAGGGGGAGAGTGACAAACAGCTCAACGAATTCAGCCGAGACCAGAAGACACGAAGATAAGATGTAAATTCAAAGAAAACAGAGAAGTAGAAATGTGAAAAATTCGGATTATAATAAACATAGAGAGCTCTTACAGAAAGAGAAAGAAACTCATGACAATAAACCAGGTAAGAATCGAAATGCATGTCCCTGTAGACTAAACCACGCAAAAATTCTCACTAGACTGAGAACATTTTCTATGAAAAAGACTGCAGAATAACACCCAAACGACACTCAGAAAAGTAGAAATGTTATTTCATTTATAGTTTGGTGAGTTATTTCTCTTGAGCGTTGTTAAAAACTTTATTGGGATTTCATATTGCCCTGTGGTGATCCAGCGTTCGATAAATTGAAATTAATTAATTAATTGTTTAATTTCGTAACAAATATTTGGTTAAAAAAAAACACGTTGCTAGGTTTTTCCAGTATTTCTGTTTGGCCGGTTAAAGGGATAGCGTTTTTTTTGGTGGTCTTGCCGGTTAGAGGGTTAAGCAGGCTGCGTATTATCTATGTATGTATAAGGAAATGCTATTATCAAAATTTTGTTTTTAGAAATCTATGTCTCAGTTGGCTTAACAAAACACTCGATGATAAAATCAATGTCGCAGTTGCTCTCTAAAAAAAAAATATATGTATGTTTAATAGATGGAATCATATGAATGTTCTGCTTCTCAGAGCCTTATTCGACTGAACCAAAACCATTTCAGCTTCTCTGTAGAAAGAAACAGAAATGGCCTCTAAGAATATTCCATAGAATTGTGTTCTTCAAGGAAATTGGTGTGTCTCAGTTATTTGTTTATTTTTATTATTAAATTATTTACATAGTTTAAATTAAGTTGTCTTTAGTTTACTTATTTTGACTCTGTAAACCGTTGTCGATCTTCATTTTATTATGAAATTCTCTCCAAGTATTTACATTTTTGGCATGCTCCGTGCCTTTCATCTAAAAACTTTCTAGCAGAATGTTTGGAGCCATTCTCCAAAAGATTGTCCACAACTACGTTCATATCCGGATGTAACCCATACAGATCACGGTTCATTCGAGAGAGATGTCTGCACCTAAAATGTTTTCTAAGATCGAAGTAGTCTATATCACGTGCCTTAATTTATTATTATCATGCTAATACCATTTGTATTCTAGATGTCAGTAATTGGCATGGCAATATTTAAAAAGTTTTTTAAAACAAATACTGTTTAAATACCTTCTTGGAAATATTCAGCAAACGATTAGAGACGTCTGCCCTCTGTATGGTCTTTGGTATACTCCCATCATTGAAGTATTTTTCGATCCTCCTATCGTCAGAGTCATATCTTGCCCTTGAAGTCGTCTCCCATCCTTAACATTGTCTCCTATCATACAAATTATTTCCTACGCACAATCCTCAGAGTTCTTAAATGCTATTGGAATTCTCCTATCTTAAAATAATCGATTGAAAGATTGTTGCAAATAAAAATATTAAAGCATTTGTATTCTATGTACAACAGATTCGAGATATTAATACGGAAAGTCTTCTCTTATCTTTGACGTATACGCCCCTCGTTGAAGTCTTCTTCGAACCTCCTATCGTCAGTCATATCTTGCTTTGAAGTCGTCTCCTATCTTCAACATTGTCTCCTATTATAAAAGTTATTTCCTACGTACAATCCTCAGAGTTCTTACCTGCTATTAAAGTTTTCCTATCTTAAAATTATACTCTAATCCTTCTACCCTCGAAGTCATCTCATATCCTTATAGTTTTTTCCTATCCTCAGAGACATATCTTGCCCTTGAAGTCGTCTCCTATCTTCAACATTGTCTCCTATCATAAAAGTCATTTCATACGCGCAATCCTCAGAGTTCTATCCTGCTACTTAAGTTCTTCTGTCTTCAAATTGTTCTCTAATTCTTCTACCCTTGAAGTCACCTCATATCCTCAAAAGTTTTCTCCTATGCTCAGAATCATACCCTGTCCTTGAAGTTTCCTCATATTCTTACAGTCTTCTCTTATCCTCAGAGACATCTCTTGCCCATGAAGTCGTCTCCTATTCTTAAAATTGTCTCCTATTATAAAAGTTATTCCTTTTACCCTTGAAGTCACCTCATATCCTTAAATTCTTCTCCTATCCTCAGAGTCATATCTTGTCCTTAAAAGTCATCTGCTATCCGCAACATTGTCTCCTATCATAAAAAAGTTATTTCCAAAGTCTTCCTCTATCTTTGAAGACTTTTTCTACCCCCCAAAGTCTTCTCCTATATTAAATATTCTTATCTAATCCTACTACTGTTGAAGTCTCCTTATATTCTTGAAGTCTTCTCCTATACTCAGAGATTAAACTACCTTTGAAGTCTCCTCATATCTTTAAAGTCTCCTTATATTAAGGATATATCTTCTTCTATCTTTGAAGTCTTCTCCTACCCCCAAAACCTTCTCCTATATCAAATATTCTTATCTAATCCTACTACACTTGAAGTTACCTCACATCCTTAAATTCTTCTCCTATCCTCAGAGTCATATCTTACCCTTAAAAGTCATCTGCTATCCACAACATTGTCTCCTATCATAAAAAAGTTATTTCCAAAGTCTTTTCTTCTTTGAAGTATTTTTCTACCCCCAAAGCCTATATCAAATATTCTTATACAATCTTACTACTGATGAAGTCTCATTATATTCTTCATAAAAAAGTTATTTCCAAAGTCTTCTTCTGTCTTTGAAGTCTTTTTCTACCCCCAAAGTCATCTCCTGTATCAAATATTCTTATCTAATCCTACTACTGTTGAAGTCTCCTTATATTCTTAAAGTCTTCTCCGATACTCAGAGATTAAACTATCTTTGAAGTCTCCTTATATCAACGATATGTCTTCTTCTATCTTTGAAGTCTTCGTCCAATCTTCAATATATTATTTCATTTTTCATCCTTAGTGACTTTCCCATGAGATCTTCTATCCTCTAAGTCTTCTTACCTCGGAGGCTTCTCCTGCCCTCAGAGACTTCAACTGTCCTCAGTCTGCTCCTATTCTTCAAGTCAATGTCAATTCTTCCATTCTAAAAGTCTTATTCTCCCATTCTCAGTGTATGGGAAATGTCTTCTCAATGTCTTCCAACGTTGATTATTCTCCTAACCTATCTCCATTCCTCCGGACAACACTGTTCATGTACAGCCAACTTTTGCCATCCACCTAAAAGTATGCTGTGAATTATTTATGTATAAATATCTCCACTCGTTGATAAACTACACTCAAGTTTTGGGGTGTTCTTAGTCGTAAGCCAAACTTTTCTCCACCATAAAGCTATTGGCCATAAACAAAGATATTTTTCAAAAATTATCTTTAATCTGCGCATAATGATTGAGATAAGACGGAAGAAAAAGTGAAAAGTATCCCAAGATAAATGATTCAAACAAAACGTCATTTTATTCGGTCATAATTCATTGGGAGCTGCGGAAAAAAAAACACATTCTCATAGTTGTATTTTTCACTTTCGTTTGTCCTCCCTCCATTTTCACATCCGCTTCCTGGCCGCATCCATCGGGAAAATGTAAAGCAAATACATGAGAAATGAGAAAATTATACAAAATACTTGGGAAAAATCATCATAGATTTAGCAAGTATTTTCCCCACACAACACACTGGTTGTTGTTGTCTTGCTGCCTTTTGACGATTTATTTTACTGTCATTTCACTTTCGTTCCGTTTGTTTTGCCAAACACCCCCGCCCCATGTTGAACGATACAATGCTGCCTGTCCATGATTGATTGAAATGTTTAAATCAATTGCAGATTAAAATCATGATTCTCTGTTTTTTTTTTTTTTTTTTTTTTTAAACAAGGAAAACGTAAAGAATTGTATTCAAATATTTGTGAACAAAATATTGAAAATATCATTTATTCCATAAATAAATATTTGCGCCTATTTAGTTCGGCTCAATGCACCGAAAAATATGTGTTCGCGCTCATTCGTTTGGAATTTCTTTTGGTTTGAGTGATGATTGTTATTTGTGCGCTGTGCGGTTAATTAAATTCCGTTTAATGTGAATAATAAATTATTGTGACATTATTTATTATTCATGAAATCATTAAAATATTCATAAATCTTTCTGTGACAGTTGCAAGTGGGCAAAAATCGTCACACGCAACACACAAAAAAAAAAATAAAATGCATATTAAATTGTAGTAAAGAAATTCGGTGAGACTGATGTATCCAACAGAAAATTTGTCACCATTTTTTTTTTGCTAATGTTTGAATTTGAGTATTTTGTGTTGTTATAAAGATGTTACTTAACCTTTAACTGATGAGGTGAATTTTTTGCACATAGTATGTGGCCTAAAAAGTGTAAAATTGACCACCACCTCATCAGTTAAAGGTTAATTTTGTTTATGTATCATACAGTTTTTTTTTTTTTTCTGTTAGTCGAGTTCGCTATCTCGAAAATTTCATGCTGAATCCTCTCCCCTTAGGAAATAGTCCAAAAAGCTTTCAATCTGGAGATCATTATAATTTTGTTAAATTATTCTTCCCGAAAATTCCGCTCGCCCAACAATAATTCTTTTCTCAGCTGTGTCTATCGATTCTCAACACTTGGGGGATTTTTTTTTGTCCTCAGCTGCCGGAGTTCGATCTTGAGAAATGGCACGTGCTCGATAGCTGATTGGAAATCTGTAACTTTGCTCACATATTTTGCAGTGTTGTTGTCCAGTGTTATTTTAATATTTCTCTACACATCAAATCATCATACCTGATTTGATTCAACTTGTAGCTGAATACTTAACCAATGTGACAAGAAAACAGACAATTAACTTTGACATGACGTCTGTCACAATTCATTTGGTCATAAAACGCATGCATTTTACGGTTGTTGTTGTTGTTGTCTCTGCACCTACTATAAATATCGCCATGCATCAAAAGGTTTTCATTAACAACGGCCTAGTGTAATGGCTCAGATGTCGTGGGCATCGGCTCTATTCAGAAGATATTTGATTGTACAAGTGGTGGCGGCTATCTATCTAACGGGACCAACGGAATCCTTAAGATGTCGTACGGATGATGGTCCTTCGGAGGCTGAACTGAAACGAGTGGCCAGAACGTGCATGCGGAAATTTGGTGAAAATGCTTACAACATGCAAAGGTCTTCGCAACAACAACAGCAGCAGCAGCAGCATCAATCTCAAGGAAGATATAACAGTCAAAGGAACAATCGAAATGGATACAATAATTATCCGGATTATGACGACAGTGAGAATAGCAATGACGATGATAATGAGGAGGTTCATCAATATCATGGAAGGCCTGGTTATCAGCAAAACAATCGCAACAACAATGCCAGAGGAAGTGGTGGCGGAAATGGAGGCAGTGGCCAAGCTGCTGGTAATAATGACGATGATCGCTCGATCAATCAGCGTAATCGTCAACGTTCCAATAATCACAATAAATCAAATGCAAACGGCAACGGAAACGGAAATGCCCACAATCAATGGCAATCACAAAACGCAAGAAATCAAGGGGGTGGAATCTCCGCCTCCACACAAAATGTTGCCCGGTCTGGCAACACTAATAATAATAGAAATAAAAACAGTAACAACAGCTCCTCAACCGATAGCGCTTGCATTGTTCAATGTTTCTTCGAAGAAATGAATATGGTAAGTATAAGATATTCTCAGTATGGAATCTGAACCTGAATGTAATCTTCTATTTTGTTTTGTACCCTTTCAGTTGAACAACAACAACTATCCCGATCGCCACAAGGTCTTGTTTATTCTAACCAAGGATTTGCGTGATCGTGAGCTGCGCAATTTCTATACGGACACCATACAGGAATGTTTCCGCTATCTGGAGTCGCAGCGACGTCGTGATAAATGTCAGTTTTCACGTGACCTAATCAACTGCATGACCGAATATGCCAAGGGCAATTGTGATGATTGGAATGAATCCAGTATGATGTTCAACTAAATAGATATTAACGATGAAGAAATGAACATGAGACCAGGCGAAATAAAGACCATGCCAATTTCATGAATAATGTATCTTCAATGACCGTTTAACTTCGAAGGGTCAAAGCATGCAATGGACTAGCTCAGCAGTTTCGTCCTAGTTAAGCTACGCTTCTGAATTTATAGTTTAGAAAACTTGTTGAATCTGTTTGTTTTATCATATCATGATGATTCATAAGGTTCTCTAGATAACTTGCGGGTTTTTTCCATAGACTTCGTTATCTCTTTCGAGTTGCTCTCATGTCGAAACTGAGAAGCGGTTGGTAGTTTTCCCCTCTTTGATGAGTCAATTGGACCTTGTAAGCGATTAATGCAAGGTCTTGGTGAATAATTCGCATCAGACTAATGTCTGAAATATGGAGTTGTTGAGATTAATAGCAAGTCGATGTTCCCTGACAGAGTCGCACACTCTCAGATATGGCAGGTACAGTTGTATCAGTGCGCCCCGGACGACGAAGGGAAGCGGGAACCTTTAATGTTGTCCACCAGACATGACAATGTGAGGAACTTTTTGCCAGGCGTGCGCCATTTCGGCTAAAACTAATTTGTAATACACGACAACGTTGTTGAAGTCTAAAGCAATTCATTTCGTTCCATATGATACTGATTTCCCATCAAGATTGCTAGTGGGAAAGGGCTGTCACATTGAAAATAACATTCCAATTTGGCGCCAATTTTATAAAATGTTGGGGCCTTTTTTCCTTGTTGTCCTCGGGGCCAATGAAAAAAATTCTTATATTCGACTGTTTAATTAATAAAAAAATTATTCGTTTTGGATTTGGCACAAAACTTTTTACAAATTTTACACTTTATTCCTTTTCATAAAAAAAATTCGGTTTTGTGGGGCTTTTTTGGAGTTTGGCTGGGACCATTTCTTGCGTCTTCGGGAAGCCCATCGTTTGTCAATCGACAGAGACCATATTTCTGTTTAATATTTAATTGGTTGTGTATTATTTAAACCACATTTTATGCCATCTTGTAAATCCTGGACTAAATCGCCCATATCCTGACAATCGTGCTATTGTCAAATCACATGCGATTTGCGAATCGCCAATAAATTAGAAAACGAAGTAGAACTTTTGCGCCTAAAACATTAAATATTTTTTAAATACATGTTTTTTTAATAAAAACTGTTTAGAAAAATATATTTGTTTTGTGATCATATAGGTAGCCAAATATTATCTGTGACACCAATTTGGCGATTTCAAATCACAATCGCAAATTTCTACAAAATACGATTGTCACGACATGGGCGTTTTGTCTCATCTGCTAATTACGATATTGATTAATTGTTTTCTTTGCATTTACAGTATGTGGATGATCTCGAGATGTTACCTAACGAAGAGGAAGTAAATATATGACCCTAATAATGTCAATTGTTTAGCAATACATGGATTTCATCGTGTACCACTGTTTGTGGTCAACGATCAGTTGTTAAAGTATCGGTAACATTAATCGACCTCGTCAAACATTGTTGCAACAGGTGGAAAAGGTTCTGTGCCCTTAACGTTTTCTAATTGTGATTCATCATAATAATTATTATTTTTATTTTCTAGGTTACCACAGTATTGTACAGATTTGTTGACGTCCCACGCTATAAGAAAGTCGACAGTACTTATCAGCAGTTCTCAGCAGGTATTTATTTAATTTTAATACTATAATTTAAGTAGAATTGTGTAGGGACTGCTCTTATAAGTGCCATAATTTTTCTCCAAAAAATTGTGCTCAATAGAGAATCTTTTTAGTGGCCATCGGATATTTCATTTCGTCTCAAGTCACAAAGCCTTCCGCCTAGCCTAGGTTTTCATTGTAAGCCAGCTGTAAGCCCCTCTTCACTCATCATATCCCGCATTTACTTCAATAGTGTTACAACTCAAAAAAACATTCCTTCAAGAGAGCTGTTTAAAATTCTCAGAAATTCTCTACCGAAAACACTAGAGTACTGGCATATGTTTGTATAATAAACGGCAGAACAAATGTCAACTTAACTTAGAGATTTACAGCTTCTTGTTGAGAAAAAAATATATAGAGTGAATTTGGAATTGTGACACTATTGTAGTAAATGAACGATATATCCTCTAATCTGTTGTCCAGTTATATTCTCACATAGATGTTGGCTCTTTTTCCATGTTGAATGTTACTCTTGACCTTCTTACTTACTTTGGTTGACTCTACAACCTGTTGTTGGTCTTGACCTGCTTAATAGACGATTTCCGAGCCCTTCGGTCTTCAGCTTGGCTTCTCCAGTTCGTGATACCTAGGATCTGCATGTCATCTTCCACTTGGTCCCTCCACCGGAGTCTCGGTCTTGCCTGTCTGTGCCTTCCGTGGTTGTTGTCGTCTAACGTCTTTCTGACTGAAGCGTTTGGGTTCATGGACGTATTTAAGCGATTGTGCTGGCTGGGTCATGTCGGTCGAATGAATCCAAACACTATGGACCTTTAAGTTCTATAAACTTTCTGCCCAACGGCAGTATCTTTATTTTTATCTGCAGAATTCTGTGTAAATTATGCAACCTTCAGAAATCCATATCTGAAATTTCCTACCGTCAGACGCATATATTCGATCTTCTTTCATTCCAAAGAAACTTAACCATTAACTTGTCAATTGTGTTAATCTGCCAATGCCAAATTCTTTGCGCTATCGAACCAACCATCACATGATTAGTGAAATAATATTTTTGGCGAAAAAAAATGACAACTACGTTGTAGATTTAATTCGGCATTTGAACCATTAACTACGTGTTTATTGTCACAATATCGAAAGTTAATTGAAAGTTATTACGAATACTTCATTTATTACAAGATGTCCATAAAGAACTTCCATGATATCGTATCCATTATACAAACATTAGACTGGCTTTATTCTGGCAGGAGATTTTTCAAATCACATTCAGTTTTTTGGTAATTTTCTGGCAAATTGAGGTTTAGGAACTGAAAGATCGAAAGAAAGAACGAATAATCAGAGAAATTCCGAAAAGATCGATTGAAATACAAAAATTATATTACATTAAAATTAAAAACACATCAATTGTAAATCAGAATTTACATTAAAATTAAAAAGCACATCAATTGTAAATCAGAAATTCCATTTGATATTCAGAAAACATGTACTGACATTCGGAAACTACATTTGTAATTCAGAACAGCCCATTTAAAATACAAAAATTACATTTCAAATTAGAGCAAAATTCAGAAAATAACATTTGTCATTCATATAACATAATTTTATAATGCTTACAGAATTTCAAAATTAATTCTGAATTACAAGCGCCCCGGTAGGCGAGTTGGTAGCGTGCTTGCGTGGGGGTTGTGGGTTCGATTCCCACCAGAGGCTTTGGTCTGTCGCTGCAAAAATCTAAACATATGGTCTGTGTCACCCGGTTTACCCTTGGACCCAAAAATTAGAATATAAATTTACTTTGTATTGTAATTAATAATAAATAAATAAATAAAAAAATTCTGAATTACATTTTTTTTTTTTCAAGTTGAAATAAAGTTTTCATATAAATTTGTTAGGAAAAATATGTGAAATTTTTTTTTGTATTTTCATACATTTTTCTTAACAAAGGATTTTTTTTTTAAATCTATTTGAATACGGTTCAGAAAATTTCATTTCAATTTGGCATTCAAAAAGATAGATTGAAATTCAAAAAAATAAATTTGTAATTCAGAATTAATTTTGAAATTCTGTAAACATTAAATGAAATTTCAGAAATGTTCATTTGTAATTCAAAACACATCATTTGAAATTTAGAAATCATAAATTGAAATGCAGAATACATTGTGTTTAGAAATTCCATTTAAAATTCAGAAAACATAAACTGGAAATTCCGAAATTACTTGTGTAACTCAGAACACCTCAATTAAATTTCAGATTTTGCATTTAAAGTTCTGAAATTCATCAGTTGAGATTCAGAAATTTGCATTTGGAATTTCTGTGAACAAAAACAGAAATAACAATTAAATTCACATTATTTGAAATTCTGTAAACATCAAATGAAGTCTGACATTTTTATTTGAAATTCACAACACATCGATTTTATAGGGTTTTTCAACAAGAGGTGTTTTTTTGGTAGTCAAAGAAGAATGCAATTTTTTAAAATAAATAATCGGGCCCAATCAGCAAAGACACCACGTTGTTGATGAACGACCGGCTTCAGTCCTTGTGTTAACTGAACTTTATAAGCCTTAGTCTTTACGCAAAATACGGTGTAATGACGTTTGTGGAATTCCCAATTCCAAAGAACGACGAGGAATGGTCAAACCAGGGGTTTCTTCAACACTGTGGGCTACAGCACCCATATTCTCAGTAGTTCTTGAGTGACGTACACGGGGTTTATTCTTCACATCACTAACTTGTCCCAACACTTCGAATTTGTCCACCCATTTTCTGTATTGCCGTCCGACAAGGTGCTTCACGACGACCCAAAAATGCCTTAGTTTTGCGAACTGTGACTGCAAAATGTTCACTTTTTTTGTAGTGAATTTTAATAATTTCCATGCCTTGCTGAAGCGTGTATCGTTCTATTTTTAGTAATGGCGTAGCTTCTACTTGTCAAATGTCATAGAATAAAAGCTTCAAATGTGACAGCTACCGAAATACCGGGTGATAGAAAATAACACCTCTTGCTGGTGTCTGAAATTTTCATTAATTTTAAAAGGCACAGTTTAATTTTTCAACAAAATCGGAATTATGTCTCCAAAATGTACGTTGTTTTAAATATCTTAAAAGTAGCCGTAGACATTTCTTTTTTTTTATAATTTTTGTTTTCCTCTAAAAGGTATTTCTGTTTGCTTTTTTAAAATAAAAAAAAAAAACTATTAACATTTTGATATTTAAGAACTTATTTGGAAATGGGTCAATGATATTTTCGCAGTTTCATAAATTTCCTATTCCTTTTTTTTTTCGAAACACTTGAACGATTTTTGTTATTAAGAACCAATCTAATATACCTACACATATACACATACACATTTCGAAATCATGGAGTTGCCTAAATTTACCTTGGTACGTGATACGTCCGTCTATTCACTTCACTGGTACACATTACAGCTGTCGCTGAGAGACATTTTTGCCATAAAAAAAAGCAACACACATAGAAGTACGACCATGTCGTCTGTGTATACATGTGTTGTAGTACATACTTGGCCGTGTATGTGTATCACAGATTCTGTCAATAATTTATTAGTCATTGATTAAAAATGATTCATTGATGTTCATAAATTTATGTGGCCAAACAATGCAAATCATAGTTTTCGTAAATGGAACTGACACATACAAATACATGTCCGTCCATGCGGAAGGGCACAACTACATGCGCACCATCGTTCGCACACACAGAAACATATGTATGTACGATTCAATCATACGCTTACATATTTACCAAATTCTTGTAATGTTTTGTGACATTGCACAGTGGTATCGAATAAGAAACTCTTAGAAAAGGCAACCTTGAAACGAATTTCAGGATCCTATAAATATCTGTTCGGTCTGTCAATTTCAGCTCCCCAATATGTATGATCCTTGCTTGTGTCGACTGGTTTGTGGTTTACTGTCGTTACAAAAATTAATTTCTGCAAACTACTGTGCATTGCCGGATATTGTATAAATGTATATTCTATAGGTGTACTCTTGTATCGTATTATATGGCATCTCATGTTGTATTTAACACTCTCTCCCTCTTTCAATCCAAATTGAATTTTGTCGTTGCAATAGTTTTTTTTTTTGTTTGTTTTTGGGAAGTAAAAATAATGGCTTTGATATGTAAATAAAAACAATGAAAGTCAACAAATCACAGGGACAAACAGATACACGTCCACTCACACAAGGACCAGACTCAGAGACAGGATGCAAAGTCAGACACACACACATACATATTTACCTATGTATATACAATAGTAGTAGTAGCAACATATTCGTCTTGCGGCGGCAAGTGCAAGGCCTTGGCGAGGAAAAAATTAGTACACAATAAAAGACAAATGTGTTTAAGATTTCTGTTCCTTCGACACACATTTTGGTTTGTGGTTTTTAATAAAAATAAATTACATGGTCCATGGATTTGCCTTGTAAGTTTTACTTAGACATACAAAATACTTGTGCAAAATTATTGGCGAAGCAAAATTGAACATATCGTCGTGTCAAAGTAAAGGGGTGGTGTAAATCCATTTTTTTTATTAACTAAAATCAAATTTTGTTGAAAAAAAAAATTTGTGGAAAAAAAAAATTTTGGTGAAAAAAAAAATTTTTGTTGAAAAAACAAATTTTTCTTAAAAAAAAAAATTTTGTTCAAAAAAAAATTTGTGTTGAAAAAAAAAATTTTTTGTACAAAAAAAAAAATTTTGTGGAAAAAAAAAAATTTTGTTGAAAAAAAAATTTTGTTGAAAAAAAAAATTCTTGTTGGAAAAAAAAAAATTTAAAAAAAAAATTTGGGGAAAACACAATTTCTGTACAAAAAAAAATATTATTTTTGGATAATTTGGTAGCGTTGTTCAAAGGATGCTCTTGATGTTCTGGGCCAGAAGATAGAGGGTGATGCTAGCTGGGCTAGACTTATATTCGAATTGTCGAAAGAAGCATTCAAGTGTATGACAAGTTCTTCTATGAGAAGATCTTCTATGAGATGTTCTTCTATGAGAAGATCTTCTATGAGAAGATCTTCTATGAGAAGATCTTCTATGAGAAGATCTTCTATGAGAAGATCTTCTATGAGAAGATCTTCTATGAGAAGATCTTCTATGAGAAGATCTTCTATGAGAAGATCTTCTATGAGAAGATCTTCTATGAGATGTTCTTCTATGAGAAGATCTTCTTTGAGAAGTTCTTCTATGAGAAGATGCTAAAAAATTTGTCAAATATTGAAACGAAGTTAGATGAAATGTATCAACAAAACAATTCATCAAATATTTGGATATTTTTAATGAATTTTTTTTGTTGATCCCATTTATCAAATTTCGTTTTAATATTGATACATTTTTAGCATATTTACGAAAAATGTTATCAAATGTTGAAAGAAATTTGATAAATTGAATCGACAAAAAATTTTATATTTTTTATGATTTGTATTTTGGTTATCTAATTTATAAAATTTCTTTTAATATTACATAAATTTTTTCGTAAATATGATAAGCAATTTACCAAATATTAAACAAAATTTAAAAAATTATATTATTTTTCGATCTATTTTATTAAATGTCGTTTCAATATTTAATAAAAATTTTCACAAATATGCGAAAAAAACGAAATTTGATAATTGTTGATGAACAAATTTATTGTTAATTTCAAAAATTGCATAATTCTAATTGATTGAACCGTTTTAACAATGAAACCATTTCTGACAAAAATGTTAGAAAAAAACGTGACGAAACAAATTGTAAAATTTTATTAAATTTTCTCTTGGTTTGGTTTTCTTTGTTTCATATGTAACTTTGAATATCAAATCAAGAATAATTTATGTGTACACCTTTGAGCTGAACAACCTCCAAAAAGCTACAACTGCATCAACACATCAACATGGATCAAAAATATTTTTGATAAACAGTATACGAATATTTTCTTTAAGTTGACAAATAGTTTTATCACAGGATTTTCAATGAATTTTTTGTTTGAATTCGTGAATATTTTCATTGAATCGAAAAATTATTTTTTTCTGTGTAGGGTCTTCTTTGAGAAGTTCTTCTATGAGAAGGCTCTCAATGAAAAGGTCTTTTGTGAGAAGATCTTGTATGACAATTTCTTTGATAAGGTCAACGATTTTTGTATGAAAAGGCCTACTGAGGAGTTTCTTGAGAGAAGGCCTTGTAAATTTCCCGACTGTCAACACTCGTTTGAAAATACATACATACATACTAATGATAATTTACTTAGGAAACTATTTATTTTCTTAGACATACATATTTTTTTTTGTACAATTAGTGCGTTTTAACAAGGTAATATCATTTACACAAACAAGCTACGTATACATACGAAACAGACGTAACTAGTTACTTACAAAAATTTTAAAATAAACAAATCAAGAAATTCAAAACAAAACAATGCCTGAAAAATTTGAAGTTGGAGAATATAAATCCCAATACCATATAATGGAATATGTTTTTTATCAGTGACGTTTTTTGTATTGCCATTAACATGAAATATTAGCCAACCCGTGGATGTACTCATCCTAACAGGAGAAGTGAAACGGTGGAACTTATTCCACAATTTCTTTGTCGAATTTTCAAATTCCAGTTTCTGTTTTCGCCAAAAATCTAAAAATGTGTGTACTATTCCTATTGGGAAAATGATTTTGTTATTGATTGGTGTGATCAAAGTAAACAGCGGTACAATAATATTTACATGTACATTTACTGTACATTAAATGTAAGTGTTTGCATGTCTGTAGCATAGAAACCATTTGTCAAATAGCACTCGCTAGGTGGCGTCATTTCACTCTAAGGTTATTTTTTTTATTTTTTTTTTATTTTACACTCCTGCCGACATCTATTCTGTTTTTATGTATGTTCGTATGAGTCCATATATAAATATGTAGACCTGAATTTGAATTTATGCAAATGTATTAGTTGATACGTTTGGTGTTTCCAATTCGTGTTCAAATTGCATTTGTATTAATCATTGCACAGTGGATTGAAGGCTGCGTACTATTGTTTTCGTTAGAATACATTCCCCTCTATCCAATAGAAAGCATAGAACCACAGCAACAAATAAGACTTCTAAATTTCTTCTATCTTCTGTGAATCGGCAGATAAACCAATTGTTTTGGGTTGAAAATGAAGCCTTCTGTGTGGGCAGTAGGGTGGAGTGAAAACATGCTTTTTTTTTAATTTGAAAAAGTTAACCTCGGAAAGAGATGTAGTCTGGGGTCCTAATGAGGGGAAAAATAAAGAAAAAAATTTTAAAAAAATTTTAGGAGTTGCGCCACTCTCTCGAAATTTGGAAATTATCGCTATTTTGGCGTTGATTTTAGAAAAATCCTAAAAATTAACGACTTAACTTATTCGAAATTTAAAAGTTTGAGCTTGTTCAGTGCCCAAACAAAAGTATTTGAGGCAAATATGAGGATAATCGACTAATATTTGTAGCTTTGGTGGCGATTTCATTGTTCAGTCAATTTTCTGAAGAAGAGACGATTTGACTTATTTTACTTTTTGAAATTTTTGAACAATGAGAAAATTTTTTTTAAATTTTTTCATGACCTTATTTCATTGTTTACGCTATTGCAAACATTTATTGACATAAAACTTTTTAGGATTTTTCTAAAATCAACGCCAAAATAGCGATAATTTCCAAATTTCGAGGGAGTGGCGCGACCCCTAAACATTTTTTAAAATTTTTTTCTTTATTTTTCCCCTCATTAGGACCCCAGACTACATCTCTTTCCGAGGTTAACTTTTTTTTTTTTAATTTCACTCCACCTTAGTGGGCAGCAATCGTTTTTTTTTTGTGTGTGTAGGAAATGATGGGTGCCGGAAGATAAATCCGATTGTTCAACTGACCAGTTTTATAAACTGACCGATAGATACAATTTGCAAGTTTGAAGTGAAGTAAACACATACTCCAAAGTATCCTCATATATGGTCATACGAGAAAATCGAAATGAACATATTGCAAACGACCAAAAGGACACACCGTGCAGTTTGTAGACAATTTGTATCCGCAAGAATTTCTCCAATGACAGAATGTTTTATATGCTGCATAATTTGGCCATATCAGTGATATAAATATTTGGCATTTAGAGAATAAAGTTATCAATTTATGACATTTATGCTGATGTTTCCATTCGCCTCCCCAAGCAAGAAGAAAACACCAAAAAAAAAAACGAAACGAAACGCAGCCAAAATCATTCGAATCGAAATGTGTTGTTGTGGTATTTTGCACAATAAATTGAAATATTCCAAATGCCAGTAAATACAAATTGCACTTTTTTCCGGCATTGCTGCTGCTGCTGTAGCTGTTGTGCAAATGATGACATAAATTCTTCTGCCCTCAGCAGGCGGCGTCATCATTTGTGAAGCTGTTGGTGAACATGAATGGTGTGGTTGGTCGTTCGTTTTCTCTCCGTTCAGTCCGACTATCTGACAGTTTTATGTGACTACAAATCAATCGACCCAATCAAAGGACAAGGGAGGAGGAGGAGGATGAGGAGGAGCGGCAAAAATAGTTTACAACACAATAGATGCATTTGCATATTTTAATGACACTTTAAATAAAAATGTTGTGATTTTTCATGTAAATTAACATTTGTAAAAATTTCATGCGATAACAAATTATTTCGAAAATGCATCTATTCATTCATACATTTATGCCAGCCGACAGTGACAACACAAAAAAACATTTCTATTTCTATATTTAAAATTGAAATTGCATCTGCACGCCAACAACAGCAACAACGAGAAAAATGAATGAAAACCACAAATTAGTCTAAATAGTTTGTTATTACAGTTGTGTGAAGGTGATGGTGGTAAGTTTCATTTTGTGTCCTCCGCACAACAAGGGCAGACACCACCACAGCACGCACACACTCACAGACACATATGTCATCAAATGTTGCACCAGTATATGCGGAGAGCAGGAAGAGATCTAATACACACAAAAAAACGATCCAGCAACCATTTCAATTTTATTTATTACACTAATTCCAATCTCACAATACATGAAAGCGAGAGTGTGTGTGTGTGTTTTTGATCCAAAGGACCATCGACGTACCTACTCGTCTGTATGCAACTGCGCAGATTCAAAACTAAAGGTTGTCCCATGCCAAATCCAATTCCCATCTTCCCCCATTCGAATTTCAAGTCTTCACTTGTTTCTGGTTTATATGAAAAGGTTCACTCTTTGAGAAGTCCCCACACAAAATAGTCTAAAGGTCTTAAATCTGGCAATATTGACAGCTAAAATGCTTCAGAAGTTCGTGCAGTTATTCTTCTTCGGGCGAATTTCGTTTGACAATCCCCTTCCAAAATATTTCCTCTAGCATTATTATTTCTAGACTCATGGGAGAAAACATTTTAAACGGTCTCACATATTTTCAAGACAATATGTCCATTAAACTCTACGTTGAAACTATGAGCGGAGCTTCTTAGAGAAAATATTGACCATCTGGTAGTTTGAAACAAAAAAAAGCGTAGGAAAGTAACAGCATGTGCAACAAGGAGAAGGAACCCAGCCGCCCTCTTCTTCTTTCACATGCTGTTACTTTCCCAAGGGTTTTCTTTTCAAACTGCCAGCTAAATGTATGGAAATTTCATTGTGTTTATTATCAGCTACTTGTGGGAGGGGTTCATCGGTCACATTCGAAAAATGATTTGTACATTGAATATAAGGACTACTAGTAAGTTGTAATGCGCCTACTGCGCCCGTTGAAAATTTTGCTGAAAAAAAAAATTTTGTGGAAAAAAAATTTGTTTATTAAAAAAAAAAAATTTTTGTTCAAAAAAAAAATTTTGGTCAAAAAAAAATGTGGTTGAAAAAAAAAATTTTTCTTGAAAAAACAAATTTTTTTCCTGAAAAAAAAATTTTCTTGAAAAAAAAAAAATTTTTGTGGAAAAAAAAACGTTGTTGAAAAAAAAATTTTTGTTGAAAAAAAAATTTTGTAAAAAAAAAAAATTTTGTAAAAAACAAATTTTGTAAAAAAAATTTTGGTAAAAAAAAAATTTGGGGAAAACACAATTTCTGTACAAAAAAAAATATGATTTTTTTTTATTATTATTATTTATAGAATTATAGAATGCCTATTTAAATTCCTACGTACTGCGTGACAGAGTCAGTGAATCAGTGTCGAGGGTAAATATATATTAAGAAGAAGAAGATAACAGGACTGATTTCAATTCTGACTTTGTTGTATTTTAATTTTTCCACAATTTCCATTCGTAGATAAAGAAACAACTTGTAATCGCAGATTAGAGGATTTAGAAGGCATCAGCATTCCATGAATGTGGCAGTTGAAGCTGATCGTTGAAGAGATTGGAGTTTAAGATAGATCAGTGTGTTTATGTAGATAAGTTCAGTAGCAGTTCGTATTTTGAATAGTAAAGACTTTGATTTAACATTTCAGTTCTGCCAGATTTAATCAACCTGGGGGTGAACGGGGTTTCCACTGAAATGTTGTAGTGTTACAATCCCACACATGTGTATCTACATATTTGTAAAATGATAATTGTAACTTGTTCTTGTTCCGAGGATGCGAAATTTGCAGGCGTATGAATAAATCATATGCCTTTGATAATCTACGTCCTCCAAGTTGTTCTCCATTTCTTTCAAAGGTTATGTGATCATGGCGTTTCATACAATTCGTCCTGTTAATATTTTCGGACAGTTCAGATAGTTGCCAGCATATGTGTATATTAGGGTGGAGTGAAATTCAAAAAAAAAAAGTTAACCTCGGAAAGAGATGTAGTCTGGGGTCCTAATGAGGGGAAAAATAAAGAAAAAAATTTTAGGGGTCGCGCCACTCCCTCGAAATTTGGAAATTATCGCTATTTTGGCGTTGATTTTAGAAAAATCCTAAAAACTTTTATGTCAATAAATGTTTGCAATAGCGTAAACAATGAAATAAGGGCATGAACAAATTTAAAAAAAATGTTCTCATTGTTCAATAATTTCAAAAAGTAAAATAAGTCAAATCGTCCCTTCTTCAGAAAATTGACTGAACAATGAAATCGCCACCAAAGCTACAAATATTAGTCGATTATCCTCATATTTGCCTCAAATACTTTTGTTTGGGCACTGAACAAGCTCTTTTAAATTTCGAATAAGTTAAGTCGTTAATTTTTAGGATTTTTCTAAAATCAACGCCAAAATAGCGATAATTTCCAAATTTCGAGAGAGTGGCGCGACTCCTAAAATTTTATTAAAATTTGTTTCTTTATTTTTCCCCTCATTAGGACCCCAGACTACATCTCTTTCCGAGGTTAACTTTTTCAAATTAAAAAAAAAGCATGTTTTCACTCCACCCTAGTGTATATACGTATGATTTCCGTGGAATATATACTAGCTGTACAGACACGCACACACACACACCGACACACTAGCGCGCATTTGTCTTTCTCCAGAGTGTTGCTGCTTCTATAAAACTAAAAAAAAAAATGGCAATAATCTTGACAGGATTTGACACCAACCAAATAACCCCACTTGCCCTGCTTGCACACACTCTCCACTCAGCATTTCGCTCAAACACAATCACTTGTCAATGTCTTTACTTTTGCGGATTTTCAACGCAAACAACAAAAAGACAGCAAAACATTTTCCATTTCTTTAAACCAAACAAAAAAAAAAACCCAGGAAGAAACAGAAAACCGGAAAAGGAAAGGGAAAAGTTTGAAGGGAAGAGCAAAATAAATAGAAAATATCATCAAGAAGAAGAAGAAAACGTATGCAGACAATGGCAATGCATGGCTTGCATGAAGATGCATTGCAACGCAACACTTGAGCTGGTGGAGCTGAAACCTTGGCAATCTTTGCCAGACAGACAATCAATTGCCTTTGGTTGTCTGTGTCGTTTTTTTTTTTTTTGGTTGTTTTTCTTCATTCCGCCATGGCCACTATTTGCTTGGCTGGTGTCGACACCCAAGTAACAATTTTTGCAGCCGCCAAACCAGAGTGCAGTGCGTATCCTGGCGTGTTGTTTCGTTTCAGCAGCGATTTTTGTGCTGTTGTTTTATTGTCTTTTTTGGCGGTTGGGGGGGTTTCTTTACACGTACATGTGATTATCAATTACCCTCTGGAGTGACAGTAAACTATTTGTCTTTAAATTGTATGCGTATAGACATACACACACACACAGAAATACATACAGTTAAGCTGAAGGAGATTGCAGCTGAGCGTGGTGTATGTTATCATGCCGTCGTATCCGAACTATACCCAACAAACCAAAACGCTTTTAAAATTGTATATAACAAGCTTACTATCATAAGCCTTAAGCTTAGAAAAGTGTTGTGAAAACTATTGTAAAAAGCTTGTTAAAAATTGTAGAATCAACAAAATTGAACCCTTGTGATTAGCTTTGAAATCTAATTGTATAACATGCTTGTTTGGTCATGTTTGTAGTAAGCTTATTTTTATAAGCGATTTATAATCGCGATTGTAGTAAGCTTATTTTTATAGGCTTTTTATAAGCTTTTGAATACAATTAAATAATAATAGCTTGTCCATAACGGATGGCTGAAGTTTGCTTTCGCCAGTTGTTGTGAGTTAGGCTATTTTTGTTTTTTATTTTTTTAAGTTTAAGTTTATTTTAAGTTCATGTTTTTATATATTTATTTTATTTATACACTTAGCTTAAGAAATAGTTGGTTTAGTTTTTGGTACATATTTTTTTTAGATTCTTGCCTATTTTTGGCGAACTGGAAAAAGGATTTTGTGCTTCGAATGTATTCGTCCTCGCCCAATCCTTTTGAAATGATTCAAATTTTCGAAAATGAATTTTGTACATACTTCTTATGGCTTTTGCTACACTTAGTCTGCGGACACTCTTCTTATCCTCCGTCCCCTTCCAGCATAGCTTTTCCGCCAATTAATATTTTCCGCCAGCAGTTTTTAGTGAAGTTTGGGGCCTTAGCTACCGACAACTGTTCTTTTCCCTGAGAAAATATATATAAAAAAAGTAATTTTACACTTTTTACACTATTTTTAGTTCTTTTTCTTACCCTTTCACAACTTTACAACATCACTTCACAACATAAACAAAAAGACTGAAAAATTTGACAAAACATCATATGAAAAAACACAAAACAAATATTTTGCTCTATTTCTATGGAAAGTCTTAAGTTTGTCGACGACAGGAGTGAGAGGAAGAGAAACAAAAATTTGCAGGTACACACGCTTACAAAACTATTGCGAACATAAATCGTTTGCAATCGTATTTGCTTTACTTTTATCAAAAATATTAATAGTAAGCGTATTATCCAATCATATGTAAAAACACAAAAAACAGGTTTTGATAATTTCTTTGAAAAGTTTTGAGTTTGGTTGAGAGAGGGGTGAGAGGAAGAGAAACAAAATATTGCCAGTCCACACGCTTACTAAACTATTACGAGTATAAGTCGTTGGTAATCATATTTATTTCACTATTGTCAAGAATATTAATAGTAAGCTTATTCTCCAATGCACTTACATTTCGCAATCGTTTTGGTTTGTTGGGTACTTTGCTTTTTTTTGTTGTTGTTGTTAAACATTTTTATTCTGAAAAATGTATAACAGCTTTATTAACCTCTGTTAAGAGAAAAATGTGTGAAAATACAAAAACAATTTATACACATTTCTCTTAAAGGTTCAATTAGTCTTGACGGTTGACGGTAGGCTCAATATTGTGCGATTAGTTATGACGGTAAGACAAAACAAAACAAAAACAGCTAATTGAAGAGCATTTGTACAAAATATAACTTGACTTCGTTTATAAATACCTTACTCATAACTTTAAACTATAAAATTTAATTTACAACTTATAAATAATTACCGCGCGCAAAATGTCGAAGTGAAATCAATAACAATAAACAGCTGATCGGTCTTGACGGTTGACGGTTGATTCTGCAACCTGCAGAAGTCTACCGTCAATTTTAGTTGTCTCTCTCTAACACATGCAAAATGCAACCCCAACTCAAACAGCTGATCGTCTACCGTCAAGACTAATTGGGCCTTAACAAAGGTTTTTACATTTTTCTGGTGTTCCACATTCTGAATCCGTTTTCACAAAGATAATTTTCATACTTAAATTAAACACTAAGTAGAAAGTAAATACAACGCAAGTCAAATTTACTAATTTTTTTTTTTTTTTTTCAGAACAAAAAGTACATTAATTACTTTCTTTGTTGAAAAGGGACTTCAATTTATTCCTGTTTTTGCTGTTCGCACAATATGGCGAATGACTTGAAATATCAGCCCGATTATGGAAACTCCCGGGGAGATTTTACAGACCGGGAGTCAAACCAAACAGATGACTCCGGATAATCGAAAATGTCTGTCCCTTGTCATTATTCCCCCTGTTAGTATTCTGTTTAGAAAAAGAGGAAATTATTCTCGAGAAAAAAAATGTCCCCGGAAATTATCTCCCTGGGAGTTTTTATAATCGGGCTGAATGTATTTATGTACGAATTATTTATTTAAGATGCATTTAGACCGAGTAATCTTCCGACCCTCTCTTCTCTGCGGCTTCGTTGCAAAATTGAAACCGCTGCTAATAAAAAGTTGCCGTCATTTTTAAGTTTCTTTATTCGAAACTAACAAATCAAAAGCAGGAAGGCCGTGGTGTGGTAGTTAGTGTGTGCGACTATCACACCGAAGAACCCGAGTTCGAAACCGGGTAAGACCATCAAACATTTTTCGGCGGCTGTTTCCACCTCGTAAATGTTGGCGACTTTACGAGAAAGGGAGTAATCTCTAAGTCATGTAAAACTTCTCTAGAAAAGCATTAGCCGTTCGGTGACGGCTTTATAAAGTAGGTCCCGATCAGTGAGTATACACAATTATATCGTACACAGCTCAGCATAATGGAACACACTTCAGCTGAGCTTGTGTGATCAATCAAATCGGAGTAGACAAAATGTGGCATACAACGTTATTGGAGTGTTTTCATATTGTGTGTATTGTGGATTTTTTTTTTTAATTTTTTTTAAAATAAAAACAACAAAAAGATGTTTTGTTCAAGCAGTTCAAATATGCAAATCCCCTTCGTAGAACCAAATTTAATGAAATGGGAATTCAAAAACTCATGCGGATTCAAAAAAATTGGGGATGTCAGAACGGTTTTTGGTTTCATTTAGAAACAGCCGGATTCTGAATAACAATTCCCCGGGAATTTTTCCCCGATTCCTCTATTCTAAACGAATAGGGCAAAAAAGTAGGTATTATGAATGTCAATAAAAGGGGAGAGTGCGATGTGATTTTTTGAGAATTACTCCGCCAATAATTTGCAAGTTTGCAGTTCGGACTTTTTACATTTTTTTTCTTTTGGATTATTATTTTTTTTTGGAAATTCTAATGAGTATCTTGATGTCATAACGTAGATTTTTCCTAACTATCCTTTGCATATTCTTCTCCTTCAGCATTTTGTGCTTCAGCTATCATTTCAGCTATCACTGACAATTTCTGCAAGGTTTTCTTTATATATTTGTGTTGTTTACATTCACTTTATTAGGTTAGGTTAGGTTGAATGGAGGATCGGTGCGCTCCCGGTTTCACTTTATTAACTTTATAAAAATAATTTGCAAATTATTAGCCAAACAAAATAGCTGACGCAAAACAACTGACTTCGAATAATCGAAATTCTCTCTCCCTTATTACTATTCTCCCCATTTGTTTAGAATAGGCGGATTTTATTCGCGGGAAAAATTAATTCAGAATCGGGCTGAAAATTTACTAAAACATTAATAAAAACTTCACAAATAACATTCAACAAAGTCTAACAAAAAAAAAAAATATTTAATAACGATCTTTATTATTGTTAAAAAAAAACATTTTCCTCTCATCACCAATCCAATTTGCCCATTTTTTTGAAATGGTGAAGATCGTGTTTTACTCCAAACATCAGTGTGACACTTATAACACCGTGTTACACACATTCTGTCCTATGAACCAAATTTACTTTCTCGGAAAGGGGATAAAAAATAAAAATACACGTGTACAGTAGGGCGTACCTCAAAAAAAAAGTTCGCCGTACACCTTCGAATATGAAGTATTATTGAAAGGTAGTTTCAAAAATTTTTTTTTTATTTTTTTATGCCGAACGTAAGGGTCGCGCTTTTACATTTTTCTATATAACTTCTGCATTTATAAACGGATTTTAAAGTGTGAAACATCGATTTTTTTGTCTCGGCGAAGGAGTCTCGAAGGTGTACGGCGAACTTGGTACGCTCTAGTGTACAGGCTCGTAGTGGCCTGTGTGAAAGCCTTTGGACCGATTTTTAACCCTTTTTCAGTGATCCAATAGAGCTGATTTTTGCAGGCAGACTCGTGGAAATGTCTGTATCACGTCAAAAAAACAATTTTTATCAATTGTCAGATTTTCCACAATTTTTATTATTTTTTTAAAAAAAAATATTTTTTTCACTTTTCTTAGCATAACTTAAAGAGACTCCAAATTTTTAAACTACTTAAGCGTTACGAAAAAAAAATATTTTTTTTGGAATGAAAAAAAAAAAAATTTGGGAAAATCTGATAAATGATAAAAATCTATTTTTAAAAAAAATTTGACGTGATACAGACATTTTCACGAGTCTGCCTGCCAAAAATCAGCTCGATTGGATCACTGAAAAAGGGTTAAAAATCGGTCCAAAGGCTTTCACACAGGCCACTACGAGCTTCATACATCAAACTTAAAAAAAAAATTCTGATGTGTACATGAAAATCGCCGATAAACGTGTATTTTTATTTTTTAACCCCTTTCCGAATATGTGCACTTGGTTCATAGGACAGAAAAAAATCTATTTTTTGTAACACGGTGACTTGGATCACTTCTCTTTACATATGGTCCAAATGTTCCAGGTTTTTTTTCCTCTACTCATATTTTCTTCAATTTAAAGCATTTCTTTAAAATTTGTATTGCCAAAGTTAAAACTTTGATCACTTCTCTTTACATATGGTCCAAATGTTTCAGGCTTTTTTTCCGTCTACTCATATTTTCTTCAATTTAAAGCATTTCTTTAAACTTATTTTCGACAAAGTTAAAACTTTGATCACTTCTCTTTACATATGGTCCAAATGTTTCAGGCTTTTTTTTTTCCTCTACTCACATTTTCTCCAATTTAAAGCATTTCTTTAACATTATTTTCGACAAAGTTAAAACTTTGATCAGCTCATCGCATTTTCTAAGTTTTCGAATAGTTTGCTGTCTTTCCCGGTGCTTTCTATGACAAAATTTATTGCTTTTAATGTTATCTGGCTGTTCTCTCGCATTCTCCCGCCGCTAATGCCGACGTTTACAAACATCTTCGATTATTAACGAACCAATAAAGCCGTCAACACTTAACACTATTATAACGTCTTCGTTCGTTTCCGTTGTCCTTACGTTTTCTTTTTGTTTTTAAGAGAAGAAAATAACCTTTAGTCCTGTGTTTTTTTTTTAGGGAAGAAAAAACTAAAGGTTTCCTTTAGTTTTTTTCCGCATTTCTACCACCGAGCTTTTGCTTTGGCGTTAAGCTGTTGTTATTACCGTGGCCAAAAATTTATTGCATACCAGCGCCACTTGTGTGTGAACTGGATGCATTAAGAGCGGTGCCGTGTAGTGACTCCGCCATGTATGTGTAGTTCCATCCCGTTCGTTGCCCAAAAGCCATTAAAACGGCAAAATAACAAAATTTATGCATTCCACCCAACTCCGGCTAATCCAAACGGGCAGACATTCTACAGCAGCAATTTGAGTTTCTGCAAAAGTTGAGCGTTTTTCGAGCAGCCAGCACCACAACCAATGGAGCTGCTGCTTTATTAATGCTAAAGTTGTTGAAAATAGTTAAATCCTTATAAATGCCATTGTTTTACTTCGTTGTAATGTTGTTGTTGTTGTTGTTGCCACCTCTTCGGCGTGGGCGCATTGTGGTTGATGGTGTCTCTACTACAGCCCAGTAGTTTTCGGCTGCTCAAAAGGTGCATCCCCGCACATTGTACGTTTGCTGCGATAATCAGTGTGTCTCTCATGCTTAATGTGTCTGGAAAATGCGAATTATTTCCTTAAAGGAGATCCTTCTATGGTCTGTTTAATGTTTTTTTTTTGCAGCATTTCATTGGCATTGGCCCACCCCCGTTGATGATGGTCCCATATTCCACCCAGCATATGTCTGTCTGGAAAAGATTTAAACTTCTCGGTCTGTGTGCAAAGTCGAGCATTTGGCATTTTTCTGGTGTTGGTGTCGTCCCCTGCCGGTAATTTTTGCTCCTCGACCGCCATTATCGCCGCTGTCTATTTTTGCGTCAATTTGAAGTACTTTTCAAATCCATTTAAATGCAACTTAACAATCAAACAACAGCCAAACAATTTCTCCCTGCAAATCGTAGCTAGACAAGTTATTCTAACAGTCACCTATGTATAATGTACACGAGGATGGTGTAATGTGGGTGGGCTGGCTGTCACAGCGCTCCTTAGAGAGAAATTTTGCCTTCATTGGCGTATCCTCTTGCACAGACCTACAGTTCAAGTTAGGAAAATGTTTTCTGGTGGTGATTTGTTGACAAAATGGTTGATGCAATTTTTTGTCAAAAAGCCATCACCACTTGTTCTTTATTGATAACGAGTAAGTTGTAATGCGCCTATGGCGCCCGTTGAAATATGGAAAAAAAATTTGTTGAAAAAAAAAATCTTGTTGAAAAAAAAATGTTGTTGAAAAAAAAAATTTTTGTTGAAAAAAAAAATGTTGTTGAAAAAAAAAATTTTACTTAAAAAAAAATTTTGTTGAAAAAAAAAATTTTTGTGGAAAAAAAAAATTTTGTTGAAAAAAAAATTTTGTGGAAAACAATTTTTTTGTTGAAAAAAAAAATTTTTGTTGAAAAAAAAAATTTTTGTGGGAAAAAAAAATTTTGTAAAAAAAAAATTTTGTTAAAAAAAAACTTTTGTTGAAAAAAAATTTTGTAAAAAAAAATGGTAAAAAAAATTTGGGGAAACACAATTTCTGTACAAAAAAAAATATTATTTTTTTATTATTATTATTTATAGAAAATTATAGAATGCCTATTTAAATTCCTACGTACTGCGTGACATAGTCAGTGAATCAGGGAATCAGTGTATCAGTGTATCAGTGAATCAGTGTCGAGGGTAAATATATATTAAGATTAGCTTTTATCTCTGAAGAGATTCCAATCAGGGAAACCAAGTCTTACTTACTTTGGTTGGTTGTACAATCTGCTGTTGATCTGGACCTACTTAAGACAGTACAAGTACAGAGAGTACAAGTACAAACTCTCCGACGTCTTCGAACGATTCACCACAACAAGAGTTATTCGGCAAGGTGACAACTTATAAAACTCCAGTTAGTACTAACATGGTTCAAGCTATTTAAAAAAAAAAAAATAATATTACTTATACGCTCCAAAAATTGGCTATTGCTATTCTAGAAAGCATATGTGAGATGATACACTTTTAAGAATCATTCCTACGAAGTTCATATGTCCCAGAAAGTTGTTTATTGAGATCTTAGGTACATTTTTGTAGTTGATTGTTTTCTTGAATTTTCAACGGTTGAAAAAACGTTTTTTTTTGCTGTTTTGACCTTGAAGATGAAATTTTTCTTTATGACAAGAGCTACAACTTTGCCTCAGAGTGTAACTCAAAATTCCAAACGGTTTGCAAGAAATAATCACTTTTTTTTGCAAAAATGACACCGAGGCCCCAAATCTTTTGGGGGCCCATAAAAAAAATGCATGACTTTGGGCAAAACTGGGAGACACCGTTCTTTTCTTTTCTTTGTCTTTTATCATGTAGTGTTGCACTGTATAATTAAATAGAAAAGAGTAGAGCAACACGTACAATATTTTTTTTTACCCGGATACAAATATTTTTCGAAAAACACAAATTCATAAATTCAAAGACAACTCAATATCAAATTTCAACAAGGTATTTTTCAGCCTATAGGACTTTCATAACTTCCTTCTCTTGTTGGTCTTCGCTGTCTGCGCCTTTTGTGGTATTCTAAAGCCTTCGAAGCTTAAACAACTCCTTGACATAGATCGGGCCCTAGATGTTTCTCTGGAAAACTCCCAGCACCGTTTGATCTGCTGTTCAGTGCCACAGTTCCTTGACATAGATCGGGCCATAGATGTTTCCTGGAAAACTCCCAGCACCGTTTCATCTGCTGTTGCCTGTCCCATGGTTCAGTGTCAGTTTTAGTTCATCGAGAGAGGCTTCTTGAATGTTTTAATTCTTTCGAGTCACAATCAAATTTATATTTTCAGTTTACAATATAAGGATTTAAAATTGCAAATTTGGAACAAAGGATCATAATAATTTTTTGTATTCCCAATTTGTCGTTTCTTTATTCCAAATATATTTCATTTTTGGACCCTCTCGGTTCGAGCTCCACCTTTAGTGGTCTTAATTTCCTGTATGTTCTTCTTTATTAGGTGTCGTTTAAGGAATTTGGGTTTTGGGCTGTTTCCTTTGACGTTTTCGGTTACCAAACCCGTTCCCTACATACCTTGCCTTCATTAGAAAACCCTCCATCATCATACCAGCCCTCGTTAAGCGCTCAAACAACAATTGAACAAATGAAATTCACTATAATCACATGCACTTACACTCACAACCTGATATTTGCGGAGCTAAGCGCGAGAGGGAGAGAGTGAGAAAAATCTCTCAGATTTAAATATGATGTCTAAAATTGTAAGCATACCAACGGGACCAATTTCCATGAGATGTGTGGTGGTATGGCAAACGTGGAAGACATTGATCGCATAGGGTGGTGGCGGTTGGTAGGCTAAGGACGAACTTTCAAAAAGTTATCATAAATTATACTCGTTAGATGTCTGTATATATTCTATGCGTGTGTAGGTGTGTGGATGTTGGAAAAACGAACGTATAGATTCAGAAAGTTTTTAATATTTCAAAAATAACTCCAGAGATTAGAATGAAAATAATGCGAAAAAGGGTAATAATGGTGAAGAGATGCAAATATACTCGTATATGAAATAAAATTATGGTTTTGTGATAACTGCCGTCGCGTATTAAGACGGATGGGTTGATATGGTCTCCTGGGGTGTGAAGATTTAAATTCAAACTATTTATGTACATATATCTGACAGAGAGGGAGAGAGAGAGTTGGTAGAAGTATTGTCAAATGATTTCGGAAATAATAAAATAATTAGTATAAACTATTTTAATGCTGGATAACAAAGCCATAGGCCATTTATGAATTTTGTTAAATCCATATTTAACAACTGATTTTATGAAGTACTATTAGCAAATACCCGCTACTTCCTAAACGTAAATTCCCCGTTTCCAGTAAAACACAACTTACTTACTTATTTCCCGTAACATTACATGAAGGAACAGACGGGGAACTTCCCTCGAATTAGTGAGCTGTGTACTGTGATATAATTTATATACTCACTGATCGGCACCTACTTAATAAAGCCGTCTCCGAAGGGCTAATGCTTTTCTAGAGAAGTTTATGTTAACTCTCTTACTCGTAAAGTCGCCAACATTTACGGGGTGGGAAACAGCCGCTGAAAAAATTGTTGTTGGTCTTACCCGGTTTCGAACTCGGGTTCTTCTGTGTGATACTCACTCGCACTCACTACCTACCACACCACGGCCTTCCAATTAAACACAACAGATTTGTTTAATTGCCTTGGTTTACAAAGAAATACTTTACACCGACTCAGAACCGCATTTTTTTTCGAATTTTTGGCGCTAGATGTTAATTTGAAATAGATGTTCAAAATTGTTGGTGAATTTTTCTACTTTATCCAACTGCTGTTTGCCTGTAACAATTTCCAACATTTTTTGTTTTCCTTTCTACTTCTCGCCCTTTATGATTATTTTTCAAATTTTAATTGTGTTTATGCATTGTTGATCTATATTCTTCATACAGTTTTATTTCTGTTAGTCGAGTTCGAGATCATTGATTATTTCTATATATTGCAAAAATAGAATTGTTTAAAAAGGTTTCAAGCTTTTCCCACAATCTCTATATTTTACCCGTCTTCGGTATCCTCGAAGTGTTAGCTCGAATTATTAAACTTGTTGGTGTCCTCCACATTCTGTCCCTTGTTATCCCCTTTTGGTACGCCTTGCAGCTTTTTGGCCCTTTCTATAACTTTTTATATTTTTCCCATACTTGACTCACTCGTTGTCCCTTTCCCTTATTCCAGTTGAAATAGTGTTTCACACTTTTCTTAATTTTCTCTATTTTGTCCCCATTCTGTAAATTTGTATTCCTTTTTACACTTTTAATTATGTTTCATTTTTCTATTTCACTACTTTTGGACCCTTTTCATTCCCTTTTTCCATTACTTCCATTTTGTTTTCCCCTTTCGGCCCCCTTTTTCGTTCCTTTCTCAAATTTCATGATTCTAGCTTCGGTTGTTTGGTGAGGACAGGATGAATCAGTCACGCAAGCATTTTATATACTCGTATGTAGATTGTTTCTACCAGTTTTGGACCCTTTTTGTCCCCTTTTCCATTACTACCCAATTTTTGGCTCATTCCTGTCGATTAGAATTTTTGTTCACACATTTTTGTTATCCCCCTTTTGTGCCTTTCTTTTATACTGTTTTGGTACGTTTTGGTCACTTTTTCGTCTCGTCTCTAACTTTCACTTTTTTAAATTTGTTCGCCCCTTTTTATTCCGGCTGGACTCCTTTTTCGCCGCATCTCTAACTTATTTCCACCTGTTGTTGCCAATCGTTTGTTTTACTCTTTTTTTTTTTTTTTTTCGCTCTTTTTATTCCGGCTGGGCTCTTTTTTCGTCCCATCTCTAACTCATTTCCACCTGTTGTTGCCAATCGTAGTTTTTCACGAAGAAATCCATAATTGGTAAAGGTTTGCCCAGAATGGGAACACTTTACCCCGTCCCAAATAGTGGGGATGGGTCTTGAATATAACCGGAACTTGCGCAGTTAATTTCTATATTTCAACGGCAGACGATACAATGAACGATTTGAGAAGCGAGTTTGGTTAACAATAAATCTTGAGTTGTTTAGCTGCCCTGTCTGTGCGATTTGACCCCACTGAGGCCACATAAAGTCTCTCGTCTATGGGCAACATTTGTATGAAATAATCTTTAAAAAGTAAATGCCAGGCATTTAAAATTTCGAATAGGAAAATTTCTTAACTGCCTGTTTCCATAAATCGAATTTGTTCGTTCGTTACCAATTGTCAGAATTGAAGGCGCAATTAAATGGATTTTCACCTGTAATGAGAGCCAGTTTGCGTTCCATATGTCGATATCTAACATATATCTGAAAACCACAAATTAATAATGTCTGAAATCGATTTTATAACGATTCCAGGCAGCAAGTTTATGAAGAATTGTCTAAAGATATTTACGGACAAATTGTATAGGAACATTTCTAACATATGTCTGGAAAAATGTTCGTAGAAAATCCAGGAAAAAATTTGCTCCGAGTCTGGAGTCGAGACATTTTTTTTTCGACTTAAATTTACCATAAAAAAAACGTCTAATTGCCTGTTTCCATAAAACGATTTTGTTCGTTCGTTACAAATCGTCAATATTTAAAACGTTATAAAATGAATTTCGGACATTATTGAATTCTGGTTTTCAGTTATATGTCAGATATCGCCAAATGGAACGGAAGCCCAAAAGAATGGGATCTCATTATTGGTACAAATCCATTTAATTTCGCCTTCAATTTCGACAGTTTGTAACGATCGAACAAATTCGTTTTATGGAAACAGGCAGTCAAATGTAATGTGAATTACTTTTCAAAAAACTGTCCTAATGCCGGTTTCCATAAAACAAATTTGTTCGTTCTTTCCAAATTGTCACAATAAAACGGATATATGATATTAATCAGATCCCATTCTTTAGGCCCCGTGTTCCATATGTCGCTATCTAACATATGCCTCAAAACTGTAAATGAATAAAGTCTGAAACCCATTTTATGACGCTTTCAATATTGAAAACTAGTAAGTTGTAATGCGCCTATGGCGCCCGTTAATTTGCTTGAGAAAGTATTTGTTACTTAATTTTAAAAATTTTGTAAAAAACATTTTGAGAAAACTATTTTGTAAAAAAAAAAATTCGAAAAAAATAAAATTGGGGAAAAAAACATTTGTGGAAAAAAAATTTTTGTTGAAAAAAAAAATTTTGTTGAAAAAAAAAAATTTTGGTGGGAAAAAAAAAATTTTGTTAAAAATAAAAAAAATTCTTCAAAAAAAAATTTTTGTTGAAATAAAAAAATTGTAGAAAAAAAAAATTTTTGTGGAAAAAAAAAATTTGTAAAAAAAAATTTTTTGGAAAAAAAAATTTTTGGTAAAAAAAAAATTTGGGGAAAACAAAATTTCTGTACAAAAAAAAATATTATTTTTTTTATTATTATTATTTATAGAATTATTATAGAATGCCTATGCCTATTTAAATTCCTACGTACTGCGTGACAGAGTCAGTGAATCAGTGAATCAGTGTATCAGTGAATCAGTGTCGAGGGTAAATATATATTAAGATTGATAACGAACGAACAAATTCGTTTTATGGAAACAGGCAGCTAATTTCCAATCACTTTCATGTTTCTATAGTTAAATTAAATTTCCGTTACGGTTTTTCAATAGAACTACCGCCTCACTTTTGTCTTTTTCTCAGCTTCTAAGAAACACCACTTCCAACTCGATTTTCTTTCCGTATACATTTTAGGTGTTTATTTGTCCCTGTTCTTATTGGTGTTGTTGATGTTATTTTCAGCATTTTCCTTTAGCGTTTTCGGCAATTTTTCTCTTTCTAGACACCATAAATAACCGGCCACACACGTTCACTATATCTTAGTGCAACACTCGGAACAACAACTCAGGCACACAATCACCGTTGCGTATTTCGTTCAATGAGAATTTTAGACTACAACAAAAAAAACAAAAAAAAAAGATATGTACCAAACAACATTTGTCTTAGCGCCGCCAACACCATCCCCGGACTATTCAGAACCTCTGCCCGCCGGAAGACGGGCAATTTATAGAAAATAAAGAACTTACGGAAATTTAGATAGTTTTCTTCTACTTTTTTTTTATTTCATTTATTTTTCACATTTATTTAAACACGTTGGCATGGAAGAGTTGCTCACAGAATCGTGGAGATAAGTGGAGAGCGCACTCACACATATGTGCTGGGGAAAATGGGATTTTATCAATTGTGTTGATAAATAAATCTGCTGAAGTTTAGAGAAATTGAAAACATAATTCTTTGTCCTTCTAAAGATATTTGAAAGATATCTAAGCAGATGCTGAGTGTTAAATAAGACGCCATACAAACAGTCTGCTGATACTTGAGAAATACACTGAAGAAAATGAAAATTCAAAATAAAAACAATAACAATTAAATGAAATATTTTCATTAATACACAGCGAAGTTCAGCTCAACCTAATACACTCCTGGCGTTTTACAAACACTTTAAAATTATCCTAAATGTAAAGCCTTCTTCTCCAACTCATGTCACGTGCCTGCTGCCTTGGTTGCACACTCTGGGAAAAAGTCTCCTCAAGACTTATTGCAATTCCCATAATTTTGTAATTTTTTTTTTTTTCGTTTTCTTTCTGCCTTTGAAAGAAGCTATTCAATTTTATTACCACTAATGTTCAAAATTATTACGATTGTCGGAACATAGAATTTATTGGCAAAATATTTGTATTTCTTTTTAGTAGGAAGTTTCGATTTCTTCTTATTCGTATTTTGTTTTTTTTCCTTCACAACTTTATGGAAACATTTACAATTCGAAGGCGAAAACGATGAAATCGCTTCTCCTCCTTGGAATAATTTTTCAATTGCATTTCGCAAACAGACTGACTTGACTGACCATTTCTCGATTATTTCTAATGGCAAGCCATAAAACTAACACAATTTCCTATTGAAAGCATAAATTTGCAGAAAAGTGGCCACCCTTTCCCCGGCAACGACATTGCACCGTTACCACCTTGGGCAATTGGACGGGATTGCATCGGTACCTGCCGGTAAATTGTAGATAGTTCGTGTGCTTTGTTGGCGGAGACATAAAATAATGCACAGCTGTTGAATTTTGTTATGCCATTCGCTACGATGTCAGGAGGGGTTAGTGTGTATTCGACATGGAGTAGGTAACAGGGCGGTTTTTCAAAAAAAAAAGAGATAATTTTTATAAAAATGTTAACATTACGCCGATAAAAAAAGGAGTAAAATGCTGATGACTTTATTTTTTACATTTCGATGAAAAAAATGTCTGGATTTCTAAAAACTTTTATAACTTTTATAAAGTAAAATTCCAATGTTTTTTGGCTGTAATTAAAAAAAAAATGAAAAACTTTGATTCTTCTTGTGGATTATTTTTATTTGGTCTTTTAATTTTTTTTTACATCAAGTCGAGAATATGATGTCATGTAAATGGCCGCCGCCAGAGTTGCCACTGACATTAGGGGCCAATCGCAAAATGTATAGCATTTTCTGATAGGAGGATTACTTTTGCGCCACACAATTTATCTCTGTTTCTGATAAAAAAAAAGGTAAAATAAAACACTTCAATTTTGTAAAAAAAATTTTTTTTATCAGTTTCCAAGGAACAGATTTTACTTACAACCATAAGTTGGCTCTACAACCTGTTGTTGGTCTTGGACTGTGATTAGTAAGTGATTTCTGGCATCTTCATGTCTTCGTCCACTTGGTCCATCCACCGGAGTCTCGGTCTGTCCGGCTTGTGGCTTCCGTGTTAGTTGACGTCCAACGTTTTCTGGCTGGAGCGTTTGGATTCATTCGGCGGACATGTCCCAGCCAGCGCAATCGCTTAACTACGTTCATATCGGGATATAGCTAACGATTTGTTCGACGCCTATACTCCTCGTTAACACAGATCGCACCATAGATTTTTCTCAGTGGAAACAAAATCTCCAAGATACTAAGCAGTTTTCTATCTTTAAATTACCAGTTAATTACTGAGGAATTTCTCTGGCGAAAATTGTACGAGTTTATGAAGAATTTTCTATAGAAAGTTGTCGGCAATTTGTATACGACAACTACGGAAATTGCCAAAGTTGTTACCCAAAATATCAAAAAAAAAAATAATCTGCAGCCAACTTCACACTACGTCAAACGGAATTGCCAGCGCGAACGAGTTATTTCCTTTTCATTCCGCTTACATCTCTCTCTCTCTCCACAAACTGGGAATTGCAACAATTAAAATGTCCTAGTGTAAATCGGGACTTAGTTTTGTTGTGAAAAAAAAATAGTCCAAAGAAAACCTATCTTCTTCTTCTTATGTCCATGCGCTCCCAGTCGATTATGGAGGGGGGGCTGTGTGGCATCCCGCCATCGTGGTGAAACCAATGATCGTCACAAATACATGTCTTCATGAGCTGCATTTTTAAAGAAAAATGGGACCAATTATTTTATTATTGTCTTTTCAAATGCAAATGCCTTTCAAAATATCAACTGCAGCCAACTTCACACTACGTCAAACGGAATTGCCAGTCCGAACGAAATATAAAACAGCTCTTGAAAATACAAAAACAATTTTCACATATTTTTCTTCACAAAGTTGTTTTACATTTTTCTGAATACGTAGCTTAGTTATTATTATGTTTTCTTATTTTTTCCCCGAAATATTTAGTATGTCCATTTGTCGTTGCAGTCTGTCTCTTCACATTCTTTATTTGCTCAATTTGTTGCATTACATTTTTGATGGTTTTTTTCTTTTTCTTCTTCCTCTTTCGTTTTGTTTCCTGCCCGAAACTTATGAGGTGGAAAGTAGTTGCTTTCAATTGACCGAATTTATTTGTGAAAACAAATTTTCTGCATTACATTTGCAGTCGCGTTCCTTTTAGATTGGCTGTCGTAACTTTATTACCGAAATATTAATAAATAAATGAAAAGGAATGTAATGTGGTAAGAGGTGTGGTGAGCAGAGGTGAGGGCAAAGGAAACAAGTAACTGGAAAATGCATTAAAAATCCTGTGGGTATAGAAATTTGAAGTAGAATTTTTAAGATGCTATTAAAATATTTCGACTATGAAGTGGATGTGTTGAGTTGGCACAGTGGCACAAATGTGTTTGTTTAGGAAACTTTGCAAAGATACTCCATAATTTCTCATAATAATGAGAACATTTTTTTTAAATTTTTTCATGCCCTTATTTCATTGTTAACGCTATTGCAAACATTTATTGACATAAAACTTTTTAGGATTTTTCTAAAATCAACGCCAAAATAGCGATAATTTCCAAATTTCGAGGGAGTGGCGCGACCCCTAAAAATTTTTTCTCATTAGGACCCCAGACTACATCTCTTTCCGAGGTTAACTTTTTTTTTTTTGAATTTCACTCCACCCTAATACACAGCTCACTGATTCGAGAGAAGAGACATAAGTACACGCTGAAAAATACGTTTTTTTTAAATGGTTACACACAAATAAAACACGTGTTTGGTGATTGTAGCCATTTCTTTTCAGCGTGTAACTTATTTTTTATTTGCATCATACATTTTCCCCCCATTCTTCTTTAATGACTCACACCAAGTCATTTTCAAACGTAGTCATTGCTTTTGGTTTCTCCATCTGTTCTCATTTTCCAAACATTTTACAAAATGTGGCCAGAATTCGAATTTTACAATTTTTGTTAAGTTTCAAATCAACGGTGAAAATCAGCAGTCGTCTCCCCATCGGCTCCTTCATGCAATGTTAGGGGAGTAACTCTAAATATTTGAATTTTCAACTAATTTTCTGATTCCTCTAAAGCTGATTTACTTATGCTGTTTGCGATATACAATTTTTTGCCAGTTGACTACACATATTCTCTTCGAAACAGAAGAAAAATATAGAAAATCATCTGACAGAAAAAACGTAGGGTCTATATGTGCTCGCGCATGTTCATTTGAAAAATGTCGTCGCAAGAGTAACTTCTCTCAAGGTGTGTTGCCGTCCGCAACAGTAAACAAATTGCCACAGCTTTTGGGGTAAAGTGTGGACAAGCAAATTTGTTTTCATACATACGTCAATATTTTGCTTTTATCCAATAAATTGACACAAGGATATCGGTTGGGGAAATGTGGCATTCGTCTCTGCTGCATGTGCCGAAATTTCACTGCCAATGAACTTTCGTTGCCAGTCGGCCGGCCAGTAGCAAAAATGTGTGTAAACCAAAAGTGTGAGAGGTGTAGAGTAGTCGCAACAATTACTGCCCACTGTAAGTGTAGAAAATTTGAAATTTCATACAAAAAGTAGTTGTCGAATTTGCTTTTTTTTATTTTTTATTTATTGCTGGTATGAAACATGACGTCAAGCACACACCAAAACATGTCATTAATTTTTTTTTTTTTACTAACACTCAGGGGTTGCCTCCTATGAATGCAATGCACTGTGTTAGCGATGGGATAGAAGGGTATTGGAGGGAGGAAAGAGGGAGTAGTGTTTGTTGAGGTTTGCCTTGAATTTGATAATAGCAGGCAGGAAAAACACTTGCCGGAAGATTGTTCCACATGCGAATAGTTCGGCTGAAGCATTACGCACTTTCTTTCGAATATCCCCCCCCCCTTTCTAGACTCACTTTTATAAGTTTCAGCCTTCAAACTATTATTTGTTGCCTGCTCGCACGTCTCACCGTCCCACTGTGCCATCATATTTAACTGGCATAAAACTTAATTTAGAAGAAACATTACAATTCCATTTTCCCCATTTTGCCACAAAAACGAAATAAAACAACAAAAGTCATTTCATATTCTGACATTTGAAATAGTTTGAATTGCACTTAATTGACCCAAAAAAATTATTTTCAAACAGACAACTGGTGGCCAACCACCGGAACCAAACAAACTGGAAGTGGATAGGCCAACAAAAAACAAAAACCAGGTAAAAACTAATTTCGACAAACAAAAGAAAAAAAGAACCGAATAATGTGCTACGATATGCATTAATGAATAAATTTAGATGTAAATGAAATAACACAAAAACTGTTAAAATAAAATTAGAGAGAGAGAAAGAAGGAGAGCACATCAACAAATTACAATTATAAACACTTCCGGCGGCAATAACTTCGGTGACCGCATACAGAAATGGCACCGGCGGAAGTCGGCTGCTACAGTCAGTTCGGTAAAGAGTTTTTGCAGAAAGTTTCATTATGTTTACTTTATGTCAAAGAGTTGAATATATTTTCGTTAAATGATATCAAAAAGGACTCCGAAATACTGTGTACTCGCTCATAAGGGACTGAGAATTTTGTCCGCTTATGAGAGAAGTACACAATAGAACTGAAGCGGATTGCTACTGAAAAAAGTGTCCGTTTATGAGAGGCATCCGCAAGGAGAGATTACACTGTATATATATGTAAATGTGTCCTTAGTTGTCCGCTTATAAGAGAGAGAGAGTGAGTACCCTGTATTTACTCTTTATGCATTCAACAAAATGACACCAAAAAAAAAAAGTTCGTTTGTAAAGGGTGTTTTTTATTGAGGTATAGAACTTCGAATTGAAATAAAACACAAGAAAATCGTTTTAATGTCCATCAATTTGGCTTTATTGGAAGGATAATTTTATGCCATTAATGTTTAAATATGATTTCGGGCATGTGGCCGCCGCGGCTGGCTCGAATAAAGCCAATTCTACAGGTCCAATTTTCAACCACTTGTTGGAACCACAACTCATCCACATTCATGCCATCCAATTCGGGAACAAAATAGTCGGTTATCATGGCTCTATACCGGTCTCCATTAACGGTAACTGACTCTCCAGCATTATTTCGGAAGAAGTATGGCCCAATGACTCCACCAGCCCATAGAGCATGTGGATGTAATGGCATAAAATGGACGGAGCTTGCGGTGAACTTCGCGAACTGAACCATTACTTTCGAAATAAATTTGCAAGCGTTGTTCTTTTGTCAACCTGTTCATGATGAAATGGCAAACCAAACTAAATACACTACTCGTTTTTTTTTTCGTTTGGTTTTTGTTTCATTTTTTTTTTTTTTTAAATTTTAAAAAAAATTTTTTTGGTTAATTTGTTTCGTCCGGCATAACTCGGGAACCACTACCCCGATTTAATTGAATTAAATTTTAAAAAATTTAAAATTACAATTCCCTTAATCTGTTCATATATTGTTTTCCTATACAAGCAACAGTTTCCAGGTTAAAAATTAATATATAAAGGAAAAAACTTATTTTTTGCCTAAAGATTTAAATTTTTTTTTTTTAAAAAATCCATAAAAAAAAAATCCACTTTTACGTAAAGTCACATAACCTATGAGCAAAATGAGACAAAGATCATGAAAATCGATGCACGCGTTTCGCTTTTATTCGCAATTGAGTAAATGTATGAATTTCAAAATTTTCAAATTTTCATATATTTTTGTCACCCAACAAATTTTAATTTTTTTTGTAATAAAAAAGAAAAAACCTTACCATAGACAAAGTTGTGCATATGTCGATCAAATTTTTGAAAAAAAAGTAATAAGATTTGACATTTTTTTTCATTTTGGATTTTTTATGGATTTTTTAAAAAAAAAAAATTTAAATCTTTAGGCAAAAAATAAGTTTTTTCCTTTATATATTCATTTTTAACTTGGAAACTGTTGCTTGTATAGGAAAACAATATATGAACAGATTAAGGGAATTGTAATTTTAAATTTTTTAAAATTTAATTCAATTAAATCGGGCTAGTGGTTCCCGAGTTATGCCGGACGAAACAAATTTAAAAAAAAAATTTTTAAAATTTAAAAAAAAAAAAATAAAACAAAAACCAAACGAAAAAAAAATTTTTTATTGCGTTTTTCGAGCTCATGTCAAGGTTATCTACACAGAAAAAATTATCGCATCCCGAGTACATTTTGACTGTTGACTAGTGATATTAATCACTTGACAGCTGACAAAATGGCCGCCAGTTAAAAAAGTGATGCCAACTTAAAGTTCTATACCCCAATAAAAAACACCCTTTATTTACCTTAACATTGCATGAAGGCGCCATCTAGGGAACATCTCTCAAATTCATGAGCTGGGCAGGATATAATCGCGAAATATTGTTTAAAGCCGACTTCTTCATCCGACTAATGGATTTATCATCACAGGCAACTTGCATGGGTAAAGTTGACAATTTGTCAGTCCAAGTCCTCAGAAACGTCAACTCACTCACCTTGGTAGCATATCCTGTCAACTCATCTTTCCCAGACGTGGTGACGGTTTCTGGCTCCATCTCACTAATTCCGTTGATGGTTGTTTGTAACGGGTGGCGCAAAAGTAATCCTCCTATCAGAAAATGCTATACATTTTGTGATTGGCCCCTAATGTCAGTGGCAACTCTGGCGGCGGCCATTTACATGACAACATATTCTCGACTTGATGTAAAAAAAAAATTAAAAGACCAAATAAAAATAATCCACAAGAAGAATCAAAGTATTTCATTTTTTTTTTTTAATTACAGCCGGAAGTTTACTTTTGCGCCACCTGTTATAACCTTTTTTTTGGCTTTAAAATTTATAACATAATGTCAGTGGCAACTCTGGCGGCGGCCATTTACATGACATCATATTCTCGACTTGATGTAAAAAAAAATTAAAAGACCAAAAAAAAATAATCCACAAGAAGAATCAAAGTTTTTCATCCGAAAAACATCGGAAGTTTACTTTTGCGCCACCTGTTATAACACCGTGCCGTCATGGTACCCCACGGTAAAAAAAATAAGTCCAACGACGTCAAATCGCAGCTTCAAGGTGGCCAATTGACATCGGCGACAGGACGATACCACGACTACTGAACTTGGTGTGGACTAAAGATCGTCCAAGCCCATGTCGTCATTCTCCTGCCACAAAAAAAAGGAGTTTATGTGCCTCTGTAGCGCACATCGTCCAAGCCCAAGTCTTCATTCTCCTGCCACAAAAAGAATGAATCTGTTGCGCACATCGTTAAGCGCAAAGGCGTTTTCTGTAATTTTTTTTTCTAAAAATGAAGGGCCCTTCTTTAATTTGTATGCCATTCTTTGATTGTCTTCAGTGTTTCTTGGAGAATAAGCAGGTAGGGCCCACCCTTGTCTGATACCTCAAGATGTGGAGAATTTCTCTATCAAAACTCTGTCGATATCAATCTGTGGTGCACAAACTCGAAGAGTCAATTGAAATGACATAAATGTCTAAATTTCATTTTTATTATTGAAATTTCAAAAAAAAAAAAATTATCTCTTTTTTTTTTTAAATTTATTTCAGAACAAACCTTACTATGACCTCACATCCGGAACCATTTCACATTGTGGAGGCGACCCGACAAGATTTTGAGCACATCTCTAAATTGTTTTGCTCCGGCAAAGTGCAATATTTCGGCGAACCAAAAGGCAAAGACAAAACGGCCGAAGTCTTCTTCCAGCATTATGTCACCCATCGGCTTATGATACACCTTAGTGCTGGGGATCCCACGATTGTTGGCTATGCCGAAATGTCCAATTCACCCTATATACCGGCTCTACCGGAAGACTGTTGGATGGATTGGTTGCTATTGCATTATTGCCTCCAACTGCCGCTGAGCAAGGCGAATACATTCTTTTGCAATACGTTCATCTACCACAACGACTATAGTGCGGCATTGATGCATCAGGTGTTGTGTGAGCTATTTTATCGTGAGAACAAGATACGTTATGTGATTGTGGCCCAATGTCCGGAATATGGATTTAAAAATGAAAAAGGCAAGGACAAGTTTTACATTCATTCATCGTAAGACAGAAATTGTAATTGTTTTCTAAGCCCAGAAATGGCACGTGTGTATTTAAGCAAAGATTAGGGGGAGGGCAGACTGCCTAAGTCTGTTGCATGAGGTCGACCGACGAAAACACTGGGCACTCGTTAACGACAGAATGGTAGATCACGGCTGGCCATTGCAATTTTTCCTTAGTTTGTTATCATTTTACGTGGCTGTCGTCGATTTGAAAATTTCTCAACTGACTTGGGAGGTCTTGCCACTAGATTGTCCTTGGAATTGACACAAAAACCTGTGGTTGTGCCCACAAAAAAAAACAAATCCATCTTCATTAATTCCATTAATTTGTCACTTCTCTTTTCCAGATCGTCCCAATTACAATTGCCTGGAAGCATTCGCCACCATCCATTATCCCTTGTGCTTTAGCGTCATCTCTTGTCCGAAGACGCCCAAAATCCATGTGATCTATCGTGATGATGTTTTACCCAAAATGCGCTATCGCCGGGCTTTGTAAGTATGATTTTTGTTGACATTCAATGTGAGTTATTCGAATTGTAACGATGATTTGTTCATAACTTACAGACCCGAAGATAACGATGACATCGTGCAATTGGTGGACACTGATCGACCGGATATAAGACAACAGCTGGGTGAATATTATATAGCCGAGGAGCTTCTGTCTGAGACCTGTAATAGTGTATTGGTGGTGTCTGAGGTGAGTCTGTAGAGGGAAATTTACCTTGTCAAATGTCCTCTCCCAGACAACAGCAAATCTCTCCGAGACATTTTGTCATTCTGAAGGAAAATCGATTTTCGAAATGTTGCCAGCTCCCAATCTACTGAAACTATTGCTGGAAGAATATTAAATTGAGCCCTTAAGTGCCTTTTTTTTTTTGCGAAAATCGCATGAAATTCGCTAGAAAACTGTCCAACACTCCTCTTAATCCTAAAATACTAAAAATTCAACAATTACACCGTGTGACAAAAAATTGATTTTTTTCTGTCCTATGAACGAAAAGCACATATTCGGAAAGAGGGGAAAAAATAAAAATACACGTGTATCGGCGATTTTCATGTACACGTCAGAATTTATTTTTTTTAAGTATGAAGTATGAAGCTCGTAGTGGTCTGTGTGAAAGCCTTTGGACCGATTTTTAACCCTTTTTCAGTGATTCAATCGAGCTGATTTTTGGCAGGCAGACTCGTGGAAATGTCTGCATCACGTCAAATTTTTATCAATTCTTAGATTTTCTCCAATTTTTATTAATTTTGAAAAAAAAAATATTTTTTTCACTTTTCTTAGCATTACTTGAAGAGACTCCAAATTTTTAAACTACTTAAGCGATACGAAAAAAAAATGTTTTTTGAACTGAAACCTTAAAAAAAACGATAACCACTTAAAAAAAAATTTAGGAAAATCTGAGAATTGATAAAAATCTATTTTTTAAAAATTTGACGTGATACAGACATTTCCACGAGTCTGCCTGCAAAAAATCAGCTCGAATGTTAAGTCATTGTTTGAGGGGAATGTTGGAGTATGAACACCATTTGATACATTCGATGAGTTTCGCTAGGGAAGTCAGAGGTGCACTGGTTGTTAAGGAACCAGCTGGAAATAAAAAACCTCCCCACACAGCGACATTTCGTAGGTCTGAATCTAAATCTATTTTCGAAATTGTCCATCTATTGATCGATTCACAAGGACTCAATAGTTTTTAGTATAATATAAGTGGTATCGAATATAGATTTTTCGAATCTACGAATTCTATTGCAATGAAATGTTTGCCCGATTTGTAGAGAAGGCAACAGGCTTTCAGAAAAGTCGCTGGGCCACACAACTAAACTAACTCCAAATAATTGTTTAAGGGTGGCAAACTTAAGCAGAATGAGCTCTCAGAAAATTCGCTGTGTGGCCTCGTTTTAGACTTAATATATGCAAGAAATTCTGTTGGTGGCTTCCCAATATCAGCTCAAGACGGAGTCAAACTTGAGCCATTCGATCGTGACAAATTATTAACTTTGTCACAAAAATCCAATTTGTGGCCTCCCTTTATTGACACAGGCTTGTTTGCTGAAAAAAAAAACGATAGTGGCCAAAGGAATTAAGGTGGGACCTTTAAATGAGAAATAGAGAAAAGAAATTCCCCTCAAAGCGGTTAAAACTCGCCATGAATAAGTTTGACTTCCTGTAGCATTTCCACAATTACATTGCAAAAAACAAAAATTGAAACTTTTAATGTCCACCAACATAAATCAGCCACAAAGTATGTTCAAAATGCAATATCTCCTAATAATAACTAGATTGTTTAGAACGGGATATCCCTCTAGCTTCTACTACCCAAAAAATAAGATTATCTGTCTCGGTGGTTTGGTGTGTCAATTTCACATGTTACTTCAATTATTTTTGGAAAAAACAAACAAAAAAAAAAAACATTTTGCCAATGAACTTAAATTTCCGAATTATTAAAGAATTTATTAAATAATAATACATAATAAAAAAAATAATATTTTTTTTTGTACAGAAATTTTGTTTTCCCAAATTTTTTTTACAAATTTTTTTTTTCCATAAAAATTTTTTTTTCAACAAAATTTTTTTTTTCAACAAAAATTTTTTTTTTCCACAGAATTTGTTTTTTCAACAATAATTTTTTTTTTCCATAAATTTTTTTTTTTTCAACAAATTTTTTTTTTCAACAAACATTTTTTTTTGAACAAAAATTTTTTTTTTCAAGAAACAGTTTTTTTTTCAACAAAATTTTTTTTTTTCTACAAAATTTTTTTTTTTTCAACAAAATTTTGTTTCCATATTTCAACGGGCGCCATAGGCGCATTACAACTTACTAGTTCTTAAATAATTCGGAAATTGAAGTTTATTTGAAAATTTTTTGTTTGTTTGTTTTTTCCAAAAAGTTCCAGGAGTTCTAAAACGATTCCCACGGCTTTCTATCCGTAGAACATATAAGATTTACCATACAGTTTTTCTAAGATATGATCTGTTCGAAATTTTAATTTAATCCGATTTTCCTTTACAGATTCTGCACCTGACCGCCGGTTTTATTTGGTTAAATGGACATGTGAACCTTTCACATCTGGTGGAAAATTATGATCTCGCTGCATTTGGAAATTTGATTCGATTCGATGCCAAGCAAAAGTTTACAGAGAAACAATTTGTCGTAACGTAATATTTGTGTGATATGTGAGTTAAGTGTCAAATAAGATCGTACATGTTTACAGAACCGCCAGGAGACATCCTATAAATAAACTATTCACCGATGCAGATATTGATGTGGTCGTGGATGTCCTGACTGCGAAAGACTCTTTGAGGTTGTACAGTCTACTGGCACGAGGGCAAGAAAGAGATGTGGTATTGGTACTGTGAAGAGATACGATTAAATTTTCATTGAAACTGAATAATCTGGAAAATAATTATGGATTCATTTCGGTGTCCTCTGTTCATGGTGTGACAATGGCGATTCTAGTCTTGCCCTTGAGTTTGTGTTTATGTATCTTATTATCAAACTAATTGAACTTGTTTTTTTTCCTTTTTCTTACCAGCCCCCCTTCTGATGATTTGGAAACAGAAGACTTTACGAAACGCCAGATGTTCTTTAAGAAACTGAATAAGTTTGTTGAAAGCACGTATTTTTAGAAATTCCTAGTTCAGGGTTTTCATGAACGAATCTACTTTGTGTTATATGTCGTATATTAAAGAACCGCCTCTAAATCACATGCCCAAAACTTTAACTACAATTTAATATACGTGACTAACATCGATACATTCGTTCATGAATAACCCCATATTGTTGCTTGACTTTGTAACTAATTTTTGTCATTTCCTCACTTTTAGGACTAAACACCTCCGACTATTACATACAATTGCGTAAACGTCGTTATGGAGTATTCTACAATATTCCGCAGGGTCAACCGTCCACCAACATGGACGACCACACGAATGCATTTGTCATACAAATGTTTGGCCTAAAGGAATCGCACGATTTGCGACGATTATTTCGCTATTTGTCCACAGCTTTTGCTGCCTTTCCCGCACGAGACTACTGTCTACTATCGCTATCCGTGGCTCAGACAATTACACCGGCTCTGTTTGAGATGTTGAAGTACTTTATGGTAAGTGGGCAGGGAAAATCAATTCCCTCCCAATGATATTTTTCCAAAGAATTGTACTTTTTAATTATCTTTCTTCTGTTAAATTTTATTGGTAGCGCGTCATTCCTCTACCGGGCTGCATAATCGATGAACATCTCTATATCACTCATCGCAGTGCCGTCTATGGTGACGTAACACTATTTCCGGTACATCAAACAGACATTGGCGATATCAGAAAGTTACTTCGTGATTCGGCGCCAAATGTTGTGCCACAAAGCACCCGCAATTCATGTCTCTCCACAATAGCAGCTCGACTAAGGACAGCATCTTTCACCGCAAATCCACCACAGATGTCTATGAGTCCGGATGCGGCGGACAATGAGCAAGCTCACTATAACCTAGAAGTGGTTATGGCCATATTGGAAAATATATTCGAAGAACCCTTTAGTAAATACAAATGTTTCATTATAAAATGTGGTGACTCTACCAAGCCGAAGCAAGATAATGTCACAGTGGGATTTGTCATTTTAAGGTAAATATTTGAGGCAGATGATGGCCCGTAAGGGTCATGTGATTCTGAAATGTTCCTAATTATTAGAATCCCAATTATTCATATTAATATGTAGCAGATGTGCTTGTGAAGTTATAACATTTTCTTTGTTTATCTTTTAATCCCCCAGACCTTTCACCTCAAGCTGGCATTTGGAAAGACATTTTCTGTTGCCGCCATCCAAGGAATCTCCCATTCTAAATGCAGCCGAATTAATGATCCTAAAATTGCATCCTCTGTTTCATTGTCAGGCCGATCTGATATTCCGTGAGATGGCTCGACAGTCCAATTGTTGGCATTTTTATCATTTTCAACACACCGTAAGTCCCCGAAAGGTATTTCCTTACCGCTCACTATTCACTATCACTCAAGTTTCCTTCCTTTTCAGTTGCACAACTGCCCGTCCAATGATTTGCTGCTGCATATGCAACCCTTGGAACCGCGTGGCATTAAAAAACTTTGCTTTTGCAAATCCCGACCATCCTCTCCCATCAAATGCTCTTCGGGCAGGACGGTTCATACCTCTCAGGCCAACTTTCAAAGCACTTCCATGCATGATTTTAACATTTATCCAATTGACTTTCGTCGGGATCATTTTGCGGCCTATCAAAATAACTTATGCCAATCGGTGTACTTCGGACATACTCGCAATATTGTGATTCTGGGATTTACGGATATTTGTAAGGCTTTTCTGAGACTGCTGCTGTTTAGTTGGCATGGCATGGGGTGAGACATCAGATGGCAATTTGTTTTTGTTTTACATTTTTACTGAGACCATGTTCTTTTGGAAAACTTTGGTTTAGTAGTTGAGTTACTGAGAGACAAAATTGTGACTCCGTTTCTGAAGCAAAATTAAATTGTGAGACAATTTCGCTACCGGAAACGTTTGACTCAGTTACTGAGGTGGCTCAACAATTAATGACAGTCACAATTGTGGCTAAATACATGAGAGGCAAAATTGGGATATACAATTTTCTCTTTATTACTGAGAGACCAAATTGTGGTTCAGTTACTGAGAGACAACATTGTGACTTAGTTAGTGAAGCAAAATTAAATTGTGACTCTGTTACTGAGACAATTTCTCTACTGAGGTACAGAACTGGGGCTCAACTACTGAGAGACAGAATTAATGACAGCCAAAAGTGTGGCTCATTAAATGAGAGACAGACTTGTGGATCTGTAATTGAGATATTCAATTTTCTCTTTATTACTGAGAGACAAAATTGTGATTCAGTTACTGAGGGACAACATTGAATTGTGACTGATCCAGTTACTGAGAAAATTGAATACAAAATTGAATTGTGGTGCAGTTACAGAGTGACAACAGTGAATTTTGGGACATTAAAATAGAGTTTACATTGAATTGCACCTCAGGTATTGAGACAATTTTTCTACGAGAAAAGTGTGGCTTAGTTACTTAAATACAGAATTGTGGCTCAAAATTGTATTAACATTTGTTGAAAGAGGATATTTTATTTATTTATTTATTATTAATTACAATACAAAGTAAATTTATATTCTAATTTTTGGGTCCAAGGGTAAACCGGGTGACACAGACCATATGTTTAGATTTTTGCAGCGACAGACCAAAGCCTCTGGTGGGAATCGAACCCACAACCCCCACGCTGATAGGCAAGCACGCTACCAACTCGCCTACCGGCGATTCAATTACTGAGAACATTTCTCTTAGAAAATCTTAGCTCAGATAGTACATGTTTTCTAATGACTTCTTATTCTCTGCTCCCTCCTCTCAGAAATGTCCAGGCTTCCGCGAACTGCTTACCTCACGTTACCATCACCGTCATCTGCGGCCCGGGCACTATGGAGGCGGAATATGAAAGTTCCTTCCGATGTGAACGCTGTGAAAATGACGAAGACTGTTGGATTAATTATCGCAACTGCGATGCTTTCATAAGAGATGTCACAGAACGCATGGACGTTAGAAATTGGGTGAGATTTGTAGGCGGCACAGTCAAAGCCATTGATACGTAAGTTCTGACCATACCAACCCCACAATTAAGCTCATTCAAATTCCTTCTTCTAGAGATAATCACATCATCAAACTGAAAACGGATTGTGAAATTTACTATGAAACTCTGCTGCTCATGTGTGGCACCACATATGGTGTCCCACGGGGATTGTTCGATCTTGAAATCCAGCCACATCCTGCCAATTATGTGCAGATTAATAATCGTTTCGATAAAATTCTATTCTATCATCGTCTGAGACTGTTTCAAGAGCATTTTCCCCAGGCCAACGAGAAGACTTCCTTTGTGGTCCATGGCAGTCATGTGCGAGTATTTGAATTTATCAATTTCCTGGTCAAACATGGAATAAATGCCAACGCCATCCACCTTGTGATGCCCCATCATTTGGCCAATTTGCAAATGGGTCTGATGCTAAACGATTCCAGCATCGATACTCGCATTGAGGGCATTTTAAGGCAAATGGTCGAAGATATGGGTGTAAAGATTTATGAACGCATGAATTTACTGGAGATTATTCGAGAGGTCAACACGGACCATGTGGAGAGTGTGACGTTTCAGAGTTTTCTGGGTGATCAGAAATTGACGCTGGCATGTGATTTCTTTGTGGGCTTTTGTGAAAAATATATAGACGATGCCGTGCTGGAGGGTGAGTATGAACAGGAATTTCTAAAATATTTGAACTAATTTTAATGGAGATTGCCTGTCGTTCTCTTAGCTATTGAAGAGGCCGAATTGGACACCAAGGACTCTCATATTTTGGTCAACGAAAACTATCAAACATCCGATCCTTGTGTTTATGCTGTGGGGAATTTCATTAAGCATCGAACTGAACCCAACCATCAGTATCGATTTGTTAGCCCTCAGGAAGCCGCTGAAAAGGTTAGTAAATGTTATACTGTTATGTGTGTTATCTTGTACTGTTTCCACATTTCTTGTTCTAGATTGTATATGCCTTGGGCCTGAATGAAATTGAAAGCCCCGAAAAAGAAGAGAAATTTTCCAAACCGTTTTATTTTCAAGCTCAACTACCGATGGATCACAATTTCATTAAGATAACCACACCCAAACGTTATTTGGCCAATCATTTGGATAATGAGTATGGATTCCCATTGGTCACATATTTAAACGGTGACTTTACACGGGTGCGTCTGAATGAACACGGCATGGTAGAGGAAATAGTGGTCGTAACCAAGAGGGTGAGAAATTAATTGAGTCATGTGGGAATATTGAGACAATTTTCTGTTGCTGGGAGAGAGGAAGAAATATATATAGAAAGAGAGAGAGATATGGAGGAAGAAAGAGAGAGAGTAATAAGTATATATATATCGAGAGAGGGAAAAAAGGTAGAGAGAGACGAAAAAATATAGATAGAGGGGAATAAAGAGAGCGAGAGAGAGAAATAAAGAGAGGGAGATAGAAAGTAAGAAAGATAGAGAGAGAGAGAAGATGAAAGATATAGAGAGGAAGTAAGAAGGAGAGATATGAATAAATAGAGAGAGGAAAAATATAGAGAGCGAGGACGAAAGATAGAGATACAGTAATATAGAGTGAGAGAGAGAAAGAAAAAAGAAAGGAATTGGTGAGAGAGGAAGAAATAGAGAGAGGAATAAAGAAAGATATAGAATAATAGAGAGAGAGGAAAAAGAAAGAAAGGAATATAGAGTGAGAGAGAGGAATAAAAAGAGAAAGAGATGTAGGGAGGAAGAAAGAGAGAGAAATAAGAAATAAATAGAGAGAGAGAGAGGAAATAGAGACGGCGAAAGTAAGAGAGATATGAATAAACAGAGAGAGGAAAAATGTAGAGAGCGCGGAAGAAAGATAGAGATACAGTAATATATAGAGAGAGAGAAATAAAGATAGAGAGGAAGAAAGAGAGAAAGGAATAAAGAAAGAGAGAGAGTAAAAAGTTCGGGAGAGAGGAAGAAAGAAAGAGATAGAGTGAGAGAGAGAGAGAGAAAGAAAGATAGAGAGGAAGGAAGAGAGAGAGGAAGAAAGATAGAGAGGAATAAAGAAAGAGAGAGGAAAAAAGTTAGGGAGAAAGGAAGAAAGAAAGAGATAGAGTAATAGAGAGTGTGAGAGAGAGAGAGAGAAAGAAAGATAGAGAGGAAGAAAGAGAGAGAGAGGAATAAAGGAAGAGAGAGGAAAAAAGTTAGGGAGAGAGGAAGAAAGAAAGAGATAGAGTAATAGAGAAAGAGAAAAAAGATAGAATGAGAGGAACAAAGAGTGAGAGAGAGGAATGAAAAGAGAAAGAGATATAGGGAGGAAGAAAGAGTCTCTCTGTCTCTTTCTTCCTCCCTATATCTCTTTCTCTAAGAAATAAGAAATAAACAGAGATAGAGAGTAAAAAAGAAATAGAGACGACGAAAGTAAGAGAGATAGGAATAAAGAGAGAGAGAGAGGAATGAAAAGAGAAAGAGATAGAGAGAGCAATAAGAAATAAATAGAGATAGAGAGGAAAAAAAAATAGAGACGACGAAAGTAAGAGAGATAGGAATAAATAGAGAGAGAGAGTGAGAGGAAAGTACTAGAATTACAAATGTTGAATAAGAGAGAGAGAAAGATAGAAAGTATAATAGATAGAGAGAGAAAGAAAGAGAGAGAGAGCGATTAAATGAGAAGAAGAAAGATAGACGAAGAAACAGAGAGAAAGGAAGAAAGTGGTAGAAAGAGAGAGCGAAAGGAAGAAAGATTAAGGTACTGAGAGAGAGAGAGAAGTAGCTGTAGAGAAATTTGTTACCGGGAACAATTTGTGTCTCAGTTACACGGAATTGGCTTTCCTGCAATTCATGCGAGAACATCGTTCAGAGTTCTCTACCGAAATAGCACTGCCGGAAGATTTCCCCCGAAAGCAGAAACCCGACAAAGTTGTGTCTCAGTTACGGAGATCAGAATTGTGCCTGAGTTACTAAGACGCAGAAATGGGGTTTGGTGTATTGATGGCACATTACTGAGAGTCAACGTTCTTGCCACCCAATAAAAATGTCCCTCAGTCACTTAGAAACCAAAAAATGTGGATTAATTAGGACCAGCCAAAATATTGTCCATCTCATGCTTGCATTGAACATTGTTTCATAAACTATTTAGCCAAACTGTATTCCTCACTATCCGTGCATTGATGGGTGGGTTCATTTTTAAAAATTTTAAAATACAGTCCAATTGTAAACCGGAGAAAGGACTGTGTAGGGCAACGTTGAGGTTCCATTACCGAGAGACAAAGTTGTTACTAGACAATAAAATCCTCGGAGAGGCTAAAAAAATGTGTCAAAGGTAGTGGGAGACAACGTTGTCAATTCGCCTTCCACTTACCGACAACACAAATCATCGTTCATTTTCTATGAGTCAAGTGTTCAAGTAAAAATTGTCGCTGAATCTTTTGCTGAACAACAAGTGTTTTCTTTTTCTGTCCGCCAAGAACATGGACTACGATTTCTTGAAATTCTTTTGTGGCCGCCACGAACTGCTCTTGAACAATTTGAAATCGCGCTGGTATCTGCGAGACATTGAGAGTTTCCTGAATTTTTTCCAAGAACCCTGGGCCGAACTCCTAATGAACGATCATTTTGTCGACTTACAAATGTTGAATAAACATCTAATCCTAGCCACAGCTCAAAAGGTCATGCAATTGGTAAGTATTTCTGGCACCTTTAACAAGAATATTAATGTTTTGTCCAATTTCCACCTTTGCAGCAAACCGATCGTGAATGTCGTCGTAAAATAATGCGCAGCTATTGTCAGGATTCGGGTGTAACCGAACAATTGGAATTGGCTTTTCTGCAATTCATGCGAGCACATCGTTCAGAGTTCTCTGCCGAAGTAGCACTGCCCGAAGATTTCCCCCCGAAAGCAGAAACCACAGCTTGACGATGAAAATTAAATTTAAAAAAAACACACGTACAATTTAAATGTTTGTTGTATGTATTTGTATGTATGGTGAGTGTCACTCTTTTTGATATTATTAACAATTTAAAACTAAACAAATGTTGGTATGAGCATGCAAGTCTAATTTCACTCTACTTCTACGCCGCCCTCTGGCCGGTCCATCTCAGGCGCCCAGTGAACATTGTTGCACAAACTGTTTGGCCAAATTACATTGCTCACTGTCCGTCCATCGGTGGGCGGGACAATTTTTAAAATATTCCATATACGTACAGCCCAGCAGCATGCCGGAGAAGGGACTGCATCCTCGTTGCAGGGCATTGCGGCCCAGCGGCATTTGTTTGAAGGCCTGCAGCTTACGTTGAGTATTCGGCTGACATTTACGGAATGATTCGACCATAGTGTCAACGTACACAGTATCATTGGAGAATTTCGCCTTTAAGTCGGTCTGAATGGCCTCCAAGTCTAGGGTTTCCGGTTTTTGCATATATTTCGATTCGGTTAAAATGCACTCAGCCAAACACTGAATGGGAAATCAGAGGCGGCATTAATTTGATAGTTTTGTTTTTGGTTGTGGGCTAAAAAAAAAAAAACTTACTGTGGCTGTTTCTACGCTGGGCTGTGGGTCGGTGGCCTGTCCTGTGATGCCCATGCGAGTGGCACACTTTTCGGTGACATCATCGCGACCGCCATCCTGGCAACATGTAGAAGGATCCTTAAATTGTATAAGCAAGATTTTGTTTTAGTTTGAGCTTTAATAAGTTGTTATAAGGTTTTGTAGAATTGCATTCTATAACGGAGACAATTTCCTTACTGCTTCCCTAACAAATTCGCATAGAAAGACACTCGTATTTAACTTTACAGGAAAAACTTCGTCTGTACTCACATGAGTAGAATAGTATTCCGTCACTAACTGAGGATTGATTGAAAAAGGTTGACAGATTGTCTACGAAAAAAAAACAAATAACCAACAAACCAGTAAAACTCTCCATAGTCTTTTTACGAAATTAAAATCCAGAGTGCATAAGCTGATATTATTTAACCACTATATTAATGAGGCGACAACTTGTGAAAAATAGTTTAGTAGAGCTTCCAAAAAAAAAAAAAACGCGACTATTTGGTCACCAATCATTTGCGTTCAATCAATTTGTTGCTACTGAGAAGATTAATAGTAATTTCACATGGCCTGAAAGGTTTCAAAATTGGAACGCGAGCCGCTAAAAATAGGAACGTGACATCGTTGCTGAAGGCAGGCGTATGCCCACAGCACACAATCCGAAGATACTTGCATATGGGCTTTATGGCCACACTCCCTCGGGTACCTCCCATACAAATCGTCTATTTCGCCCACTTTTGGAATAGTGTAATAATATCAATACGCCCACCGCGATCTAGCCCAAATTCTGTACTTAGTAATGCTATAACTGTACAAAGTTTCGGACAAAAACTTGGAAGTCTGGCCACGCCCCTTCGGGTACCTCCCACACAAATGTACCCTTCCGCCCACTTTAGAACTTGTGTAATAATATCAATACGAATTGCGCGTTTTTCCCCAAATTCTGTAGTTAGTAAAGCTATGACTGGATAAAGTTTTGGAAAAAGAATTGGACGTCTGGTCACGCCCCATCGGGTACCTCCCACACAAATGTACCATTCCGGCCACTTTAGAAATCGTGTAATAATATCAATATGCCCAACGAGATCCTTCCCAAATTCTTTATTTAATAAAACTATAAAAATATAAAGTTCTCCAGAAAAAATTGGACCCCTTGTCCCGCCCCTTCGGGTACCTCCCATACAAATGTACCATTCTGCCCACTTTAGAACTTGTGTAATAATATCAATACCCGCAACGAGATCTTTCCCAAACTCCGTATTTACTAAAGCTATAAACATAGAAAGTTCTCCAGAAAAAATTGGACCCCTTGCCACGCCCCTTCGGGTACCTCCCACACAAATGTACCATTCCGCCCACTTTAGAACCTGTGTAATAATATCAATACGACTTGCGCTTTTTTGCCCAAATTCTGTAGTTGGTAAAGCTATGACTGGATAAAGTTTTGGAGAAAGACTTGGAAGTCTGGTCACGCCCCTTCGGGTACCTCCTACACAAATGTACCATTTGTGTGGTTTTGTTTTTCACTTGATTGAGCTCACGATTTATGATTTTTTTCTTTAGCAGACCTAAAGATTTATTATTACAATTTCTTTATATTAACTCACCACTAATTGAGGCGGCCTCTGGCAATCTATAACCGCTGAACTTACAGCCTGTAATAGAAATATTGGTTAGTCCTAATTAACAACAGCTCCACTGGCAAAACTCACTTGACAGCACAGGCAACTTAACACCACAAAGGATAAGACCACCACTTGGGAATTGGGATATGTCAACATTTTTTTGGATTTTTTTTTTTTTTTTTGGGTAATCACAAGTTTACAACTTTATTTAGATTTCAACTGACAATTTGACAGGCAGGCCAAATGAAATGTCTGATTTTTTGTGTGACCGTTTCAATAGATTTCCAGCCGCGTAATAATGCGACAACGTTATAGTTTTTTGAATTTATACGCAGTGCCGTATGGAAATTAATGTGATTTGAAATGTGTTTGTATGCAAGTTTTTCAGCAACAAACACTTGGTTAATGGGGGGGGGGGGGGAAGCGGGAAAAAAAATTATAATTGCGTTTAAAAGCAACGGGGCTACAGCAACAATATATGTGGAAGTGAACAATATTTACTGTGGCATATAATAATACTCGTACACATATACATTTGGTGTGTGTGTGTGTGTCTGTGTCTGTATTATATAAATTGGGAAAAACTCATTTGAGTGAAAACAGCAGTGACCATTTAATTGTTTTAGCTTTGACCATTCCGGCCAAAATGACGCATCATCTCATCATCGTACTGATGATGATCATCATCAGTCTATGGTTTGGTTATTATGAATATTTGTTGAACAACTAAAAGTTTCACCGGTTACTGTCGAGATTACTTTTCCAATTTGTGGGTTGGAGATAATTGCTGGAAACTAAAGAAATTAATGAAAACTCCATGGCCAATTAACAGTAACACCGGATGAATTAAATCAAGAGCCCAACGAGAATATCACAATTTGTTGTTCCTTTTTGTTATTCACCACTTTTGAAAGTGTAACTTTTCTACTAGTGATGCACGGTATTCCCCATGTCGTTGTAAACGATTTCAAATTCAGTTTCCCCAATATTTTGCTAATTTCAGATCCACACAAACGTACGGAGCGTAACTTTGTGTACGACTTTGCGACTGCCCTCCCAATGCCATGCGTGCCAGAGTTTTTTCAACTTTTGCAAAAAATAGTTTTCGCAAACAACATGATGCGTTAATGGCCCAGTGAGTTTTGAACTTGATCACCGCCAGTGGTGGCCATCGGTTGGATTTTCCTCATTTAGCGTTCATTCATTCGCCATTCATAATTATACACTTCAATGGTTTTGTTGACATATCAGCAGTCAAACGCAATTGTATACGTTTGTTGCCTAAGTTGACCACAAGTTATTAAACTCTTTCGTTCGTTGTGGCTGTTTGGTCACACTAATTGCCGCCATTTGTCGCCAAACAATAAAAAGTTCATAAATAGGTCAGGGTTATCTGTGGTCGGCCGAAACGTGTACTGGATGGTGAGGAGGCGCATAGATCATTCGGTATCTCTGTACAACAACATGGGCTCATTTAGGTCCAATAAATGACTCAAGATTGATCTTCGTTTAAACTTTAAATTAATTTTGTTCAGTCCTAGTTTAACAGGTTTTTGAATTACAGTTTGATAGTCATACGACTGTGACAACAATCATCCGAAAGAATAAGAAAAATATAAACTGTCATACAGGAAATAAACATCCGATCAAATATTATAGTATTCAACTATTCAAAAGAACTTCCCCCTTCAAAGTATTGCAACGGATTCATTTTTATTTCTCTGGAAAAAAAATTTTTGTTGAAAAAAAAAATTTGGGGAAAAAAAAAATTTTGTTGAAAAAAAAAATTTTTCTTGGAAAAAAAATATTCGTTGAAAAAAAAAATGTTTGTTGAAAAAAAAAATTTTTGTTGAAAAAAAAAATTGTTGGAAAAAAAAATTTTTGTTGAAAAAAAAAATTTGAAAAAAAAAAAATTTTTGTTGAAAAAAAAAATTTGGGGAAATACAATTTCTGTACAAAAAAAAACTATTATTTTTTTTATTATTATTATTTATAGAATTATAGAATGCCTATTTAAATTCCTACGTACTGCGTGACAGAGTCAGTGAATCAGTGTCGAGGGTAAATATATATTAAGATATACTTCACAGCTAAGAATACACAGCTATGCCATTTATTTTGATCATTTATAAACATTCACACGGTAGAGTTGCCGTACTTACCATTTGCCAGCCAGTTAATTTAACGGATACATGAGAAAATGAAAATGTTTAACCGGCAGTATATCGCGTCGATAAATTAATCGTACATTGGGCCTTAAAAAAATAATAATCCCTCAAAAATCTGCACAAATGTTCCCCGAAACTATTCTCAGTTTTCATTCTGGACCACAACCAATTTAGTTTTCAAACCGGATGCAAGTTTAAAAATCCACTGCATTATCGACATTTCATTTCAAGTCCCCATTCAAAACATTTACCTCCTATGCCAACTGAACACATCTGCATGTGCCAGTGCCAGCAAATACAACCCTGTGCGTGGTGTATATGCTCCGCTGCTCACCACTCACAGCTGTTGCGGTCAATTGGTTTGTTTTGTGTTGCATCCAACAGCTGTTTTTGTTGTTCTTTTTTTTTATTTGTGTTAACAGAATCTGATTTGTCCAACGCGAACAAATACCAATTTAATCGAATTAAAAGAAAATATTACACCCAGTTACAAGCAAATAAATGAACGCCTCTTATTGTCTTCTACGGGATTTGTTGAAGTTCTAATATTTGCAAGCAAACAAAACAGTCAAACACGTGCAAGGGAATTGCGAGCAGAAGCAAAAAAAAAACAAAAAAGTTGGAAATTCTTGAAGACGTTTCACAACGAAGCTAGCGAGGCGACGAGGTGAGGTACGCATAAATAATTTATTCTGTATGAATTTTGTAACTTTTTAATCCAAACCATTTAAAATGTGACTCACCAATGACGGCCCTGCCAAATGAAAAGAAGAATTTCATTAGAAGTCGAATGTTCTGTGTGTCGAAGGAATCGATTTTGAAAGGGCAATATCTCCATGCCTATAATTTGGCATTTGGTTGGAAAACATGTTCACAGTTTTCAGTTTGTGGCGTAATCATTTTACAACAAAAGTCTGCATAACATATCAGTCATCAACAAACAATTTGACTGTGCCAAAAAGCTTCCGTCGATTAATTAGTTTAACTCTTAAGCCGGCTAAACCGATGCATACACAAACAAGTTTTGCACGTCATCTTCTAGAAGTGAAGTTGGCAATTGTTTGTCAGTCATAGATGGCCTAAGTTATTTTGAGTTAGACCCGCGATGAGACACTTGATGATTCAATTCAACACATCTATGAGAAAAAAATGGTTAGATCACTCACAGTATGTATTTCTATTTCGATTTCAATGATAATTCTAAAAAAATTCTGTAATATTCTAGATGAAATGCAACCCTAATATGATTTCATCTCTACTGAAAACATTTTGTGAGCTGGCACTGTTTTTATAATTTTACGTTTAACTTAATCAAATCCATTGGGATAACCCTGTCCGAAAGTCTTTAATATTCAAATTTTGCACAATAAATTAGGAGCTGGCAGGGAGGACAGACACAGAATAAAAACGTATAACGTCTTAAAATGTTAAATTGAATCTATCCTAGATTAGACCCGATAAAACTTATTAGGTTTTGGAGTTTCTCAATTAATGCAGTATACCAACGATGTTGCTGACCTTTTGTCTTCATTTCCTGCATCTACTGAAGAAATAGAAATAAACTTGTACATTAAATTCGCCAAATAGGCTGCCAAACCGCTGTGAACACAATCCAATTGAACAATTTTAGTAGTCTTCAATGTTCTCCCTTTCAGCGGCGTTTCGGTCTTTCTCACCGCAGGGAATGAATATGCACTGGGTTTTTTACGTGTTGTACGGAGCTAGTCGTCTCACACTTTTCGTGTAATTTTCTTTTTCGATATTCTGCTGGTCGATTTTAACTGCCAAAATTTCCACATTTTTGGTTTTAACAGATTCACCATTTTCGTAGTATTATTTGAACTCATTTGACAGAAAGTGCTACATTTTGTACTTAACAACTGTCTAAAGAAGAAACGAAAACAAAATCGCTCAAAAGAACCTCCGGCGACTTTGCGAGTCTCTAAGCTATTTTCAACTTCTCTACAAACTCATTAGCCGGCCTACAAAAAAAAAATTAAAACTGTATGTCCCTCCCGGTCTGTGAGTATACAAATTATAACGTGCACAGCTCACAGATTTAAGAGAGCTTCCTCGTCTGCCCCTTCATGGAATGTTTAATATTTTCCTATTAAAAGTTCTCTATTTTTCCCCCATCACCATTTTTTGATGGGAAAGAAAGATTTTTGAATAATAATTGATCACCACTATCGCGTGGTGACGAAGTAGTGGTTACCCAGTGTGATGGGTTTGGGTTGAATGGTCATTTGCTGGACCGAGCTACACGCTGTCGCGTTAATTTTGTATTATGAGGGTACGTGCGGTCGGTCGGTCGGTAGAAGGGTGTTAACAATGCCCACTCATTCAATTTAATAATTTATTAATTAATTACAGCCGATGCAGTGTGTGGACGAATAGCAACTTAAAATCTCTTGTTAACAACGGAAAAAGGTCACATGTAAATGTCTGAACAGTATCACTTTTTAAAAACCCATTCAATTTGTATTTGTTTCAAATGTTTTTGTTCTTACCCCTTAATGCAGTTGCTTATTGCTAACATTTGTATGGACATAGTGGTGGTTAGTGGTAGACCAGTAAATTCACATTAAACGCCATCACTTCAATTAGTAATTTTGAATAAAAAGGAATAACACTAAGAAAGAAACCCGCAATTATAAGAATTTATTGATAGTCTGTTAGAAAAAATAAACAGGCTCTCATTGTTAACTTTCCAATGGGATATGGTAGACAATCCATTTATGATCGTGGTCAATCAAATTCATGTTTACGCGAAAATTTCTCAAATCTTCTCAACAAACAAACTAATAATTTCTCTAAAACAAACCTAACCCAGCAATTTCGTTAAATTATTTAATAAATACAATTTATTTTTATTGTACAAACACGTTTTCCAATCTTCAGCGAAAACAAACACATTCTTTTTCTCGTTTTGGCCGTACCCAAAACCTACGAATAGAAAGCAACGGTTCGTATTGAAATAATGATCCTTTTAAAACAAACATTATAATCTTTATAAATCTCATAGGGAATTACTACTTGGTTGGGCTTGTTGTGGGCATCAGTGGCACGCTGTTGCGCTTCTTCTTGCTCGATATGCTCTAACTAACACCCGAACGGATTCGTTGCCAACAATGTCTTCTTCTGATCACATCTAACACTCGGGGAAAATATTTAATGAATTTTTTCGCTGACCGACAAAAATGAAAAACTAAACCTTATTGTGTGTCCAACAACGGACTAATGCGGCTGGCTCATTGTAATTGGTTGGGAGCGATCCCCTCCGCCTAAGGCCGGGTCATGTAAAAGAATTCATTGTTGATTTACCTTTGGTTACCTATGCCAATGATCATAATATTTTCGAGTTGGGAATGCGGGAATATTTTGGCCATAGCATGGACAATGGACTCCGATTGTAATGAAGGTTAGCATTTGGAGAAAGAAAATTGGCTCAGCGAAAAAGTTGTCAACCAAACAATATCTGATACAAACAAAAAGTTAATTTTTTTTTATATACATTTTTTTATGCGCGATGTTAACATTTACTTCAAAATGTTGCCAAAACTGCCGTAAGCCCCCCAAAAAAACTGAAATCACCTAAAAATCACGAAAATCGATATGAGAAGTGGGGAAATGCTGCGGGGCAGCTAGGGACACTAAAAATGGCCGCAAGACCTAACAAAAATCAAGTGGGTGTTCAAACATCAGAAAGTCGTATAAGGAGGAACATTTTTTTTTTGATAAATAATTAATTAATAATTATTAACACTGTGCAACAAATCGAGGGACTTTTTCTGGGGGGTGGGAAATTCCAAGTCAGGGAATTTTTAGGCAAAAAAATTTTTTTTTTCTCCACAAATTTATTTTTTATTATTTTATTTTTTTTTTTTGAGTTTGTTTCATCAAAATCGGACAAGTGGTTCTCAAGTTATGTTAAACTACGTTTTTGCCAAAATGTTACAACTAAGCGAAAAAACATCAAGATAAGGAAAAAATTAAAAAGGTCATAAAAAAAACTGACACATACGAACGCCAAACCCTTTGAGGGTTTTACTATACTGACCTAGTACCATCACCCTGACTTGGAATTTCTCACCCCCCAGATTGGCTGTTGTACTGTGTAATTAATTTAAATTATTAAAAATTTTTTTTTTTTTTTTTTTTTTTTAATAAAAAAAATGTTTTTTTTAATTTAACAAAAAAATTATTTTTTTTAATAAAAAAAATATTTTTTAATAATTGAATTTAAAAAAAGTTTTCAAATGTATGTCGAATTTGGTAGAAAAAAATTATTAAAAAAAAATCTCTTTTGTTTATTTTTTTAAAAAAATATTTTCAAAGTAAAAAAAATTTTTTTTATAAAAATTCCAAAAAAAAAATGTTAATAAAATTTTTTATTTTTTAATACTGAGAATGATTATTTTATCCGATTATAAAAAAGAAATTTTTTCTAATAAAAAAAAATTTTAATAAAATTTGTGTTCTTTTCATAATGACACTGATATTTTTGTCCGATTAAAAAATAATATTTTTTTCTTTTATTAAAAAATTTTGGTCGAAAAAAATTAATTTTTTTTTATCAAAAAAAATGTATTTTTTACTTAAAAAATTATTTTTTTTTATTAATAAAAATAAAATATTTTTTTTTCATTAAAAAAATATTTCTTTTTTTATTAAAAAAATTTATTAATTTATTTTTTATTAAAAAAAAAATACAACAAATTTTCCACTTTTTTTTAATTTGATAATAAAATATTTAAAAAAAAAAATATTTTCCTTTGGAAGCTTTAAATGAAAAATCCCTTTCACTAGTCAACCTGTTTTGTATTTTCTATTTCTGTGTCACATTTCCAACAAGATTTCCTTCTTTAACATCTCTGACCGCCAAACACTAACTCCGTTCCTTTCTTCACATTTCATTGTTTGGTCTGAAAATATATGCCAGCCATGACTTCACTGCTTCACTCCGTATACTTTATGCCACAATGTGCGTGAGATATGCATTATTTATCTTTGGTGGATTTTTTTTTTTATATATTTCTCATTTTAGCCAATTTTCGATATTTTCCTTTTTTTCCTTGCCCCACAAAAACGAGAAGACAATAAAGCCAAGTGGGATTTCTTTTTTTTTTCTTTTAAGATTTTCTCTTTGAAAAACTTCCTGGTTTTCATTTCGATCACCAACGAAACAATATCATCAGCCGCAGCATCGGCGTCCTCAACATCATCGGGGTATCGTCGGCGTCATTCCATGGATGCGAACACACATTGCTGGTGGCTATTTGTGGCGAGTGAGCAACAATTGTTGGTTTTTGCGAGTATATTTACTCGTAGGAGATGATTGCTGCTTTGCGGCGGTTGTGGTTACTTTGGAAAATTTTTAAAATTTATGAAATTTCTTTATATTGTTTATACTCATCGTCGTTTTCTTGCTGTGGCGTTGTAGTTTTCTCTTCTTACCGCTGGCTGCTGCTAATTTATACTATCGTGAATTTTTGAAAAGATATTTTTTTTTTTTGTAATGAAATATTTTTCCTCCGCGTGGAGGATTTTTATCTGTGAATTGTTTTTCATTTAAAAGAAACGGAAGAATTTTAACGACATTCAATACTTTACGAGATTTGGGATTTACACAATGTGTTGCCTGTTCGTTTGTTGTTGTTGTTTTAGTTTTTGTACTGACCATTTGCCTGCTTACGGGTAATTGGGAGCTACGAACGTTGTGTACGTCTTTCCGCTTCTATTTTCTGTTTTAATTAATTTTGTTGTGGTGTCTACTTTTTTCCCACACACACACACTCGCCTGTTGGCAATCCTGTTTGTGTGTTTTGGTTTCTTTTTTTTTTTGTGAAATGCATTTCCTTTTTAAAACTGAACACAAACAGAGATTAAACGATCATTCGTATGTTAATTTATGCTAAATACTATAAAATCATTAAATAGGGAAATGTCCCCTATTCCTTGTTTTTTTCATACATATTTAAAATTCTCGAGGGCGGTATGTTATGAATATGGTAATAGGCTGAAATGCAATTTACCGGTCGCAAGGCACTGAAAATACCAACACCCTTCAGAATTACCCACTGATTACGATAATCGATATGGGAAAGGGGAAATGACCCTACCCCTATGGATCCAAAAACAATTGACAAAATCTTAAACAAATTATATGTAAATTATAAAAACGATTTTGTAATTGATTTTTTTATATTAAAAAAAAATATTTTTTGTATTCATAAAATTCTTTTAAAAAATTAATTTTATTTCAAAAAATTTAATTCTTAAAAAAAAAATAATTTTTAAAAAAAAAATTAATATATGACACTGTATAAAAAACCTCCTGGAAATTCTTTTTTAAAAATTTTAATATTTTTTATATCTTTTTTTTTTAAAAAAATTAATTTTTTTAAATCATTTTTTTATATTTAAAAAAAATTAATTTTTTTAAAGAAGTTAATTTAAAAAAAAAATTAAAAGAAGTTATTTTTTTTTTTAAATTAATATATAGGCTTTAAAAATGACACAGTATAAAAAATCGCAGGAAACTCTTTTTTATATTTGTTTATTTTTTTTTGAAAATTTAAATATTTTTAATGTTTAATTTTTTTTTAAAAATAAAATTAAAATAATTTTTTAAAAAAAAATATGAATACAAAAAAATAAATATTTTTTTTTTAAAAATATAAAAAAATCAAGTTAAAAAATTTAATTTTTTAAAAAAAAATATAAAAAATATTTAAATTTTTTAAAAAATAATATATAAAAAGAATTTCCATGCCTTTTTAAATCTGTCATTTTTATATTTAGTATATATATTATTATTATTTTTTTAAATAATTTGTTTAAAAAAATTAATTTTTTTTAAAAGGAAATAATATGAATAAAAAAAATTAATTTTTTAAAAAAAAGTAGATAGAAAAAATATTTAAATTTAAAAAAAAATAATGAATTTTTTTTTAAATATAAAAAAATCAATTAAAAAATTTAATTTTTTTAAAAAAATACAAAAAAAATTTTTTTTTAAAAAATATTGTATTCTATATTTACAAAATATTTAAATTTCTAAAAAAAATTAATACAAAAAAGAATTTCCATGCGTTTTCATAATTTTTTAAATAAAATATGTTGTTTAAAAGATGTTAATTTTTAAAAAAAAAAATATTAATATATAAACTATAAAAATGACACAGTATAAAAAAAAGCATGGAAATTCTTTTTTATATTCATTTTTTTAAAAAATTTAAATATTTTTTAAATATAAAATACATTATCTTTTTAAAAAAAAATTTTTTATATTTTTTAAAAAAAATTTAATTTTTTTAATTGATTTTTTTTATATTTAAAAGAAATTCATTATATTTTAAATTTGAACACAAGTTCATAAAATTTTTGTTAATTGAAGTTTTTTCTAAAAAAATTGAAATTTTTTTTTATATTTTTTAAAAAAAACTTAAATTTTTTTTAATTGATTTTTTTATATTAAAAAAAAATTCATTATTTTTTATAGTATGAACACAAGTTTATACAATTTTTGTTAATTGAAGTTTTTTCTAAAAAAAATTGAAATTTTTTTTTTTAAAAAAATTAATTTATTTTTATATTCATACCAATTTTTTTATGTATTTTGTATTTTATTGCTCCTTATGCAATTTCATGAAGTTTGAATACCCACACTTCTATAATGGGCGGCAGATCAAATTTAAGGAGCGGACAAGGGTCACCTATGGCGCCGCCCACATTTTTTTTTTAATTTTTGTTCATCCACACGGGATTTTCTGAATTTTGAGTATATAATTGATTGTTTTAGGCTTTGTGGCCATTTTTGGATGTCCCTTGCTGACCCCAAGAGCATTTTCCCTCCTTCTCATATTGATTTTCATGATTTCAGGGTGACGTTGAGGGGGGTTGGCATTCTCCACTCGAACAGTGACTTTTTCGATATGTACGGGATGCTCTTGGATCTCATCAAAATAACTTTGTCAAAGGTCGGAAGTTCCTTCTTTCGACCCTGTATTTTTAGGCGTTCATGAAACTAACTCATCTCAAATATTTCTGGATGTTTTGTGGACACATGATGTATCATTCCAACTACATTTTATCATACCACCCTCTTTCAATACATGACACGCACAGCTCAAAAGGTTCAATGATAAATATTTTCCACCAACCAAGGAGCGTGTTTCCGTTAAGATTAGTTTTCATCCAACCAACGAAGCGACCAAACGACCGACCGACCATGCGACCAACTAATGACCCACAAGTCTCCACCTTTTGTTTGCATCAAAAGGAAAGCGAACATTTGATCGTGGCCTCACTAGGCTGCAACACGTATTTCACGCAATAATTTCAGTTGGTTTTTAGAGGCAGATTAATGCAAACCCCAAACCCCTCCACCACATCAAACACGATGATTAAGGTTCATCATCAGTTCTATAAGCCTCTCCCATGGCCGGGCGCTCAACACGTTTCAAATGATGTTGATTTTAACACCTCACTATTGACACATATCTTGGCTACTTTGTTTGTGTGCTTTCGGATGCTGCTTGCATCTTGTGGCCGATGTTGCATCAACATTAAAACTCAATCAACCTGAACCGAAAGGGAACGACAAACAAATAGACACGGCAACAGCTACGGAGTCAATTTGTTGGTGTTGTTGCAAATCGCACAGCAAACCACAAAAACAAATCAACATTAATGTGTGGTTTTGTGGCACAAATTACCCGGCAATCGCAATCTTTATTATTGTGGCGATGGTGGTGGCAAATTACTGCCGCCTCCTCCTCCTCCACTACTCTAGATTCCTGCCCAGTTGATATGCAAACACCATCCATTGATTCAGCAGTTTTTCATCTCTTTGGGGTTGGCTTGACTTTGGCATCTCCATTAACTTCTTGAGCTTGATTTTCTTTTTTTTTTTTTGTGTGCCAAACATCGATGTGATCTTTATAGCCTTCAATTTCATCAAGTCGTTCGTTGGGTCTCCCCGTTGCCGTTGATCTTTGGAGTTCACTTCACTGTTAAACTTGTGATGTGGCTGTTGTGGCTTTTGGTGGCAAATTGGTGTTAAATTGTTTGATAATCCTGTTGTTCCCTGCTACTTAGCCCTCTTTTTTTTCCGTTTGGTTTGGTTTGATTTGCCTTGTCTTGGCTTGGTTGGTCTGTGGAGTAATTTTCTGAAAAGTTCAATTTGAATTGAACTTGATTTGATTTTGTATTGATTGGATCTTAAGTAATTTATGGGATGGGTGTTATTCGGGTTTTTTTTTTTTTGTTGTGGCGCAGGGTTCAATTTACAAGATCGCGCAGGGTGTATTTGATATGCAAAATTTCTTAATAACAGTGAATTTCGAAATAGATTTGAAGGCTTCGATTAGGAGGAGCGAAATGAAGTCATACAACCACTCATATCTTTTCGAATAGAAAAAAGAAACGGAATTCGACGTATTGTCTAGGAATGCATTGGAAAAGAAATGTAATTCACCCATAGGCTTCCTAGAGATAACTCGAGAACATTTCGAATGGGCAAAGTCAGTCATTATTAAATTTGTTTAAAGATTAAACAGGGTTCGTTCAATAAGTGGTGTTATGTTGGTATTCAAAGAAAAATTGAATTTTTTGAGATAAATGATCAGATGTTTGTTTCATAATAAAGAGGAGGGTATGTCGTTAATAATGAAAAACAACATGAGCCAAATGGCCACCACGACCACGCTTACAGGTTTATGTCCTTTTCATGAAATTGTCCATATCCTCCGAATTCTATGTTTGAGCTGGGCTGTTGGCGTAGACCTTATCTTTCACGTGGCCCTAAAGTAAGAAGTCGCAAGGTGTTAAATCACAAGATCTCGGTGGCCAATTACACCGTGTTACAAAAAATAGATTTTTTTCTGTCCTATGAACCAAATGCACATATTCGGAAAGAGGGGAAAAAATAAAAATACACGTGTATCGGCGATTTTCATGTACACGTCAGAATTTTTTTTTTTTGAAGTTTGAAGTATGAAGCTCGTAGTGGCCTGTGTGAAAGCCTTTGGACCGATTTTTAACCCTTTTTCAGTGATCCAATCGAGCTGATTTTTGGCAGGCAGACTCGTGGAAATGTCTATATCACGTCAAATTTTTTAAAAACATTTTTTATCAATTCTCAGATTTTCCCCAATTTTTATTATTTTTGAAAGAAAAATATTTTTTTCACTTTTCTTAGCATAACTTGAAGAGACTCCATATTTTTAAACTACTTATGTGTTACGAAAAAAAAATGTTTTTTGAACTGAAAACTTAAAAAAACGATAACCATTTAAAAAAAATTTTAGGAAAATCTGAGAATTGATAAGAATCTATTTTGTAAAAAATTTCCACATTTCCACGAGTTTGCCTGCAAAAAATCAGCTTGATTGGATCACTGAAAAAGGGCTTTCACACAGGCCATTACGAGCTTCATACTTCAAACTTAAAAAAAATTCTGACGTGTACATGAAAATCCTTTCCGAAAATGTAAATTTGGTTTATAGGACAGAATGTGTGTAACACGGTGTTATGATCCACCTCTTCGAGAGATAACACGGTCCAGAAACTTTTTCGTTTTGCAAAATGTGACTACAAGATTTTCACCATTTTTGTAGTGAATTTTAATGATTTCTATGCGTTGTTGATTTTTAGTAATGGCGTTGTTTCTACTTGTCAAATGTCGAAGAATAAAAGCTTCAAAAGTGTCAGCTACCGAAATACCGGGTGATTCAAAATAACACCTCTTGTTGGAGAACCCTGTAAATACAGTTTGAAATTGATAAATAGAAAACTCCCTCGGAAAGTTATTGTGCAAAGATAAACGAATGGATTTGGTCTAAGTGCGTAACCGATTCCATCGAAACGTTAAATATTGTGCCCATAACAACTGCCGTATCATCAGACACGGACAACATAGGGTTTCTAAATTAAATCTATTTCATATACGGCCCGATTATGGAAACTCCCTGGGAATTTACTTTTTTCAGATAAAAATCCTTTAATTCTGAACAGACCGAGAGTCAAACAAAAAAGCTCAATCCGAATAATCGAATATGTCTGTCCCTTATCACTATTCTCCCGATCTCTTTATAAAAAGAGGATGTTAATCTGGAAAAAAAAATCCCCGGGAATTATCTCCCTGGGAGTTTTCATAATCTGGCTAATTCAGTCAAACATACATCACTCAAACCTCCCTTACCACGTGAAACTGTTCGACTTACGGAGACTTTGAGTTATGGAATTACTTAGAAAACTGTTAAAGGGAATTTGTCTCCTTAATTGCTTTGGCTTAAAGAAATTTCGACTTCTGAAAGTTCCACTGTATTTATGTCTTGTTCATCTTTTATTCCACCCATTTTTCTGTGTCAGCTTTGTCATCCTTCTCTATTTCGTTTTCAACTTATTTTGTCTAAATCTGTCCAACTTTTTTCTCCACCTTGACTATCAGTTGGGCAGTTTTCATGAATAATCGCTTAACTACATTTTAGAGGATTTTTATTTGTTTATGTCAAAGTGCTACATTTTCAAAGGGCTTTCATTAAGGACAACTTTTTTTAATACATACGATTCGTTACTCTCTGTTTTCTTTGTTAACAACAACCTAGGCAAATATTTTTACAGAAGCTGCAATTTTGCTAATAATTTGTTTTCGCTGTCCTAAGAAGTTTACTATTGTAACTCGTGAAAACCAAAGATTTGTCCTAATCGTGTTTTCCTTCTCGGGTCGGTCTGTTCGTTTTTCTGTTTGTCCTGGGGTTTTGAACAATTTTTCATGTTTCTCTCTGACGCACAGTGGTTCAGAAAGAAGTTCCTTCGGCCAAAAGTCTACAGCTGTATGATCTTAATATATATTTACCCTCGACACTGATTCACTGATACACTGATTCACTGACTCTGTCACGCAGTAGATAGGAATTTAAATAGGGATTCTATAAATAACTAGTAAGTTGTAATGCGCCTATGGCGCCCGTTGAAATATGGAAAAAAAAATTTGTTGAAAAAAAAAATTATTTTGGAAAAAAAAAATTTTGTTGAAAAAAAAAATTTTTCTTCAAAAAAAAGTTTTTGTTGAAAAAAAAAAATTTTGTTGAAAAAAAATTTTTTCTTGAAAAAAAAATTGTTTAAAAAAAAACTTTGTGGAAAAAAAAGAATTTTGTTGAAAAAAAAAATTTGGAAAAAAAAAATTTGTAAAAAAAAAAATTTTTTGAAAAAAAAAATTTCTGAAAAAAAAAAATTGTAAAAACACAATTTTGGTAAAAAAAAAATGGGGAAAACACAATTTCTGTACAAAGAAAAATATTATTTTTTTTATTATTATTATTTATAGAAAATTATAGAATGCCTATTTAAATTCCTACGTACTGCGTGACAGAGTCAGTGAATCAGTGTCGAGGGTAAATATATATTAAGATAATAATAAAAAAAAAAATATTTTTTTTTTGTACAGAAATTGTGTTTTCCCCAAATTTTTTTTTACCAAATTTTTTTTTTTACAAAATTTTTTTTTTCCAAATTTTTTTTTTTCAACAAAATTTTTTTTCCACAAAATTTTTTTCTTCAACAAAAGTTTTTTTTCCAACAAAAATTTTTTTTCAGCAAAAAAAAAAATTTTTCCACAAAAATTTTTTTTTTTCAACAAAAAATTTTTTTCCACGAATTTTTTTTTTTTCCAATTTTATTTTTTTTTGAAATTTTTTTTTACAAAACAGTTTTCTCAAAATATTTTTTACAAAATTTTTAAAATTAAGTAACAAATACTTTCTCAAGGAAATTAACGGGCGCATTACAACTTACTAGTCTAGTAATATTTTTGATGAACATTTTTATAAGGAACAACTTTTAATAATAAAAAATAAAAAAAAACAACAATATTGTTTTCCATCACCTTAAGCCGAACTAAAACCACAATAATTCACCATTTTTGAGTTCTGTAAAAAAGTGGTTTGTTGGCCTGGACTGAGGGTTTATTTAAAGTTATTAACATTTAAAATAGTACAATTGGTTGTATGGGGTGTTGTTTTAAGCCGCATGAGAACTATCGTTATTGAACTAGGGTTTGACAGCTGATAATGTACCATCTGTTAATTGTCCTTTAACTTGTTCTTTTTTTTGGGACTTTGGCCGGCCGACTGGCAACGAGAATTCATTGGCCGTGAAATTTTGGCACATGCAGCAGAGACGAATGTTAGAGTTCCCCAACACATGTATTTGTGTCAATTTATGGAATAATTTTATTGTGTAATTGTATTTTGGCCGTTTTGACCATTTTCTCGTATTAAAAAAAACATTAATTTTGTCCACAAACAATTCTTCGGACTTGTTTGAAGTACAAAAAAAAACGAAATGTTTGACGTATCAATGAAAACCCATTTGCTTGTCCACAGTTTTGCCCAAATGCTTTGACAATTTGCGGTGTAGGGCAACGTTGTATTTTTGTTTACTGCTGCAACAATTCTTAGGGGAAATTACTCATGCGACAACATTTTTCAAATGAACATGCACGTGCACATGTAGACCCTCAGTTTTTTTTTTCAGATGATTTCAGATGATTTCCGATATTTTTCTTTTGTTTCGAGGACAATATGTGTACTGGCAACCCATTAATTGTGTGTGTAATGACTGGGTTAGATTTTTTTTTTTTTTGGAAACTTATAAACGTTTAGGTGGATAATTTTACCGTTTTTACAGAGTACTTTTATTGATTGTACGAAAAAGTTTTTGTCCGATATACCCTGTTGGCATCTCTTTAACTGGTTGTGCCATAACTTTTTTTTTTCATACTCTGTTTAGGTTTCTGACTGTCCAAACACGATGAAGTAGCTTCGTTTGCCTTTAATCAAACTAGGGACGACATTGAAATATTTACTAATTTATTAGTTAAAATTATAAATGAAACCTCCCCTTGGTGTCATTTTTAACAGATCGCATGCATTTGCTTGTTTCGTATTCGGTATTCGTCAATTTGTTTAAAATAACAATTATTTAAATTGTTAATTTGACATACAATTCTACACTCATTTACAAATTGTCAATAATCATAACTCACAGATCATAATCTTACATTCGCGCCGGGCGAAGGGAACAAAACAAACGGCCGACAGCAATAAACCACCACAGTGGTACAACTCGATTGAATAAACCGTGAACAAACAAGCATTGCGTGTGTGATAAACATCAATTGCATCTTTGCATTTTTTTGTTTGTTTTGTGGTTCGTCGTCGTTGTCTTCTTCAATTTTGTGCCACCACCCTTGTTGCATTTCAAACTCGCAAACAGTGGCCGAGTTACAGCCAATGCAAACAGTAACAACTACTGCCTGACAGTTGTCGGTGGTCGGGAAGGGGGTGAACGACAGGAGGCAACACAACACTAAAACCGTCTGGTTAAAGTGCGATCAACAATTTGTTCTTGCCGCTAATTACATACAAACACACAAAGCGCTACAGTTCACTACACCATTTCAAAATGGAAATTCGGAAAAATATTAACGTGCTTAAGTAAAATGTATGAGAATACAAAAACAATTTTCACACATTTTTCTTAACGGTTTGTAAAGCAGTTTGCAATTATACTACATTAGTCAGATTATCTGTAAACGGCACAGTGGCCACCGTTAACTGCTTCAGCAATGTGATACTCCGGAAGCAGGCACACTATGATCTGAACATTGCCGCTTGCCCAATACTTCAGGGACTCCAAATGTCCAAAAAATTGCCGGACAACGATTTCATTAGAAATTTCATCTTTTTCTGACGAAGCGAACTTTTATATCGACGGCTATGTTAACAAGCAAAACTGTCCCATCTCCATGAAATCCTTTCATGATTTAGAAAGAGAACCTTGGAGACATGAAAAAAGAACTGCAGTCAACCATAACACCGTGTTACAAAAAATAGATTTTTTTCTGTCCTAATTTACTTTTTCGGAAAGGGGTTAAAAAATATAAAAAATACACGTGTATCGGCGATTTTCATGTACACGTCAGAAATTGATCCAATCGAGCTGATTTTTGGCAGGCAGACCCGAGGAAATGTCTGTATCACGTCAAATTTTTTAAAAACAATTTTTTATCAATTCTCAGGTTTTCCCCAATTTTTATTATTTTTGAAAAAAAAATATTTTTTCACTTTTCTTAGCATAACTTGAAGAGACTCCAAATTTTTGAACTACTTAAGCGTTACGAAACAAAAATGTTTTATGAACTGAAACCTTAAAAAAAACGATAACCATTTTAAAACAAAAATTTTTTTTTTGGAATATCTGAGAATTGATAAAAATCAATTTTTTAAAAAATTTGACGTGATACAGACATTTCCACGAGTCTGCCTGCAAAAAATCAGCTCGATTGGATCACTGAAAAAGGGTTAAAAATCGGTCCAAAGGCTTTCACACAGGCCACTACGAGCTCCATACTTCAAACTTAAAAAAAAAGAAAATTCTGACGTGTACATGAAAATCACCGATACACGTGTATTTTTATTTTTTATCCCCTTTCCGAAAAAGTAAATTTGGTTCATAGGACAGAATGTGTGTAACACGGTGTAATCAGGCATTGACAACCATCCATACTCTGAAAGACACGTTGAGGCATAATTATTAAAAAAATGTAAAAAAAAAGAAACTTGTTCAAGTGGGCAAATTTCTATTATTAAATTTCCCCTCTACAATTTTTTTAGTACAAAATAAGATAACTGATTGGCATTTAGGGATCCAAACATATGAAGATCATGTGGTTTGACAACCCTTTTTATTAATCCAGACGATAATTTCCAGATCTGGTTCTATGTCAACGATGACGAAGAAAGTGCTTAACCCTTTCGCCCCTACTGGGATCATATGTCCCAGCGAAGGGGCTTTTATCATGTATCCATCCCTAACATCTTCGATATTTATTTAATTTATTTAAATTATTTAAATAAATCTACAAGATTTAAAAAAAAATCTCTTGGGTTAAAAGCAATTAGTATTTTTTTTCCATTTGAAATGGTGTAGTACTAAAGATCGGGAATGTGTGTGTGTGTGTACGAGTATCTTTTCGGCGAAGGCAAATGTGCGATAAACAAATACAGTGTTTTGCTGACGACTTTTTGGGGAACAGCGACAGACAGCAGCGGGGACTTTTTCGAAATAAAACGAGTTTTTCTTTTGTTTTGTTGCTGTTAACTTTTATGCTGATTGGCTTTCGAAACGTCGTATTACAATCGATATTGCAACACATCTCGTCTGAATCTCTGCGCATATCTCGCTGCTCGGCCACTTTGTACTTGAGAGCTCCTGCAGCCGTTGCCGGCGAGTGTTTGGTCGTTGTTGATGTTACACTAATTGCATGTTGACGCTTTTGTTTGTTGCCGGTCGATCGGTGGGACGGCCGGGCCGGGTCGGTCCGTACTGCCCGTCAGTCAGTCAGTCAAGAACAATCATCTGAGGCAATAATTAAATGCCAAGAAATACAACAAAATTGCATTTAATTAGAATTAAAAGTGATAATTTAAATAGGATTTCGTATACGTTCTTTCTGTTTTGCTGTGTTTTTCTTTTTGTTTTTCTCTTTTGTTTATTTGTAAGTAAACTGTTTTTTCAACATCGTTCCTTGGCTAATAACATGAATAGGTTTATGGGGAGAATGCTGATGCTGCTCTATTAGTTGAACAATCCTGTTGCCACGAATATCGTATAGAGTGGTTATATGTATATCTTCTGTAGTAACATCCCAGCAGAGATGGGATGGCAGTACTGTAAAATTTCGAAATGGAGGAGAATAAATACACATATTGTCTTGAACATTCCATGCAGGAACTGAGGGCTGTTTCTACTACTACTCCTAGACGCGGTACTAAACAACTGTCACTTTTTGAGAGAAAAATGCATTTTTCTAGAGGAGTTTTACATGGCTAAGAGAATCTCTGAGAAAAGAGTGGTATATTGAGATATACGTCCAAAAAATCACTGAAAGAAATACGCGAAAAATATTGGGTAATTTGAGACAGGCGCCCAAATGATCGATAAGAAAAGTCTGGAATTAAATGCCAAGGAAACTGATTACTGTATATTAGGGTGGAGTGAAATTCAAAAAAAAAAGTTAACCTCGGAAAGAGATGTAGTCTGGGGTCCTAATGAGGGGAAAAATAAAGAAACAAATTTTAAAAAATTTTTAGGGGTCGCGCCACTCCCTCGAAATTTGGAAATTATCGCTATTTTGGCGTTGGTTTTAGAAAAATCCTAAAAAGTTTAATGTCAATAAATGTTTGCAATAGCGAAAACAATGAAATAAGGGCATGACAAAATTTAAAAACAATTTTCTCATTGTTCAAAAATTTCAAAAAGTAAAATAAGTCAAATCGTCCCTTCTTCAGAAAATTGACTGAACAATGAAATCGCCACCAAAGCTACAAATATTAGTCGATTATCCTCATATTTGCCTCAAATACTTTTGTTTGGGCACTGAACAAGCTCAAACTTTTAAATTTCGAATAAGTTAAGTCGTTAATTTTTAGGATTTTTCTAAAATCAACGCCAAAATAGCGATAATTTCCAAATTTCGAGGGAGTGGCGCGACCCCTAAACATTTTTTAAAATTGTTTTCTTTATTTTTCCCCTCATTAGGACCCCAGACTACATCTCTTTCCGAGGTTAACTTTTTCAAATTAAAAAAAAAACATGTTTTCACTCCACCCTACTGTATATATGAGAGAGACAGCCAGGGAATCTCAGAGAAAAAAATGTGTTTCCTAAAAAAAGACGTTACGAGAATCTCTGAGAAAAGAGTGGTTTATTAAGAAAGAGAATCGCTGAAAAATAAGTCTGGTGTATTGAGTGAGACCATAAAACAGAATTAAATTCCAAGGAAAGTCTGATTGCAGTACATGAACTGAGACGTCCCGAGAAAAGAGTTATATATTGAGAGAGAAAGCCAGGGAATCGCTGAGAAAAAAATAGTATACTCAAAAGAGGCGTTAAGCGAATCCAGAAAAGACTAATATATTGAGATATAAGTCCAGAGAATCACTGAAAGAGAGAAGAATATTGGTAATTTGATACAGGCGCCTCGAGGATCGTTGAGAAAAGTGGGGTATTATGAGAGAAACGCCCAGAGAATCGCTGAGAAAGTATTGTTATATTAAGAGAGAAGCTAAAATAATCGCTGAAAAATATTCAGAGAAAAGAAAATAATTGCGATGTAAGGAGTGGTATTGTGAGAGAGACGCGCATAGGATCGATCAGAAAAGAGTGACACATTGAGAGGTACGTGCAGAGAATCTCTGAGAGATTTGTATATTCAGAGAAAAGCTTAGAGTGAAATGTCCAGAGAATCGTCGAGAAAACATGTAATTTTGACAGGAACGCCTGGAATTAGAGAATAATGCGTGGTATTTTGGGAGAGACCCCAGGGAATAGCTGGTAAAAAATTGGAATACTCAAAAGAGAATCTCTGAGAAAAGAGCAATGAATAATATGGGGTATTTTGAGACAGGCGTCTAGAGAATCGCTTAGAAAAGTCTGATATTAAGAGATAGACGCCTGGATAATCGTTCAGAAACGATTGGTATATTGAACGAGGCAGCCAAAGAATCGCTGAGAAATATTTAGTATATTGGAAGAGACGCCCAGAGAATCGCTGAGCTAGGACTGGTATATTCAGAGAGTGCTCAGAGATTTGCTGATCAAATAGCGATATATTAAGAGAGACGCCCAGAGAGTTGTTGCGAAATGATTGGTATATTGAGCGAGGGAGCCAGAGAATCGCTGCGAAATTGTTAATATATTGAAAGAAATGTCCAAAAAAAATCGCCGAAACCCGCCAGAAATGTGCGTAGTAAGGAGTGGTATTTTGAGAGAGACGTCCATAGGATCCTTCAGAAAAGAATCACACATTGCGAGATACGCCCAGAGAATCTCAGAAAAAAAAGAGAGGTATATTCAGAGAGTACCCAGAGAATTTTTTTTTTTTTACTAACACTCAGGGGATGCCCCCTATAAATGCAATGCACAAGCGATGGGAAAGAAGGGTGTTGGAGAGAGGAAAGAGGGAGTAGTGTTTGTTGATGTTTGCCTTGAATTTGATAATGTCATAGCCGGCAGGATAAACACTTGTTGGAAGATTGTACCACATGCGAACAGTTCGGCTGAAGAACGAATTTTCGTCTATAGTGCGTCGTCCGGTCAACCGGCCATTTGACAACGAACGGATGAGATTCCCTGGATAGCCGCGTATTCCGGCTAAATGTTCTAACGTCAGGGACCAGACGACGGATATCTGACGAACAGATACCGTTAAAATATCTATAGATCAAACAAAAACATGGTATACAGAGAAAGACCCTCAGAGAATCGCTGAGAAAAAACGGTATGCGGTGAGAAGTTTAGAGAATCACTCAGAAAGGAGTTATAAATTAAGGAAAACAGAAATTAATAAATCAGAGTAACTTGTTGACAGCATTTGCGATTGAAGTCGGCGTTTTTTTTTTGGCAGTTTGTCAATAAATACTTCTATATATTTATTGCGACTCCGATTCTATTTAAACTGTTAATCGATCGTGTCTACGCTACAGCCAAAAACAACCCACAAGGATTTCTTCATTGGGAACTTCGTTGCAAAACTTTAGCGACCATTAAGACCAACCAGCTCTGTACTCACTACTACTACCGGTCAGACCAACACCACATACTTGGTCAATGCGTGCGTATTTCCCTGGCACATGGTTAATATATAAAAAAACAAAAAAAAAAACAAATCTTAAAAAAGGTGCCAGCATAGAATAGAAGGTACGTACGTATAATTTGACAAATGCGTACAATTTGTAATATCATTTTTCAAATGCCGTAAGAAAATCTCGCTGGGACGATACCACTGGCCGACTGGCGGCCATTCGAGCGACCATGTCGTGGCTGTGGTAATACCACATTATATTACATAATAAGTTCTGTTTGGTCATTTAATGCCATTCGAGAAATTTGTTCTACCATGCCACCAACCTCCTCCTCCCCACACCTTTCGTTCTACACAATCCTTTTGTGCTCAAATCGGGCTATGGAACATAGGCACAGCTTACCGACCCATGCCTGTGTACGTCAGTCTGTCTGTCCAAGTGTCCACATGAAAATAAAGCCTTAACATTATCCTACATTTGTAGTTCTTTACAAATGTTTGTACATCTTCTTAGTTGTGGTGGTGATGCAACAAGAGAGAGAGTTACACAATGGAGAGAAGATTCTTCCTTTGTCGTAGTTGTTGTTGTTGTGGCCATCATGACAACAAATTAGATTCTGTGACCACCGGTCATTAAAGCGTATTTACTACGCACATGGAACACATGGTGAGATTGAGACAAACAAATAAATAGTTTTACACTGTGTCCGGTACGAGCGAGAGTATGGATGTCGATGGACATATAGTCACATTACAAGTGTCTGTGTGTGGGTCCGTCTATCCTTGCCCGTCCTTCTGGTTCTTCTTCGGGAATAACTCTTTCTTTATGTTGAGTTGGGTTGGTCGGAGGGGGGGGGGGGGGGGGATTGCTTTTGTGGTTAAATTTATATTGATGGCAAATTGATCGAAACATAAGTTAAATTAATTTATCTTGTCGCTCGTTCGTTCGGTCGCTGGAGAGCATCCAAATGTGTTGTTAACATCTTGGCCGGATTCGGAAATAATGTAAATTGTCGCCCCATTGGCAAGAGGAGAACAGGGAACCTCTAGTAGAACATAAATTCACATACACATGTGGAACTTTCGTGAAAAATCACACAATTGATGTTTTTTTTGGTAGTTTCATTTCTTAGTGATAAGTAAATCCAGAAATATCAAGAACTTCAAACTGAATTATTAAAATTTATAAAATTCTTTGAGAATCAGTTGATCGATTGAACTTTCCACAATTGGAGAAGCCCAGATGACTGGAAATATGTGCTAATTGCAGAATTCTTTAGATTTGTTACTTGCTTCTACCACAAATTTAAAATGACTGCAATTCATCCAGTCTATAAGTTTTTCAGTAGTAATAATATTATTTATGTCGAGGGGCGTCGTGTATAAATATCCCGTAAAAAATTGGGTTCAACTCCTAAAAAGAATATCAAATATTTTTGTATCGGTCAGAATCAGGTAAAAACTAATGCGTCTTTGAAATGTTTGTTCAATTTAATTTAAAAAATTATAGAATAGTATAGTTTTTTAGGCGCCCCGGTGAGCGAATTGGTAGCGTGCTTGCTTATCAGAGTGGGGTTTTAGGTTCGATTCCCACCAGAGGCTTTGGTCTGTCGCTGCAAAATTTTAGCCAAATGGTCTGTGTCACCCGGTTTACCCTTGGACCCAAAATTAGAATATAAATTTACTTTGTATTGTAATTAATAAATAAATAAATAAAAATTCAAAATTAATAATTAAAAATTAAAAATTAAAAATTAAAAATTAAAAATTAAAAATTAAAAATTAAAAATTAAAAATTAAAAATTAAAAATTAAAAATTAAAAATTAAAAATTAAAAATTAAAAATTAAAAATTAAAAATTAAAAATTAAAAATTAAAAATTAAAAATTAAAAACTAAAAACTAAAAATAAAAAATAAAAAATAAAAAATAAAAATAAAAATTAAAAAATAAAAAATAAAAAATTAAATATTAAATATTAAATATTAAAAAATAAATAAGGGTGTAGCTGCAAAAATCTAGCCATATGGTCTGTGTCACCCGGTTTACCCTGGTGAAGCGGCCCTTAATTAAATAAAAAATAAGGAGTAAATATTAAAAAATAAAAATTCCAAAATTAAAAATTCCAAAATAAAAATTCCAAAATTAAAAATTACAAATTACAAATTACAAATTACAAATTACAAATTAAAAAATAAAAATTAAAAATTAAAAAAATTAAATTAAAAATTAAATGTTAAAGCTATCAACTCAATATAAATGATGAAATATCCATTCAATCCTTTTTATCGACAAGAATTCATATAAAACTACATATGATCCGTTGTTTCAGTCACAATCATTTTTTTAAAATTTTCTCACAACCTTTCAATTTGATTCCGACCAAAATCTCCATTAACTCCATCATTACAAGTCCTCCATTGATCTTTTGCGAGATGTATCCTCAATTAAAATGTTTTCATGTTCCCCTGTCAATTGTTTATTGCATTCATTAAAAGTTTACTGAACGATTTCTCAATTTATGGCTTCTCTCCGTCCTCGTCTTCGACGCTAAATGGAAGTTGATCGCTGCTATTTGCCTTTTTCTTTTCGTCCATTGTACGCTGCGGAAGTAGATGTCAGTCACAATTTCCTTTTTATATTTATGCCCATGATTTCAATTAATCATTTGCACTTTATAATTCTTCGTATTATTAAAGAAACGAACACCTCTCGGTGCCCGCCAACGGCGATCCTGACCAACACATAGTTTTCTGAAGAGTAGAATTAAAAAAAGATTTGTTCTCGTTGTAGACAAAAGCCGAGATGAAAACTTAAATGAAGTCAATTAGTAGAGGGCAGCAGCAGTTTTTGTGTTTTTTTTTTTTTGCATATGCGGCACATGCGTCGTATGGCGGCTGGCTGGACTCCTTCATGCGGAGGGAATTTTGAATTGGAGGATGATGTCTTTACTATGGCCAACTACGACCAATACGTTGGTCGTAATGTTTGATTAGACTAATTACTCAAAAGACACTGCAAGAAATATGTTAACCAGTGACTGGGTATTATATTTTAATTCTACCTACAAGGTAGGGAAATACAGGGGTAGAGACATACTAAGAATCACTTTCTAATTCGACCAGGAGATGTCTTTTCGTTTGACCATCTATTCGTGTGATCAAAGTCCATGGAAAATTTGATCCATACCAGCCCATGTTTTAATATAGCCCTCATAAAGGGGTTTCCAACAAGAGGTGTTATTTTGAATCACCCGGTATTTCGGTAGCTGTCACTTTTGAAGCTTTTGCCATTTCACAAGTAGCAACTACGCCATTACTAAAAATGGAACGATGGACGCTTCAACAACGCTTTGAAATTATAAAAATTCACCATAAAAATGGTGAAAATCTTGCAGTCGCAATTCGCCAAACCATTTTCCTTTCAGTGTAACCATTCATTACAAGTGCGTGCTCAGTGATGCCTTCGGCTCCACCTCCTCACGCCTTGGTCTCTGCCTTGTTCTATGCAATAAGTCATTCATACATTTTTGCATTTGTAACAATGGTCGTAATTTCGACACGATGCTGCAGTTTGTGATTGTTCGCCTAACAGACAGAAAAAAAAAGAAAAGACAAAAAGGAACTTGTGTCCAGGGCAAACGATGCCGGGATTGTGACACTCACACAGTCAGTACACAAACAATGACCGGAAGTTTCCATTTAATTGCACTTTTACTTCAAAACTACTTTGCTTTGGTCTTTTTCTGTCTTCTTCTTTTTCTTGCTATTTCTACGAATTAGAGAAATCATTGATGCTCTGTAAAGAATAAAAACAAGTTCAAAAGTGTTAATGAAAGGAAGATGAAATGGAAAAAAAAAATAAAACGGTTAAAGCAACCAAACAAAAAAACAGACTACTAAAGGCAAATGTCAAATTAGACCTTTAATAGCGTTTTTGTTTTTTCTTTCTCCTCGGCCCAGGCAAATGTCAAATGTTGGCCATTTAAGTGAAATTCTTTGATTTTTATGTCCCATATTAAAGAGTCATTATCATGTGAAAAGAGCACATGTCGGTTACAACATTTAAAACTCATCTTCTTCATTATGAACATTTTTACGATCGGCTTTTTTATGATATTTTTACACCTCAACAAGAAGATGAAGAACATAAACACGAAGAAAAGAAATACCGGCGTTTTTTAATGCAAAATCTGTGCTTTAACTAAATTTCATTAGTCGTCGGGGCACGGGTTACATGGAATGCCGGCGTTTAGATTGTTACCACAAATTTGTAGAAAATGTACTCGTACTTAGAAGACCGCCAATACACAAAATGTTATTATGCTGCGGATTAGTTGTATTTTATGGCCAAGATGCTGACTCGCTTGGAAATTAAAAAGAACATCATTTTCATACCCGGTGTTCGTTCTATTGTCGGTTAATGTGGCAATTATTAACGCAATTAAAATGCGAAGATTCGAATGTTGTTTTCTTAATGTGAGAATTTTAGTGAAACATTTTGGTTTGTTTTTTGTGACACCTGTCGAAGTTAAATGACCCAAAAACATGATGATGTTAGTTACAATTGTAAACGGAAAGCAGTGTATTCATTGGAAAAGGCGCTGCTATTTTTTGGATTTAGAGAAATCTTAAAAATAACCATAACAATTTTGGACATTAGATTAGGCTGTAGCACATCACATAAACTCTGAAAAAAACCTACATCAAATCAATGAAAACGATTCTTCAATAGTTCTACACCAAATTGTTGAATAAATTCATTGACTTGATGAATAAATTCTTCAATTTGAACTACTTAGTTTTTATAGAATTTTTCGGCATTCACCAAATTGAAGTATTATTTCACATCAATCTTGCAAAAGAATAAAGCGCTATGAAAAAGTTGGTCATTTTTGAAACTGTCGTTGCTTTTTCAGAACTACAGCATTTTTGTCGTTTCTGCATGTATTTTGTTTGCTTCAATGTGCTTCAAATTGATGTACAATGTTCATCAAATTGATGTACAATTTTCATTAAATTGATTTTTAATTTTCATTAAATTGATTTTTAATTTTCATCAAATTAATGTAAAATGTTCATCAAATAATGTACAGTGTTCATCAAATTAATGTACAGTGTTCATCAAATTAATGTACAGTGTTCATCAAATTGATGTACAGTGTTCATCAAATTGATGTACAGTGTTCATCAAATTGATGTACAGTGTTCATCAAATTGATGTACACTGTTCATCAAATTTATGTACAATGTTCATTAAATTTATGTACAATGTTCATCAAATTAATGTACAATGTTCATCAAATTAATGTACAGTGTTCATCAAATTGATGTACAGTGTTCATCAAATTGATGTACAGTGTTCATCAAATTTATGTACAATTTCATTAAATTGATTTTCAATCTAAATCAAATTGATGTACAGTGTTCTTTAAATTGATGTACAATGTTCATCAAACTGATGTATAGTTTTCATAAAATTGATGTACGAAATTGAAGAAAAATTAATTAAAGTTCTACATCAATTTCAGGAAAGTTGTAGTAGGTTGGAAAATAATGTTCAAATTCATCAAATTGATGTAAGAATTCATCAAAAACTATTAGTCCAAGTACTGGAGGTTCCGGTCAAGAACATTACGTCTGCTTCATCTTGAGAATGCCGCCAACTTTACGTGTCTAAGCCATATAAAAGGTCTCTGGAAAAAGTAGTTCAAAATCGTAGTTCCAGGTCTGTGAGTATACAAATCATGTTGTTCACAGATCACTTACTAACCCCCATATTCATAAAAATTTAAAAAAAAAAATTTGTTAAGACAATTGTGTAAACATTTGTATTTTCATAAATTTTTCTTAACAAACGTTTTTAAAATTTTTCTGAATACGGGGAAAAATGTCCCCAGAAATTTCGTAAGAGCTCATAAATGGTTTTTGCTTTTCGGCGCTATTGATCTGAGCTCCTGGTTGTTCGATGGCAATGAGCCTGCACATTTCGTTTCAGTTAATTGAACGATTTCGAAACATTCAGAACGAATTTTATAAAAAAAAAAATCAACACACATGCTAAAGCCGCCATACGTACATACGTACGTACGTATTTGACTAATTACCCTCCTATTGGCAATGTCTTAGACACTAGCCAACAATCATCGTATGAATAAATAATAACTAGCACATAATAAAAACAACACAAATTATTAATTAAAACGAAACTAACAACTCCAACCGCCAACTGACCAATTAGAAATAACCACTCAACGTCAATGCGCTCTCGTACCCGTTCTTGCTTGCTGTCGATGTACGTTGCGGGCAAAGCATTCCAAACCACCACAATTAGATACCCGTGAACCAAACAACCAACCCCCCGGCATGCACTGTCCGACACAACAGACCACAGACTCTCACAATGGGTTGACAAGCGGGGCAGCCAGCCCGCCATCATCTCATCGTTCTGTGATGTGATGTAACTGCGAAATGTTTCATACATTGAATGGAGGATAAACACTCAAAATAAATAGTCACCACAATAATGTACGGTCAATAACTAAAAAAAAAAACCGACACCAAGTCTCCAAGTGAATAGAATCGTTTAAACGATGAGGTCGGTTAAGTGGTCACAGGGAGTTTTTTTTTTATATGCGTTATGTTAGATTTCACAAAATCACTCAATGTTTACAGTGGGCCCAGGAAGATTTGTTGTAGAAAAGAAAATAGTGTAAAAAATAATGATTTGACATCATGAACTTCAATTAAATATCTCGGGTAGATGTTCTGTTGTAGGTGTACAATAGTATCCTAACTCTAAACTGGATTTTTTCAGGAGAGCCGTTTTCTGTTATCAATTGATTCTTAGCAAATATAGAAAAAAAACTAGAGGCATATGTATGTATAATAGGGTGGAGTGAAATTCAAAAAAAAAAGTTAACCTCGGAAAGAGATGTAGTCTGGGGACCTAATGAGGGGAAAAATAAAGAAAAAAATGTTTAGGGGTCGCGCCACTCCCTCGAAATTTGGAAATTATCGCTATTTTGGCGTTGATTTTAGAAAAATCCTAAAAAAATTTTATGTCAATAAATGTTTGCAATAGCGTAAACAATGAAATAAGGTCAGGAAAAAATTTAAAAAAAATTTTCTCATTGGTCAAAAATTTCAAAAAGTAAAATAAGTCAAATCGTCCCTTCTTCAGAAAATTGACTGAACAATGAAATCGCCACCAAAGCTACAAATATTAGTCGATTATCCTCATATTTGCCTCAAATACTTTTGTTTGGGCACTGAACAAGCTCAAACTTTTAAATTTCGAATAAGTTAAGTCGTTAATTTTTAGGATTTTTCTAAAATCAACGCCAAAATAGCGATAATTTCCAAATTTCGAGGGAGTGGCGCGACCCCTAAAAATTTTTTTCTTTATTTTTCCCCTCATTAGGACCCCAGACTACATCTCTTTCCGAGGTTAACTTTTTCAAATTAAAAAAAGCATGTTTTCACTCCACCCTAATGTATAATACTCGACAGAAGAAAAGTTCAATTAAAATTACAGATGTACAGGTTTTTCTAGAGCAAAAAAAAAATAGAAAGTGAATTTTAAATTGAAAAAAAACTTACTTTAATTGAGTACACACAATTTACTCAATTCGGTTTAATTTGATCTTTAACCCAATTCGCACCAAGCTAAATTTGTAATGTAAAGTAACGCCAACACGTTTTATATAAAAACAAAAATTAATAAAATTCGAATAGACATTTTTTTGAAGTAAACTAAATTTAAACATATTGACTAATGTAAAATAAAATACATATATGTACAGTCGAAATGTGTCAAGGTGATATAAAGAAAATCAAGATTTTTGTTCACTTATGCGGGATTTTCAATAAAAATGACTTGGCCTAATTGAACCTTCTTTCATTTAAAAAAACTGAGTATCATACTTTTGAATTTGTTCTATTAAAATACATGTATGTCAAATTTAAATTCACTATTGATGAGCTTGGATGAAAACAGCCTTTTATTTTCATTTGGTTGAGTTGTCTTAAATGTGGTTGACACATAATTTTCTGAGATCATTTGTTTTGTCAATTTTTTGTCGCCATTACATTAATTAATAATGTTTCTCTTAAGCGGTGTTCGTAAGATATAAGTTTGTGTTTCACATAAACGATTTTTCAATAGAGCGGATTTTCATTTAAGCGAAGTACACTGCATGGAAAATCATTCAGAACAATAGTTACTTATATTTATTTTCAATTGAAAGGCGTGCACTTATCCGAATTCGACTGCAAAAGTATTAATTTCAGTAGTGATCCGAAGTCACTGCCGGGCACGCAGTCACTAAGTTGTCCTTAAAAAGAAAACCCTCAACTAATAATTAATAATTATATTCGATTTTATTTTTATTCTACATATTTATTTTCTGGGACAGTCCTTATACTTTAAATTATCCCAACTGATAAGATTAAATTGAGTGATAGAGTAAATATTAATTGAGTGAGATTTTATGTGTGTCGAAGTGTGTGTGTGTGTGTTTGTGTGAAAACACACAAGACGCTTTCCTTGTTGCACACATCGGCTCCATGTCTGTCTCATGTCAAGCGACATTTGCCGGTCCATGTACTTGCACTCACAATTATCCTCAACACTCGTTCCTACTTTCCAACATTTTCCATATTCCCCATAAGGGGGTTTATGTTCGCCCGAAAGTATTTTCCTGCAGCAATCATCATCAACTGTTGCTTCGGATGATATTTGTTTTACACATACCAGAACGTCTGGCTGTGTCTGCTGTTCATTTTTGAAATAGTGCGCAGATATCGAGTTTAAGTCTCTCTCTCCCTCTCTCATCAACTCTCAATGCATCGATGTTGTCGCCGTGTGCTCCTAGTTTAAGTTACCTAAACCTTAAGTACATCTATTGAGTGTGTGTGTGTGTTTGTGTTTGTGCGGGTGTTGGTATGTGTATGACTTCCTTTGCCTTGCGCTCTATTATCAAATCTTAACGAACTTCGTTCGACGAAGAGCAGCAGAAGGCACTCAGTACACGACGACAGCGCCACACGAGATGTATCCAGCAACAGCACAACAACAACATCGTTGATTGTTTTCTGTTAACCAGTGATGGAATTGCGAAAGTGTTGAACTTGTATCGGGATGATCGAAAAATTGTACCAAATGGTGCCAAATGAGAATTAGATTTAGTCTTCCCGGAGTTTTGCCTTCTTGCGACACTTGTAGCAAGCACTGTATGTCTTGAGGAAAATCTAATACGAAAACTAAAATAACTCTTCAGCACAAGCATGATAATCAAATCCGTACAACATTTAGAATAATATCATCATAGTCCTAAGATTGCTTTAAAATTAATACCATACTATCTTTAAATTGTTAAATAAGTCTTGGTAAATCAAATTTTGAATCTTGTACCAAATGTAGTGTAACATATGAACATATTTTGAATTTAGGGATTAATACAGAACTCAATTTTAAACAAATGGGATCTTCCGAAATTTAAAATGTCCTTAACTGTCGCCGGTGATCCACATAAATTATAAAAATGTATATGTTGCAAAGATTACATTATATTACTAATTATGAGAATTTTGTGCTCCTACAAAAGAAAGTCACATCTCCATTTTCGTAGTTTTGACATATTTAGCTCTTACGTCTCATATCTTAAGCGCCTTTAAATTGAATATATTTTTTTTTTAAAATTTCGAAAATAATTGTAAGATATATTACAGTTGAAAATGGGTCTTTATAAGCTACTCAGATGACGTTGCAATTATTACAAGTAATATCCGTTACATGGAAGAGCTGTTCACAAGTATTGAGAAGTCAGCAAAGTAGTATAAGTATAAATGAACGCAAAACCAAATACAGTCGAGTCCGGTTATATCGTACAAACTTTCGTCTACAACGAACACTTTTTTAAGTCCCAAGAGTTTTGCTTCTACCCTATTTTACCCTGGATATAACGAACCAATTTGTGGAGACCCTTGGAGTGCGTTATAACCGGACTCGACTGTACATGAGAATGTCAGGTAACAAAAGTAGGCGACTAGTAAAAAATATTCAATTTTGAAAGTGTAACGAGCACATACCTAGCCACCCTCCTAAAATACCATAACCGCATGCAATACGGAATAAGTGACCGTATATCTGCGGCAAGTAGAGCGTATTATGCCCACAAGAAAATCTTCTCATTCAAATAAGTTTCCAAAACCAGCAAACTAAATATTTACAAAACTATAATTCGGCCAACTGATATGCATGGATGCAGCTAACGATCAACAGTGCCTAAGAATGTTTGAAAGAAAAATTCTGCGCAAAATAGTTGGCCCAACGCGGAACACGATTGGTGACTGTACCCCTTCTATGGGTAACGACGAATTGCTCGAGCTATGTAAAGGAGAGGATATAGTGAAATTTATAAAAGCGCAACGCCTAGGATGGGCTGGACACGTGGCACGCATGGACGACAGTAAGCCGCATGAGTCAAGTGTAAACCACGATATCCGATGCATCAGATGGAAAGACTGCGTGAAATTAGACCTAAGAATAATGGGTATTCGAAACTGGCGACAGAAAGCCGTACATAGGGAAGACTGGTCACGAATTATTGATCAAGCTAAAGCTCACCCCGAGCTGTAATGCTATAAGATGATGATGATAAGCTTAGCACACAAATCAGAATCTCATTCAAGGTTCCGAAACTTGCCTCACCTCAATTTTGACATTTTGGCGCTTTTTTTTCGTTAAGCTTATGTGGTATCACCGTGTAAATCGGGTCTTAAAATCGTGTCGGATTTCTCAAGTCAGTACAATTGGTCATTTTATCTGTAATAATGGGATCTTAATATTGTGTGAAGGCAATTGTATAGGCTTTTATTTCCACCCTCTAAACATATAGGTTAGGATAGGTTTTCGTCTGATAAGTTATGCTGCGTCTTTTGACAGGATTTTATGAAGATGTTGTTTATTTTGTAGGCGACGCATCTGAGGTTTAGTGATGATCCATATCAAGTCCTAACCGCGAAACACACGAAATTTTTACAGGATAGGGTTTTTGTGTGGTCAAGCTATATTTTTGTAAATATAAATTTTTAATATTATGGAGCGATGCACCAATTTCTATCGAATTTCATTAAAAAGCGAGTTTCGAAAAAATCGCACTTATATCGTTTTCGCGGCAAGGGCTGGGTATAGTCAATTGTACCAAAAGTACTTTACAACGTACATGCCCACACTTGCCATCACTTATTTTGACTGCCTTAAAGAAATTCCAATTGTGTCTGTCTGCTCGTTCGTTCATTCGCTGGCTGTTGGATTTAACGTGTGAGTGACTGAGTGTGTGTTTGTGTTTTCTACTGTTTCTTCTTCTTGCTTGGTATCTGTCGGTGTCCGAGCGAGCAACCCGCAATCGCTTAGCTAGACGTGCGCCCGCTACTCATTTTCAGTCCGGTTTTGTATTTGTCGTCGATCGCAACCAGACTGCCAACCAACCAACCAGCCAGCCAGCCAACCCAAGCAACTCTCGCAACTCAGCTTTTGTCCGTATTAAGTTTGTCTTGTCTTGCCTTGCCTTGCGTCCGTCTGTCAGCGGCGTGTTGTTCTTCTGTTCTGTTGCCGTGGTGCGCGCGCGGTGTCGTCTCCCTCAGCCGTTGTCAGTCAGTCAAGCCCAGTCCGTGTTAATAAAACGTTTTCCTTTCCTTCGTCTTTTTATTGTGTGGCAAAAGCGCGAATACGATTTTTCTGTTTTGTTTTTTTGTTTTTGTAAAATAAGCGGACCACCGACGGTATTGAAAAGTGCGAATTGTCTGATATTCTCGTCTTGAGCCTTGACAGAATATCGTGCCTGTGTGTGTGTTTGTGTTTGCTTGTTGTGTAAACCAAGAATTTTTGCATAAATAATCAGATGAATATTGAAAATAAATTGAATTGAATACTTTACTCATACATACATACATATACGATATTTGTTCTATACATATAGAATAGAGAATAATTAAAAAAAAAAAAGTGTTGTGAGTGTTTGCCGATAAGAAATTGAACGCAATTAAATATTCCGGCGATTACGATCGATTGCTGAAACAACAACACCCGAGTAAGATTTGTAAAATTTGTAAATTGTTAATGTTATAAATAGTATCTGTAGCGAAATCTAAAAAGTCACGTATTCATTTGGAAAGAAATTGAAATTCTCCTTGATGATGTGAGTGATTTTCCCGTTTCATACTAGAGGTAAATTGTAGCGGGAGAATCCCAGGAATTTAGCGTTTTTTTGTTATTACCTGGACGTTTTTTCCCCAAGTTGTTTGTTATTCCGATACTGTTTATTTGAAAATTGCTACAGAAATCTTTTATAATATTGTAATTTTTTATTATGCAAACCAGCTGATTAAAAAAATCCATTCAGAATCAAAGAAAATTCAAAGAATCTACAAATTATTTGTAACTTCTCTCATAAAAAGATATCTCATATCTCATTAAAAGCAAAAACCGTAGAATATTTTAAACCGGCCAACTGAATACAGTAAATGGAAAAATTGCGATAGATTTGTTCAGTTATCCGTGTGTTTCTCTAAAGTGTAATACGCAAAAAAAACCTTGTTTCAATTAAACGATCAGAGAGAAAATATTGTAAACTATTTTCAAATTTCTTTATGAACTAAAGACCGTCACCAGAAATAGTTGTATCTACTCCAAGAGAGAAATTGATTTTCGGAAAAAAAAGTTTCAAAAATCTGATAAGAAAAACGGAATTGGATTATTTTTGAATTTAGTAAATATTTCCACAAAAACGAAAAATGATCAATTTGAGGGAGGAAAGTATTTCTCTTGAAGGCGACTTTAGGAGTCTAAGAAAAAAGCATTAGCTCTTCGGAGATGGCTTTAGAAAGTAGCCAGTACGTTGGGCATAAAAAAATAAAAATTTTTTTTTGAAACTACTTTTCAATAGTACTTCATATTCGAAGGTGTACGGCGAACTTTTTTTTTTTTACTTGTAACCTGGTACGCTCTAGTGTACAGCCCACTGATTCGAGAGTAGGTCCCCGTATGTTCCTTCATGCAAAGGTATGGGAAATATGTAAGTAATTCGTTTATTTGAACATTACTTCAGTTAACCGATCGGTTAGGATAATTTTATAATATAATATTATTTTTATTTTATGACAATACAAAGTACAAGGTGGCGCAAAAGTAAACTTCCGATGTTTTTTTGGCTGTAATTAAAAAAAAATGAATCTTCTTGTGGATTATTTTTATTTGGTCTTTTAATTTTTTTTACATCAAGTCGAGAATATAATGTCATGTAAATGGCCGCCGCCACAGTTGATTGTCACATTAGGGGCCAATCGCAAAATTTATAGCATTTTCTGATAGGAGGATTACTTTTGCGCCACCTTGTACAAAGGTCCAAGGGTAAACTGGGTGACACAGACAGAGCAAAGTCTCTGGTGTGAATCGAACCCACAACCCCCACGGCTGATAGGCAAAAATGTTACTAACTCGCCTACCGGGGCGCCTTATAAAGGTTATCCATTTTGCTTTTTAAAAGTAAACGTAAATAAAACACATATAAAATATTTCTTTTTCATGATACCACGCGATTGGTGGCAAGCATTGATTCTTTTGAGGTAATTTTGGACCACTTTTTGGCACATACTGGGCGGTATCTCAGCCATAACTTGACGAATGTTGGTTCTTCAGTGCTCAAGAGTTAAAGGTTTATCTGCATAATCAAGGTCTTTCGCATAGCCCCACGAAAAAAAGTATAATGGCGTCAAATCGCATGACCAGTTGGTGGCCAGTTACGCGCCCAGGAAATGTCTCTTGCAATAAAGCCACAATTCGCTCGAGTTGTGTGGCATGTGGCACCGTCTTGTTGAAACCACATATTCTCCAAATCGTATTCTTCAATAGCAGGAAAAAAGTCGGTTATTATACGACCACAATGCTCCAAATTGACGGTGACAGTCGTTCCCACGTCGTTTTCGAAGAAGTAAGGTCCAATCACAACTTCGGACCAAAGAGCACACCAAACAGTGACTCTTCAATTACTTGAGGATTCTCAGTACCCCAAATACGATAATTTTGTTTACTAACATACCCACCGAGTGAGAACCATAAACCATAATCTCCTCTTAAAGCACGATATGTGGCTGTGCCAGAATCAGCATTTTTGTACTAGGTTTTAATAATTTCTACGCGTTGTGTAATAGTTAAGCGATCCATTTTCGTCAATGTCAGACTTCCAACTGAAAAGAAAAAAAAATGGTTTAACAACTTAGTTTGACAGACTTCGCATTCCAGCCCCTATACTTTTGAAACCACGAAATGAATAACCCCGTATAATATAAAATATTATTTAAGATTGTAAGAATTCCGTATCAACTTAGAGTGTGGACTTTAAAAAACTTATTCAGTTGTTGATAGTGACTGTCATAATAGAACTCGGTTCATAATCGAGTAAGAACACCAGACATTTTTAACGACGATTTAACCACGTCTAAAATTATGTATTGGTCCTTCGAAGCCTACCTTAAATTTTAGGCGTCTTTCAGACACCAAATGATGTGGTTAATTTGAATGGCTTTCATAGATGATGATGGACTGATGTGACTCAATTGTTATAGGGTTCATAAACAAAACGAGTTTCACTAAAATTTATAACAATTCCTACTCTTTATTCGTTCAAATTCCAAATAGAAGATTATGAGGATTATTTGTACGCAATCAACCAACCCAACCAACTTGTAAACTACAGCGTGATAGAGTATATAGTAGGGTGGAGTGAAAACATGCTTTTTTTTTAATTTGAAAAAGTTAACCTCGGAAAGAGATGTAGTCTGGGGTCCTACTGAGGGGAAAAATAAAGAAAAAAATTTTAAAAAAATTTTAGGGGTCGCGCCACTCCCTCGAAATTTGGAAATAATTGCAATTTTGGCGTTGATTTTAGAAAAATCCTAAAATTTAACGACTTAACTTATTCGAAATTTAAAAGTTTGAGCTTGTTCAGTGCCCAAACAAAAGTATTTGAGGCAAATATGAGGATAATCGACTAATATTTGTTGCTTTGGTGGCGATTTCATTGTTCAGTCAATTTTCTGAAGAAGGAACGATTTGACTTATTTTACTTTTTGAAATTTTTGAACAATGAGAAATTTTTTTTAAATTTTTTCATGCCCTTATTTCATTGTTTACGCTATTGCAAACATTTATTGACATAAAACTTTTTAGGATTTTTCTAAAATCAACGCCAAAATAGCGATAATTTCCAAATTTCGAGGGAGTGGCGCGACCCCTAAAAATTTTTTAAAATTTTTTTCTTTATTTTTCCCCTCATTAGGACCCCAGACTACATCTCTTTCCGAGGTTAACTTTTTTTTTTGAATTTCACTCCACCCTAGTATATAGGCTAACAAACAATAGGAGGGGTCTGTCCGAGGTTGCATTGAATCCAAACAGATTTGACTCTGATAAGATACGACTTCGATAAGAAAGACCCCATGTCTCATTGTGCGTCATGACGGAACACTGTCTGATTGAAAGACATGCAATGAGACTCAAGGTTGCAACTAGTGACTACTGCAGAAACAGCGAAAAAGAATCGGAGGATTAGTCCATAGAAATACTTGTTTGCACTTGCCCTATCATGGGCAACTGGCGGGGATCAACACTCGGTTATTATTTCTTTAGGGACTTCAACGATCTGAATGATTTTGGTATTGGCCAACTCAAGAGATTTTTGGATTTTTCCTAAATTAAGTGAAGTATGTTTAATAAATTGAAAATTCAAACAAAGCCACAAAATTTTATTCAGAGGTTGTCATAACATCTCTTCAATTATGACTTTTCCAAAAGAAAACTAGGAACAATTGCTCTGTAATACTTTAGCAGAAAAACTAAGCCCCCATTATGGTTTTCCTCTGAAAACAGCAACGGAACAGTTTTAGATGCTTTTGTGGCTTCTTTTATTGTTGAGTGCAGCTGAATTAATTTTTACTCATAAGGGGAACCCCCTAAAATCGTCACCCCTTTCAAGTACATATTCTATTGTATTTGTACCTATTTCAATTATATTTATGTCGGTATTGAGTGGAAGCTTTTCTTAGAATTGATTTTAAAAAAATTTAATACGTGGACTTTGTTTAAACAAATAGCAGTTACACTGGCAGTCAAAACTGAAGCAGATCTCAATGTAAACAAAACATCGGGCCCGGATGGCATTTCAGCACTTGCCCTATGTAAGTGCTTTTCGACGCTAGCTCGTCCATTGCGCAATCTCTTCAACATGTCGTACCGTTGGTTCGTTGCAAATTGTCAAAATTAAAGGCCCAATAAAATGGATTTTTATCAGTGATGAGGGCTTATACGTTTGGGATTGTGTTCCCCATGTCGATATCGAAAATATATCGGAAAATCACAATTTAATGATGTCTGAATTTGTAACGAACGAACAAAGTCGTGTTATGGGAACAGTCTCTGTTTCTGTATTTAATTTGATTTTTCATTTATTCAAATTCCGTTTGTAACTGAGCCTCTTAGGTCATATATGGAGTTAAACTGTAAAGTAAATTAAAAAAATAAAACTTAAATTCAAAAAACACTAATAAACTTACTTACTTATTTCCCTTAACATTCCATGAAGGAACAGACGGGGAACTTCTCTCGAATCAGTGAGCTGTGTGCGATACAATTTGTATACTCACTGACGGGGACCTACTGTTTAAAGCTGGCTCCGAACGGCTAATGCTTTTCTAGAGAAGTTTTACATGGCTTAGAGATTGCTCTCTTACTCGTAAAGTCGACAACATTTGCGAGGTGGAAACAGCCGCTGAAAAAATGTTTGATGGTCTTACCCGGTTTCGAACTCGGGTTCTTCTGTGTGATAGTCGCACACACTACCTACCACACCACGGCCTTCCACACTTATAAAGAATTGACACATTATTGTCCCTTTAAAACCCATATGTGCAATAAAAGAAAACAATATAAATATATCACTCACACTCCGAATCGCAATTGGAGGTTCCATTTTGACTCAATTACTTTTTATTCAAAAAGAATAACAACATTTTTTAACTAACCTATAGTTAATCCTTATCAACCGATAAAAATCTACGCTTATATAGAACTAGTAAGTTTTAATGCGCCTACGGCGCCCGTTGAAATATGGAAAAACAATTTTGTTGAAAAAAAAAAATTTTGTGAAAAAAAAATTTTTGTTGAAAAAAAATTTTTTCTTGAAAAAAAAAAATTTTTGTTAAAAAAAAAATTTTTGTTGAAAAAAAAAATTTTGTTGAAATATGGAAAAAAAAATTTTTCTTGAAAAAAAAAAATTTTTGTTAAAAAAAAAATTTTGTTGAAATTTTTTTTTTTTTTTTTTTTTGTTTTCAACAAAAATTTTGTAGAAAAAAAAAATTTGGAAAAAAAAAAAAAATTTGGAAAAAAAATTTGGGGAAAGCACAATTTCTGTACAAAAAAAAAATATTATTATTATTTATAGAAAATTATAGAATGCCTATTTAAATTCCTACGTACTGCGTGACAGAGTCAGTGAATCAGTGTCGAGGCTAAATATATATTAAGATTTTAAATGTATAACTATTAGTACAACTTTAGTTGTACATAAACATTGTGAAATGGTTGTAGATATTGTTCGATTTTAATTCAAATTAAATTATAAGAAGTGCTACACAAGATGCCAGCCGAATAATTCCCGCTTAATTTGTGCTGGCTTTAGTTTTGTTTTGTCCACTAGGGTTTTAATTATATGCAATCCTCAGTGATAATTGTCTGTAAACATATTCTCGGCGCTCTATCATTTGGAAATAAATCATTATTTTCCAATAATTGGTGTTTTCTCTGTCCGTGGCCTCAGCTCAGCTCATTCTAATGTCTATCTTTATGACTCAATTATGGTATATGCATTTGTAAAACGGTTTTTTTTCTTCTGTCTTTTCTTATTGGTAATTTATGTTTAACGCTCCGTTGTCGATACATAAGCCAATACTCCAAAGGAAACACCAACAAATGCTGCCAACTGATAAGAAGACTATGGGGTTTTTCGTCTTGAAAGACGAACACATTCAAAACATGTTGGTTTGCACACATTTACATTTCAAAAGAATCCATTTCTATTCACAACTCCCAGTAGTGGGATCTTATCAGCAGCAACATGTGGACAGTGAGTACACAAGTATGCTAACGAAAATATGAAACGGGAGCCTCAAAATATATTTTGAAACTGATCGCACTCCGATGCTGGTGATCAGAGGAATACTCACAGATCGATTGGACATAGAATGTTTGTACTGGCATACATGCGTACGAGGGAGGATGGAAAGTTACCGGGAATCGCTAGACAAAATAATGTTGTCATTGTTGTTTTGTTTTCGTGTGACTTCGTGTGATTCTGAAGCCTCATTTTTTAAGGCAGCAAATCTATTTATGTGTGTACCAAAAAACGTAATGGAAATTCTGTTTCAACAATATAAGTCGAATATATAATTCGTATCCGGGAGACTAATCTCTCAGTCATGTAAAACTTTTCCATAAAATGCATGACCGGCTAATGCTCGTTCTAGAAATGAAAATTATATATTGCACTTTGTTGTTATAGAGAGGCTGGTTTGGTACAAGTAAATATTTCATTGTCGTTTTTATGCGACTATCTCTGAGCATAAGATTATTAAAAACACTTTTCAGCGGCCGTTTTCAGGGAATATATGAGCAAGAGTGTAATCTCTAAGCTTTATGAGAAAAAGCTTTAGACGGTCGGGGCCTACACTGGTTTGAGAAAAGTTCCTTTATAGAATCTTAATTATTCTATATTTTCTTCAATTTCAAAAAACTTACAAAATTACTTTATATATTTCCCAAATTGTTCATCAATTTGTTGAATACGTACATCAATTTGATGAATTTGAAAATCAGTTTAACCCTTTCGGTGGATTTGTCAAATATATTTGACAATTAATGTACTCTACTTCTATAGACTTTTGCAATATATTAATTTACAGTTATTTTTTTTTTAAATGAAATGCCGATACTTATGCTATTTATAAATGTTATCGTAATAGGTCTTCGCTTTGTTTTGTTATTTTTAAACGAATTGTTAAGAAGTTGACACTTTGATTGTAAAAACAGCCAAAGTATTAATAGCATTGATAGAGGTATAAAAAATGTTTTCTAAATAAAAAAACATAAAGCGGGACCTTTTGGTGGTTGTTTTTCGGTTCTCGACATTTAGGATTATCATCCTCTAAAAGCCGCTGTGACCACCAAAAACAAAAATTATTATTTTTCCCAGCATCAGCGTCATCATATTACACTAAATTCAAATTTTCGCATTGTTAGCTCGACTAAAATTTTTTTTAACACGGAAAGGGTTAATAATTCCCCATACACTGAAAAATGGTTCATCAATTTCGCAGATCAATTTGAAAATCCGTTTCCAACCTACCAAACTTCTTTTTCTTCAATTTAATGTAGACTTGTCTGCTTCAATTCAGTACATCAATTTGATGAACATTGTACATCCATTTTATGAACGTTGTACATCAATTTAAATTTTTTAAATTTTACATCAGTTTAATGAAAACTGTACAACAATTATATTTTCTAAAAAAAAAACACTTATTTCGCAAAAATTAAAAACTTTTATTTTGCAAAAACTTCTGAAAAAAATGAAACATGTTTATTTTGCAAAAATTTAAAAAAAAAAAAAAAACATTGCGATTTTACGAATATTTCTGAAAAAATAAGACATTATTACAACAATTAAAATTTCTAAAAAAAAACACTTATTTTGCAAAAATGTCTAAAAAAAAATGAAAAACTTTTATTTTGCAAAAATTTCTGAAAAACATTAAAAATGTCTATTTTGCAAAAATTTAAAAAAAAAACATTGCGATTTTACGAATATTTCTGACAAAATAAGACATTATTACAACAATTATAATTTCTAAAAAAAAACACTTATTTTGCAAAAATGTCTAAAAAAGAAATGAAAAACTTTTATTTTGCAAAAATTTCTTAGAAAAAAATTGCTATTTTACGAATATTTCTGAAAAATTAAGACATTTCCATTTTACAAAAATGTATTTCAAAAAAGAAATACATTGTACATCCATTTTATGAACGTTGTACAAGGTGTCGCAAAAGTAAACTTCCGATGGTTTTTGGTTGTAATTAAAAAAAAAATTAAAAACTTTGATTCTTCTTGTGGATTATTTTTATTTGGTCTTTTAATTTTTTTTTACATCAAGTCGAGAATATGATGTCATGTAAATGGCCGCCGCCAGAGTTGCCGCTGACATTAGGGGCCAATCGCAAAATTTATAGCATTTTCTGATAGGAGGATTACTTTTGCGCCACCCGTTACATCAATTTAATGGAAATTGTACATCAGTTTAATGAAAACTGTACAACAATTATATTTTCTAAAAAAAAAACACTTATTTTGCAAAAGTGTCTAAAAAACTTTAATTTTGCAAAAATTTCTGGAAAAAAAAACATGTCTATTTTGCAAAAATTTAAAAAAAAAAAAAAAACATTGCGATTTTACGAATATTTCTGAAAAAATAAGACATTATTACAGCAATTATAATTTCTAAAAAAAAAACACTTATTTTGCAAAAATTTCTGAGTACATATTTTGCAAAAATTTCTAAAAAAAAAAAAAAAAACACACGTTGCGATTTTACGAACATTTCGGAAAAAATAAGACATTTACATTTTGCAAAAATTTAAAAAAAACTTTTTATGAACGTTTAACGTTTAATGAAAACTGTACAACAGTTTTTTTTAAAGAGTTGCATGCTACTATATACTTTCTGTGATTGCAACCCAAGTTGGACGAATCCCTTCCTATCACAATTATTGGTATAATATAAGCAAAAGGTCTTACCGTTTAAAAGAGAATTCCTCTTTCGTAGCGCATATTCCCAAAATTACGACCAGTAAAGCCAAAAGAATACACTTCTTCCACAAATATTGTTGTTGTTGTTAGAAAGCAACAACAGATTCAAATTAACCCACTCTTTCACATCGTTTTTTTTTTTTGACGTAAAATAATATTTTGATAAACAAAAATTTTATTGAGATTTTTTTTAAATAACATAATTTTCTTTTCTTTCTTTTTAGAAAATTTCCACTTTCAACTACTGTCCTTGTGTAAGTACTAAACAACATTGGCACGACTATTGTTGGCATTATTTTGCAGATTGTGACGGGATTGTTAATTTTATATTTTACGTAAATTCTTTTAAAAATATAGCAAAATTAGCAGATATGGATTTTTTTTAAATAATCTTTCTTTCATATGTTTTCAACAAAGCAACATATTGTAAAATTTTCTTTTTTTGTAGCATGTTTGTAAAAATTTATCAATTATTTTAAATTTATTGTATGAAAAATTTCTGGACATTGTTTTTGTATTTTCATACCGACCTTAGTCTATTTTCTAAGTTATATCGGAAATATATCGTTCATGGGGAAAGTCATAGCAGTTATCTGTTGGAAAAATCCGTCTGTCCCCTATATTGTCTTTGTTTGATGGGCTGTGTAAAGTCACCGACGTGACAGCAGGAGCCTAATGTCAGTCGAAACAATGGTGAGATTGCAAGATCGAACCCTGGACAACTCCTACACTATTTTGCATAAGCCAGTTATTTGATAGACTAGATTTATAGAAGACAGAGTCGATGATTAAAGTTGAATTCGTGTTTGATTGAATTTCTGTGGAATACTTTTCAAACCGCCCTCGTATTTGTTTAGACATTCATAAGAGCATTCACAAAGATGATAAGAATTTTTGTTTATGATCGTTTTACTTAAGTGATAATTTTTATGTCGTTTAAGTATTTTTTGTTTGATTCTTTTTGGTTTTGTCATAAACTAAGCAACAATTATGAGATACGTATCCTTAATTCTCTGCTTCTTTCACATCGTCTTCTTCATTTGACGATCGTCAACAAGACAAGATGATCTCTTGGACATTCACTGTCAAACTGTCTCGTGTATGTAAATGTTGATATGGATGGAGTAATATCGGTGGCATCATCATTATGCTGTTCCATTAAAAAGCCACACACACATCTACATACGAGTAAACAATCTGTGGGAAATTTATGCGTTTAATGAACTGCAAATGCATATCAACAACGCCAGCCTTAGCAGAGACTATGCCACAGATCTGTCGTTAGTGATAAAACATAAGGCGAAGAACTCCAAAAACTCCTTTAAACGAAAACTGAAGAGTAGTACCCCGAACGAGTATAATGCAACTTCTTTATTCCCGCTTGGCTTGGCCTGGCCTGGCCTGACCAAACGCAACAACAAACACTTTTGTTGTTGCTGTTCAGTTTAAACAAAAGACAACGCTCTACCACAACTGCACTGCAGTCTGTTCGTAGTAGTTAAATATGCTCATGAATAAGCTTTAATTTTCCATCAAAACGTACAAAGGGGGAAAAAACATCCAAATCCGCTGCAAAAATTTCAGTCAGCTGCAGGCATCATCAGTACGCCGTGCCTAGAAGCCGAAAAACGGCCTAAATGAATGACAGACTAGCAGTCAGTCTGTCAGTCGGTTCGTCTGTCTATTTAGCTGCTGTCTGTTTGTGTCTTTCTTTAACCGGCAGTTAACATTTTTGCCGAAACCGTGTTAACATTGTTAGCAAACAACAACAACAAGCCACACTATTGTTTTTGTAACTTCTAAAACATGAGTTTGCAGTTGCTGTTGTCATCGTTTGAGAAATTAACGTTTTTTTTTTCCTCCATTGGCGACCAAAAAAAAAACTCAAAACCTCATCTTAGATAAGAAGCCTTCCTTTTGGAGACATGCATGCGCCTAATCATATTTACCTGAAATATATAAATTGTCTTATAGATGTTAACTGATTAACCAATGAATATTTTGAAAAATTAAAACATTTCCTCACAATAGGATATAAAAAATGCCATACGAAACCACAAAGGTAAATAAAACGACACACAAATGTCGGAGTTGGCAAAGAAAAGGCAGCCAAAAAACAACCTACAGTGCGCGATAAAAAAAAATGATTCTTGAATGAAAATATGATTTTAAGATTTAGTTATTTATTTATTAATTATAATACAAATTACAAAACAGACGTAAGCACCAAAAAGAAAATTTTAAAGCAGAGTGTTTTCGAAATTTCTATATCTTTTCAATAGTTTTGATTAAGAGCGTTGGGCAATTTGCTAACGAATTTCATGAAAAAACTAGTTTCGACAAAATTGTGATATTATTTTATACAAACCAGAAAAGGGTGATTTTTTTTTTTTTGAACCAAATATAGTACCAATAATACTTTTGTCTGTTTAAATAGAATTTCTTATATTTTGAAAAAAAAAAAATGCAAAACAATTTTTTTTTTTTTTCAATCAAATATTTTATGTTTCTTTCTTGTTTGAATGAATAGAAATTTTTTTTCGTAATGCGCTATTTTTTGTCAAATTTCATAAAAAGTTTCATAGTTCTGAGAAAAAATGGCGCTTACGTACTTTTTGCGGTAAGGACTCGATATGATCAGATGATTCCAGCTGCTCATAAATTGTGCAATGATTTTATACCGAAATGGTAGAGGCAACAGAATAGGGTGACTTTTTCGGAACTAATTATATTAGCTGCAATCTGCTTTCTTATATTGGAAAAAATTACAATAGAATTTTTTTTTAAAAAAATTAGTACACGCAAAAAAAAATCTAATATCTTATGCTGAAATTTTTGGTTTTTAAGCGTTGTCTATGTCCGCGGTTAGGGTTCGCTATGTTCTGATGATTCCAGCATTTCATAAATTGTGCAATTATGTTATACCAAAATGGTAGAGGCAACCAAAAGGGGCATCTTTTTTGGAATCAAATATATTAGCTGTAATACTTTTGTCAGTTTGAATAGCATTTCTTATATTTTGAAAAAAATTAAAAAAAAAAATGGTAGAGGCAAAAAAAAATTTTTTTTTGACAACTAAATATTTTTTGCTGAAATATTTTTTCCTTGTTTGAATGAATGGTAATTTTTTAATGCAGAAAAGTTCTTACTTTCTACCAAAAAAAAATGGAAGAGGAAAAAAAGTAATATTTTTCATATAAAAAAAAAAATTACTGTAGAAAAATATTTAAAAAAAAATGGTAAAGCCAAAAAAAGATTATATTTTTTTGCCAATCAAGACATTTGATATTTCAGTCCCTATCTAACTAAATAGTATTTCTTATAATGGAAAAACATTGTGTTAAAACAGATTAACAAAAATGGTAGAGGCAACAAAAAAAGTTTATTTCTCAAATTCCAATATCTTTTGCAGCAATATAGTTTTCCTTGTAGAATAGAATAATATTTTTTATATTTAAAAAAAAAATTTACTGTAGAAAAAAATGGCACAGGCAACAAAATATTTTATTCTTTTGTCAATAAAGTATCTTATATTTCTGTCCCTATCTAACTAAATAGTATTTTCTAGTGGAAAAACATAGTGTAGAAACAAATTAATCAAAATGGTAGAGGCAACACAAAAAAAGTTGTATTTCTGACATGCAAATATCGTTTGCTGCAATATTGTGTTTTCCTTTTCAAGGTGAATAATTCTTTTATATTGACAAAAATTCAGTGTAGAAAAAATTAAAAAAAATTTTTTTATAGACAATTTTTTTTAAAAAAATTAGTACAGGCAAAAAAAATCCAATATCTTATGCTGAAATTTTTGGTTTTTAAGCGTTGTCTACGTTCGCCGTTAGGGTTCGCTATGTTCTGATGATTCCAGCATTTCATAATGCAATTATTTTATACCAAAATGGTAGAGGCAACCAAAAAGGTCATCTTTTTGCAATCAAATATATTAGCTGTAATACTTTTGTCAGTTGGAATAGCATTTCTTATATTTTGAAAAAAATTTAAAAAAAAGAAAATGGTAGAGGCAAAAAAAAATTTGAATTGATGGTATTTTTTTAATGCAGAAAAGTTCTTACTTTCTACCAAAAAAATGGTAGAGGAAAAAAAGTAATATTTTTTTTTAAAACAAAAAAATTTGACTTAGAAAAATATTTTTAATAAAAAATGGTAAAGCCAAATAATATTTTTTATATTAAAAAAAAATTTTACTGTAGAAAAATATGGCAAAAAAATGGCAAAGGCAACAAAATATTTTTATTCTTTTGCCAATAAAGTTTCTTATATTTCTGTCCCTATCTAACTAACTAGTATTTTTTAGTGGAAAAACAAATTAACCAAAATGGTAGAGGCAACACAAAAAAAGTTGTATTTTTGACATTCAAATATCGTTTATGGAATTCGATTTATGGAAACAGGCAGTTAGTGTAGAAACAAAATTAACAAACAAGACAAGAAAAAATTATCTAAATATCAAATATATTTTGCTGCAATATATTGTCCGACTGGATAGTATTTCATAATTCGGAAAAATGTAGTAGAAAAAAATTTAAAAAAAAAAATGGTAGAGGCAGAAAATATTTTTTTTTTTGCCAATCACATATCTAAAGCTTAAAAATTTGTTAATTGTTGGACTGAATAGTATTTTTTTAATGGAGAAAAGTTGTTACTGTCTACTAGAATAAGAAAAATGGTAGAGGCAACAAAAAACACATCACAAGAAACTCAGGTTTAGACATTTTTGATCATGACTGAATAAATCGCCCGGCTGATAATTGTTTCGACAGCCGCAGCAACATTGTTGTGTTTTTAACAGAACTATTAGTTGTCAAAACTTAATTAACCCACAATTTAATAGAAGGCAACAAGATAGTTTCAGTATTCAGTAGGGTACAGACGCTTCGCCCTGCTGCGATTATTCTGCTTAACTGTCTGAGAGTTTTTCATCACCCACTGTATAAGTGGTGAGCAAACAAAATAAAACTGAAAACGTTTGTCATTTACAAACAACAACATGGAACATGGCAAATTTTTTCCGCTTTTTTTTCGGATTTTTTCTTTCTTGATGCATTTCCACAGAACGTGCAAAGGAACTTACGAGAGAGAGCAAAAAAAACGAACAACAGCTACACAAAAAAAAACACACACAAAACATTTTTTATGTTGGGATTGTAGTAATTTTTTATTTGCATTCAAGTCCGAAATATGTACACAACAACATGACAATGACAAAGAAAACACAAGAACAGAAGAAACTACAAAAAGGAAATGAACACCAACCAACCAACCGCCATCGTCACCAGCCAGCCAGCCCCCAAAGCAACGGCAAGAGTCCAGCTTCAGCCATCACATAAACTCCACTGGCAAATCCATGAAATCCTCCATAAACTCGATGGGTTTTTGTTTTGTTTTTCGACGTAGAGTTGTCGTCGTCGTCGTCGTCGCAGTCGTTCGTCGTCGGTTGTGCATGCGACATGGAAGCTTTTGGTGAAATAATAAAAAGTCAACATTGATACATATGTGCAACACGTAGCAAAGCCGCACAGCCAAACCGACCGATCCATGCAACTCTAACAACAACAACAGCAGCCCGTAAGTACGAGTAACAGCCAGGAACAACAACACGAAAGAAATTACGCAAAAGCGCAGGCGCAACATGATGCTGCCGTTGCGCCTGTGAGCGCGCTTTTAAGATTCCCCAAAGAAAAGAAAAAAAACACCGAAATTACTGCCGCTTGTAGTATTTACTGGAGGAGACGCTGTTAGATGTGAATGCTAAAGACTTTTTTCGTTGAGTTTTTAATGTTGCTGATGCCGTTGCTCATGTCGTTGTTTTCGTTTGGATTCTTTGTTGATGACTTGTAGTTATTTGAAAATCTGTTCATTTTTTTTTTCCACCGGCCTCCATCGAAAACACTGATTTCAGAGCTGAACCCCAAAGAGAAAAAAAAGAAAAACCGCAGAGAAATGAAAACAAACCTACAAAGTCGGTAAATAAGTGGTTTTTGTGCACAGAATACCAAACAAACTAAATTAACATCAACCAACGACATTGTCTACACGCAGAAAAAAAGAACACAAAAAAAAAATGTTTTCCCTCAACGAAAATGTTAAATATTCTGCGCTTCTTGCCGCAGTCGTCCTCATGTATTGACAACTCTGTTCACTGCATTATTCTCTCAGTGTTCCTTTCCTCATGATTGTCTCTCAAAAATATTCAGCATTTTCTCTTCCAAAAAAAAAAAATCCGTTTTATGGGTCAGGCAATTTTTGTGTCTTCATACGAAAATGAGCAATTTCATCTACGCCAGGAATTTTTAAAATAACCTAAGGAATGACAATTTCATAAGCGTGAATCTACCCGATGGTTGTGAAGCGAAACTCAGCGGTTTATGGCAAAACAAATATTTACACAACAGATTTCAAAAAAAAGAAAATTGTTGACAACTTATTTTGTTGGCAAACAATAAATGGGCTTCACATGCGGAAAGATTTGCCAGCTACGGAATTCTCAGCGGACTGAGACACATTTTCTATAGAAAAATGCCCGTCTCAGTGGACTGAGACACAGTTTTCTATAGGAAAATGCACGTCTCAGCGGACTGAGACACATTTTCTATAGGAAAATGCCCGTCTCAGTGGACTGAGACACATTTTCTATAGGAAAATGCCCGTCTCAGTGGACTGAGACACATTTTCTATAGGAAAATTCCCGTCTCAGCGGACTGAGACACAGTTTTCTATAGGAATCTAGTAATCCAAGAAAAATATCGTAGAATCTAAATTGTTGTATTTAAAATCCATTTCTAGCTTAATAATTTGATTTCAGCCATATCTGTTATGGTTTTATAAATTGCCTTCAACTCTCTAATTGCCATTTAAGAACCACAACGAGTTTGGTTTCATTTTGCGCTAAATAAAAACTTCAAAAAAAAAAACCAAAAGGAAGGATGACAGTAATTGCGGAGTTTTAATATCAGCGTTCCGCAAAACTGTAATTTGAGATGGATTATTATAAACAGACAGACGAGGCGAGACGATCAAGAATCAAACGAATTCATTCATAAACTTTAAAGTAAAGTAATCATAACGACCAACTACAGCAACAGGCAGAAGAAAATTACAACGATGCTAGATTACAAAGAGGACAATATTAAATTATCTAGTGATTGTTGCACGTCCCAGTCGAGCAACATCATCAGCAACAACAGCATCACCAAATTTCAGCAACAACAACAATTTTCTTCTTTTTTTTAAAAAAAAAAGAATTTGGTAAACGTGCGCCACATGCGCCGCCTCACTGTCAGTGATCGATAGAGTGGAACCATGGATGGTGTCGTAGCCAGCCAGCCAAGCAGCCATTCATCCGTCCATCCATCCATCCATCCTTCTTGCGGCCAAACAGCAGAAGCTTTATGTGCATACAACATATGTCCGTCAGAGTGGTAAGGTGCAAAAGCATATTTAAGCTTAATTTCATCCGCTGCCACAGCAACCAAAACTGGCATAATGATGGCCACCATCAAATGCAACGACGACGTTGAACCATGCAGCCAGGCCAGAACGCTCAGCCAGCCATACGATCCGATCAAATTGATTGATCGTCATGGATAATGTATGGATGGTAACGCATTACAACTTGTACGATCAGTAATTTTTCTCCTTTTTTTCCCCCCCGTCTTCGTCGTCCAGCTTAGTCGTCGTAGTTACTTTAAAGCACAGCCCTCGCCACAGCTAACTATGAGGAACGTGTGCTTCCTTCCATCCATCTGTTCATGTGACGGTGACGAGGGCGCAGGAGCGGCATTGCACTGTGGTCTTTGAGCACAACACGATATGGACATAATCGAGTGTAAGAATTTCGTAATACTGCAAAATCTATTAATCGATATAGAAAGTCAAGCTTTTAGGGGCAGCTACAAACCGCATTCTCGCCAATTGATGCAGCAAGAGAGCATGTACGAGGAACGCCGAATTACGTGGTCTCTGCGATTGATACTGTTTGAGTCTCAGTCCAATATCGACGATTATTACCGGATATATGAGCGATTGATAGTTCGACTCCCCTGTTTTGGTACAGGCAGGTGAACATCTTCGTTAGATCGAAATCTCAGCAACTCAACGACTACAAAGTCTATGCTATAAATAGAGTAGACCGTAGTCCCTGCGATAGATACATATATCGAGCCTACTGCCATCCGGTTCATCCAGTAAGCCCAGCATCCAGAAAAATCATAGTGCTTCCTAAATCGACGATTCTTACAGACAGCACGAGGATCAGAGGCGGCGACTAATACAGTAAATCGGAGTATCTGCGATTGATGTGGCAAGAAGAGCTTCAGAGAGTAATACAATAGACCAAAAGTCTGTAATACAACAAACGACAACAACACCTCACATATAGATGGCGCCACTGCGAAATCTCTGAGGTCACTTCACTGAATTCAATCGCTAATGTCCATGAATGCAGCCAACTCAAGCCATTCATTGGCTTCAGGAGAATGACTACAGCAAACTCAAGCCCGGACACCGATCGATGGCAATACTTACTTTACATATAGGTGGCGCCAATAGGACAACTCTGAGGTCGGTTCGCTGGATTCATGGGCTCAACTCAGTGACCGACAAGCAGAAATTTGTGTTCCACTCATTTGAGAGTTGGCCTCTCGCCACTCATGAATAAAATATTCACACCATGCAGCGTTCTTGAGGAGTTCAGCGGTTTTGAACCACTGTGCATCACCATTGTCGTTGTTATACATGAACTTAAACTGTTATGAAAATAAATTGTAGTTACACGCATTGGACAGCAAACAGAAACACTGAGTTGTTGTGCTGGCTGTACAACACGCTTAAATCGTTCAGAAAATAAGCCAAGCGATCGATGGAGGACTATGATCAGTTCTTATTTTTTTTTTTTTTATTCATGGAGAAAACCAAATACGTGAGGTGGCCTTTTTCTCTCCTTGGAAAGCGGGCAAAGTATCGTTATTCGCAGCAGCCGCCGCATCATCATCATCATGAGCATTGTCTGGCCTGCCAATCTCTATGGAGCTTAAGCATCGGTATCATCGATGCACTCGTATAGAATAACAGTGCGCCCGACTGCAACTATTTCTGATGACGACAATGACGTTGCTGTTGCCCGCGCTGATGATGATGTCGATGGTGGAGTGTGATTGTTAAAGGAATCTTTGTCAGCCGATGATCAAAACCGAAGCCACCAAGCGTCATGATGTGATGCTTAACCTGCGAATAGTTTTTTTTTTGCTTTTTTTGTGCTTACCATGTTCGGCATTAGAGTCGAGTCGAATATCTGCATCATTAATTATCTCAATAACTTTTGAGCTTCGCTGCACGTTGTGGTGCAACGAATCTGGCCACGGATTCCAACAGTGCCCAAGCATTCGCAAGCAGACATTATCATCGCTGTGCTGCATGGCGTTGGCGACTGTGTCTTCGGATGCCAACACAATTGATTTCCATGTGCATTTTTGTCTTATTCTTTTTTTTTTGTTGTTGTTGTCGTATTTGTTAATTTATGATTTAATTTGATTAAGCAACATCTTCGATATGTTGAATGTAGAGGTGTAGACAGGGAATTTATTAAATTAAAATATCAATATTCCGGCTAATTCATAATAAAATCAATTGCTGTTGACCAATAACTTGGATATTTGTCAATTACAAAACGTCTGCCGGCAACTCAGGCATATCGCATATCTCAGCTTATAGAGAAAATGTTGCTCAGTGTGGAGTGGAGTCTTAGTGTACTGAGGTAAATGTTATTTTAAAGATTGAGTGGGAGCCTCTCCTGAGACAAACCAGGACAACACTTCACATACAGATGGCGCCACTAGGAAACTCAGAGCTTTCGGTTCGCTGTATTCATTGAACTCAATCCAGGAAACCAAACGACGAGTACTCGTCACATCTTAATATATATTTACCCTCGACACTGATTCACTGATACACTGATTCACTGACTCTGTCACGCAGTACGTAGGAATTTAAATAGGCATTCTATAATTTTCTATAAATAATAATAATAAAAAAAATAATTTTTTTTTTGTACAGAAATTGTGTTTTCCCCAAATTTTTTTTTTACCAAAATTTTTTTTTTTTACAAAATTTTTTTTTACAAATTTTCTTTTTTCAACAAAAATTTTTTTTTTCAACAAAATTTTTTTTCCAACAAAATTTTTTTTTTCCACAAAATTTTTTTTTTCAACAAATTTTTTTTTTTAACAAAAAATTTTTTTTTCAACAAAATTTTTTTTTTCAACAAAAATTTTTTTTTCAACAAAAATTTTTTTTTCCAACAACATTTTTTTTTTTCCACAAAATTTTTTTTTCAACAAAATTTTTTTCCCATATTTCAACTTACTTGTATAGAATAACGCACTTATGAAATATAAAGTAAACACAAAGAATTCAGTTGAATTTATTCATTCTCTTAAGGTCAATCAATACAGTGAACTCAATCCAAAGACACCAATTCCCATATTTTTTCAGCAAATATAGGAAAACTCATAGATTTCCCGACTAAACTAGAGCCCTGACACATGTATGTATAAGACACGCAGAAGAAAAGTCAACTAAATTAAGAGATTTACAGCCTTTTCTTAAGCAGAAATATAAAAAGTGTATTTTGAACACTGAGTGATACGTATTTTGATTGACAAAAAGAGTTTCAGTGTGCTGAGAACATGAGTTTCCCATAGAAATGGTTTATCAGTTTGTTAAGTTTAACATGTTCCAAAAAGAAAATGTGTCTGAGTCAAGTACGGCTAATATAATCTCATAGAATACAAGTCTCAGTTCACCGATGCTAATGTCCACACAGGGTATCTCAGACTATTGGGCGAAAATCGTATTTCGAAGGAAAATCTGTCTCAATCTATCTCAACTAATACAATCTCCACAGATGCTTACATTGTGCCACAGACAGAAAAATATCCTGAGGCTGCGTTAGTCGACAAACATTTTGGAAAATAAATTACATCAACCGCTCGATCTGTCAAAATTGTCAATATGGCAATTTATTGTTCAGACATATTATCTGAAATTACTGTTTTTGGTTATTTACGATCTAAACGCTTTTATTTTCGTTTTCTTTATTTTTTTTTTTTCAATTTACTTTCGATTTGTTTGTTCCAGCTCTTAATAGACTTTAATCTGCAATTGAAGCACAGCTAAATAAATGAGCATTTCAGAATACTGGGCGCGTATTATCAGTTCTTCGTAAGTGTTGAATTATTCAATAATAGCAGAAAAGCGACAACCGGGCCTTATCATCAACGACAAAACACAAACAAACCAACCGGCATAATCATCAGAACTTAATTAAATTAATTATTTTCGAAACAACACAAAAAAACACCGAAACGATTTTAGAAATAGTCAACACAAAAACCATTTGGTGGGAATAATATATATATATATATATATGTATATATACTATATATATTCACCGGATACTAGTTAATTTCAATGATTCCATATAGTAGGTATTTATGGGTTTCGGTGCAAAGGCTCGTGATGCCATCCCAAGCGAATATTCTACAGATTGAAATTAAATTCAAAATTACCTCAGGTACTGATAAATTCGGTCATGCTTTGATTCCAGGTAAACAATATAAATAGGTTGAATTTTCTGTCGGCATTTGTATATCGGAGAGCGATTCTGAGTCACAGCTTATGTAGGAGAATTGCTCTCAGTTAAATCGGACATACATTTTCTCTAGGAATTTGTTGGTCTCGGTGAAGTGAGACACATTTCAATAGGTCTCAATTGAAATTTAGAAATGTCCACACAAATCTTTGAGAAGAACATGAATGTATTTCTGACCCATCCCTTCACTCGAAGTTATGCTATTTTCTGTCGGCATTTGTATATCGGCGACACAGCTTATGTGGGAGAATTTTCTATAGGAACGTGTTGGGTAACTAAGGCAGGTTTTTTTTAAAAAAAAAAAAAATATAGAAAAATATTGGTCTCAGTTAAATCGGGCATACATTTTCTGTAGGAAGTGAGACACATTTCAATAGGTCTCAATTGAAATTTAGAAATGTCCACACAAATCTTTGAGAAGAACATGAATGTATTTCTGACCCATCCCTTCACTCGATCTTAGACACATTTTCAATAGGAACATGCCGGTCTCAATTGATATTTGGAAATTTCCACACAAATCTGTAAATGTTTTTAACCCATCCCTTCAATTGAGTTATGCTTTTCTTTATCCAGAAAAATTGCTATGTTGGCTTCCAAAGTAAAAGTTTATTTGTTTTTTTTTTTCCAAAATATTTACAACCAAAATAATTCGCCAACAAATCTAAGCAATTTAATAGAGTTAAGTCCCATTTACTTGCACACACACACGCCAATTCATACATTCGAAGGACGTGAAACTGGCAATTTCCTCCATATATCTCATGGCATCGTATCTCGGTTGATTAAGAAAAGCCAAACAAATGTTTGGACATCAATATGTCCATAGTCCACAATGGACTCCACCCCCTTTTTTTCACAACTCTGAAAAATGTAAACTGTCCCAAAAGAATTTCCGTGTGTGTGTGTGTGCATGAGTGTGTGAATGAATGCGGTGAACTCCTCTGGACAATTGGATTGGAATGAATGAATGATGGACATTTAACAACATGAACACGATGCGAACAAGTTGTTACAGCAACAACGATAACAATCGATTTGAATATTAAGACAAATTCAAATACACCCCCGCCCTCTATCCATGCAAACGTTAGCAGAATGATTCGATTTCGATTGTAGCTCTGGTATTAACATGGGGGGGTTGGCGGGTAGTTGTACACAAAAACACCGGTGGCCGGGCGTTTGGTCATCAATGCAACAAATCTGTCCAAAGAAATAAAAATATTATAACAAAGATGTAATTTAATTAAATTAAACCAGAGATTACACTCCCCTCACACAGCCGTAGTAAATAGTTAGATTGTGCGATGGCCACAAAGAACAAAATGACTTTGACACACAACGTGAAAAGGGAGGAACTACGTTTGATTGTTATGATGGGAATTTTCGTCATTCTAAGTAAGTAATGATTGAGATTATAAGGATCCGAACAATGTTGTGCGAAAACATTTAAGAAAATGTATCTCAGTTGATTGAGATTCAAATTTTCTCAGTTAACTGAAAATCCGAGAATATTAGACATGCATAAGTATAAAAACAGGTATGAGAGAGATATTAGAAAAAGAGATAGAGAGAGAGAGATACTAAAAAAGAGATGTTAGAGAGAGGTATTAAAAAAGAGAGAGAAAAAATATAAATATAGAGAGGGAGAGAGAGAGAGATAGATACTAACAAAAGAGATATACAAAATTAAAGGTATTAAAAAAGAGAGATATATTAGAATGTGCGAGAGATATTTAAAAAAAAAGGCAGAGAGATATTAGAATGAGATAGATATAGATTAGAAAAAGATATATTAAAAAAGAAACAGAGATATTACAAAAGAGAGAAAAAGAGGGAGAGATATTAGAAAAAGAAACAGAGATAATAGAAAAAGAGTGAGATTGATATTAGAAAAAGAGAGAAATATTAGAAAAATATAGAAGGAAATTAGAAAAAGATAGAAAGATATTAGAAAAAGAAGGATTGATATTGGAATAAGAGAGAGAGAGAGATATTAGAATGAGATATAGATATTAAAAAAGGAAAAAGAGAGAGAAATTAGAATAAAAGAGACAAAGATATTTAAAAAAGAAACAGAGATAATAAAAAAGAGAGATATTAGAAAGAGAGAGAGATATTCGAAAAAGAAACAGAAATACCAGAAAAAGAGAGATTGATAATAGAAAAACAGAGAGAGATATTATAAAAACAGAGAGATATTATAAAACGAGAGAGAGATATTAAAATGAGATAGATATATTAAAAAAGGAAAAAGATAGAGAGAGAGACATTAAAAAAGAGAGACATATCAGAAAAAGAGAGAGATATCAGAAAAAGACAGACAGAGATATTAGGAAAAGATAGAGAGATATTAGAAAACGAGATAGAGATATTAAAAAATTAAAAGTCAGAGAGAGACATTAAAAAAAGATAGAGCGATATTAGAAAAAGAGAGACAGAGATATTAAAAAAAGAGATATATTAGAAAAAGAGAGATATATTAAAAAAAAGAGAGATTTTAGAATAAGAGAGACGGAGACATTATAAAAAGAGAGAGATATTAGAGAAAGAGAGACATAGATATTAAAAAGAGAGAGATATTAGAAAACGAGATAGAGATTTTAAAAAAGTAAAAATGAGAGAGAGACATTAAAAAAAGAGAGAGCGATATTAGAAAAAGTGAGACAGAAATATTAAAAAAAGAGAGATATATCAGAAAAAGAAAGAGATATCAAAAAAATAGAGATAGATCAAAAAAGAGAGATATATTAGAAAAACAGAGGGAGACATATTTAAAAAAGATAGAATGATAGAGAGATATTAGAAAAAGACAGAGGGAGAGAGATATTCTATATACACATATAAGAGAGAATGTCGCTCAGCTAACGAAAAAATCGACTCTGAACCATTGTGAGCTAGTAGTACGGAAAGGAACTCTCTTAGAAAACAATTAGAGATTCCCTAATCGGCTTCTAAATACGAATCATGCGAGCTTTATCCATATTTCTTATTGGCCTGGCATGAGAGTATTCTCTAGTTTCTTTTCGCTTCATGGTATAATTTCCTAAAATCTGCTTTTAATTGTTGCGATGACGTGCTCGGAGTTGCTCCTTGAATTAATTGCACAATCTCTGCTGAACATGTCAATTAGTATGCCTGCAGGCTGTCATTAAAGTAAATTTTAGAATAAAATTGATTTATTATGTTTACAACAGCAACTTTACAAGACAATTTTTTTTTTTTCAATTTGCACTTTTTTCTCGGAAACCAAATTGATCATAGCCCGCAGTATGTGAGAAGTGGAGGTTCCATCTCCTATAGAAAATGTAAACGTATTATTTTTAATAATTTTCCCCCTCCCTTACATATATTGCGTTTTAAATGTGTAATTATTAGTGTCGTCTACGGCTACAGTGACGATGTTAATGATGATGATGATGTTGTTGTTGTTGTTCTATATAAATTACTAGCCGTGTATGTGGCCTGTAAAAAAAAATATGCAAACACTTAAGTTATTATTTAAAAAGAAAAAAAAAGTAATCGAGTTGTTACTATTTAATGTGAACAACACCGGCAAAACATGTACGCAAATTGGGCTGGACAACCGACCGACCGACAACTGAACTGAACAATTTGTTACTGAGGCCTGCCTGACACAGAAGACTGTGCTAGATTTTGATTGGTCTGAATTTTAATTACCCCGAACCAGTTGTCCAATAAAAAATGTCGTATAGAAAAATTGTTGTTTCTTTTTTTTATTTTTTGCTGTTTGCCATACTTTGTACCTACAGAATGGGAGGAGGAAAAATAAAGATAAATATAAAATTGAATTGAATTGATTTCAGAGAAAAGAAAAATCACGCACACACCGATAACATTTTCCATAGAAATTTATTTCAATGTGTCGTGTTTATATATTTTAATTTCCTCTGTACAATGGATTTAACTTCCGTTTTAGTGAATATCTAAAACGAACCACTATGTGTGTGTCTGGATATTTGGAACTGGACGAAGTTTATGTCCACCACATTGATTGATTTTTTTTTCACTGGTGTAACTTTTTAAGCTGATTTAGCCCTTGGTTTTTTTTTCTATATTAGTTTATAAAACTTTGTATTTTTAGTTGTTTACAAAAAAAAAACTTTTAATTCATTTCCATTTTGTTTTTGCTCTATTTTCATGTAACAGCAGGTGGCATTTGATGGTGTCGGTCTGTGCAAAATAAAATTCCAAAGTTTCTGCTGGAAGAAGCACGCCGTACGGTCGAGTCGTAGCAGGCGGGCGTTGTGCACTTCATTTCATTGATGAATAGTGAAATCTAAAACAACATTTTGGCCCCATACACCGTTCAACTGATTCAATTTAACTATAAGAAGGTAAGAAAGATTTGAATGATTTGGTACTTTTTTTTTCCTTTTTCTTTTTCAATTTAATTTTTGTTTCATTCATTGTATGAGTCTACGAATAATCCATGCTTCAGATCAACTCAAGCATGTGTTTTGTATTATAAAATAGCGTCGTAATGAATGAATACCGAAATCATCGTTTTGTATTTTAATTGAAAGTGTTAATAATGTTGTACAACTGATGTAGATTACCGTTGGTGATATAAGTACAGTTTAGAGCAAAAGTCTGACAGCGTGCGTTTTTTTTCACATCTAAAGCAATCTACCGATTCAAAAGTGGCTAGGAGACATTTTCCCAAAAATGAGTTTTTGACGGCAAACAATTATCTGGATTAACTGTCATCTGTCATACAAATTTGGAAATGCATATTTTTCTTATTATTTAGTTTGGTAAAATAAGAATTTTTTTAAAAAAAAAAGATAAGCATAAAGCCAAGGTTGGTAGTTCCGTAGAACACATTTCAAATTGTTTATATTTCATCTAACGAAGAATATGTTGCGGATGACAAACTAAAACTAGAAAAAGCGTAATAATTTAAAATAAAATAATAAATAAGCTCGATGCTCTTTAAAGACTATCGATTTTAAAATTTTAAAAAGGCCAACAAATTAATTTTTTGTATTTTTTAAAATCATGCTGTTCGGGAACCGATTGACCGATTTACATAGGTCATATTAAGGACAAAAACACGGTCTATATTATTTAGTAAAAATTATTTTTATAATTTTCATTTTTAAAAAAAATTATATTTTTTAAAAAAAAAAAAAATTTCAAATAATTTATATTTTTTTAAAAAATTTATATTTTTTTTACAAAATTTACATTTTTTTTACAAAATTTAAATTTTTTTTTACAAAATTTATATTTTTTTAAAAAAAATTATATTTTTTTAAAAAAATATATATTTTTAAAAAATTTATATTTTTTTAAAAAAAATATATTTTTTCAAATTTCCCAAAAAAGATCGTATTAAAATATTTAAAAAAATAAGTTTTGTAATAAAATTTTTAAAAAAAATAATTTTAAATTAAAATTTTTAAAAAAATAAATTTTATAATTTTATAATAAAAGTTTTTAAAAAAATATATTTGATAATAAAATTTTTAAAAAAATAAATTTAATAATAATTTTTTTTAAAAAATAAATATTATAATAACATTTTTAAAAGAATAAATTAAAAAAAAAAACATGCAACACAAGCTTGAAACCCTTTTTTAATCATTTCTATTTTTGCGAAAATAAATTTTATAATAAAATTTTTAAAAAAAATAAATTTCATTATAAAATTTTTAAAAAAATAAATTTCATAATAAAATTTTTAAAAAATAAATTTCATAATAAAATTTTAAAAAAAATAAATTAAAAGAAAAACATAAAAATTCAATTTTGTCTACATAATGGTGTTCTCTTTCATATGACACAAATTTCGTACAACTCATTCAATCAGACCCCGAACAGCAAGATTTTCATAAAGACGAAACAATTTTTCTTTTTTGCAATTATAAAATATTTATGATTTTGAATTTCTACAAGATCACTACAAATCACTATTTTTTGTAATTTTTAATTTAATTTTTCTTTCTATTAATTAATACTGCAAAATTTTTCATATTTTGTTATTTAAAATTCTCGTTCAGATATGTCAATTTACAAAATAATTTCCAAAATTACCTACATTTAAATAAGGGTTTATTCCATATAACTTTGTTCATAACTGTTCTATTTACAAATATTATTTTTCCCACACCTACAAGAATTTCGATAATTATTTATGTTCGAAATGTAGGTGTTTTTACATTAATATCTCATATTAATTTGTTCATAAATATTATGAAATTATTCAAAAAAAAAAAAAACGTTTTGACACCTGAAATAATTTCAAAAATTATTTATGTTTGCATTTTACCAAATTAAGGGCATCATTCTATTGTTCATAAATTCGCAGATATTATTCATATATTTTAAGAATTTTTGCACATATGGTTTTCCTACGCCTAAAACAATTTCAAAAATTTCTTTTGTTTCAAATACTGAAATTAACGTTTTTTTTTTATTTAATTACAATACAAAGTAAATTTATAATCTATAATTTTGGGTCCATGGGAAAACCGGGTGACACAGCCCATATGGCTAGATTTTTGCAGCGACAGACCAAAGCCTCTGGTGGAAATGGAACCCAAAACCCCCACGCTACCACCTCGCCTACCGGGGCGTCTTAACGTTATTTCATAAAAATTATTAAATATTATTTTTTTCATAAATATTATGAAATTGTGCATAATTGTTACTATGGAAGACGTTATGACATCTTTACAGACGAATAAGTTTTATATCTGCCGTATCGTTGTTACCGACGTTCACACTGATACTCGCCTAAACATCATATATGTGCAAACAGACTTACATCGTCTGCCGTCCAAATTTTCATTGGACTCACGTCAGTTGTGAAATCTTGCCGTTCCTTTGAAACATTACAGCCGAATTGCATTGTGAACAAAATTCAAATTCGAACGACGTCACTTTACTAGTGCGCATTCAAAATGTAATTCCTTTTGTTTCTTTTTCAACAAAAATAAGACTTCTTAAAAATAACAACAATAAATACAGGCACACAACAAACGATATCGTTGTCGCAATTTGAAAGTCAAATTAACAAAAGTGAAGAAACAACAAAACTGTAATGAAAACACTCCAAGAACACAGACTGACACGCGGAAAAAAGCTTGGAACACTCGCGCGTCCACACGAAGCCATCCATACCATCCCTCCATTCCATAAATAGCGATCGTGTATACGTAGCGATATTTATGAGTATCTGAATTGTTTTCGAGCAAAATGTTGCATAAGAATTTATGACTTATGAAATTCGTACCACACAAAAAGAAAAGCCACAGCTAAACCTCAAGTTCCGGAAACACCTATTTTTCTTCAGCTGTCCCTGTCCCGGTCGCCGGTCTTCTCCTCCATGGGAGATGTTAACTGAATGTTATGAGCGCTTACATACACATGTTGTCTAAACCATATTTTTGTTTTGACCGAAAATTGCTGTTTTGTGGTTCAATCATTGAGCTGAATCAATAGATGGCAGAGCAGCCAGACACACGCGAAACATATGTCGACATGGCCACCAAATGAAGAGTCATATGGGCAACACCACTGGGTGGGAGGGTACGGTTGTGGGGCAAGCTCCAGAATACCACAAAAAAAAAAATAACAGCAACACAACAATATCATTGAAGCCCAAAAGCCACTCCCCAAAAAAAAAATGAACGCGCCGTTGTATTGTGTTTTGTAGGATCGTGCGTCCGCCAGCTTCGATCCTAACACATAACTGAAGAAAAGGCAAGATGCCACAGCGGCCACCATATCATCACTGGCATGTTATTACACTATTGCCCATAACAGTTACACTAGTTTACACCAATGTTGGCCACATGACTTTAGATATGTCTGTAATTATTCTTTAAAATCAGATTAGAAAACTTTTGTAATGATGCCATATAAAAAAGGTAATATTTGTTTTAGATTTGCTATGATTACACTGGTCAACAAATTTGTATTAAATACACCATGAAACAGAAAGCCAAAATTTAAGGTCCACAACACATACGTAGCCAAACCGCTGACTAAAAATATAATTTTTCAAGGATTTTTTTTCCCCCTACTGCGATTAAAATATCACCGACGTCTTTAATTTGGTACCGCGGGTGATCAGGAACCTCTAGGACATTTGCCTTAGCCTGACACAAAGCTAACGGCGTTTAGGAGAGTTTCCCGATGGATGTGGGTTTACCTGGAAGAGTTTGTGGTCCCCAGGGAGGTTGGACGGTTTGGGAGTTACCATCTCAAACGAGGGCTACGACCCCAGGACAAGGTAGGCAATTCTTCAATTGGCTCTACAGGCGCATCGGGGAGTTGCCATCTCAAATGAAGGCTACTACCCCAGCACCAAGAGGAGCTTTGACTCTATAGGCCCTTGGGGGAGTTGCCACGGATGCTACGACCCCAGGACCCGGAGCGAGGATTCACCTCACAGCGAATTTTTAATTGGATCTCCAGGTATCTACTGGTCATGCATTCACACTGATACTCCTGTATGGAGACTCTGTACTCAGAGTGACTGTAAACTAGTGTTCCGTTTCAGTGTTTGTATGACTTCAAACGTTCAGCCACAAAAAAAAAAAAAAAAAAAAAATGGTGATAAGTCTCTGAACGTACATACTAGGGTGGAGTGAAATTCAAAAAAAAAAAGTTAACCTCGGAAAGAGATGTAGTCTGGGGTCCTAATGAGGGGAAAAATAAAGAAAAAAAATTTTACAAAATTTTAGGGGTCTCGCCACTCCCTCGAAATTTGGAAATTATCGCTATTTTGGCGTTGATTTTAGAAAAATCCTAAAAAAGTTTTATGTCAATAAATGTTTGCAATAGCGTAAACAATGAAATAAGGGCATGAAAAAATTTAAAAAAAATTTTCTCATTGTTCAAAAATTTCAAAAAGTAAAATAAGTCAAATCGTCCCTTTTCAGAAAATTGACTGAACAATGAAATCGCCACCAAAGCTACAAATATTAGTCGATTATCCTCATATTTGCCTCAAATACTTTTGTTTGGGCACTGAACAAGCTCAAACTTTTAAATTTCGAATAAGTTAAGTTGTTAATTTTTAGGATTTTTCTAAAATCAACGCCAAAATAGCGATAATTTCCAAATTTCGAGGGAGAGGCGCGACCCCTAAAATTTTTTTAAAATTTTTTTCTTTATTTTTCCCCTCATTAGGACCCCAGACTACATCTCTTTCCGAGGTTAACTTTTTCAAATTAAAAAAAAGCATGTTTTCACTCCACCCTAGTACATACGTCTGTTCAACAAAAGTAAACGACGCACGTTACCATTGTATGGCCCCCTCTTTTTTTTTCTCTTACAAACCGCGTGTCGTTGGAAATTGCCAACACTCTGGACGAAAGGAAAAGAAAAACAATCGTAATCGAGTTAAAGATGAACCAAACTCCGGGATGAGATATATGTATGTATGTGCAATGCATGTATGTAGTGGTTTATGGCCTCTAAATAACGGTAAATGGGTAAATGTTATTTATTTTGTTTGCATTTATTAGCGAATTGTATGGAGGAGATTTCCATCATTGTTTCCTCAACAGATGCACAAGAGCCTCGTGTTTTCTTTGGCGGCAATGTATTGGAATTTTTTCCATTTCAATCAGACTAAATACGTGAACATGTGGGGGTGGCTATGAAATGAATTAAAATCGAGTTTCTTCAGATTAACATAATGTATTCACTGGTCTGTCTAGATTGTGACCACTTTAACCTAGAATAGTTGCTTTTCTTTGCCTGCAGAACGACAACAGCACCTGCTGCTAGTTAACGTGGTGGAAAAGTTCTTGGAATTATTTAAAGAAGAAGCGAATTTTCTGTTGTCACTTTATATTCCAACTATTCGGTATATATTTTTGGAATTCGCGATTATCTATCACTCTTCGTATACCGTTGGCATACGGGTACGGGGTACATCAATTATATTCATTTTATTGTAATTTACAACGCCTACCACCTTTCAACACTGCGATTATTTTGCGCCATTCGAGCGATAGCCTTTCCCAAAAAAAAAAAACGGCAACAAATGAAATGAAACTGGCGTAAATAGAAAATCAAAGCGAAACTCAATGGCAATGGATCCTTTTCAAGAATTCCATTGAAAATCAAAATGCTGGAGAAACAAAAAGTTTCGCTTTAAAAACCGCTGCTCGCAACAGTCAAATAGACACTTCATCGCACCGATCAATCTCTGCTATGTTTGGCTTCCAAACCGAAAAGTAACAACAACAAAAATAAGTTGCAACCTCAAACGAGACGAACGGAAAGAGTTTACATTTGGAGGATTGCTTTGTGCGCGATGTACGAGGAGTGTTAAGAAAATTCGATCCGAAGAGCGAACGGCATTACTTGGAAGTGGTTAGGTTATGAAGAAATCCTCACTTGTTGGAGAACATTTTGAGGGGGACACTCAAACATAGTTTGTATTTCTAGAATAATTGGTGATAGAGTTTCAGACTATCGATTAAGCTAAATCGTCGATACAGGCACAGAAATCTTTAGCGAAAGTCTACAGCTTGTTTATTTCAAAGCAAAACTTTGTACAATCCAAAAAGTCACAAGTGTACAACTGTAAACTAGGGAGTCCAAAAAAAAAAAATCCAATTCCATAGGGAAAAAATCAACCTGATTTTGATATCTTACACCGTGTTACACATATTCTGTCCTATGAACCAAATTTACTTTTTCGGAAAGGCGATAAAAAATAAAAATACACGTGTATCGGCGATTTTCATGTACACGTCAGAATTTTTTTTTTTTTAAGTTTGAAGTATAAAGCTCGTAGTGGCCTGTGTGAAAGCCTTTGGACCGATTTTTAACCCTTTTTCAGTGATCCAATCGAGCTGATTTTTTGCAGGCAGACTCGTGGAAATGTCTGTATAACGTCAAATTTTTTAAAAAATATAATTTTATCAATTCTCATATTTTCCTAATTTTTTTTTTTTTTAAGATTTCAGTTCAAAAAACATTTTTTTCGTAACGCTTAAGTAGTTTAAAAATTTGGAGTCTCTTCAAGTTATGCTAAGAAAAGTGAAAAAAAAATATTTTTTTTAAAAATAATAAAAATTGGGGAAAATCTGAGAATTGATAAAAATTGTTTTTAAAAAATTTGACGAGATGCAGACATTTCCACGAGTCTGCCTGACGTGTACATGAAAATCGCCGATACACGTGTTTTTATTTTTTCCCCTCTTTCCGAATATGTGCATTTGGTTCATAGGGCAGAAAAAAATATATTTTTTGTAACACGGTGTTCTGGTCCAAAATATTTTTGAGAATTTTTTCACATTTTTTGGAAAAGGTTTTATGCAAAAAAATCGGATTTTCGACGGTTTTTCATAATTTTTTGTTGTTGTCGTTTGGCTGTAATATATTAAATTTTTTGGGCAATTTTACGTAAACTGTCAAAAAAACGTTTTATAACTTTTTAAAATTCCATGAAAGTGTAAAAAAGTTATAATGCAGTTCGAAAGACGATAAAGTTCTAAGTGAATTAAAAAAAATATATATTCTTTTTACTTTTATCGTTTCAAAGTTATGGCCGTTTTACTATTGTAACACCTAATTCATTGGTTGGTGTATTGGATAATTCGTTACTTTGGGTGCCTGTTACGAAGTTGCAGCAATGCGTCGGAACTTTTTTGGACACCCTACTGTACACGCAACAAAATATTTGTACTGACATCTGCTTACCACTTGCATTGCCTAGCAATGATAACTCATTACCATTAATGGTTTTTCGGAAAGTCCATAATGATTTATCACATATTTAAACACACTCAGCTGACAATTACCATGCCCAACCTCGTTGCAACCTATAGAGCCTTTTAGATTTTCCGTTGTTGTCGTTTTTTTTTTTGTTGTATTATTTTGGGTTAACATAAATCCCCCAAAAGAATTGCAAGCGCGGCTCTGCATATCTAGTATTGTGGCTGTCGTCGTCGTTCAAAGCCATGCCGTTAAACTAGATCGCACACTAGAGATAGAGGCGTGCCTCCTGGCTAAAGCTTTGTACGTGTTGGTATTACGTCCAATAAAACACAACAAATAAAATCAACTTCAGCCATAATACTGCGAGTGCTCCAACGTCCTCGGCGTCGTCGTCGTCGTCGCCGTTATTGTACAGCAATAATAACAGCTCAAGATGGGCTTTCTCTATGAACCGAGTACAAATCCAACGCTCGCTCAGCCATGATATCGGTTCGTTTTTCCGAAATCGTAGAACGGCAACAGGCTGGTAGACCGACAGACAGACCGACAGACTCTACCAAGCGGACAGGAAAATGCTGTAAATTTCGGAGGGTTTCCATTTGTGGCGGTTGCTTGTTGCGATTTTGTTGCTTCTCACTTCTCTATATAAATTATAGAGCACTGCGAGATCAGCCTTAAAGTGGAGTGATGCAATGACTGCATAACAACTCCCCAACGCAAGAAGAAGAAAAAAACCTCCGCGAAACGTCCTATAAAACTGATTTCTTGCCTTTGCGTTGTAGTTTTTTTTCTGTTTTGTTTCATTCTCGTCTCAGCGTAAACTTAGACATCATCTCCTCTACTGGAGCAACAATGAAATCATTCGCTTATTTTTTTTTCTTTTTCGAGTCGAAAGCGTTTTTTTTTGTTGTTGTTGGGCTACAAAACAAAGCGTTGCGCAAAATCTTTGCCAACATCGAGTTTCATCATTATCGCCATCATTGCCCTGTGAATGGTTGGAGGAAGTTTGTGTTTGCAAATAACCGCTATTAAGGGAGTACAACGGTTGATTAGAGGGGTGGGCGAATTGTTTTGGTGGTCCGTAGAAACTAAGTAAGATGAAAATTTAGGGCCGTATTTGCCTAATCGGCTAATCAAGTCCTGAGATCAATTACGGACACCATCTAATGCTCGAATTTTAAAATTTCTGGATTTCATTGGCATAAACATATTTCGGTGGAACAAAATATTTCAAATTAAATTATGATAATCTATTAAACCTACTGCGAAGGAGAAAATATTACCGTCAGGCGCCCCTGTTGGCGAGTTGGTAGCATGCTTGCCTATCAGAGTGGAGGTTGTAGGTTTACTTGCCACCATAGGCTTTGGTCTGTCGCTGCAAAAATCTCTCCTTATAGGCCTGTGTCTCCCGGTTTACCCTTGGACCCAACATTAGAATATAAATTTACTTTGTATTGTAATTAAATAAAAAAAAAATATTTCCAATTTTAAATATCTTAGATCTAATAGTGGGATTAGTTTTAATGAATCGCATCTACATGTCGAGTTACCGGAAACCTTAATTAGCCCATTGAGAATGTTAGGCTTTTTGGGAAATTGTCCGAATAAGGTAATTCGAGTATCGCGCTTTATTAACTAACTTGAGTAATTATACGAATACAAATTGTAGGAAAATGGAACGACTTTTTTTTCTTTACTTACACCGTGTTACACACATTCTGTCCTATGAACCAAATTTACTTTTTCGGAAAGGGGATACAAAATAAAAATACACGTGTATCGGCGATTTTCATGTCAGAATTTTTTTTTTTAAGTTTGAAGTATGAAGCTCGTAGTGGCCTGTGTGAAAGCCTTTGGACCGATTTTTAACCCTTTTTCAGTGATCCAATCGAGCTGATTTTTTGCAGGCAGACTCGTGGAAATGTCTGTATCACGTCAAATTTTTTAAAAACAATTTTTATCTATTCTCACATTTTCCCCAATTTTTATTATTTTTGAAAAAAAAAAATATTTTTTTCACTTTTCTTAGCATAACTTGAAGAGACTCCAAATTTTTAAACTACTTAAGCGTTACGGAAAAAAAATATTTTTTGAACTGAAACCTTAAAAAAAAACATTTAGGAAAATCTGAGAATTGATAAAAATCTATTTTTTAAAAAAAATATTTTTTGTAACACGGTGTTATTTGTAAAACATTACAAATTACAATACAATCTAATTAGAGAGCACAGGCAACGAGGGCTTGGGCTCCAACATTTATTATTTAGAAATAATTCACATTGTCACAACAACGGGGTTTTCCCAAATTCAAACTCCAAAAGAAAAAATTATTTTTGTAAGAGAAATTCAAAGTGAACTAAAAAATTCTAAGATTAATTAAATGGAATTGGAAAGTAAACAAATGGTTTTTTTTTTTTTTGAAAAAGAAAAAAATTGTCTTCTATTCAGAAATTGAGGCAATTAAGCGGGTAAAACTCTACCACGAAAATGCAGTTCGTCCGGGCATCGTAAGGTAATAGTAAGGACTTTCAGAGGATATACATTGCACACTCTCATAAGCGGACACCTTAGGGACTGAGAATTGTTGTCCGCTTATGAGAGAAGTACACAAGAGGACTGAAGCGGAATGGTACTGAAACAAGTGCCCGGTTGTGAGAGGTGTCCGCAAGGAGAGAGAACACTGTATTTCTTATTCCAGACCAGGGACCCGTTATTGACAACATTTTCGTGTCGATGCTTCGACTTCTTTGGATCACAGCTTCCGATCGAAATTTTTCGTTGTTTGCTATCCATTTTCCGTCGGATAGCAGCTGAGCCGTCGACAGATTTCTCGAAACGAATTTGCGGAAAACGACTGCCGTGATCCATAATGCAAAGTTTACGATCGAGAGCTGTCGATAACGGATGCCGTGATAAGACCCCAGAATGTATAACATTTTTTCGCCATCCTCCTAAAAGTAGGCAACACAATATCAAATGAACATCTAGAATTGTGTATTTTTTGTGATATCTCCAAAACTTTCACAAAAAAAAAAAATAAAGAAATTTCTTAATTTCGCAGGATCTAGGAGGTCAGCCACCTGTGTAACGCTAACGCCATTATAGGATGTCATGGACCTTGAAAATATATCTACACAGCAAAAAAAAGACAACCAAAAAATTTCAATGAAAATATTTTTACAAGAATTTCATCACTTCTCAATGAAACTTTTCGTTAATATGCTAAAAAATTTGTCAAATATTGAAACGAAGTTTGATGAAATGTATCAACAAAACAATTCATCAAATATTTGGATATTTTTAATGAATTTTTTTGTTGATCCCATTTATCAAATTTCGTTTTAATATTTGATACATTTTTAGCATATTTACGAAAAATGTTATCAAATGTTGAAAGAAATTTGATAAATTGAATCGACAAAAACATTAAAATTATAATATTTTTCGATCTATTTTATTAAATTTCGTTTCAATATTTAATAATAATTTTTCACCTCCATTTTTTTTTTTTGTAGATATGCGAATTTTTTCATGAAAAATATTTTTGATAAACAACCTACAAATTATTTTGTTGAATGTGAATGTTTTCATCAAAAATATTTTTAATGAACGACATACAATTTTTTTTGTATATATGAAACTTTCTTCATCAAAGATATTTTTGATAAACAGTATACGAATATTTTGTTTAAGTTGACAAACTGTTTTATCACAGGATTTTCAATGAATTTTTTGTTTGAATTCGTGAATATTTTCATTGAATCGAAAAATTATTTTTTTCTGTGTACCGTTTTCTTTTCAATCGAATTCCATCGTTATTTTCTCACAAATGTTAGCTGATTATTCTCATTTCGAAATTGTCTCTCGACTATGTTTATTGTGAACTTCGATAGCAATTTTTCGTAGAAGCTCTTGTAGAGTTTTTTTTTTTATTTTGAATGCACAAGAGGCGTTAGGGTACAACACCCAAGTATTTGTGAAAAACTTCTTAAACTAAAATAGAATATTTGCAATGCAGCCTTTCCTTTTTTTCGTATACTTTTACACACACACGTTCTTAGCCAGATCGGATCTCCAAAAATGGCGATAAAATGCATGAAATGCATGTTCCACCGAGAAATGCACTTCCACAGTTAATAACTTTAAAAAAAAAACACTGCCCTCCAAGTCATTAAGCGCCGCTTGCTACCTACAGAGTTTCTATTACATTCCACTTTCCCCTCCAATATCCGTTTCGATATCCCTTGACATTTTGCAGAATCCGCAGAGCTTGGCAAAGTTCATAAGCCCTAATGGGAGACAGGCACCAGAAAAAACGCCTCATGACATTACATTTTGTGTCTTTGAAACATTGTAGCTCGTAAAGAAAACAATTAAATGTATTCCTGTCGCCAATATTTGTACGCCACGGCAACGACAACATGCCACAACAACAACAAAAATATAACAAAACAGCAACAAGATTATTTCTCTTACTTTGTAAGTTGTTTAGCTTGTTCCTTAGATTTGAGTTTTTTTTTTTTTGCAACAACTTCGTCTGCTTTTCATAAAAACATGGTTAAGTTTAATTGCAACAGATTTCAAATGTTGTTGACGCTGTGTTGTTGTTGTTGTGGCTGATGTCGCCGATGCTGCTGCTGCTGCTGTTGTTGCCGTAAAAATTGATCTTCATTCATTAGACAAAACGTGATAGTGTTTTACAAGCAGCCACAAAAGCCCCTTCAGTTGCTGTGTGAAGACTCTGCTCAACGTACACATTCGATTTCAAAACTGGCAAAGGGCCAGATAGACTGGCGGACGGACGGACAAATGGGCCGACTGACAGTCAACAGTTTTATTCGTTTTCTTGTTGGCATTTTGTACAATCGATAGTAACAACATATGGTGTTGTTGGCCAACATTTATTCATTCATTCATTCGATCGTTATAATAAACAATTGTCTCTCTAATGAACTCAATAATAATTCTTTAGAAAATATTTAGGTTTTCTTTCAACGCCGTCATTCTTCTTCTGCTTGCCCTGAGTAGGAAACAAAAATAGTTGCCATCGGATAATATTTAATGCGTTGATATTAATATAATTGTTCGATTCCGTCAATCTGATTGACAAATGATTAATGATGATCGGTAGCCACCATTGACATGGAACAGATCACTTGTAGGGGAATGTCTGAGCCGACATGTCGACAGTAATGCCAATGGTAGAAGTACAAAGATGAGCTTCTTTGGCAGTAATTTCCAATAGAAATTGAATAACGCTCGAACAATGGCTGTCGTTCATATTGCCTACCTATGTGTCTGGGAAAGCTGCAGTTTGGAGTAGGGAGTGTGTGAAGTGCCAGAGTTAAAAGACGCCAATGTGAATGGGATGTGTGCTGATGAAAGGAACAGCGGTCGATGGAATTTATGATGACTAGATCAGCAAGCGTGAGTTATTGTTGTGAAAGACAGACAATGTTTCCCTGGCGATTCGAATGGATTACAATATCTATTTAATGTGCTTGCATTTTTCTACATTTCAATTGGGTGGGTTCTTCTTTATAATCAATATGCAGAGGGCCAAACATAAAGGGTTGTCGGAGCACAAAGAACAATCTAGGGCAAAATCGTATAAGCACACGCCTTTTAATTGAAAAAATCCCTTAATTTAAAAGAAATATTATTAACGATATTTTTATATATAATATTTTATATAAATATTATTATTGTTGTGGTCTGATTTTCCATGCACAATGTATTTTTCTTAAACGGAAATCCGCTTTATCACACAGTCAATCCTGCTCAGTCAATCATCAAACATTTTGTCCACGATTGTTTCCATCTCGTAAATGCTGGCGACTTTACGCGTAAAAGCCATGTAGAAGAAACGTCTGTTGGAAAAGCATTCAACTATCGCAGCCGGCTTCAAAAAGTAGATCTCGGTCAGTGATAACACCGTGTTACACACATTCTGTCCTATGAACCAAATTTACTTTTTCGGAAAGGGGATAAAAAATAAAAATACACGTGTATCGGCGATTTTCATGTACACGTCAGAATGATCCAATCGAGCTGATTTTTTGCAGGCAGACTCGTGGAAATGTCTGTATCACGTAAAATTTTTTAAAAACAATTTTTATCAATTCTCAGATTTTCCCCAATTTTTATTATTTTTGAAAAAAAAATATTTTTTTCACTTTTCTTAGCATAACTTGAAGAGACTCCAAATTTTTAAACTACATACTTAAGCGTTACGAAAAAAAAAATGTTTTTTGAACTGAAACCTTTAAAAAAAAATCTTTTTTTTGGAATATCTGAGAATTGATAAAAATCTATTTTTTAAAAAATTTGAAAATCAGCTCGATTGAATCACTGAAAAAGGGTTAAAAATCGGTCCAAAGGCTTTCACACAGGCCACTACGAACTTTATACTTCAAACTTAAATAAAAAAAAATTCCGACGTGTACATGAAAATCGCCGATACACGTGTATTTTTACTTTTTATCCCCTTTTCGAAAAAGTAAATTTGGTTCATGGGACAGAAAAAAATCTATTTTTTGTAACACGGTGTAATAAACCTATATCGTGCACAGCTGACTGATTCGAGAGAAGTTCAGCGTCTGTTCCTTCATGGCATTCATTAAGGGAAATCCAACTCCAGATTTCCGTTCGTGCCATTCGAACAAGTCGGAAAAACTTTTGCGTACCTTGGGTGTCGATTTGGAAATATTTCTCTCAACCTATCTAGTGGCAGTCGTATATAATAGGTCTACTATTTTATAACTTTACTCCGATCTACCTGATCTCGAATTTCCCCATTGAGACCACCTTAACATGACCATGGAGGGGTATTATTGCCATAATAACAGGTGGCGCAAAAGTAATCTTCCGATGTTTTTTGGCTGTAATTAAAAAAAAAAATGAAAAACTTTGATTCTTCTTGTGGATTATTTGTATTTGGTCTTTTAATTTTTGTTTACATCAAGTCGAGAATATGATGTCATGTAAATGGCCGCCGCCAGAGTTGCCACTGACATTAGGGGCCAATCGCAAAATTTATGGCATTTTCTGATAGGAGGATTACTTTTGCGCCACCCTGTATATGTACAAGTGTACGTTTTCGTCTCTTACTTGCCAGCTTTTTATCACTTGTCGTCTGTCCTGTGCCAAAGTACCGACTGTTGGATGCTGCATTTTGCCACACATAACTGGAATCATTTATGAGATGACGGTGACGATGGCGATGGCGACGACAACAACAACAGCCACGACATGCAATGATTAATGTCTCTCAATACATGGCTTAGTATTTTCTGCACAAAACCTTTTGTCATCAGCGAGTGGACCATGCAGTCCATGGCAAAGAAAAAGCAACTCTCTAGTGCAGTGTGCGGCAACAATGGCGGTGTGTTGGAATATGATCTCATAAATTGTTAGTATATTGTCATTATTAATAGAAATTATACATAATATCTGACATAAATGGTCAATAAATGTGTCGACCATAAATAATTTCCTGCATTGGCGCGCTACGGCTGGACTTTGCGTGTTGTTCAACAACACACGCTTTCCTACCTATTGGCCGGCCGTTGCAAACATGCAACGATATCTGCGGCATGGTGCATGTCTGGTGATCTATGAATGTCGGCAATAAAGATATTAAATATTTGGCAGAACAAAAGCATTACCTGAAGTCTATCATTTGGCCGTTGCTGTGTTGATACGGCCGGCCATAGAAATCTAATCAGAAAGCCATATCTACCTTTGTTCAGATACAACAGGGGCTTTCTTTATTTCAGTTTCTTCGTTTTTTTTTTCTCTTCATTTCATTTTGGAATGGTGTAAATTACATTAAGATAAACGTCCGCCAGCCATAACACCTCCTACTTCAGTACGCAGCCAGTCGCTCGGCTCTTCCAGGGCTTCGCCAACTGCTGACGGATTAGTTGGGCTGGCCTTTGGTACTACAAGTGGAGAAACAAAAAAGAAAATGATCTTGTGAACAACAACCTGAAGTGTACTCATCGTCATTTGTCAAATGCCATCGGCAATCAATCATTATGGCTGTGGTAACATTGCTAGTTTGCTGGTCGGTTGTTAGGTTGTTGTTGTTGTTGTTTTTTGTGTGCCATCTCAGACCAAGCACCATCCTTAACAGCAGCCCCCAAACATAGCAAACATAGTATGTATTTGTATCTTAGCCTCGTGTAACTGAAAACAAAAGAACAAATGATCTTTTGTTGTTTCCATGGTGTTGGCTAGAAAATTAAGTGGTATCTGTTAGAACAACATATTGTGCTGTTGAGGCACAAGACTGATGTTGCTGGAAACTGAGCATCGACCCAAAGGAACTGCAACCATTTAAGGCATTCAGCATTCTTTTTTTGGTGGGGGGGGGGGCATTGTTCAGATAGAGTGGGAGTGGGAACTGGTACTTTGAAATGTTTATCTTCAATAACTGAAATAATTTAGATTACTAGGAACCAGTAACAGCTGTACACTTCTCGGCGATCTTTTTTATAAACATTTCGGTTAGAAGGGAAAATATCCTAAACTCCCATATCAATCGAAAAAAAATTGGTCTGATTTACATGTTCGTTCGCAATTCCCTCAGGTGCGAAAGAGGTCACCCTTAGAAGAAGTTTAGCCACCTCGGCTTCGCCTAGCAACAGCAGATGAACCGGTGCTGAGTGATTTTGAGAGAAAACTCCTTTGGTATATCTTTGGAACGCCATGAGTTTCCTGTGTATAGGCACTGAAAGAACCGTGAGCTGTATCCACACATTAACGTAACTAATTAAAATAGAGCTATCGGCCGAAGGAATCCAAACGCTCCAGCCAGAAAGGCTTTGGATGAGCGAAAGCCTAAACATGTAAGACCGAGACTCATGTGAAAGGACCAAGTAAAAGAAGGCAAGCAAATTCCTGGTATCGGGAAGTGAGAAAAGTATGCGGAGAACAAAGTGCTTGGCAATCAAGACCAACAACAGGTTGTAAAGTCAACTCAAGCAAGTTGTCGTTTCAAAACAAACGCATTTATGTAAAGAAAATCATTTTATCGGCCGGGCTTTCAGTTGGTGTGACTATGGAGATGGCAAACCATGCTAAAGGAAGTTCTAAAAAGATTCTGCATTTTGAATTTCTCAATTTCTCAAGCAGAGTTCGAATGGGTTACATTTTAAAAAGGGTCTAAGGTTTTTCGTTTCACCTTCAACACGTCTCATAGTCCCATCTAACAAATTACAAGAGAACCTGTGAAACGGAACGGACTTAAGAAACTGTTGCTCGTAAAATCACGTGGGTAGCCTTAAAGACTCCAGGTTCGTAGCAGGCTTTAAGCTGGTACAACAGAGCCTGTGAAACGCAATGACTTTCGTCACAGCTGCTTCAGTAAATTCCGTTGTTCTATGTGGGGCCTACAGAGCGTCCCTAAAGGAAGCTTTAGATGTTCAGAGTACGGTTTAAAATGTTACCAAATAAAAAGAATTGATGACTTTCACAAGTCTTAGGGAGAGTCCCGACACCAATTACACACATTCTGTCCTATGAACAGAATTTACTTTTTCGGAAAGGGGATACAAAATAAAAATACACGTGTATCGGCGGTTTTTATGTACACGTAAGAATTCTGTTTTTTTAAGTTTGAAGTATGAAGCTCGTAGTGGCCTGTGTGAAAGCCTTTGGACCGATTTTTAACCCCTTTTTCAGTGATCCAATCGAGCTGATTTTTTGCAGGCAGACTTTTTAGAATTTTTTAAAAAAGTATATTTTTATCAATTCTCAGATTTTCCTAATTTTTTTTTTTTTTTTAAATGGTTATCGTTTTTTTTAAGGTTTCAATTCAAAAAACATTTTTTTTTCTTAACGCTTAAGTAGTTTCAAAATTTTTAGTCTCTTCAAGTTATGCTAAGAAAAGTGAAAAAAATATTTTTTTTTCAAAAATAATAAAAATTGGGGAAAAGCTGAGAATTGATAAAAATTATTTTTCAAAAATTTCACGTGATACAGATATTTCCACGAGTCTGCCTGCCAAAAATCAGCTCGATTGGATAACTGAAAAAGGGTTAAAAATCGATCGAAAGGCTTTCACTACGAGCTTCATACTTCAAACTTAAAAAAAAAAAAAATCTGACGTGTACACGTGTATTTTTATTTTTTCCACTCTTTCCGAATATGTGCATTTGGTTCATAGGACAGAAGAAAATCTATTTTTTGTAATATATATATATATGTTTGTGTGTAAACATATTATGTTTGCACACAATCATAATAATTTTGAGACATAATTCTAGCATTTTACAAAAACGATATTATTTTTGGCAAAATAATGTGTTACAACATATTTTTTTTTTCGAGTTTTCGAGAGTATTACTCTCTGATATCTGACTCTCATCGTTTTTTTGCAAAGAAGCGTAATAAAGGGTGTTTTTTATTGGGGTATAGAACTTTAAGTTGGCATCACTTTTTTAACTGGCGGCCATTTTGTCAGCTGTAAAGTGATTAATATTTAGTTTTGTTTGCCATTTCATCATGAACAGGTTGACAAAAGAACAACGCTTGCAAATCGTGCAAATTTATTTCGAAAGTAATGGTTCAGTTCGCGAAGTTCACCGCAAGCTCCGTCCATTTTATGCCATTACATCCACAAAAACTGACTGTTTGGTGTGCTCTATGGGCTGGTGGAGTCATTGGGCCATACTTCTTCCGAAATAATGCTGGAGAGTCAGTTACCGTTAATGGAAACCGGTATAGAGCCATGATTACCGACTATTCTGTTCCCGAATTGGATGGCATGAATGTGGATGAGTTGTGGTTCCAACAAGTGGTTGAAAATTGGACCTGTAGAATTGGCTTTATTCGAGCCAGCCGCGGCGGCGGCCACATGCCCGAAATCATATTTAAACATTAATGGCATAAAATTATCCTTCCAATAAAGCCAAATTGATGGACATTAAAACGATTTTCTTGTGTTTTATTTCAATTCGAAGTTCTATACCTCAATAAAAAAACACCCTTTATATGGTAAGCGTATGCGTGAGTAGAAATTGGACTGACACTAAGTGAAATTATTACTATTTGATGAGGTTTGCTCAACAGGTCATTCTTAAGGGGGGGGGGGGGGGGGGGGGGGGGGGAAATACGACTTTCACACGCCCTTCTACATCACATCGCCTTAAAGAGAGTCCCAAGAAAACGCTTTGGAAGTTCGCAATAGGCTTTAAACTGTTACAAAATTAAAGAAATGACGCTTGTCCTGCTACATGGCATCGCCTTGAGGTCTGCGAAGTCTTAAAGAGAGTACCTAGAAAACGCTTTGGTAGTAGGCTATAAACTGTTACAAGGGAACCTGTTCAACGGAACGACTTTCACCAATGCTCCTGGAAATTCTAAAGTGAGCGAATAATGGCAAAGGCTTTTCTCCTTTGTTCCTTAAAGGGGCAATGTGTGTGCAACACTTGTTGTGGCTCGATGACAAATGAAATATTTCGCTTATCCCTGTGGTCATTGAGAAATTGCACTGTGCCGATGTGGTGATGTACGGAATGGTCTGCCCGCAGACCACAATTATATGTATGTTGTTGGTGTTCTCTGTCTAAGACTTGTTACGTTTGATGTGAGTGGTTTTCGATTGTTTTGGCGTTTGTGGTTACATGCAACGTAGTTAGTTGCAACTAGTTATTAGCAGCCGTGCTAAGTCTACAAGACATTATCGTTCAACTCTCGACAGTGTATCATTTATGGAAATGGTGATTTTTCTGCCCGAAGCCTTAGAGTCAGTTTCATGGTGATCATTAACCATCCATCCATCCGTACAGAAAAACTTGCTAGTTGTTTGTTAACGACAATCCGCAGCATAGCATTAAATGTCAAATTACAATGTTGACACATGTAGTATAACTGTCTGCTGGCTGTCAAATTTTCCATAACAACCACCAACAAATTAATTTAAATGCATGTACGAGCATAAAATACGTTATTTTTGATTTTGGTTTTTTTGCATAATTTCCCAAGAATGCTGTTGCCTGAAATCTGTGGCGCTTTTCCGTGCTTACCTGTTGAGCTTGGGGTTTTCATCATTTTTATCGTGTTTTTTTTTAAATAAAATATCAATTTCTTGAATCTGCAAACGGGTCGGTTTTTTGTGTGCTTAACTTTCGTCGCTATCAATTAATCATTGTCATGAACAAACCCCCGACTAAGCCAACGAAAAACGCCGCCACAACTGACTATTAAAATATCTTTGTTAGCCACAGTGCTCCATCGCTCCAGCTCTAGCTGCTAGTATACGTGTGTGTGTGTGTGATGGTGATCGTTTGTGGAGTGCAGTAAACGTTTTGGGGTTTTTTTTTTTGTTGGCGGATTTTTATGTGGTTCATGATGGTGGCGGCATGCCACGTACATACAATTCTTCATAAAACAACAGCATTAGCTGGAGTAGCACGGCCAGGCTGGGCCAGCTAAGAAATATTTACAATAATACTTAGATTTCGGATAGTCTCCACTACTGGCTGCCATCAGCATCGTCATCATATCAAATGTATTGAATCTCGTATTGCAGTTTCTTATTTTTTTTTTTGTTGGTTGGTTGGAGGGTGGGTATTTTTCTTCTTCTTCATCTTGCGGTTCACCGAGTTTGCTTTTATTGATTTCGGTTGCTGGTTTTGTGGCAAATAAAATGCACGATTTACTATAAAAATAGTACCTACCAAATTTATTCCACTATCGGTTTGTCCGTCCGTCCGTCCGTCTGTCTGTTGTGTCGTTATGTACTACACTGAAACAGAAACAGAAAAAAAAACAATAATTTCCAACTCACAGCAAAGGTTTAGCTAACGGGAAGGGGTTTTACAAGATAGTGGCGTTTTAGGAAAAATCCTAATCGACTGAGAACACAAACCGCACGGGGAACTCCAATCAATTGGTTGATTCGTCAATACAAGTATTTTTTTAAAATTAATTTTGATGGCAATGGAAAATATTGTAATTGATGAGAATCACAATCTCACTGATTCTTCTAAACCAAATAATTTCCAAATTGAATAACTTTCGAACATTTTTTGGAATTTTATTATGAAGCATATGAAGCCAACCAAGTGTTGTCTGGCAATGTACAACATTCATAACCAGTTTCATTATAATTCGGATAAGAGCACGCTCTTCAATTGAAAAAATCGCTTAACTGAAAATAAATATTAGTAACGATTGTTCTGAATGATTTTCCATTTGTTGTTTTCGCTTAAAGAAAACTCCGCTTTATTGAAAAATCCTTTATGTGAAACACTGTTTTATGATGCGAACACCGCTTAAGAGAAATATGATGAATGTTACGGCGACAGAGAAATATTGTTATGCCGTCTCATTCTTTAACCCTTTTTCAGTGATCCAATCGAGCTGATTTTTGGCAGGCAGACTCGTGGAAATGTCTGTATCACGTCAAATTTTTTATCAATTCTCAGATTTTCCCCAATTTTTATTATTTTTGAAAAAAAATATTTTTTTTTCTTTTCTTAGCATAACTTGAAAAGACTCCAAATTTTTAAACAACTTAAGCGTTACGAAAAAAAATGTTTTTTGAACTGAAACCTTAAAAAAAACGATAACCATTTAAAAAAAAAATTAGGAAAATCTGAGAATTGATAAAAGTCTATTTTTTAAAAAATTTGACGTGATACAGACATTTCCACGAGTCTGCCTGCCAAAAATCAGCTCGATTGGATCACTGAAAAGGGGTTAAAAATCGGTCCAAAGGCTTTCACACAGGCCACTACGAGCTTCATACTTCAAACTTTAAAAAAAAAAAATTCTGACGTGTTCATGAAAATCGCCGATACACGTGAATTTTTATTTTGTATCCCCTTTCCGAAAAAGTAAATTTGGTTCATAGGACAGAATGTGTGTAACACGGGGTAATTTATAGAATTTATTATGAGATCATCATAATGAAGTCTATTAAACCTACAACGAAGGACAAATATGTATCGGCATTAAAAATTCTAGTAGACCTACTACGAAGGAGACATTAGAGGCAATTTATGTTAGGAAACCCTTTTTTGGAGACAAGACAAATGCGATCTCTAAAAATGTTCGGTCAATCACATTTAAGACAACTCAACCAATTGAAAATAAGTGACTGATTTCATCCAAGCTCATCAATATTGAATTTATGCTGTACATACATGTATTTTACTAGTTGAGCCACACGTTTCTATCTTCGTTTCAAAGAACAATTGCAAAAGTACCTACTCATTTCGTTTAAATGAATGAATGCCCAATTATCCGAAGTTCTTTTTATTAAAAATTCTGCATAAGTAAAAAAAAATGTTCTTGATTTTTTTCAATTCCGCTTAACCGAATTAACTGATTAAGGAAATTAGTTTGCATAGAGGATTTTTCTCACAGGCGATTTACTTGTGTGCAAACATTTGAAAAAGACATATTTTTCACAGGTTCATATCCTTGGGTCATTCCGCCCTATTCTCGTACACTTTGAGCCTTTTTCATAAGTAAATTAAAAAATTTCTTTAATCCCTGCGTTTTCCTTCTCAATCTCCTCCATTACCTAGCTACGCCTTTGAACGGCACAAAAAAAAATGTTTATTTACTGTAACTGCTGCTATTGTTGTTGGTGGCGTTCGCGCTAGTCTGCTCGTTGTGTCTTTGGTGGGGCTTCGTTTGGGGGGTTTTTTGTCGTCTTTATATCGTTAACTGTCATCATTTTCAAATTATTTCTCGTAGAATATCTAATCGAGATTCATGCATGATCCTTTGCTAAATTGCATCCATGATTTCCGATGTTGTGTTTCTTTTCTCTCCCCTCCTCCTACTCGTCCAAAACAAAGGAAAGCATGATTTCTAAATTTTTTTGTTTTGTTTTTGTTTGCTATTGTTGTAGTGAAATTGTTGTTAAACAATTGCTTATGACGACTTTTTTTCACGGGATAATTTCGGTTCGGTTGGTTGCGTTGTCGTTGTGGAACGTTTAATACGTGTGCCTAACAACCAACCACGGCATGCATGCCTGGAATACCTTGAAGACATTTTGCCCTGTTGCCTATCAATGGTGAACTGAGTCTACAAAATATTACAATTTTATAGCAGGATAAACTAGATTGGATTGTTCGTTTGTAGCTCTTGGCTGTACAGCACACCAGCCCATCTCCTTCTCCTCTGTGGTCACATAACTGGGTTTCGATAACAAAGCCTAAATTAGATATCAAAAGCATTGCACCACTTTGTTCATCTGTCGTTTAGAGGCACCATAAAGTTGTAGCGGAAGTAGGATTTTCCAATGTGTCAAAAGGAAGTCATCTTTAGCATTAAATGCATTTGAAGTTGGAAACGGCCCACCTCCCAGCCTTCGTCTTAATTGTTCTTCCATTTGATTTTTGCATGGCAGCATCATTTGGTCTCGTGGTCTCGTGGCGTTGCCGTTCACATTCTCTTATTGAATTAACATCGTGACTCGGTCGGTCACTAATTAAATTAATTTAATGAAATTTGTATGATAGATAGATCGCCTCTCCACACTGGTTAATTGGGTAAATTAATGATGACACCCCAGGAACCGGCACATACGGCCGACTATTGGAAACTAAACACATGTTCAGACAAATAATGTACGATGTATGTGGAAAACCGAACAACATTTTCAAACATTACTTCGAATGGCTGTTAGTTTCAATTGAGAAAGATCAAACCGAAAAGTCAATGGGAACAACATCGTCTGTCTGTCCGAATCGTCAATTCGTTGCCATTCACAGATAATTTAATAAAAAAAAAAAAAGTAGCATTTTAACAACTGCTGACCATACATGTGACAGACGCACACAACGGACTTGATGGCTGTATGAATGAAGATGTAGATGAACAAGAACAATGCAGACTTGATATCAAAGGATCGGTTGGCATAATATTAGATGTCACTGTAAATTAAAGTCTAATGCAGAAAAACGGAAACGCACGATTCCATTTTTTTTTTTTTTTCCAAAATCGAAACTAATACCTCATGGAATTTATTTATCTTAATCTTAATATATATTTACCCTCGACACTGATACACTGATTCACTGACTGTCACGCAGTACGTAGGAATTTAAATAGGCATTCTATAATTTTCTATAAATAATAATAAAAAAAATAATATTTTTTTTTTGTACAGAAATTGTGTTTTCCCCAAATTTTTTTTTCCAAAATTTTTTTTTTACAATTTTTTTTTTTACAAATATTTTTTTTTTTACAAAATTTTTTTTTTCAACAAAAATTTTTCTTTTACAAAAATTTTTTTTTTACAAAATTTTTTTTTCCATATTTCAACGGGCGCCATAGGCGCCTTACAACTTACTAGTTTATATATAAAGGGATAAAAAATAAAAATACACGTGTATCGGCGATTTTCATGTACACGTCAGAATTTTTTTTTTTTTAAGTTTGAAGTATGGAGCTCGTAGTGGCCTGTGTGAAAGCCTTTGGACCGATTTTTAAGCCTTTTTCAGTGATCCAATCGAGCTGATTTTTGGCAGGCAGACTCGTGGAAATGTCTGTATCACGTCAAATTTTTTAAAAACAATTTTTATCAATTCTCAGATTTCCCCAATTTTTTGAAAATTTTTGAAAAAAAAAATATTTTTTTCACTTTTCTTAGCATAACTTGAAGAGACTCCAAATTTTTAAACTACTTAAGCGTTACGAAAAAAAAAATGTTTTTTGACTGAAACCTTAAAAAAAAAAACGATAACCATTTAAAAAAATTTAGGAAAATATGAGAATTGATAAAAATCTATTTTTGTAAAAAATTCTGACGTGTACATGAAAATCGTACATTTTTATTTTTTCCCCTCTTTCCGAATATGTGCATTTGGTTCATAGGACAGAAAAAATCGACCAACCAATTTATACCAACTATATCTTATATATATATATATATTTATATATATTATATATATATATAATATATATTTACCCTCGACACTGATACACTGACTCTGTCACGCAGTACGTAGGAATTTAAATAGGCATTCTATAATTTTCTATAAGTAATAATAATAAAAAAAATAATATTTTTTTTTTCTACAGAAATTGTGTTTTCCCCAAATTTTGTTTTTACCAAAATTTTTTTTTTCCCAAAAATTTTTTTTTACTAAATTTTTTTTTCAACAAAAATTTTTTTTTACAAAATTGTTTTTTCCAAAATTTTTTTTCCAATTTTTTTTTCAACAAAATTTTTTTTTTCAACAATATTTTTTTTTTCCACAAAATTTTTTTTTCCAACAGAATTTTTTTTTTTCCACAAAAATTTTTTTTTTACCCTGCCATTACACCTACATCTAATGTGTTGCCAGTTGAGCACACATATACTCTTCGAAACAGAAACCAAATATCGAAAATCATCTGAAAAATCATTTCAAAAACGTCGTCACAAGAGTAACTTCTCTTGTTGTTGTTACCGCCCGCAGCAGCAAACAAAAACACAATGTTACCCCACACCACAAATTGTCAAAGCATTTGGGGAAAAGTATGGACACGCAAATTTGTTTTCATAAATACGTCTAAATTTTGTTTTTTATACTTCAAACAAGTCTGAAAAATACATCGTTGATAATAATTCACAAAATATAACTGTTTTTATTACGACAAAACGGTCAAAACACAATTACACAAAAAAATTATCCCATAAATTGACACAAAAAATATGTTGGGGGAACTCTAACATTCGTTTCTGCTGCATGTGCCAAAATTTTACTGCCATTGAATTTTCGTTGCCAGTCGGCCGGACAGTAGCAAAAATGTGTGTGTATTGGTAAAAAAGTGTGAGTGTGTTGAGTTTTTCGAACAATTACTGCCCTGTCTAATGGCTGGGTTAACAAAAATTTTTTTTTTCAGGAAAAAACAAAATTTTTTTTCCATATGTCAACGGGCGCATTACAACTTACTAGTCTTAATATATATTTACCCTCGACACTGATTCACTGATACACTGATTCACTGACTCTGTCACGCAGTACGTAGGAATTTAAATAGGCATTCTATAATTTTCTATAAATAATAATAATAAAAAAAATAATATTTTTTTTTTGTACAGAAATTGTGTTTTCCCCAAATTTTTTTTTTCCCAAAATTTTTTTTTTACAAAATTTTTTTTTTTACAAAAATTTTTTTTTTTACAAAATTTTTTTTTTTTACCAAATTTTTTTTTACAAAATTGTTTTTTCCAAAAATTTTTTTTTTCAACAAAAATTTTTTTTTTTCCAACAAAATTTTTTTTCCATATTTCAATGGGCGCCATAGGCGCATTACAACTTACTAGTATATTTATAATCTACAAACAAGTTAATATTGTAGTACGTGCAAATATATATGTGTTTGATGCCTAATTTGTTAAAATGGCAATTTTTTTCCAGCATGTATGTGTTGGTGTTTGCTCTGCCATCAGAAGGTTTTGAGCATCACTCTTTTTTTTTTTTAATATTCGCTTTCTCAGTCATATGTCAACAAAAAAATATATATTTCAATAAACTCTTTCACTAAACCGACATACGTTACATCCCTATTTTCTAAACAATTCACAGTTGTGACATTCTTGCACGTAAGAAGCCCGTTGTGTTGCTCAGTGTTCCAATGGCAGAAAATATCGAGGAGGATAACAACAACCCCCGCCAAAACAAATGAGCAAACAACACGGGCAATTTAACGTCGCTTCAATTCAAGACCGATTGTGTAAAAAGTAGTTTAAATCTTTATCTTAATCACTTTTTCGACAAAAAGAAAAAGAAAAGGAAAAGAAACTGGAAAAGACAAACAACTGCAATGGCCAACCAAGATGTATAAATTCAATTTATTAAAAAGAACATCATCTTCCAACAGCGACAACAAACGGCATGTTCCTAACTTATTACCTTGTATGGCTGTTGGAGCCCTGCAACAACCACTGCCCATGCCACACCACACCACACCAACGCCAGCCGCCACAACGTTGTGGTCTTCGGTAGGCATTGAGCACAGGCGGGACAGCACAAGAATTGAATAAAAATTATTAAAAGTTGTTCAAGCGAACAGAACATCAGCAGAACAACAACACCAACAACAAATCACACATAGATTTAAATGTTTGATAATAATTTCTGCAACGACATTTGATTGTTGCACCATAAATTTGTGGTGTGTGTGCGTCTTGAGTCTGCTGCCGTCATCCCCACCAGATACGAGTACCAACATACGAACAGCACTCACAACTCCCTCCTCCAATGTCATAACTTTGCCGAGTACGATGTGAATCGGTGGCCTTCTTCCCCGTTGTGCCCTGGATGACACAAAAGGAGCCAGATTCCGTACAGAGAGAGAGAGAGAGAGACAACATTTACGGTTGCACTCCTCCTACCTCATCATCGTCTGCATTTGCTGACCAACCAACTTTATGTTTTGGCCAGCTCATGGGCCAAAGCCAAAGATGTAATACGTATGTTTTGTCTGATATTGTTCGTTTTTGCTGGAGGTTTTTCGATGAGATACGACTGTGTGCGGCGAGAGTGAATCCTTTATTGGGCATGTGTCCATAAGTGATGGTGACTGAGGGTTCGTTCTTTGTATATTATTGGCCGTATCGTAAATTTGTAATGTCTTTATATTAAAAATTTGTCATTTAATGTTGTTTTTTTTTTTATTGTTTTGTCCATGAACACCTACAACCAGTAGATGCATATGTTAATATTTCGATGTATAAGGACTGTCCCAGACAAGGGCTGTATAAATAATTTATATAATCTTACGAGACACTGAAGGGGAAACGGCTTCATCATCAACCATTCTTGAGCAAATTTGCCTTCAATTGTTAATCATTGTTGCAATAAATGTCCATGATGTACAATCAATCAATCAATCATTGATGTTTACACACCATCAATCAAAATGTAGCTTCCACCAGCATATTGAAAAGAAAATTGGACTATAGTGTCATCGCTCCAAAATCCGCATCACTCTTTGATGAATGCATTGGCTGCCTGAGGATCACGTGGGGTTTCTCGATTCCCAGAGGCGAGAAATTGTTATAGAATTTGCATAAAATTGATATACGGAAAAGACTACTTTAGACTACGTTAGACGTGAGTTGGCCAACATTTTCCAAACATCAGTTCTTCGGCGGAGTTTTGAGACAGACAAAAAAAAACTTGAGAGATAGGAATATTTTTTTTTATCTAGCCAAATTTCTTATCGCTGGACAGAATTTCCAAAAGCTTTACTTGTCTTCAATGGGGGAATTTCCCACAAATTTTGGAAACAGTTTTAAATCATCACTTAATCCGAGTGCCTTATTTAAATGCTTCATTAGGGAATACGTACTCGTAAAGGGTGTTTTTTATTGAGGTATAGAACTTCGAATTGAAATAAAACACAAGAAAATCGTTTTAATGTCCATCAATTTGGCTTTATTGGAAGGATAATTTTATGTCATTAATGTTTAAATATGATTTCGGGCATGTGGCCGCCGCGGCTGGCTCGAATAAAGCCAATTCTACAGGTCCAATTTTCAACCACTTGTTGGAAGCACAACTCATCCACATTCATGCCATCCAATTCGGGAACAAAATAGTCGGTTATCATGGCTCTATACCGGTCTCCATTAACGGTAACTGACTCTCCAGCATTATTTCGGAAGAAGTATGGCCCAATGACTCCACCAGCCCATAGAGCACACCAAACAGTCAGTTTTTGTGGATGTAATGGCATAAAATGGACGGAGCTTGCGGTGAACTTCGCGAACCGAACCATTACTTTCGAAATAAATTTGCACGATTTGCCAGCGTTGTTCTTTTGTCAACCTGTTCATGATGAAATGGCAAACCAAACTAAATATTAATCACTTGACAGCTGACAAAATGGCCGCCAGTTAAAAAAGTGATGCCCACTTAAAGTTCTATACCCCAATAAAAAAACACCCTTTACATTAATAAATAACGTCTGTGGTGTGCTATATTAGCGGCCACTACTGTTTAACCTTTTTTTTTTTTTGAATAATCTGTTTAATATGTTCTTTCCCAAAAGAAAAAAAAAAGGTAAGCAATTAGTTTGGCCAGTATACATGTGTATGGCAATAAGTTTAAAGTTGAAGTTCTTGTTGTCCTCCATCCGAGAAAGATTCCATATGGCAACGGATTAAATAAATATGAATACAACACACTCACCCACCAAGAAGTTGGTGTTAAAACTTATGTTGGAAATGTCAAAATGTATAAATTGAATTTACTTGTTTCTCTATCTCCTTATTAATTATAAATTTTCCAAAGTATTAAACATTTTTTTTTTTTTTTTTTTTTCTTTTTAGATAAAAATCCTCTCGTATAACTAAGGAGTTTCGAATAAATCCTTTTAATAAAATGGTTTTGGTTTTGAATGGCGTTCTGCAGGATGATTGTCCGATGGACACCACCAGTCTATTTATGCAGCATCCGGTCTACAGAGATTATGCCCAGCAATTGTTATCGATACCGACAAAGTCCGTTGGCCCAGTGGGTCTTCTGTACGTAGGTCAACGGGAGATGGCCGCCGCCGCACCGCACGACAAGAACATCAATATTATTGGAACGGATGATGCCACCACCTGTATTATTGTGGTGGTCAGACATTCAGGTTAGTGTAGCCCACAAAAGAAAGGATAATGTGTCCATTCAATGCTCTTGTTAAGAGCATTTTCTTTTCCTTTCCTTACGTAAATTGGCTTCGTTTTACTTGTTTATGATTGCAAAATCTTAAGGATGGACACTCTTGTGTCTGTGTGTAAAGAAAATGTCCTTTTTAATTGAATATTGCCGGAAAGGATAATGCTTATGCAGTCCGGTTGCGTCTCTGATTTCCTATGGCTGTTGTGCTCGTGTGCTGTGATGACGATGATGATGATGAGATTTTTGTTTTGTTTTGGTTTTCTTTTAGGTTCGGGTGCGGTGGCATTGGCTCACTTTGATGGTACTGGTGTCGATGAAGCTGTCTGCACTATGGTCGCTCGTGTACAGGAGCTGGCATTGGGTTATCCCGAGGGTCGCATAGAATTGCAATTAATCGGTGGCTATCGTGATCCTCAAAGCTACGGCGAAGAGGTTTTCTACAATATAATGCGTAAGTGTTGTCAAAGAAAAGAAAAGAATTAAATTTATTTAAATGTTGTTCGAAAGTCTTGCAGGATGTTAGAAATTATGGGGTCATTTGTATGGAAGGTAGACGAAGAGTCGCAACTACAAATTGTCGATGCAGAACCAAAAAACACCATACCTGGATTCACTATTGAATTTATTTTTAATATGCATATACAGTGCACGTTCTCCTTGCGGACGCCCCTCATAGACGGACACTTTATCCGCTTTAGTCCTCTTGTGTACTTCTCTCATAAGTGGACAAAATTCTCTGTCCCTTAGGTGTCGGCTTATGAGAGAGTATTGATACTCCTCCGAAAGATCAGATCCAGTACTAACTAATAAAGCATAATAATAATTCAGTGCCCAAATGTAACACGAAGTGCTTAGACGTTTGGATATTATCTTGAATAACGAGCCCCAACCGCAAAGAAGACTCTTAAGCGTCATTTGTTTCGAAACTCGCCTTTTTAAGAAATTCCACCGAAATTCCGGCTCTTCTTGTTGACTCATTTACATTTTCTCGTTCATCGCGTGCTAACCAACTAATCATTCCCAGAGCGGATGGTCATATGGATAAGTCCTTTCGAGTTAGAATAACCAGATTGTTCAATTCACTCCCCGGTACATTGAAAATATTTTCACTGACTAATAATACATTCCGAAAAAAGCTTCTTCAATATTTTTCTTTAATTTCCATTTCGTAATCTATTTAAGAATCATTTTTTCATTCATTTGGGAACTGTAAAATTTGATTGTTTCATTCCTCATTTTCCAATACTGATTTACGCTTAACTGATATTTTGAATTTGATATGTAAATTGCTTTTTTATATTTTATTTTGTATAGCTATATTATTTTTAATTCCACTGTGTTTTTATGCGCATATTTTTAATTGTTTTTAAATTATCTGAGCAGTACTCCAGTATTCAACATGGAGTAGTTTTTATTGTAATTTGTTACAATTGGCCGTAAGGCTTTAAATTACAAAATCTGTACAAATAAATAAATAAATTGTCCAACGCTCTTAATTACAAAATATGAAAAATTTAATTTTTAAAAATTGTTTGCAAAGAAATGGAAATAATAAATGACCTCGAACCTCGATTAATTTTGCAAAGAAATAGAAATAATAAAAGACCACGAACTCGAACTCGACTAACACAAACAAAACTGCATGACGAACATAGATCAACAATACATAAACATAATTATATTTACAAAGATATAGCAAATTCAATTGTATGCTTGACCAAACATAAATCCTCTGCTGTAAAATGTTCTTATTTTCGTTATTCCAGAGAATACACAAAACGTCTATCGCTCTGCGTGTTACATTTGAACACTGGAAAATATATTGTAGTTGTTTTTTTTTTAGTATGCTTTGTTAGTTATTACAGGATCTGCTCCTTCGAAGCCTAACAATAAGTGTATGAAAGAAATTCAATAATGAATCCAGGTATGGATTTTTTTGTATGACCGAATTTTGACGTATTCAAAGTATTTCTCGAGCAGAGTAGACAACTCTATCCGTTTGTTGTGTTCAAAACGTAACCTCATCCAGACAGTTGCACACAAATTAGAGAATGTTAAATGGGATTTGATTTAAACCTCCATAGAAAAAATATCTTCGTAATATTTTTGAAACATTCGTTACAAAGCGTGCATCAGATGAAGGTTTTCGTACATGAAGAACGGTTTTACGATGCAGTTTTTTACGAAATGGTGATTCTTGAAAAATTCCCTTAAAGCTACGTAAAGTTTCACTTTTTTTTTAATTTTACCAACAACATCTTACATTGTATGTAAAATATTTCTCACTACTTTTCACAAAAGTTTCATTGTAATTTTCATACTTAGTTACTATTTCAATTTTACGTTAGGATTACAATTTAAATATTCACCCATATTACGAACATTTTGAAAATTCCCCTTCACAAAGGGAATGTGAGTTTCCACTTCCAAAAAAGATTTGTATGGGAATTTCCATTGGGCCGTGGTGTGGTAGTTAGTGTGTGCGACTGGCGTTTCTTTAACTTTTGATGTAAATATCTTTCGAGATCTTGTCAGTGTTGTGAGAGTTTTACTAGATAATCGAGACGGCGTGGGAATCTCCACATTCAATTGAATGGACTTTTTCTATAAAAGTATGTTCGTTGTCAATCTCTAAATCTCAAAGAACACCAGCGTCGCCGACCCCTGCAACAGCTTCTTTCATGTTCAGCAATTCATCGATTCGCTTCTCAGTCGAGGATAGCCGAACCTTTTTTTTTGGTGGATCTCCCCTAGTACCCTCGCGAAAACGATGAATTTCTACAGCCTTTTTCGTGTATATCTTCGCTGATCTATCCAACCCTTTTTTTAGAAATTTCTGAAATTATTATTTTTTTCTTTCAAAACGCTGCATTTTATTCTAAAGGGTCCGCCATCTAAGGTTGTTTTTCCCAACTAGTGCTTATTTGGTTTTCGTTATCGGGCCATGTTGAACGAATTTTTGTTTACAAAAATTGAAGAGGAGGATATTGGCAAGATTTGGTTGCAACAGGACGGCGCTACGTGACACACAGCCGAAGCTACACTCGATGTTTTGCGCCCTGTTTTTGAAGATCGCATTATTATTTTCCATTATTATCCGGAAGGATTGTATTTTCAAATAAAAAAAAAAAATTTGAGAAAATATCCAGTATTTTTTTTTTATAGAATTTTCAAAGTATTTATATTTTGGAATAACCATCTGCAATATTCAAACAGCTTTCCATTTTATTGATTGAAATCGGTAATTGCATTTTATTGACCGACCTAGAAATTCTAAAATTCAGACTAAAATAAGTATTTTTTATATTTTAAAGCAAGTGCTTACTTTTTGCTCCCGAACAAAATTCAAAGGGAACGAATTACGGACAAAAAGTCTAAACAATTCCCATCAACATTTGTTTCATAATAAAGAGAATTTATTATGAATTGAGAATTGAAAAAAATTGTTTTTAAAAAATTTGACGTGATACAGACATTTCCACGAGTCTGCCTGCCAAAAATCAGCTCGATTGGATTACTGAAAAATGGTTAAAAATCGGTCGAAAGGCTTTCACACAGGCCACGACGAGTTTTATACTTCAAACTTAAAAAAAAAATTCTGACGTGTACATGAAAATCGCAGATACACGTGTATTTTTATTTTTTCCCCTCTGTCCGAATATGTGCATTTGGTTCATAGGACAGAAAAAAATCTATTTTTTGTAACACTTACACCGTGTGATTCCTAATACCCCAACTGAATTTTCTTTGTACCGAATGATATACTCAGTTGGAGCCCCATAGCCGAATCGAAACATTATTTCAGATTCCGATTAGTATTCAACGAAATCTTCTGTTTAATTGGCCTTCAGCCTTTCATTAAATGTTGTTGTTCTCTGAACATGGAGTCATTCCGTGGCAAACGATGAGGATTTTTTTTTTATAAGTATCACTTGCAATTGTTGCATCTACAGTCTTCTCTTAAAAATATTGTATACGTGCTTCAATTAAAATTCAACTTTTTTCAAAAGGTATACATTTTTAAAATTATAGACCAAAAACCACACAGACGACTGACGTCTCAAGTCGTCTGCTGAATAGTTTCAATCGTTTCTATCTCCTGCAATAGTTAACCAATGTAAATGTTTCATGATGTGGTTTTTGTTAGCACAAAAAGTGTAACATTGTCAGACTGTCAGTGCAACATATTTGAAATGTTGCAGCATAACATTTTATTTGAGAAAGTAATTCGCGAACAGTCATAAATAAGCGAGAATCTCAGCGAGAATACAACTTTTCATAGTCCAATCGGATTCCGGATTATCTTCCCCGTGTACACGATATTTCAGAAACAGTAGTTCTTTTCTTTGTGAATCAATTCGCTAATATTATTGTTTGGCCTTCTCCATTTCCAGAATCATTCCATAAACATCACCTTGAAATTGATCTAACACAAGCCTGCGTTGGTGAATTGAACACAATTTTGCGTGGTGATCTCAATTGCCCCATTATTTATGGAGTGGGTGTAAACATTAAAACTGGTGAAATATTTCCAGCCACATTTCCCGAACGGGGGCCAGACCGAGAACTACGCGATGCTCGTAACTTTATGGGAGCACAAACGGTAAATATAAAACATAATCAATTAAAACTCTGATCAACTAATAAATTTTTGTTTTTTCTTTTCTTTGCAAGGTCCTTGATATTTATGATGCGTCATTGGGGCTCTTACGCATTGGCCCATTCAATTATGATCCCTTGAGAGGCGCCGATTTGTGGCTGTCACAAACCGATGAATTTCTACTGCAACATTTGTCCACCAGTCCCGATGTAGAGCCACCACATTTCGCACTCCATGTAAGTTGTCATTGTTGGCATTCTCTTGAATCGTATGGTTAATTCTATTTCATTGCAGATGAGGGCCACCATTAAATTCATTCAAGATAATCAATTTCCTGCTATCACCGTATTCCGAGACAATCGACCACGCTATTATAGACGTGATGAGACTACAGGTTGCTGGACACTGGTTAGATACTAATCAATATTTCCTTACTGTGTTTTGTTTTTTTTTTTTTGCATTAACACAATTTCTCCCCTCCTCCAACATACATGTATGTAGTCCTACTATACTTTCTTTTTTATATATACCTACATACAAAATACTTGAGTTGAAAAAGAGAAAACGTTACAACAACTTTGATCCATAGGATCGTAGTCTAAGAACTTAAAAACATTAAAACAAAAGTTAAATCAATTTAACAAAATCGAGTTATTGTCATTGTTCTCTAGTTAATTTTGAAAACCCACTCGTTTTGCCGCCTTATCTCTTCCATATTTCATGTATGTAGTTCTGTAGCATAAAGATTGGCTTGTTTTCTTATTGTCTCCACCAAAACTGTTGAATTTATATTAGTTTATATTTTTCCTAAATTTGTATTACAAATTGTTTGCCTTTTCTCTATGAATTTGTTTGTTGTATATAGTTTTTTTTTTTTGTTTTGTTTTGGTCTGTCTTTCGAAATGTCTTATCCTTGTCTTTTTGCAGCAGCTGTTCATTTGAAGAAAACGAATATAATCGAAATATATTTTATTTTTCTTTTCGTCTACTTTTTAAGATTTTAGATTGAAAATCATATGTAATGAAATATAAAATGCGAACTGCTTTTTGGTATGCGCCTTAAAAGAAAGAAAACAAAAACAAAAAAGGATTTATTGAAAAAGAAAACAAAAAATCTTTAAACACAAACACACACACTCTCTCTTATTAATGAAATTGTTTAATTTAATTGAAATTATTTAGTAAAATGTATAAGAATTTAATAACAACAACAATGTACTCTAAATACACACACACACACACAAATAAACACAACAAAACATAAATTTATATATAAAAGTGATTTATATAAAAGTGAATAAAATAATAATATCAAAAACTCTAAAAGACGTCTACTTTATTTACCGATGAAAATCTATAAGAACGAAAAGGGATGGATTCGCTTGCCTCATTTTACAGTCCTGGCGTTTTCCAGGGACTTTTTGACTAAAATTCTTAGCAATCACCATGGGTTACAGTTCAGTCAAATAAATCATAAAGATTAACGTAACAGTTGCGAAGATAAAAAGCTTTATAGTTGTTTTCAGTAAATTTGAATATGTAGGCGTTATTGTGGGCATGTCATACTATATACATCCGATAGCCAGACCTTTACTCTAACTCATGGTAAAAGTCTCATCTAAATAGCTCCAGTCGTTATCGTGTTATAGCGTTTTTAATTTGAGTCACATGTAAGAAATCACCTGCTGCAATTTTCTGGGCGCCTGGTATCAGAAAATGGAGAATTGTGTTTTTCTCAGTAGTGGTGTTTTTGGTGCTCAACAAATTGTTGTTTCTGTACACATTTCAGGTGTTGAGTAAATATTTTGGAAAATAAGCTGTAACTTTCTCTATTTGGAAGGTAAACTTTTCATAATTGGCAAACATCTAGAAATCACCATGGGCTACAATTTACTGGAATAAATCATAAATGTAAACTTAACAGTTGCGGAGATAAAAAGCTTTGTAGTTGATTTCAGTGAATTTCAATAAGTAGGCGTGCATGTGGGCGTGTCATTCTATATACATCCGATAGCCAGACCTTTACTCTAGCTCATGGTAAAAGTTTCATCTCAATAGCTCCAGTCGTTATCGAGTTATAACGTTTTTAATTTGAGTCACATGTAAAAAATCACCTACTACCAATTTCTGGGCGCCTGGTATCAGAAAATGGAGAAATGTGTGTTTCTCAAACAACACATTTTTTTGTTCAGCAACAATTTATTTTGTTTCTCAACAAATTTTTGTTCTGCAACAATTTTTTGTTTCTCAACAAATTTTTGTTCAGCAACAAATTGCTTTACAATTGTTGGGAACAATTTGTTGCGCGTCAACATTTGCGTTGTGTTGTTGATGGGGAAATTCTGACAAAATTTGTAACACATAATACAAACGCATTTTTTGAATCTCAACTATTAAGCACAAATTGTCGAGTTGTGCTGGACTTCACCAAGACAAAATGACAGCAATTGGTTATTTTTCTTTTTTCATTTTTACTATTTTCATCAGGACAAACTGTTCAGAATTGAACATGAGTCTTTTTCTTTTTCCCTTTGTATGTACAGGCGACACGATTATGACACTTCAAGTGTGGCACTATCAGCAGCCTGAGCTGTACTCGCGTATACATTCAATTGGAAATCGACGATCGAACCCTTCAAGTGGTTCACTATTAATAGCATAAGCCACACACACACGCACATTCAGTCGATTGAATATCGTTACTCTAATACTGCATGGGAATGCAATGCGCAGATGTTTACGACTGTTCAATGTTTATGTATTCTTGGAATCTGTATTAGTCTGTAGTGTATTTGTATAAATGTATATAGTTTATTGCTTCTTTGTTTAGGAGCATTCGATGTATGTGGAATATTTACTGCCAGTGGCAGGTACTAGACGTATTGTCAAATTCTGTATTATTTAAGTGAGTGTTTCGTTTTGGAAAATAAAATCAGTGTCTTACAAGCACTCAACAAGTAAAGACTTTTAGTTCGGATTAGCTCTTTACATTTGGTTCTACGAACCGAATTAATCTCTTTACATTTGGTCCTTCGAACCGGATTTACATTTGGTCCTTCGAACCGGATTTTTTTAAATTTTCCCCCACCAGTGGTAAGAGATTTAAAAAAGAACCTAAAAGGAAATTTTAAGGAAGAAAAATAATTTCCTTGAAATAAGCGTGCTCGAGGCTGACATCGAGCTTTACTCAAAGGAGAAATATCGTTTCTCCAACACGAAAGTAATTTTTTAAATTTTCCCCCACCAGTGGTAAGAGATTTAAAAAAGAACCAGAGTGAACATTTTAAGAAAAAAAAATTTTCTTTGAAATAAGCGTGCTCGAGGCTGACATCGAGCTTAACACAAGGGAGAAATATCGTTTCTCCATACACAAAAAGTGTTAAAATTTTTTTTTTGATTTTTAATCAAAAATTCGGACGAAAAGTTCCAGGACTTGTCGAAAATAAACGACAAGAACTAACAGGACGAACGTTAATAAAAAATGTTGTCCGACGTAGTACAAAAGTTGTTTGAAGAGCAATCAAAGCTCTACACAGCAATTCTGACCCTAATTACAAAGGGCAGACTAACACCAGAATTGCAAGAAAACTGGAAGAAGTTTGAGATTAACCACGTGAAAATTTTGAAATCAGCATCAAACATTGATCATCAATATTTCAACGATAAATGTTACCAGACCGTAAAGGAGAAACTGGTAAAGCTGCAACAATCTCATTCAACTCAGGCAGTACTTGCGCAAGAAGATGTGAAGACAGTGTTAGAAGAGACACTGGCAGTACAAGGAAATGTACCAGAAGACATCAGAGAAGCAATTCAGGCAAGGCCGCTAAGTCCAGCTGACAGCATTATAGATATGCTAGAGTCAAAGATGACTAAGGCATCGAAGATACTTGATGAGGCAGAACGACGTCTGCCAGGCAGTGATACCACTGACATGAGGATGTTCCATAATAAAATTAAGGACATCTGGTCAGTAATATCGCAAGCGACAAGTGAGGTAGAAGCCAAGTACCGACGGGATACGTCTGATTCAGAAGCATATGAGGCTCTGGAAGACAGGATGTACCGTATGCAGGCGAAACTGGAAGAAGGAATTAATGGAGTTCAGAAGAAAGAGAACTTGAATACAGGGTTTCCGTTGCCAGTGACGAAGCTACCAATGTTTGACGGAAGCGAACAAGAATGGCCTTCATTTTGCTCAGAGTTTAAAAGTCTGGTACACCAGAGAGAGGACCTTACGGATGCAGTAAAGTTCCATTATTTAAAATCATCGCTTCAAGGTGAAGCAAAATCAATGGTGCAACATTTGCTGCTCGGATCGGAATCCGAGTATAATGAAACCTGGAGCTTATTGGTGGATAAATACGAAAATAAGAGGAAAATATTTTCGTCAGCGTTTGACCGTATATTAGACCTGCCAAATCTGGATGCTGAGAACCATCAAAGTGTCAAGAAGTTCATCAGTACAATAAATGAAAGTTCATTTATCATTAGAGAGAAAGCAGAGGTTGGCAATGATGTTGAGGTTTTGTTGGCGCACATCATTTTGAGGAAGTTTGATGGAAACACCCGCCAACAGTATGAACATCACACAAAGAGGACAAAAGAAGTGCAAAAACTCCGAGATGTGAAGACATTCTTGGATCAAATTTGCATCAGTATGGCATCCATTCCGATCAAGAAGAAAAGTCCATACACCAGTTACTCACAGACGACAGAAAGTTCAGGACCAGTTTGCGAATGTTGCCGAAGAATTGGGCACAATATAATAAATTGTCGGAAGTTCACAGCAATGACTCCGGAGGAGCGAAAACAGTTTATAAACGCTTCTAAACTATGCTATAAATGTTTGCAGCATAATTTTACAACAAGGTGTATGAAGGAGTTCCGGTGTGCCATATGCAATCGGAATAATCACCATACATTAATCCATCAAGAATACAACACACCGGGCGAAAAGGTGACATCGAATATGGTCCAGCAACTAAGCAAGGACACACTGTTAGCAACAGCAATAGTGAAGGTAAAGACACCGGATGGACGAGTTCAACTTCTACGGGCGCTTCTGGACAGTGGTTCTCAGACATCATTTATATCGGAGAAAACCGCACAGCTGCTAAGACTTCCACGCATAAGAGCGCCAACTAAAGTTACTGGAATATCGTCGGATCGAGTGGAGTCGGCAAGACACAAAGTTGTGATTGAAATGAGTCCACGTTTCAGCAACGATTTTTCAATTATGACGAAAGCAATAGTGCTCCCGAAGCTTCACAAAACATTGCCGAATAAGTCATTTGATGCGAATCTAAGGAATTGGGACAACTATGTACTGGCGGATCCCAATTACAACAAAATTGGGAGGATAGACATCATTCTGGGAGCAGACGTGTATCCAGAAATCATTAAGACGAGAAACCTGAAAGCTAATGGTATGCTAGCTCAGGAAACAAAACTCGGTTGGATACTTACAGGTAATATCCAAAAAATAACGAAGAAAAACAATATAATTGCAGCAAGTGATACACGCAAAAGGTTTCACAAAGAGAAAGCTGCACGATCCATCAAAGTCGGACGATCCAGCCATTTGGATCCCAAGCCAGCACAAATATCTTCTCGTACACGACATGGAAGCAAACGCAGAAGGATGGCTCAAACTTATAAGGACGAAGACCCACTACCTTTAGCATCGGTTGTAGAAAAGGCTAAACGACCGTACTATATTGATGAAGATGCGAAGTATGCGCCTACAGTGACCGCCTACGCTAGAGGTGGATATGAAATGCCACCATGTACCAATGAATGGTTTAATCCGTTGACTCAAAACGCAGAGAAAATGCGTACAGAAGCATTTGAAAATGCTGCAGTCACCACATTGGAACAACAGAAACGACCTTTACGTAATAAAAAGGGAAACGTTTCGCCCAGGTCTGCAAAAACAACAATTGATGGTAATCTACCAGCTTGTGTGCGTGGTCGATTACTTACACCAACTCAAAGTTCGAATCGCACATCGGTCTGCAGAGTTACCCAGAAAGTGCACACGAATCTATCGAAGGTGATACCTTTAACTAATGTTGTCAGGGCTACTAGCGGTAGCACGGTATCAACGAAAACCTACAGTGCCGAAGACTTCGGCAAGGGATTGCATAATATGACGGAAGAACGCAGAACTCACCGCGACAAAAACCATTTGACGATCGCTCAGCATCGTGAGAGAGAAACACGGGTGGACAATGTATCCAAGAGAAGAAAGAAGAGACACCCGCAGAGACAACAGGAAGGTGAAGTGGTTGTATGCAACGTATGTTACGCTTACAACTACAAGATGAAGAGAATGCCCGAATCAAGGCTGCCAAGGAATGCAGAATATATTGTATTAAGAAAACTATTTTAAGAAAGCGCTTGTTTACTGTTCTTTTTGTTAGCCCCGCGCAGAATGTTCAGAATTGAACATGAGTCTTTTTCTTTTTCCCTTTGTATGTACAGGCGACACGATTATGACACTTCAAGTGTGGCACTATCAGCAGCCTGAGCTGTACTCGCGTATACATTCAATTGGAAATCGACGATCGAACCCTTCAAGTGGTTCACTATTAATAGCATAAGCCACACACACACGCACATTCAGTCGATTGAATATCGTTACTCTAATACTGCATGGGAATGCAATGCGCAGATGTTTACGACTGTTCAATGTTTATGTATTCTTGGAATCTGTATTAGTCTGTAGTGTATTTGTATAAATGTATATAGTTTATTGCTTCTTTGTTTAGGAGCATTCGATGTATGTGGAATATTTACTGCCAGTGGCAGGTACTAGACGTATTGTCAAATTCTGTATTATTTAAGTGAGTGTTTCGTTTTGGAAAATAAAATCAGTGTCTTACAAGCACTCAACAAGTAAAGACTTTTAGTTCGGATTAGCTCTTTACATTTGGTTCTACGAACCGAATTAATCTCTTTACATTTGGTCCTTCGAACCGGATTTACACAAACAAACAAATAAATGGGACATATTTCTGAAATGCATTTAATCAATTTTAAATAATATGTTTGGTCGTTTGGTTTTATAGGTGCAGAACGGTTCAGAATGCCTGATTATCACCTATTTTCACGTCTGAATCCAAGCTGCAAACAATGAAAGTAGGGACAGCAAGTGCGATTACTACTAAAACGAGATAATAGCGATAAAGCAAATATGTAGGAGGGGGGGAGACAAATACTTACCGGGCTAGCCTCTTAGTGACTTACAATACAAATTCAACTAATTGTCTGGTACTCTACGGATTATTCATTTCACAAGATTTTTCCCCACATTTTTAAAGAAACAAGACAAGTTTCAACTCTATAGTGTTGGTAGACTTTGTAAAACATTTTAAACATACAACACAAGATATGATGTTGTACTTTTTCATACCCTTTCCATTGCATTGCAACCGTGTGTACCTTACTTTAATGTCCCTTCGATAAATAGTCCTACACTTCTGTGAAATAAATCTAATGGATACAAATTTAAATTTCGAAACCTATTAACAATATTTTCAGAAACTATCAGGTGTCTTCTTTTACTGTATACTAATTTTATAATATTAAATTTTCCACATAAGTATGATGGACATTATATTTTGTTCATTTCAGTTGTAAACTTAAAAATAAATTGTGGTTACATTTATAAATCAATTCTGAAATAATTCTACTATTTATTGGGTGTAACTAGAATGGTACTCCGTCACATTTTCCAATTTTTTTTTATTTAATATATACAAATGTTGGCACATATGGGTAGCTGTGCATAATCCGTATACATCTAGCATGTGAATTGGCTGTAAATTAGGTAAATCATGTAGTATATTAGGTGCGTTCCTCATTTTAATGCTATTCACATTTATTTAGTTTTTGAAAATCTGGATGCCACCAGGGCAGCACTTTGAACTTTTTTATATGCTGATATTTCCATGTAACCTTTTGATCACCCGTCAATGACATCAAATCGATTTCCAGATTCATGGATCTCATGTCAGTTGACAAAAGTTCTCTGGTTGCGATCAATCGTATCAAAGATGACGAATTGGTGCAGAGAAAATCTGAAGGAAATGGTATAAAACGATCACAACAAATCACCAAAAGGCTGACATCGTCATTGTTATCCACAGTTGATTTAACGGAACAGATTTTTCTTTTACAGTTTCCTATACGGTGATTATTGTTGCTTTCATCTACTAATGACTCCCAGTCATTGACAATGTCCATTTCATCGCTTCTGCTATTTTCCAATGAAGTTTGCTTTGTGTTGTTGGTGGGGATATTCTGACGAAATTTGTAACACATAATCCAAACGCATTGCACATGCAAATGCCACGAAGACATATAAGTCCTCCCAACTAGAGTCTCCAGTGTATAGCTGTCTTTTAAACGTTCCACAAAGGGTGGATGGCAGTAGAATAGAGCCTGTATCACCCGTTTTCTCAGTGTCTGGGCATCACAATCCCTCAGTTGATGCATTTGCAAATGGGTGGGTAATATAAGAATCCATTTATTTCTATCACTGGAATGTTGGCAATATCGCCGATAGAGTTGTAACCAAAATACGCGTGACTTAATGCTGTTGGCACTTTGAGTGCAAATCAAAGCGTAACGTTTTACCTCTTCCGGTGGAATATAGTTGGCCAAATGAAACCAAATATCATTGCTGATGTAATTAAAGTCGTCTGGCTTTGCGCAATTCTCCATGTTACCGTACGATGGCTCGTCGTTTTGTATAACCTCTAAAGCTGCTCCGAAACATTTGCCTTGACGTCGTGTCCGTAGTTTGAGCTCCAAAATATCCGACCTTAACAAATACGTTTCTGACCAAAAATATGAGACTGGTATTTAGCTTGAAATGCGAACCGAAATAGTACTTACGACACTTGCCTTTAGTTCTCAGCTTCGAGTGTAAATGTTCCTCATCATCCAATTCCATAGCGTTGTGGCTGTGCTGGTTGGTGGTCTCTTAAATGTTGTCCATTTCCAAACAAACAAAAAACAACAACAACAGGAGCATAGATAGATTAAACCATATGGGAAATGTCAACTGTCACAACATCCATCGTATAGTAACCAGGAAATTCATCAGATGGCTCTGCAAGTCGTTCGAAGAGACACTAAGCAATCACTGTATAATCAGCTGTTTATGCAATAACTGAAGAACAATGAAGATGTTTATGAACGCCGAGAAATTGTTCTCTTTATATGAGTAATTTTGAATTAATTGCTGCATTAGTTTTATTATAAATACTACTGATGTTTGTATATTTTTTTTTTACTAATGTCGCGTGTTTTGATATGTAGACGATTTGCATAAAAAATAACATCTTTACAATGATCTGTCAAACTAAAGCGACCTTTACACGGTCAAAATGCATGAAGATCGTTCGTGCGTAAGGACGCTTAAGGTTGAGAAGTAGTCATATCGTTTTTGAAAGCCGTATATAAATATATTAAAAGTTCATAAGTGATCGATTCTGAAGAGGTCGCAGCACATTTAAAGCACCTAAATGGAACTGGATGATCGTAGATGAGTAGCATCAACATATCGAATCCTCATTACATGGACACATATCTTTCTTGATCTAGATCTGTCTAGAGGCATGAAAAAATTGCTCTGCATAGATATTTTGATTAGTTTGAGGCTAATGTAATAACGAGTAATGATGTATTCCATATTGTGTTAACCTGTTGGATACCATTTCCACTCATGACATGTTGGAACTGCTAAACAATGCAACATTTTTAAAAGCACCTCGGCGGACCTCTTCTGAATTGACGAATTAGTCAAGCCGATGTTAGCCGGTAGTATCGGCGGCAGCACGATTTCGAAAAAAAAAACTTTGGCGGCGCTGCTTCGATTTGCGCCTAGTCGGCTCCATTCTCCTAGCTCAGTTTGATTCGTTTGTTTGCGTGGAACTTTTCAAAACAGAAGAATAAAATGAATGTAAGTCTTATAAAATATATTGTTCCCAGTCGAAAACTATTAACATTAATTTAAATCCAGGAAGCCGACATACCCATTGACATTCATACGCTCAAATTGCAAGATTGGCTGGTGAGCAGACGTATCGTACCCAAAAACATTCAAGCCAATATTAAGGATATTCGCTCCAAAATAACCAATGCATTGCAGGATATGCCATCGCATGAGAAGCTAATAAAGCTGCTGACGGGAACAAGTAAATATGTGACATGACATGCGACTGGTGGTCATTAATATGTTTCCCCCCCCCCCCCCCCCATATCTTTCTCTCTCTGACTTAGACATCAACTATTTTCACTGCAAGGAGATCATAGAAATTCTAAAACAAACCGAAAAGGATACTAAAGGACTGTTCGGGAGTTATGGCAGTCAACGCATGAAGGATTGGCAGGAAATTGTACGACTTTACGAAAAAGAGAACGTCTACTTGGCTGAAACGGCCCAGATATTTGCGAGAAATGTCAACTATGAAGTACCTAATGTTCGCAAGCAAATAGTAAAGCTGGAACAACAAAGTGATGAAAGTCTTAAGCGCAGCATAGATCTGGGAAAACCGGAAGCACAGCTACTCGCTGAACATCAGCTTCTCAGGCAACAAATCGGTGTTAAAGGTGACAATTTAAGAGAAGAATTCACCCAAGTACTCTCGGGTTTGCCGGAACTGTACTCCAAGAGTATAAAGAACATTGGCACTTTGGAACAGGCTCTGGATTTGTATGCCACGACCTGCGGTCAAACTAAACAACAATGTTTGCCAATCGCTAGACATCTTATGGAATTTGGCAACACTACCGTGTATCAGTACATACACAAAGAAGCTCCTCTGTCCGTGGAAGAACCAGCCATCAAGTTGAATTTGAGTGAGGAGCATGAAGCCAAATCTAATGAGAACGAAATCGATTTTGGAGACGATAATGGGGGTGCTTCTTCCACCATCTCCGGTGAGATGATCGATTTTGGTGAACTAAATCTAGATGGTGGAGAAACTATTGACTTTGGCGAAGGTGGTGACATCGATTGGGGTATCGAAAGTTCTCCCGCCGAGGTTGTGGAAGTAAACTTTGACATTCCAATAGAAGAATATGGCATTGTTGTGGAGGGTGCTGGCATGGATGGGGGTGTGGCGAAGGGCGATCAGGCATACACTCTTCTTGATTCACCCAACTATCGAGATCGCTTCACCGATGAATTGTATGAACTTGAGGCTTTCTTGCGTATGCGTCTGTACGAATTGCGCCAGGTCAGTGCTAGCAGCAATATCATGTTTTCTCTTATGGAATCGATTTCCACACACGATGAGGAGTCCATACGTAAAATGCTAACGAATGTTGAGAGCATTTTAGCGGAAATCAGCAGCGAACAAACACGCCATTTGTTTCAACTGAAACATTCGCCGAAATATGCCGATCTCTTGGCCTCCAAATTAAAGCAAATGATAAAGGCTGTAGAAAAGATTCGCACCACGAAACAGGTGCTCAAGGACCGTGCATACGAATTGAAAGAGCAACGTGTCTCATTGACACCAGTTCTTGAGAAGCTGGTGGCTCAGACGAAAGATCTTCAAGAAAAAATTGAGCAGGATATATCGAAACGATATAAGAATCGTGTGGTAAATCTGCTTGGTGGAGTTAGTTAAATTACGGGGAGAAAGTGCTGATATGTTTCTTTTATATTTTTTTTTTGTTATCTTACCATGTCTGTATGTGAAATTACTGGATCTGTTATGATTTCATCAGGTGTAATCAATAAAAATTAATAAATTTTGTTAAGAACAAATGAATTTTTGAAGTCTAGGTGTTTAAGATCTTGAGATCAACGTAACGCCTTGTGCATTCTAAACTCATTAAACGCTGTCACATGGTTATTGATGGACATTCTAGAAGGATGCGGTGGACTAAAATAACTACACACTGGCTGCACTAAACAATTTGTCCATTAACAAGCTTTAGGGTTGTCAACTTCTAAGATCAAAAATGCATTCAAGAAATTTAATGGAGAAACTGCAAGTGGATCATTAAAAAATTGACAAAATATACTTAATCTGTGTGATATGACTTTTGATAGCCAATACCGCTCTGGTATATAGAAATCTTGGAAAAATAATGGCCGTTTATGGATGTATCACAGGTGCCCTGTCACGCGTTCCGTTTCCCGGCGAAATAATTTTTTGTGAGACAAAGGTCGTAGTCTCAAATGGGCGGCCTTGCAGTCATTACAGAAAAATTTTTGTGAACCAAAAAATTGAGCTATTGTGATGAAACTCTTACCATGAGTTAGAGTAAAGGTCTGGCTATCGGATGTATATAGTATGACACGCCCACATGCACGCCTACCTATTGAAATTCACTGAAATCAACTACAAAGCTTTTTATCTCCGCAACTGTTAAGTTAACATTTATGATTTATTCCAGTAAATTGTAGCCCATGGTGATTTCTAGATGTTTGCCAATTATGAAAAGTTTACCTTCCAAATAGAGAAAGTTACAGCTTATTTTCCAAAATATTTACTCAACACCTGAAATGTGTACAGAAACAACAATTTGTTGAGCACCAAAAACACCACTACTGAGAAACACACAATTCTCCATTTTCTGATACCAGGCGCCCAGAAAATTATAGCAGGTGATTTCTTACATGTGACTCAAATTAAAAACGCTATAACTCGATAACGACTGGAGTTATTGAGATGAAACTACTTTACCTTCATGATTTATGCAAGATGTTATGCTTTTATGTTTAATAAAATGTATTAAATGTAACAAATAATAAGAATGTGAAAAAAAAAAATTATGCCGTATTGTTCATGATTTCAGGGTTACCCCCTAACACCAGTCAATTGTAGCGCATGACCCATGGTGATTGCTAAGTATCTCTTAGTGCAAAAGTCGCCGGCGTCGTATTGGAACATGTAACCAATCTAATCATGACTGGGTCATGTCTCAACGTTATCTTCGGAAGAATGTAAGGCCACACTTAACATTTTGTTTCAACAGAATTAAATAAAATAATTTCTATTTTTTTTTTTAACTTCACTGAAGTTTTTTTTGACGGATTCTATAACCTGTAGTTCATAATTATCTAAAATTATGAAACGATCTGTTATTTCTAATCTGCAATCGTTTTACATAAGTTACAACGACACTCATATGGGGGCCGATTATATTTTTATTCTGAAATACGATAAGAAATATCAACAGGTGCTTAAATGATAAAGTAAAAATACCAAGGAAAGTCTGGCGCTAAACCTGAAGCAAGCAAAATGCGACATAATCTACGATGATCCATCCGCCATCGAGAAAAATGCGAAAAAAAACCATTTTTACTTACCTTTAGCTTGATACACTCAGTCCATAATTTTTCCAACCGTCGAGGAATTTCTTCCGGTTTGGAAATAGGAAATTGTTGCTGGCGTATGTGGTTGCAAATCATAGTCCACTTTTTGGAGTTTTGTACGAGGTCATTGAAATCAATAGCTGTGAATAATATTCGTCGGTGATCGTATTATTTTCTCATGAAAACGGCACCGAAAAATACCATGACTTTGTTGGTCGACAGACATGTGTACATCTATATGGAGACGTCTACTGTTTTGACTTTTCCTTGGTATCCGGTGTATTGCGATAGATCCATAGACTCTGTCACCAACAGCATTTCCATTCTCCGACCATCCAATAACAATCCATGAATTTTATCGACCATTTCTGGAGCTAAAAACTCTTTTTTTGGGTGACCACAAACGAATACAGTAAAAAAGTTATCAGTCATTGGAATTGATGGTGCAGCTACCATAGTATTTATCAAGACTTTTCTTGATTTCGGTGACAATTTTTTTTTATAAAAATATCCCCCATCGAATTCAAGATGCGAAGCAGAAACAGATTTGATATCATCGGACAATAACGTCAAAACATATACGAACATGACAATAAACATAACTTTGCAATCCTAACAGAACAAACTATTTAAATACAGTGTACTCTCTCATAAGCGGACACCTAAGAGACTGAGAAGTTTGTCCACTTATGAGTGGTGTCCGCTTATTAGAGAAGTACACAAGAGGTACTGAAAAAAAGTGTATATTTATGAGAGGTGTCCGCAAGGAGAGAGTACACTGTACTTTGGTTGTGTGATTTAGGCCCCTGATGTGACGACAATTAAAAACGATTTTTAAATTATTTTCTTTTTTATTTAATATACAAACTTTTTTTCATTTAATAATTACAATTTTAGGTCTAATTTTTTTGTTTGTTTTTGTTTTTTTTTTCATTTATTAAAATGTGTGTTTTTTATATCTTTATAGCATAATTTTTAAGATATATTCTTGTTGTTGTTGTATGTTTTAATTTAACGTACGTGTTTTGTTTTTGCATGTTATTATTATTGTAATCCATTATTATTTATAAATTTTAAAATCTGCAATATTTTATTATAAATAAAAAATCCTTAAATAATAAAAACAATCTATATTTAAAAAAATAAAATACAATTCACAAAAAAATATGTAAACCAAAAAAAAAAAAAAAAAATAGATACATTATTACGATGTGTGTTTAATTATTACTGAATACGAGTATACATTAGTAGAAGTTGCAGTAGTAGTAGTAAGAGGAGGAAGTAGAGTTTATGGTGGGGCAGGAAGGGGGGATTCATAACTAAAACGTATTATGTGGCAAAAGGGGTTAGCTAGGCTTATGGAGAGGGGAGGAGAAAGGTCATAAAATCAACCACTTGTACTAAAATAATTATGAGTTTTAAATGTTTGTTTTATAACAACATATATGTGTTTATACCAATTTATTTCATAAGAGAGACAGTGAGGGGGATATAGAGGAAGAGAGATAGGAGAAGGGCCATGACTGAAAGAAACTAACACAAAAATAATAATAAAAATATACACTATTTTATTTTACAATAATATTTAAAGACCTACTTATTATTGCTTATTTTTAGTTTATGATTTTTTTTCTTTCACGATAAAAATGTTATTTGTGTTGAATGATATTTTTTCTCTTTTTTTTACTTGAAGTATATGGTTTAAATTAAAAAAAAAATTATATAAACAAAACTAACTGGCTTCTAAATTGGTTGTTTTTATTTTTTTTTTTGTTTTCTTGGGTTTTTTGCTTTTCTATTTCATGTTTAGAAAAGATAAAGCCTTAAAAAATTCTAGAATAAAAATTTGTTCTTTTTTTTTAAAGATTCTATGTTAGAAAATAAAAGAAATAAGATATAAATTCTTTAACTTTAATCGAGTCATATGATTCTATTTGCGTTTGTGTTGGTTGTTGTTGTTTTTTAATTTAAATTAATTATTATTCTTTGAACATAATTATTGAAAGCATACATACAATACACATCATACATAAAACAAATATATAACTTTGCTTAATATTAATATTTTTGTTTTGTGGTTGTTTTTTTTTCTCTCTTTTTATGTTGTTGTAAATTTAGTCTTAAACATCTAAAGCATTATGCATTATTATAATATAGAAGTAGTAGTAGTAATTTATGAATTCAAAATTTATTCATGTTTCTTTCCGTTTCTTTTTAGATTCCTACATACAAGGGGTGTGTGTGTATATATGTAAAACGATGTTATGAAATATGTTTATAAAGCATATTGTGTGTGGGTATAAATTTCATGTTCTATCAAGATTGTGACTCCTCGCGAAATGTGTATTCCTCCTCCCACCTTCAAATTAACGGAAAGACACAGTGGACACTTCTTTGAAGTCCGGCACATGCCAGAAAATTCAGTTTAACCTTTTTTTTCGACTTAGGCCTCATTGTAATAGAGAGCGATACGACGACTCCGTTCGGCGAAATGCCGGTGTTGATATGCAGGGGAAGTGTCGACCACGGTATTTTCTATTTATACACACGCATTCTAAATTTACCGCCATCACACTCTATTCGCTTGAGCCTTAACATCGTTGGTGCTGGCACTCAGATTTAACTTGGACCCTTCTGTTGACGCTGTCTAATAACAGAAGATGGCCGGCCACTGTTTTGGTCCTTCTTTTTTTTGTGTGTATACCCACGTTATTTTTTCGTTCTTTTTTTTTTTGCTTACATTTACACTAGGCTAATTTAAAAATTAAAAACAAACAAAAAGAAAAACAGAAAATGTAAACTTACAATTAATATGAAACATCGCCTCTCTTAGTTTTTGTAGTTGCTGTTGTTGCTGTTGATGATGATGATGATGCCGATGTGGCTGATGCCGCTGCTGATGCTTGTGATGTAGTCATACTTGGAGGCACTGGTGGTGCTGGTGGTGGCGGCCACCAATGCAGCAACTCACTCTGTGTATGCGGTGAATGACCAGGATGATGGTGAGGGTGCGTCTTGCCGCGCTGATACTGTTGCTGCATATGATGGTGGTGGTGGTGATATGGATACTGGGGCGGTGTTTGAGGATGTTGATGATGGTGGTGGTGGTGAGGAGAAGCAGCTGCTGCTGCTGCAAGTCCCTGGTGATAGACATGCGCTGCTCTCGCCGTATTACTATTCGAATTGCCGCCAGCCCCACCAGTGGGCATGACCTATTTTAAATGTCAGTCATTTTTCACTGGATAGTACAATAAATCGGGTTGTTGGACGTGTTGTTGTTGCATGTGATGCATGTAATCACTAATAGGTGGCAGCACCGCCTTAGCATCTTCACCTCCCAACACCGAATAGCCGCCGCGATCGTACACATGATGGCCAGCATGTGGCGGAGGTGGTGGCAGCAAATGTGAAGCTGCTGCCAAGGGATGATGTGCCGTTGGCGCGAGTGGATGACCTCCCAAGGCGTGAGCATGCGATTGCAGAGCATGAGGATGATAAGGCTGGAAACTATTCTTTTGCTGTTCACCCATTTCGGCCAGACTGGAGGCATGATGAGCGGGATGATGGTGGGGATCATAAATAGAGCTTGGTGCCCCGTAAACACCAGCATGCCGGATCAATCCACCGGCTCCGGGAGTCGGTTGTAACCCGTATGCCGATGCAGCACTTGCCGCCTGATGTTGCTGTTGTTGATGGTGTTGTACACTCAACGCTGTCTGCTGCTGCTGTTGACTTTGTGCCGCAGCCGATGTTGTTGTACCGGGACCACCGGTAACGGGCACTGATCCCTGTTGCATTAATTCGAAATTATATTCCATTGGATTGGGGTTGTTGTCAATGAGATTCGTTAAAATACTGCCAATATTATTGTAGTTGTGGGGATCAGCAGCTCCGACAACGTTGGCAACTCCGGCTGCTTGTTGATTGGCAGTACTCTGCTGTTGTTGCTGCTGTGGCTGAGGTGGTTGTTGTTGGGCTTGTTGTTGTGGCTGCTGTTGTTGTTGCTGCTGCTGTTGTTGTTGTTGTTGGGCGCCATTTGCGTTGTAAGACATTTGATTGGGAGCCTGATTCGATTGTGGCCACATATTCTGAAATGGTGAAACAAATTGACATGTTATTAAATGTTAGAAAAACTATACGTGTATGTATTAATGAAGAACGCCAGGTTTATGTCGGCCATCAGAAAAAGTACAGACGCGGTTAATTCGAAAATTTAAGCATTTTGAGGTGTAACATTTTTTTCTTCTAAATTCCGCTATGTTGCGTTACACGGCCGCGGTGTGATGGATAGAGCGCGTGATATACATTTACACTAGAAATTCAGGTTGAGGTTTCAAGGTAAGAAGATCTGACATTTTTCAGAATATCTGACATTTACCATCTATAGAAATTTCGCTAATTTGGGAAACTGGATCTTATATCCCGATGGGTCGACCTAGAAGCGATCAAAACTCTATTGAATACAAAATAATAAGAGCGAGAATAAGGTTGACGTAGCACTTTTGACAGGGTACATCAACGTCAAATATTGGAAAGCTTTGTCCGAACAAAGCGGACGGCAAAACGATTTTATTGCGCAACTTAATAGCCAAATTTGTGTTCATCAATGATGACAACGTTACTATCGGAATTGAGGGACTGACGCAAATTTAACAATAATGTTAAGTCACATCTTGGTGGTTGAAACGCTTACCTGAAAACTCATTAAATCTTGCTCCTGCTGTTGTTGGGCTGACTTATTGGTCACCATTGGTGATTGCGGCTGTTGTTGCTGATGTTGGGCGCTACTCAACTGATTTGTTTCCGCCACCCCTGGAGTAGTGCTGCCGGAGACGTTCATTGGAAGACCCAGAAATTCGGAAGAATCGACTATATAGAATTTGTTTGGATTATCTTTATCGGCAGCAGCTAAGTTGCTGGCATTGTTCTGTTGCTGTTGTTGCTGCTGCTGCTGTTGTTGTTGCTGCTGCTGCTGTTGTTGTTGCGGGTGATTGCTAGCGTTGGCAGCATGTCCCACGAAGTTGATGTTACCCCATGCATCAGTTGTATATTGTTGTTGCTGGTGGTTGGCGGCAACGCTTGGTTGTTGTTGCTGCTGTTGCGGCGTTGTTTGTGGCTGTGGCGTATGGGCTTGTGGAGCTGGGGATTGTAGACGCACATGTTGTGGTGAATGCATTGGCTGCTGGTGTTGTTGCTGCAACTGTTGTGCAGGAGTTTGATGAGGATGTGGTGATCTTTGTTGATTATGCCTCTGATGGGCAGCAGCCTGTTGTTGGTGTTGCTGTTGTTGCAGTTGCTGTTGCATCATCTGTTGGTGATGATGCATTTGCTGCTGGTGTTGTTGCTGGGCAGCACTTTGCAAGTGTTGCTGATGTGGCGAAGAGAAGTGGGGATGTTGTTGCGGCACGTGACTATGATGTGGACTCTGCGGTGTATGACTACGCATATGCTGTTGTGGCTGCTGAGGTGGCGGCTGGGTCGTTTGCAGTTGCTGTTGTTGTTGGTGATGTTGCTGCTGATACTGATTTATAATTTGATGTTGTGGATAAGCACCAGGGTTAGTAATTGTTGAAGATTGGCCGCCAGCGGCACTTTGTTCGAAATGAAATTGTGTCTCAGGTTGCGACGGCCCACCGCCACCAAAACTGTTAATGCGGGGCAAGGTATTGTCCGGCGTGTGACTATTAGGAGTGTGACGATGATGTTGCTGCTGCTGATGAGGAGGTGGTGTTGGTCTTTGTTGTTGTTGCTGTTGTTGCGGATGTTGTGCACTGTGTGAAGTTAACATTGGCTGCGCTTGTTGCTGCGGTTGTGGTGGCTGCGGCTGCGGATGTTGTTGTCCCAGTAATTTCTCAGCACTGAAATTTTGACTATACATGGAATTCGGTTGAGATTCACTTGACTGCAGCGAGTGTTGTGATGTAGATGCAGTCGATGATTGTGAACTATTGTTACTAATGATGGCAGCATTGAAGGGATCTTGTTGTGAGGACGACGATGTACCAGGTGTCGTCGACAGTGGTGGTGGGGTTGCAACAGCTCCCATTTTTTGCTGCTGTTGCTGTGGCGTTTGCTGTGGCTGTTTTGGTTTACTAGCATTCGACTTCTTTGCAACTTTAGCTGGTGGAGGACCAGGGACATCTGCCATGGGAACTAATTCTTTAGGATGGCAAAAATGATAATGTTTAATTAATAATATAAAATATAATATTCAATTAGTAATGGCAAATTACATGAGGCAGAATTTAGAATGTAGACTAAGGTGTAGACCATTAAATATAGCAATTGATTGATAGTTTCGACCGACGCTGCATGACCAAACGCAATGCAGTGCTAGTCGTGCAACACTTTCGTGCCTGCAGTAGTACCGACCTACTGTACATTTTCTTTCGTCGATATATACTAATGTTCCTAGAAAACTCCGGTGAGAGTCTTGAGTATCAGTAACTGTATCATTTTGACTTGAAACTTGTCTGACTGGTTTTTTTCAGCAAGATACATTATTTCATTTCACGCATACGACAGTTTTGTCTATGATTTAGAAAATTATTTTCAGAACAAAGATGGTTGTTGCTATGATCAGATCAAGATGATCGTCCAATTTTGCAAATGATTTAAGTTTGCTGAAGAGGTTACTGCAATATTCGTCTGACTAACAATACATTTTTGGATTTTTCTTCAAAAATGTTCCCGATATCTTTTATTTACCTTCTATATTTTTCCTATGTCTTTCTAATAAGATCAGTGAGTGCGATGGCATCAACCAACATGCAACAACCATGATGTCGGTTGTAGTTTTTCGGATTTCTTTATACAAGATTTTCTTACGGGATAGCGAAATTCGGCAACAAATAAAATACAACGGATGTTCATTAATGATATTGATACAGATCGTCTTCAGATGTTTTACAATACGAACGATAGTTATTAACCGTGGTTGGTCAATCACTTGAGATTACAAAATCATAGTCGCGCTGGTTTGCTAAGATAACTACTTGCGAATCATTAGTAATATAGAAAATTTGAGTAAAATCTATTAATACTCAGTTCATCTTTTGGGGTTGGGCAGTTATAAGAAAAAAAAAAAGACAAACAGTCTATTTTTTTCGTTGCTAAGCAGCTATTAACAAAAAAATTTAAGGTTAGAGGAATTAGGCCAAGGCCTGCAACAGCTTGTAGAGCCAAGTTAAATAACTTAGAGGAATTGATGTATGTACGCTAATTGCATTAACTATCTCACTCGTAACTTTATTAGATGTGTATTTGGAAGCTACGTTTGTGGTATGATAGTTTGTAGGACTATGTAGGACAGGTTCGTATCCTGGCCATCAACCATTTTTCAGTGGTCGTTTTTACAAGGGAAGTGCCGGCGACTTTACGAGTACGAGGAGTAATCTCTAAGTCTCTAGAAAAAGCAGTAGCCATTACAGCTGCGTTGAATTAAGAGATGTGAAATTTTAAGGGAAATACAAATGGGCCTAAATTTTCAAATATGACTCAGAAAGATAGAAGTGGCGAGAAAGACAGACATTCCAACCAGACATTTTAAGACATTAATTCAGATGTTCTTGATTAAGAAAACTTGACTTCAAATTAGCTATCAACTTTGCTGTAAAGAGGCTGTCTCACATCACAAGGTTAGGTCGTCTTAAATTGCATAGCAATACAAAATATAATTTAGTTGGATATGTGTGTAGTACAAATATGTCGCTGTTCATGAATGTAGCGGTTCGTTTGTTGAAAAAAGTATATGAGAAAATACCCCTTTCTGTTTCCTGATTATCCATAACCGTATATTTGTGACAAATAAAACGGCCGTGGTGTGGTAGGTAGTGTGTGCGACTATCACACGGAAACCCCCGAGTTCGAAACCGGGTAAGCATTAGCCGTTCGGTGCCAGCTTTAAACAGTAGGTGTTGCCAATTTTTCAGTTGTTTTGTCTTTAAATTGTCCATTGATGCGTGCCAATTTTATGAAAGTACAGGTCTAATAACCGATTCATATTATATATAATCACTGGTCCCTCCTTTGATGTCTCCTCAGATTGCCCTACATGTGATCTTTATAAGTTTGAACGGCAAAAAATATCTTATTAAATACTTACCATCACCTTCCTTTGAAAACCGCTTGACCTTTTTGGGTGACGGTTGATTGCCATGAACCGTTTGCTTGTGACGCACAAGATGCGTTTTCCATTTAAAAGTCTAAAATACAGAATGTTCATATAATGATTGAAACTTTTGATGATACAAACACAGAACATACCTGTTCACAATAACAACAACTATGCGGTCTCTCCTCCGAGTGAGATGGTAAATGACGTTGCAGTGACTTGACTGAACCGAAACGTTTGCCACACAGCGTACATTTACATTCGGAGGCGTCCGTATGAGCATTACTATAATGATCTTTTAAAGCTGGATATGTAAAATATGACGAGCCACAGATATCGCAAACATAAGTCCTTTTTATCTCTGTGTGTAATTGGACATGACGTTCCAAATTAGCTTTCAACGTAAAGCGATTCTGGCATATGTGGCACTCAAACAGGTTGTCCTTTTTATGAACCCTAACGATATGCTGATAGAGGGCGTTCTTCGAAGGAAACTCATCCCCACATACTTCGCAAATAGCACCGTCTGCCTTGTGGCCCGTATCGTCCAAATGTTGTTGATGCAGTTTTTTGTGAGAGAACTTCTGGCCGCATTCTATACACGAGTAGGCTATAAACAAAAATACAAATCAATCAATAATGAGAATATGAAATCGATTTTGAGGATGTTTAGAGGATCAGGCAGAAATAGTTAAACTCAAACAAGATGGAGAAATTTGTTATTTAATTTTTTGATTGAAATTTACACTTAATTATATGTTAGTCATCGATTGTTATGATTCTTGACACAAACTCACTTTTGAATTCCTTCTTATTGTGAGATTCAACATGGGCATGAAATTGCTGACGTCTTGAGTAAGATTCGCCACAAGTTTCGCACACGAAGGGAAAGTCCTTGGCATGTACCGTGCGATTGTGATGTATGATTTCCTATAGAACAATATTATTAGGCTTATTTTATTGATAATTTGTAACTTGTTCTTACCTCTAATGAGGTTCCATTGGCCTTGCCACAATCATGGCAATAACCGGGGTGAATCTTATAATGATCAAGCAGAGATTTGCGTTTACGATATGACTTGGGGCACAACAAACAATTGTAAATGGGTTTCTCTTTTTTCGAACCCCCAGAAGCTGTTCCACCTGGCGTTGCTTGTAGCGAAGTACTACTACTACTACCGCCATCAATGAGCTGCTGTTTGGGCTCCATACCATCGTTTGTGTCGTTTTCATGGTCTTCGTCGTCCTCATCATGTGACATATCAGGATCATCGTGATCGAACGACGCATTGGCCGATGAATTATTGCCTGTGGGAGTATTGGGATTTGGCATTACCCCGGGAGTTTGGGAGGTAGTTGGTGGTATAGCAGCCGCCCCAGGCATAAATGATGGATGCTGCAGTGGCTGTTGCTGCGCCATGATCATGTGAGGCGTCAAACTCTGCTGCATCTGCTGTGGCGTTTGTTGCTGTTGCTGCGGTTGCTGTTGTTGTTGCAGAAATTGCAGGTTTTCCGGAGTGGTTTGCGATTTGTTGCCACCGCCCACTCCAAGTATATTGTCTATGCTATTGATAACGTTATTGGAAGCATTAATCTGCATTCGTTGCTGTTGCTGCTGTTGCATTTGCTGATGCTGCTGATTGGCCGATTCCATCATGCCCCCAATCATGGCCAAAGGGTGACTTTGTGGTGGCATATGAGAATTATAATGGCCTTGCTGCTGTTGCTGCAGTTGTTGTTGCTGTTGCAGAAGAAATCGTTGTTGTGGAGTTTGCTGCTGTTGATGTGGCCCTGGTTGGAAATGTTGTTGTTGACTCATATTATTATTCATTAGGTTAGCAATATTATGTTGCTGAGGCTGCTGCGATTTACCTCCGGACATTTCGCCCGCCTTAAGACTGTCTTCAGAGATTTGTTGATTTTGCAACATTTGCTGTTGATGATAAAGTTGCTGCTCCTTTGTTGTCATATTCGGATGACTGAGATTGCCACCCACGGCCATTGCATGCATCTGTTGATTATTTATATTATTAGGAATAAGGTTGTTTGTTGGTCCTGTCACTGGAGTGAGACCATTCATCAGAAGACTATTGTTGACGACACTGGAAGTAATGAGAAATTAGTATTACCGATTTCACAGCCAACACTGTATATTCGATCTTACCTTTGTTGTTGCTGGGATAGATGATTTTTGAAACTTGCACCGCCTACGGTTGTCACGTCACCACCACCGCCGCTCACGAATGGAGATGTCAAGGTGGACGCACTGTCCGTGGTTACTAAATCATTTGGTAATGTATCCAAACCATTCCCTCCGGAGCTGTTACTACTTCCGCCACTTACACTAACACTAGCACCGCTGCCCCTCTCCATGACATCCTCTATTTCCGGTTCCATGACCAAACCATCAATAAGACGCCCCGGACCGACTCCCTCATCAATAATTTCTTCGAATTTCATAATTTCATGGGAAGCCGATGACAATTGAGATTCAGTTTCCAGCTCGAAATCCATTTCCGAGTCGTATGCGTTTCCGGCGCTATTCGACGCTGCTAGAATACGTCTTCTATGTTGCATAAGCAACATTTGCTGCTGTTGTAACTGTTGTTTCCGTAACTTCTGTTGGCGCCACTCCTCCTCCCGTTCTAGGCGTAGTGCTTCGAGCACATCTCTAGGTGGTGTAGTGCCCAGCAGCCTTCCACTAAAAACTAAATCTTGTTGAAACTGTCGCAGGAATACTTTATTATGTTCTTTCAAGGCTATTTTTAAATGTAATCGAAATTGTTCGTTGAACACGCGTATACTTAATTCTTCCGACTTGCTGTGGAAATGAATTGTAAACTCACTGTCCGGGTGGAAGACATAACCTTCGCCTAAATGGGAAACACGTTGAAGCTTTTCAAACAACAAACGCGACTGGTGTAGTTTGCCCAGATTACTTTTACTGTGGACGAATCCTCTTCGCCGGGCTCTCTTTAGGCTATCGGAGGCAAGAGCGTCTAAACTATTACTTTCATCACCGTCACCATTATCGGCGGCAGCTATTCTGCCAAGACGTCGGGCTTGTATTACAGATGAGGGAATCAAATCAAGAGGATCACGACTACCACCACCTCCGGCATTCACATGACCAGAGGATGTGGCTACTGCTGATGCAGCCGCTACTGCTGCTGCTGAATAACGTACACGTTTATTGAGGAAAGATGAATTTTCATTGTCCGCATCATCAGCATAATCAGCATCGTCTTCATCGAGGCACATGAATTCCTCTTTACAGAGGATTTTCTCAAAGTTCTGATTTAAATCGGTAGACGAGGCATTTTCATCCTCATTCTTGATGTCCTCCTTCTTAGTGGCAAGTAATAATTGTAATTGTTTTTTCGAGGCGCCCTTTGTTGTACTCGCGTAATCACTGTCTAGCAGATGTGAAAAAACACTGGGCACAACCTGTTCGCAGGTTTCAGGATATTTAAACTTTAGATTCTGTAGTAAATAGTGCAATGCATCGCATCGGGAGATTGGATCAAAACCATCCAATGAATTAAGTGTTTGATCCACCTAAAAAGAGGTAAGCAAAAAGAGTGTATAAGAGATTTGTATAATGTGTAATAAATAAAAAGCTGTAAAAACATAATAACCTACTTCAGTGGAGGATAATAATAAATACAATAAATATTAAGTTCAAAATATTGCAATTTTCAAATTTGGTTTTCGAAACTCGGTTGTTATGTTACAGAAATATTGAAACGCGAGTTTACTGACATGTTTCAAGGCAACAAAAGGAATTAATTGTCACAGACAAAGTAGAGACATTTCTAAATTATCGGAATTTGAAATTCTAAACAGAAAATAAAGCACCAAAAAAACTAAGTTCACACACTACTGCCATAGAAATTGTAATTGAAAATACATCGGTAGAAAAGGCCGTCGTGTGGTATGTAGTTTGTTCGACTATGTATTATAGCAGAACCCAGGTTCGAAATCTGGTAAGACCATCACACATTTGTCTGCGCTGATTCTACCTAGTAAATGCTGGCGACTTTATGAGTAAGCCATGTAAAACCTCTCTAGAAAAGCATTAGACGTTCAGTGCGGGTTTTCAACAGTACATTCACGCCTGTTCCCTAGGGAAATAAATACGAGCTAAATAATTATCTAATATGCCATTGGTTTTATACATTAATATTAAATTATTGTTATATATTTTCCACATTTTTCCAGTGATGGTTTCATTTTCAGTCTTTGGCTTTCGAGACATACTTTTCCCCTTTTTTACGAGTTTTGAGAGCTGTAGTCTTTTGGAGTACCTGTACTATGGCCAAAAAGTTACTGATCCTGATTTTTAGAGAGAGTAAAAGATTTTAAAGCTAATTTAATCTGAATTAATGTTTTGTTGTACACAAATATCAATGTATCAGGATGTCGGCTTGTTAAATCGCAAATACGATGCGAAAACTTAAAACAACTGGTTGATTAAGATAATATCAGTAGGATTAAGGGAATCACAATAGACTACCGGGAACCGGTTGTAAATTGTAGATGACTTTATTTTATATGACGCACAGTTCGGGTATTCCGATAAGTCTTCCTGTGTTGTATGATTAGGAAAATATTTGACGTCTTTATCGCTTAGCAACTATTAAAAACAGTTTTATTCTCGCCTGTTGCATGCACATTTCTGCGTTTTTTTTGTGTTCACATTCTAAAATTTGCCACACTGGTGGGGAAAACAATAAACACACGTCAGTAGTGCGTGCCTATTGTCTGAAGAAAAATTGAGGCGCGCTCTCTAATGAGCGACGTAACGCATGACATCTCTCATATTTTGGTTGTTTTGTATGGAATTTGACATCAATTTTAAAAGACGTCTATGTAATTTAGGAGCAGTCTCTCTCTCTCTCCTTCACACTTCACATATAGTTTTTAATCAATTTATTCAGTTGCTTGATTCATTCATAAAACATTCATTTGGTTTTTACGTTAAATCACAAATAATTACTTGACTAGCGAACCACAACACTTGTTTTGTGTACATATGCAATCACACAATGATAACGGTAATGAAAATTATTCCAAAAGAAAAACGAACAGAAATTGCTCTAAATGAAATTAGTATTTATTTCATGACGAATACAGACACCTCCACCAACCAATATTATTCACTTGTTTATCTTCCGCCGCAGATTCAAAAACTATTTTCAAATAAAAAAAAATGTACGAAAAAACGCAAAATACAAAACCGAAAACACAGAATAAATACACGAAGCAAACTAAAATTTAATTTGTGCCACTTTTCCCCCATATATCAATCTATTAAAGTTTTTTTTTTTTAAATACATACAACGTTGAGAAGTTGAAGTCAAGCTTAGAAGAGCGAGCGCACCAGAGTACACCAACAACAGCAGCAGCAGCTGCAAAATTGAGCTGCGCAGTAGGTAAGACAGGCAGGCAGAAGTAGTAGTCCGTCTTAGTTGTTTGTGTGGTAGAGATTGTTGTTGCTCTTGTCGTTGGTCGGTCGTATGTTCGTACTCGTCTTGTAGTTGTGGTAGTGTCGTCGTGGTCGTTGTTGATGGTAATGAACGAAGAATGCATACTACACTCCTCGTTGTGTACTGTTTTGGGTATTATCGTACATCGTCGTCGTACTACCTCGGAGTACAGTGTACCTCTGCTTTTGTTGTTCGTTTGTTAGTTCGTTTGCTTTATCTAGTTCCGCTTCAGGCCACCAACACTAACTAATACTATTCGTCGTATTAACTATCACAAAGGCAATGAATGTTGTTTGTGCTCGTTCCTATGTTCTGTTGTAGTACGTCCAGCCAACCAAAACCACCCACCCACTAAACACATGCACTAGGCATGCAGCAGCAATCTTACGGCGGCGGTATGATACGTTTAAGTCGAGATTAACGATTGTGAGTGCAGATAGCTTTCTGCTAAGTCTGGTATTAACTGAAAGTTTACAGCGAAAATTGTTAAATCTTCAAATCGGCATATAAGTTGTGAGATTCCTGTTCATATTTGTATTTTCTCTATACACATATGTTTATTTTGATTATTTATTTGATACCGTTCCATTGTTCATTAATACCAAGTAGAACGTGGTGTGGTAGGTAGTGTGACCGACGATCACTCAGTTAAACCCAGGATGGAAACCTGGTAAGACCATCAAACATCAGCGCCTAATTCCGCCTCGTGAATGCTGGCGACATTACCAGTAAGAGCCTTGTAACAACTTTCGCAACCGACTTTTAACAGTAGGTCCCGGTCAGTGGGCTTACAAATTATATTGGATACAGCTCACTGATTCGAAAGAAGTTCCCTGTTCTTTCATGGAGTGTTAAGGGAAATAAGTAAAAGAACTATAAAACAAAATTTGTAATTATTTCAACATGGCGAACTTCATGCAATACTTAAAGAGGTTGTAGTAACGCCTAGTAAGCCAAACAGGACCAGATTTAAACATCGAGAATCCCTAGATAACATGGCGTTCACCAGATGGAAAGACTAGAAATGTAATTAAAATGCTGAGGAATGGAAAAAAATACATTTCCAACCAAGTCTGCACATACCACATTTTCAACAGTTAATCAAGAAAAACTGGAAGAATGTCTACATGTATGTTTCCCGAAAGACTTGTACGCCTTTGCTAAACGACAACCGTTAAGACACAAGTTCCTGAGTAGAAATATTCAGCGACTTCGCTATTAAAATACTTCTTAGACAGGGCGATATCATTGATTGTGGTGATGATGGATTATGGAAATCCTGACAAGTGGCCTTCACATATGTATGTGGACGAATACATGTTTACGACCCATCACAAGAAACGTGAACATCAGATGATAGTAGGACAATGCGGTCGATTGATCCTGAACGCTCCCGCTAGAAAACCAATTTACAACTAAGAGGGGATAAACCAATAATGGAGCAACTATTGTAATTACTAATATGACGATGTAAATCTTGACCTTCGATAAATTGAGATTTCATTTCATTGGTTTCATTGTAATATACAGAGCCTATAAGGCCAGCAAGCATACGTCAGAACTAATTTTTGAGCTTATTTTGAGATTTTATTTGAGATTTTAGGAAAATTGCTTCGGATAAGGCGGAAAAAACTATCCCCGCAGTAACCAAATCCGTCATACGGGCCTCGTCGACAAAGCATCTTCTTGTAGTACACTCTTCGACAATGTAGGTACTCTTCATTGCATTCCTTACATGTTGGCGTTTCTCTGAGTGTAGAGTAACATTGGCTGTTGTTTCTCGTAAATGTTGGTGTTGTTTTTCTTTTTTGTGTTCTTTTTGTTGTGCCTCCCTCGTCCTACTATGGCCCCATAAATTTGTGTGTGTGTGTGTGTTCGTTTATTCTATGTATCTCTATCCTACCCTGCACCATCGTATCCAACTGCCTGCTACCGAGCCCGTCCGCCTTCTTCAACAGAGCTCCATCCACAAACACATGAACGCGTACTACAACTACATGCCGCCGTAGCTGGGTATAGTATTAAGTTGTTGGTGTTGTTTTTTTACTACAAAAATATACAAATACACACAAGAACACATGTAAAAATTGTGTACTTGTTTTTTTTTTTTTTATTATTATTGTAGCAAGTTGTTGTACTTGTTTTTTCCTCCGTCGTCGTCGTCGTCGTTTTTGTTTTCTGCTGTTGTTCTTTACTTGTGCTTATTGTACAAAATGTAAAATGTACATCAGAAACAAGAACAACAACAGCAGCGGCAGCGACAGCAACACAGAACAACAGAACCAACAAACAGCGTACCAGTATAATGCATTTTAGCTCAGCTATATATAAAAATATACATACTACACAGACAAAAATACAGAGACGGACGGACGGATGGATGGACGGGCACATCGACAGACAGACACACACACATCGCATAAAACTCAACACACGAACATATAACATGGCACTCTCGCACGAATACCCCAATATGTAGTACGTCGATACGACGTCGTAACTTTAATATCATCGTTCGCCGTACTGGCCATAGTGGTAGTAGTGTAGTGTAGTGTAGTGTAGTACAACAAAAACAACAATGGTGGAACAGCACAGAAACAACAAACAACGTAGGGAAAGAACAACACACAAAAATGGTTGCCAGATTTTCTGTACTATTTTTCTTTTTTTTATATTAAATTAAATTTAATTGAATGCAATGTTTTGATCTATTTTTATTACAACTTTTAGACGTTGTTTTCTTTGTGCTGTCTTCGTTCACAAACACACGCACAGTCTCTTCGTTCACAAATGAGGAACGTAAATGCATGAGTATTTCAGAAGAAAATATTGATTCATAAACAAAATTATTCTCATGTTTCCCGCCGGTTTTGTTTTTTGTTTATATTTTTTTTTCTCCATAACGTATAACAGCTTTTCTTCTCTTCTTTTTTTTTAATTATAGCGTGTATAATATAAATAAATAAGTATAATTAATTTCTTATTTATATTTTCATTAAACATTTATTTTATATGCACTCGAGTGTGTGTGTTTGTGTGATGTCAAAATGCATGAACATGAATACACACACATTGAGCCAAACATACAAATGTGTGCCCACAATGTGTTGGTCACTCTACAGGCAATACGTACGTACATACGTCCATAACTTGCATACAATATAAAACCACAAACAATTTCTAACAAGTCGTGTTATTTGTCGGAATCTCAAGACAACATGGAGTTTAAACGCAACATTAGGTCACAAAAATATTTCTGAAAGGGAAATATTATTACTTAAACCATGTCTGCCTGTTGGGTATTTAAATACCCAAGGAATCATAAAAATTGTACGAACCGATGTATTGGGCATACACAAATGTCCAAACGAAATGCATTATTCAAAAAAACAAACGGCTTAGTTAGCCTTGCGTCTAAAAAGAAGAAATTTAATTCCAGACAACGCGGAAGGCTAAATAAATTACATTGTGATATAAAGGAATTTTTTAAGGTCCAATTAGTCTTGACGGTTGACGGTAGACGATCAGCTGTTTGAGTTGGGGTTGCATTTTGCATGTGCTAGAGAGAGACAACTAAAATAGACATCAACCGTCAAGAATAATTGGACCTTAAAAAATTCCTCAACAAAAAAGTTGCTTAGATCGACCTGGCGTATTAGGGTATTTTCGGTAATGTTTGGTGTGTCTGTGAGTGTGGCACTTTTCAGATCATTTTTCCCCTTAAAAGCTTAAAAGGTCCGCAAGAACCAAGTATAACCATATTTTATAAAAAAAAAAATACATATTTGGCCTGAATTTACTTTCAGTTAGGACCCATATACATATTTTTAATTCATTCATTCATTAACTTGTAATTCAAAACCTTATGGCCAATTAAATCGAATAGCGAAATGCATCAAAACTTTAAATATAAAATCATACAGTACTTGAAATAAATATTAATAATAAAACAATTGTAGTTATTAAAAATATCATAATTTCCCCCAATAAACCTACATTTGCCGGGAAATATCTTCAATGATTTGTTTTGACAGATATCCTGTATTCTAATTATTTCCTTGTGTAAAATGCAGACTATACAACATCGATTAGTTTCAAATGTGAGAGAATTCCATGCTATTTCTCTCCCCCAAATACCGTGCGACTTGAGAGAATTGTGTAAACGGTGCTCGAGAAAACATGCATTCACACTAAGGGTTGGAGGTTTTTTTTTTTTTTTGAGTGTTTGTTGTTTAATGTAAATTCATTCAACCACCCGTCGTAACGTAATGAAATTACGATACGTGACGCTGTAAATAAAAACTCATTGAAAATTCCTTTAATCAAGTATTAGGTTGGCATGTAGAGTGAATTACAGTCGTTTACTGCCACAATCATGCTAAAAATACGATATTTTATTTCAATTTTTTTTTTATATTGTTTTTTTTGTTTTTTTTTTATATTTATATTAAAGCAAATTAAATTTATTGCTGCGGGCTTATGTGTGCTCAGAGTTGTAACGTTAAAAGAGGGGAGGAGGAATCGGCCAGGCGCAAGGAGAGAGAAGGTGGAGGACAACGACAATGACGATGACGATGGCAATAGGGACGAGGTGGAGTACGGAGATGGAAACTAGTGGGGGAAAGATAAAAGAAGCTTAAGAATAAAGAGGAAAAAGTAACAACAAAATTTCAGCAGCTGTACGTTGTATGTATGTTTCTATGTATGTATGTATGTAGTGGATGGGATTGAATGGATGGTTGGTTGGTTGTTTGCTTTGTTGGTTGGAAGGCTGTTGGGTGGCAAAGGGGGGCTTTTTGTAAGAAGAAACAAGAAAACAAAAAAGTAAATGTACGAATAGAGCAGCACCAGCAAAGCAGAGCAGAGAGTAAAAAAGCAGAGTGCCCAATGCGAATGGCAGTAGCAGCGCCAGTTGCCGAGGCAGAGAAAGGCAAGCATAAGCAGCAGTAAAAGCTGAATAAAAATAGAGGAAGAAAACTTGCTTATCAAGAAGAGAAAGCACTCAAATAGAAAATGTATTATTTTTTGTTATTTATTATTATTTTTCCTTATTATTGCTGCTGCTGTTTGTTGAATATATGTGTGTAATGTGTTATATAGAATATGTTGTCGTTGTTGTTGTTGTTGCCAGCATTTGTTACTGTGGTTGTGTCGTTCGTTGTTGTTTCAGCGATTGTTATTGTTGTTATTATTGTAATGGCTCTGAGTGGGAAGTGGGACAAATGCATTTTTAGAAGCTGTCATACTACTATTTGGCAGAAAAAACACACAAATGCACACCAAGCCAAAGAAGAAGAAAAAACTTAGAAAAACACACACACACATATACACATACACAGATGATCATGCAGTGGCAAACGAAAAAGAAAAGAAAAAAACTAGTGCAAATACATATTTTAGCAATTTAGTACTATGTATGTATGTTGTTGATGCAAAGATGAGATGAAACGAAATGGTTGGCATGTTTTCGATGTTAACACAAAATTAATGAAAAACTAAATAAATAAAATATCCACAAACAAACAAAAAACACAGAGAAATATTTCACAGAAAACTAAAACGAAAATATTGGGGGGGAAAAGGAAATGCAGCCATCCTCGTCGTAGTTGGCCCTCTGATGGTGGTAAGAAAATCCATCAAAAATTGCGTGTATGATTTATGATTCACCTCTTGAACGAAATAAATAAAAAAAATAAAAAACAGAACGCAAGAGAAAGAACAAGAAGAGAATAAACAAAGTTTTATGATCGATTCCTATACTCATGCACATGCTGGGAAACGTTGAGGTGTTGCCTCTGCTTCACCGCCTCACCCTGGCAATGTCTGCACTGTACTTAAACTAACGTAGATACATGTGTATTAGGGTGCCATCGGAAAGGGTTGCATTAGGAACAGTTAAAAAGCTACAAATTAAAATTGATTTAGGCACCGCATAATGTGTTGTTCCATATTCGCCGTAATCCTGCCTGGCCAATCGGTTAGCATCACCTATGTTGTTCATCGAGAACATAAAATAGGGTGTTAAGCGCCCCGGTAGGCGTGTTGGTAGCATGCTTGCCTATCAGCGGGGGATCGTTGCCCACCAGAGGGCTTTGGTCTGTCGCTGCAACAATCTAGTCATATGGTCTGTGTCACCCGGTTTACCATGGTACCCAAAATTATAATATACATTTACTTTGTATTTTAATTAATAATAATTTAAAAAAAAAAAACGTGGATCATGAATGGTGACGGGCCTTAATCGTGAATGGATTAAGGTAGCCAGTGCATATTGCCAAGACGGCTGATTATACGATTTCCGCAAAAGATCACTTGCGGCGTGGGCTGTGTGGCCATACAAATTATTTTATTATGATTTTATTGTATTCGCCGTTAATCGAAATGCTGATTGCAACAAAATTTTCGGGAAATAAATGGTTTCGCAATCCACCGAAATTCCATATGTTTCAAAAAGAAAACAACCGGTGCAGTTAAGCGCAATAGAAAATAGAATGACACGTAATGCATTGTCATCTTGATTTTCCAAAAAAAAAACCAACTTTAATTTTTCACTTGCATCTTTATATAAGGGGCACCCTATTGTTTACATATGTACGTATGTACGTGTGTGTACCTTTTATTGGTACAATAAAACAATAAAAAAAAAAACAAAGCACACACATACACAGACACAACAACACAAACTAAATCTAACTAAAACAATATAAACGTTGTATCTCCTCTTCATAAACTCAATTAAAAGTGATAAAAACAAAAACTTAAATTGCCGAACATTAAAAGCGAACTACAGGGGAATTAATTAAGATGAAATAACAATAAACTAGGAAAATGGAGAAAACAAAAGGAGTGCAACTTTCAATCATGTTTGACTTGAGAAATCTCCTACAGTCGTTTTATATACCCACCATCAAAGATCTTTATGTACGATGTACTCTTGTACACGATGTTACAATACTGGGAAGGAAAGCAATAAATCGTACTTGAATTTCCCACTATTGCATAAGATGTGTTCATAGGCAGAGATAGTGTATTTTGGGCTACCTCATCGTATAAACGTGTCCTAGAAATACCAACAGACTTTTTTTGAAATCTGCAAATATCTAGTGGAGGAAGTGTATGTTAAAATAGTGCTCACAATGACCTCGAATTCTATAAATTGCATGCCTTTTGATCCACAAGATCTCTGATCCAACAAAACATAGCCCGATTATGGAAACACCCTGGGAGGTAATTCCCGGGGAATTTAGTTTTTTCAGATGCAAATCCTTCAATTCTAAACAGACCGAGAGTCAAACAAAAAGGCTGACTCCGAATAATTGAATATGTCTCTCCCTTATCATTATTCTTCCGATCTGTTTAAAAAAAATGTATATTATTCTCGAAAAACAAAAAATTCTCCGGGAACTATCTACCTGGAAGTTTTCATAATCGGGCTGATGATTTGTCATCCTGACTTATCTGTGTTGTTTTAAAAATGCTAACGAAAAGTTTTCAGAACGTAGTAGGTAAAGTTCTTGTACACTTCTAGACCTGTCTACATAAATCGACATTACTGCAAAAACAATCTGACAATCTGAAAAAAACTGGACGATATTCAGAGAATAAAGTAGGGACATATAATCAGTTTTATCTTTGTTATTCACCATACGATCTGGAGAAAATGGGTGTTGTTGGACAGCTGACGCCCAACAGCTTAACGAATGCCCACATTTTATACACCGTCAGATGGTGAACAACAAAGATATAACTAAATATATCTTTGGAAGGAGACAACTTAGTGTCCTCCACAAAGTATACGAAAAAACCCTTATTGTTGCAGCTGAGGACAGTGACGACTTGGTTAAGTCGAAGCAATTTTAGTGACAGTTAAGGAGACCAAGTTTGCAACGCCATAGACAAAAATGTCTAGGGCATAGATTTTTTGCTGAACTAGGGGACATTTCGAAGACAGGTGTTGAAAATATTATTAGTTATATAAGGGGTATTAGATGGTTGAACGATGGGGGGTGCGGGTACTCGATGGACTAACAGACTTACATATACATTACACCATGGACTCTCACACGTTTTTCTCTTATCTATATATTTTCTATGCTGTAAATAGAAGGGATTCACAATGGACCCTATGGGTCTCCGAGTGGAAGTGCATATTAGGATGTACCACCCTTCCTAAACTAACCTAACCTAAGGAGACAAATTCCCTTAAACAGTTTTATAAATAATTCCATAACCCAAACTCTTCGTTAGTCAAATTTTTTTATGGGATAATGGTGGCGCGAGTTATGGAAGTTCGACTGAATTAGCATTTTTAAGATAATGGAAAATTGTGCATTTAAAATTAATTTGGTTTTGTTATTTGGTATTTAGTATTTTTCAATGGAAAATTTCATTTATTTATTGTTCAGGTTTTTCCTAATTTTCTATGGATTTTCAAATACAGATCCAAAACAAAGAATATATAGAGAATATTTTGAGTTTTTCTGAGTATTACGATTAAATACTACAAATAAATACATGTTCTTGCAAGCTCCATGGCTGGGCTTGTCAATTCAGAATAGTGAAAAGTTCGCTGTTTTTTCTTCTTCTGTGTACTCACATCGAAAAGTGTGTAAAGTGGGGGAAGTTATCGGTATAAAGCCGTTACTTCGATTATAAAATTGGAACATAAACGACATGATATATTTGCATGAAGCAATGTCTTCATATTTTACTAAGCATGAACTAGAAACCTTTTAGAAAAAATGGATTTTGGTCGGTCTTTTCATATTAATAGTCATTTTTATGTCCTAACATTAAGCCGGGTCTGTTATCACAGAAAAAGAAAAAAAAACAATATTTGCAATTACATAATACCAAAAATTAACCTTGCTTTATTTACCAGGTGGCTACAATGACCAAACCTCAGCCGAGCTATTCTACAAAAATCATAGTTCATGATCAAAGCGATAACTTCGTCAAGATAGATGCCAATCCTGCTAGTTCAAAATTGAAGACTGTTCGAAAGACCTTTAAGCAAAAAAATAAAACAGTCTAACATTGTACATACTTAGGTAATTTTCAGAGGTTATGTAGAATGGGGGATTTTCATTAAGCAAAACATGGTTGCATTTTAGATGCCAGCAACCGGAACTTGTTAAACGACCCACCTTAATATACTTGTATGCATATATAGTGTATTGTTTGTATATAGTGTGCATATATACTACGAAATACATACGAAAAAGTAAAACTAAATATTTTCTCAAAATAAAAATAACAAACTTAGAACATAACAAAACAATAGCAATAGCAACGATGGCAAAAGGAAAATAAAATACAAAATAACAAAAAAAAAAAACAATAAAACGTAAAATTACAACAATAACGGCAACGTTAACGACAAATGAAAAACAACAAAATAACAGCATTGCTTTTTGTATGTGATAGCGGGGAAAACGCAGAATGGTTGCCGGCCCAACCGACGAACCGAGTTAACTGACTCGATGGCTGCCTGGCTGGCTGGCTGGCCGACTAAATGACGGTCGTACTGTTTAGATCGACAACCATCCAAACATCCCAACCAACTCTCCGACTGTCTGGTTGGATTATTTTCTTTTTTTTTTCAGCAATACAAAATAGCAAAATACAACGAGATGAGAGTGGAGGAGCAAAATCATAGACGTAGTCGTCGCAGTGGCATTAAGTCGTAAGTGAGCGAGCGGCAAACCAACGAACGAATGAGTTTTAGAACATTTTTAGGGTAAATAAGAGAACAACACGAAACGATGGGAGAAGATTTGCGTTTGTCTGTCAGGCAGCGGGCAGACATATGGCGGGGTTTTGTAGGGGATGGTGGGGGGGGGGTCTAAAACAACCCAACGTCACCCATTTCTAACGGAAGTAATGTAAGGTGTGTGAGAGTGAATGAGTTTTGGAGCACTCTTTGTTGTTGTTGTTGCTGCTGCTGCAGCTGGTAGATAGGTTTAGATGACTGCTTGAGTAGGAGGAGTGTGTGGGGTGGGTTTTGCTATATTTTTGGGGTTCCATTTAAATTGAGAAAAAGAGAGCGGTGAGAGGGTGCGGCAAATATGCATATTACATTATTATGAAACAAGAGAGTACGAACATAACTGCCCGTAGGAGGGGTGTTGGGTGGTGTGGGTGTTTGTACGACGAACATATGTACAGACATATATATATATATATATATTAAATACATACATACATACATACATGTGCGTTTGTATTGTCGATGTTGGATAAAATGATAAAAGGTTATGTTGTGTGCGAGCGGGTGTTTGGTAGGGGCTATAGAATGTACAAAAAATTGGATTTTAAAAGGCTTTAATTTCGAGTTGAAGCGAAAGCTTTGTACATAAACTTCCAAAAAAAAAAGCGAACAAAAAACATGAATACACAGAGGAAGTTAATTTAAATTAAAAAAGAGAGAGAGAGGGAAAAATTAATGCATTAAAGAAATTATACCTCATTCGAAGAAAACGTTTTAAATACTATTTTTACATAGTTTTTTTTTTGTCGCCAATTTCATAGTAAAGGATATGGAAAACATACGAAAAAACTTTGGGCTTTTCTAAAGTCACCGAAGAAGAAATTACCCTGCATACTTGGCATTTCTTTACACAAATGCTAAGTTCTAGCGAAAATACTGTTCTTCTCTTAAAGAAAATACGCACAAATATAAACCGCTAGAGTCCAAACACTACCTGAGCTATTTGAACTCCAACGGCGGCAGCCAGCAAACGGATTCGAATGATCAAACTGAATTAATAACCGTCTCCTATATATAGACTATATCGTCTACTTAATATAATACTCCATACATTATTATTATATATACATATGTATGCACTATTGTTATATTGAGGGGACGAAAATAAGGACTGTCTCCACATGTGCGTGAAGATAAATACGAATATAACTAGCAAAGACACAAACCCAAACTGTTAACAGAGCTCTGTTAAGAACTTAACAGCATTATGTTAAGGAGTTAACAGAGGTAAAAGATATATAAAAAAATGATTTCTGGCACAACGGCTAAAAAAAAATTAATTAAAATCACCAATTAAGTATTAGTCAAATAGACACTTATGACATAGGCTTAGATTGGAAGTTTTTGGTATTAAAATACGGATGTTTTCACTGCAAAAAAAGGTTTAGTAAAAAGTTGGGCGAATGACATTTATAGTGAAAGTAGCCCTCGGCTTGGCCATTCAGAATATGCTAACCATATATTTCAGAACAATTTCAGAATTGAGATATTTTAGGTTTTGTGCCGGAGTACAGTGAAATTCCAAATAAATCTCCCCACAGCGGCCAAACGAAAAAAGTTGGGCGAATGACACTTATAGTGAAAGTAGCCCTGGGCTTGGCCTTTCAGAATATGACATCCATATAGTTCAGAACAATTTCAGAATTGAGATATTTTAGGTTTTGTGCCGGAGTACAGTGAAATTCCGAATAAATCTCCCCACAGCGGCCAAACGAAAAAAGTTGGGCGAATGACACTTATAGTGAAAGTAGCCCTGGGCTTGGCCTTTCAGAATATATCATCCATATAGTTCAGAACAATTTCAGAATTGAGATATTTTAGGTTTTGTGCCGGAGTACAGTGAAATTCCAAATAAATCTCCCCACAGCGGCCAAACGAAAAAAGTTGGGCGAATGACACTTATAGTGAAAGTAGCCCTGGTCTTGGCCTTTCAGAATATGCCATCCATATATTTCAGAACAATTTCAGAATAGAGATATTTCAGATTTTGTGCCGGAGTACAGTGAAATTCCAAATAAATCTCCCCACAGCGGCCAAACGAAAAAAGTTGGGCGAATGACACTTATAGTGAAAGTAGCCCTGGGCTTGGCCTTTCAGAATATATCATCCATATAGTTCAGAACAATTTCAGAATTGAGATATTTTAGGTTTTGTGCCGGAGTACAGTGAAATTCCAAATAAATCTCCCCACAGCGGCCAAACGAAAAAAGTTGGGCGAATGCCACTAATAGTGAAAGTAGCCCTGGGCTTGGCCTTTCAGAATATATCATCCATATAGTTCAGAACAATTTCAGAATTGAGATATTTTAGGTTTTGTGCCGGAGTACAGTGAAATTCCAAATAAATCTCCCCACAGCGGCCAAACGAAAAAAGTTGGGCGAATGACACTTATAGTGAAAGTAGCCCTGGGCTTGGCCTTTCAGAATATATCATCCATATAGTTCAGAACAATTTCAGAATTGAGATATTTTAGGTTTTGTGCCGGAGTACAGTGAAATTCCAAATAAATCTCCCCACAGCGGCCAAACGAAAAAAGTTGGGCGAATGACACTTATAGTGACACTTATAGTCTTGGCCTTTCAGAATATGCCATCCATATAGTTCAGAACTATTTCAGAATTGAGATATTTCAGATTTTGTGCCGGAGTACAGTGAAATTCCAAATAAATCTCCCCACAGCGGCCAAACGAAAAAAGTTGGGCGAACGACACTAATAGTAAAAGTAGCCCTGGGCTTGGCCTTTCAGAATATATCATCCATATAGTTCAGAACAATTTCAGAATTGAGATATTTTAGGTTTTGTGCCGGAGTACAGTGAAATTCCAAATAAATCTCCCCACAGCGGCCAAACGAGTACAGTGAAAGTTGGGCGAATGCCACTAATAGTGAAAGTAGCCCTGGGCTTGGCCTTTCAGAATATATCATCCATATAGTTCAGAACAATTTCAGAATTGAGATATTTTAGGTTTTCTGCCGGAGTACAGTGAAATTCCAAATAAATCTCCCCACAGCGGCCAAACGAAAAAAGTTGGGCGAATGCCACTAATAGTGAAAGTAGCCCTGGGCTTGGCCTTTCAGAATATGCCATCCATATAGTTCAGAACAATTTCAGAATTGAGATATTTTAGGTTTTGTGCCGGAGTACAGTGAAATTCCAAATAAATCTCCCCACAGCGGCCAAACGAAAAAAGTTGGGCGAATGACACTTATAGTGAAAGTAGCCCTGGGCTTGGCCTTTCAGAATATGCCATCCATATAGTTCAGAACAATTTCAGAATTGAGATATTTCAGATTTTGTGCCGGAGTATAGTGAAATTCCAAATAAATCTCCCCACAGCGGCCAAACGAAAAAAGTTGGGCGAATGACACTTATAGTGAAAGTAGCCCTGGGCTTGGCCTTTCAGAATATATCATCCATATAGTTCAGAACAATTTCAGAATTGAGATATTTTAGGTTTTGTGCCGGAGTACAGTGAAATTCCAAATAAATCTCCCCACAGCGGCCAAACGAAAAAAGTTGGGCGAATGACACTTATAGTGACACTTATAGTCTTGGCCTTTCAGAATATGCCATCCATATAGTTCAGAACTATTTCAGAATTGAGATATTTCAGATTTTGTGCCGGAGTACAGTGAAATTCCAAATAAATCTCCCCACAGCGGCCAAACGAAAAAAGTTGGGCGAACGACACTAATAGTAAAAGTAGCCCTGGGCTTGGCCTTTCAGAATATATCATCCATATAGTTCAGAACAATTTCAGAATTGAGATATTTTAGGTTTTGTGCCGGAGTACAGTGAAATTCCAAATAAATCTCCCCACAGCGGCCAAACGAGTACAGTGAAAGTTGGGCGAATGCCACTAATAGTGAAAGTAGCCCTGGGCTTGGCCTTTCAGAATATATCATCCATATAGTTCAGAACAATTTCAGAATTGAGATATTTTAGGTTTTCTGCCGGAGTACAGTGAAATTCCAAATAAATCTCCCCACAGCGGCCAAACGAAAAAAGTTGGGCGAATGCCACTAATAGTGAAAGTAGCCCTGGGCTTGGCCTTTCAGAATATGCCATCCATATAGTTCAGAACAATTTCAGAATTGAGATATTTTAGGTTTTGTGCCGGAGTACAGTGAAATTCCAAATAAATCTCCCCACAGCGGCCAAACGAAAAAAGTTGGGCGAATGACACTTATAGTGACACTTATAGTCTTGGCCTTTCAGAATATGCCATCCATATAGTTCAGAACTATTTCAGAATTGAGATATTTCAGATTTTGTGCCGGAGTACAGTGAAATTCCAAATAAATCTCCCCACAGCGGCCAAACGAAAAAAGTTGGGCGAACGACACTAATAGTAAAAGTAGCCCTGGGCTTGGCCTTTCAGAATATATCATCCATATAGTTCAGAACAATTTCAGAATTGAGATATTTTAGGTTTTGTGCCGGAGTACAGTGAAATTCCAAATAAATCTCCCCACAGCGGCCAAACGAAAAAAGTTGGGCGAATGCCACTAATAGTGAAAGTAGCCCTGGGCGTGGCCTTTCAGAATATATCATCCATATAGTTCAGAACAATTTCAGAATTGAGATATTTTAGGTTTTCTGCCGGAGTACAGTGAAATTCCGAATAAATCTCCCCACAGCGGCCAAACGAAAAAAGTTGGGCGAATGACACTTATAGTGAAAGTAGCCCTGGTCTTGGCCTTTCAGAATATATCATCCATATAGTTCAGAACAATTTCAGAATTGAGATATTTAAGATTTTCGGACAATAAATGTCCGATAACGTATGGTAATTTAATTTCATTAATTGAGATTCCAAAGGTATTTGACTATGTGATTATTGGCATTAATTTTATTTTGTATTGAGGTATGGTAAGAAAAATTATCGAATAAAAAGCCTACAAACGAAAACAAGAACATTTCTAATTTAATGTTTGAGGCCTTTTACACGATGCAATTTCTTCGTGCAATAATTGCATGCAACTCTTATTTGTCGGCAAACGGTGTAGAGAAGCAAAGGGGGTAGAAAAAATTTCACGTTTTCCGTTCCTCTTGCAATTTCAAGCGTATTGCATTTCAAGCGTATTGCATGCAAAATTGCACCGTATAAATGCTGATGTTTTTAAGAAGCAACTTTAAAAGAGAATACAAAAAATTGCACGCAACCAATAGCATCGTCTAAAACCCCTCTTTTTGGGTGCTTGCAGAATGTAAGTTTCACTCATTTGTATAATGACTGATGGCACACATGCGTACAATGTGCTGTATATAAGTGCGCTCAATTTATCCCTCAGCAAATCGGTGTATAAAACGATAGTTTGTACGCATGAGTGTAGTCTCATTCTTTGATCAACAACAACAAAATAATAAAATAAAATACCGTTGAAAATGCGAGATCAAAAATACACTTTGCTCTCACTCTCTTAAATGTTGAGCGCAGGAAAATATCGATGTTGCCACACACACGTTGTAGGAGTGTTGACCATCAGCAAATTGTGGCAATGTGTGCACAATTCTATTATAGACAATGTGCGTGAAGATAAATTCGAATTTAACTAGCGGAGACAGAAACCACCTCTGTTTACAGAGCTCTGTAAATCACGTACAGTGCTCTGTTGTGTAGTTAACAGAGCTCAGCTAAATAGTTAAATAAATTCAATAATACATTTATTTACGTATTCGGTAACAATAAAATATAGAAAAATAAAAAAAAACGTATTAAAAAGGCCAAAATACAATGCAAATGGAATATATCAGTAAAACTCTTAAAAACATTATTGATTGATGATATACAAATTGGAATTCGAAGGAGACAGTGCGTCCGACTGTGGCCACATGGACAATTCTGCCCCAGGTACATGTATATCACAGGAAAGGTCTTGTCATGTACTTTCATACCCTATTAGCAGAATATTTAAAAATCGCTCAGAAATTTCGATTTTTGGCCATTTTGTGATGAAAAGTCCCAACCACGGAAACAGTGCGTCCGACTGTGGCCACATGGACAATTCTGCCCCAGGTACATGTATATCAAGGGAAAGGTCTTGTCATGTACTTCCATACCCTATTAGCAGAATATTTAAAAATCGCTCAGAAATTTCGATTTTTGGCCATTTTGTGGTGAAAAGTCCCAACCACGGAAACAGTGCGTCCGACTGTGGCCACATGGACAATTCTGCCCCAGGTACATGTATATCACAGGAAAGGTCGTGTCATGTACTTTCATACCCTATTAGCAGAATATTTAAAAATCGCTCAGAAATTTCGATTTTTGGCCATTTTGTGATGAAAAGTCCCAACCACGGAAACAGTGCGTCCGACTGTGGCCACATGGACAATTCTGCCCCAGGTACATGTATATCACAGGAAAGGTCTTGTCTTGTACTTTCATACCCTATTAGCAGAATATTTAAAAACCGCTCAGAAATTTAGATTTTTGGCAATTTTGTGGTAAAAAGTCCCAACCACGGAAACAGTGCGTCCGACTGTGGCCACATGGACAATTCTGCCCCAGGTACATGTATATCAAGGGAAAGGTCTTGTCATGTACTTTCATACCCTATTAGCAGAATATTTAAAAATCGCTCAGAAATTTCGATTTTTGGCCATTTTGTGGTGAAAAGTCCCAACCACGGAAACAGTGCGTCCGACTGTGGCCACATGGACAATTCTGCCCCAGGTACATGTATATCACAGGAAAGGTCGTGTCATGTACTTTCATACCCTATTAGCAGAATATTTAAAAATCGCTCAGAAATTTCGATTTTTGGCCATTTTGTGATGAAAAGTCCCAACCATGGAAACAGTGCGTCCGACTGTGGCCACATGGACAATTCTGCCCCAGGTACATGTATATCACAGGAAAGGTCTTGTCATGTACTTTCATACCCTATTAGCAGAATATTTAAAAATCGCTCAGAAATTTCGATTTTTGGCCATTTTGTGATGAAAAGTCCCAACCATGGAAACAGTGCGTCCGACTGTGGCCACATGGACAATTCTGCCCCAGGTACATGTATATCACAGGAAAGGTCTTGTCATGTACTTTCATACCCTATTAGCAGAATATTTAAAAATCGCTCAGAAATTTCGATTTTTGGCCATTTTGTGGTGAAAAGTCCCAACCACGGAAACAGTGCGTCCGACTGTGGCCACATGGACAATTCTGCCCCAGGTACATGTATATCACAGGAAAGGTCGTGTCATGTACTTTCATACCCTATTAGCAGAATATTTAAAAATCGCTCAGAAATTTCGATTTTTGGCCATTTTGTGATGAAAAGTCCCAACCACGGAAACAGTGCGTCCGACTGTGGCCACATGGACAATTCTGCCCCAGGTACATGTATATCACAGGAAAGGTCTTGTCTTGTACTTTCATACCCTATTAGCAGAATATTTAAAAACCGCTCAGAAATTTAGATTTTTGGCAATTTTGTGGTAAAAAGTCCCAACCACGGAAACAGTGCGTCCGACTGTGGCCACATGGACAATTCTGCCCCAGGTACATGTATATCAAGGGAAAGGTCTTGTCATGTACTTTCATACCCTATTAGCAGAATATTTAAAAATCGCTCAGAAATTTAGATTTTTGGCCATTTTGTGATGAAAAGTCCCAACCACGGAAACAGTGCGTCCGACTGTGGCCACATGGACAATTCTGCCCTAATAGGGTATGAAAGTACATGACAAGACCTTTCCCTTGATATACATGTACCTGGGGCAGAATTGTCCATGTGGCCACAGTCGGACGCAATGTTTCCGTGGTTGGGACTTTTTACCACAATATTGCCAAAAATCTAAATTTCTGAGCGGTTTTTAAATATTCTGCTAATAGGGTATGAAAGTACATGACAAGACCTTTCCCTTGATATACATGTACCTGGGGCAGAATTGTCCATGTGGCCACAGTCGGACGCACTGTTTCCGTGGTTGGGACTTTTTACCACAATATTGCCAAAAATCTAAATTTCTGAGCGGTTTTTAAATATTCTGCTAATAGGGTATGAAAGTACATGACAAGACCTTTCCCTTGATATACATGTACCTGGGGCAGAATTGTCCATGTGGCCACAGTCGGACGCACTGTTTCCGTGGTTGGGACTTTTTACCACAAAATTGCCAAAAATCTAAATTTCTGAGCGGTTTTTAAATATTCTGCTAATAGGGTATGAAAGTACAAGACAAGACCTTTCCTGTGATATACATGTACCTGGGGCAGAATTGTCCATGTGGCCACAGTCGGACGCACTGTTTCCGTGGTTGGGACTTTTCATCACAAAATGGCCAAAAATCGAAATTTCTGAGCGATTTTTAAATATTCTGCTAATAGGGTATGAAAGTACATGACACGACCTTTCCTGTGATATACATGTACCTGGGGCAGAATTGTCCATGTGGCCACAGTCGGACGCACTGTTTCCGTGGTTGGGACTTTTCACCACAAAATGGCCAAAAATCGAAATTTCTGAGCGATTTTTAAATATTCTGCTAATAGGGTATGAAAGTACATGACACGACCTTTCCTGTGATATACATGTACCTGGGGCAGAATTGTCCATGTGGCCACAGTCGGACGCACTGTTTCCGTGGTTGGGACTTTTTACCACAATATTGCCAAAAATCTAAATTTCTGAGCGGTTTTTAAATATTCTGCTAATAGGGTATGAAAGTACATGACAAGACCTTTCCCTTGATATACATGTACCTGGGGCAGAATTGTCCATGTGGCCACAGTCGGACGCACTGTTTCCGTGGTTGGGACTTTTTACCACAAAATTGCCAAAAATCTAAATTTCTGAGCGGTTTTTAAATATTCTGCTAATAGGGTATGAAAGTACAAGACAAGACCTTTCCTGTGATATACATGTACCTGGGGCAGAATTGTCCATGTGGCCACAGTCGGACGCACTGTTTCCGTGGTTGGGACTTTTCATCACAAAATGGCCAAAAATCGAAATTTCTGAGCGATTTTTAAATATTCTGCTAATAGGGTATGAAAGTACATGACACGACCTTTCCTGTGATATACATGTACCTGGGGCAGAATTGTCCATGTGGCCACAGTCGGACGCACTGTTTCCGTGGTTGGGACTTTTCACCACAAAATGGCCAAAAATCGAAATTTCTGAGCGATTTTTAAATATTCTGCTAATAGGGTATGGAAGTACATGACAAGACCTTTCCCTTGATATACATGTACCTGGGGCAGAATTGTCCATGTGGCCACAGTCGGACGCACTGTTTCCGTGGTTGGGACTTTTCATCACAAAATGGCCAAAAATCTAAATTTCTGAGCGATTTTCAAATATTCTGCTAATAGGGTATGAAAGTACATGACAAGACCTTTCCCTTGATATACATGTACCTGGGGCAGAATTGTCCATGTGGCCACAGTCGGACGCACTGTTTCCGTGGTTGGAACTTTTTACCACAAAATTGCCCAAAATCTAAATTTCTGAGCGATTTTTAAATATTCTGCTAATAGGGTATGAAAGTACATGACACGACCTTTCCTGTGATATACATGTACCTGGGGCAGAATTGTCCATGTGGCCACAGTCGGACGCACTGTCTCCTTCGAATTCCAATTTGTATATCATCAATCAATAATGTTTTTAAGAGTTTTACTGATATATTCCATTTGCATTGTATTTTGGCCTTTTTAATACGTTTTTTTTTATTTTTCTATATTTTATTGTTACCGAATACGTAAATAAATGTATTATTGAATTTATTTAACTATTTAGCTGAGCTCTGTTAACTACACAACAGAGCACTGTACGTGATTTACAGAGCTCTGTAAACAGAGGTGGTTTCTGTCTCCGCTAGTTAAATTCGAATTTATCTTCACGCACATAACCAATGTCTACTTTCCCAGTCCGATTTGCCGAAAAATTCTAATAAGCGAAAGACATTTGTTGACTTTTCTTCAGTTTCTGTAAAGCGGAGTCGACTGTAGCAGGAATTCGACTAAGCACAGTTATATTGAACGCCGAGGCGAGTCCAACCGGGCTTATCGAAGTAAATATTACACAGAATGCGTGAGGGTGTCACTCACATGTTACTTTGTATCTACAGTCGAATTCGGATAAGCGGAAATGAAAAAAATTAAGAAATTTGTTTCACTTATGCGCGACTTTCAATAAAAAAGGACTTCGGATAGTTGAAACTTGTTTCATTTAAACGCATTGAGTATCTACTTTTGTTCTATGAAACGAAGATAGAAACTTGTGGCACAACTATTCATTCTTTAACCACTGAAGTCGAACCCTTTAACCATTAGAAATGGATGTTGGTGATGACCGTCTGTAGACAGTCTTAGTAGTGAAAGGGTTAAAATACATGTGTGTAAAAATAACAATTCAATATTAATGAGCTTGGATGAAAATAGTCACTTCTACAAGTTTTTGTCTGTGCATTAAAAAATGTGTTTCACATGAACGATTTTTCATTTCAGCGGATTTTCGTTTATGCGAAGTACAGTGCATGGAAAATCATCCAGAACAATCGTTTGCTAATAATTATTGCCAACTATCCGATTTTTTCAATTAAAAAGAGTGCGCTAATCCGAATTCAACTGTATGTGGTTAAATGTTGTATTTATATGGTTAAATGTTCCTTTAAATATTCTGTAATTTTTTGTTTGTCAAATACGAAGAAAAAAACAAAGAACGCAAATCCATAATATTTTTACAATGTTGTCAATGTAGCATTATAGAGGAAATTGTTACTAGCTGGTAACAAAAATAAAAACAGGTTAATAACACTGTGCTTTTTTCTGGAGGAAAGACAAAGACTGCGTATAAAATTCTATCACGTAAAAAAAAAGGCTTCAGAAAGATGGCTCTTTGGCACCGTTTTGAGGCGATATACAAAATGGAGTCTGGTAACTAGTATGTCGGGAATACTGAGAACTAGAAAGAAACCGCTACGACCTTTTCGACAGCCTTCATAAAAAGAGTTTTAATATCTGTTTTTGTTTAATTTTTTTTAAATGTTAAAGCTCAAGCCGTCATCCTCCAAGCCATTAACAAGGCATTATTCTATTATTTGTCCACTGATGTTTCTCTTAGTAATAACATTTCAGCTCTATAAAAAAGTCATTGTGTAGTTTTAATTCAGCTAAGACAAAAACAAGACATTATTTTTATTGTTTATGGCGGACCAGGGAAGAAAATATTTAGTTTTTATTTTGTCGCAAAGTTTCTCCTGCAACTGCAAACTTACGTTTTGCATTGTGCTGCTACAGCATCAGAACGATCTTCACCGATTCCTCATAGATTGAAGATAAACCGTCGAAAGCCTACCATTCCGCCACATTTTTTTCTGATCTCATCTGATAAATAGAAGAAACATGTCGAATTTATGATTCATGGCGATCATCAGTATTCTGTAATATTCTGAGCTAAGGCGTAAGAAGGGGTAGAGACTGCTTCTTATCCCTGATATGCCACGAATCTGCCACAATTGGCAATTTTTGAATGCCTTTAATGTTAGACTACCAGTTTTACGACCATTTTCACATTTTACTGTCAAGTGCAGTTATGGATATGGACAATATGGACAATGTTGGATATTTGATATTTCACCAATTTGTATGGCAAATCATGTAGGTAGGTATATCGCCGATAGGGCAACATTTTATGCTTGGCATATTTTCGGTACCGAGTTATAAAATGCAACAAGTGCTAGAATTGAAGAGGGTCGTTATTTCGACAGATGTTCCGAAATATAGAATGCTTTTTTGATTGCATAGAATGTAAATTTGTATATTACATTCTATGAAATCAAGTTCACATAAACTGAACTAAGGACTGTAACTGCCGGTTTCTGTAAATCGCAGTTGTTCCTTCGTTACAATTTGTCAAAATTGCAGGCGCAATAAAACGCATATCTGTTATAAATCAGAGACCATTTTTAATCAGAATTAAATGAATTCTGAAACACATTTTATACCATTTTTGCCAGCAGTAAATTACAATAATGAAATGACTACATAAATATATTTTCCACATCAATTTTTTCGTGGCAATCCCAATCGTCGGAACGATTTTACATTTCGTGTAATTACTTCATAGCGCTTCACTATAGGAATCCAAGTTTATGAACGGATTCCGAGAGATGTTATGTTGGTATTCAAAGAAAAATGGAATTTTTTGAGATAAATAATCGGATGTTTATTTCATAATACAGAGGAAGGTATGCCTTTAATAATAAAAAACAACGTCAGCCAAATGGCCACCACTACCACGCTTAAATGACCATATCCTTTTCATGAAATTGTCCATAACCAAATCGCAATGTGGCTGCCCTATGTCCTCGAATTCTATCTTTAAGGTCTTGAATCGACGCTGGGCTGTTGGCGTAGACTTTATCTTTTACGTGGTCTTAAAGGAAGAAGACGCAAGGTGTTCAATCACAAGATCTCGGTGGCCAATTGTAATCACCTCTTCGAGAGATAACACGGTCCGGAATCTTTTTAGTTTTGCAAAATGTGACTGCAAGATGTTCACCATTTTTGTAGTGAATTTTAATAATTTCAATGCGTTGTTGAAGCGTGTATCGTTCCATTTTTTGTAATGGCGTAGATTCTACTTGTCAAATGTCAAAGAAGAAAAGCTTCAAAAGTGACAGCTACCGAAATTCCGGATGATTCAAAATAACACCTCTTGTTGCAGATCCCTGTATTTTTTATCTTCTATACATGCTTATCTAAATTTATTGAAAGGCCGGGGTTTCGTTACTTCCTAATAGCTGATACTAATCTGAAGCATTGCGTCGTTCTGCGCGCGGTCAAATTGCTCACTAACCTATTTCATACTTCTGTCGCCTTTATTGGTGTCGTCGTAGGCCGTCCTCCAAAATTTGGCGAACGTACAATATTTGACGTCGTCTGGACATTAACCCTCTAACCGGCAAAGTCACTCTGTTTAATTTCGTAAAAAAAATTTTGTTTTTGCATAACTGGTAAAAAAAAAACAGGTTGCAAGGATTTTCCAGTATTTCTGTTTTGCCGGTTAGAGGGAAAATATTTTCTATGAACTAATTTTATGAAACACAATTATTGAAGACCGCCCTTTGTCGATCTTGGCGGTTAGAGGGTTAACTATTATGCAATCTTTCGGCTATTTTTCTCGTCAACACCAGGATACTAATTTCTCATTCTTCGCTTATTTTTGTTATTCTTTCAATTAATTAGCAATCCTATGACTTCAAACAATTTTTAAAAACTAACGTAAAATCGAGCAAAGACCAAATGAAGCATGCAAAACAATTATGGTTCAAATTTTTATTTATTTCAACCGCATCTATGCGAGACGTGAGAGAAACATTTTATTTTAAAGTAATTTTGAGTCTAAAAGCCTAACATTTCAATAATTTTTTTATTTTTACAAAGCTTTGAAATTGAGTTTGGAACCACGACTTTGCACGTAACGGTATGTACAGTGTACTCTCTCATAAGCGGACACCTAAGGAATTATGAGAGAAGTACACAAGAGGACTGAAGTGGATTGGTACTGAAAAGTGTCCGTTTATGAGAGGTGATCGCTTAAGAGAGGTGTCCGCAAGGAGAGAGAGTACGCTCTATTCCTAGAGAAACAGTCAACATAAGCATATTTATAAAAAAAAAATCCACCTCTTTCGTAAAATAAAAATAATGAGTCCGACATAACCTCATTTTTCAAATTTCCTCAAAGCAAAATGGTAGGCGTGACTGCCATAGGCTGGGCTTAGATCTTGTGTAAATTTACAGTTTCCACCAAAACTGTGCATAATTTAGAATTAGTTTTTTCTTTATACATAATACGACTGCAGCCACTAATGTCCACTGCAATTCAATAAATAGCATTGCCATTCATGAAGGTTCGGTAACCATACTTTCCTTAAATTCCAATAAAACTATTTTTGTATTAACATCAATAACTATCGCATCTCATATAAAAAACTTGATATATTGTTTACATTTTCGCCATGAGATGAACGGCATAGGCCATAACACAAAACATACACCACGTACTAACAACAATATGTAGGTATTTTCACACAAATACCTACTAAAAATGAAATACTGGTTCTAATAAATGATGTCCCAGATACCCACCCAACAACAATAACTCACTACAGACTTGAAAACTTAGATAAACTTGTAAACAAACGATCTTTTTTTTTTAATTAAGATCTTTTTTTTCTTCTTTTATTCCTTTTAACCATTTATCTTAACTGTACTCCTCCTCTCCACACACTACTGCCATGCTGCTCAACACACTCTCTGAATACCATACACATAGAATGCCAAAAGCAACAACAACATGGGATATAAGTAGTGTGCTCCTCAACAAACCCCCCGAAAGCCGAAAGAGCAACACAATTGGAATGAAGACGACCACCACCACCACCAGCACCATCTACCATCTCATACCATCGTCGTCATGATGTTGAATAATTCCATGATATTATAGCGATTACTTCCTTAATTATGTTTAATTAAATACAACTCAATTATATAAAGCGGGGGGAAAGAAACATAGGCGAAAGAAGAAATAGCCGAAAATTAATGAAAATGAATGGTTGTTGTCATTATTTGTATTCGCGCATTCGTACAAGTTTTAATTACCAGTATTTTAAAATCCAATTGTTTAGTTTTTGTTGTTGCTGCCGCTGCTGATGTGTTTGTTGTATCCATTTTGTTGCTGTATGGTTGATTTCTTTTTCTTATTCTGCATTTGGCTTATTTCGTTATGAATTTTAATTTCTTTCTTTCTTTTGTTTCTTTCTTTGTGATAGTTGTTGTATTTATACCTCTTCTTTTTTATTATTATTAGTTGCCGTTGGATGGATTGTATTGTTGTATTATTTTTTGGTTTATTATGTTTATATTTTTCTTATTTTTTTTTTTACCACACACACAAACACATATATTTTATTTATTCATTTCGTACATACACCACACCACTCGCTCTCTTGAGCACACACACACACCGCACATGCACTCACATTCTATCTCTGCCTCTCTCACTCTTTCTCACGCCGCCGTCGTTATATACACACACACATTCAAATTGTAAATTGTATACGAACGTCGTTGTTAGCTGCTTCTTTTTTTGTTTTTTTAATTTCCACTATTTCGCCGTCGTATTCCTTTTACGTTTATTTTCGTTTCATTATATTATGAGAATTTTTTTTCCATTTGTACCGATTGCGCGCTATTCGATTTGCGTGTGTGTGTGTGATTTCTTTTTCTATCTCTTATTCGTTCATACGTTTCGTGGTTTTTAATATACACCAACTTTTTCTTCTTCTTATTACTTTTCTTACGAATTATGTGTTTTTCTTATACTTTTATCTGGGATTTCTTTTATATTCGTGATTCTCCTTCCCCTCGAAATTCTCATTTCATTTTCTAAATTAAATTTTTTTCCAATTCATTTCGGATGTACACAAAATACATGCAATGGTATTTTTTTTTATAGAACACCAACACAACATTCACATTTCATTTTTTTTAACATTTGGAATTATTCATTTTGAATTTTTTCCATCCTTCTTGTGTGTTGTTGAGTTGCATAAATTCTGCTCGTCGAAATTGACACAAAATATTTTTCTTCCTGTGTGTGGCAACAATCGAAATCGTGTTGGAGCTCTGAATCCGCTATTTCTCTGATATTTCCATGATTTACGGATGAATTTTCATGTGTATTGTTGGATTCTCGATGGATGTTTCATTTAAATTTATTTATTTTAAGAAATATTCACAATTTTCCTGGTTATTTCACGCGAACGGTGGAAATTAATTAATTTTTTTTCGTGACGACGTGATGAATTGATTTTCACTGCTCACTGAACACTGCTCCCGCGTCGCGTCGCTTAGTTGCATAGTTCCGCTGAGGAGTGGAACTGAATGGAATGAAACGGTGGTTCTTCGATTCTTCCATTACATGTATTCGTTTACGTCGGTTCCCCCATTCACGTCGATTCCTTCATTACATGTATTAGTTCACGTCGATTCCTCCTTCTTCGTTTTTTCATGATGGCGATTCGATTTTTTTCTCGACTCACAAATGTTGCCGGATCGTTCAGCGTTGTATCATTCTATAGGTGGGTTCAAATAAGACGATGCAGTCACCGTAACAGAATGTGGCCAGAGAAGTGATAGAAGGTGCAAGTGGAAAAACAACTTTTTAGATAATAGATAGTGAGGGCTTGAAGGTCTAAATGTAAACAGACGAACAAATAAGAATATAGTTCTGTCGGCTCAGCCTCTACCAGACATCGACTGTTGTTTTTGTATATTTAGATCTTGAAGCTCACGTCATCTTTGGATCGCAAAATTCTCTGTAATAAAGGGTCCGCCATCTAACGTTTTTTTTCAACTAGTGCTTATTCGGGCCATGTTGAACGCATTTTTGTTTACAAAAATTGAAGAGGAGGATATTGGAGTACCAGAAAATACTTTCGAAAATTACCGGTATGCGAATTCGTAACTCCATTTATTTTTAAAGAAAATATTTGATACCATCCACTTACCGGTTTAATATTACACTTGATATTTGACATTTAAAACAATAAAAATATATGTCGACTACTCAGGAAATACATACAACCGCGTGTAAGAAAATGCTGTCGGAGAGGACAAAATTCTGAATAACAGAAAAATTATTAATTCTTGAATATATTTAGTGTGGTCTTTATTTTAAATACATACGTTAAATGATCCCCTCAAGAAATGCACAGAACAAAATAAATGTTTTATTGGTATATTTGAGGTATTTTTAGGTTTCAGTCCGGATTCAGATTGGATTTTAACAGGCACAGCAAGTTTGCTTCTGGTCAAAAGGATAACCAATTGGACGTTTATCGTAAAAACAGAGTTGAATAATACAAGGGTCCATGTTTTTTTTAATTTGGTTTAAAATTTCTCATAGGCTTATTAATTAACAAAAAATTTTAATTATATTAGATGGATTCCAACTGTGTGTTTTTACAGGTTCGACAACCTATTTAACCGTTGATAATTGCTTCTCCGATAGACTTTCTTGAGAGCAACGCTTGCAAACTGCTGGATGTTTTTTTATTAACGTTCTTTATTAAATGAGTGAAAAGAATAATCTGGTTTGTTTTCTGTTTTATTTAAATCCACATTCACCTCTATCATGAAACTCAATTCTTACCCCCGTATTCATAGAAATTAAAACAGCTTTACAAAAAATTTATGAAAATACAAAAACCATTTTCCACCAATTTTCTTAACAAAGCTTATTTTAAATTTGTATGTTTAAGCAAAATTAGAAAAAATCGAAAAATGAAAGTTTACTTTTTCTAAATCGAAATATATAAAACACACTGATCAGCACCATAATCCTTTCACGAATGTGAATGATCTGCACCTTCTGTTCCTGAATGAAATATCTTTGAAAATGTCGAAAATAAAAAAAAACAAGTTTTTGGAATTTAATATTTTTTTCCTGATCTGTAGATATCGAAAGGGTTACTGGATTTACTGAGGGACATTGAGTTCTGAAGATATGACAAAAATAATCAAGCCTACCGCATACTATTAAGAGTTATTGTGTTATTAAATTTCAATCTCAAGTGTCTCAGAAACAGTCCCCCTACTTAATAATTGCCAGTCAGTTAAAATTGCCTTGTACGGATGGAAAAAATGTTTTATACATCAGCATTTTACCCTCGGCAAGCTTTAAAACTATGGTTTCTCGTCCACAGCTATTTTTTACTCTGTTTCTGTTACTGCCCACATATACAATGTCAAGCATTGTCTTACTAATCCATAGCAGTTTTGGTTCATTGCAGTCTTATCCATCTTTGTTATAAATTGGATTTAAAATTAGAAAGTTTATGTACGTGCTAAAGTGCTACATTTGGTCCCTTAGTTAACTCATCTCGGGATTTGCAAAATGTTTTTGCAGAACAATTATAATTTCAGAAATTTTATTTCCTCAAAAAAAGTTCTTAAACTATAAATTTCCATTTTGAAAAGTTACAAAAAAAAAACCCATACAATATTTTCCTGCTACATGTTGTTTATGTCGTTACTTAAGGTTTTTGGGCAGCCTGCTTTTCTTTCTTGGCCGCTTCGGCCTCTGCTTCCATTTTAGTGTATTTCTCAATCAACTGCTCCACATCGGGTTTGGTAAGAATCTTAATTTCCGTCTTGTCATTGACTCTCTGCAAAGTGGCCATTTCTATCTTCTCTGAGGTCAATTTCGTAGTGTCCAATGTCTTGCTCAACACTTTCACAGCCAAATCTTTGGCCTGGGCCAAGGTAATTTTCGATTGTTCACTGAGCTCCTGCTTCAGCTGAGATATGGCAGCACCAAAATTGTTACCAATACATGTAGCCTTCCAGCCACCATAATTGCCACTGGGATCAGACTGGTACAACTGATAACCGTAATGTTTGTCCCAGCCCATGTAGAGAATGGATACGCCAAATGGTCGCTTTCCACCGTACTGTGTGTATGCCTGCTTGATATCACACAAGTAGGATACCAACTGTTCGCAGGGCATGGACTCGCCATAGCTGAATTGATAACGTTGGGCAATGACGCGCAATTCATTGGTGAGGACATTGGCATCGGAGGTGATGCCAGCAACGGAACACACCATGTTGTCGTTCAACTTGTAGATCTTCTCGGCGAATATGCTGCCGTCCAACAGTTTGTTGGTATTGCGGCATTCGGCGGCCAAGAGTATGCCATCTTCGGCTAAAATACCCAAACAAGTGCCGGCATGTGAAATAGCTTCCATGGCATACTCTACTTGGTAGAGACGGCCCTCAGGCGAAAATATGGTGGTACGGGAATCATAACGGCGAGCCTGATAATACGAAAAACAATAAATTAATACGAAAAACAATAATTTAAATGTACATATGACAAACACAGAAGAAGTTCGAAGTTGTTTGCAAAAAAAAATAGCAACAATAACTTTGCATTTCAAGAAATGATCCACAGATATAGATTTTTTTAATTGCGGTTTTGCGTAGAACTTACCATGGTTAATTAATATATTTTAACAGCTTTTAGCGGCTACTTCACTATTTAAAATAAATTAAAACAATTCTAATTCTGCAATGAACACGAACGAAAATATACTTGTCATTGCCAGAGAAAGGAGCCGTGGTAAATAACCAACGCCGGCCATTTTTGCACTGTTAATCCGACGCCGCTATTATTTGGCTCCGCTATATTTGTTATGCGACTTTGGGGTATGACCACAATTATGTCGGAAGTCGAATTTATCGGACAAGTGATGGTCAAAAAAAGGCGAAAGTCCAGCTGGTGGTGTAAGACTGCCCAATTTAGTGTTTCCAGACATGCAGGAAAATAACTTTGTCGTATCGGTTACTGTAGTAGGGACAAAGTATTGGCTGTCGTTCAGTCAAGTTGTATGAAGCATATGGAATATAGTAGACGAATTCTTAAAGTAGGTGACTTAGATTTGCGTAAATATTACACAATGAAAAAGTTCATAGCTATTGGTCACTCCGTTCAGGCCTTATCGGGAAACAACCCAATACATAGACTGTCTGAAATATATTGTTTAACGCCGTAAAAATACATGAAACGGGTTGAACCATGCTGAAGTGAAAATCCTGTCCATAATTTAGAATTTGTTTAAATCTAAAGTGACCCTGCAATACGGGATTCTGTGGGGATCAGCTATATTCAATCAGACAGCCTGAGCCTTGATGTCGAACGACAAACAGCTGATTAGTAGCTTCCAAATCAGCGGTTTGCCGCTTAGAAAGCATACGAACATTGTCGTTCAATATCGTGGCTTAGGATGAGATTGTATTTTCTCTCCCATTTGGTAAAGTTCTATTTAACCAACTTTGTCCAAGCATTTAAATAAATATGACTAATGTTATTGGATTGGGTGCTACTTGAATTCCATTGACCTAGCAAAACACATTTATGTTCGTACCACCGTATTGTTGAATATATTTCAGAAGAAAGTTAAACGATATAATTTGTTTATCAATCAAACTTTTCCAGTAATCGACTTCGTTGTGCGTGATCGACAGATGGCGTCTTCAGTTGATTTTAGCTTTCGCAAGTGTTAAATTGCAATGTAAACATTTCGTATCATGACGGCGCTATGAGAAGTGTCGGCATCGTACTCTGGTTTGAATTATTACCCCGCTTTAGTTTTTATTTAATTTGATAGGATATAGGAACTAATTTACTAATTTTCATAATGGGCGATATAATAAATGTAAGTTATTCCAATCAGTGGAAGTGCTTAAAAGGAAATTTCCTTTCATTTTTAAAGAAGGCAATGCCCTTAATCTAGCCGGTTTGTATTGTTTTAATTTTTTTGCATTGCAGAACATGGAGATCTTCAAAAAACTCGGCTTTGACACACCCAATCAATGGATTTTCTATGACGAACGTTTCTATAAATTCTTTGATTTCTTCGCCAACAACATAAGTGACACAAATATATTACTGGAAACGCAAGTTTTGGACCACGATGAATATGTCAAGCGTAATGAATATTTGGACCCTAAAGAACGAAAGCCTCGTCTCGAAGAATTGGAACGGGAATATACGGGGTTGTTGTCTCATACCAAGGACGAGTTGGATGATCTGCAGCGAGAATATGAAATAATGGAAGAGTCCTATAGGAACTACAATGAATTGGTGGAGGATATGAGGTAGAACTAAAGTTGTGTTTAAAAATCGAACAATTATTTGAATGACTGAAATTGCAGAGAAACAAAAAATATTTTGAATTGTGACTTTAGCCGCCAAGAGGAACGTTCCAATGTCTTTACGAACAAAGAAAAGGAATTGTTGGCACAATGTCAAAGGAAAGCTAAACAACTTGAAGATGATGAAAGTGATAATCACAAGAAATGTGCGGAAGTGATTAAGACATTTTCAAAAATGGTATGTATTAGTAGATTGTGTAATAAGGGAGGTAATAAGGAAAATCCGATCTGTCGGGTGAATTGATTAACAGAAGGAGGAGACTCAGTGTCTTTGGACGGTCTGAAGCTGAGCCATATTTGTCATGCTGTGGCTGCTATGTGTGCGCTCTTTATTTACGGAATTTCATTGCAACATTCCATATACATTTTATCTTGAGTCGCGCCTACTGTAGAAGATGTGAAGGCGTGAGGTGGACGATAGCGTCTAACACTTCATAAGCTCGTGTCCGGGTCTCTGAGATGATTTATGTCTTTAGGATAATACTTCTCGGATCTCTCAGGAAATTGCCATAAACGATCTCAGATGGTTCGTGAACAACTCAGGTTGGTTTAATAGGAACTTCTTACTTATTTCCCTTAACATTTCATGAAGGAACAGGTGGGGAACTTCTCTCGAATCAGTAAGCTGCGCGCGATATAATTGTGTATACCGACTGACCGGAACCTATTGTTTAAAGCCGTCTCCGAACTGCTAATGCTTTTCCAGAGAACTCTTACAAGGCATACACGTAAAGTCGAGTTGGAAAACAGTCGCTGAAAAATGTTTGATTGTCTTACCCGGTTTTGAACCTGGGTTTACTTAAGAGATAGCCGCACACACTATCTACCACACCAGGAACTAATCTTATTAAATAAACATATGGCAATAGGGAAGTAACTAGGCTCATAGCCACATATACAGCCCAGGTCTTTAGGGGTTCTACAGTAGGGATGCAAAACGGCATGATGTGGCCTGTATATTAGGGTGGAGTGAAATTCAAAAGAAAAAGTTAACCTCGGAAAGAGATGTAGTCTGGGGTCCTAATGAGGGGAAAAATAAAGAAAAAAATTTTAAAAAATGATTAGGGGTCGCGCCACTCCCTCGAAATTTTGAAATTATCGCTATTTTGGCGTTGATTTTAGAAAAATCCTAAAACAGTTTTATGTCAATAAATGTTTGCAATAGCGTAAACAATGAAATAAGGTCATGAAAAAATTTAAAAAAGTAAAATAAGTCAAATCGTCCCTTCTTCAGAAAATTGACTGAACAATGAAATCGCCACCAAAGCTACAAATATTAGTCGATTATCCTCATATTTGCCTCAAATACTTTTGTTTGGGCACTTAACAAGCTCAAACTTTTAAATTTCGAATAAGTTAAGTCGTTAATTTTTAGGATTTTTCTAAAATCAACGCCAAAATAGCGATAATTTCCAAATTTCGAGGGAGTGGCGCGACCCCTAAAAATTTTTTTAATTTTTTTTCTTTATTTTTCCCCTCATTAGGACCCCAGACTACATCTCTTTCCGAGGTTAACTTTTTCAAATTAAAAAAAAAGCATGTTTTCACTCCACCCTACTGTATATATATATGACAACCACTTCTATCTAACCCAATCTATATGCGTATATAAATATTTGCAGTAATTATATTAACAATTTCAGTAATTTTGCCTATACACTTTATTTTTTTAGCAATCACCTCCCTTGTTTATGCATCAGTTGCCACTGGATCAGTATTTTTTAAAGTGTGAATCCTTTACGCAATACTTTTCATTGTATGTTAAGGAAAATTTCAAAATACAGGAGTTCATAGATATGGATGCAAGTTTAACGGAAAATCAAGAGACTGTCGATAAACTGGAAAAACTAAAAAAAGCGTAAGTTTAATCAAATCCAAGTATGAAGTAATATATACACTGAGAATTATGATTATTAATTCTATCCACCAGCATCGAAAAATACACTCTAGCCTATATTATGGAAAAAACAAAAAGTCGCGCTCTGCAGTATGCAAGTGAAGCCCTGAATCTCAACCAAATTCACGTTATTAGTCTCACCGATATGGAACGTGAAACGCATGAGCTGGCTCAAGCAAAAACTCGCCAAGAAATTGCCTATCAAACGCTGATGCTCCAACTGCAATATGAGGTGCAACAGAAGGCACAACAAACCATAGAATTGATACTCTACGAAAATACGAAGCAAAAACTGCAAAGAGCATTAAAGCGGCATGAAAACGATCGCGGTCTAACACAAGTTATCTCAGCAGCTCTATCGAATGCGGAACTGATATGGATGACCATACAAATGGACTTGGAAAAGAAACGCAATCGTTTCGATAATACCGAAGAATTAACAAGTGACTCACAGCAATGTCTGCAACGCATTCAGCATATGAAGAGTGCACAATCACCGGGACTTTCGGTTGATTTCATACAACAACTAGCACAGCTATTGGGTCAACACCTGCAGCAGCAACTACGCTGTGAAGTAAAAACGTGCCTCTATGAATATGAAAAATTTAAACGTTTGTTGGCCTATGCTTTGCAAGGACTTTTAAATCGTAAATCCTACGCTTCAGCAATCGACAAACTAAAAGAAATGTATGTATTCGTAAGAAAAAGGATACATTATGATCCTTAAGCTTATTTCAATTGGTATTGTCTGTTTATTTTTATAGCAATCGCATTGAAACCATTTTGCAACCCTTTGTTTATGACAGTCCGGTCAATGCTCCCATGTTCGAAAGTGTACACTATTTAAGGCCCATCTTCAATGTGAAAACTCAACAACAACGCATCGATAAACAATTGAGGCAACTACGTACGGAATTTCATGAGAATATTACAGAACGTTTCGTAAGTTTACAAAATTAATGTATTTGTGAATAATTTTAAAATGTAGGTGCACCACTGGTTAATACATTGAAAAAAGTTTGCGCTCCCTCAATTAATGGAGTGTCTGATAGAGATTAGGGCAGGGAGCGAGTACAAACATGCCCTCTATTAAAGAATAGTGTTGGCTTCATCGGAATCATTGCCAAGTACGAAGTTATCAAAATAAAAAGTGTAAAAATATTAGTGTTTGTAAATTCCATGCATAAATTATATCAGAAACGTTTTTTGTTCTTATGATTTATGAACAAACCGGAACCACGGTGCAATAGTATCTAAACACCATTTTAAAAACCTAACCAGTTGTTCAGATACGCTCAAATCACTGAAGCGAACCAATTCAAATTCTGCAATGATTTGCACGGATAAAAATTAATGGCTGCAAATCAGGGATCATGAAGCCCAGGTTGAGAGCTGGTCTGAACCACAGAAACGACCCAAATCTAATTCTGAAATTGTTGGCATTCCTGGTATATAAGGTTCAGGGATATGAGTTTTTAATAATATCAAAATAGTTTTTGTCCCATGGATGCAATAGGTAGTGTGTGCAACTATCTTTTGGTAAGAACTTCATAACATTTTCCTTCACCTCGCAAATGTCACGTAAAACTTGTCTATCATCCGGCTTTAAACGGTAGTAAATTATATTGTGTGAGAGAAGTTGAAAAGGAATTTAAAGGCAATAGGTAGAAATATGCGAATATCTTATCAATCGGATTTCATGTCTCAACTGCTGCAGAAAATCACAAACACAAGGGTTCTTATTATCTACGTGTACATATCCCTTTGATCTGCTTTGAATTGCCCTGAGACACTGAAACTGAAATTCAATTTCTATACAAAAGTATGCATAGAATAAAACGGGTCGTTTCCCTTTAAAGAATATTACAGAAACGAAAAATAAATTATCGAGATAACTTTTACATTTTCTTTATCTACAGGAAAAAGATAAACTTTATCGCTATAGTCAATTGCTATGGATTTGGTTTCTTACTGAACCTCGACGTCTTGTGCATGCCATCGAAGAAGCAAAGAAAGCTGCCTCCAAAGTACCCCAATTGACAGCCATCAAAGCTTTAGGAGGCATTAAACGTAAATGAAATGAAACATGTATGCAATTTAAATATATTCCCTTATTTATCTTTTATTTACCCTTTTGTTAAGTTTTAAGTTAAAATATAACGGACAAGAAATTAATCCCAACATACTTCGTATCAATTCATCTATAGATAGAGTTATCCTTAATATATGAATATCCGTCGCACATGAATGATGTCCAAACATGTCTCTATGGTATTGATTGCTCCAATAGCCTACGTTGAAATACTTCAGGGATCTGATGAAAGTATCTGCGGCACGTAAATATGTTGTTCTTTGTTAAATCGTAACATCAAAGGGAAACTTGATAAATTCCACAAATGAAGGCACACATTCATGGCTAACTTATACATATGAATGTATATTTCTATAGATGTGACAATACATTAAAATATCTTATGTCGGAAACTACAGTTTTATGTTATGAAATTATTTAAAAAACCTCACATTTTGGGTATGTCTTTGAAAATTAGTAGACTTTGCAACGGGAACACTTGAATATTTTTAATTTATTAATTTTAATTAATTTATTTTAGGTATTTTTTGCATATTGAAAATGTGTACACATTTTATTTAGAAATCAAAACATTTTGTGGGGTTTGACGTTGATACCTTCTTCAGCACGTAAAGAATTAATAATGATATCTCCACACCAGATATTATAATGTGACGGAAATTTTGAATTTGTTCTTTGACGTATACATGATTTTTAGCAAGTGGACACTACTGATTATGCCGACATATGATGTTTTAATGTGGTCAATCAAATAGTCTTGTGTGACCACATCTATGCTTGGGTTTCTATTGGAAATACACATGTGTTAACTTACAATTTTATAGATGTACTTGCATTTAAAGTTTTCGTATGGTATTACCAACAAAAGTGTATTTACTTATACATGGTAAAGATGAATTTATCGTCAGTGAAATGCCCAAAGACGTAACCCTCATTATCATTATTTTACAGCAGGGCTACGTCTTTGGGCATTTCATTTCTTTCACACTCGTATAAATTATTCTATATTTGTCCATTTTAAAACTAATACACATGTTTGTTAAATCTTTTTAGCGGTGCTTAAAAAAGAATAATCGGTGACGCATGTGCGAAATCATATCAACAAGTTATTCATTACAGTCTGGAGACTTGCAGCAGAACTTGGTGTTCGAATGTATTGCTTTAAGTCATCCGAATTTGTTGGTTTTATTTCGGAAACCTTCTGCTTGCTAAAAGCCCACGTGAAAAAATCGAGTGAGAGACCCTGGGGATTAACAAAATTTGGAGTTTCTTGTACGACCATGACACCCTGTATGAAAATTAAGGTAAATGAACTCCTAATGTACTCAAGATTACATATAACGAATTTATAACACTGGGCAACAAAAAACGATCGTAGCACATAGGAGTATGCGTAATTGTTTATGTATATTACCCACAAACATGATATTGGTTTCCCTTGCTTCTCAGGACTCATTTCCAATTATAAATTACCACCTTTCCTTTCATTTTGACCGAACAAAAGGAATCCATTCAAAAGAACTTTGGTGAAAATACCGTATTCATTACCGCCGCACGACTGTACAATTGTTAACGGAGAACTTACACCCGTGCAATTTCATAGCAGTACGTAAACAAACAAAAAGACAACATAATAGAAAGAATAAAAAACAAACATAAACGCGAGTACTCCCGAAAAAATCATATAAAACTGAGATTTTCATTCATAGGCAACAATGGTCATGTAAGAAGACCTACGGTCCAGAAAAACAATCAATGAATCGAGTATACGTGTGTACGTGTGTTTTGCATAAACAACCCTTCTTCAGCTTCTTCATTATTTCGTATTTACACACATACGACGGCTTTCGCACAACACTCATACACACACTTTTACAGTTGTAAACAAATAAATGATGCGAGACGTCGGCACGCGACTAACGAATTGACGAGCGTTGCATAAAATAAGGCGGCAAATTGCTTTAGATACGATGTGCGTTATTAAAAGTTCGGAGGACACATACTAGACTACACTCCCTGAGACTGTTGTCGATGAATAAATCGGTTATCCCATGATTAATAAAGCGTTCTTTTTTAACCGATTGTTTTTTGAAAATCGAAGAATACGCAGACAATTTACATAAGTGAATGAAATATTATTTTTTAGAAATGATTTCATGCAAATGTTGGCACTAATTTTGGTACACTTTTCCAAATATTTCAGCCGGCGGGTACGTCTAATGTGGTTTTCCTATCTTGGTTGTCTTGTCCCTATAGGCGAAAGACACCAAGTGCCATCAGAAAAACTGATCCAGTGGGGTCAAATTATACGAAAGACACGGCCAATTGACAGTTCCAAAATGTGAGTTTGCTCATCAAACTCGGCTTTCAATTGGTTCATGGAATCGCGTGCAGTGTGGCACCGGCCTGTTGAACACACATGTCAACCATATCCAAGTCTTGCATTGTGAGCGAAAAAATGTCCGTAATCATCGAACGATTTGGTCATACATTATCGAAGTACGACCCAATGATGGCACTGTCCCATAAATCTTCGTATCTTCGGACCAAATTTGTACCATTGAGTTTAGTGGTTATTCATACAATTCCATTGTAATAGAATGAAAATATTTGATTGTCTAAACAACAATTGCTCTATGGAATATTCATAGTCCTAACAGATTCCAAATTATCTTTCTCTAGGTTCACCATCTTCAGTCAAAATATTGGTAAAAAATATCGAATCCGCGTTAGTGCAATTCGCTTTACTGAAAAATATGGCATAAATGAAAGTGGTCGCTTTTTTTTTAGTGTTTTTTTCTGTTCACTTCATTGAAATTATTACGTTTCGGCGTAACTCCGCTTAATTGAAAAAAATCAAATAACTGAAATGTTTTTTTTTGTGGTCAAGTGGTTTTCTTCACATATAACATAACTTAACTTTACTGAAAATGGCTTGAATATCGCCTTTGATAGAAAAAGACTAAACTTTCTCCTTCAAATAGTGAATGCTATTTTTCAAAGGCACATGGAATCTGACAACGCAAAGGTAGAAATTTAGATGAATCTTCTATTGTATTATGCTGGTTGTTAACAAATTATCGCTCTATTGGATGCCTGCTACAATTTTCGATGGTGTGCCGGACACCCATAAAAACTTATTTCGATGTTGACCAGCTTACTTTGTTTACAGAAAAGCGAGCATTAAAGTGATATAAAATCTATTGAAAACTAGTGCTTTACAAATTTCGGTATCCGAAGTTCGCTTTAGTGAAAACTTCGGATAACGGAAACAAAATTGCCCCATTTTTAACGTTTCGGTAAAGCGTTGTGGACGTAGAGATAGTTCGCTTATTAATCTTTAACTGTGGAGGTGACTTTTATAAACATACCTAGTATGTGACCTTAAAAAGAGTAACCACCTCCACAGTTAAAGGTTAATAACGCACCTCGTAACCAAAAAAAACATAGAAGACAAACACCGAAGCAACAGGCAGGCAGACTAACAGTCGAGGAATGGTAAATACCGAAATGGTACTACCAAACAAAAGCAGTCTCACCAATATAAAAACTCCGATTATATGACTGTTGTTGATATTTGCCTTCGTCAAATCGTTTCGTGCCTTGCATTGTGTGTATGTGAGTTCGCACCAGTTCGCATATAGAACACGAAGACGCTGCTGTTTGACTTGTTTTGAAACGAAATTTCTTTCTTGTCTGTGACACTCTCTCGTTCTCTTAGTGTGTGTGTTTTGCTCGCCATGTGCGTGTGACTTCTTACTATTTTGCATAATTGTTATGGCCAAAAGCATACTTGCAAGAAATACGCATACGGACACAGACAGTGTCTGTTTTACACATATACACTTGGTCGTAGTCTTGATCCTGTAGGAATTTTTCCTATAAAAGCCGCATCAGGATATGCAACAGTTTCATTCGTTTATCATCAGCCAAGACTGTTGGAACTCGTTCGTGGTCGGTACTCTCATCCGTTTCGGTGATACTTTTTTTTTTAACTATTAACGGATAATAGAATATTTGGATTTGCGATGCAAGGAAGCATATAAAGTGTGATTTCTGAAAGAAGCACAAAAAACAAGTGTCGAATTAAATGTTATTGGGTGTGTGTGTGTGTGTTGGTGGGCGTTCGTTGTGCCACTCGAGTTTAACATAAAACACTAAAGAAAAGTAATTAAAATATGGCAAATGTATGAATGCATGAATGAATTAGAAAAAGAACGGATTTTATTTTGAATTTCAAAGTGATAACAACAAATTAATGAAGTGAATCACAGCAGCACGCCACATTAAGGAAATCTTTAATTAATGACAAAAAACAGTGATGAACTAAAATTGCACAATCGCAGAATCAAATAGACTGGCACAAACAGAATATGTCTAAAAGTTTAAGTTTAAAATATTTTTAAAAAAGCACAGGTAGGAAGATAAGCAGAGAACAAAATTGTTTTGGGGGAAAATAGGTTAAATTCGTCTTAGTTTCGTAAGAACTAAATAATTAAAAATTAAATAATTTAAAACTCATTGAAATCCCCTCATTTCGGTTTACATTAAGATATCTGTTACAACGTAAGTGGAAACTGTAAACGAAACCGCAGTTCAGAATAAAAATTTTTTTTGGCTGCCTAAAAATATATTCTTTTTGGAAAAAAACCCTTAACAATATCAAAAATTACTCTAAAGCTAAAGGTCAGTTCTAAAGAAGTTATTTGTTACTGTTGTTTCCATTTAGAATTTAAATTATATTTCAATTCATTTTGTTTGAATAAAAGTGGAAAACATTTATTTATTTTTTTTGCCTTGCATTCTTATTTGTAAGAGAACAATTCAAAGAAAAAAAAAACATATTTGGATGAATAAATTCGCTGTTTTGTATAATTCGATTAACATTCTTCGATAGAAACGTATAATGACTTTTCCAAAAAATCTGAAAATAAATTAAAAATACCCCATATGCTTTAAAAAAAAAGATGAGCCCCTACGGATTTGGAAAACAGCCTAATGTACTGTCCAATCATGCCCCTGCCTTATGAATCGCAACAAACTATGCATTTCCAGCTCTAGAACAACCTCTGGCGAATCTTCGGAACAAATTTGTCAATTACGTTTATTGTTTATTGAGCTGACAATGGGCCTCGTCGCTGAAGACAATTTTTCGATAAAAAAAAATATATTTTTCACAGGTACCAATTTTGATTGTAAACATTCATGTTTTGCAAGCGTTTCTAGCTAAACCAACCATCGAGAAATTACTGTACAACATTGTCATTTTTTTGTTTGTTCTTACAATTAATTTCACTTATTTAAAATTTAATATCTAATTAAATGAGATTAAACACTTAAGTGTCCCCAGAACCATTTGAATTGATTTTGTATTCCTTGGGACGTCGTGCATCAAGAGAGTATTAATTTGTATCCAAGTAAAAAAAAAAGTGTTTGAGAAGAAAATAACAACAAAATGGAAAATAAGGGAAGTGGGGGTGAAAATGTAAAATTTAATTGAGACCAAAACCAGGGAACAATGTCAAAGGTCAATCCGAAACTCCTACGACACTACCGTGTAACACGGTTATAAATGAGATACTGTTGCAGTTGGTTCAAACCAATAGCAGGTAAAACAATTGACGAGCTGTGGATACAAAAAAAACACATTTCTGATGATGAAAAAAATATTTTGAAGTGCGAATATGGATAATAAAAACCTTGAAGCTGAATATAATGCACAGAAATTTTGCATTTGCCGTTGTCATTGAACAACATTTAAATGATATTGCCAAATGAAATCAGTTTCATAAACTATATGGTCAAAATATTTAATACACGTATGTAAACAATTTTTTTTTGCTGTATAAGACTCTTCTTTGTAGTCTTAAACATGTTTATGAGAGTTGACAAATTTAGATTGACTTACAAAATTATTTTTAGGCATTCTGGAACTGATTGATTTTCCAAATCAGGGTCATATGGAAAAAATTATATTATAATTTTTTTTTTATTTTCAAAGAAATAAAATTTGGCAATATCCCTAAAATATATCCAATTGACTGATTTTAATTGTTAAAACCTTTAAATAATCGCTTAGTCCTTGTCAACAACCAATTTTGCACAGAACTCATGTTTACTAGATCAAAAGTTACAGACTTTTGGCCGATGGAATATGATTCTAAACTCTGTCATTCTCATCAGATCATGAAGGGTTCTCCAACAAGAGGTGCTATTGTGAAACACCCGGTATTTTGGTAGCTGTCACTTTTGAAGATTTTATTCTTTGACATTTGACAAGTAGAAACTACGCCCATTAATAAAAATGAAACGATGCACGCTTCAACAACGCATTGAAATTATTAAAATTCACTATACAAATGGTGAAAATCTTGCAAAACTAACAAGCTTGTTATCTCTCGAAGAGATGATCACAATTGGCCAACGAGATCTTGTGAATTAACACCTTGCGACTTCTTCCGTAGGGGTCACGTGAAACATAAAGTCAACACCAACAGACTAGCGTCGATTCAAGATCTCAAAGATAGAATTCGTGAGGCTATCGTTGGTTATGGAACATTTCATGAAAAGGATATGGTCGTGTAAGCGTGGTCATGGTGGACTTTTGGCTGTTGTTGTTTCTCATTATTAACGACATACCTTCCTCTTTATTATGAAATGAACATCCGAAAGTTTATCTGAAAACATGTTATTTTTCTTTGAATAGCAAAATAACTTCTCTTGTTGGAGAACCCTGTATTATAATTTTTATTTTAAATTTTATATTTTCAAAGTAGTCAAATTGAACAATATTCCTAAAATATATCCAATTGTCCGATTTTTATTGTTAAAACCTTTGAATAATCGGGTAGTCCTTGTCTACCAGTTTATTACAGAACTAAAAATGTTTTACTAGAACAGACATTTGACAGATGGAATTTGATTTTGAACTCTCTCTCATTCTGATCAGATCATATAAGGCTTCGTCTGTAAGTGAAGGCATTACTTTTTTGTGGGTCCCTTGTCCAGTTAATTGTTTGGAGGTTTTTCGACCATACCGAGTCTGAACTCTTCGTTCACGATAAAATGGATATTAATCAAATAAAGTTTTTACTGTGTTTCCAATTACACTACGTAACAAAATGAATTAGGTCATAAATATAATATAATGAGTGTTCTTTCCTCTACCTAAACGTTTTTTTTAGTATATAAACCGCTATTTTAAAAATGATGGAGGTTTCACCACACATTTCAGCATAACTCAAGAACAGTTTGTCCGATTTGATTAAGTAAAAACTCCGAGAATCCGCAGCTACATTACCTCCAAGTTACTCTTACACTGTTTTTTGATAAAGTGAATAGTTTTGGAAATATTCAGAAACTTTTTCCAAACATTTTTTTTTCATGCAAAATTGGAAAAAAAATTTTGTCTTAAAATTCATTAAAAAACCAAAAAAGTCACAAATACTCTTTTTTGATCTTTAGTTATAAACATAAATATGTTACAAATAAAACTAGCCACATTTCAATAAAATCGATTAACAAGTTTTGGTTTAATTCTCAACTAAGTGATGGTATCTCATTTTGATAAAATTTGTATATGAATATTAATATTTGTGTGAGTATATAGTCGGTTATTGAAATCAAGTAGGACATCGTCGGATAAGATCGCCTTTAATATTTTAGTTAATTAGATTTAATTTCTTTTTTTGTAATTACTAGTTTAAATATTTTGTGCACAAATTTGTGACGAGCCACTCTAATCAGAGAAAATGACCAAATCTACAAGAGGAAAGGTAGAAAAACAAACCATTTTTAAACAGTATTATTAAGAGCATCCTGAATTTAAGGATTAAAGTGTATTTTTCGTTTTATTATCATATAAAAGCATACCTTCATTAAAATTAAGCTGTTTAACAATCTTTTATGCACACTCTTATCTACATATCTGTACCATGAAAAATAAAGGCACTATTTAAAAATTTGAAAATTCGATGTCATTTCTTAAAAAACGATTAGCCAGACATCAGTTAAAGTTTTTCTTCAGTTTAGAGACATAACCAATGAGAAACAGCAAAAAAATTCACTTAAACAAAATTTTGTTACATAGTGTTATGTTGAAGTTTGGCTATAAACGGATTTTGCTGCACCCTTTGCACTAAAATGGACATTTGCTTTAAAAAAAAAAACAATTCCAGTACTTGTATTGTCTGTTCACCAGCAAAAGCTAAGTAAACCAAATAAAGAAAAATGCCGAACAAATTCACAACAGTCACTACAGGAGTACCTTTTTTTTGAGCTGTCCACATCTTCGGGCGAACTAAATTGGATGATTTTGCGAAGAGAGAACACATTTGGGGGGAAACTTAACTTTAACTGAGGTTCTAATAAGTATGATTATTTAGAACCTCAGTGGTATGATTTCAGGAAGCGTAAAACTGTTCCAAGAATTCGGAAAGTGTGTTCCTTCTACTGAAAAAAAGTTCTTGTGGCCTGAAGTGCGTAGGCAGTGTGTATGTGTATTTTTCTATAAGCCATGGAAAAAAATGTGCCAACGGAATGCAAATCAATGTAAACTCCTGACCACAAACCACTTGCATTTCATACAAGTCAATAGCACTTTAAACGTAGACTAAACTGCCATGACCTTGTACTATCATAGCCATAAAATGTCCCATGCATGCTATGTGAATAAATAACATTGTGTAGCAAACTTAAATTTCATGTGAAATTGTTGTTAAAGTTGTTGTGGGGATAATGCCTTCAGTGAGGGGGTCTCTGCTAAAGATGCGAATTCTTTCTTTTATCCAATTTCATAGCATGAACATCATTAAGTAGTGGTCGGCCGCTCTGTCTTTAGGCTCAAGCAGAAGATACGAGTGGTGTGACTCTGTCATAACACTCATGTAACAGATGTGATGCCTATGCCTACGTTGGACCACATTTAAGTATTTGCGTCATTTTATGGACACTAATAATCATGTTGAAAAACATTGTAAAGTTTATATTGAATTCCATGAAGCAGGCATTTTGTTTACATCATACGAGACGAGCCAATAAAACTGTCTGCAACTGGATTTTTATGTAATACATCGTTAACAAATAAATAAATACAAATAATTGCCTTAGAATTTAAGATTTAAATCGAAACTAAGAAATAATGCAAGATTTAAGTTTAAATTAAATCAAATCCAATTATTGAACCATTGTGACGTATACTTACTATTGCGAACAAGTGATGCTACAAATTCTATTCCACATACGCTCCGATGAACAGTGAGGGCAAGTATTGAGGAACAAAAACATATCGCAGCCTTAGATTGCAAAAGTGCCGAGTTCATATTTAAATGCAATGTTTTTTGTTTTACCCACAACAAAAGAGAACAGGATAATAAAAAGTACTGTGTCTTTATTTTTTTTCCTGTTTACGTAGTGATGACCTAAAGGTTCAAGTCCATGGATTGTAAATGAACGTATTTCTTCTTTCAGGTAAAATCTAAAAAACTCTAAGGTGGCGATAGGTAATTTGTATTCATCCTTTTGCAGCAATTTGTAATTAGCAGAAGTGGCGTGGTCAGACTTCCGAGTTTTCGTCCGAAAATTTGTACAGTTATAGCTTTACTAAGTACAGAAATTGGGCATAAATCGAATTTGGTTCAATTACACCTAGGGTCCAATGTGAATTTTTCTTTTGGCTCGTATCAAATGATATATACCTTCCTATCCTTAGGTGAGGGTATTACAATACAGGGTTCTCCAACAAGAGGTGTTATTTTGGTATTCAAAGAAAAATTAAATTTTTTGAGATTAACGATCGGATGTTTATTTCATAGTAAAGAGGAAGGTATGCCGTTAATAATGAAAAACAACATCAGCCAAATGGTCACCACGATCATGCTTACACGACCATATCCTTTTCATGAAATGTTCCATAACCAAATCGCGAAGTGGCTGCCCTATGTCCTCGATAGACTCTCGAATTCTATCTTTGAGATCTTGAATCGACGCTTGGCTGTTGACATTGACCTTATGACTCACGTGACCCCTAAGGAAGAAATCGCAAGGTGTTAAATCACAAGATCTCGTTTGCCAATTGTGATCACCTCTTCGAGAGATAACACGGTCCGGAAACTTTTTAGTTTTTCCAACTGTGACTGCAAGATTTTCACCATTTTTGGAGTGAATTTTAATAATTTCAATTTCTTGTTGTAGAGTGTATCGTTTCATTTTTAGTAATGGCGTAGTTTCTAGTTGTCAAATGTCAAAGAATAAAAGCTTCGAAAGTGACAGCTACCGAAATATCGGGTTATTCGAAATAATACCTCTTGTTGGAGAAACCTGTAAAAAAAAAATCCTACCCACGGGTAAAAAATATTTGACCGTTTGTCTTCGGGTGACCGTAGTACATCAGAATCATATAGTGGTTAGTCAGTACAGACATTTGTTATCCAGTGCTTTTGGCCGCCTTTCCGCAAAACAATCCCACTGTGCCCACCAAAAAGCTTTTAATACATTTTGGCCAATGTGATGTCCCAATGATTCAATTATAAAAATGCGATACAACGCCAATATGTCCTTTCAAAAAGTTTCGCCCCTGCGTTGAAGAACTTGACCTGCGGCTACTCAGAAAGAAAGAGGGAGGCACCGCATTAAAGTGCGTATCCTGTTGTTCATAGGGGACCGATGTCTTTATGAATTACGACAAAAATATAAAAGCATGATGCCACCAGTATATGTGTTATGGTATCTACCTACATGCATCGATTTTAAAGCCTTGTCTTTCAATAAACTTAGTGTCCTTAAAATATTATGGATTTCTCACGTTATTTATTACTTTGCAGACCTTTGACATCATTCAAGTTTAACATTTAACATATCGTAAAAATGTTAAAGCAATACATCCACCATTGTGAAATGGTCGTTTATAACGTTTATTTCTGATTTTTGTTTTGTTCTTCTTTATAATGGACAGATATTGCTGTCGCAGCGACTACAAAAATATGGATACCATGTTCCAAATAAACTGTGAATATTATTATTCATAAGGATACAATAGCAGGACACCCTTAACAGAGGACATCCACACTGGAGGTACCCAGCAACGACGTAATAAGTCTCCAGACACATCCACAAAAAAACAAAACACTTCAGTCCAGACCGAACCGAACCGAGACACAATGCGTTACAACAATAATGGCAGGACTGGCCGCTATGGCAACAGTCACAGTAACACCTCCATCAAAGGCAACAGCATCAGCATTGGCAGTGGCAACATATTCTTTGCATGTGGATGTTGTCTTGTGCTCATCAGTACGACACTGGTCATTGTATATGAAACGAACAAGATTATGAACGAAGACCCGGGCCATTGGCAGTCGCTGCAAGTTTCAAGTGAGCGCGATGAAGCTGGCGTCGTCAGCGGTGTTGGTGGTATTGGCGGTGGCGTGGTGGCCAGTCAAAATATGGAGAATGTGAATTTGAAAAATGTTGCCTATGACCTGCAATTGTTGGCAACAGGTATATTTCCAAGTTCAAATGAGTATTTTGTTGGATCGTCTTTGTACTATGATGAGGGGGACAGTGGTGGTGGCAGCGGTAGTGGCAGTGGCATTGGTATTGGTATGGGCGTTGTTGGCGGTTCTGGCGGTGGTGGTGGTGGTAGTGGCGTTGGCAGCAATGCAATTGCTAATGATGTCAAACGTCGCCGGAAACGTGAGGCCATTGAATATGATGAAATGGGCAATCGTGTTTACAATGTGGGGGTCCTAATGGCTTCCCATTTGGGTGAGTATTATAATGATGATGATGATGATGAGGAGGTGGAGTAGCCAGCTACCAACGTTTGTTTGCATGTCGGTAATATGGACTAGTGTAACCTGAAACGGGACAACAATCACCCATCCAAATATAAGCAAACAACACTTTCTTATTAGACGTCTGCTTAGCCATATTCTTGTTATCCTTTCTTGTCCTTTGTCATCCAACAGATTCACCTTTTGACTTGGAGCGTTGCGGACCTGCTGTTGATTTGGCTTTGGATGTCATAAATAAGGAGTTCTTGAGGCCACATAATATTACATTACGCAAAGTTCAAGCAAGGTAGGTCTCTCTCTCTGTGTGTGTGTGTAACTATGCTCATGTAGTTGGATAGTCACTGCCGTTGGCACCTGGCTGAATTGATTAGGGCGCAATTCGTTGAATGCGTTTTTACTAGGTTTTCCGATTTTAAAATTTGATTAAACACTTTTTGGTATTCACATTTCTTTCTATAGCCTCTAGATTTCGTCACATCAAGGATTTGCCTGTCTTCTTACACTTGGTCCTTCCTTCGGTCTTCTTTTTACTAATTTCCTTGTCTTAACATAGAAATTGAAATTGATATCACCCCAAAGTTTATAACCTCGAATGCTCACTACATCAACATGAGAGAAAAGAAAAACATTTCAAAACTTTATTGTTGAAATTTTATTCATACACAAGTATATTTCATTTTTATAGTGGTAAACGCTTTCCGCTTCACCATCAGTTGTTGGTGTGTTTTTTTTTGCGATTCGTCTCGAAATTAATTGCTGCGTTCCCTTTAATCTTAGCAATTGTTTTTTATGGTTTTATAACCATTTTGTAATTCATTCATTCTTCATGCATTCATCCATCCATTCATTCCGTTGGTCGTTCATTCATTTGTCTTTAAGTGTCATTAATTTGTACTGTGAATAGAAAGAGCAACACATTTAAGGCAGCATTTCCGTTCAAACCGACGAAGAAAGGAAGGTGGAGGACGACGGTCACGAAACAGAAGCGGGCGCATATTTGAGATTTAAAATCAAGGGAGGATTTGGAATCATACGGAGAACATATTTTTGTTTATTTCCCTGACATTGCAAGCATATGTTTTGTCTGCAACAGTTACATCTCGATCAATCCATAAACTATCAGACCGATTATGTAAATTCCATGGGAGATAATTCCCTGGGAATTTACTTTTTTCAGACAAAAAATCCTTCAGTTCTGAACAGATTAACAGTCAAACAAAAAATATTACTCCGAGGATATTATTATCGAAAAAAAATACCCGGAATTTTCTTCCTGGGAGTTTTCATAATCGTTTCGTTTTCATATGAGTTTTTACTCTGGTATTGCAGCATTTCCTTTTCTGTAATCTTCTCTTTTCATTTTTATATACGGTGTCCCAAAATATTTGAATTTCCAACATGCGCTTTTTAACTAAACACAAAATTGAACGGTGACAGTTTAGGACTAGTAAAAAATAGGACAATACACCAGGCAGCGTTGCCACATATATTTTTCAGAAGTGTTTAAATTTCTTGCAGTCACAGTTCGCAAAACTAATGCATTTTTGGGTCGTCGTGAAGCACCTTGTCGGACCGCAATAGCGAAAATTGGTGGAAAAATTCGAGCTGTTGGGACAAGTTAGTGATGTGAAGAATAAAAGCCGTGCACAAGTGAGAAAATTGCTGCTGTAGCCCAAAGTGTTGAAGAAAACCCATGATTGTGCATTCGTCGTCGTTCTTTGGAACGTCATTACACCGTATTTTGCATAAAGTCTTGGGTCTTAAGGCTTATAAAGTTCAGTTAACACAATAACACAAGCCGGCCGATCATCAACAACGTCGTGTCTTTGCTAATTGAGTCCTTGAAATGCATAAAAATGATCTGGAATTCCATCGAAAAATCATATTGACTGATGAGGCCCATTTCCACCTCGGTGGCTATGTCAACAAGCAAAATTGTCGCATTTGGGGGCTCGGAAACCCCAAGAGTTATGGTTGAGAAGCCTCTCCATCCTCAACGCGAGACTGTTTTGGTGCGGTTTATGGTCCGGCGGGGTCATTGGACCTTACTTTTTTTTTAAAAAAGGGGGTTGGATCAACAATCACGGTGAATGGATTGCGCTATCGAGAGATAATTAATGATTTTTTGTGGTCGAAGTTGGATGATGTTGATATGGACAACGTTTACGTTCAGCAAGACGGTTCTACGTGCTACACAAGCAACGAAACCATTGCTCTTTTACGGGAAAAGTTTCCGGACCATGTTATCTCTTGAAGAGGTGATCACAATTGGCCACCGAGATCTTGTGACTTCTTCCTTTGGGGCCACGTGAAAGATAAGGTCTACGTCGATTCAAGACTTCAAAGATAGAATTCGTGAGGCTATCGAGGACATAGGGCAGTCACTTTGCGATTTGGTTATGGAAAATTTCATGAAAAAGAATATGGTCCTGTAAGCATGATCGTGGTGACTATTTGGCTGATGTTGTTTTTCATTATTAACGACATATCTTCCTCTTTATTATGAAATAAACATCCGATCATTTATCTCAAAAAATTCAATTTTTCTTTGAATACCGAAATAACACCTCTTGTTGAAGAACCCTGTATTAAAAAAATATTAAGCAATAATGACCTTTGTCTCTCCTTGTTGGTCGACATTGGTTAAATGAAAATGGAGCCAATTTGTTTCAGTTTTCCCTTATATTTGTCTTAAGCATAATCAGGATCAGAAAAATTTGGTTCATTTAAAAGATTTGAGTGAAAAATATTGTTATTGATTAAGAGTTTGAGGATGAGTCTTAATTTTTCATTTAAACTAAAGTTTATTAGGTATTTAAAATAGGCCTCCCAGAGATCACTTTTTTTTAACACAATTTCATATTTCTATGGGGTTATTTGAAGACAGAGGTCTTTGACAAACCAAGGTTGTTGAGACTGGAATGCCAGCAGGCCACATTCACTATCCTCGTCCTACGATACGGACTGAAGAGAATGTGGCAGAGGCTTTTTTGGACCTTTTTTTATTAAAATTTTTTGTTTTATATCTTCAAATAATGAACATTTATTTTTTTTAATTTTGTTTATGTATTGTTGATCTATATTCTTCATACAGTTTTGTTTCTGTTATTCGAGTTCGAGATCAAAGGTTTCAATCATTATGTTTAATTTTTTTTATCAGAAATATCTTTGCTCTATAGTTTCGGTTGCTGTTGTTATATCGCCATTGAAAAAGGGGGCAACAAGTACCCTTCCATTCACCACAGCCCTGTTCATTGACTCAAGTGAATACTTGTTGCGTTGGCATTTGTTTTTTTTTTCTTAAATCATTTGTTTTACTTTTGCACATCTCTTCGCCGTAAACATCTGCCAAAGTTAATGGTTTGTATGTTATGGTCTGGCTCTGGTATATCCATTCCCTTAATGAACCCCGGCTACACTTGCCAGCTTTCTATCGGCAAATGTAGTTGGTGTTGTTGTTGTTGTTGATACAACAATAAAGATGTCATCCTCCACAGGAAAGCAAAAGTTAATGAAATCATAGTTGTCTCAATGATTATTTACGCTTAATGAGTTTTAGTCCTCTTCATTGTCGTTCCCTAAGAAAGGATTCTAATGGTGACCAGAAAGAGAGAAGGAGGGGGGCAAACAAAGTCTTGTAAGTACTGAGAAAACATTGATTTTTTTTGTTGTGTTTGTTTGAATTTTAGTTATCCCTCCTGTTCGGGTGCAAAGGCACCCGGTTTGGCAGCTGATATGCATTTCAAAGATGACGTGATTGCTTTTATCGGACCAGCCTGTGCGTTTGCTTTGGAGCCGGTGGCACGTTTGGCTGCCTATTGGAATTCGCCCATCATCACCGGAATGGGAGATCAGGTGAGCTATAGATTTGAAATGATTGGCCGTTATCAGTTTGAAAACAATACATTTTACCCGTCGTTAGCGCATGTAAAATAGAATTCGACTCGCGATTTTGTTAGTCTGTTGTTTATTTTGTAAAATCGTCCGTACGTTACTCACCTTTTGACTCTCGTGAGAGAGTATTGACTCCCTCGCACACCTCTCCTATTGGATATTTGGTAGAAGCATCTTTGATTTAAATGAAATTTGCATTACCAAGATTTGCGTCTTGGAGTGCTGGTAATTTCGTCTAAATTAATTGCCTGTGGGTAATTATATGCCGTTGCTTTTGTTATTTCGCATGACAATTTCCCATTTATTCTATTCATGTAGTAACTAAGGGAGGGAGGAATGTAGATACGGTAGATTGCCAGCACGTGAATCGGAAATTACTGGAGATATTTCAATGAAATTGAAAGCAAACTGTCTGCGCTATCTTTTAATGATTTCTTGTTTTTTTCTTCTTCTATATTTTGTATATTCCTACCCAGCCACCATCGGAAGGTGAATTAACGGTGACATCCGGCATACTGGGCCGCATACACAAATGGAAAAATGAAAGTACGGTAAGTGATAAACAAAATAAATAAAAACAAAAATCATTCCACCTCTAAGTACTATTTAATTAAAACGCTTGCCATCCATGACAGTGACAAGTAGTAGAAAAGAGAGGAGTAATATTAAGGAATGTGGAATTGTATTGTTGGAACAATAGTCAACTATTTAATTAGTCGTGTAGTTTAAATTTGCTGAACTGTTCTAAAAAACGTTATATAGAAAATACTATTCAAAGAGTTGGTGGTCCTGACTGTTTTGTAGTCATATTAGTGTTGGGTATAAAGTTCGGCGCTGTTACTGTCAGTTGAGGAAATTCTGTTTGTGAGGCAGACTATTATAACTTACACCATGTACCGGTCGACTTAAAATCAGTTTCTCAACCGATATGTCGGCCTGTCCAGCCACTCATATTATATACTTTAATATTTGTTTATAATTATTATTAAGGTTCACTCATATGTTCATGTATTTCTTTAATTATTGGCTTAGTTGTGACTAAGGATTAACCCTATTGAAATTGTTCAATATTGCTCAATGTGTGGATAGAAACCGAGACTCCAACTAAGTGTTGTTTACTCCTGAAGTCAGTTTTACTCTAAATCAGTGAATATTCTCTGAAAAAGTTTGCGTGTGGATGTATGGGCAAAACTTTCCAAGATCTTGGTGACAGATTCTGCCTCTATCTGTCGAATGACTCTCCCAATATGAGACTCCAACTGAGTGTTGCTTACTCCTGAAATAAGTGAATATTCTCTGAGAGTTTGAGTGGAAAAACTTTCCAAGATCTTGGTGACAGTTTCTGCATCTATTTGTCGAATGGCTTGCAATCAGATGTGGAAACATTAATGTGCAGCATGGGTGCCTCGGTTTGAGTTTGAAAATAAGTTTACATTATTTTCCCAACGTTGTCCAAGCATTTAACGATTCATATCGTTCAGACTTTCTCTCAAGATTTCGAGCGTCAAAATAATATAATAAATAGCGTTCATTTTTAATTACCAAACTTTTTTCCCCATTTTATTTGTTTGTTTATTTATAGATGTTTTCAAAGAATCATTAACTAGGCTAAAGTTTAAATTCCTTTGCAGAGGTTATTTAAACACTTGAACTCTCTGTGAAAATTTAAATATTGATTGAAACCCACTTGAATGTTGTAAATACACCCCCACATACACACACACACGCATCCATCACTCCCACCGCTGTCAATTCAATTAAAATGTTTTCCCGATGCTATTTTATACACTCATGTACATCTTGCTACTCAGTGGGGAAATTGACAAGGCCTTCAAATCGGCAGCCTTGAATTTCCGATTGTCTTTTGCTAATTTTGTCTATGCCTATTTGCATTGTCTTTTATTGAGAAGACCATTTATATGAATATAACCATAAGTAACAGGTGGTTTCTTTATATGCTATTTTGACAGTGACAGGAACGAAGTGTAACATTTCGAAGGCTGCTGCAAAGTTCTAGTTTTTAATTTTAAAAAATTTCAATTGTCTAAAATAGTCCAAAGACGTCAAATCTGGCGATCTCGCCGTCTTAGGTGCTTCAGAATATCGTGAAATTATTATTTTCGGCGCCAATTACTGTGAACGTATCCCCATTGACATAGTTACATATTTAATGATATTCCTTATAGCGATGACATTGAACGACCGAGGAGACTGAAATGTTTCGATTAACTTTTATAGCCCAGCCTCTGGTGAAAAAATGCTGTCTAAACGAAGATAAAGCAGGGACTGTAATCATTATGAGTTTTTTTTTTATAAAAATTACTACTAGTGTTATGAGTTTTATCCCCTAAATTATTTTAAATCATTATTTTTTGAGAAAAACAAATACAACTCCAACATAATCGATTTTTTGATTTAAAAATAAAACCATAATCACCATTTACGGTCCCTGAAATAAAACACTACTGAAAAAGCAATTGCATACGTTGTGAATCTAAAATTTGTATTTTTCTAAAATGCAGCCCTGTTACAAGGCCAGCCGAATCATTCCTTCCTTCTCTGCATATTTTAATATACAAAAATACTCACACCAACACACTTTCACTTATCTCAACAAGATGGATTAGAGCGGTTGATATCGGTCTATTGACAACATTGAGTGTGTGCACATATGCGTGTGCGTGTACATGAACGCGTAAGCACAACAAGTACGAAGAATATTTCGATTCAGTGACACTTTGATGAGTGTCGGTCGGTGTGTTTACTGTGTGGGTATCCTCCCATTTACATTTACTGTGTATCCTTTTTATCGGTATCGGAGACGAAACGAGACTCACATTTGTACGCAAACACATTTCTTGCTTACATGTGCAGTGAGACTGCGTGTGTGTGATACACATTTGTTTGTGTCGCTTGTGGTGTCATACACGGCATTGACATTGAATCGTATTTGCATGCGGTGAGCGAGCAGCGCGATGCCATTTTTTATTGGTTACTGTGATATTTACTTAACAGGGTTATTTTGGTATTCAAAGAAAAATTGCATTTTTTGAGATAAATGATCGGATGTTTATTTCATAATCAAGAGGTGGGTATGTCGTTAATAATGAAAAACAACAACAGCCAAAGCGCCACCATGACCACGCTTACAGGGTCATATCCTTCACATGGAATTTTCCATAATCAAATCGCAAAGTGGCTGCCTTATGTTCTCGATAGCCTCACGAATTCTGTCTTTGGGGTCTTGAATCGACGCTGGGCTGTTGGCGTCTACCTTATCTTTCACGTGTTCCCATAGGAAAAATGTGTTACATCACAAGATCTCGGTGGCCAAGTGTGATCACCATTTCGAGAAATAACACGGTCCGGAAACTTTTAAGTTTTACGAACAGTGACTGCAATATTTTCACCATTTTTGTAGTGAATTTTAATAATTTCAATGTGTTGTTGAGGCGTGTATCGTTCCATTTTTAGTAAGGGCGTAGTTTCTACTTGTCAAATGTCAAAGAAAGTGACAGCTACCAAAATACCGGGTGATTCAAAATAACACCTCTTGTTGGTAAACCCTGTATACAAGGGCAATGTCGGAACTGCCCAACCCAGAGAACAAAACATCATTGGGATAAATGGGGACGAGACCTTTTTTGCAGTAATTTTAGATGTGTACTCTGAATTAATTTATGCGAAAAGTCAGTTTAGGAAAATTCTGAGTTGTGGACCTATTGTATTTATAGTGCGATATGTTTAGATATGATGAGATATGAATCGAGAGAAGGTATTACCACCAAATGCGATTAGTTTGATACAAGTGCTCCATGTCGGACCATATCGAACGCCTTGGAAGTTACCAGAGCCACGACCTTGCCTTTATCAAGGCAGTTACTGGTTCGTTCCGAAAGGAACGCCATCAGGTCTCCAGTGGATCGCATTTAAGACCGTTAGACTGTAGACATATTGCCAGATGGTGTTTTACCACGGTCTCCATAACGTTTGAGAGTGTAGAAGATAAGATAAGATAAGAGGTAATTTGTGTAGCCTCAACTTTGGCAACTTTTAAACATAAAGGGTTGAAACGATTCCGCAATGGAGGAGCTTGCCTTAGATACATAAGTCTGGTGCTCTTACTTCCCCTTCGAGAAGAAAGAACTTTAGCTGGAAGATCTTGATCTTGTCTGTTTGCGTCTGTTTCTTTTTCAACGCCAATTTCTGAATACTTCCTCTTCGGATAGCTAGGAGAAATTATTATTATCACATATCCTTTCTATGTTCATTACTTACCAAATTTATCATTAAGACCACGGCACAATAACTAAAGGTAGCCGCATGCCAACAGCTGATTTTCATTTTGACAGAATTTGAATTGTCAAACTCATTGTTTACTTTTTAATTGTTGGTTTAGTTTTTTTTTCAAATGTCGAACAATTAGAATACAAAGAGCCAAACAAAGAATTTTGTAGCTCTCAAAACTATTAAAAATAATGTTATAGTTCGCTAAAAAGTGTGCCATTAAATGTAACTGTCTGCTGTCTGCCATATGTCTAAATTTGACAATCAAAAACTTGCCAGGGTTGTATCTGAATTTTTGTTGTTGGGCAATTGCCACTACCTTCTATTATTGTGACATGCATTAAGACTAGAAATGCCACTTCTCTGAAAGTTCAATTTCAAGGAAATGAGAATACAATTCTTACTTCATATATTCTAGGGTACGTTTAACCATCCATCACCGAGAAGTGACCCTCAAGTCAAACTCTAGAAGAAAAGTTCAGCATATCATATCACATATTTAAGTGGTTGGTGTTTTCCGCTCTTTCCACTCGTTCGCTTTACATATTTAAGAATGAACCATGTATCTCTTCAAGTGTGTGAGCGAAAACGGAAGTCAACATAAGATTAATCGTTTATGTTGTCATCGTATTTAACAAAAACATACATGCGAACGCAATAATGACAGTTAGACAGAGTGTCAGTAAGGTCCAGTGGGTATTGACATTTAATACGACACATTGATGACTTCGTTAACGGTAATTATTAGAAAAATTACCACCCACACATACACACGAATACGTTTGCATATGAGAGCAGACAGGATACGTAACACATGTTTGGCAGCTCATCGCAGACAGGCAGCAATATTAACCATTATCCTCATACACACACATAGAATTATGAGTCCTAAATTGCCTCTTAAGTAGTATGTGACAGTGCATATATTAAATTTAATACAAAATACATACGAGTACATATCTCGTAACGTAATAGAATACATAATAATAATAATAAAAAAAAACAAACGGGAAACTGTTTATACGGCAGCGAGTATTGAGAGCGCAATGAATGAATATCATGTTGGTAATATCGTAAAATTGAATCTCTAGAGATTTGTAATAACACTCCTACATATACAGACAGACACACAGATAGTGTGGCTGCCACAGAAGGTGGAGGAGGACTTTTACTCCCGTTATTTCCTATTGTATTAAACTTGATTAAAATTATCCTCTAACCCCCCCTTTTTTTTTGATGATTTCGCAACAGGGCATGTTTAAAGACAAAACCAAATATCCAACATTGACACGCATGTCATACTGCCAGTGCCGTTTGAAATTAGTCTTTGCCAGTGTATTCCGTCAATTTAATTGGAAACATGTGGCCCTGCTGGTGGATCGCTCGGATTTGTTCTCCCTGACAGTGGGTAAGAACTTGGAGTACGGCCTACGACAAGAGGGCCTCTTGAGTTTTGTGCGTGAACTGAATGGCAATGAGCAGGAGCCGTATGACATATATTTAAGAGATGCCAGCATGTATGCCAGAGGTGTGTAAATCTGTTCACTTTTCTCCCCCACCCCCCCTGTCATGTGATTCCTGTTGGTATGCATGTACACCGGGACTACATGAGCTTTACGATTTGAAATCATTGTTGTTCTGTAACGATTTGCATTTGTTCTTTTGAACTTTAGTGGTTATTCTGTCGGTTCGTGGCACTTTGGTGAGGAAATTTATGCTGGCTGCGTATTCGTTGGGCATGACAAACGGCGATTGGGTATTTCTGGATGTGGAAATATTTCAGGTATGCGCTGAAGTTTGCGATGATGCCACTTGTGTTTTCACATAATTTCATAATTACAGAGTTCTTATTGGGGTGATCATGATTGGGAAATGGGTGATCCGGACGATGGTCGTGCCCGCAAAGCCTACGAAGCCTTGTTGAGAGTCTCCCTGCTGCAGCCCTCAAGTCCCAGATATCAAGGATTTGCTGACAATGTTAAAGAGATGGCATTGCGACATTACAATTACACCTTTGGCGAAGGAGAGGAGGTGAGTTTGGTCATAGCTTTTCAAACGGAACTTTTAATTGAATCCAGTCTTTCCGAAATACAGGTGAATTTTTTTATTGGTGCTTTTTATGATGGCGTTTATCTGCTGGGCATGGCATTGAATGAGACCTTGACCGAGGGCGAGGATATACGAGATGGCATGGCAATAACGAGACGTATGTGGAATCGTGATTTTCACGGAATTACCGGTCATGTTCGTATTGACGACAATGGTGATCGTGATGCTGATTACTCCATATTGGATTTAGATCCCATAAATGGGAAGTTTGCGGTGGTGGCACATTATTATGGTTTGCATAGGTATGAATCAACATATATATATAAAAGGGGTTTTCAACAAGAGTTGGAAAACCCTTTATCATTTTCGGGTCGTCGTGAGGAACCTTGTCCGACCGCAATACAGAAAATGGTGGAAAAATTCGAGATGTTGGGACAAGTTACAGATGTGAAGAATAAAACCCGTGCACGTCGCTCAACAGCAACTGAGAATATTGCTGCTATAGCCCAAAGTGTTGTCGAAACCCCAGATTTGTCCATTCCTCGTCGTTTTTGCATAAAGACTTGGGTCTTAAGGCTCATAAAGTTCACTTAACACAAGAACTCAAGCCGGCCGATCATCAACAACGGCGGAATTCCATCGAAAAATCATCTTGACTTATGAGAAAAACAAGCAAATTTGTCGCATCTGGGTCTAAGAAACCCCAAGAGTTATTGTTGAGAAGCCTCTCCATTCTCAACCTGTGACTGTTTCGTGCTGTTTATAGCCCGAGGGGGTCATTGACCTTACTTTTTCAACAGTTACGGTGAATGGATCGAGAAATTAATGATTTTTTATGGTCGGAGTTGGATGATATTGATCTGGACAACGTTCACTTTCAACAAGACGGCGCTACGCAAGCAACGAAACCATTGCTCTTTTACGGGAAAAGTTTCCGGACCGTGTTATCTCTCGAAGAGGTGATCACAATTGGCCACCGAGATATTGTGATTTAACACCTTGCGACTTCTTCCTTTGAAGACACGTGAATGATAAGGTCTACGCCGATTCAAGACCTCGCTCCTCGCTAGCTTCACGAATTCCAGCTAGCGGGGACACTTTGCGATTTGGTTATGGAAAATGTCATGAAAAGGACACGCGTGGTCGTGGTGGCCATTTGGCTGATGTTGTTTTTCATTATTAACGACATACCCTCCTCTTGATTATGAAATAAACATCCCATCATTTATCTCAAAAAATTTCATTTTTCTTTGAATACCAAAATAACACCTCTTGTTGGAAAACCCTGTACTTGCTTCGAAGGTTATCAATAAAATAAGGGCAACAACATATTTTTCTCGTTACATTTTTTTTTATCGATATTTATGTAATTATGTAATTGGTTTTGTTTTAAATTCTTCAATTGATTTTTGTCTTCTTATTTTTATATAGAAATTATTCCGGTGTACATGGCAAAAAGATTCATTGGCCCGGTGGCAAAGAAGGACCTCCGCCGGATATACCAAAATGTGGATTTCTTGGCAATTCTCCCAAGTGTCATGGCAACGGTAGTTTAATACTTTCATACATTCCAAAACATTTTGAAATAATTTTCTTGGTCATTTTTGCAGAGCTGATCATATTATATGCGTTGTTTGCTTTGGCGATATTCCTGGGGTTTACCTTTCTGGTAGTTTATCTTATGTGCAAGTAAGTTGTTCGAATAGTTTAATCTGTGTTTAGGCCTAATTCACTTTCGCACAGGCAAATGAAACTTAACAATGAACTTAATAACATGTCGTGGAGAGTCCGTCCGGATGATGTCTTGCTGGAGGTTGGACGTTTATATGGCAGTAAGGTGGGATTGCAGAAATTGAATGCGGAAGTAAGTGTCAGGCCAGCTCATGATTACAACCAGCTCGAATTTATAACCTCCTTACTTTGCTTACAGAATTTCTCTTTACAACAATACGGCATTCATTCTGGTCGAGCGTCCATTGCAAGTTGCACTTCCCTGCCGCTGACCCAAGTCTTCACCACCATTGGGATATTCAAAGGAGAGCGGGTGGCCATCAAGAAAATCCACAAGAAAAAAGTAGACATCACCTCTACACTTCTGTGGGAAATAAAACAGGCCCGTGACGTTAGCCACGAGAACACCGTTCGCTTTGTCGGAGCCTGCATCGACCTGCCGCGTCCGACCGCCCTCATTTTGACCGAATATTGTCCCAAGGGTAGCTTAAAGGATGTGCTCGAAAATGAGGCCATACAATTGGATTGGAATTTTCGCATGTCTCTGATACATGACATTGTCAAGGGCATGGCCTACCTGCACAATAGCGACGTACAGGTCCATGGCAAATTGCGTTCCTGCAATTGTCTGATCGATGGTCGTTTTGTGTTGAAGATTTCCGATTTTGGTTTAAGGACACTGACCACACCGTCAGAGTTTGTTAAGGATCAGAATTACTTCAATAGTAAGTATTGTTGACGACTGCAAGAATTGTGTTGGCTGAAAAATCAGATGTAATTATAAAAAGTTTTGTTTTGCGTAGAATTTCTGTGGGTAGCTCCAGAATTAATGCCGTTGACCGTATTTCCTGGTAATCCGGCAACACAAAAGGCCGATGTTTATTCATTTGCCATCATTTTGGAGGAGATTGTTGTAAGAGGTGGCCCATATGAGACGGCCCGCCAATTTATGGATATTCAAACGATATTAAATCGTGTAGAGTCACATGAGAGTCCGCCATTTCGTCCGTTTGTGGGTCAACGCGACTGTCCGCCCGATGTTTTGGACTTAATGGAAAAATGTTGGGCCGACAATCCCGATGATCGGCCGGCATTTGGTGCAATACGTTCGACAGTGCGGTTAATAATGAAGTGAGTATGTTTGGCTATAGAAAATTTAAAAAAAAATCCGCAATTTTCGATTAGAAATTTATAAATGTCAATTAAAATTTTCAGAGGATTTTGCGAAAATCTAATGGATGACTTGCTGCGTCGCATGGAACAGTATGCCAACAATTTGGAAAGTCTGGTGGAGGAGAAGACCGAACAACTGAGTATTGAAAAGAAACGCACCGAAGAATTACTGTACCAAGTCCTGCCCAGACCAGTAGCAACTCAACTGCTGGCCGGTGAAATGGTGCAACCAGAACAGTTCGAATGTGTTACCATATATTTCAGTGATATTGTTGGTTTCACTGCACTCTGTGCTCAAAGCGGTCCCATGGAAGTGGTGGACTTTCTCAATGACCTTTACAGTACGTTTGATCGTATCATAGGGTTTTATGATGTCTACAAGGTATTGAAGTCGATAGGCCATCGGAGAATCTCTTTAACATTGGTTTTATCTTATAGGTGGAGACTATCGGTGACGCTTATATGGTGGTTTCAGGTCTGCCCGAACGTAATGCCGATAATCATGCCAGAGAAATAGGACTCATGGCCTTGGCCATTTTGGATGCGGTTAAGAGTTTCAGCATTAAACATAAACCCGAATATCAATTGAAGATACGTATTGGCATACATTCGGGTCCGGTTTGTGCCGGTGTGGTTGGCCAGAAAATGCCCCATTATTGTCTCTTTGGCGATGCTGTCAACACCGCCTCACGCATGGAATCAACGGGCATGCGTAAGTATTTGTCCATCTTTAAATGTGTAGCGTTACTTATGAATTGTCTTCTCCATGAAGCTTTACGCATCCATGTGTCCTCGGCTGCCAAAGTCATATTCGATAAATTCGGTACATTTGAAATGGATTTACGCGGAGAAGTTGAGGTCAAGGGCAAAGGTACTGTGACCACCTACTGGCTGGTGGGTTGTTCGGAACCAGATCCCAGACCACCGACGCCACATAAAAACAACAATGACGATGTCCCTTTCCCCATTTTATTTCCGGCTATTGGGAAGTAAATTTGTGCACATGCAAAAGTTACCTGTTTTTATATTTAATTGTTTGTGTTTCTGTTTTATATCGCTCCAATTGTCATTGATTGAGGAGTCCCACTAGATCAATTATAGTTTATTTATTAGAAATCAATTCAATGATATAAGTACGATTATCTCTTACAGGTGATATGTCTGAGTATTTTTAGTGTAAGAATGTGATTTGCTGTTAGTTAAAAATGGACGATAAGGGCACATTGTATACTGAACGGTGTGTTATGTACTTTGCTCAGTGGGATGGGTGTTAGGGTTTTTTGAAACTAAAGAAACTACTACGATGTCTTTGTCATGTCGGCGGATTATATTCGTGTTCGTAACAAGCCCGTTATAATTTCATTTACATAACGGATACGGATCTCTGCTAACAACCCAATGCTTTTGCTATTGATATTTTGGAGGAGACGTTTTAAAGTTGTTTGTGTGCGGAAATTTAAATGTCAACATTTAGCCAATATTTATCTGGTGATTGGGTTGCATTTACTTGGCATCTAGTAGGATTTCAATACACACTTAATGAAATACTTTCTTTATATAAAAATTATATATTATATTTTAAAAAAAACGTAGATTGTGTCATAAGACTGTTGTATCACGTATTCAAACGATTTTTTTTGTCTAACGTATGAAAATGTTTAAAAATTACCCACCCAATCAGCCGTCCCACTGTGCACAGATCACTGATGTTATGTTAGCGATATGTTTAATATTCTAAACCAACAAGAGGGGTCAACGATGATGATAATTGTTTTATATCCTTTTTAAATGTAACATTTTTTGGAAATAAATCTTAATGTTAAATGTTTAACATAACAGAACAAATACTATTTTATTTTTTAAGGGCGGGTAAAGCATTTCAGGAGTTAACATGCTTCCACGAATGTACACTTAACATGAACATGTTTGCGTAGAACTTTTACTGTTGTGAAAATGTCCTGTAAAAGCTTTTTCTCGAATGCTTTGTTGTCTGCGAAAACTTTTATCCGTTAAAGCTTTGTGGTCGGGTTTGTTTCCTTTGCACCCGCAGTCTGTCGTCTGTAGCCTTAAGCTTTTCATTCACATCGTCGTGTGCACACGTATGTAGATACGACAACAAAGTACTGTTTTATCCTTTCAGTGACTTTAGCTGTCAAAATGTGAAAAAAGTGATAAAAGAAAAAGAAAATTTGCGAAAAAACTGCCTGGATTTCTGGCAAACCAAAGGTTCTACGGAAATCGCAAGGAACTTAACTAAAATGAATTGAGTAATTATAAAATAATATGTAGTATAGTTTATAAATAAAAGACCAAACCATCTGAAAATGTAGAGGTAATCCCCTCAACTCAACAAAACCCCATAGAAAGACACACACACACACGCAAATGGTCACGACAGTGACAGATCCACAGGAATAGAGCCGTCAGAAGACACACTGAAACAATCAACCAACCAACCAACCACCACCATTTCAATAGAACCACCAACAGCGGCAGAAACATCAACACCATCGCCATTATTTGTATCAGTACCGGTGGTGACCCACTACAACAACAACAACAACAGAAATCAACAGCAGACAACATGAAAATCATGCGTCTGAGACATGCTAAACTGATTGTGGTATTAATTGTCATCGCCAATCTCATACTGTTCTATTACTCATGGAAATCGACACTGTGGAAAAACATAGCCGCCTCCCTCACATTGCCCAGCATGGAGTCCTACGATCTGCTGAAGAAACCCTCGCAGCCGCATGCGGAAAAATCGCCCAAGGAGCGGGCACGAAATGCTTTCAAACACATACGAAAATCGATTACCATTGTCTTTCGCACCTTCTATACGTTTGAGAATGACATCAAGGACTCCATTGACAGTATATTGGATGTCATACCCAATATGCCCATAGTGGTGTTTCAGGAGGGCATACCCTATCCACCGCTCGTCTATCAGCGCAACAACACGGCGGGCAAGGAGGAGACCAGTGTGCGTTTTGTTAATCTGGGATTTGATATATCCAAACCCATACACGAGCTTAACCCTTTATCGGCGATATGTACCAAATATGCCCTCTTCATGCCTGACAGTGTGCGTTTGAGTAGTAAAAATCTATTGCAGAAAATCTTAAGAGAAATCAATACCAACACCTGGGACAAGGAGGCGTCCAAGCCGAGTAAGTCCAAGTCCATGATTGCGCCGGAAGAGATAGTGCGTCGGGTAGTTATAGTCCCATTCGCGGGCAATATCAAATCCTTTGTGGGTTGTACACAAATAACGTTGGATTTGCCCAATTGGACCATACAGTTTGTGGCGGTCAATAGTACGAGCGACAAGTGTGATTTGGTAAGACCCCTAACTGCTCCAGATTGCAAATGATGACGATAATAATGTTCTATTCCAAAGTTTTTACAAAAGCATGCTTTGCTGGTGGATGTGGGAGTGCTGAAGGAAATGCCAGAACCCTTGGCCGCCCCATTTCCGGAAATGTTTTACATTCAAACAAAACTGAGCAATATTACGGTAAGTGTTTTCTTTAGCTTTATTAAAGAGAGGGTAGAGAGACAACAAAAGTTTAGAAGAGAAACAACTTCTGTAAATGTAGCTAATGCCGACTTTTGAGAAATTAGATTCAGAAAATAGGTTTTCTCATAATTAGAGTTTCGTATTTATTTGTCCAATTTTTCAGCAACGGTCTAAGGTATTGACACAAGTGTGGTACCAAATTAAAGCTAGACTTTGGAACTCTTATTAAATCACTGAGAGTCCGATTTATTGTGCAGTCTCAAAATGTATTTTTTGCCCATTATGACTAATGTTATATAAACTATAACTTTATATAATTACATCATTTCGAAGACAGAAGACATTCAAAAGCAAAAGATTTGGAATTTCGAAAAAAAAAATTTTGACCAAAAAAAAAGAAAAAAAGACCCATCAAAATTTTCGATTTTTTTGAAAAAATAAATTTTGCTGAAATCATGCCCATGCATAGCGGACCTTAATTCGATCAAGGCGACGTTTTCATTTTTTAGATCGAACAAATAGTTTGGGAGAAATTTGGTTCAGAAAATGGATTTTCTCAAAATTAGAGATACGAAGTTCATTGAAACTATTTGACGAATTTATCAGCATCGGTCTAAGGTATCTGAAGATGTGTGGTACCAAATTAAAGCTAGACTTTGGGACTATTATTGACCCACTGAAAGTTGTAAGCCACGATTATTTTCACAGGATTTATTGTGCATCCGATGGTGCACTCTCAAAATTTATTTTTTGCCCATTAATCAGTAATGACTAATGTTCAATAAACTATAACATTATATAATTACATCCTTTCGAAGACAGAAGACATTCAAAAGCAAAAGATTTGGAATTTCGAAAAAAAAAAATTTTACCAAAAAAATAAGAAAGGGGTTAACCCATCAAAATTTTCGATTTTTTTTGAAAAAATAAATTTTGCTGAAATCATGCCCACGCATAGCGGACCTTAATTGGATCAAGGCGACGTTTTCGTTTTTTAGATCGAACAAATAGTTTGGGAGAAATTTGGTTCAGAAAATGGATTTTCTCGAAATTAGAGATACGAAGTTCATTGAAACTATTTGACGAATTTATCAGCAACGGTCTAAGGTATCTGAAGAAGTGTGGTACCAAATTAAAGCTAGACTTTGGGACTATTATTGACCCACTGAAAGTTGTAAGCCACGATCATTTTCACAGGATTTATTGTGCATCCGATGGTGCACTCTCAAAATTTATTTTTTGCCCATTAATCAGTAATGACTAATGTTATATAAACTATAAGTGGATATAATTACATCATTTCGAAGACAGAACACATTCAAAAGAAAAAGATTTGGAATTTCGAAAAAAAAAATTTTGACCAAAAAAAAAAGAAAGGGGTTAACCCATCAAAATTTTAGATTTTTTTGAAAAAATAAATTTTGCTGAAATCATGCCCATGCATAGCGGACCTTAATTCGATCAAGGCGACGTTTTCTTTTTTTAGATCGAACAAATAGTTTGGGAGAAATTTGGTTCAGAAAATGGGTTTTCTCAAAATTAGAGATTTGAAAGTCCCTTTGAAACTATTTGACCAATTTTTCAACAACAGACTAACGTATCGTGCTCTTTTCCAGAAATTCGTTTATCCCCAGTCCTTTCAGGATGGCCGACGTCTTTTCGCCGCCTATCACACCAAACAACGGCGCACAGACATTAAGCGCCGCCAGTTTCGTGAGATGTACAAGAAGCTGCAAATCAAACGTATCGTGCGACGTTCCCACAAAGTTTCCATTAAGACTGACTCGAAGGACTCGGCGTCTTACAATGCCCAGCACAACTTAGTGTTAGACACACAGTTCTCATCTTCCAACTTCTCCCTGCCGCTGGTCACCGATATCGATTTAATTGGTTGTGAAAGGACCACCAAGTCCTGCGTGGGTACCGTCTATAATCAACGTCCGTTTTATGTGTATCTGGGTAAGCATACGCCGCCTTGCTGTCTGGACAAGCTAAAGAGTACCTTCAACCATGTGCTGGAGGAATTCGAAAATGTCGGGATACGCTATTGGCTGGATAATCAGGCCCTGCGAACGGCCATTGACACCAATCAACTATCACCCGATGCCTATGATATTGATATAAGTTTTAATGTAAACGATTTGGAACGCTCCAATTCGCTTAAGAAATCACAGAACAAACCATATGTGGACAATGAAGGATTCTATTGGATCAAGGCGACCGATGGCCATTACTTTAAGGTACAATTTTCGAAAATCAATCAGATCGGCGTTAACCTGCTGCCGTTCGAGATAACGGGGAACGAGGTGAAACCGAATGGATTCTTCGGATGGAAGGCAAAACAATTCTCGGCGGATTTCCTGCATCCAATGTCGACGGTGCTATTTTTGGGTAAAAATATAATGTGTCCCAATAATGTAAGAGATTATTTAGATTTTAAGAATATCCAATAGATGGATGGCGTGGCATATATTTACTTACCATGTAATGTCTGAGAATACAATGTTAGATGTCCTAGTACATACAACATACATATACTTAAGTAATTACACTAATACCACTTAGTTAGTTTTGTTAATTTAGTTTATAGATTATATGATTGATTCGTATTACCAACTTATTGTTAATTGTAATCCAATTACGACCCTACTACTAAATACACCCCCTTGCCCATTCCCCCAGCACACATTCAAAGCTCTGTTAAATATTTAGCCTTATATTGTCAGTCAGTTATAGTGACATACACACACACACACACACAGTTATATTCCTGATCAATCATATGATATCTGAGATGAGAGATAACCAACTCAATTGAACACATCTAACTTTTATTCATTTATAATTATTTATTACCTATATGATTATTGGGTATTCATTTGGAGGTATGAGCATGGATTTGTGGTGAATTAGTTTCGGTTCTTTACTCAGAAGATTCCAGTGCATAATAATGTCAATATGATTTTGACCGAAATTCATCTCGATCTAAACTTTAAAAAAACCGATTCAAATTTATAAATTTCATGGGGTTTGATCCCAAGGAGTTCAAATTGTCCACTATAGCATATTCTACCCGGCTTTACTTCTCCCTCGAAGAATGGTGACAAATCCGGATTTACATTACATACAACCTGTTGTTGGCTACTTAATAAATAATTTCCAGCGATTCGTCTCCGTGGTATTCATAAGACGGGCAACACTTGATAAAACCAACATCTGTAGAAATTATGCTCAGTAACATCCCATGGCAAACGTTTCCTTATTAATTTTGAGAATAGCGGATGTTTAGATTCCAAATCAATTGGCCCAATTATGTCGTTTAAAATATTTTTCGGTATCGTGTAGACACGTCAATTCTGTAACAGTTTAGAAATAGAAGACAGTTTCATAATTTTAATAATTGCCAAAGAAATACTCCAGCGAAGTAAAAAACCAAATACAAATTATTCTATTTAATTTTGTTAAAACAAAACCTTAAGTTTGGCCTTATTTTCTTTTGAAAATGACGATTGGTGCTCGATTACTACTTTAGAAACCCCTGTTGAAATCCGGGTAAGATTATCGGGCATTATTAACTGACGACAATGTAAAGGTAAAGAGTAAATCATAAAGGTAAACTTAACAGTTGCGAACATATAAAGCATTGTAGTTGAATTAAATACCGATTTAGATCCATGGCGATGGTGAGATAATTTCAACAGATGTGAATTAAACAAAAAGTGAATTTCATTCACTTCTATCGGTTAATTTTTGCTCAATCTGTTGAAGCAGACGAAGGCGTGTATGAGATGTTAGAGAATGCAACCACGTACTATTTTAGCCGATCCTGTTCATTACCAAATGTTTCCTCTTTGACACGCCTTCAACGAGTATGAGATGTTAGAGAATGCAACCACGTACTATTTTAGCCGATCCTGTTCATTACCAAATGTTTCCTCTTTGATATTGTACATATATATACATTTAACAAGTGCTCATAGAATTGAAATAGATTATTCAACAAAAAAAAAAAAGAACGTAAACCACTTTGCAATATTATTTAAAATTTACATTCAAATACCGCATCATATGTATATGATTTTCTTCATCACACATACAAGTTCCTTAATTAAATATTTATTAATTATAATAACAACAAGATGCAAAATGGAAGAAATAATTATAATAAAATAAAAGATATTGAATTTTACAGAATTCAACTCTGCACGGTGGTGGTGGTATCCTTTATAATGGCACCCTCTGGCAGTTCTCGTACCAAAGAAAGTAGTTTCTCCAATTTTTGAATTTGTAAGACGGCCTGTTCCAAATTCTGCTGTTTCTTGGGCGGCTTAACCATGACACGCAAATTGGGGGATAACTTCAACGAGGTGACAGTGCCTCTAAAATAAATTTAAAAAAATAATAAAAGAACATTTAAAACGTTATAACAATATTTACTTATCATCTCCCACAATAATGAAAGGCAACTTCTCATTGAAGGACAACCGGGTCAGCTTATTTTTCCTCTTTGGTACTACAGCCTGGACACAGATCGCTTTGTATTTATTCACATTCAAATCGAAGACATACACTTTGCCCTCATTGGTCACCGCTGCGAAGACGGTGCTGGAGTATGGCGCCCACTTGACATCACCCACGGCTGAGCCCAAATCGAATATAAACAAGGGCTCTGTACGCATATCCTCCCATATTTTGACGCGCCAATCGCCACTGCATGATATGAATATATTCGAATTGAAACGATTAAAGTCGATGCGATAGACGGAAAGATTGTGTGCGCGATAGGTCATCAGATATTTCGAACTGTAGGCGATGCTGCATTTGTAAATGCAACCTTCCTCGGTGCCGATCAGAAATATTTCCGGATCTTGAGGATGGAATCGCATGCACGAACCACAGCTACGTAGACGCATTTCGGTGCCATCCGGTCCCGATACAATGCCATTTTCCAGAAATAGCGTTATAATCGTCGTGACCATTAGCTTGTTTTGCATGAGCACCCAGTTGAAGACGCGACCACCAGATGAAACGGAATAGAAATTGATTTCACCATCGGACATGTCGGGACCCCATTTGATCTTAAACACAAACAAACAACAAAACCAGAAATGGATTTAAAAAAAATATTCAAATGAATAATCGATGAACTGTATAATCAATAATTAATTATTTGTTGAAGCAATAACTAGATAATGGAAAACTTTAATAAAGTATAAAAGACTCGTTACGTACGATGACGCACAGTGGTCCAGAATTTAATTCTTGTAACTTGGGATCTAGTAAACATTTTTGAGTTCTGTAGAAAAATGTTTATAGGAAAGGAGTGAGAGATTATTTTAGAGTATTAACATTTTAAATCGGACAGTTGGATTAATATTGACGTCATAATAAAAATAAGAAACCACACTTTTATTAGAAAAGAAATAGTGTAATGCATGTGTAATGCAGCCCTTTCACGTTAGAACTGGTTGTCCAATTTGATTTGATCAAATTGTACAACCAGTTGTAACATGTGAGGTCTTGTTTATCTTTGGTTGATAGTCGATTGGATGAAAATTAAAATATTTTTATTTCAGCTCAAGTTGGCCAACTTGGTTTAAAAAAATATTTGCAAATGAAATTGGATAAAAAGTTGAAGCATGTGAGGAGAACAACCAATTTGATAGTTCAACTCAGTTGTACAACCAGGAAGATGTGATGGAAGACGGACACATAACCGATTGTAGCAACATGACAGAAAGACAACAAATTGTCAAAATGTCCAATTTGTTTTCAAATCACTCCACACTCGCATCATTGTGTTGAATTGTAAACAGATTGTTTCAATTCAATAATAAAAAATAATTTACATCTTATTTAGGTTAGCTCTACAACCTGTTTTTGGTCTTGGCCTGATTAAGAAGTGATTTACATCTTAATTTGTAAAAAAAAAGAAATCATATAAACAAAAATATAAAATACTTGTTCTCTAAATTAAAAATACTTATAAAAGTATATCAAAAAGACCGATTTTGAATGTTAGTACCATAAAATAACTCTCAGGCTACATATTTTACTAGATCAAAAGTTATAGACTTTTTAGTGATAGAATTGGATTATGGATCACTGTGTGTCGTCGTACGGTGCCCACTGACGAGATTGAAACTGCCTTAGCTGGGAATTTACGGCTCAGTCTTGGATCGTCGACTAGCCATCGATGTCATTAACTTAACATTTCACACAGCAGCGTGATTTTTCACAAAGGATCGTATTATTTGGTTACACGGTCAAATTGACTTAGCAATTTAAGGCACACGACCATTAGCTTCATTATCGCTTCTCAGTTTGGACCTTTAACTAAAACAAAATGGACAACGATTTTTCTTCAAAAATCATCTGGGAATCGGAAACTTCGAAAGTGCATCCTCAGAGAGTTTAGGGCGAATTTTGAAAAGACGGCATGATTTTCAATATCGAATATTTAAGTGGATAGTTTTGTGCCATTCCAAATCTATTACCCACCTCCCACACACACTCAATGTGTTTATCGCCCACACCCATCGACACATACAATGGCTCTCGATAATTTTCCTTTAAATTATAAACATGAACATTGCCATCATAGAGACCAATTGCCACCAAGAACGGATATTTCGGATGGATATCACAGCACATAACACCACTCTCCGTCATTACTGAAAATGTAAATTAAAAACAAAAAGTAAGAAATATTTTGTTTGGATGATATGAACTAAATACTCACTTATATAATCGGGATATGAAGGATTTTTAACGGTAAAAAAACAAATCGAGCCCTCACTAGGCTGTTTCATGAAATCATCTGAATGTTTAGAAAGAAAGAAATAATACAAATGTATGGCAACAAATAATGGGCGATATAGGCAAAATATAATTAGTATATGGAAGAAATTAGTATACGTTGTAGGCTAGATTTGTTTAGATTGTGTTTACCCTTAGGGGCATTCTCACGCATTTCTCTAAACATTCCTTTGTGGAACAGACGGGAAACTTCTCTGAACTATGTCCGATATAATAGCATACCGATTGACTTTCTTTTTAAAGCCGACTGCCAACGGCTTCCGTGTTTCCTCTGACTCGTAAAGTCCCGACGATTGGGAAAACAGCTGAAATTGTTTCTGATGTTCTCATTAGGATACGAAACTGGATTGAGCTGAGTGATTGTCGGACTATCTATCACACTATAACCGTAGAAAACTCCACTTAAATAATAAAGGGTGTTGCCAACATGAATATGACACCGACTTAACTGAGGGGCAAAAGTTGAGGTAGGTTATACAAATTTGTTGACTATTTACATGGACGATACCAGTAATTATTTAGAGGGACGACACCCCCTGAGCTTTCTAAAAAGATTGTAATTTAATCATTGGTAATGGGTCGAACTATTTAATACGTAACTACATTTTTTTAGTCCTATTATTTTTATTTTTTTGGGAGGAGCTGATAAATTTAAAATGGCCAAAAAATTCATGTTGGTTACAAATGTTGCTGTTCTGGATCGGTTTGGCCAATTTCTACGAACTTTAGGTCTTATGAATGATAACACTACGATCTATATCATGTAGTAAAATCTTAATTTACAAAATGATTTTTTAAAATTTTGTTAAAAATATATGCACGCCAGTGCTCCATAGTACAGTGCTAGTAGGTCTTGTCGAGTACCATAGGAATCTGCCGGTGAAAGTCTCCAAACACCAGCAAAATCTATCGCATTTATAAGACTGTAAAACAGCTAATTATCACCCGATTTCAATTCGAAATAATAAAAGTATAAATTTTTTTAAATTAATTTTTGACTAAATATTATGGAGCGTATTAAATATTCTGATCTGGGCTACTTTGTGTATTGCCCAGTTTAACCTTGACGGAATAATATATGTATGTATTACAGAAATCCAAATAATGGCGCTCTCAAGACACGATGAGGAGGAATAGTCCAGATTCAGTCACCCGAGTATAGGACAGACGGATATGGATTTCCTTAAACGGATTTGAACCTAGCATTTACAATTCATGTTAGATGCCTTTACTAAATTGTGAGTAAAAGCAAAAATCCTCCATCGATTGGGGCGATTTTCAAATTGAAATTGAATTGGCCGTCAGGCTTTAAATTACAAAATCGAAATAAATTCAAATTTTAGACAATAAGCTAGCCTACAATATATACTCATACCAAAGCATTTCTATACTTTTTATATTCAATACCATTTCGATCATTCCACTTACGAGATCCAAAGCATACAGCAAATAAATCATAGTAATGCGGATTGAATTGTACATCGGTCACACTCATTTTCTTTGTTCTCTCATATTGGAATTTCCACAGCGGCAGTAGCGTTCCTTCGCCATCTCGAAACTCATCGGCCGGATCCTCCCAATAGCGATAGTCGTGAGCAATATCCTTGTAGATATTCTGATTAATCATGCGTTCCAATATTTGCCAACATTTCAAATATTTCTTATTGAGCTCTTCGGCCATGGCCGCCTTTAATTCCTGTTTACCCATCTTCGACTCGTCTTTGCGATGGAGTTTCTTATCTTCCTTTTTGTCGCGATCCTTTTGCTGTCGTTCAAAGTCTTCCGCATAGCTGTCGTAAATGACCCATTGCAAGACATTGGCTCCGTACTGGGAACGAGGCGGCGGTATCGTTTGTGTTTCCACATTCTAAAAGGGGCAAAAACTGGGATTTAGTATCGGTGTTACTTTTGAAAATGATGAGTAAGTAGATGGTCACCCTGGTCGGATTGGTAAAGGTTAAAGCGGCTCTTTCACAAAAATTAAACTGATTGATTAGTTTATGTTTTTTGCCACCAGTGGCGGCGGCGGCTGGCGCTGCCTCGACTATTTCTTCTTCGGCTTTCTCAACTTCAGCCTCTTCGCCCTCAGCTGCCTCCTCGGCGGCTTCTTCTTCGGCCTCTTCCTCGGCCTCACCTTCTTCTGCCCCATCTTCGCCGTCCTTTTTCTCTTGCCCGTCACCCTCAGCATCGTCATCACCGTCGTCATCTTTAGCACCTACTGTTTCAGCTTCGATAGCTGAGTAACGGGGGGCCGGCAAAGGATATCCTGAGAAAAACAAATACATTAATAAATTACTGCACATTTAACCCTTAGCTTTTTTATTTCTTTAACCTTTATTTAGTAATTAATTTAAAAAAAAAAAAAAATTATTCAAATGTTGTACTTCTCTATTCTTACCTATCTCCCCGCTCTCCTCCATTTGATACTTTGCCTCGTCCGAGTCAATATGCAGAGAATTACCATCGAATTTTAGCAAGGTGACAGTGTTGCCGGCCGGAGGTAGCTATGAAATTAAAATATAGTATTTGTTTGACTCCCTCAATTTCCGAACTTACTGTAACGTAGGCCTCCTCCTTAAAGCTGTACACGACCAGGTTATGGACGACATTCGTATTGGTGGGCGTAAGCATTTTCGTTATTTCCTCGGACAATTCAGCCTCCGTCAAATCCAATTGATCATCGGGTCTATGCAGTTGACGAGACTTTACCCAGGCATCCAATTCGTCACCATCGCCGCCGGCGCCATCGCCACCCGTGGTTTTAGCCTTTGTGGTGGAAGCGCGATTAAGCTAAATAAACGGCAGGCGATTTCGTAATCCATTAGAAGTCAACAATTTTCAGAACTTGTAATCATGATTAAACTATGCTAAAGGAAGTAAGAACATTTTGTGCAGTTTGGACTTACCACTTGATAGTTTTTTTTTTTTTTTTACTAAAACTAAATTCAAATGTAACTTTAGAAAATAATTGAAAAAAGTGTCAACCACCGAATGCCTTGGCTACTAAAATTCACTACATAAGAACGTATGTAATTGCTTTAGCTTAATTTTGTAAAAAGTGTCGTAAAGAAGAAATTTTATAAAAAAAAAAAAAAATGATTTGGAAAGAAACATGCTTCATGCGATTAGTTTTTCGTTCGAGTTTTACCTGATCCACATCATCGTTTTCTAATGCGGAGCCAGAATTTCGGTCGTCTACAGCCTCTAAGGGCTCAGACTCGTTGGAACGAACAGAAGCCATTAGTTTCTATATTGGGATTTTTAAGGGATTTATGCTTTTCTAAATAAACTAAAAAATAAAAATATTAAAACACATAAAGCCATTCATGGGTTTTTAATTGTATATACAGTTGTTTTTCTCTTTACTCAAAATTTGGTAAATATTTACAAGGCCTAATGGGTGAAATTTCGGGGTATAACCCAGTATTACATTTGCCGGCGGAAGTCGTTGTGTGGTTTTTTTTTATGTCTGATGACGTCCTAAATATAAATTTGAAGTAGATTTTTCGAGTTTTTGTGAATTACAAGTCGATTTAATTCAAATTTTTAATTGAAAATAATACAATTTTATTAAAATTTATACAAAATCCAGTTTGCAACGTAACAAATGATAAAAAAAAACGAAATCAATTCAGTTCCACTTTCCGGTATATAAAACAAAATGTCTACTTCGGTTTGAATCACATATCCTGTTCAATAGATCGAAGAAAAATGAACGTTCCATGAAGGAACAGACATTTACCATCGAAATACATTTGCTAAGAGTCACACTTCATTTTCAGTATAAACGTTTTCAAAATGTCTGTTAGTCAATTTCATCTGCTGTAAGCGTATTTGGTGCTTCAGATCGTGAACTTGAATCATTATGCACTTGGAGAAGAACTCTGGTTAACATTTCGTAACAGAAATCACACCTGGTCCGTACTTCTTTAAATTATAACGGCAGTTTATCGCTGATTGCCTTTAAAACTCATTGAGTTCTGCTCCTAAAGAAGCGAACCATATTTTTTCCCTTCAGAAGGAGTTACAGCAATGGTTTAGCCTCGATATTGTCTGATTACTCATTACAACAATTCTCTTCCCCAGAATCATCCGGTAGCTGTAGAAACTCATGTCCAGCTGCTGTTTCTGGTATATTTTCTTTCTATTTGGACAATTTTGTAAATGCTGTGCGGGAAATATGGAATATGATTCCATAAATAAAATAAGCTCCACGGACCGACAAAACTTATTTTCAACTAAACTATAAAAGTCGTCACCAAAACGTCGGTTTTCTCGACTTTTTCGTAAACAATAGTCGACTTAATTTGTCACAATTTTTGTTGCAAAAAGTCGATTAATCAACTTGTCGTGAGTCGACTTATGCAAACGAAAACAAATCTCCAAATGTGAGTAAATTATGGACGTTGTAACCGGAATCGTCGTAATACCCGGAGTTTTTGTAAGAAGACCATTTCCCCCCTTTTCCATAGAAAACCAAACAGCGCTTGAAATGTCGTCACTATGCCCGGATGGTCGTTGTAAGCGGGGTCTAAAGTCTATTGTATCTTAGAAATATTTTTATAGGTTTTCATATTTATTTTTTATATTGTTTGTTTTTAAGTTTTTTTTACACATTTTTCGCATTGCTCATACAAAAATTAAATTTTTTTCACACTAAAAATTTTCATCTTTTTCTGATTTTGAAATTTGAAAAAATTTAGAGCCTAACCCCCGATGTCAAACGACAATGGAAAGCCAACGTTCGCATGCTTTTTTTAGAGACAAGCAGCTGATTTTAAAGCCACTGAACAGCTGTTTGTCTCTAAAAAAAAGCATACGAACATTGTCGTTCGACATCGTGGCTTAGGCTGTTAATTTAATTTTTCAACTTGGTCGAACTGTGTCTCATACGTAACTCTTAAAACAATCCCTCAGGTCCTTTTTTTACAGAACTCAAAAATGTTTACGGGACCACTGTGTGACAGCAGTTAGCACACAAATTATAATTTTTCACTACACCCTTTAGGAATTTCGTCTACAAAAATAAATCAAAGTTTCAGGCACATTAACTTTTGATTAAATTTACATTTTAATTAAAAATAGATTACCGAATTATCATTGATCATGTTGGAAAGTGTATCTTTAAATTGTTGAGTCACCAATAGCCGACAACCGAGTTTATTATCACTTTTGTTCACACTCAATTATAGATTCGGTTTTAAATGCACATAACTCTAAAATATTAGTTTATTTGAAAGGTTAAGGCAAACAAACGACGTCCCGGCCACACTGGGTAATAGCCGAAAGGAAATAAAAACGAAACAAAACGAAAAAAAAAAAAAAAAACAAATTCTACACAATATTCGTATGCATTCGTATTCGATAAATTTTGATTATTTTTAGTTTTCTGAATGAATGAATGCCATCTAATTAATATTAATATTGGATTATGGTATATGTACATCTTTATATAGTTACACATGTACGATTACCATTAGTATGTACATAAATAGATGTATGTATTTGTATATAAAGGAGGACATGAAATGAGCATCTACCGTGTAGTGTTGTGTATATTATGTGTACGTCAGAGTCTGTATGTTTGTATGTTCATGGTGAATCTGATTAATTAATTATTCTAATATTTAAATGTTAGTTAATAAACAATAAGTTTCAGTATTTAAGGTAGTAGTACCACAACGGCTTTATTTGCTATTTTCCACATTTCGAAATTTGTGTTCTTTTTTTTGTTCTTCTTCTTTTCGAAATTACTTGTGTTTTCTCGTTTTGGCCTGCAATGTCTCCGTCTAAAGAACAACTAACCCGTAAAATCCCCAAGAACTCGGATTGCCAATACTGACAGACATGAACACAAAGAGAGAGACAGAGAGAGAGAAACGTTCCACCGTACTTGGTTTCGTTGGTTGGTTGTTATGATTTTTCATATTTCGTGTTGTTGTTGCTGCAGGGGTTCTTTCTATTCAAATTCAAGGAAAAAACTCTATAAGTACGATGGCGAGGCAGGGCCAGAAGGTTGATTGTCTTCACATTCATTCATTAGAGTCAATATTTCAACATTGTTCTGTTGTTCCGTCTGTCTGTCTGTCTGTCTGTCTGCCTATCTTACCGCATTATAACACAACAACAAACACAAGAACCGTCAATAGGAATGTTCAGCGAAAATGTCGAAAGACGTCAGGAGCGTTGAGCCGTGGATGGACGTGAATTATGGCGTGCATTGCAGTTTTATTTTTGAACCTACAGCCGGAAACGACAATAGCAACAAAACCCAAAACTAAATAAATACAAAATACCGCTTCATCACCTTTTATCATCGGGCTTTAATTGTTTCTAAAGTTTTTTTTTTTTTTATTATTGTTATTATTTATTTTCTCCTCGTGTACAAAGCGTTCAATGTTGTAGTACGCCCGCTTCGGCACAGTGGTTTCAATGCAAAATGAACCAAGATCCTTGTACAGGGTTCTCCAACAACAACTATTCAACAACGCATTGAAATTATTAAAATTCACTACAAAAATGCAGTGAACATCTTGCAGTTACAGTTCGCAAAACTAAAGCATTTTTTGGGTCGTGAAGCACCTTGTCGGACCGCAATACAGAAATTGGTGGAAAAATTCAAGCTGTTGGGACAAGTTAGTGATGTGAAGAATAAAAGCAAGCAAGCAACGAAACCATTGCTCTTTTACGGGAAAAGTTTCCGGACGTGTTATCTCTCGAAGAGGTGATCGCACTTCTTCCTGCGACTTCTTCCTTTGAAGACACGTAAAAGATAAAGTCTACGCCAACAATCAGCGACGATTCAAGACCTCAAAGATAGAATTCGTGAGGCTATCGAGGACATAGGGCAGCCACTTTGCGATTTGGTTATGGGAAATTTCATGAAAAGGATATGGTCATGGTAAGCGTGGTCGTCGTGGCCATTTGGCTGATGTTGTTTTTCATTATTAACGACATACCCTCCTCTTGATTATGAAATAAACATCCGATCATTTATCTCAAAAAATGTAATTTTTCTTTGAATATCCAAAAATAACACCTCTTGTTGGAGAACCCTGTATAACACTTAGAAATGAAATGTTCTCTGGCAATGTCTATGACACAGACGCACAAAGTAGAAGGTTATCCAAAGCGATTCGTTTCGTTCCACCGAGATATGATAATGACTATTTCGAATGAGACAAATCTGTCACTGTCAAAATAACATATGATTCAAAAATAAACCAATTGCAAATCCTTATAGAAAAGACCTAGAAATTAGTGAAGCATTTAAACTCAACTGCAAACACATCGACGTCACCCACTGTTCTTCATTTTTAACACTTTTTAGCGAAAATTATTTACAGGAGTATGTACACTAATCGTGCAGCCAAAATAAACAATTCGTCTCTGTGTTCATATACATGCTCATGTACAATGGAGGACGAGTTTACATGTAGATTATTTACATCTATAGAAGGCCCAAATGTAGTATTACACTAGTGTTTGTCTATTTATGCTAATTTGTATATAAAACATTTCAACTTACTAATCAAAGTATATTCAGCTAAAGTGCAAAACAATATAGCAACAAAAAAAAAGGAATTTGAATTTTTATACCCATATTCTTAACGGATTGGTCAAGGAAAATATGTGAAAATTGTTTTTGTATTTTCATACATTTTTCTTAACAAAGCTGTTTTAAGTTTTTATGAATGCGGGGGTTCATTAGTAGCACACCAATGTTCGGTATTTACTTTTTATAAATACCCAACATATTTTGTCACTCCTTAAATGTTGTACAACTTCACACGCACAACATTGAAACGCTTGAAGAACAACAACAGGTTGCAAAGTCAACTTAGCTGAGTTATGTGTTTTTGGATTCCAACTGAATAGATGATCATCATTTACTTTCAAACAACCACTCCAGGCCACCACTAGTTGCAAAACAAGAAAGGTCGTAAAGAAATCAACGAATCATCATTAGTTTAGTTCAATAAAAAATAATTAGCAACAACTAAAGAAATACATTTTAATTAGGCAATTACCAGCGATAGTTAGTGGGGACATGTATAACAATAATAACAAAACATTTCTTTGAATATAAATTACACCTACTCAGTCGTGGTATAATCCTTAGCAATTCTTCATTCTTGTGAAAACTAACGGTTGAATTTTACGGTTGCTTCTTTAAGGAAAATACTTGCTCTTGCATTATAAGTCGAATCGATAATAAAGTTCCGGTATTACAATTGGAAATATCAGTAGATCAAGTGAAGTTTTTGCGTTATCCATATCTGTATGTGTATTAATAAATGTATTTTTGTTCCACAAGGTAGATTTTTCAACAACAAAAAATCTTTATTACTATTTGTACCACCTGATTTAACTCCTTTCGCTTAAAAACGAGAAAACCGCAAACAATAAAAATCTCGTTTAAAATGTATTAAAATAAGTTGCCCCCAAAAAAAGCACTATATGCCATTCATCGACCAACACCCGTACTTTTGAACCTTGATCTTATCTTACTCCAAAGATTTGTAAAATAAAAAAATGTTCAAATATCTTAAAAATGATCTGCACACAATTTTCAGATCTCAATCGTATTCGTTCTTCGCAGTGACTTCGAAAAGTCCCAATTGAAATCGGAGACTTCAATTATCACGATTAATTTATATAGTCTATATAGACATAGTGGTCCAACATAATTTCAAAGCAATAATTGCAGCGAAAAATTAAAAATTCTCATTTTTGTTCCGTAAAAATGTTCTTTAATTGTAAACATTTTTGAAATAGCGAAGCTCCGGCACAGAATCTTTTTTCGTTGGCCAGTCTTTAACTTTTGAAGCGAGATATTGTAGGAGTTTTTGTTATAGACAGACGACTGCTCTTCAATTTCAGTTTCATTAAATTCAGTTCATTAGTTATTTGGAGAATTCAAGGTCAAAGTTTAACTTTCAAACAATTTTAATATTCAGCATGGAAATGTGGGATTTTATGTTATCAAAAGAAGATCGTACATTGATCAGTAAACCGTTTTAATATTAAATTTTGAAAAACATTATTTTATTTGAGATATTTTGTCAAAAAAAATTAAAAATACTTCTGCACAGCAAAGATGTGAGCAGTAACCCCGTATTCATAAAAATTTAACAAACCTTTGTTAAGAAAAATTTATGAAAATTATTTTTGTATTTATGAACATTATTTTTTGTATTTTCATACATTTTTATTAACAAAGGTTTTTAAATTTATATGAATACGGGGGTAATTTTGTTTATGTTGGTGAATGAAAGGAGACCTGAAAAATGGTCACGTAATGGCAGGAAAACTAAATTTCCCTAGATTAAGCAGATACAACTGTGGGAAAAATTAAATTATCTCTGAAAAAATTCTCAACATCTGGTTACTGCCAAAATATTCAAGGCAACAAGAACACGAACAACTTTTGGATCGTCCCATGATAACAGTTGTACAACTACAGATTAATATCAAAAAGGCTAGAGCTAACATAAGAACAAATTTAGCCCACCATTTCATAGCAAAAGGAGAAATTTGAATACAAATGTTTGAGCATGTAATTTTATTAAAACTAAAAACGTGTTCTACAGACTGTCCCCGGCTTTCTCTGAGTGTTTTGTTTTTGTTAATACTATTGATCCTCACAAGGTTTAAAAATTGAACAAAAAAAAAAAAAAAAAAATTTATAACACCCCTTATATTGAAGACAACAATCCTACCAACCTATGAAGAAAGATCAAATCATTCTATATCAGTCCATTACAGATTATAGTTTGCGAGGAATTATATTTTCTTTCTGATCAAATAGAAAAAAATAATCTTTTTTCTTAAACAATAAAACGCATTTGTATTAAACAGCATGCCACGCCTACTTTTGATATGATTACTATTAAATGGCGGTACATTTATGGATATCGGTAGCCAATGAATTCAATTCCTGAATTCATAGCATTAGTAGAACTAGTTGTAGGACTAGTTTGTAAATATTCATTACCTTAAAATGGAGATTTGACAAAAAAAAAAAGTTTTTGAAAGTTATGTTGCTGTTTAGTTGTGTCGCGTATTAAATTTTAAGCTGATTCTATGATCCCAAATGAATATAGATCAAACATATTTCCATAGTACAGTGCGTATATTAAGTTTGGGCTGTTCGTGAGACTGGCTGCTAATGGCCCCAGACGTTGTACGGTTCGAACTGACTAGAGTGTGCCTGCGTAGAACAGAGCGTTCGTATTGCTTAAATGTCAGAATGTCTGACTGTTTTAAAAAAGCTACGATACAATTCATTCTGAAATAGGAGTAAGTGTTTCACTGAACAATCCTTTAAAGTAACTAATTTACAAATTCAAATCAAATAGTCGATGTTTATCGCACCAGGCTTAATACCGAATCGTGTGGGACACTCACAATGTAAACTCATATTTAATACACAAAACAATTTTCTATTGTTTCTCAATAATTTCCCACAGTGTACTGCAGTGCACATTCTTATGTCTGCATTTGCATATGAACCAAATTGACTTGCATTGGAGGGAGGTTATCGTTTTGATTACTTCCGTGACAAAATTAAATATCAACATCTGGGCGTATCAAATATAGAAAAACTCATTTAAATGAAACTTCATCGTCGTGCATATTAAAAACTAATAAACATTTTTGTATATAAGTAGGAGTGCCCATACCATACCCTCCAGGAACTGGGAAAGGGGTGAACAACATCACTTAACTTTTAGACCGAATATAAAAATGAAACGGAAATTCGCTTTGCTGGCATAACAGTGTGAAATGTGAAAACGGAATGTTAGAGCGCATAATTGCAAAAAAAAAATGTGAAAGGAAGTTTCTAGGGAAAATCCCAAACGAAAATATGAACGATTTATATATAAAAATACCTGCAAGAGTGGACATCGTTGAGGAGAAAAGTTAATTTAGAAAATCTTTTGCATAATTTTCTTTGGTTACGCAAAATTACTAGAGTAATATATTATATGTTTTCTTGTACTAACCCTATTGTTTCTAGAGCCTTTGTTTGGCCTATCACCGCCGGCACCAGTCGTTCCTCCACTTTGAAGGTTAATCTTGACCTTGCGATCTGCCGCAGTCATTGTTAAACACAAAATTTGTATACACACAAAAACACAGAAATTTAACAAATCTTATTTTATGTTTTTTTGTTGGATAATTTTTGGTTTAATAGAAAAAAAACCACGAGCACAGACAAATAAATATGCAGCGAAATAATAAAACTAAAATTGAATTCTTTTAATTTAGAAACAAATATGAATTGTCACAATTGGTACAGGAAAACAATTTCCAAAAATCTATTGGGTTTTCTTCGAATGTGACACAAAAAAACAGTAGTAAAATAGGTAATAAAAATCCAAACAAACAAAAAAAAAACAACTGAAGTTACTATAGAAATTTGTTGGTTATCGATTATTCACCAATCCATCAGCAACCATTCCCCCACTGTATTTACAACAATATCCCATAACATCCCCCGTCGAGTATTTTATACCAGCTACATCGTGTTAATACGTTCTGAAGGTGCCGATAGGTGTACATGCTTCAGGAATTCCTTCTCATCGAATTCATTGCCATTGCAGACAATTTATTTCATCAATTCATTATTGGAACTGGAGCATAAGTGTTCGATTCGACTATTATGCTTTAATGTATTCTGTTGACTGGTGGCTCGAGATGGCTGGGAAGATGGTATGAGTTGTTTGGGACATTCATTACATTTTTCTCTTTCGTTTAAAACCTTTAGAAGAATTGGATTTCTGGAAGAAAACACCGAATGAAATTATAGCCATTCATGATTGTCGATTATAAGGGCTCGAACGATGTACGCGTACACATACAGAAGCGGATATGACAGTAGAACCTGGAGAACTACGTTTGTTACATGAACCAGTGGAAATCTGACTCATTCTTATTGGACAGATATTAATGACATTTGTATCAATACATAGCTGAGCTTAATCATTATGGTAGTTTTCATATTGAGGGAACCTCTGAAGAGAACAAGAACAAAATTCCTAATGTTTGAAAGAAAGTATTTAAGTTATTTAAAATGTTAGACAGACGAAGTGGAGTTCATTCTGAAAATATAGGAAAGTGACATGGGAGATAACAGAATGAACGTTGCTAAGATTTAAATTCTCCGCCGCCTAGTTTAGATACCAGCAGTTCTTATAATCATAATTTTTTTCTGTAAGATTGTCTACACCCTAATAAATATCTTATTATTTTTCAATAGAAATGTCTATCTGGGATCTCGTGTACAACCGTCATATAAATCTTAAAATGTACTTCAGACAAGCAAGAATTCAGATGTTATAAACTATGGCAACAACATAAATGTAAAGCACATTTATGTCATTGAGAACAACGTCCAACTATATTTGTCGAACATAAGGCGGCAGAAATTACAAATACAGCTGTCATATTGTCCGCTTTAGGTGCAATCAAAATTTAACAAATTATTCTCGAAAAAAACTTACTTTGTTCTATTTAACCAATCGTCAATTTCCTTATCGCTTTTCGTCTGATCGCCCACATAAGGATTTTCTGCAATATACTTGTTGCGCTTCAAGATCACAGCTATATCACGTTCCGCCTCTTCATCCAGGCCACAACCGAGATACTCCAATTTTAATAAATTTCGATTTAAATCTAACGATTTAATTATTTCATTGGCAGCATATTCCCCAATGGGCACAGCAGTCAAATCCAATTTAAACAAATGCCTGTGTTCACGCAACAGTTCATTGGCTATGCAACACACCAAACCATTTGCGGTTACATATACTACTCCCCTTAGACTTAAGGATGAAATGTGTTGCGTTCCCAAAATGTTTTCCACTAAAGCATGTAGGCCAACATCGGTAATGGGATTGCGCGAAAGACTCAAATATTCTAGGTGTCCTTTTGTGTAATTTTTCAGAGCCTCGCCTAGTGTTCGTAATACATGCTCACCCAATTGGTTAGACTCCAGCTCCAGATTTCTAATACCTGAGGTAGTTTCTAATAGTTCGAAAAAGGCACTGGCACAGTCGTCATGCAAATCGTTGTAACCGAAATCGACTGTTTCTAAACTTGGCAGATCTTTAAGCCCCCGTACTATGGTAAGTAACTTTTCGGCATCCATACGGCTGTTTCGTAAACGAAATACGCGCAGCTTGGGCAGTAGGCCTATACCCCTGAAAAAACAAACAAAACTTAAGAAAAATTAGTTTAAAATCGGTACTAATATCACGACTTACCGTGCTAGTCTTTTGATATCGTCATGAGAGAAATTCATATGGCGATGATGATAATATCTTGTCTGTAGTGGTCCTAGAAATTCGATGGTGAATGTGTCCAAGTTTATAAAATGCTGTACAAATTGTAGGTCTATGTGGTGACAATGCTCTGAAGGATAATTATATTGTTTTTTAAGCTTCAACAACAATTCCGTATTGCGCCGATCGATGACTGGTATTTCGATTTCATCCGAACCTGTGGGTGGTTCCTTGTTCTTCATCTGCGGAGCCTGTTGGCTTTTCACACGTCTTGCCTCTCGCCGTTTTCGTCGATGTTCTCTTTCCTGTCGAGCATTTGCTTTGTCTTCCCGTAATATTCGACGCGCTTGTTTTCGTACAGCTTTTTCTTCGGCCAATTTGCGTTGTAACGTTCGTCGTGATTCTGACATTCGCTCTTCTGATATAAAAGAAATCCTTGCAGGTTCCTCTACTGATGTAGGCACTGATGATTCAGATTCAGTGTTTTCAGTAATACTTTCTTCGTCCTCCTCCGAGGATGATGGCTGTGGACAATAATATTTCAAGAATGATGGCTCCTGCAATGACTGCAAACGTTTTATGTGCATTTCATTAACAAATTCTTGCACTTTCAGCGTCAATTGCTTCATATCTTCCTCAGACCAGTCTTCAACGCGACATGCTTCCAGCATTTCAACATATTTCATGGATATTCCAATATTCTTCCAGCTGACATTACGCCGAATAGCTAACGTTTTATCGGGATGTTTAGTTAATACCACTCTCTTCCAAAAACGTTCGCTAGTGATGTGATAGCATTGCTCTAAAGGTAGATCCACATCCAAGGCATCATAATGTATTTGTAGATTGCGGGGATTGGCTGCTATCATTGGTAGCGGATCCGGGCCATAACCACGAGCCAAGGATCGCACACACATATCGGCTAAAGTTCCCAAGTAAGGATCCTGTATGAAGACATGAGGAAATATTGTACGGCCGCCTTCACATGTTGTCACTTCTGGAGAAGGTTTCTGAACATCATGCAGAATATGAGAAGCAAACTCTTCAATGGATTGTTGTTTTGCCATCGTATTGGATGGCATAAAGTGGCTTTCTTCGGTATGAAATAAATAATATAAAATGTTAAAAAGGAATTGAGAATTGTCTAATTGGATTATATTCAGTACGTACCAAGGCAGCCAATACAACAGTAGAATGAAACTGTCAAGTGTTACTACCGTTGTACTTTTCAAATTGTTTCGACAACAATGAACACTTTGTAATTGACACAATGAAAAATAAATAAATCAGCTGTCTATCCGGAGTACCTTTATATCAGTGGCGTTTTAACGAACGTTTTGTTGAAGTAATTGCAATTATCCACTGGTTCTCCTAGTGTAATTGACATGTTGAGAGAATGCCTCTTTTTTATTTTGTTATGTCTGGTAGGTGTTTTTTATTGTTAGATTTGATGTTGTGGCGTTTTACTAAAAACGGAATAGTTGTAGATGAAAGGATTTGTTATTCAGGGACTCACGAAAGGATTGGTTAGCATACCAATAACAATTTAACGTTGCATAAATTTGCGTAGTACATAAGCTTTGTATGTCTCATTTCGGCCAAAACAAAAAAACTCTCTTGGGAGCACAGCTTTGAATTTGCAAATAACTTCCCAACGTTATTTAATCGTTCCACGGAGATATGATACTAACTTTTCGAGCAGGAAAGATACCCTTTTATGGATAACCCGGTATATGATTTGCCATTATCCAATAATAAATAAAGGATATATGACTATGTTAATATTGAGAAGAAGAAAAAATAGTATTTGCATTAAAAAATCCTTTATTTTTTTTTTAAAAATCTTATTGCTAAAAACGTCTAAATTTCTTAATATATTGCACAGACACTTCCGGCAAGTGTATGCAGATAAAAAAGATCATGGGACCAAAGATCATGAAAAATAAAAACCAAAAATATATGCAAAATATCGTAAAGGCATCCATACAGATTGACGACCAACTGACGACACAATGTCCAAACTCGATTGAAACTTAAATTTTTAGTATCACCAGACGTTTTAAGCTTAAATATTACAAAAGGTTTGGGTACAATATATATACTCTTATACATAAGTGGTAATATAGTAAAAAAAAATATTAACAGGTAACTTTAGTTATAAGAGAAGAGAAAATAAATGCATTAAAAATATAAAGTAAAATTGTAAAGTTTGCTGTTGGATGTCCTAGGAATGCCACCTGAAATGAAAAAGAAAAATGTAATAATTTAGTTAACGCATACAAAAAATATTTTACAAAGAACCGTTACAAATGATCAGTGCGTGCCCTCGTTAAGATATTCTGGTTTATACTAAAATGACGTTTAAAAATCATTGACTTTGTTCGAGCGTATTATATTGAAGGCCGCTACGTTTTCATTGTTTCTTTTTTTTCAACTTTTTTTTGGCAGGCAGGGTTTTATGGACTAATCGTTCCAATCGCACGTACACACATGGAGGCGTATACAATAACATATACACATATGTAGTAAATATATACATATAAAATAATTGAAGAACACAGTGGTTGTATTAGTTGAAATTCAACTCTATTGTACAATAACTTCATGAAGTCTAAGTGGGCATATGACAGAACTCTGGGGAAAGGCTAGTTGCGGTAACATTGACAAAAAACAGAGGGTACTTTAGAAATTGGTGCTGATGGTCTCGCAGTCGTGCATGATATATGAAAATATCCAGAGACCAGCAAAGACGTTTTATTAAGTGTCAAAACAAAACTATCAAGAGACAAAAGCCGCATAACTTTATTACGTAGATCCCTATACCCATTACATTAAGTGTAAATTAGTAGTGCCCCTTTCATAGGCTCCCCTTTTCCTACTGTAGGATGGAATCAATCATTAGTACCTCCCCATCTCCCCGTATGATGTTTTTGGTCCATTGTTGGGGCAAGTAGTTGAGAAAAAAATCTATTAATAATTATTTAAACGATTTCTTGCTTAAAGCGATGCTAGCGTAACATAGGGGAGTACCAACGTCGCCATCACCTCAAAATAATTATTAAAATTAACCATCGTCGAACGTAGAGGCTATGGACAATTCTTCGAATATCACTTTTATTCTTCACTGGTGGTAGAGAATTTGTTAGCACCTCTGTGGAAATACCTCATTATTGACACTGTACAAAAAAAAAGTACATGGCATCAAATGACATTTTAATTTCCATTACAAACACTGTGATTCCGACAATTTTAAGAGATCTGAAGTATAGCGTAGTCCTTCGTCGGATACATTTTGTTTTGTTGTCTTCAACTGGTGTCTAACTAGGCAAGACTGTCTTGAAAGTACTGAATAAAGTGTTACAGAGACGAATGTGTTTTAAAATAGTGTTAAGTTCATGTGGTTTTATTCTGCAAATACATTATACATAACTCTTTGATCATAAAAATCGAAGATGAATTATTTGCAAGTATGTCAAACATTTTATTTGGTTCGCAATATGTTTCACTTTAAAAACTTTTCATTGTGCATTAATTAAATTGTTTTGCAAGCTCAATTTGCTCATATTTGAATACTTGTCTGTTGATTCCAATCAATATTATTTAATTGAAACGAAAACAAGTTCTGGAAAAAAAGATATTCCTACACTGGTCTGGTGTCTTCGGTCTGTCGCCTACCTACAAGCGGAGTTTTGGCTTATTGAAGAGATTTGTTTGAAATGAGCACTAATTATGTATTAAGCGGTTTGCAGTTAGCCGGAGTAGACTTTTCTTTCTTATACCCATTTTTTTTTCTATGTTTTCCACTCATCTTTAAAATATTTTTTGCAATCTCAGCTCTTCAAGGAATTGTAATGAATAACCACTATTCCATTCTGTACTATGGTCCCCTGAGAAATACCCTACATATCTTATCCATAGATAGGTTTTTTTTAAACAAAATTTTAAATATTTTTTTTTTAATTGGTCGTAACACGAAAATGTCTTTTCCGATTTTGTTGAAATACGATTTAAAACATGGATCACAATATAATATTGTTTAACCTTTACCTTCAGTGCTTTTGAATATGAATTATAAATTCGAAAATTACAAAAACTGAACATTTTCTATAGTTAAAAATAAAGCCACATATTTTACAAATCAAATGATAGAGATAGGGATTTTCGATGAAGGGATTTTCCCTTTTTTTACAATTTAGTGAAGACCCATTCTGGTACATCCATACAAATAACAAACCAATTTTTGTTGCATCGTGTTATTGATCGTTGTAAAATGCTATGCTAATTCAGAGAGCACAATTTCCCTCACACAAAAACTGATAAGGCTCTCAGAAAATCTAAATACTTCCGGTATTTTCGAATATTTTCTGCTGAATCTCAATATTATGAATAAAGCGTATGTTTGAATTGAGTGGGAAAGGTGCCGCGAAAGGCAGGCTCTATGATCTTTGTAGTAGATCCACTTATTTGTTGACACCATATCAAGCTTCACAAAAACGCTGATAATAGTGATTTATTGCTGCGATTTTGTCAACCAAGAAAACAAAAAAAACATTTTACATTCCATGTAGAATCAGATGGAGAACTTCTCTCAAACGATATAATTTTTTTTATACTCATTCACCACGATCTTCTGTCTCAAACCCGCTCCAAACGGCTAATGGTTTTTTTACAGTCGGCGAACTTCTCATGAATCTGTGAGATGTGGGCGATTTACTTTGTATACAGACTTTGATTTACTGTGTGATTGTCACACACACTACCTACCACACTACGGCCATTCGAAGAAACCGTTTTTTACTTTATATTCAGCGAAAGTATCTAAGTACACTTTTTATTATTGATTTGCTAAAGCGAAAAAAGGAACTGGTAATTGGAAAAACTGATTTTTATTTCATCTGAAAAAGATGGAATCGAAATTCGACCGTTAAATTTCAGATTCAGTTTGTATTTCTTATGGCAAACCGAAATTCGGTTGTAAAGTTTTGTATACAAATCACCTGTTTACCCTCACTTTTTCTTGACTGTAGTAACCACAGTTCTTCGTCCGCTTCATATATACAAAGTTATTAAACTGAACAATCTGATAAATACAGAAAATATTTTAATCGTTTAATAACTTTTAGAATTCATATGGATACGAGTACAAACAGACATATACACATACAAATATGTAATTATATTTAAACATTAACGTTTAGACAATTTTCAAAATAAAACCGGTATCGTTCTGAATACAGGCAATAGCCTTCAGAGAGATTGTTGATATCGGTCTGAGCTACAACAACTTAAATACATGCATAGTTAAGTCGAAACACTTGCATCGAGGCTGGCGGGCGACTGGTTTAAATCATTTGAATTGATATTTTGTTGCTGTGACTACTTTTAGAATGAACACGAACAAAAAATCCAAACAGAACATTGTAGATAAATATCGAAAGTGTGTTTTCATAATTGTTACTTCCGATTGAGGCAGGTTAACGCACACACACACACACATTGTTTGAATATTACAATTCAGTACATATATATAGAATAGATTTTATAAATATATATACTATATATGTTTGTATCTATCTATATACAAACATACATATGTTCATCTCTTAATCACTATTACCGGCCAAACCAGCCGGGATTGAAGTGGATCAAATTAATGGGGATTTGAAATACGACTTTTTGAAAATTGTTAATTTTATGTACGATTATTTTGCCAATTGAGCTGAGTGCTTTCGTCACTAAAACAATGGGGTTTGTTTATAAATTTGAATCAGACAAACGATCATACAAAACCAGCCGCCTTAAGCGTTTTGAGGAAGTATCTTTTCCCTTCTATCTACTTGAATCCTTCTATCAACATTAAAATCATCATTGCTAGCTCTTGAAAAGTTAATACTTCATAAATAAAAATTTTCAAATTTAAGTGCGTAGTTTACATTTACCACGCACAAAATGAGATACATATATATTATTACTTACAGTATATAGAAAAATTTGTCCGCATCCTTTCGCTGAATATCCTTAGGATTTTGTACATTGTATTTTTTGGCACTGAAACCATCTCCCAATCCATTTGTGGCCAATCCTTTGTTCGCCGTTAATGATGCCGCTGATGTTGTCCTGGAATCTGAATCTTTTGTTGTCTGTCCAGATGAAAAGAAGCGGAGTGTTCTATCCATAGCGTTGTGTTGTTGTTGTAGCTATAAATACCAGAAAGACACAAGTATAAATATTTTCTCACAGTGGATAAAGTTAAAAGAAAGTTTTCATTGTTTTCGTTGAGAACCTCATAGTGCAGGTGTAGATATTGTATTTATTATCTTGAAAATAAGGGGTAAGTCAAGGTTTCTTAGCTGTTCGTAATTGGTGCTGATACAGGCGATTTTCGAGATAACCACCAATTGTAAACAATGTTCCAATCACGGTGGGTAACAACAAAAGAAAGTAGTTATTTAAATATTCCAAATTCGGGTCTCACTCGAAAGTATCCTATCTTATCGCAAAATTGTTTTTGTGGCAAATCATATTGAATTATCTGCGACTTGTTTAAAAAACAAGAAAAAACGTCATTGAGTTCGACCATGCCGAATTTTATATTCTCACTTCGATAGATTGCTTTTCATAGAACTAAAGTGGTCACACCTACAAATCGTCTGTTAAAACCGTATCAAAGCTGTGCCTTACTTTAGTGTTCCGAGTCAATCAGATAATTTGTCCACTGTCAAGAAAAACTACTGTCTGATGAGGATAGTCATGCGAATGAAAAACATGTATGAGTTCAAATTTTGAATTTAGTCGTCTTCCTAAGTAACATAGATGTTCGATGACATTTTTCCATAGTAGGTCCCTGTTCGTATCGTTGGATATTTTGGGGAAATAAATACCACCAAGTATTATTCATTTAGAAAATATTACCATACATAGAATTAGTAATACACGTGCTATTACAAACATTAACTGCTATCGAAATGTATTGACAGAAGTCAGCCAAACTGTGGTCCAGTAGTGACTGTCGATATGTGATCAAGGTACCTTTACAAGGCACGATCGACAAATGGCACAATCGTGTTGCATAAGATGCTTATGACACTTTATAACTCCAGCGTCGAAAGAGTTTATGTAGTTTAAAGACTTAAATCAAAGCCAGTTTCGACTGCCAAAGCCAAAAATATAACCCGCATCGGTCATATCCGGACACAGTAGTCTTCCTTAATAGCAACAATTCGACACGATAACTCGGCAATAATGTCCGTTGGAAATATGAGCCGCCGACAAACAACTATGTATGGTTCTACTCAGAATGACGGAGCTTATGAACTTTTAAAATGCAGAACAAGTCTGAATTCCATAAATATGTCACAAAACCGCAGTTATACCGAAAAAAAGAGTTCTGCAGATTTATTAACGGTTTACATAGATTTACCCTAGTTCAGGAATAGCCCCATTCATTTGAATTTTACTCACTGCACTGGCATACGAGGCTTCTATTGAATACAGACGGCATGCCTGCTTATCTCAAAATACCAAACGACAAAAAAAAATATATGTAGGTACATAGATCAAAATAGGCTGGGCTCAATGATTTTGACGACATTTCGAAACGACGGTTATTGGGAAATAAGTTAATGCTACGTATGTGTGTATTTAATTCAGTTAAGTACGGACGGACATCGACTGAATTGTGTGCCAATGTGATGCCGTTTTTTTTTATTTGTTGCTTTGTTACAGACAATAATATTTTACAAGTCTGACTTTTCGGTGTTCACAAACAACGACGCATTTATATGTAAATTTTAAGAATTTTATTTATAATCTTTGCTTTTATATGTCGTACCAATGAATTGCTTTGAAATATAATTAACTGAATTTAATTAAGGCGCTTTAATACTGAAGTCGGCGTTAATTTGGTCTTTCTTCAAAGATTCAATAATACAAGACAAGACCGAACGAACGAAAAATAAACACAACGCGACGATCACTCACTCCGCTCTCAATGTAGTCTATGATCAAACTGATTTCGATTGTTTTCAAATACTTCCAGTTACGAATAACCAGAGACGAAGGCAAGAAAGACATAGTGCAGCACAAACTCAAACACTTGAGAAGTACATATATACAAGCACATATGTACGGCTACATAAATACGACTGGTGTGTGTACATACTTATGTTTATTTTCAAACCATATGACAGTGTGTATATACGAAGTTGGATTGGAAACATCAGAAAACTCAAAAACTACTCTGCAGCTCGTGGGGTTTCCCATGGCACAATAACTAAAGGTAGAGTCATTCAAACAACTGATTAACATTTTTTTTCATTTTGACATGATTTTGATTGTCAAAATCATTGTTTACATTTCATTGTTGGTTTAGTTTTTTTTTTTTCAAATGTTGATTAAATGATTTAAATGGCATGTAGAACGTAGGTCCAAAAATAACAGGTTCCCTTACTGAGAAATATCCGTTTTATGGCACCTTTAATTTTAACGATTCACAACGAACGATCGAACAACGAATCAAACAATTAGAATACAAAGAGCCAAACAAAGAATTTTGGGGCTCTCAAAACAATTAAAAATAACGTTATAGTGCGCTAAAAAAAAGACGGCTGTGGTGTGGTAGGTAGTGTGTGCGACTATCACACAGAAGAACACGAGTTCGAAACCGGGCCATTCATCAAACATTTTCGGCGGCTTTTTCCACCTCGTAAATGTCGGCGACTTTCCGACTAAGAGAGCAATCTCTAAGCCATGTAAAACTTCTCTAGAAAAGCATTAGCCGTTCGGAGCCGACTTTAAACAGTAGGTCCGTTTAGTGAGTATACAAATTATATCGTACACAGCTCACTGATTCGAGAGAAGTTCCCCGTCTGTTCCTTTATGGAATGTTAAGGGAAATAAGTAAGTTCGCTAAAAATTGTGCCATTAAATGTAACAGTCTGCCATGTCTACATTTTACAATCAAAAATAACCAGGATTGTATCTGAAATTTTGTTGTTGGGCAATTGCCTTCTATTAATGTGCCATGGGGGTTTTCCAATGCAACGTGAAGAGAAACAAAAATAAATTGATCTCTTTTGTGTATAACAAGTAAACTCGAAAATGAAAATGAATAATTGTCCTTATAGGCTTTGTATATTACAATGAAACCAATAAATGAAATGAAATGAGTTATGCCTCTTTAGTAGATTCTGTGCGAGAAACACGCATTAGAAAAATGGCTGAAGCGATTAATAAGCATCTGCCACAGCTGATCGGTATCAACAGTGTCAACTAATAAAAATTATTCCCTAAGTGACTGTTTTTTTTTATTACTTCACAAAAAACCTCTCAAGAAAAGAGCATTTTGGGGTTTGTACTCGTATATTCCATCTGCATTAGTCCGACTACTTTTCAATCTTCCCTCGTATGTGCGTATATATGCTCGATTCACTATATACTAAAATATATGTATGTACAAACTAACTCACACTTTGTTTTGTTTTTCTGTTTTATTGTTGTTTTTCGAGTTCTTTCGATATTCGCGGCATTGTGGAGATAACGAGCTGACGGGCGAGACGTCGTGTTGGTAAGATATTATGCGTTTTGAGTAGGTACATAGGTGTGTATGTATATGAGACAGAGGGTCTGGGGAGAGTACTGAAGAAAACTGTGTCTCAAATTCAAAAATGATTTGTCTATGACATTGTTGTTGCAATCATTTACCTGAGGTTTTGGATGTTTGGTCAATAGTAATGAATGGCCCTAAGAAACCTATTCTGCCATTTCTCGCCTTTTATCCTCTTTCTCAAAGAAATATGGGCCGTTGACTTTAGTGACCGTAACACCAGCCAAAATCTAAAAGACCCAAATTGCTTACCAGCACAGATGAGCGATGAATTCTTCAAGAAATTAAGAAAAAAATCCAACGAATCCTCTCGACGACGACCTGGATTTAGTCGATCTCAACAGTTACTGTCATCTATGGCAAAATTTCGCATTTAAGAACCCAACAAGTCAGGGCAACGATTCTAAACACAAACCTCATAAAGTTCGTACATATGTGGCTTCTGTATAATTGTCCAAGAGTTCGGAAAACACCTCCACAGTCACCCAACATAAATGTCATCGAAAATGTATGGGGCTCACTTAGATGATTAGCTTAAAAAATATACGATTTCTAACAAAATACAACTTGGAAAGGCATTGAAGTATGAACGCTCAGAAATTGATTCTTCCATATTCCAAAAACTGGTAGAATCCATGCATCGTAGGCTTGAATCCGTTTTTCGACCGATAATTTTATAATTTTTCAGTACAAAAAATTTTAAATGTTATTTTTGATTTATATAACGTGGTATTATTAATGAACTGAAAAGGCAGGCCAATTGGAGACAATTTAAAAGTCGAAATATTATAAAGGAAGTAAAATATATTGGTGTCCGATTACTTCATTAATTTTACGCCGAATTATAGGTACGATACTTTAAAAATATGTCGTCCAGGGTAATGTCTTATTGGGCAGGGAAAATATAAAAAACGAAGAACTTTGGTCACTACACATCCTCGAACACAAACGAACTATTAACTATTTTTGACATACAAATATGCGGTCTTCGGTTTCTGGGATGGTGATTTGATCTTCCAGAGGAATAGAATCTTCTCTGCTCCAATATTGGATTGCAAATGTTTCTGATTGGAGAAGGTCAAAGACCAGAATATTCGAGATTATAAAATCGAATTTATTGATGTATCCGAGGAAGCTTGGATATTGTAAAAACTAATGAATATTGTAAAGGAGACATGGACCGATAACAATAATATCAATGCAGTCACGGATTCTAAATGTTTTACGCAAAACGGTCGCACTAGTGATTAACAAAGAATTTCCATGCAGCATAAATCTATGTTCCAAGATCGCTTATATTTCTGGAAATAAAAACATTAGTCACGTTATTGTTTTGATATTTAAATTGCAGACAGTGGCATACATTATTTTTTATATTCAATAAAAATGGTACCTTTGTTACACTCCACTGAAGCCAGAGATGCATATCTTGTCATTAAAAAACAAACGATTAACTCCACTGATGATGATGATGAATTTAAGTCATTCCAAATACTCAAATACATTTTTTCAAATATGAACTCAGTTTAAATTCGATCGTATATTATGGAATATCAACGTATACTACGCGTGGCCAATGGCTTTTTCCTCTTTACGGGCTATCAAATTCGCAGTTTGGACAGCAAAAGTCGTCGTTATAGTTTATCATTATGGAGTGTTTTGTATTTCCTTATACTGTTTGTGATCTACATTATATGTTTTGAACATCATTTCGAGAAATCGGCCATACTGAAGATTATGTTGGACTTGTCGCCGTTTTTGAAAAATCTCCTAATTGTACAAATATGGCTGGGACTCAAGGCATTCATATTCTGCATGATAGAATGGAGATCCTTGACACAAGTTCTCAATGGTTTAGTGGAGGTATTAATGGCCAACGAGAATGACAAGTCTGCAGGGACTGACAAACGTTGTGAATTTTTGTCATACCTCATGTTTTTCTCTACTTTCGTGGTGGCTTTATGTTTTGGTTTATATATTGCGATTGAAATGAAATTTGAACTACCTCCCGTAGATCACATTATGATTGCAATGGCATTGTTCATACCACATTTTGCCTTGGCCGGTTCCCTACGACTTCACAATTTAAGTTTGTGGTTGTTGAGAAAAAAGTTGGAGACTCTTAAGGGAAAATTACACAGCCAAGACATAGTTATAGAAATAATAAACCCGGTTATTAAAACGAATGTAGACGAGGCTCAGGCCACGGTCCATATTGATACAAATGACAATGGATATCGGGATATTCTAATGGCTGTGGAGTCCATTTCAAATTATTTAAGTTCGTCCAATTTCGTTTTACAACGACAACTATGTGTTTTGAATGGCCTAAATTTCAATTGTCTTTTATATGGCATTTACTGCAATTTGTATTTCAATAAAATCTGGAATGTTGTTTTCATCAGCCGAAATCGCCGGATATTTTATGCTTCCAACACGGCCATATTTGTATGCATTTTTCTTGACTATTTCCTGTTGATTCTGATGCAAATTAGTTTTGAGAAAATTGTAGGTTCATAATATAGAAAATGAAATAACATATACTGAGTGAGATTTTTTCATTTTCAGAAAAATGACTTTTCCAAGGAAGTAAGCTTGAAAGTTAAAGAGTTCAAGAATACTGCAAAGGACAAATGTATGATTTTATTGGATATCAATCGTGTTTTGAGAGACAAATTGAATTTGAAACTTTTCGGTTTGGTGGATTTCAACTTGGGTAACTTTTTAATTGTAAGTATTGAAGTCACAACTGCATTCGCAAATAAGTGTAGATTTTTGTAGATTGTCACAATAGATTTTTTGGTAGATGCAACGGGTTTGAACCGAGAAAAATACATTTTGCAGCATTCGGAAATGTTTTAAAAGCTGCATTGGCTGTATTTAATTTTTCATATTTTCTATAGCAGACGAAATTTCTCGGGATTTTTATATTGTGGTTTTCGTTCGTCAATGTGGAAGAGTACGCAATTTATTCATGAAACCTATTTTTATACAAAGCATGTTCTCTTTCATTTCAGATTCAATGTCTGATGCTTCTCACAATTGCTGTCATTGTACTTTACCAGTATTTTAATGATCAAGTAGTGGAACTTACCCAGCTGATGGAAAGTGTTGATGAGGAATAAATTGTTGTCCGTTGTCCTGATGAATGGAAGTGACTACAAAAACGGAATACATTAATATGAAATATATAATTAAAATGTATCACAAAAATAAAGAATGTCTTAGTCGAAATTTTATAAAACAGGATTGGATTTCAAAAATTCGTTGGAACAAAGTAATATATAGCAGAATTCGAAAGTGACCCGTAAATTCTCGACTTCGATGAAAACATCACATTGGCGCAAAAATAAGTTCATACCGGCTTCACAAAACGTTCTCGAATATGTTACGATTCTCATCGTTACGCTATATATCGCAAAGTGTGAACTCTCCTTTTAGAAGAAGTAGATGTAATGGTGGAATCGAAAAATTACTGTTTCATTCCATGCAGTTCCACTACTCAGCAGGAACTAAGCGACGCAACCATAGGTCGGAGCTGAGCCGGCGAAGATTTTTTTAACAAAGATGCGGCGGCTTTGCTTATGGCTCGAATCGGCTGAACCTAACATACAAAATTTCTGTAAGAAATATATTGTAAGCAAGGAGAGACGGACTATTTACAAATTCGGACAATGTCATATATTTAAGAAATATTTCCAAAGTTGACTACTCTATCGTTTTTAGTCGGCGAGCCGATGTATTAGAAGAAAATACTTATTATTTTTTACACGATCGTTTTGGCAGTTAATTACTTTTCCAATTAATACTAATATAATGAGTAGGTAAAAAACATTAACACAGAACTAAATCGAAAAACAAACGTACTTCATCTGGACTAAAAATGCTGCTCCGGGTATTTTTTGTTTTTTCGTCAAGCCGTTATTGTGGATCGATTAGTGGTTTTTGAATAAATTCGTTGTTTCTATAAACGATTTTTTAACAATTCATGTCTGGTATGTTTTGATTCCCTATACTTATTCTTTTTTGTTGACACTAGCCGCCGTCTTTCTACATTTTCAACGGCTCAGCCATACCGCCGCCGTCGCTGACTGGAAAAATACCGGCCGCCGCCACCGACCAAATTACATCGGCTCGGTTCTCACGACGCGACGCGGATTAGTGTTCAAAACAAAAATCGGCGTTTGTGCGAAAACAAGAAACAAACTGCAAAAATATCCCTGAAATTAACGAAAAATGAGTTCCGGCAATATGCTATATGGGGGCGACGAAATCGGTGCTTTGGTATTCGATCCTGGACATCATTCGTTGCGAGTGGGGTATGCCCAAGAAGACACACCGAAAGCTGAAATACCCTCAGTTGTGGGAGTGGGCCCCAGTTCACCGGACACCAACATGGATTTGGAAACGAAAACAGACAATAACATAACCCAAAATAGTAAGTACCCGCACGAAGATGGTTTATTTCATTCATTCGAATCCATTGTGTTTTCTCAGATTCCCCTTCTCATAAATACTATGTGGATACCACATACATCAGTGTACCCCGTTCTGAAATGGAAATCCAAACGTATATGAAGGACGGCATGATTGATAATTGGGACTTGTTTGAGAAGGTCATAGACTATGCGTACGCTAAAGTCATCCAATCGGAACCGGAATATCATCCAGTGTTGTTTTCCGAAGCCTCCTGGAATGTTCGCAATAACCGTGAAAAGCTTACGGAGCTCATGTTTGAGAAATACAATGTACCAGCCTTCTTTCTTGTAAAAAATGCTGTTCTGGCTGCTTTTGCCAGTGGACGTGCAACTGCTTTGGTGGTGGACAGTGGGGCCACCCACACATCGGCCGTACCGGTTCACGAGGGCTATGTACTCTCCCAGGCGGTGGTGAAATCGCCATTGGGTGGCGACTATTTGTCCATGCAATGCCGTCAACATTTGGAGAAGATGGGCATTGAATTGGCACCCTCCTATCAGATTGCCTCCAAAGATGTTGTCAAGGATCGAGACACCCCACGCTTTACCACGCGAAAACTGCCAGAGAACTTGACTCAGTCGTATCAGAACTATATGATGAAATCGTTACTCCAAGACTTTCAAATGAATATTCTACAAGTGCTGGAGAATCCATATGACGAGAGAGTAGCCTCTCAAATACCCACCGTACACTATGAATTTCCCAATGGATATCATCAGGAGTTTAGTTCAGAGCGCTTTAAGCTGGCGGAAAGTCTATTCGATCATGCCCCTTTGGGTGCGGGACAATTAGCATCCACAAGTGTGGGGATGTGTGATGCCGATGTACGGCTGTCTTTGTACGGGTCTGTAGTTGTTACGGGTAAGTAACTCCGGCAGTACAGGGGAGACGGCTGAATTTATTAAAACAAAACGTTTATCTTTGCAGGCGGTAACACTTTACTTCAAGGCTTCCCAGAACGTTTGAATCGTGACTTGCAACTGCGTGCTCCCTCCAACACACGCCTGAAAATGATTTCCGCAAACGGCAGTGTTGAGCGACGTTTTGGTGCTTGGATTGGTGGCTCCATTCTGGCCTCTATAGGTACATTCCAACAAATGTGGATATCCTCACAAGAATACGAAGAGTCGGGTAAAAGTCAAGTAGAGAGGAAATGTCCTTAAACAACGCGCTATTAAAATAAAAAACAAAACGTAAAATATATACAAAAATGGCACAATTGGAAACTATAAAATGAGAAGCAATGAAATGTAAAAACTGGGCGACAGCATGTGTACACGTTAATGTGGATATTTATTAAAAATAAATGCATTTCGATTTTGTTTAGACAACATTCTTTTGGGAATTTTATAATGTATCCACGCCTGCCCAATCATCTGGGATGTCATCACACTTTTCCACCCATTGTATTGTTGCCAACACATTGCTGTAATGAATTAATAGAATTTTAAAAAAAAATAGACGATATTTCATAAACAAATAACGTACATTTGACTCTGCTATATCCTTGGACCAATCTTCATTGGCTATATTAACAACTGTCTTAACAAGGATCTGCTTTACTTTTTTTACATTTTCCCCAAATGTTTTCAGTACATCTTGAACGTTAACACTTTCGCAACCCTCGCGCCAGCAATCATAATCGGTGGCTATAGCAACCGCAGCATACATTAAACCGGCCTCTTTGGCCAATACCACTTCTGGACAGGTGGTCATATTAATCAGATCTCCACCCCATTGACGGAACATGTTACTTTCGGCACGTGAGGAGAAACGAGGACCTTCTATGGTCACCATGGTAGCCTTATCGTGAACATCATAGCTTAACTCTTTGGCAGTTTGAAGCAAAATCTTTCTGCAACGTTCATTGAATGCCGGATACATAGGTAAATGACAGACACCTTTAGGACTGCCAGTGGCACCATCGCGAAACGTTTGGTTTCTTTTTGTGGTGCGATCTATAAAATCATTGGGAACAACCAGATTTCCCGGCTTGATTTCTTCTCGCAGTGAACCACATGCGGTGGACACTATTACGTGTGTACAGCCGGCTTGCTTTAAGGCCCAAATGTTTCCCCTATAATTCACATTGGACGGCATAATGTTGTGTTTTCGGCCATGGCGTGCCAAAAGCACACATTTCACCCCTTCGATTTCACCTTCAATCAAAACATCGGAGGTTTCGCCATAAGGGGTGGTCGTTATAATTTCCTTGCGATGCTCTAGAATATCGGGGTCATCCAAACCGGATCCACCAATGATGCCAATCTGAAATTAAATGGAATGAATGAAAATGTTCAAATTCGCTCCTCAGAATAAAAAAAAGTAGTTCATCCCTCCTTTCGCTTTAAGAATGATCCAAAAGTTATGACAAATCGATATAAAAATTGGGCCATGGTGGGTGTGGCATGCAAAAAAAAAGGACCAGCGCACGTATAAGGACAAATGAAACGATCGGGTGGATCGTAGTCATAAGCTGTAATATTGAAACCGTTCAACTAATTTTGTCGTTATCCTCAATTTTCATTTCGAAAGGAACTGCAACTTTTTCATTATTTTGTGTAGTCTCGTATAAACAGAAATTTTGATTTTTTTTTGCCGATTGTTATTATTAAATTCAGTTGCTTTGGACTTTTGCGCATATTCTAAGCACCTCGGCTGCGATTTACTTCATCGAGCGTTCTAATTTGTTTTTAATTACCGACAGCTTAGTAGTTTTGGTATTTGAAAAAAAAACACGTCTAAAATTCAAACACAAATTTCTCGTTTCCCAATCAGAAACCGCTGATGTAGGATTAAGTCGGAGTATTCTTATTATTTCCTAAAGTTTCTTTCGAATTCATTAACGAAATAACTAGCGAGATGAGTTGTGCGTTGCAGAGAATTATGCGTAGTACATTTAAAGGCGTTACAAACAAGAATAGCCTAACCCACATTATCGCGTTATGACAGGAAATTCTGTTTATGTATGTACATCGTCATGGTCATATTTAATTTGAATGTATTTAATTTGGAAACATTTGTCTTAAACCACCAATCAATACAATAAGTATAAATTTGGTCTATAATGTCAGATAGACCACTCTTGATTTTAGCACTAACACTTTGTTGTTGCCGTACTGCGTATTACAGCTCCACCTACCCGGTAATTTCTATTTGCATGTTATGCCGGTAAATAGATATTGACCACCATGTAAGCATGAATATTTATATATGTATATTCCAAAATTTACCTTTACTGGAACATGGGCCATCTTGCTGCTGGGAAGTTGTACTGTTTAATGAACAGAAAATGAATACTTTTAAAATATTATCACCAAATTTCAATCCGACTCACGCTCAACTCTTTTCTTTTTGTCAAGGCCGAATGTTTCCTGATAACCTTATACCTCACAAAGATGCCACATGTTTTGATTACAAGCAAATACGTTAAAGATGTTGAATTAAAAGATATTCACTCCTCTACCATTCGCGGTTAATGAGCAAGAGATGGGACTTCTGTAAAAAGTAGGCACAATCAAGTAATTATTTTCAATACAAAAAGAAATCGCTTGATTCGTGTTTTATAAGATCTTGTAATATACACATACTTTCATCATTTGAGTGATGTATAGTGTCCATTAATCCATGAATCGCAATGAAAAGGGCCGGAGGAACTTCTTCTCAAGCATCATTCTTTGGTTGCAACATATGGCCACACTCATTGTATTGTAAACACACTTCTTCTTCCTTCACATTCTTTGTAAATTGATGACACACGCGCAAAAAGCCTACTTAGTTAAATCGTTAACGTACGTGCCGAGTCATTTTCGGTTCATTTTTTTTATGTGACGTCTCTCTTTATGTTGTGTTGGAAACTAATTTCTTGCAATGGCAATAGTCTGACGTCCAAAATTTGTTCAGGCATATGTCTGTCTTCCTAATTTATTAATGTATATTGAATTGATATATATTGGATATATCTATGTCGATGACGTACGGTAATTTGCTATTACGTACAGGCACTTTAGGTTACGGTTTCACTAATTCTACCTAAATACTGCTGGTGAAAGCCAAGCAATTGTCCCTTATTTGTTTATAAATAACACGGAAAAAATAAAATTCGTAAAAAGTAGAATAGTTTCGCAAAACAATAAATCAACATGGTTGGTGGCGATAACGGTCGTAGCGTACAAGTGTTGAATATATCCAATGTAAATGCACAGGGGAAGACTGTACTAAATGATGGAAAACTTTTGGAGCTGATACAGACGTACCCGTTTCTTTATAATCCACGCGTCAGGCCGTTTGGCGATCAGGATTATGCTATGTGGGCCTGGAAACGAATTAATGCCGCTTTCAATCGCAGCTATGAAAATGATCCCTTTGCTGCCTTCTCCATATCCGACTTAATGGATCGCTGGCATGTTCTCAAGCCTCTCATACAATGTCTGAGCAAAGCCTACGACTTGGCTGCCGTACCAGCAACCTTGCGCCAGTCAGTGTTACAAATCAGTACCGAACTGGATGATCCTAGCTCGAATTTCTTACAAAAGCCTCCCACGTTCTCGCAGACGCTATTAACGCACAATATGGCCGAAATTGGTAGACTGTCGCTGACGAAGCGTTTGGCATTGGAAAGTGATATACTAGAGTTTATACTAAACACTGAGCTGGAGCACAAACAATCGAAGAAATTGACAGATGCCGACATAGCTCAAGCTAATCAGGAGGCCGATGAATTTCTCCATGACCTTGGTTTCAAGCAGGTAAACCATAACATATGACGATATGTAGTCAGCTGAATTCCAAAATGACCAATCACCAAAAAAAATCCAAAATCGTGTTTTTGATTGATTCTAGTTAAATTGCTTAAAAGACATGTCTCTGCAAAATGTTACACTTCAATATCCAAAACATACAATTTTCTAGACGAATTCCTAAACGACGTAACAAGAAGAGTGTTTAGATTTCACCACAGTCTTTGGCTTCTCCTGTCAAATTATGGAAAGGCATGTGAAGTCATTTTGGATTTCAGTTACATCGACTTTATGTAGGATCGCATTTGCCCAGTAATTTATTATCATTTTGACAGTTTTAGTTGGAAAATATTTATGACAATTTGATATAATTTGCAGGTGCTACTTACTGCATTGTGCCAGCAACCCAAAAGGTTTGACAACACACCAGCGGAGGGCAGTAATGTAACAATGAATGGTAGCGGCGGCGTGACAAAAGACCCAAAGGACAAATGGGTTCCATTGGCGGAGGCCCACAAGCATACACGACGATGCCATGTTCATATAAAACGTATGAATCTAGAAGACTATTTGCCATTGTCTAAGATTAAGAAAACGTACAGTAGAAAATAGAATGTATTACAGCGTAATTATAAAATAATATAGAATAGGAACTAAACGAAATATGTTTAGCATGCATGATTTTTTTTAAATATATTTCAAACCACCTCCCATATTCACAATGTCTGTTTGTCCTACAGTTTGAGTTTATACATAAATTTGGCATTTTTAACGCTTTTTTTTGACACGACTACGCCTACAATAATCAGGCTTATATATGTCAGTGTATATGTCTCTAACCAGACGTGTTGAAAAGGAGCGTAATTTGAATATCAAATTTCCATCAATTGTAACTTAAACACGGCTTAGTACCAACGTTTGTGATTCTGTTAACAATCCACCATAAGTGATTATCAGCTTGGGCTACGGTTGATAACACTATGACCTCGTGCACAGTGTACACAACTTTTTTCAAAATGTTCAATAAAATGTGTACTTATGGGTGATGTGTAACATGGGTGATTAGAGTCGTCGCTGTGTTGTTAATATTACGTTTAAATGTAACGTCTTCCTTCTGTAAATTTGATTAGAATATGAAATTACTTAAATGTATTGATGATTTATGTATTTACGAGGTATAAACGATTGCTGAAAAAGTTTGCTCTTACCTAGCACACCACGGCCACCCGCTGAGTTTTGCAGAACAATATGTAGAATGAAATCCAATTTGATTACCCAAAATTGTATTACCGTTTACATCTAATGAACACTGGACAACAAAAACAATTTATTATGCTACACTGATTACTATTGGTAGGTTTTTTTAAAACAAAAAACACAATTACCGATTTTCCAGAAATACATTTTGAAGAATGTAGTTGTTGGTCTTGGTCTGCTCAATAAATGATTTCCAAGCATTTCGGTTTTCTTCCACTTGGTCCTTCCACCGGAGTCTCGGTCTTCCCTTTCCGTGGTAGTTGTCATCCAACGCCTTTCTGACTGGAGTGTTTCATAATTTAATAATTTAAAATAAAATTGACTTTAAATTTGTTTATAATTTTAAAACTGCCATTCAGATCACGAAGAGTTTGTGAAATGTAAACAAATAAAATAATCTCAATTGTTTTCAATTTGGCAAGCATTATAAATAATGTGAATAAAAACGCATCTACATACCTCCTTGCCTTACCAAAAAAGGCAAACAGTATCATTATTTTCTACCAATAATAAAGTTGGTTCCATGTTTTTTACCAAAAGGTTAATGCGATGGCAGAATTATCATTGAGCGAAGTTTTGGGAGAGTTTCTTAATTTGTTATCCCACAGAAGAAGATAATACAATTACTACCCAACAATCCTTTTAAACAAAGTTTGGTTGGCAAAAATATTAAAATGAATATATGAATATGAAAGATTTTGCGTTAGGGACTTTTGTTTTAAGTTTTAGTTAATGTATGTACGTATAAATTGCCACGAGTATAATATTTTTCTGAATTGAATTTTCTAGCAATATAAGGCCCTTAAAGGGCATAGATTGATTAATAAATAATAAAATGAAAACATGAACATAAAACCCTTTCCATTTGGCAGTTGTCTTAATTGGTAAACCAGTGCTATTTATTTCCTTGACTAGTTCACACCACAAATGGACCACAACCAGCAAGTAATTCCGGGATTGTCCTTGATCCCCTCCACTAAAACACAATAGCTTTTTATGTCAAATAATTACTGAATTCCATTTGTAACTGAATAACTCGACATTCATTTCATTCAGCCGGATTATGGTTGGGGTAGTCGTGTCGTAAAGTTTACATTTTTATAAAATGGTATTGCGGTTACCAAAAAAAAACAAAAATATACTGGAATTTTTTGCCATTTTCGCTAACCGTAATACCAGTTTGTAAAAACGACCAATTTACGGCACGACTACGCCGACCGTAATTTGGCTGATTGTTTTTTGTGATAAACGTTCACTCGATTAGGGTTTTATTTGAAGATGCCACATTTTGTGAAAAATACAATGATTGCAATGTGGGGTAAGGGAATATTTTTTTGGGCGAAGTTTGCTACTCGATAGATAGAAAATATAATTTTAACAACATGAACATTTATTTAAAAAAAATCCTAACCATAGAATCAAAAGTCGACCCTTTTAGTATACAAGAGATAGCTCATTATTAAACATCCAGCTTTAAGGTGAAGCCATCATTGAACGTATGAATAGACTTGAGAACATATGAATATGAATTATAGAAATGTTAACTTTTCCTTTATTTTGGTGTCGAATCTATGCTATTGCACCAGAGCAGTTCTGATATAAATTAAAAGAACAAAGACACAATACGGATTTTAATTTAAGTTTTTTTTTGTATAACAATGCTGCATTATTAAGTGTAACATTTTTTTTATTTGTTATCGCAAAACTTTTTTTTTTGTTGTTGTTGTTTATTTTTTTCCTTTTTCTTTTGATACTAAAAACAAAATAAAAATAATGATTACAGTAAAAAAATAACAATTCTTTTACAGCGGCAGCATTTTTCGTATTACTTTTTTTCGTAATTCGAATTTTCATTATTTTGTTGTATATACATTACATTATGTGTTAAACATTAATTTCTGTAAACATTAATGTAAATATATGTAGAGAATTGCATTGCTTGGTTTTCTTTTTTTCAATTATGGTGTAATATTTAGTAAGATAAAAAAAATAAAATAAAATTTATTAATATAAATATTTCATTCAGTTTAAGTTTATTTATTTAGTAGCAAATAGTGGGAGTTTAGAGTAGAGCGGGTGTTGTTATGTGAATGAAAAGTGGGGGGGGGGGGGGGGGGGGATTTCCCCGGGAAAAGAGAACATTAATTGAACCGATGGGTAAATGTAAAAGGTAGGAAACAACAAAACGATGTAACACAGTTCTCAGTTTATGCAAAGGAAATTAATCAAAATTGAAATTAATGGTGTTCTGAGTTAACAAACATAAAATAAACTTATTCATATTTTGCATCCTCACAATTTTCTATATTTTTCCAATTTTTGGAAACCTAGAGGCGGCGCAGGGCTATTACCCCTTCGCATATCGATTTTCGTAATTTGTGGGATATTCTGAAGAGAGTGACATATTTTTTTTTGGGGGGAGGGGGGTATTTTACGCCCCATAAAGTGGGTTTTAGCAGAAATTTGAAACTTTTGACCACAGAAATACCGCATGCGTTACATTGTGGTATTTGGACATCACATTAAATCGAATTTGTTAGTTCGTTTTCTAATCGTCAAATTGTAAGCGCAATAAAATGGGTTTCAAAAGTCATTCAATTCCATTTTTTTAAGGTATTTGTTAGAATTTTTAGTTTTTTTTAATAAAATTGCTTTAAATAGGTTTCTGAAAATTTGTCCTACCATTTAATAAATATTAAGCAAAAGTGATATTAAGTAATACCTTGAAACTACAAAGTAGAAAAGGAATACAACTCGTACACTCTTTAATTCTTGAAGACAAATGTACACATTAAATATTATAAGAAGTAAAATAAAATTGAATTGTTAGAGCCCATGTTTAAAGAAGAAAACACTTTATTGTCCTTTCAGTTTGGATGATCCAACAAATTTGTTTTATTGGAACTGGCAGTCACTTATTATTATATCCCTTAACAATCCATGGAGAAAAGACGTCTCGAAAATGAGTGAATTGCGCAGTGAATTGGGTTTGCCTACTACTAATTGTCAAAATTGAAAGCGGTGTTAAAAGAAATTAGAAAAATGACAAAGAATAAACTCCTGTTATTCATAATCACCCCATTTTATTGCCCCTATAGTCTTGACGTAGGAAACAATCCATTTTATGCCTGTTAAATTATATTCACCTTAGGACGATTAATTTCATACCGCCGAGACGGTCACAGACAATTCAAGTGTTTTAAATTTTAAAAGTGAAACAAACCGAAGGAAACAATCCTTTTTATGCCTGTTAGGCATAATTCATTTCATTTCATTTCGCTGAGTTGGTCACAGGCAATTCAAATGTTCTAAATTTTAAAAGTGAAACATTTTGTATACCGAATACCATACCATCGTAACTGTATGATTAGGCTTTTGTTGAAAGTTGGTATTGTTTTTTTTCTCTTTTATATAAAATAAAGTTGTATTTTTTTTTTGTTATACCGAATTTGCTAATAAATAGTTTTGTTTTTGTTATCGCATCTAAATATAACTTAATTAAATTACAATTAATTAAATAAGAGGCATGTTTTATTAAGCAAACTATGAATTTTGGCAGTTAGTTTCATATGTTCCCGATAAACGTGACAGATTTTATTGTTTGTTGCTCAAATCATGGAAAATAGTAGTAGCATTTTATGACACTTGTGTTACCGTAGTACCAAAGTCAAAATGGTTAAAGTTTGATTTATTTCAAACAATTCCAATTATAGTCTAGCAAGACCTCCTTGTTTGAAGATCTGGACTTTTCGCAATAACATTTGTCATGTTTAATAGGCTCTTCAATTTCAATAATAACGTCAAACGAAAAGACTCAGGCCTTTAATGCATCCTACATAAGCCGCTTCACCAAATATGTCACACGAAATTCGAAGCTTGCCAATAATAAAACATACCAATTGTTTGCTATTGCCTTCTGATCGTGGGGAATTAACTCAATCATCTCGCTTTCGCTGTTCAGCTCGTTCGTTCGTTCGACCACTCTATCTACATACATGATACAATAGCATGAATAACATAATACAACATATACATTTATATAAACCAATATTTAATACACAATTATATAAAAAGAATTAGATAAAGGTAACAAAAAAAAAAAAAAAACACGTATAGCAGGAACGAAAAGTTAGGTAGGTGATTGGGGAAGCTTTATTGTTTTCTTTTTTCCAAGATACTCCAACGATGGAGAAAACGCATGCCTCCTGCGCTATTCAAAATAATTGATCGGCTAAAGTACCTATAAAAGTGGCTAAATTCATGGCAGAACCTTCTTTAAACTTAAGGCCAACAGTTTTTCCATATGCTTGTATGAAAATGGCTCTAACTGCATTTAAACGCTTCTTACGCCTGAAATTGAGAGAGAAAAATGAAATATTATTAGTCAAATCGGAATTGAAAGAGAAAGAGCGAGAGATATTATTCAACAGATCCCTCGTGGACCAAATATTTTTTGATTTTTGTCAGCAGTACGAAAAATAGAGAAACAATACTGAATATTAACGGATATACTCCTTTAGAATTTTTTGTACCAACAGAAAAGTTTTTAATACGTAAAAACAGAAAAAATCCAGAGACCAGAAACACGGATAGAAAAGATCGGTCACGAAATCTGCTATGGAAGTGTTCAAATCAGATAGAAGAGTATACCAGTTTTCATCAGAAGGAAAATAAAGCAAATCTATAAAATGTTTAAAGAAACATTAAAATGAATTCTGTATAAAAAAGCCTATCTGAGTGTTTGGTATTGCAATGGAGAACATGTCTAGGGAAAGTTACGTTGAAATTTCGCAAATAAAGTCCACCCTAAGCCACGTGCATGAAATAGTGTTCCATAAAAACATTGTTATTTTTTTTTTGGAATTTTAAACCTGACTTTAGCTATTCGAAGACACTAATTAGATTCTAGTACTTACATCATTGCTGTCGTTTTACTTGCGCTTAGCATATCCTTGTCATTGATGCCGTTTGTTATGTAATTAAGGGCACAATTATTGACGCCATTACTACCCACACTGGCATTACTGCCATTACTGGGTGTATTTGAGCAATTGTAACCATTCCCTGAACTACTACCGCCGCCATTTCCGGTCATCACATAAGGACCACTGCTATGGCCACTGTTACCGCTGTGACATGACGTCACCGAGTTTCCATCGTGTTGCTGTTGCGATATAAAATGCATCATATAACTGCCGTTCATCATAGAATCTATGGAGCCGGTGTCGGTAACAACCTGCCAACTACCATTTGATGAGGTGGATTCTTGACGCTGGCGAGTAGCACTGACACCTGGCACTGATATAGGACTAGTTTTCGATCTGAAATGAAAACATGTATGTAAAGAAAATGGTTAAAATCAGGGAATTATAAAGAAAATAAATTGATATGATAGTCTGTCTGAAGAACAAATGTAATAGCTCGATTAGCGGTCGTATGTTTCTTGTAGGCGGACATAAAATTCCTCATCATCGCCTTTCTCTTCTTCTCTTTCCACATCATCTACATATTTGAAGACGATTGATAGGGTCTGACACGAAGCACTCATATCGGAAGTTACTGCGTTCTCTGGATTCATATCGATTTATTAAAACTAAGTTGACCAAGTCCTTTGATGTTCGTTGTCACATAAACTTTCCACTAATCCAGTATTGTCGTCAAATGGGTGGGGTGGATGGATATCGACGAATCAGGCACGGTTAATGTTGAGAGTCCCTGCAAGGCCTCATATTCCGGCTAAATGTTCAAGACGACGGATAACTGAGAAGCGTATACCATTAAAATATCTATAGAACAGCGATATACTACCCACTTTCCGGTGGTGCTGAAGGGAGGCAATAGAGTTGGATACAATACCATCCACTATCACCATCACCGGCGTTCTTCTCCCGAAGTGTGCGTAAGTGGATCCGCAGGGTTAAATGGAGCTAATTGAGAACTCACAGGTGGACCCATGTAGGCACCCTGCAGTGATTGATAAGATCTTGGATAAGCCATTGGAACAGGAGTGTATAATTAGACAGACAGCAATTGCTCTTAGTTATTTATAAGATTTATAAGAGGATTACATGCATAAGAGTGTGCTGGGTTCGAACTGGAAGTAGTTATTCATCGTGGTCTCATCAGAACGGTCTTTCGGGGAGATTCGCGGAGGCTGTGGTTTACCAGGCAGGCTTCAACTCGAATGTATAATAGGGTATTCCCCCACACAATTCACCACAAATGTTATGCAACTGTTGTCGTATTTTACTTTATAAAACCAATCTCCTCCCTCCAATACCCTTTCCTTAGTGTAGTTTAGACGTTTCTCTTACCTTTTAGGATTTGGCGAACGACTTGTTAAAGGATTCATAACCATATTGTTGCATGATGCTTGTTGTGGTGCTGTTACTGTTGCGGTTGTCGTAGCAGTTGCATAAAAATTATCCGTTATGGACATATCACAGTTGGAACTATTGGAAAAACTATCATTGCTGTCTTGATCATAACTTAAAATAAAGTCTCTGCAATGAAAAGAAAAAAACAATAACGTCTCCGTTTTTTTTTATCAATTGCATAGCCCAGGAAAACTTACTCTTTAAGTGGCTCATCATCACAGCAATCAGACTTAATAACAATAACACTACTACTACCGCTACTACTTGAGGTTTTAGTACGTTTCCTGAAAAAAAAAAGAATATACCAAAAAAATATTAAATACAACTCTTTTAAGACGAAAAGAACGAGATTGAATTCGTCTTTTGTAATTAAACGTCGAATGGTCTATTATTCTGAATACAAATGGGCAACTCACCTATGTTCTACAATACTAAACTCTTCATCGGTGATGTATTTAAGCACATGAAAACAAAAGAACATTATATCTTCTCCTCGTTTTAAACGTTCCGGCAGTTGATGACCAAACAAATACCAATCGTATGCCAACGTGAAATATGCCATCTGTATGGCATTCAGATTTTGATGTACCAAGCCATCGGCCCACAGCGACAAGCGGACGAGTGATATAAACAACGGCGTACGATCCCAACCGCTGATGCAGTGTATCAAGAGACCGGAATTTTCTTCTTGTATATACTTCAGGCAGGCCTTTAGATAATTTTGTGTTATTAGCACCAAATCCCATTGTTTGTAGTCATTCCAGGTGACACTCAAATCGGTAGTTGGACCCGATTTGGGTACACTTATGTGGGCATCATTGAATGACTGTTTCCAATTGTAGTACAGGTTCTTGGCCATGTAATTATTGTCACGAAATTTCTTAAAGAACTCACAGCCTGGATAGGGAAGCGATAATAAATTGAATTCTTCATAGTGATTCTCGGGATCAGCTTTCTCGGATGATGATACCCTAATGAAAGAGACAAATAGAAGTTCATTTACAAAATAGTATTTCCAGTCAGTTCTCAAAATAGAACACTTACTCAACTGTTCTCTAAATATAAATTAAACTTACGCCATAAAGTATTTGATTTTCCTCTTCTCTACCATCAAGTCCACAATAGTTGTTACATTCAGAGCATTCAACAATTGAATGTCACTCTTAATTACTTCATCGTAGGAAAACGGTGACGCTTCATTCAAGGCATGATTCACCAAAGAATCTTCATTGTTATCATTATTCTCATCATCGACAATGTGGTTGGCCCGATCACTGTAGTTGGTGCCATTTAAACAGTCATAGGCATAGTCCACCACTTTGCGTCCATATGTCTCCGGCATTACGGATATGGTGGCTGATCGACAAATGTATTTGCCCCGGTACATGATGACCGGAACAGCGAAACGTTGACGACATCTTGCATATTTGGCCATTGTAATGAGTTCACGTATTTTACTGACGTCATACAAATCCTCATAGATCGTATGTTGATACGAGGAGCCACCAATTGTGGTTGTCGCAGCTGTGTTTGTTGTCGCCGGAGTCGTCTGAGGATACTGCATCTGTGTTGGGAAATATGCGTGGGGATTGGGAGCGGCGGCGGCGGTAGTATGTGATGACATTGCACCGTTGGCAAATGTCACAAACGCATGTATGCCATTATTGGCTGTTCCCATATTGAGAGCAGCAGGGGAAGAACCATTGGCGGTGGAGGTGTTGTGGTGAAAACCATTGGTGCTGCCATTGCTACTACTACTACTTTGTGGTGTTATCGTTGTATTGATGGAGTTGTGTGAGAATATATTCGTATTATTGGCGGTTATCGTCGATGCCATGTGACCATGTTCGTATTCCGGTATAAAAATGCGTCCCGGATAGCGGGGACTTAGAACTCCATTGGTGTTTTCCAGTTCGATCAGGGTATAGTCTTGCTTAAATAAGCATTCACATTTTTTCGTAATCTCTTCTTCCTGCAAAAGGGGACAAATTTTAGTTTTTATTCACATTGTATTCTAAAAAAGAGTTAAACCCGAAAGTTGGAATAAAAAGCATGTATGGCGGTGTAGTGCTTATAACCTATTGTCGGCTGATATTAATTGCAAACGGACTGATACGATACTCAGGGGATGCCCCTTATGAATATTATGCATTGTGTTGGCGATAGGAATGTGGGTAGTGGAAGGAGATAAAAAGGTAGTAAAGTTTGTCGACATTTGCATTGAATTTGAAAATGTCACACTTGGCTGGAATGACATTGGCGACGGATAAAAGACCCTGGATAGCCGCGTATCGCGGCTGAAAGTCCTAACATCAGGGACCAGAAGACGGATACCTGTAGGCAGATATCATTAAAATATCTATGGAACAGCGATATGAACGTTCCAGCGATGCTGAAAGGAGACAGTAGGGCCTAGTCATGGAATGACCAACTGAGAGATTAAGGCAAAACATTTGGTCGTCCCAACGAAGGCAAACGAGTGTTGAACTTCTCAAGTCATTGTAAAATCAGAGTTTAATTTGCAAGTTTAATTTGCAGTGAAAAAAGATACGAAGATACTCCGGCAAATTCACATTTTGACCAAAGCTTTCTTTTTAGTAAACGCACTGTTTGGGCTACACAGCATTGACATTGGAAATTAGTTTTGCATTATTTCTTAACGTTTTTCAAGAGTAAATCGATTAATTTCGTTGCACGTTGCAAATTGAAATCCGAACCGAATCAGGTTCTTTTCCATTTATAAAATATTTGCTGATCAATTTTCATAAATTTTCGGGAAATTGTGGTACTTGTGGCCTTTATGAAACGCATCCAATTTAACACATTTAAGTTCTCCACTTACTACAAAACTTCAAAATATTCACCACATTATTTCCAATAAATGAAAGTAAAAAAAAACGCAGAAAAACTGCAAAAATATCGCCGAGTCGAATAGAACAATTAAAATGTAATCTACGCAAATGCGGAAATCAATGAATCTCTGTATACATGGAGATTTATTACTGCCGGGAAAACTGGTTAGACTTGGATGTACACTTGAACGCTGTCCAAAGACAATCGCAAAACATATTCTATTTTCAAAACGATTCGGTGTTCTCCCTCATTGCGTTTCTCTCAGAGTCACAAGCTGAAATACATTAAAGTGGGCAGCTTGTGCGGGACGCAAAACGTTCGTTATTGGCTCAAATATTTCAAAAGAATTTTATACCAGGTTTACTTGGTATGCATTCGATCCCATGGTAGCCGCATCGCAGTTATAATATCGCACCCTAAATACAAAAGGGTGAACATTTTCCAAAACTGACTTTTTTCCATAAATTAATTAAACTACTGCACAATTTTTTTCTTTAACTGGAAAAATGCAGTCCTATTTTTTATGTTAATTGCGATGCTTCTGCACGAAGAGAGAGACATTTAGTTTAGTTGAGTGGGATTTTTTAGTTGTGACTCTTTTGTATTTAGGGTCAAGAGACCTTTTTTTTTTGAATGATCACTTTGTTTTTCGTCCAGTTACAATGAGCCAGTCTAATAAGCATACTTTTATGAATGAACATAAAATTGTCTTTTTGTCTAAGAAAAAAAACAGTAATTTATTGCGAAATCATTTCCCCGGCTGTTTTTATTTTTATTGCATGAACTCCACAATTAAGGTAAACAACACATGTAATGTGTGAACGTACGTACAATGACACAATCTCACAAATCGCCTATAAATGACGACGTAATCTCTTATTTCATGCCCACAAAGAACGGGCAAGAACCATGGGCTTTTACGAGCATACGGTGATGAGTTTGGTTAACACGACTCAGAGGCAAATCTAGTATCAATAATGGTATTTTAGAGCACTATGTAACCTTTTTTGCGAGATAATAGCGACAGCAGAGAAAATTCTACAAAAGAGTGAACAAAAAACACCACACAAATGTTTCAGATACTGACCTATCTTTTTGTAGCAACGATAATGGGAATATGGTAACTGATATGTCGAGTGTCAGAAGAAGTCATCCTTATGATTGTAACCGAAACCCAGTAGTATTTGGGATTCAAAAAAAATTAAAAAAAATGCAAGTTTTTCGATCTGAGAGTTATGGTGTATGTGAGTCAATGTTGATTGAGCTGCGTATTGGTATCTCTGTTTTACTTTTTGGAGTTGCTTATCTTCCTGATGGTGCTACAGGTGTGTTTCAGAGTTTGATATTTATTCTGTGGGTGATTTTAATTGTATAGGGTTATCCATTTCGTGGTTTCAAAAGTATAGAGCTGTAATTCGACATCTGTCAAACTAAGTTGTTAAACCAATTTTTTTTCTTTTCAGTTGGAAGTCTGACATTGACGAAAATGGATCGCTTAACTATTACACAACGAGTAGAAATTATTAAAACCTACTACAAAAATGGTGATTCTGGCACAGCCACATATCGTGTTTTAAGAGGAGATTATGGTTCTCACTCGGTGATTATGTTAATAAACAAAATTGTTGTATTTGGGGTTCTGAGAATCCTCAAGTAATTGAGAAGAGGCCATTACATCCACAAAAAGTCACTGTTTGGTGCGCTCTTTGGTCCGAAGGTGTGATTGGACTTTACTTTTTCGAAAACGACGGGGGAATGACTGTCACCGTCAATTTCGGAGCGTTATGGTCGTATGATAACCGACTTTTTTTTTGCCTGCTATTGAAGAATACGACATGGAGAATATGTGGTTTCAACGGTGTCACATGCCACACAAATCGAGAGAATATGACTTTATTGCAAGAGACATTTCCTGGCCGCGTAATTTCTCGTCGTGGCCACATCTACTGCCCACCAAGATAGACTTTTTTTGTGGGGCTACGCGAAAGACCGTTTTTACGCAAATAAACCTTTAACTCTTGAGCACTTAAGAACCAACATTCCTCACGTTATGGCTGAGATATCGCCCAAAATGTTCCAAAAAGTGATCCAAAATGACCTCAAAAGAATCAATGCTGGCAACACTTCGCGTGGTGGCCATTTAAATGATGAAGTGTTTCACACATAATGTCAATGTTCAAACTTTATAATAAAACAGAAATATCATGAAAAAAATATTTTATATGCTTTTTATTTAGGTTTACTTTTAAAAATCTAAATGGATAACCCTTTATAATAAAATGCATATACAAGTATTAATTTTAATAGTGAGCCGAAGTCACTGCCTGGTACGAATAGGTTTAAATTAGGTCTGAGAGATCTTTTGGTCTGAACGCATCACAACAAATCTATCAACAAACTACAATTCACATGGTTTTTTTTATCACTTAAGTACAATTGTGTGATATTACATTGTAATGCCTTTGGAAATATATTCATCAAGCTGCTCTTAACACTTTGAAATATAGGTTAAGATGAAAATCCATCATAACCCACACCTCGCCAGCTCACACCATTGCATGCAAATTGCTCATCCAACCGGCTTTTTATAATTATTCCCACAATTGTCACACCGCCCTTCTAGATACCTGAGAAAATCAATGAACATCATTCAGTACAGTATTGTCTCGTTGTCTCGTACGTACTACACTAACAAAGAACCACCAACAAAATACAATAACAAAAGGGGCGAATGCGAACAAAAACTTTTCATACAAAATACAAATACAACACATTACATTGTGCTGCCAAGCCAATGTATAAGTATTTACAACAACAATAAATGTGCAATTTTGTGTTGTGTTGCCCGCGCTGCGAAAGAAAAGAAACAACATTGAACTGAACGTCTCGACGTCGTCATCATCATTGAGGACGTTGTCGGTGCTGGTCGTCGCACTGAAAAATCTGAGCGCCTGCTTCTGTGGCGGAGCAATAGTTTGGTGGAAAAACAACAACATACCCGTCGTGAATAGTTTTGGATTTTAATTTTAGTCTTGTTTCGCTGCTTTGTTTGTGTGTTTTCTTATTGGACTTTTAGCAACTGCCAGCCAGAGCAGGCATTGAATGGAATGAAAACACAACTGACTAACATTAAACGTTAACTAAAGACAAACAAGTAGTGTTGTAAAGTTTAGTCTTGGAAACCCGGATTTTAAAGTCTTCATAAATAATGGGCCACCAGCAAATGGTAGTTGGAGTATGAACTACTTTTGTTTACTACTGTTGTCTCGATGAAACGTAGTTTTCTGTGTTTTTTTTTTCTCCACAAAACTTTGTTGTGGTGAATGGTTGGTTGGTCGGTTCGTTGGTTGGATGCAATGGAATTGGGTTGTTATAGAATGATTTCTTGTGTTGCAGTTTTCGTCGTATATTTCCCCCTTCTAAGATGTTTACATTAAAACTAAAACAATACCAACAAAGATTCCAGTAACAGCAGCATACATGTATGTACGTGCGTACGTTCCTACTGACTGAGTTGCTGGGCATTGTTTTAAATGGTAAATTAATGAATGTAACTGAAAGCGATGCACACTAAGCTGACTGTTTTTGTTTACATTCATAACGCGGTGTCAACGACAACGACACCGTCCGTCGTTGCCTACAACAAAAACATGCAAGTAATGGAAATGAACGGGTTTTTATTTATAACAACGGCAACGACAATAACAACACCAACAGCCAAGCCGTTACAACAAAGTAATGCAAACAACAGAAACAACAACAAAAATGATATCGAAGTCACATTTTTTCGTTACACCCACCCACATTTTTTGTATTGACAATAATTTAAGGTCAATTGGAAATTCCAGTTTTATTGGAATGTTAGTGTGTGTGTATGTATTATTTTGGAAGGTGGGTTTGATTGGGAATAATTGGTGGTTTTGTTACCGGAGGATTATAGGGGAATGATGTAGAAAATAACATTTTATACATTTCGGGGCAAACAAATTTGATAACGGCTTTTCCTACAAGATGTGGTTTTCAAAGAAAAATGGTATTTTTTGAGATAAATGATCGGATGATTATTTCTTGTTGAAAGTAAACGTTGCCCAGATCAATATCATCCAACTCCGACCATAAAAAATTATTAATCATCTCTCGATAGCACAATCCAATCACCAACCTCATTTTTGAATAAGTAAGGTCCAATGACCGCCGGACCATAAACCGCACCAAACAGTCCGGCGTTCTCAACAATAACTCTTGGGTTTTCCGAGCCCCTAAATGCGAAAATTTTGCTTGTTGACGTAGCCACTGAGGTGGAATTGGGCCTCATCAGTAAAGATGATTTTTCGAAGGAATTCCGGATCATTTTCATGCATTTCACGGACCCAATCAGCAAAGACACGACGTTGTTGATGATCGGCCAGCTTGAGTTATTGTGTTAACGGAACTTTATAAGCTTTAAGACCCCAGACTTTATGCAAAATACGGTGTAATGACGTTTGTGGAATGCCCAATTCCAAAGAACGACGAGGAATGGAGAAACCTGCGGTTTTCTTCAACGCTTTGGGTTACAGCAGCAATATTACCAGTTGTTCTTGAGCGACGTGCACGGGTTTTATTCTTCAAATCAGCTCAAATTTGTCTACCAATTTCTGTATTGCGGTCCGACAGGGAGCTTCACGTCGACCCAGAAATGCTTTAGTTTTGCGAACTGTAACTGCAAGATGTTCATCATTTTTGTAGTCAATTTAAATAATTTCAATGTGTTTTTGAAGCGCGTATCGTTTCATTTTTAGTAATGGCGTAGTTTCAATTTGTCAAATTTCAAAGAATGAAAGCTTCAAAAGTGACAGCTACCGAAATACCGGATGATTCAAAATAACACCTTTTGTTGGAAAAGCCTTTATAATTCGCTTAACACTCCATTAGCACCGATGGAAAAAATGCAAGTTGTGCAGTCACTTATGTTTTGCTTTGCATGAGAGACATTCAGCAATAATCCAACAGACCGATGACTTTCCCGTTGCGGAGAAAGCTTAGTAGCCCACTGTTTGGTGGTAGCTCTCTGTGACCACAAAGCGCAAGAAGGTTGCCAGCTTAATCCTTCATCCGGGTGTATTTGCGTGTCTCGGTATCCCGGAGCCCATTTCCGGGGCACTTGGTCATATTCTAAACAGAAACCTTTTTAACTTGCTGATATTGATTTGTTGTTATCGATCTAACACCACTACCACAAAAAAAAACTAATTCAGAATTCGAACATGATGAGGGTATGATAACCGAGGGTAATTAAATTCCTGACAAACACGAAGGACTTTTTAAAAGCCTCTTTAACACTAAATACTCCACATTGCCAACATCTTCTTTCAAATCGTATGGAATTTTCCCGTACTTTTACTAACTGGTTTCCAGAAAATGCTTCTTCTGACTTCTTTTTTGTACACGAGAAAACCAACATAACGACAAAATAATAATTCACAAACAACATACAACGACAATGGCTACAGGAAACTTTTACTGCATGGTTTTCATGATGAATATGCAAAAATGTTGTGTAGAGTGGTGCGGCTTATTGGCATCGAAACTACAACTAACTGCCCACGTTCAATTGAAGCCGGCTATGGAAAAAGATAAATATTAGACATTGGAATGTTAACCCCAATCTTGTCAATATGCCCATTCAATGTTCGGTGTATGCAGAGCAACGGTGAAACGGTGAAAAAACAATTTAAACTATTAGCAGAATTAAGAGTTCAGTACCAAAATTATGTACATTTTTAAAGACAAAATTTATAGAATCCCTAAAATCTTGACAATAAAACAATAGTGTATACTTCATACAGTATAGTGTATTATACACTATTATCATATTGAGGGAACGATATGTACCGAATTTTATTATTAGTACCCAACAATAATTGGGCTTCTCAATTGCTTCTCAATTGAATGTTTCCAAGTAGATTTTTTACCGGCGTCGCTATCTACGAATGAGAGCTATTATGCAATATGATGACTTTGAACTTTCCACTTTAAAAATAAGTTTGAATTATTTCTCAACGTTATTCAAGCTTTTAAGATTTTTGTCACCCAGAAAGAGCTCGAGCAATCTATTGTACTGTAGTTCTGAACGTTTGCTAACGTACTGGATACTTGTCTCAGTTTTCCATTTTCTCCACAAAAATTAAAGAGAAACGCAACTAATATATTGTTTCAAACTGTTGAGGCGCTAATATTTTTAAACACTCTTGTTGTTAGGTACATATTTAACACACAAAATAGATAATCCCAATATTAACCTCCACTTCAACCAGTTTCCTACTTTGCGTAATGAACTTGAACTTGATTTTCTATGTACGTTACGGTGAGTAGTAGTAGTGCATGCATTTCATTGCCAATGCGATAAGATATCATTTTGCAATGGAATTTTTAAAAGATATGTCTATTTTTATACTAAAACAACGCAAAACAAAACAATCAAAGAAAGGTGAAAGTAAAATATTATTTCGATTATATCTCCAAACCATTACCCACCACACCACAAGACACTTTGTTATGATGAAAGCTTGCAAATTTCAAAATATGTATGTACAATCTAGCAACAACATATTCAATATGTATTTATTTATTTTTTTGTTGATTCTATGACACCACACGACTCAATTAGTAGTCGTGTGCATTATTTATTTTTTAATAATTTTTGATGAAGTTAAAAAAAAAAACCAAAATTGAAGAAAAGGTGCGCAAAACATTTTTGTTGGTGTTTTTCAAAGCTGAAAACCTCTAATAGATTGTTGTTTAATTCAAATGCGCAAATTCACGGGGTTCCGCTTAAAGTGCTGAGGTGGTAGTGGTAAGCAGTAGTGGACCTGTGAATTGATCAACTTAAAGTATAAAAATATAAGTGCTTTGGTAGATTAGAGGCAGAGTCGGGTACTACAAAACATATTCAAAATATTTTTGACGAGCATAAAAAAAAAAAAAAAAATTATATCTAACAAACCGAAATTCTTTAAAAAAGGAACCGAAATGGTTTAGAGACGAAAGTATGGACATAATATATGTGTAGGTTTGTTTCCTGGTAAAAACCACAAAAAATATTTTCCACCTCGTATACACTAAGCCGCGAACCATTTTTATAGAAAAAGCATTAGCCATTCGGAGCCGTCCCATACACATCGGTGGGTATACAAATTATATCGTGCAAAGCTCTTTGACACTTCCCCTTCATGAAATGTTGAGGGAAATACGAGAGTCTCGCCATGGCAGGCAATATGTAATTGTAGTGCATACTGAACGATGATAAGAAAAATCCTGAAAGTCGAACGATATATAAATACCGATCATGTATAAAGTTGCATTCATTACTCTGAACCCACGTTCGCGTGGTATTGTATGAACCTAGGAATTGACGTGAACCCAACAAATTGCTCGGATTAGCCAAAAGTTTGACAAAATTTGAGGTCACTCATGTTCAAGTCACGGTACATCGTAAAATACAACCGTATCACGTCACCAGGAAACAATCTCAAGTGTTTTTTTGACATCAAACGAAAGACAATATACAATTGCGAGCTTTCCGATATTTTCGTTCGCTTAAATGACAGAAGAAAACTTAGTGTCCACTGATTTTTTACTGAAACACCTACATTTTTTTTTCGTGGGTCTGGCAGTAAATGTAAATTACTTCTACCGAATAAAATAAAAGTAGACATATTATAAAAATGAACAATGAATGAAATATAGCCCTTAAACAACCAAGAACAATGAACTTAAAATACTATTTCGGGGAGCTGTAGGGTGCAGGAATAGGTAAACAAGTTTTGGTCTTCTAAAATCTTCGTTGGAAAATGGTCAAAACAGGGGGGAGTCCGCATCGTGACCCTATCTAGTGTTTACTGCCATAGAACAAAAAAGGGAACAACCACAACCATGCGAATTATTGTTGGTCTAGCACATGGATATGATCAGCTCAAGTTGACCAACTAGGTTGGTACGTGTGAGGGCTTCTCATTCAATTTCTTAACTTCATTCACATTTGTCAGAGATAAAATGAACACTGTTTTGTAGCCGAGTTTTGAAAAAACAACATAAAATGACAGAATGTGTGGAAAAAGTGATTGATTTTATTGAGGAATATAAAAATGTGCCTCAATTGTTGTTTTTTTTTCTCACCTTGTCTAGAATAAAGGCAACATATGCGTTCATGTTGGCACTACAAAAAATATTTGCAAATTAGATTGGATAAGAAATTGGTTATAAAACTGAAGAGTGTGAGGAAAAGGACCAATTTTCTTTTTTCAACTCAGTTGTGGTTGTAAGTTGTATCGTCCCTTCATTTTAGGTCTTTATAATTTTAAAGAAATGTAATATCTTTATAGTAAGTACGACTTTTAGATCCATGCGGAAGTGGTAATCTTTCACCACGAAAATCATCTCTAAAGCTGGACAATGCAAATGTTATCACAAAAACCATTCACTCATTACCCTCACGATCGACAATAGAATAGAAAAATGTGGTGCCCTAAGCCAATCTCGCTAATAATGGCGCCATGTAAATACATTATAGATTCCATTCAGAAAGTTTCTGAGTGTGTGCACCTAATGGAAAAACAACAACAAAAAATATGAAAGCAATAGAAAAAAAGAAAAGAAAAAAAAACAACAGTAATAGCAAAATGAAATCTACAATTAACACCTGACACTTTGCACCTTGAAGACGGAATAAATGCAAAAAAAACGTAAAGCAAAATATAAAAAAATTTGACGTTTTAATGCAAAATTGAAATTGAAAATAAATAAAATAACGCAACAACTACTATACTTTGGAGAGTGCTGATGACGACGACGACAACAACAATCTTTTAGTTTCATCTAGCACACTCCAAGCTCTCACTCTCCCATTGCACAATATAAGCATGACCAGCTAACCACCCTGCTCTCCTTCTCCTAGTCTCATTATCAATATAGTTTTGTTGCCGCTGCTATTTTAAATAATTTTATTTCTATTTGCGCTTATCTTGGCGGTTAGAAAAGTGTAAACAACAACAACAAACAACGCTACTAATGCAACTACTAAGTGCGCTGTTGTTGTTACTACTCCATGGACAATGTAACAAATTTAATATTGTTTTTTTGTTTGTAAGTTGTTTGTTTAATTATTATTTTTGAGGACATGTGAGCGATTGGAGAGATATATTGCCTTAGAAAAATACATTGAACTAGTTGAACTTTTAACAATGTCCAAGATTCAATAGAAATTGTTTAACTAGAGGATTCTAAAGTTACTGGAGTATGAGTTTGGATATGATTATATCGTTGAAACAATTAAAAACGGAGCTATGTTTGACCAGGTCAACTATAATATGACATCTACCAGTGATTGATATAATGACGGCCTACCAAATTCTTGCCTGTTAATCGCTGGCAAAGAACGCCCAGTACTAAGTCAGAGTAATTTCGATCTACAATATTTTTTTGGATTTGAACAAGAGGTGTTATTTTGAATCACCCGGTATTTCGGTAGCTGTCACTTTTGAAGCTTTTATTCTTTGACATTTGACAAATAGAAACTACGCCATTACTAAAAATGGAACGATACACACTACAACAACGCATTAAAATGATTAAAATTCCCTACAAAAATGGTGAAAATCTAGCAGTCACAGTTCGCTAAAGTAAAAAGTTTCCGGACCGTCTTATCTCTCGAAAAGGTGATCTCAATTGGCCACCGAGATCATGTGATTTAACAGCTTGCGACTTCTTCCTTTGGGGACACGTGAAAGATATACGCCAACAGCGTAGCGTTGATTCAAGACCTCAACGATAGAATTCGTGAGGCTATCGAGGACATTGGGCAGCCACTTTGCGATTTGGTTATGGAAAATTTAATGAAAAGGATATGGTCCTGTAAGCGTGGTCGTAGTGGCCATTTGGCTAATTTTTGCTTTCATTATTAACGGCATACCTCATCATTATCAAATAATTTATCTCAAACAAGTGGACAAATAGTAAGTTCGGCCGGGCCGAATCTTATATACCCTCCATCATGGATTCGTTGCATTTCGATACCCATATGTCCATGTTTGTCAGGGGCCGGTTTTTGGGCCGCTCGTGACCCGATAGTCCCAGGAACCCGATCACAAGTTTTATCCAAATCATGAAAAAAAATGCATATTTGGGTTCGCGAGAAAATTTCGTTGCATTTCGATACCCATATGACCATGTTTGTCAAGGGACGGTTTTTGGGCCGCTGGTGACCCGATAGTCCCAGAAACCGGATCAAAAATTTTAGGCAAATCATGAAAATAAAGGCATATTTGGGTTCGTGAGTAAATTTCGTTGCACTTCGATACCCATATGCGCATGTTTATCATGGGCCCTTTTTTGGGCCCCAAGGGTCATGAGCACGCCCATTTTTGGGATTTTTTTCCCATCTATAAATTATATAAACTTAGAACTTAGATGTAGTGAAAAAAAATATTTGAAAAATTTGATTATGGCCGGAATATATTTAGTCCCGCAAAGGGGAACTTTTTCCCCTTTGGTCCGATATGGCCCATTCTCGAACTTAACCTGCTTATGGGCAAAAAACATCTTCCGACAAAATTTCAGCTTTTTAGCGTTGGTCGTTCGCACTCTATCGTGATTTCAACAGACAACAGACGGACGGACAGACGGACATCGCTAGAATGTCTTAGAATGTTACACTGACCAATAATATATATACTTTATAGGGTCGCAGATCACTCTTTCGAGGTGTTGCAAACGGAATGACAAACTTAGTATATACTCCATCCTATGATGGAGTGTATAAAAATGGCATTTTTGTTTTAATACCAAATAACCCTCTTGTTGCTTGAACACTCGGGACCCAAAAGAAACCGGTTACCGATATAGGATTTTTTGAAGGAAAAATCCAGCACCACATTGTTGGGCCGATACGTATATTATGGCCTGAGTCAGTACCCCATTTACATGTTTTCGTTTGGTACCCATTTTTTTGCACGTTCCTTCCATTTTCCTTGCGGCCTGATCAGTAGTAAAATCCAATTAGAAAGCAGTTCCAACCAAACACATCCCTAACACACTACAACCGCTCATACAATCATAATAATAATAATTAAATACTAATAATAAACTTACCAGTGTACCTTCCTCACATGAACCCGCTTCGAATGATTTTCTTTCGAAAATTTCTAACAAAGCCCACAAATCCTTCTGCGTCACTTCGGTTGTTGTGGACATTGCGACGACGATGCATTTATTTATTTATGCAACGTACAATGACTTCTATTTGATTATGAATGCAAGTGTGAATGATACAATCGAATTTATCTTTTAGCGACGCTTAAAAATCCACGTTCCCTGGTCGTATACTAAGAGGTCAGTTAACCCAACGAATGTCCGAAATGTAGAATTTCCGTTTTTTGGCTGATAATTGCAGTCATTCCAGTCATAGATGAATTATTTGATATTCTGAAAATAATTTATTAGTCTGCATTTAAGTTCCCTTCTAATGTACGGCGCCGATTTTCAGTGTCGCCTAAAAGATAAACTCCAATTAATCATCACTCACATTGGTTTTTTGGCTTTGTGTTCCCCACTATTTTTTCTGGTTTTATTGTTATCCAGTTTTTTTTTTAGTCAAGACGAAAGAAAATTTATTTTTTCTTTCTCTTAAATAACACTCACAATCACTCGACGTACACAAAAAAAACTTTTTCGTTTAGATGTATTTGTGTTCTTTTTTTTCTTGTTCCGTTTTTAATTTTGACTCAAAAACAAAAATAATATTTTGCCCAAAAACAGAAACGCAAATAAAACCAACCAAACACACAACGACAACAAAACATATAAATCTGCCACAGAATTTGTTTATTGCGTATTTATTTTTATGACGGCAGTGGTTTTGGTTAAAGGTTCCATTTATTGGTGGCGTACACTTGGAAAACGCCTTTTTCAACACACGTTGCAGTCGATTATCAGTTTTCACTTCTAAAATAACGCGTTTATTCGCGAGTTACGACGAAAAAACCATAAAATTTGTTATGATTGTTGTTGTTGATTTGGAAAATATTTTGTCTTCGCAAGAAAAAAAAATAAAATTGATGATCATAATAATCACAGATAAACTGGCAATTAGATTTCTGACAACGCGTCCAAGGCTAGTGGTTGGAGAATTTCGATTTCTGCGGTAATCGATTTTGTCTTTTCAAAATCGATTTATGCTGAAATGATAACCATCCAAGGTGATTTTTAATCAATCGAATTGTAAAAGGCACATGCATGCAATAATAACGATTACTGGGTCGCAGAAACCCAAATCCTCAGACTTTAGAAAGCTTCGTTGTTTCAGTTGTATATCAAAAATATTAAATATAATGATTGTATTGATATGGAGGTTCTTGCTCTGCGACAAGAACACAGTGGAAAAAGTTGTTCAACATTCACCAAATTCGTTACTATTGTCTCTTGTATAAGCTCTCAAACCAATGAGATCTCATCTGAAGATCTTCTCAGGTTGGATGCCCTATATGCCAATGTCTCGTTATTGTATGTTGCTAAGGTACATATATTCTGAAACATTTGTTTGGCAAAAGGGCAGTATGACACAAACGAGATTAAAAACATGAAAATCGACATGATCACATCCGGCCTGGGTCATAGAGCCCCCAGGATAGGATTCATGTAATTGTGGGTCTCTAATCATAGAAAATAGGGCAAAATATTTTTTTTAAAAAGAGGTGCGTGGCATTTTTGCGGTAGGGCCTTGAGGGTCGCCGGCATTTACATGGATACGAACCGGGAATTATATTATTACTACTTGAATAAATAATCAGAACCATTCGTATGCCTTTACGATATCCACAAGTACTATCAATTTATTTAAACAACTCATATACTTATTTTTTCTACAAATACAACATATAACGTCACGTTTCATATTGTCCAGTGTCTATTGTGGTGGAGATAATTCTTTAAATTCTGGTTCCACTTCTTTCGACTTCCGTAATGTTGGAAATTGTGTAGTATGAATGCCATTGAGAGTCGTGCTCTTAGGAACAGGCTTCTCGGATTCCGGTGATCCTAATACATCTGGAACGTTAATTTGACGTTGAACCACATCTTCACAACTATCATTTTTGGATTTATGGATAATCTTAGACGGTTGTCGCGATGTTGTACTTCCACCAGCTGTAGCCCCGGTACCGTTCGGTTCTTTCGTTTGTTTTTGATCGGATATAACTTTTGTAACGGAATTTTCTGATTTATCTGGAACAGAATAAGAACTGCCTGGTGGTTTTTCGGGGTCTTTTGTTTGCAGTTGGTTGTGGGAGCTCTCGATGATATCTATTTGAAAATTGGGATTTCGATGTATAGTCACTGCACTTATATTACTGGTGTGGCTTTTTAATTGGGGACTACTTCTTCGTTCCTCAGAAACATCACTTTCTTGCATTTTTGGTTTTTGCCTTCCATCAGGCTGATACGTGTTATTTGTACCGACCCGATCAGATTTTACGTTTGGCGTCCCTTTTGAATGTATCAATGTGTCACTTCCTTGATTTCTTGCTAATCTTCTGTTTCTACGGGACCTAGAGCGTGTGCTTCTACGAGAAATCTTAGAACGTCGTCGCCTACGTTGACGTAAGGATTCGTTTGCATTTGTTTCATTAATGTTCCAAATTATCGGCGCTTCATTCTCATCATAGGCAGGCCTTATGTCCTGAGCATGTGGGCGACTGCGACTTCGGGAAGAAGATTTGCGATAACGACGACTTGAACGTGGCATTTTTTTCAAAATTTTATGGTTTTAATACACTATAATTTTTTAAATCGAAAGCGAAACACGACTGTTTTCTATAATAATTTTATTTTATATGGAAAATATTTTTGATCGTTTTAACAAAAATAGTTGAAGCTTAAGTCGTTGAAGATTTGATTTACAAAAATGCCAATGCTGTCAATCAGATATTTGGAATTAGGTACATCTATTACTCAGCGTACAAAGGGTCAGTTTTAATTTATAAAGTGGATTTGGGGTGAGAAATAGTACCGTAAAGATAAGTTTCCCCAAATAGTATAATAGTTCAAAATAAATTGCGCTTGAGTTGTGTGAGCGGAGCCACGCCCTTTAGTCCAATCATCACCTACAATGGCGTGAAATCATACCCTTTTAGAACGGCAGAATATTCGATGTTGATTGTATTAACATTTAAAACTTGATGACAGTTAATTAAGGTTTCCATTATTGTCCAAGTTGTTAAAAACAAAAGGGTAACAACTCAAAATTTGCCTAAAACGGTTTATGTTAATATTAATGAGAAATAACGTAACATTTTTCTATGGAAAGGATTTTTTTATTTTTTAAGTTGACATTTTTGAGACATAAATTGCCATAAATCGAAAACGACCTTTACGATTTTGTTGAAATATATTTTAAAAAATTTATCAATGAATTAGTTTTTAATTCTTCTAATCCGAATGACAGTTTCTTCATTTTTGCTATTTTCAATAGTTTATCATAAAGCCACATATCTTACAATTAAATTAAAGTATAGATCATAAATATCGATGAAGGATTTTTGCTTTTATTCCCAAATCAGAAAATGTGTCCGAAGTTTATTACAAACTCGAAAAACTGCAAAATAAAAAAAAACTACCCATAGAAAAAAATGTAGCCATTTTAGTACTCCGTCCCCTGAATGTGTTGTTATTAGTGGTTATTAAATATAAAAAGTGTTTTTGTTGCATGCTTTTTTTTTAATTGACATGCATTCCGATCCGTTGCATACCTTTTGAAATCGAGTGTTATAGATCGAGAGTTCGTGGAATAAATTAGGCAAACTTCAATAAATTGTAGGTATGTAACATTTTTCGTTTTTTTCTTCGATACATTTTTATTTTAAACGCATTTATTTGTTATAAATTTTCTTTCATTTGTTTTTTTTTTTGTGTTAGGCTTAAATCATTACATCCAAATCTCTTAGGTCCAAATTAGTTTTGGGGTGTTATTTTTGTATACCAGTCTTTATTTTATATATTTTTGTTAAATCCACATTCAATTCAATTTTATTTTTGTTTTCTATTTACCACATCTTAAAGAAAAGTTTTGTATGTGTTTTTGTAATTAAAAACAATAAGGAAAATTAAACAAAAAAAAACGTTTTTTTATTAAACAAAAAACTACGTTTTAAATAAATATTTTTTTTATATTTTCTGATTTTTTTTAGTTTAATAAACTTAAAAATTACATTTATGTATATGTTTGTTTTTGTTTTGAATCGGTTTTTCTTCGCAATGAACATTTCTATCGAGCTTTTTTATGCTTGTATGTATGTGTAGTATGTATAGTAATTGTTGTTCTTTTTTTTATTATTATTTTGATTAATTCAATATAATAATCAGAATAGTAGTTACTGTAGTAATTTATAATTTAGGTTTATGATTAATAATAATAATAATAATTATAAGTTAAAGTATTACAATTTAATTGCAATGCTTGTGGGGTTTTGTATGCTTTCGAATATTTATCTTTTGTTTTTAAATATATATAGATGTATGTATGTGTGTAATTAATGGTAAATTGTTGATGAGTTTTTTTTTGGGGAGAGGGTGGATAGGGAGGAGGGTGTTATCTTATGTTGCCTGTATACAAATTCCTGTTTTACACAAAAATGTTTTTTTTTTAATTTAAAACTAACTACTAAAAACCTATGCCGAAACATGTTCAAAAGTAATAGTTGCAGATCCGGAGACAGACAGGTTAAAGAGAAAATAGACACAAATCGAAAAAACGTCATAACATTGGTGGGTGGGGGGCAACTTGTTTGTTAGGAGGGGCGGCTTTGGTTTTTTTGTTGGGATCCTAAATCCTACAAACACAAAAAAATTTAAAGTTTCCATACTGGGGGAATTTCTGTGAAAGCCTTCCTTCCTAGGGTTAGTCTTCATAGAAAAAACAATATCGTACAAAAAGGCATTTAATAGTTTGTTTCTTAGTTTTGTTTTTCTTCTTTTTTTTATATATAAAATTAACTTATTAATCGATTTTTGTTTTTCGTTTCATACATTTAAAGTACAAATCAAACAAGTACTTTCTTATAAGAATAACATTTAATTACATTAAAAGAAAAGAAGAAGAAAGTATGAGGAGCAGGAGTAGGAGTTCCAGAAAAAATGTGTCTGTGTGTGTGTGTATTTTGCATATTACAAAACGTTAACAAAATAGGTAAACGGGCATTTTAAAAGACTCGTGCCTTGTCGCAACAAAGTGCGCTTCTTAGTAGACAAACCTATTCATGTTGTTTAACATATTATTGCCACCACAACCACTGGCCGGCGGTGGTTGATCATCTTCGTCGTCATCGAAACTATCACGTCGCGAGCCTTTAGTATTCATGGACGACGCTGCCGCATTTCGGGCTGCATTATTTTTGAAACGCTTCATTTTGAGTTCTTCGGAAAAAGCGAAATTATCATGTGTCACCATATCTCGCAGATCTCGTGGCAACTCTTCCAGGGTCAAGGGCGATGGTACATCGACCTTGATCACCTTGGTTGAGGCGGACGTTTCGGGTGCTTCGTTAGACCGTGCACCCATCTGATAGAAAAGAATGTATGGGGTATTAGGAGGTGTTAGATTGTGCAATTCCTCAGTTCGCGATGGAGTCACAATGCTATCGTTGAATTTGTACCATTTATTTGTGGCATCGGATGCATATGTATAATAATGGCCCGAATCCATGCTGAAGCCGGAATGAACGACGCCAGCATAAATGTCATAGTGTACAGTGGCTATTTCTTCGAGATTTTCAGGGGAACATACTTTGAGGGATACCTGGAAGGAAAAGAACGAAAGCACGGATATTCAATTAGGAGTTTAACATTCATGCTTTTAACTTCTAGGCAAACGTTGGGACAAAAGAAAGGCGACATAGTAAACGCCGTCAAGGTAGTGGAAGAATTTCTATTCCTCGGCTCTGCAATCAACAGCATATTAGCATCGAATTAAAGCGAAGAATCGTGCTGGCAAATATATGTTATTTCGGACATAACAAACAGTTTAAGAACAGAGTCCTCATTCGCCGAACTAAAATAACACTGTACAACACGCTTATTCTCTCTGTGCTTCTTTATGGTGCCGAAGCATGAGTACCTGCGAAGGCAGATGAAACTGTGCGGAGTGTTTTTGAGAGAAGATTTCGCAGACATATAGTTCCAAAAGGACGGAGCCACACTGCACACGATACCATGAACCAATTGCGAGACATGTTCTCACGTGTTAGCACTGTGAATTCGCTGCCTCTGAACACAAGATTACACGTGCCATTGATGAGATACCGGTAGAAAAGTTGGAATAAGTGTGCCAAATATTGAGCCCGCATTTATGTGCCATGGCCATTTTAGTCGTCAAATTAATAATAATAAAAAAAAAGGTACGTGCTGGATACATTTTTAAAGAACAGAACCAGCGATCTATACAGGTTATTAAAAATTCTTAATATCACCACAAATAGAAAGTCGCATTGCAAGATTTCTTATCAAGCATACAATTTGTTGTCAAAAATGTAAACGTATGACAGAGGTGTCGAAGAAACAGAACAACAAATGGAAATTCGATTAAATCAATACTGACCTTTTCATCGTGAAACACTTTGTGCATTAACTTGGCACGCATATGATATTTTTGATCATATTTGAAATGTTTAAGTGTCAATATTAAATTCTTTGGTGCACTGATAACATTTATATAACGCTCGGCATCCGTTAGCTTCTTGCAGCGTTCGCAAAAATATTGATTATCCCCATAGAGCTTTTCCGATGAACAGTAATATTCGATTAGATCCTGTACCGAGTAATTGGAAGCACAGTCATTTTTGACATCCGGAAATGACAGTTGCAAATCACGAAAACTATCCACATTACAACTCTTCCAGCCGCACGTCAAGCATTTGTAGGTGGTGGCCAGTTTTCCGGTGAATGTTTTCTCGATTGTCGAATACGATGTTTGGGGTGGTGTTGTTGTAGACGCTGTTGTCGAGGAAGGAAGTTTCGAAGTTGAATGTTTTAAAGTGTTATCTACTACGGTTAGATTTGTGCTTAAAGAATCGGCGGCGGCTGTAGTACTGGTGCTGGAGTTGGTGTTGTTAGTAGATATGTTTTGGCTATTTGTGGTTGTGATATTCCCCTCCTCCACTGCATCCTTCAGTTCTTCTTCGTCTTCACCACCGTCATCCTCATCACCGCCACCCTGGCATAAGGCTGAAGCTCCCCTGAATTCCGGTATGTCTTGTGCTAGTTTGTATGGTTGTATTGGTTTGGTTGGTTTCTTGAAAAAAGCCACTTCTTGTTCGTGCAGTGTTTCCAACAGATAACCCAGAAACTCGGAACTATCCTGCTGTAGACCGGGCGAAAAACCCGGCGGTCTTGTGGCATTCAAAACTTTCGAAGGAATCAGTTCCTGGCGGGTTGAATAGAGCATAAATGCAATCTGTTGTTGCATTTTAATTAACAAGGGCGACTTGGAATCGGACAAAAGAATTTCCCGTGAAAATCTGCAAAGAAATACCAAATCATTAATAATTATTATCATTTGTTTTATGGATTGGACTCACTCTTTGGTCATGGCTAAAGCCTGCAAAACACTATTCATATAGCAGGTGTTGCCCAGATTGACCAAACCCACTTTAGCGTTGGCATTGTGTGTGGCCGACAATGTTGAATCTCCTGTGCCGTCCAATGATTTATTGTCATAAGCATATCTTAGGTAATTGCTTGACGGATGAAAATCCTTCAGCGCTAATTCAATTGGTTCGTATAGGTCATCGTAACGACCGAAGCGTACCATTAGTGCGCTAGTGTGATCTACCAATTGTTGAAGAATAACTTTAGTACTTTCAGCATAGTCTTCGCTGCTGTTGGACTGTGGTTTAAGCATCGTTATAACGCGTACGAAACGTGGCAAAATCTAAAAAAAGAAACAACAATTATGTAGAGTATCGAATAAGGAAACATGATTGAGAGAGATTGTTTGATATAATCGTGTGGACAGATGTTACTTGCTTTGGATTTGACTAGACTTCGAAAGCAAATATTAATTTCGACAAGTCCTAATGCGCTATTAGATTACAGTTTAATAAAAGACTTGTCAAAGAGAACAGCCTACTCTATGGATTTTTTACATGATATCTTCATCTAAAATAAAGGATATCTGACAGGTGTACATTTCATGTATCGATATTTTTTACAACTTTTTGTGAGGGACAATAAGTCAACTTTAATAGATGGAACTAGAGCGGAACTTGGCAGCTGAATATCTACCAAAATAACAAGAAAAAGGTGTTATATACTCTACAGAAAAATCTGCCTATAACACTGCTTTCACCTGTCATTATATTAATCGGTAGGGCTTAAGGGTTATGGATAGATGTCCGCGACAGCCGTTCAACTGTTACGCCAAATGTGCAATGTACTGGGACTAAACATATTTTATATCTCAGAATAACAAAACGGTAATAGGCAATTTATCTAGAGTTTCGGACAATTGCGAGACTTCCATCTACAATGATGGGCTAAAAGTCTCATCGGTAGTGTTTTACAACAACCCAAAAGATATCAAAGGAACAAGCCCAGACAACTTGACTACACTGTATCACATGCAACCACATTCCAGGTACTTGATAGTGTAGACAATCATTTGCGGTAGTCAATACTACTTTTGCTTCTTCAGCAGTTTCATAAGTTATCGTGACATAGAATGGGGTACGATAAAACAGATCCCAGACCATCCTACTACTTTGCAATTTGTGAGGATGCAAAATATCATTTTTAATCATCCAGTTTTCCTTTTATGTGGTTTCTCTACTCGTTAGCTGCCCTTATTTCTAAAAGGCACAAATCAATTCACGAAAGACTTCTAGTAACACGCTGGCTGATATTGTGTCATTCTCCCTCAAATCAATAGCAATTACATTGATTCCAATTCAAATGACATGTGCCACTTGGACGATGACTCAAGTACATTCAATATTATTCCATGCCGAAATCAAACATTAAAACAGATTGCGTATTATCATAGTAATTGTAACCAATTCTAGTCCTTACCTTGTGAAATACATCCGGTGTTTGATCAGTGGATGACAACATATGAAATACAATTGGAGACACTTTCTGTCTCAACACCGGCACTATCAGTGACAAAAACAGTTGCTCTATATTCTCCAAAGCAATCTGATTCACCAGTGCTGTCTTCTGTTGCTTCTGCAGACCTTTCAAAATGGCCATTATCCAGACATTCAAGTTTTGACAAAAGTTACAAATACGCAACCATTCACACAATAAGCCCACCGTCTTGCGTATACTCTGATCGGGAACATCATCCTCCAGCAACGATTGTACAGCCTCGAAGATCATTTCCGTGCTAAACAATTGGAAGATTACCGCCAGAGCACAGGATGGTGTCTCGCCATCGTTCATTGTAATCAATTTACAAACGAGCGGCAAATAAACACGGTAATAGATAAGGTTTTCATTGTTGTTGGCAAAGAATGTTCCGACTTTTGCGATGTCATCCTTTAAACGCTTCATTTCCTCGGTCGATTGGGTGGGTATCTTAACTCTAGCCAACTTAGTGATGAGGTGGCAATAGATGTCATACATTTGTTTGCTCCAGTCCATTTGTTGTTGATTCATTTCCAAATACTCTATCAGCTGCAAAATCTGGGAAATGCTATTGACTTGCTGCGATATGGGTGGATTGGAGGCCATTCCCATGGCTGAGGACGGAGGGGACAATATGAGGGTCTTTGATTTGGCAAAGGCCCCAGTGTTGCCACTACATCCTGGCAATTCCGCATTGCTTACCACTCCCATGCCACCCTGGCCGTTGAGACCCCCACCTCCTCCTCCATCAACGCTCGTATTCATTTTTTTCGATTTCGTTACCGTCCCCGTTGATTTTACTCCGCTTGTGCCGTTGACTTGATTGGCTTCCGCTGACGAACCATTCCCCTCTGTATTATTTTGCTTAACTGCCATATCCGCTAACAAACAGTAAACGGCGAGGCGACGAACTCGCCCGAACACCCACGAACCGCGAACCGTATGATCAAGGGGACTATGAAGTGACGACCGATTGGTTGGAACCGAACGACGAAGGCTCTTTGTTTATCGTTCTTCTTCCTGATCCCGTTACTTTCTCACTCACTCTCGAACCACGTCGTATATGAACGGCGGCGAGGTCGTCAGATGTCCTTGATTTATTGTTTGGTGTGTGTTGCAAGTCTGACGAGGTGCGTCTGCGGACTGGTTTTGCACAATGATCTTTTCTTTCGCAAAAAACACAATAAGACTGGCGAACTGACGACTTTGTTGTTATTTTTCACCACATAAATTTAATTTTTTTTGTGGTGTGTATGTATTTTTTACGCCTTTCTCTGTGCTTTGGTTGGTACTGGCTTGCTTGTCACTTCACTTTGCCATTATTTTGTTCGGATTTTTCGTGTGTATTTCGTTTGTTTGCGTTATTTCTTGTATTTTACGTGTTATTTTCTGGATAAACAATGACGAGGTTGCTATTTTCTGGTTGTTATAAAATGCGCTATGTAACTTTTCGACTTTTCGATTAATTTCTTCTTTTGGTATTTTATTTTTTGTTTTTCTTTTTGAGAAGAAGAAGAATAATAGAAATGACGAAATAATGACGAGTAATAGAAGAAACAGATGAAACGAGAATAATAAGAACGTCGCAAATGTCAATTAGGGCTCACCTAATTGTGGGCGAGGCTACAGCGTCAAAACGACTGAGAAAGTTCGAAATCCATGAATATCACATATTTTACCCTGCCTTTACACCTACATCTAATTTGTTGCCAGTTGAGTACACATATTCTCTTCGAAACAGAAGAAAAAAATCGAAAATCATCTGAAAAATCTTAGAGTCTACATGTGCACGTGCATGTTCATTTCAAAAACGTCGTCGCAAGAATAACATCTCTTGTTGTTATTGCCGTTCGCAGCAGCAAACAAAAACACAATGTTGCCCCATACCAAAAATTGTCAAAACATTTGGGGATACATTTCTTAAATACGTTTACATTTTATTTTTTGTACTTCAAACACGTCCGAAGAATTCTTTATTGACAATAATTCACAAAATTCAATTGTTTTTATTACGACAAAAGGGTCAAAACACAATTACACAATAACATATCTCCTAAATTGTCACAAAAAAATGTTGGGAAACTCTGCTGCATTTGTCAAAATTTCACTGCCATTGAATTTTCGTTGCCAGTCGGCCGGTCAGTAGCAAAAATGTGTGTATTGGTAAAAAAAAAAGTGTAACTGTGTTGAGTTTTTCGAACAATTACTGCCAAATGTAATGGCAGGGTAAATAGCGAGAATTATTTTTGACCGTCGCCGCCGTCATTCTCGGTTTAGTTGGGCTAACATCGTACAACTCAAAAAAAGTGGCAACGCTGTTTGGTTTCACGACCGCAATCCAATTCCGTTTTGTATCCATGTGCGTCTCTTTCCAATTCCCTCTTATTCCATGTTTCCAGAAAAAAAGAAAAATTTGACCAAAACACAGAAAGAGTGATAAAGTGATAGCATAAGAGTTGTTTGGATTATATTTCAGTTTTCCGTTTGCCGAAAAACGAAAAATTAAGTTCAGAAGATATATAAAATAATTAAACTATCTTCCTGCTAACAGCTCACAGTTTTTGCCTGGTTTTTGTTAATTATACGCCGAAAAAATATGGTTGATCCAAATTTTGTAGAAATTAATGAAGTTACTGATTACTGGTCTTTTCTAATGAGTGTACGTGTTAAAATTGTATTCTGATTCTGTTGAACGTATGATAAGAGTGTATTTTTTTCTTGCAGATTGAATGGAGAGATCCCTGGCTGATAGGTCTAATCTTGTTGCACGTATTAACAACCACTACCACGTTGATGACCCGAAATAACACAAATTTCCAAATATTTTTGTTTTTAATATTGCGTAAGTAATGCATTTGAATATGGAGACGACGACAATGATTATGATTTGCATATCGATGAGTGTGTTGAAAACAAATAACTGATGAAAGGTTAGGGACACTTACGCTGTGTTGCTATGATGTGTTGGACCTTGGAATGTTGGAGTGGGTTATTAACCTCTTTTGTGACGATATCGTAGGAAAGGAAATATGCAAATAACTAAAGCTGCTATCTTAATTTGTAATATACACGACGTATGTACTATACATTGAGGACAACATGTTTATTTATTCATTCTCTTCGTAGACCATACATACAAATACGCTACTATACCTCCAATTTGTCTGGTCCATTTGAAAAAAAACGTTAAAGTCGGACTCCTATATTCGTTAACTAATTACAAACACATTTTTTGTTTAATGTTCATCGGCTGGAACCGATACTCTGGGACGGCAAACCTAACACCTCGGATTGATATTTGTTGCCACAATGGACAATTACAATGAACATATTGGCAACGACCAGTCTACTTTTAGCTTTTGGTGACATCTCTTCCCCTCAGGCAGAGATTTTCTATTTTCTGGGATTTGAGCAGATTCAATGTATAAATACTAATAGTTGAAAAATTTTGTGAGAGTCACTGGAGTACTATTTTGTGTTAAGTAAGCAGTCTGTTCAGTCTATTGGGTACCCGCACCCCCTGTCGTTCATCCACCTAGTACCACTTATAAAACTAATTAGGTTTCCTAGTTCAGCCCAAAATCTATCTCTTTGACATTTTAGTCGGTGGCGTTGCAGACTTGAACAATGACAAAGGATGTGTTCTATTGTCTCCAATTCCTCCTCATCCTCGCACATCCTGCAGAAGTCTGGAGATCTTCTATCCCATTAGCTGGTCCTAGCCCTAAGTGAGCAGTGACCTGTGATGACTCCTATTGCAATTCTGAGAGTTCTTCTTGAAAGACGCTACATTAGTCCGATAGTCTGAATGATTTCCTAATGTTTTCTATGTAGACACCTGCTCCCGTGCTTATCTCCATTTTGGACCCGTCGGTGAAGACCGCCCGCCCAACCCTCTTGCAAGTTCCAGACTCCTACCCATGAATATTCAGTTAATTATTTTTTTTTGGAGACTTGGATAAATTCTAGTCTTGTAGGACTTTCCGATTGGTTGACCTCATTGATGGTATTAAACCAGTTTGTTGATTTAATTGGGGATTGAAATGAAGTTGTTCATCATGTTGTTGCATAAAGTTTATTAGCAAACATTTTAAGAAAAAACTACATTATTATTAAAAAGTTATTTATTTACAAATTTCCGGAATTTCCGCATCGTTATAGCAATTTGGTTATAAGTTATGGTAGAAGAGGTAGTAAATTGTTGGAATATATAGCAGCAAGGATATGTCAAAGGTACGAGTAACTAAGTAAGTTAATAGCAAAAATAGATAGTATTAGTTTTTAAAAGTACGCCTGTGTAAATTTGGTGTTTTCGTGTTTAGTGCATTATTTTTAATGATTTCGACTTAGGATATGTTCGCGAACGTTCTCAAACGTTTTTCTCAACAAATACATTTGTTGGTTATTTTATATCAAAAACTCAATTTTGTCGATCATTTACTAATTCAATTTTGTTTCATCTTCTAGTATCTGCTGTTTATTTCTCCGAGTCCATAAATGAATATGCGGCATTGAATTGGCGGTCGTTCTCAAAGCAGCAGTATTTCGATAGCAATGGATTATTCATATCCACAGTATTTTCTATACCCATACTACTTAATTGTATGCTTTTAATAGTAAGTACTAATGAATACCAATCGAGTATGAATGATGTTATCTAATGTTTCCATTTCCATTCACAGGGAGCTTGGCTATACAACTCCACTCAGATGATGGCAAAACTAAAAGTGGCCCAATTAAAGGATAAAGTTCGGCGAGAACGTTTGCAACAGCAAGCTTCGGAATCGCATTTAAAAGACCAGTAATTGTTGACTGCGAACAAACAAGAAGAACGGCAATAATTTATAACTTAAGATTTCATTGTTTTTGACATATGACATAACTACTACAACCACGTTTCCGGTCATTTCACTCCATGTTCAACGCCAGTTAAGAGATAATCAGCAGTTTTAACTGGAATTTGACAGTCGGTGTTTGCGAAATAGACTGTTAGAGCTTAAACATAGTTACACACACATATACTTTGTTAAATGTATTAACAATATTTCTAAAATAATGCAGTTTGTTAAATAGTTTTCGCTTTTATGGTGTAGTGGTAACGGTTTCAAAGGGAAGTAACTTCAAAACAAATCCAAACAGATTTACCACTGTTTGCTGTTTTGCAAATAAAAATCACAAAAAGACTTATATTTCAAATATCCACTGCTATTGCCATCCCCTGATATCTACCCTCCCGTGTATATTTAAGGAATTCTCTTTAATTATTGTTAAAGCGGCGGAAGTCATCTTTGTAATCGTTTTTGATATTTAATTTTTGTAATTGAGATGAAAATGCACAATGTTATAAATGCCATAAATCATAAAAGCTTTATACGTATAGTAAGTAAAGTAATATATAACAACAATAATACAAAAAAATCAATTACATAGCTGTTTCTGTATATTTGTACAAATGCATGATAAACGATTTAGAGAAAATGGACTGCAGATCTATTACAGTTAGTATGGAAAGGGATATATAAAATCGGGTATACAGACAAATCCACGGAAGATCTAATATTTGGTAAAGAAACATTTTAAAGCTAAACGTCAATGTTTTCGTATATTTAGTCCCTTCGAGATATTACGGACTTGTTTTTCGAATTTTTAAAAAAAAAACTGAAATCGAAATCGACTACTGGACGAAAATGTAATACATAAAACAATTTAAATATTTATTGCGGATTTCATAAAATTATTGTAATTACTCTAGATTGAAATGGATTTTATGACTTTGAATGTGTCATTCATTATATCTCGAAAACTTTGACGATACAAGCAATGAGCCCAGAATATAGCAAGATGAAACTAGAACTAAGCTCATTATAAGGATAAATGCCGAAATGGCGCATAAGGATAAACGGTCACTGTTTTCAGATTCTGTGGCTTCTAGTCACGCACTGATTTCCAATTCCTGAAACGTTGATTCTTAACTAGGTGTCAAGATGAAAATGCGTCCAATTATTTTCAGATATTACTCGCCCGATTTGGTTGAAATACATTTTGAAAAATTGAGTAATAGATTTTCTTTATCCTTTACCATTTTCATTTTCGTAGTTATAAACAAATTAAAGGCAAAAACATATTTTTTCTTAATTTTTTTTAAGTACTCCTGCAAAATAGAAATCGCATCCACTTTAACAATTTACAAAATTTGAACATAATAATGAAGAGTATATTTTTATAGCACGAAAGGTCGTTAATTTAAAACTCAATGTTTCAAAATTTATTTCAACCAATTTAACCGAGCATTCCGAATGTGCATAGAAATGGGAGCGACTCGAGCTCCTCGGACATATAATTGTAGTTACTCCAATCAGAAAAAAAATATATTTTTTAAACTAAATAATATTTTGAATACGGCGCTTTTCCCAAAAAGAAAATAAACAAGCAGTTTCTCACTCAAAGAAATTGTTTATTTATTTTTTATGAAAATTTGAGCTATTTTTTTAAATAAAAATTTGACTGGCGTTTTTTTTAAATACATACAAGACAAAACATTTATTTTTCCCATTTTAAAAGGGTGGCAGATTGGCTACCCTTTCTATGTGACTGAGCCCGCAACTATTTTATGTGCCGGGAGGCCAATAATTTTTTTTTAATAAAAGATGGCACGATTATTGTTCCTAATTGCGCCATGCAATGAAATCTCGGGGATTACCTTTCTACTTAATCGATGTCGCTGTCCCAGTAATTATTAAACATCGTTGTTGCTCTGAGTGTTAAATGCAGCTATTAGAGACTGATGCTTTGAAACGAACATAGTTGTTGTGTACTACACGTGAATTGCCGATCGTGTCTGGGTAAAAAAAACGATTATTGACTGCCTCGCGAGGCTGTGGACTGTCTATCACTCTTTTAGAGTTCAGTTTTTGTTTTTTAAAATGCTTACTTACTTATTTGCCTTAACATTCCATGAAGGAACAGACGGGGAACTTCTCTCTAATCAGTGAGCTGTTCACGATATAATTTGTATACTCACTGACCGGGAGCAACTGTTTAAAGCCGGATTCCATCCGCTAATGCTTTTCTAGAGAAGTTTTACATGGCTTAGAGATTACTCTCGTACTTGTAAAGTCGCCAGCACTTACGAGGTGGAAAACACCCGCTGAAAAATGTTTGATGGTCTTACCCGGTTTTGGACCTGGGTTTACTTGTGTGATTGTCGCACACACTACTTACCACACTACGGCCGTCCAATTTTTTTTTTAAATGTTTACTTTGTTCCATTTTCTTTTTAAAAAGTAGTATTTTCGTAACCCTGGAACCTATCTTTGATCTTTACATGGATTGCTTTTTGGAACATATCCACGACGCAAAGTTAGGTATTTGAAATTATTATTATTTTCTATAACTTGAGTACCCAAAATTACAGTGAAGTGGGCGTTAACGTTCTTAAGGCCCCTTCGGCCGAGGTTTCAGTCCATTTTAAGAGGCGTGGAATTTATTTCTGGCGTTACGACCTCTTTTGCCCAATAATTGGAACACATTCCCATATACCATTACTAACCTGTAACCTGAAACCTATCATTGATCTTTACATGGTTTGCTTTTCGGAACATAACCACGACGCAAAGTGAGGTATTTGAAATTATTTTAATTTTCTATTATTTGAGTTCCCAAAATTACAGTGAAGTGGGCGTTAACGTTCTTAAGGCCCCTTCGACCGAGGTTTCAGTCCATTTTAAGAGGCGTGGAATTTATTTCTGGCGTTACGACCTCTTTTGCCCAATAATTGGAACACATTCCCATATACCATAACTAACCAGCTGATGCGTCACATACGTTAAGCAATTCACTAACGCAGAACTTATTAGTGATGGCACTTGTCGTGGCACATAATAATCGAAATATCTGAGGCGAGAGAACAGAGAACCAACTACCGACACAAACAAACTCACAAACGATACAAGTTAGTCGCATATAACTGAGCAAAAGAATAAGAACATAGTTGAAGAAAATTGGAAATAATAATACCGCAAAAATCAACGTAACTGATTAAAAAGCGGGGGTGATACACATAATTCATTCAGATATCCGCCCAATCTTATTGTGTGCACAAAAAATCGGATACTTTGGAACAGAAAAAAAGTGCCAATAAATTGCGTGACAAGGGTGACAATTTGGACAAGTGGAAGTGATAAATGGGGAAAAGGCAATTTACTGTTAGGCAGACGCTATTATCCTACAATATACACCGTTCAATTTGTTATTTGAACCACATATCATAAAGGAGGGGTAACGCACTGCATTTACTCAACAGCTGTTACGGCGACGTCAGACGTCAGTTTCTTCCTCATTACTCACACTCGTCGGTGAAAATCCTGTTTGTGGGCAGCTGATACTCCAGATCGCAAATCGTTCCATACCGGTGTTGTTTTTTTTTTTGCAAACTTTATAATTTCGCCAGCTAAACCTTAAAAACAACATTAAAATTTACGCCAACACAACAAAGAAAACGAAACAAAAACATAAAAAGACAAGGAACACGAGAAGGTCATACACAATTCTAATTCATCGTTCGATCGGTACCCGTTCCTGCGGCTTTGTGGGGGCTACGTGACGAAAATATATCGAATTCAATCTCGCTCTAAAGTCCTCATAAATGTTTGCTCGATATCATCTGTAACATACGGCTGAGCGCACGTTAATATTTTCTTCATCATCGTCGTCGTTTCCACAGCACTGACATTGTTCTACACGTCCCCCCCTCATAAACGGCGCATTCACTGCAGCAACATTGTGTGTGGTGTTTAATTAAAAACAAAGTCGAGCTGCAATTTTAGATTGTTGATTTGTTTTGTTCCACATTCTCAATCAGACAACAAAGAAGACTACAACAGCAACAGAATGAGGTTGTTTCCAGTGCGACTGTCAAGCATACCCAAAATGCTTGACTTCTATTCACAATTCAATCCGTCACCGCTCTCTATAAAGCAATTCATCGACTTTGGTGAGTACAACTATGAAGTTATTTTGTTTTCGCATTTATTTCCAGTTTTTCTTCTATCCTTTTTTGGTTGTTGGGAGTAGAGAAATGTCGTGCGGCAAAAAATGTCTCTGGCAATAGTAACATACGAGGAAATACTTATTAGGAATACGAATATCAATATGTAAACTGGTGTTCGCAATCTTGCGATATTAAGGATCTGATCGATTTGCATCTATGAAAATTTTTATGAACCTCGAATATCGACCGACGTTAGCCATCGTTTTCTCATTCTTTCTCACTTAGGCTAGACGAAATAAATCACTTCCTGGGGAAATTTCCGTTATAAACACTTAGGATCTCAATTCGGTAGCCACATGTACTGTTGTTCGACAATTCTCGGAAGTATTTTTAAACAGAAAACGTATTCATTTGACTGTAAACATTTTACTAAACGTAAAACATTTCAGAGTCCGACATTTCATATTAGGAGAAAATAAAGGAATTTCTGAAGAGTTTTTATTTTTCTGTTCGGAAAATATATCGAGATTCTACAACTGTTCTAAACGGAAAATGTATACAGTTCAAACTCGATAATTGCAGACCCCAATCTGGATTATCGATATTTTTTAACCTGTTGCTTTTGAACTTCTCTCGAATCAGTGAGCTGTATACGATAGTTGTATACTAACTGACGGGCTTCGAAAGGCTAATGCTGTTCTATAGAAGTTTTATATGGGTCAGAGATTACTCTCTTACTCGTAAAGTCGCCACCGTTAACGAGGTGGAAGTAGCCGCTGAAAAATGTTTGATGATATCACCAGGTTTCGAACCTGGATTCGGCTGTGTGGTAGTCGCACACACTACCATCAGTTTCGAAAATTTTTTAATGAGTTCTAAATTCGATATAATTGAAAAAGGTCGATACAAAATATTGAACATTAAATTTATCTAAAATGTATAAACTTTTTTTTGCTCTCATCCGATTCGGATTATTGAATTGCAATCACTTTGGATTATATAATACGCAATGTTTAGGGAAACACAGTGCGGATTAGCCGAATAATCCGGATTAGCGGTGTCCGGGTTATCGAGTTTATACTGTACCTATATCAGAATCTTGAGATTTTTTTTCCTAAACTTAAAATATCTGGATCTGATATGTTTCCGAGTGGAAAAAACATTTTCTCTTAATGAAAATTATAACAGAATTCAATATTTGTTCTAAAAGAAAATGTACTTATACTTATTTCCCTCAACATTCCATAAAGTAACTGACGGGGAACTTCTCTCGAATCACTGAGCTGTGTACGATATTTGTATACTCACTGACCGGGAGCTACTGTTTAAAGGCGACTTCGAACGGCTAATGCTTTTCTTGAGAAGTTCACAGTAGCGCTTTCTGTCAACCCTCTATTTCATTAGTGGCTTGCTTGATATTCGCCTTAAGAGCCTGAATCGTTAATGGATTGTTCGCTTAACGTAGGTCCTTTAACAACCCCCAAACAGAAGAAACTTTAAAAGAGTCAAAGCTCTGTTGCGAGGTGGCTAATTGACATGTCGAGATGGCATATAACACGATTACTGATCTTTGTGCCAAAGCGTTGTCCATTTATTAAGTTAATAATTTGTTGAGATCGATACTGAGTCGCACACACCCGTCTACAGTAGCCACATTCACGTCAGTGCACACTGTGTGAAGGTACAGAATCCATATACTTTATAGAGACTCAGATCAGTAGTTAAGACTGTTGCAAAGAGAATAGGAAATTTAATATACGAGTACATTCCACCCTATGGTGGAATATTTTTTGTTATTTATTTATAAGTTATTTTAACAAACCTTTTAATACGAAAAACCACCACCACTCTTCTTAGAAGTTATTGAAATGAAACGACCTATAAACTACATTTCGTGTTGGCCTCACATTCAGAGAGGATGGGTGGCCGGCAATAGAAGGGAACCCGTAGTCGGTATAAGTAAATGAATGTATAGGCCAACGACATTTGGTATAAGTGTCTAACGTGGCTAAGTATATATATGTGTGTGTTTATAGCCTTGTTTTTCATTTGTTTGTGAAATGATGGAAATTTCCTGGTGGCTGCGGAAACATGTGCCGGCTGTTTGGTTGCTTGTATCATTGAAATGTCCTTGACTGACACTATAATACATTGTGCACCCTAACAACACCCAAGCCCAATGACGATTCATTCATTCAGTTGGAAGTTACATCTTTAGTATAGACACTGCTTTCAAATGGAACAAGTGGCATATATTTTTCTGGAGAAGGGGTTAGGAAAAACAAAAAGGCCTACTACATGGGATTAGTCTCAGTGCTTCAAAAGGCGGAATAGAATTTATTATATGAAACAAAACAACTGATCTTATATACAAACAAACAAATGAACGTTAGTTGATATACCGAATGTGTGTATGTACATTAAAGAACGTACGTATCTGTATTTCCGTTTACAAAACAAACAAACGAAAAAAAAAACAGCAAACATCCATTGAACAATATGCAAGCTGCGAGAATACCCAATGATGTGGAAGTAATAATATAGTCGTACATATGTACAATGCACATTGGTCCAGAATCAAATGCCATCGACCAAACATTTTTCATATAGCTGTTGCCGGTTATATATACTTGTTTCGAATGTGTGTCTACTCGTCTGTACGTCCTCTGTCTATTTACTTTTAGAATTAATAATAAAATATACATTCATTCATATCTATCTACATAAGATATTTAAATTTTTTTTGCCAAGCACAAAAACAACACCAGAAATCATTATAAATTTATTATCTGAGCAACACACAAAACAAAACAAAAAAGAAACGAAACAACTTAAAAAACAGACGATACGAAATGTTAACAAATCCTTTGCATACTCAGCATTGAGGCATTGTCATCATACAGCAGCTGCCAGAATAATCTGGTTTAAACTTAAATTCTTTTCAAAAAGTCGTCAAATTATTCCCTTAAACTCTCAGGCTTTTGTTTTTGAAAAAAAAAATCATTTTTGTAAACACTTTCGTGACGTTTATTCAACGGCTGTGGGTATGGTACGATATGTTAATCCATTGTTGTTAAAACTGAAGTCATTAACATTTCAGGGTTTTGTATTTGTTTTAGACTGTACACGACCACTTTCTGTTGTTTTTATTTTCCACTTCAGTTCCGTTGTACTGAAACTAATCAGTTAGAATATAAATTATATATAAAAAGTTAAAAATCATTGAGGATTAAGTGACCTATCAACTAATAGTGAATTGATATGAACTTTCGGAAAATATTAAAATTCGTTCTCATATTCAATGTCTATTAATTCAATTATTAATTAGTTTGTAATCGTTAGATGTTGTTGTCCATCAATTATGTACTCGTACATATGATGGATGGTTTGCTCCGTTCTTGCTTACATAATCTCTTTAATAATTGTGCCACATATAGTCTGATAGCCTGATGTACGTGTGTAGCATTGACATGAAAAAAAAACTAGATTTTTCCAGTTTTATGTTGTTGTTTTTTTTCCAGAGAATAATGTTTTGCACTGATAACGGTATCGGTGACTGATCATTTGCAGTTGTTTTTATTTCCATAGTAGTAGTAAATGTCAATGGAGCGCAGGCAGAGGAAGAAGCAAACTTAACAAAACAATTGAAGCTAGAATTTTTATTGTTTTTAAATGTTGTTGGTACCCCAAACATAATTTTGGTTACACTTTCTAGCCTAGATTTTTAATAATAATAATGAATAAAAAAAACTCATTTAAATTTCCTCAAATATAGGTACCGCTTTTTTACATAGCTGTTTTTGAAAGAGTTTGGTTTTTTGTAAATTTAAGAAAGCTCCGAAAATCTGTGTTTCTATAAAACAAACCCAGTGATTTACTTTTGAAAGATTAGTTCATGTAAATTCTGAAAGTTAACTTTAACTTTTTTTTTTGGGTCGATATTTGTTGTTTGTTTTCCAAGCCTTTGTACAGGGGAACATTACAATGCGACGGTCAGCACCCCTTTGAAACGGACTTAGGCAAAACCGCCGGTGGCAATCCAAAGTGTGATTAATGGACCCAACTTTCCCCTTGGTAACTTGGTAACATATCTAACACTTATGATGCTCATGGGGTTGCGATATACTCCCCGAGGGTCCGAATCTCTTAGTCAATCCGGCATAAATTCTGGCGGCTCTGGATCACCCACGGTATCAGACTTAAGTCTCCGGACAGACTTTGTGGCCAAAGACCACTTTCAGGTGGCGTTCCATAAAAGCCGTCATACGTGTTAGTCAAATCGAAAAATACATGTTTTTCTTACCAGATCTACCTCATATTGTGATATGTTCTCTTCATCATACTTACTTACTTATTTCCCTTAACATTCCATGAAGGAACACTCGGGGAACTTCTCTCTAATCGGTGAGCTGTGTACGATATAATTTGTATACTCACTGACCTCTTCATCATACGATTATTAAATTATTGATGCAATTACGTCATACACCAGTTGATCTGTAATTTGTTGTTCTGTTGATCGGTCATTTATCATAAATACACCACCAGTGTCGAATGACTTCAAGGTCCAATGGCCGAAATTGAATATTATAAAATCATGCATTGTATTTTTCACAGTTCTGGAGAAAACACTGCAATGAATCAATCATTTTAGGTCATGTGATTTTATAAAGATGACTGCAATATACATATTAATGAATTATAAAAAGCGTTTGTCGAATATTTAAAGTTTAAAATGACAGATGCTATATCCTGACATGTGTTGATGATTAAATATGATGTTTAGCACGTCAAAAAAAAAATAATTTGCCATCGAAAGGGTTAAACATCCTTTATTTGCTACATTTTATGTTAATGAATTTTCATCTCATATTTAGATTTTCCATTGAGTCATTGTATAAGTTTTTCAATATATTTAATATCTTAATTTGCCATTCATAATATTTGTTTCTATATGTGTTCTGACAACTGTAGTTTGTAATTCGATTCTCTATTAATCGTACTAACAATTGAAAGTATTGAGTAATAGCAATTATTGGTTACGGCTTTCTGCTGTTTTTTTTTTGTCTTCTATACACATACAAACTTTCGCAAATAGCAACAAACAATAATATTACGTCTGTAATTGTCTAACAAATAAATATACGATTACCGCGACGAGGCTTAATAGATAAATTACACCATTGCCTAGAGCACCGCAAACAAGCACATAAATGATGATAAACACAAGTCACCTACAGAAAGCTATTCGAATGCAATGTAGTATATGGGGTGCCACGGAGACTGGTGTGAAAGTCATAGGCAATTCGCGGCTCTTAGGCTCATATGTAACACTTGCATGTAAATTGTAGACACAATGAAATCACTTTTTCTTCAGAATTAACACATTTTCTGTTTGCAAATGCAAAATGTTTTACAATTTCAATATTGTAATTCCTAAAATTGGAATATATCAAACGCGCCCATTGTATCTAATATAATAATTCAAGTACATATCACTCAACGCCACATCGATCAAGTTCAAGATTCCAACATCATCATTTTTGGTGATGCATATGCGGTACAGTCTACGTCAACTGATCAAGGTTCCCGATTCCATTTTTTCCATTCCATTTTTGTTGAAGAATTTTGGCAAACATATTTAAAATGTATTGTATTCAATGATCAAATGATAATTGGCAGAACTGTGGTACTGAAACGAATATTTAAAAAGTACAATGTCCAAATTACATGTTCACCCCCTCTCCAAATACTTACAAACTGTGCACAACCTGACCATACTCTACAAAAATGCGCTTTGTTTTCTTTGCGAGTTTCCACCGTTGATGTGCTGACGTCTTGTCGGCAAACCCACACACACACACATCCATACATGTATAAATATCCCCCCTCATGAGTATGTACTATTTATACATGTACAATAAAATCACAGGCAGGCAATTGATTTGAACACTTCTGTTGGATTTCTTTCGTTGTCAATTTCATTGTTATCCCCGCCCCACTGTGCCTGCGTTATTTCTATCCCATTTCGTTTTTGTCATCAATATTTTCTTTCTTGTTTCCCTGTAATCTTCTTTTATTTTATATTCTCTTCGTGGTTGTGGGATACAAATTTGACGTGTGCTGAGACAAAAAAAAAATGGTTTAATCTACGTCAGTATACATTTCCCTGTTGTTTTTTTTTGTATAGCTAAGAAAATTAATTGGTTTTGATAATATGGATGAGTTTCTTTTGATTAGTATTTAATAATGAACTGTTAAGAGAGTCTTGCATCATTTCCAGTGAAGGAGAAATAAGTCATTTCAAAAATATAACACCTATACCCTGCAGATGAAACATTGAATGTCAAAATGTCAGAAATTATTGCAATGTTCCTTAAAGTGTGAAAAAGGGGAGTTTACTCGTGTATCTGTGCTTTGTACAGGGTTCTCCAACAAGAGGTGTTATTTTGGTATTCAAAGAAAAATGCCATTATTCTGAGATAAATAATCGGATGTTTATTTCATAATAAAGAGGAAGGTATGTCGGTAATAATGAAAAACAACATCAGCCAAATACCCACAACGACCACGCTTACAGGACCATATCCTTTTTATGAAATTTTCCATTTTGAGGTCTTGAATCAACGCTGGTCTGTTGGCGTAGACCTTATCGTGCATGTTGCCCCAAAGGAAGAAGTAGCAATGTGTTAAATCACATGATCTGGATGGCCAATTGTGATCACCTCTTCGAGAGATAACACCGTCTGGAAACTTTTTACTTTTGCGAACTGTGACTGCAAGATTTTCACCATTTTTGTAGGGAATTTTAATGCGTTTTTGAAGCTTGAATCGTTCCATTTTTAGTAATGGCGTAGTTTCTACTTGTCAAATAAAAATAAAAGCTGCAAAAGTGACAGCTACCGAAATAACGGGTGGTTGAAAATAACACCTCTTGTTGGAGAACCCTGTAGATGTCGAGCACTGCTGTTTATGCAATTTACCCAACAATCACTTGTTTTAAATATGTACCAGAATAAATGGATATATGGAAGGGTAGACAGACAGATCAATTTTGTTAAATCGCTTCTGAGCCGATCGGTATAATAATTAAGTGTATTTTAAATAGGGTCCGGTTCATTGTTCTAAATGTAATGGAGCGGGTACGGTCGGTTGTGGATTGGCCCACTTCATATTTGGAAATTTTGTTTATTAACAGACTCGTTAAGCCAAAAATGAGACCCATTGCTCTACCTTGAAGCTATATTTTCCAAACAATTGTGCTGAAATGTTTGAATTTGACGATATGATATCTTTGCATAGGTCCTACAAATGATAAACTTTACCGAAAGTGGTCATTTAAAAAGTTCTCTTAAAGGGAAGTTTGGCCCACCTGACCCCTATACTGACACTGGAATTGAGCGTGATATTTATTTTTATATGTATGTATTTCTACAGTGCTGGGTGTCAGTTTATCCGAAGTGTGTTTAACGATGTTTGAATTCGATACAAAAAAGAATCGATATCTCTGACCGAAACTGAAATTTCCACTTCGAGAAGCCCGTTCAAAGTTGATAACAAAAATACATAAAAGAGAACTTCCAGAAAATGCTCTTATAAATGTTTTGATGGTTAGATTGGATTATTTGTCGGAAAGAGTACACAATGTAAAAAGGCAGAAAAGAATTACTAAATTACTAAAAAATTTATTATGTAATTAAAATATACATTAAATACAGTCAGATTGACAGTTTTGCCTTCGGTGCTACACAAAAACTAAAGGATATGCGGCCGGACAATCTTTCACCGGACGCTAGATCGACTTAGAAAGAGATTTCCATAAAGTCCATTTATTTTTACATTTTACATAAGACAACAAATACGTTCTAAGTTGTTCGTTTTTTGACAACCCATCGACATGAACCTTTTGGTCATCACTCCGTAAATAGGAACAAATTAAGATAACTATACTTTTTTATTTTCCTTCTCTTCCATTTTGAATAAAAAAACAAATTTCCGTTTTAAAGTGAACTTAACACTTTGGCACTCTAAGGATGCGATATGCTGTGTCGACCTAGTTTTTTAAACTCATTCACGCGTGGCACGATCACGCGCACATCTCTAATCCACATCCGTTGTCCATACACGAGTCAACATATGCCTCCATATGATCTCAATAAATTTGACGTCATGTGTTTGTTTTGGTTTGTGATGCTCTAACATGTGCCGCGCTTGCTATCTAACCTTCTTGTCTGCCATTTGCATTCAACACACATCTTCAGTTGGATGCAAAGTCCAACATCTAAAATTGTCCGGTTGCTTGGATTCAGGGTACAATGTTCATTGTTGGGAATGACCAATGTACAAATGGAATAAGGAATATATTAATCGAATGACAGGGGAAAAATTTAACTTTGGACAAATGCCATAAATTCTAAATGTCCATCAATATTTGTTTGTTTTGGTTTTTTCCGATTTAACGGTGTCTGTAGTTGTTGGAACGTGTTTCGTTAATTGATCGTTTTTCCGCTTTCCAAGAATAAACTTGTCAACTTATAAATAATAACACGGGGCAACATAGAGATCAAATATCAGGAGTCCTGAATAGAATTTTATTTGCGATATTTGCTTATTTTTCAATAATGTTTTTCTGGATCAACAGATTCGATTGGTTTAGATCCGAGCCTGATGTTTTTTAATTTTCGATCCAGAGAAAACTTGTATTTTTTACGACTACTTTCGAAAACAGATTTGGAATCAGGAGGCTAAACCTACTTTTCGGAAAGGTTTCCCAAATGTACGCCGACAAATATAAAGAAAGCGAAGGCTAAATTAAAACCGTTTGTCCTTCATTAGGAAAATAGTTATGTGGGCTTTAAATAAAGTGTGAATGGGGTCATTTGAATGGGAGGTACCAGAAGCGACATGACTATGGTTCTAACTTTCCATGGTCGAGTGATTAGTTAAATAGTAGGTCTCTATTATTGACTATTCGAATTGTATTGATTTGCGAGAACTTCACCGTGTCTAAGTCATCTCTCAAAAGTGCCATATTAATGTTGAGCAACTCACCCATATAACTAAGAACAATCCAGTCCTATCAAGATTTCATCACTCTATTACAAAGTAACTAAATCAATAATGTAGCTAATCTATACAAACACAACTAATATTTATTGACGTCTTCACACACGAATGTTATACACGTCCACGTGTATTATTCATATTTATACGAAAATAAGGGTGTGGGCTGGCGGAGAATCCATGTCTGCCTCCCTTATTTATGGCACTGAACGATTCCTGAGTGTGGGGGCAGGGGGGACAGTGACCCTTTCGGAAGGTCATTGAAATGTACGTTGACGTTATTTTGTATGTCCTGCCAGAAACTGGCTTTATTTTTCGTTAATGACTAAATTCTTGATTACGTTCATACTTTGTTGTTCATTCTTATTTTCCGTAGAGTCATAAACAAATACGCGTGTATGCCTGAATGTTTATCTTCAAGTGTTTAGTGATAAATTCATCACAATGCCATGTTTGGTATTTATACGCCGTAATTTGTATTATTTTCAATACGATTTTAATAACTGTCAACAACAGATATGACAACTAGAAATGAATTAATATCATATTCGTAATCGGACGATTGTGCACTTTTATTACACCCCCTCCCACACACACAATATGAGCTCACTTTGAGTACATTAGTTGCACAGTTTAATAAAACGGAACTCATTGATATCAGGTGTTGTTTTCACAGCCTAACATTTGATGTTTGCGCTCGGGACATTTGACCATAAAGAATTGTTCGTTTATTTTTTTTGGTGCCTTTGTTCTCGATCAAATTATTATCGTATGTCATAAAAAATTCAATTCACTTTGCAATTAAATTAATTTTTTATCACCAGTCATAATAATTGTACACTCATTTTAATTTACGACAAATTATTCGGTTTATTAGGAAAATGTCGAACCGTTTACAACGGAGGAAAAGATACCCACAAATACTGGTACGGCAATGTGACGCAAAAAGGCTTTTGTAGACCCATTTTCATGTCATGTGTGGAGCTGTTTTTCGCATTTTGGTAGTAGTAATATCTAAAATAATATTTTATACGGCAGTTTTGACCGAGCTGCCACATCAACTTTTGCAGACTTTGCTGGCACGTAAGTTAGAAATGTCACTTAACTTAAATTCATTTCAGTAACACATTTGAAGCTCATCTGCCATGCAGAGACACATACGATAAGTTTATTAATTACCAGCATTTTGCAGGTAACCATTAACAGATCGCTTAAGTAAAACCTCTTTATTTTTTTAATTTTTACAAAGAGTTTATAGAGAGAAACTTTGCTGTGTTTTCTTTTGACTGGTAGCTGGCGGGAAGATTTTCAATGAAAAGTATGCGAATATTTCAAAAAATGGTTACAGTTATCTTAAATGGAACATAAAGAAGTTATTTTCATAGAAAAATAGACTTTTTGGCAGTTATCTTAAAGTGGCACTTACATGAGTGACAGTTACATCAAAACTGCAGTACAATAATTTTCACCTGCAGCGCTTTTCCTTCATAAAAAGATTCCTCGTTCGAATTTTCTTTTTGAAATAAATAAAGAAAAACAACTTTCTATTATCCTTTCAACACATTGATATGATACTTCTTAACTTAAATTTGCTCTACAGCGTTGTTGGTTTGGACCTGCTTAATAAATGATTTCCAAGTGGTTTTGTAGGGGGGTTTCTGCAGTTCGCCATACCACCGTTTTTCACATTTCCAAAATTATTAAAGATAAATGTACTACTAACGCAGTAAGCCCACACTGTTGGCTGTAATTTGAGATAGGTGTTCCACCCACTAACAGTTGCCAGAACGAAATATACGCGATCGAACAAAAGCATAAGCATTTTAGTATAAAATCACATCTTAATGGTTAATAGAGGGCATATTTGCGTTTCCCAATATTTGTTGGTAGCTTCCTGTGGCTACTAGCATCTCAAGAACCTCTGAGACGAACCCTAACCGCCTTCGAAGAATTTGAACATCGTCTATTCTAAAAATTACATTCTTTTGTACTTTGTCAACCACTGAATATTATTATCCTTTCTAAGGCATCCAAGTCTTAGAATGTTTCTGGTAAACTACTAGCAGTGTCTGTTCCAAGTTAAAGTCGTTTCCATTACTCATCTAGTACAATTAAGTTGTTTTTGAAATGAATGTTGATCCGATTCTGGCTTTCAATTAACATGCTATTGTGTCCAGCACATGTATAAAGAAAGGCTGCTCCATTAACTGTCAAACCTTTAAAAGAAATAAAAAAATGTATACGTCTCGGAAAAACCAAACTGACTTTGCCACTCACTTTAAATTTGTAATTTGATGATATCTGACTCCTGTCTCGGTGCTCTTCTTGGTTATATTCGATTTTGAGTTTCTTCTTGTTAAATTTGCGATTATTTTTGGAATTGTTGGCAATCTGAAAGCATCTTCACTAAACATAAGGCTCTGGCATCGAAATAATGGGTTTCCTTTATATCAGAAACTGAGTGACTGGATTTCGGTTGCATCGATTTTCGTTCGACACCGTGGGTCAGGCAGTAAATTCCGAATCTAACTCTAGTAATCGTTTGAAAACTGGCGATTTTAACCAAAAACAAAATCACATAGTAAGACTATATTACTACCAAAGTAATAAACCTAGTCTAAGCTTATTTCACACATGTCTTCGTTTTTAATACGAAATACCTAAAGTTTTGTTTTCCTTTTTTAATTTATTAATTTATTTACAACCTAGAACTCTTTGAAGAGGCTAGACAATGCCAGACCTTAAGAATACAACTGAAAAACAAGTAATTAATTAAATATTAATTAAACAGAAAAACACAAAGGCTCATAAAACCAATGGAGAACACGAGAAACAAACCAAAACCACATAACGATAAGAACGTCAAATAAAACAATAGCAAAACAACTAAGATAGACAGATGGAGTGTTTTGAAATTCTGCCAACGGAGTCGTGTAAACATTACAGATGGTTTTTAAAAACTAGTACATTATGAACATGTTTAAAGTTTGCAAAAAAAATATACAGACAAAAAACTACAACTCTAAACACACTTAGTTATAATATTTTAAATATAGTCTGACTGTGCAGACATATTATAAACAAAAACAAGTCCAAAGTTCACCGGCGGCAAACGTGTTTGCCCCAATAGATAAATGGCGAAGATAAAAGGAGACCAAAACAAGAAATACTAAAATATTATGACGCGAGAGACAACCTCGATCAACCTTAAAAAGTCTCTCCCAGGGTTGGGATATACAAACTTCAGTTTGGTACTAAATTCAGTTTCGAATGGTACATTGTGACTGTACCATAATATTAACTAAATATTAAAAGACCCAACAAGGTTAGACAAAACATTTAATGAATGATTGAGTTAAAACTTCAAGTTCTAGAGAAGCTATCGAAAATCGATTTCTATCAACTGACTTATTTCATATCATCATATCCACGTTTCCATCCCTGGTCGCACATATCGCACTATTTCGACCGCCACAGTAAATAAATGTTGATAAATATGCTTATTCATGCAAACATATATTTTTTTTTTTGTAATTTCCTACACGAGTATCGCTAATTATTTATAAAAATAAACAAATAGAAAAAAATACCAAGAAAATACGAAATAACAATGAGTCTTCGTCATGAGCCGGTCATCACATGAGCACAGGCAGATGGAAAATAAACATACGTACCTATAAATATGTTGTGGCTTTGGCATTTGAAGGCCCGTCTGGAAAAGAATTTCTTGTTATTGTTTGTTGTGTTGTGTTTTTATTTTACAAGCACACGCCCCCTTATCTGTGGCTTTTGGATTCTCTACCTCTCGTTGCCCATTTAGCTATCTCACTTCTTTCCCTTTCTAGAATGATGTTGCGATTACGGCTCGATGTCGTCGTCGTCGATTTCTCTATACATAATAAAGTAATAAATGAATACATTTTGTATTCAAAAGTCATACGGGTTTGTTTTGATTATTGGGGTTTGTTTAAGTCCGAGAACTGACATATTAAAAATAATGACGAAGAAAAACGGGGGACATACTCAAAGCGGAAGAGGTCTATAAATGAACTAGTTTTTGTTCTTTTCATGTTTAATGACAGATACGCCGCAATTGCGTCGAATTTCTAGCTTTGCAGTTTGATTAGAATCGTTGGCGTCATTATATAACTTTAAAAAAACAGAAATTATTCTCTAAATAAATGTTCCTATGTGTGGGGCAAAGATTATTTGGAAATCAGTTCGGATAAGAAAAATTCCATAGCAGAGTTTTTGACAGAATGGGTTTATTACGCATAGAGGGAAAAAATCGCAAGCTTGACAGAACAAATGAGTCTATTTCACATGTGACAAAATCTACACAGGACTATTTGAGAAAGAAATATACCCACGTATTTGTAAAAATTTAAAAAAAAATTGTGAAAATTGTTTTTGTATTTTCCTACATTTTTCTTAACAAAGCTGTTTTAAATTTTTATGAATATGGGGGATAAATTGCAAAAATTTTTTGGAATACCTTTAATTTACAAAACAAATAATTTCTAATTAAATACATTTATTTCAGAAAACAAAAACAAATTCTGCTCTATTGTGGTTGTCGACGTCAATTCAATGCCAATTTGGTATTTTGTATTAGTCTGGGACTATATCGATAATTTGAATAAAGAAAATGTCATCCCTTGTTTGGCATTTTTGTGGGAATTTTTTTTTTTTATTTCTGATTCCGCTTCGAGTGATGAAGCAAATAAACAAAATCTAATATTACAAAGAAGGCGACTGAGACAAGAGTCCGATATATACAAATGAATAGATGGAAAGTAGTTGGCAAAATCAGATTCCGTTTCTTTATATACATTTTTTATTTCCTTAAAAATGATAGTGTTCAGATTTACTTTCGCGCTAATAAAGCGCGTGATTACACAAGTGATGGGAACAATAACATCTAAATTGAAAGACGAAATCAGATCAACATTCACTGACGTTCAACATTTAGATTTTTGCTCAGCGATCGTAGCAACTGGGAAACCACTTTAACTGGAGACTGTCATAGCTGGTCGTTTTTCAGACTTTCGTGTTACAAAACCCCAAACAGACGAAACAGAATTTCTGTTCGTTATTTTAACGAAACGAAAGACCCATTCATTTTATAAAAACAAGCTATAATACTCTGGATGCGTTGGCGATCATTTTCTATTTGACATTATGTGTCGCCAAACCTTTAAATAAATGTTTTGTTTTTATAATTCACCATTGAAATTCCCAATCTTGTTACCTTTCGCCGCTCTTCGAAATCTTCTTGCAAGCGAATGAGTTTCTGAATTTAGTTTGGAGTTGTTACTTTAATTTGTTCTATTTTTAAATTGTTTTCTACTCTGAAACACTTACAAATTTCCCAAGTCGTTACCAAAAACCACGACGACAAAAACTGTCCTTTCAAGACAATATCAATAGGGATCATATGCATATAGTTATCGATAACCGACGACGTTGACAAAGACAAGACGACGTTCATCGCAATACGGATGTTTTCTTTCTTCTAAAATTGTCAACCTTTCATCGATAATGTTTTTTTAATACTCCATAAAATCATGCATTGGACCCACACCAAACAATTTTCACCTTATACTTTCAATGTCATTTTGGACACTCATCACATGATGGAGGGGATGGAGGGTACATAATATTCGGTCTGGTAAAACTCAACGTCGATGTACACACAAAATATTCCCTTGGCTTCGCGTGGCTGGGATCAAACCCGATAAACTAAAAACTTTCCAAAAAAAAAAAAAAAAATACCTCACATTAAGTGATTAACACGCGTTTGCGAAAACCAAAACAAAACTTATGATAATTATTGACGAACTGCTGCTGCATTGTTTGAGTTAGTGTGTCTAGACGATATTATCAGCATTGGCCCCAAAAATCTAATTAATACAATCAATATTATTTTCCGGCTGATAAGTAGACTGACGGTCTCTGAAAATAAAAATAGACAATAACAAAAAGTCTAGCAAATTTTTGGAATGACATGCAAAACGCATGATTTTGTTTATTGCCCTTTTAAATATTTTAAATCTTATTAAGCGTGTTAAAAATTAGACGTTTGTATATGAATGTATGTAAATTGTGAAAACAGAACAATCTGAAAATAGAAACGCACATACATACATAAATTATATGTATCACATTAAAAACCGATTTGATTTATTTGCGAAAAAAAAAACTTCATAACTAATTTAGTGTTTATTTGATTTAATTTTTTATTATCAAAATAAAGGTCAAAATGCCTGCGAGAAGAAATCGTTTATATTTTTGCGCAAAGAACTTCCGGTGCGTTTGGCCAATATCATGAAAGAGATCGCCTTGCTGCCCGATAATCTCCTGCACACACACTCGGTGAGTCAAGTGAGCTCGTGGTATGTGAAAAGTTTCGAAGAGGTGCTGGAATATGAAAAGGCCGAACCAACGCATGACAACCTACAGGCGTAAGTATTTCAATATCTTTTTCTTTTCTCTTAAGTTAATATTCATGACGTCTTTATTTAATTTTCAGTTTCTGCAGTGCTTTGGAGCACATACGCAATCGTCACAGTGATGTCGTCCAAACTATGTCACAGGGCGTCATCGAAATGAAGGAAATGGAAAATGGCAACGTAGACGCTTCGATGGAAACATCCATTCAATATTTTTTGGATCGCCTTTATATGTCGCGTATTAGCATACGCATGTTAATCAATCAGCACAGTAAGTGAATGCTCATTGATCTTCATTTTAGTCCTAATAAAATAATAAGGTATAATGCATTATAGACTATACAGCTATTGAGGGGACGACTTGTCCTCGTATATTAAACAAATATTATCGTTGTTTTTTCAAAGATTTTATGGTACTTAAAGATTATTTTAAATGTTGTGAATACAACAAGTACATTCGACAGCATCATCACACATGTACGTTCGTTGTCTTTGCTAAACAAAGCAATTGCTCTTATATTCAATTCAATTTTATTTACAAAATTGTTGATTTATTATAGTCATGAAATATCGTGACATGCATATTTCATTTAAATCAAATGATATATTAGTAGCGTTTTATTTGACACACTAAAACATTCGCCAGCTGAGTGATACGAGTTCACACAAACACCCTTTTTTTATGTATACATTTATGTAAATTCCAAAGGTTGCTGTGATTTATATTATTGCATGGCATCGGATATTTACCTTAGCCTTTACTAAAATTGGGAGTTCATGGAGGTGTTTATATATTTATTTTGTTAGACTAACACTCAGGTGATGCCCTCTATGAATGGAATGCACTGTGTTAGCGATAGGAAATAAGGGTAGTGGAGAGATTAACAATTATGTAGCGTTTGTTTGCGTAGGTCTTGAAGTTGGTAATGTCTTAGCAGACAGGAAGAACACTTGTAGGAATATTGTTCCACATACGAACAATTCGGCAGAAGAACGAACTTTCCCAAAAGTGAGTACACCAGTCAACCGGCCGTTGGACAATGGCGGATGAGAGCTCCTGGATAGCCGCGTATTCCGGCTAAATGTGCTAACGTCAGGGACCAGATGATGGTTATCATATCCCCAATCACCACCACCGCTCTTCTCAGTACTCGGTCCAGAAGCTGCAAAGATGTCTAAGGATGTCCTGCCCATTTACGGTTGTTATATTCCATTTTAGGCCGCACGGATGATGAATTTCTTGCACCTTTAAAAGTCATAAGTGATGATACTTTGAGCGCGGAAGACCGCTGTAAAACAGAACCCTCACACGAAGAACGATTGTTTTCTATCCGTGCATCTTTATGGGCAGTGCATGTGACAGCAGATGAAGTAGTGCTAGATGTATTCGAGTTATGTATATATATTGATTGGCTTCAAGTTTGAGCAAAGGGCCACAACATCTGGATCTATCTGGCGCCATCAGTTTTATTTTGCACCAAGTTCCCGTTTCGCTAATTTCTGATTCTAATAACCTTCTTCAGGTGTAGGCTAGCCCATCCTTGTGGTTGTTAGATGACAGTAATCACGGAGCGACTGATGGACAACTCCGATGGAAAGACCAAGTGGAAGAAGACATGAACTGGGGAGAGCACTCACAAGATCGAAAAGCTTTTTAAAACATTTCTTTGGCAGGCCTAAGTTTCAATTTGAAAGATGTGGCAATACTGCAGTTTTTTCTGAAACAATAACATCAATAATTAAAATCCATTTAAGCTACTAGCAAACCAACACGATATCAGGTCGCATCCGCCACTAGAGTCGTGCCATTTCCGTGTCTTACTTAATCGTAGTTTCTTATGCGAATTTATGAGAACACTGATGATGCGACACGAAATATTGTTTATCAGTAGATTTATTTCATATTTAATTCTATTTACTTTTAAATAGAAAAGAACACGAAGAATTGAATTTATTCCAAAAATGTGTGGCTAACTAAAAAGATAAAACACAAGTGGCGATAGAAAATCCTTTAATAGGCGATGTACACATCTACATGGTTTTTAAATGCAAGCAAGCGAAAATGCAAACAAAAACAAGCCTATTACATTCATTAGCATTCACTCCACCAGAGAATGACATTTTGAATATTGATTTTCTCATTCGTTTTTTGTAATCTTGGAACATTGATCAAGGTCAATAGAACAAAAAATACACTGTACTCTCTCATAAGCGGACACCTAAGGGACTGAGAATTATGTCCACTTTTGAGAGGCGTCCGGTTATGAGAGAAGTACACATGAGGACTAAAGCAGATTGGTACTGAAAAAAGTGTCCGTTTTTGCGAGGTGTCCGCAAGGAGAGAGTACACCGTTACCTTAATATAAAAGACTCAAGTAAGACACTTTTTACCGGATAAGGAAAAGCCTTAATTAAACTAGAAATGACATAGGGGTGTTCATTGTCAATGAACTGTGTTAAAGTTAAACGAGGAATTAAAAAAAAGCTCGTTAACAATATCTGTGTACCTGTATTATTTCTAATTTTATTAAGTTCTTGCCTTCTCCAGTAAAAAGTGTTTTTATATTAAATTAACGAACTTGTTATTTTCCTTAACATTCCATGAAGGAACAGACGGGGAAATGTTTGATGGTCCGATGGACCCGGTTTTGAAGTCGGGTTCTTCTGTGTGATAGTCGCACACACTACCTACCACACCACGGCCGCCCACAAATTAACGAACTAGTCATTAGAAATTCTTAAAAATTTTAAAAATTCGCTATTCAAAAATGACTTTCTATTTTTTTTTGCTCTAGAAAAAGATGTAAATCTCTAATTTTAATTGACTTTTGTTCTGCAGACTATTATACATACATATGTCAGGCCTCTATATTGTTGGAACCCCCATAGTTGTTTTTCTATGTTTGCTAAATAAGACGCAATTGAAAACTTTAAACGGCTCTCCCGAAAGAATCCTATAGAAATCTATAGAAAATATCCTTTTTCTAAAATTACAAATATATTCCCTGTATTTTTCTCTACCTGCAGCAATTCTTTTTGGCGAATCGCCCGAGCATCAAGGTCGTCACGTTGGTTGCTTAGATCCGGCCTGTCAACTGTCGGCGGTGGTCGCCGATGCCTATGAAAATGCTCGCTTCCTATGCGATCAATACTATTTAGCCAGCCCGGAATTGGAAATTCAGGAACACAATCAAATGCCCGATGAAACGCTGCCCATACGCACCGTATACGTGCCATCGCATTTGTATCATATGCTCTTTGAGCTCTTCAAAAATTCCATGCGTGCTGTTGTCGAACATCATGATATGGATAAATGTGATAAATTGCCACCCGTTAAGGTGCTGATAGTGCGTGGCAAAGAAGATATCTGCGTAAAGGTACGGTGGCTATTGTGGTTTATGTTTAGTTATTCATATAGTAAATTCTTGTTTTGTTTTCCATTATTACAGATCTCGGATCAAGGTGGTGGCATTGCCCGTTCACAAACGGATCAATTGTTTAAATACATGTACAGTACGGCTCCTCAGCCATCCAAATCGGATTTACATACAGTCCCCCTGGCCGGCTATGGTTATGGTTTACCAATAGCTCGCCTGTATGCCCGCTACTTCCATGGTGATATTGTTCTGTTGTCATGTGAAGGTTATGGCACTGATACGATTATTTACTTGAAGGTAAGTTCGAGATGAAGAGTCTGCGTTGTGGGTTATCTTGCTAGATACGTGAGGTGAACAGTTTCTTTTGAAACCTGTCTAGAACAACACTCGTACTTTTTGACCTTCTAAAAAAAGATCCCTCACAAATTGTAATACCCTTCTAACGGAGACCTACCTTGCTCTTGAAATACATACTCATCCCTGAGTGTCTTCTTCGAGATCCCTTAACTGATTTTCCTACTGTTTAAACCGGGCTTCCAAAGGCAAATGATTATTTTCTAGAGAGGTTTTTTCTTAACCCGTTCGCCCCTACTGGGATCATATGACACAGCGAAGGTGGTTATATCATGTATGCCCAACATCTTAGATATTATCCTTATAACTATATTTGTCTTCAAAATTTAAATAAAATTAATATACATATTTAAAAAAAACTCAGGCGTGAAAGAGTTAAGTTTCTTACCAGTTTACAAACTTGGTTTTGCTGTGCTACCTATCAAACCACGGCCGCCCATTCAAAATTGTAGACCATCTACAAATAAATAAAACCGAAATTCTTTGCACATTAACCATTGTCTCGCATTAATTGTAGTATCGTTTATGTCAAATGACCTCGTTCTTGATATCCATACTCATTCCTAGGTTTCTTCTTCGAAATGACCGGGCTGTTTACGTACGTACGTATTTCCCTTGACATTCCATGAAGGAACAGAAAGGGGAACTGTTTTAAACTCCGCAGGCTTATGAAAATTATGAAAACTCCCAGGGACATAATTCGCGGGGAATTTATTTTGTTTTTTCGAGAATAATATCGTCTTTTTCTAAACAAATCCGGAGAATATTGATAAGGGACAGACATATTCGATTATTCGGAGTCAGCTTTTTTGTTTGACTCTCGGTCTGTTCAGAATTAAAGGATTTGTAAAGAAGAATTGTCTCCCAGGGAGTATCCATAATCGGGCCGATTTACTGAGCGGGTACCTACAGTTTAATGTCGGAATTTTCTAGAGAAGATTAACGGGGCTTGTATATTTCTGTCCTATTCGTAAAGTCGCCGGCACTTACGAATTGGGAACGACTGCTGCAAGATGGAAACGAATCCGCTTTTTTTAATTTGACTAACACTTAGAGGAAATAATTGGAAGGAGGAAAGAGGGAGTAGTGTTTGTTGGCATTTGTCTTGAATATAAATGTCCTAACAGCAGAGACTAGAACATAAACCGTGATAAACAAACCAAGTTCCATATATAAATGAGAGCCGAAGAGCTTGCCCTACAACTTACCCTGTAATAATTTTAAACGAGTATAGAATCCGACACAGTGTTTTAAAGTATTATTTGTTTTAAGATGTATTGCCTTAGGAGATAACATTTATATTCCTTTATTCCAACATTTTTTGTTGTTTATTTTTCTACAAAAAGTTTTATAACTTGTTTTTCTTTATCATTCCCAGGCTTTGTCAGACGAGGCTAACGAGTTGCTGCCGATTTTCAACAAGACAAGTTCGAAATTCTATCGTGCTACTGTGCCCACCGGCGATTGGTCCAATCAGGTAAAACATAAGAAGCAGAATGTCATACATGCCACCAATTGAAATTTGAAATTGAACACCACACACAGCAGCAATGCACAAGACACTTATCTGTCAAATTGGCCAAACCATCCGACCCGTCGCTCATTTTCAAAAAGGAAAGAAAACGCTGATGTGTTGTGAACATTTGATTTGAGATTTCTGTTTCTGTTTTTTATTTGTAATTGTGAGGGTTTCCCAAAACCTTTTAAGTGATGATGATAATGATTTCATAGCGTATATGTAGAAGCATAAAATAGACAAACGATAACAATTAGCATTTCTGTTTGTTTAAATAGTTATTTTTTTTTTTTATTAATTTTATTGCTCACATTTCTAAGATGTAAAAACGATGCTGTGTTTTTTGAATAATTTGTTATGAGTTTCTAAGCATGTCTCCAAAAAATCGAAAAGACCACACACACAAAAAACAATTGACAATTGAAACCCAGCCAAATGTTTTAGTTCAATTATACTTTATTTAGGCTGACATTCCAAAATTGTTATGATAAATAAATATAAAAAAAAGTTGTTGGTTATTGAAAGTAAAGTGCGCCATCCGCATGTTGAATGAGATGTGTGTGTGTGTGTGTTCCTTTTGTTATTCCTTTGTAATACTTGTTAAACCTTGCTGGTGTTTCGAAATTTACCTCCTCCATTCTCGTATTGTTTATTTCTGAGTAGTTTTGTTTAGAAACGATTAAATTAGCATTTATGCTAGATGATGGCTTTTATTTATTTGCTATACTATTTTTAGTTTAAAAATATTAGAAAACGAACACAAATATTTATGGTTAATTGCTTTACCCTACCACCTACCTACCTTACAATACTATATATATATATATGATCTGTATATCCTGTATGTAAAATGTTAAAAAAAAACTATAAAAAATTATAAACCTTTATATTTAATTTGTATTTTTAAATTAAGTTTTAATTATCATAATTATACTAAACGATGATGCTGACGATGCGTTTATTGACTAATTCTTGTTGTATGATGAGCACAAACGATTCATTTTGAAATGAAATAAAAAACCAAATCTTTTGTTAAAAGCGATGAAGTCATTTTTTGTTGTATCACATTTTTGTTAGTGACACGTTACATACACTATTTTCATTTTGTATGACATTCGAATAATAAACATGAAAATCCCATTGTTTTCGTTAAATTTGTTACAATCAGCTCCAATTTTTTACACTATACAAACATTTTCATTTTGTAGTAAATAATCACTATACACTACTATGGTCCCTTGAGTACAAAAATGCCCAAAATTTGTTCTTGAATAAGTTTTTGTAAAAAAAATTCAATTTTTTTTACCTTAATTGTCATAAACCGAAAACGACTGGTTAAAATAAATTTTTAAAAATTTGTTTAATCGTTGCATTGCTGTTTAGTCTGGATGACAATTTTAGAGTTAGAAACAAGTTTAGGGCAAAAAAAATGTAGATTTTTTTTCGGGTTAGACAATTGAGTTCTCCAAAAATTTAATTCAAAAAAAATCTTTCCATAAGAAAAAAATGTTTTTGTTATCTACACGTTTTGTAGTGTAGGGTATAACTTTCCTGTTCTTATCTGAGTCTCAGATTTAAGATTTTTTTATTGAAAAAAAAATATATTTGAAATGTTATGTGTGTACCTTTAGGTGAGTTCACTTTTTAGATTGAACAAACAGTCTGTGAGACATTGGGTTCAGAAAACGTGCTTTTCTCCTAATTTGAGATTGGAAAATCACGTGAAACTATTTGGCCAAATTTTTCAGTAAACGGAATAAGGTATCGCCACAATATTAGTACCAAATTAAAGCTAGACTTTCGGCTTGCACCTTCAATCGGAACAAGATAATGTTTCCATTTTTTTAGATTGAACAAATAGTTTGCAAGAAATTGGGTTCAGAAAATGGATTTACTCGAAATTAGAGATACGAAGTTCATTGAAACTATTTGGCCAATTTTTCAGCAACGGTCTAAGGTATCTGAAGAAGTGTGGTATCAAATTAAAGCTAGACTTTGGGACTATTATTGACTCACTGAAAGTTGTAAGCCACGATCATTTTCACAGGATTTATTGTGCATCCAATGGTGCACTCTCAAAATTTGTTTTTTGCCCTTTAATCAGTAATGACTAATGTTATATAAACTATAAGTGGATATAATTACATCATTTCGAAGACAGAATACATTCAAAAGCAAAAGATTTGGAATTTCGAAAAAAAAAATTTTTGACCAAAAAAAAAGAAAGGGGTTAACCCATCAAAATTTTAGATTTTTTTGAAAAAAAAATTTTTGCTGAAATCATGCTCTCGCATAGCGGACCTTAATTCAATCAAGGCGACGTTTTAATTTTTTAGATCGAACAAATAGTTTGGGAGAAATTTGGTTCAGAAAATGGATTTTCTCGAGATTAGAGATACGAAGTTCATTGAAACTATTTGGCCAATTTTTCAGCAACGGTGTAAGGTATCTGAAGAAGTGTGGTACCAAACTAAAGCTAGACTTTGGGACTATTATTGACCCACTGAAAGTTGTAAGCCACGATCATTTTCACAGGATTTATTGTGCATCCGATGGTGCACTCTCAAAAAATTTATTTTTTGCCCTTTAATCAGTAATGACTAATGTTATATAAACTATAAGTGGATATAATTACATCATTTTGAAGACAGAAGACATTCAAAAGCAAAAGATATGGAATTTCGAAAAAAAAAATGTTGACCAAAAAAAAAAGAAAGGGGTTAACCCATCAAAATTTTAGATTTTTTTGAAAAAATAAATTTTGCTGAAATCTTGCCCATGCATAGCGGACCTTAATTCGATCAAGGCGACGTTTTCATTTTTTAGATCGAACAAATACTTTGGGAGAAATTTGGTTCAGAAAATGGGTTTTCTCAAAATTAGAGATACGAAGTTCATTAAAACTATTTTGCCAATTTTTCAGCAACGTTTTTTAGATTGAACAATTAGTTTGGGAATAATTTGGATTTCTCAAAATTACAGAAACTGTTTTGGGAATTTTTCACATTAGATCCCAATCCTCACACACCTCCCCCTCCTTCACCTTTTTGTACATACCGGATTTGTCGTCCTCATGCTTGTTGTTCTTTTCCATTTGTTTTTATTTTTAAACGTTCGCTCTGTTTTTCTCTATAAATTCCGTTTTGTTTATTTTCAGAACTTTTCGAATCGTTGGCGTTATTTATACAGTCTTTTACGTTCCAAAGGAGATTAGAATTTCTTTTGTGTTGCGCCACAAACAAAAAAACGTAATGAGAAAAATGTACAATTTACAATCGAACGGAAAGTTTATATTTGTGAAACAACCGAACTATTTTTGTTTTTAGAATCGTTATTTTGATTAGTGAAATTTTCTGTTTTTTTTTTTTTATTATTTTATTTTATTATACATATAGATATAGGAATGAAAATAAAGTGAATGCATTTTTTTATGAAATCATGTTTACACACAGTTGTTTGTTTATATTTACTTTTTAAGATTTTCTTTTCCTTCTTGTTGAACTCTTATTATACCGTAGATTTTAAAAAATCCTATGAAAAAAGTTATTTAAAAATACAGATTATTTTGTTGAACTGATTTAGAGTGGCAACTCTCAACACAACGACAGTTTAGAACAGGCCAGACCAGCATTTCCAGTAATCGATTTTATATCCAATATTAATCGATTACAATTTGCCTTATGACAAATGTTATGAATATCAGGACTCTTGGAAGCGTAAACGTATTTCGAAAACGTTCATGTCAAATGACACAAAAAGACTACTTATTTTATTAAAAATTCACTGTTATTTTCACACTAGGTTAACAGAAAGACCTTTAAACTCGAATATAACAAAACTTCTACAGATACCCATATATCTTGTTTTCTTCAATAGGCTGCTAGCTATTTGGAAATAAATTAAATATATTTTTAGATTTTTTTAAAAAAAAAAAAAAATTGTGCTCAAAAAAACGTTTTTTTTTATAAAAAAAAATGCTTTACTCTAACCGCTCTTTAACCACATTTTTAAAAATCATATTCATTACAATTTTAGCTGACATTTTTAGCTTTAATTTAGAATACTAAGCGGATGTCTTATAGTCAAAGTAATAAAGCTATATCCGATGAAAAAGGCAATTTTAGGAATTTAGAAAAATTTAAAAAATTTATTTATAATATTTTTCTATAAATATTTATAATATTTTTTATAAATATTTATAATATTTTTTTATAAATATTTAAAATATTTTTTTTATAAATATTTATAATATTTTTTTATAAATATTTATAATATTTTTTTATAAATATTTATAATATTTTTTTTATAAATATTTATAATTTTTTTGTATGAATATATATAATTTTTTTTATAAATATTTATAATATTTTTTTATAAATATTCGTAATGTTTTTTTTATAAATATTTATAATATTTTTTTTTTAAAATATTTATAATATTTTTTATAAATATTTAAATTATTTTTTTATAAATATTTATAATATTTTTTTTATAAATATTTATAATTTTTTTGTATAAATATTTATAATATTTTTTTATAAATATTTATATTTTTTTTTATAAATATTTATAATATTTTTTTAAAAATATTTATAATATTTTTTATAAATATTTAAATTATTTTTTTTATAAATATTTATAATATTTTTTTTATAAATATTTATAATATTTTTTTATAAATATTTATAATATTTTTTTATAAATATTTATAATATTTTTTTATAAATATTTATAATATTTTTTATAAATATTTATAATATTTTTTTTGAAATATTTATAATATTTTTTTAAAAATATTTATAATATTTTTTATAAATATTTATAATATTTTTTTCGAAATATTTATAATGTTTTTTTTTATAAATATTTATAATATTTTTTTTAAAAATATTTATAATATTTTTTTTAAAAATATTTATAATATTTTTTTTAAAAATATTTATAATATTTTTTTTAAAAATATTTATAATATTTTTTTTAAAAATATTTATAATATTTTTTTAAAATATTTATAATTTTTTTTTAAAAATATTTATAATATTTTTTATATTTTTTTATAAATATTTATAATATTTTTTTATAAATATTTATAATATTTTTTTTGAAATATTTATAATATTTTTTTATAAATATTTATAATATTTTTTTTATAAATATTTATAATATTTTTTTCGAAATATTTATAATGTTTTTTTAAATATTTATAATATTTTTTTTCAAATTTGGATGACCTATGTACCCCCGAAAATATTATAAACATTCATTGCATAGTGTACTTTGTATTACTTTCGAATTACATAGGATTTTTTGTATTTATTAATTTATAAATAACTTTGGTAAACTTACTTTTTCATTCTGTAATAGACAATTGAAAAGTTACTTCTTTTTTTTTTAAACTGCACCAATTAACACAAAACTTACGTTGAGTCGGAAATAAATGGCAGGCTAAACGTTTAATTGGCTAAATAAAAAAGTAAATTCTCTTTTTAGAATTCCGACATGAATACCCGTCAAATGAATGCCACCGGACCGAAACGCGTCAATGGAGCTTTATAGGAGATAATAACGAAACCAATTCCACTGTAAGTCCATACCAGCCGGACCACCGACCAGAGCTTATCAACCACTTAGAAGTACATACAATGTGGCAGCATTTTTCCAAAGAAGCCTGAACAACAGCAGCAGCAACATGAACATTCATAAACATTTTAAGATTATAAGTATGTGTATATGGAACTAGTAGAAGAAATCAAAATCAACCACATGACACGCCCGCCCTCCCCAAACTATACGCCCAGCAACAGTATGCCGACGATATGTAAAGATATTGACAATTTAGCACAAGTAAACTCTAGTCTAGTCTTCAACTCGAAATCAGGAATCAAGTGTTTTTTTGTTTGTTTTTTTTTTTTTAATTAATTGTATAACTAATTAATTACTAACTATTTATTAAACTACTAAACTAAACTAAAAGTATTGCATTCAAAGAACGTAGCATTATTTGTTGTTTTGTTTGTGTTAGATTGCTATTTTATAAGAAAAGAGAGAAAGAAAAAAAGAAAAACTTGTGTTGTGTAGTGAAAACAAAAAAAATATGTGAAATTTCATATTTAATAAAGTATTAATGCAATCCTTTCGTATCTAATAAAGTATTAATGAAAACCTTTCACACTCAATTCATTGTATGTTGTGAGCTTTAAAGTGGTCACTTTGAGAGATATCCCCTGAACCAGAGAGTCTAACTTATGGGTTGAGTTTGGACCGAAATATACCAGGAGGCTTAGGGCACGACAGCCGCATAGAAGCCCTCAAATGTGCCAACGACCTCGAAGATACAATTCGTGAGGCTATCGAGAACATAGGGCAGCCATTTTGCAATTTCGCTCTGGAAAATTTCATGAAAAGGATATGGTCCTGTAAGCGTGGTCATGGTGACCATTTGGTTGATGTTGTTTTTCATTATTAAAGGCATACCTTCCTCTTTATTATGAAATAAACATCCGATCATTTATCTCTTAAAATGCCATTTTTTCAATACCAAAATAACACATCTTGTTGGAAAAGCCAGTGCTATTCAAAATGTTGTACAACAACTTCGAAGACCATAACAAAACAAAATTGTAATCATTGTACAAAACAAACTTAGAAAGTTCGATCCGGAATACGGGAGAAAACTTTGTTCGGGCTGCAGAAATAATAAGTTGCCTGCCCATGAATTGCTAATTGATATACACCATCTCGTCGTCAGTGATTTACACCTAATGGCTTTATGATAATTTAAAGACAATAAACTCTTTATGTCAATTTTGGTATTTTCCTGAAGTCTTAAAAGTGTTAAGAAAAAGTGTCTTTTTGCCTTAAATTTGTTTTTAACTCTAAAATCAAATGCCATACTATTTACATCCGATAGCCAGAGCTTTACTCTATCACTGGGTAAAAGTTTCATCTCAATAGCTGCAGTCGTTTTCGAGTTATGGCGTTTTCAATTTGAGTAACATGTAACAAAATCACCTACAACACATTTCTGGGCGCCTGGTATCAGAAAATGGAGTATAGGCTGTTTCCCACTGGTTGGTGATTGTTGATTTCATGTGTCAACAAATTGTTGTTTCTCAACAATTTTATGTTGAACAACACATTTTTGTTTCGCAACAAATTTTTGTTTCTCAACAAATTTGATGTTTCTCAACAAATTGTTGGTCTCTCAACTGTTGAGTAAAAATTTTGCAAAATAAGCTGTAACTCTTTCTATTTGGCAGCTAAACTTTTCAAAATTCATAAACATCTAAAAATCACGATGGACTACAATTCACTGGCATAGATCATAAATGTAAACGTAACAGTTTCGAAGATATATAGCTTTGTAGTTGTTTTCATTGAATTACATTATGTAGGCGTGATGGTTGGCGTGCCATACTATTTACATCCGATAGCCAGAGCTTTACTCTATCACTGGGTAAAAGTTTCATCTCAATAGCTGCACGCCCTATTAAGTTATAGCGTTTTCAATTTTAATCATATGTAAAAAATCACCTACTACAAATTTCTGGGCGCCTGCTATCAGAAAATGGAGAAATGACTGTTTTTGGTGTGTTTTGATTTCATACGTGAGTGTGTGTGGATGGTGTAGTAAATTAGACTACAATTCAAAGCATACATTAAGGCGGTAATGTTTATATTTACGCTTTTCCTGTTAACGGACACCCATAAACATAGATAGGGATTATTGTCTGGGTGACCTATTGTAAAAACGCCATAACCAACGAAGTTAGCTATTGAGATGGGGCTGGTACCATATAATTGGTTACGTTTTTCTACTGAAACTTAATGATATATACAAATAGAAGTAAATCATTGAAGCTATGGAAATTATTGAAACTCAACAGAGATTTGTTTTTCTATTAATTTGTCTTAGGAATTTTAATATAAACCAGTAAGAAAATTCTAAACTAGCACTGGGTAAACTTCATCAACTATTACGTTTCTAGAGAAACAAAAAGGTATGTATGTTCGTTATAGATAGAATAAATAGAAAACTCAATAGATGAATAATGATCCAAATCGGACAAGTTTTTTACGACAAATTAAGTCTATATTATTTTTTTTTTAAACCCAACCTTAAAATGTATCCCCGCTAGCACTGGGTAAAGCCTTTAATGACATTTACATTCTCATCGAGATTTCGCCGTACAATAAAGAAACAGAAACTCTGCTCATTTGATTTAGATTTTTTTTTGTATTATTTTATTTTATTTTTATTAATAAAAATATTGGGAAACAAGAAAATACATAATAAAGATATACATACAATAATAATAATAATAAACTAAACTAAATAACATTTATACAGGTAAACAATATAATAATAATAATGTTCGTATATCAGATTATATATATTTATATCAGATATCAGATTATATTCATTCATTCACATTCACTCATATCATATGTTTGTTGTAATATTCATATATAAATAACATTTTCACTATTGCAGCACTTTTGATATTTCTTCTTCAGTTTTTGTTTTGTTGGAAAACGGTCTCAATGAAAAAACATTAAAAAGAAAGAGGTAATTTCTAAAAACAAAATCCATGATTATGTACTTCTTATTATTTTTTTTTTTTTTTTTTTTTTTGTAAATTTACAACGAGGAAAAATGTGAGAGAAACTTAAACTAAATTTAAAGTAATTTTCAATGTGATTGCAAACTGAACATATGGTTGGAAATGAAGAGGGATTTGGTCAGGCAGGCAATAAGGATTCACTCGTTTTATTAGTGTATTTATTAATTCAACAGCTGTGTTTAATCTTCTCCTCCGCTTGTGAGATGAATTACATTTTTTAATTGTGTACTTTGAAAGAAAAGGGAACAGTTGTTAAAGAGAGTTCCGAAGAAAAAAAAGAAGTAAAAATGAAGAAACTCAAATCATAAAACCAAATTGATTGAAATGGAATCTTAATTTGTCATTACCAAGAATCCGTATGGTTCGGCTGTTGGAAATTCTAATCATGATTATTCCAGTAACAGTTGGGCGGAAACAACGCCGATAACAATCTCTAATCTAAACAATGATTATCAAGTGGGCAGACGTCCTCAGCCAGGTGTATTTCTTTTCTATGAAAGTAACATTGAATTTCTATACAAGACTTAGTGACATCAAGAGATTAACCGAACTAACGGACTTAGTTACACAAAAAAGCTTTTTATCACAATGCATGCATACAAAGGGAATACGAAAATTTAAATTAGAACTTAGAGGGAAAGACGAGACTTTTTATATATGTTAAACAGGGTCTATTGTTAAAGCTACAAAGAAGAAAATATTGAGTTTAAAGGAAATAGTTAAAAAAAAAAAGATATAAAAACGTTCCCAGTATTTCCATTTGTAAAAGCAATGTGTATTTTATTTTGCCATTTGATTTGAATATTTTCAGAAATTGTTTAGGTCTTAAGTTTGACCAACAAATTATTTCAATATCCAGAGTATCTAGGATACTAGATTGTTATATTTCCAATTCAGAACACATAACTCTATTGTGAATAACATTGGCTCCTCATTATACAATGTCTTCGTAACGTTTGAGACAATTTTCCGTTTTTTCCTTTAAATGTTTAATTAAAAAAGACGATACCAAAGCAGACTGAATACCAACATTTTTTTTTGGAAAACTCTGCGAAATGGGAACGGCTGGCTAAGAATGTTTTCCGGCTGAGAATTTCGTGAGAGCTCTAAGAAAAAGTAAACCTCTTTTTGATTCGAATTCAGTCTTCCTTTAGTACGATTTTATTAATGTATGACCGTAATGGCATTAAAAGAAATTTAGAAGAAACAAAATGTAAAAAATCGTTTCCAAATATTCTTGACATCGTGTGCTTGAACTAAGAGAAGACAACGTATCTTTTCGAAAATACTGGGAAAGTTTTCACAGATCATTATTCAATTAGCGCATCCAACAATCACGCTTCACATACATACTAGCATTACTATTTAGAAACGTTTTTTTTTTTCTTCTTTCTTTGTTTTTTTCTTTTTTTTTTACAAAATAGTGTGGGGCTGATATTATAGTATTCATGATGTGTTTGGAAATTATTGACAATTTGACATTACATACATATATATTTTAGGTGATGATAATAATCTTTACAAAACAACTGGCTACTTTACTTCGCACATTCGCTTGCTTGCTGCATACCGGCACTCCGATGATTTCGATCATTTCCTTAGGGGATCCAAACTTTCCAAAGTGAAATCGTCTACAGAAATTTTACTAACTTTTTGTGGAAAAATACTTGTGGTGCCACCGTTCGATGTATCGAACGGATCTGAGCCGAAAAGATCGGCAACATTGTTGCTGCCATTGGTGGTCAGAAGGTTGTTGATGGCATTTGGTGAACTGTTGGTAATCGAGGTACTACGACGTGATGCAGAGATTTTGGGTGGTGGTGCCACTGGAAAGACAAGAAGAGGAATATTAGAAACAATACTTTCAGATTAACAAGATTTGTAAGGGCGTCTAGCGAATGTCACTCCTGTGGAATAAATGGAAAATAATTTCCACATTAAACAAGTAGTTTGGTACTGGTATTTTGCCCAAGACTTTTTGTATTCTTTTTTTCTAATTAATTATTTAGGCAGTCTTAAGTCTTATTGCAATACCAGTTGTGGTGTACTCAAAGCCTATGTATAGGTCAGATGACATAAGTCTAATTCTTTTATAGAACAAAATATTGCTGAAGCGTTTTAGCGACAAATATACAGAGGCAACTGTTACAAAATTATAAACAGTTTTGAAGCAATTTAATTTTTTTTAAATGTATTAGAATCTCACAAATTTGAACCGTCCAGAAATTAGTACCGGTCATTTCAATGTATTGAAAGCTCTGCGTTTTTCAAGAACTCCGGCTGACTCCGGAACATTATCAAGAATAGCTTTTGGATGAACATTCTTCGAGCAATGATTAGAGCTATCTACCAAAACACCATACGTTTTCCCACCGAATCCGTTTGTCATGAATGTCTTTTTCTCAAAAATGCCCATTTTTCATACTTACACAACGGTGGTGTTATAGTCAATTCACTGAAACTGTTATTGGTGTTATTGCTAATAATGCTGGTGTTGTTGTTGGTGCTGTTGTTATTATTCTGAAATTTATTATCGTTGTTGTTGTAGAATAACTGTTGGCCAAACGAATTGGAGGGCTCAAAGCCAAACAAATCATTGGTTATGTTTTTACCGCTGCCTGTGCTATTGCCATCGGTATTCGATTCTTCGGCTCGTGGATCGAAATCACTATCCGAATCGGAATTCAATAAAAGCTCTTCCAATTTCTGGTTATTACTGTTCATCGCCTTCGATAGCATCTGCGACGACGTGTTATTGCGTGGCGGTACAGCGGGTAAGAATAGTGACGATTTTGAGAAATTCGATGAATTCGAATCGGTATCGATCAAGAGGGTCTTGTCGTCATGGTGCGATAGACCATTCAATCCATTGGTTAGAGTTGTGGCTTGTGTGGCGGAGCCAACTCCGTTCATGGTGGGGGCGGTGGTCTGCTGTGGTACCTCGAGTATATCCTTAATGCCCTGCTTAAAAAGATACGAATCCAACTCGGATTTGGCCAATTTTTGGGATAATTCTCTCAGGCGATTTTTGTAGATGTTAACGGTGTTCTCCAGATTATTAATCTGCTGTTGGGCTTTGCCCACTTCAGTTTTCTCTGTGGTGTTCATGTATTTTCTGCAAGGGGAAAAGCAAAGTTTTTATTTCAAAATCAATTCCTGCATTTATGGTATTTCAACTTACCTAAATGCCAATTCAAACGCCTGGCCTATGGTCAGTGTTATGTCCGAGGCCAGCTTATTCGATATGAATACAAAACATTCATGTGATTCTTCGCCTGTGGATGATTGGGTTGAGCCATCGGGACTACTGCCGCGACCGTTCGACGTATTGTCCCCGTTGTTCTTAACCGTTTTGGCAATAAAACTAAAGAACTTCTTGACGCCCTTCTCATCGGCACAATACGAGATATTGTGCAAGGGGAACTGATGCAAAATCTTTTGGGTCCTTGGCTCTTGCACCGCCACACCATCAACGCTGATGGTGATTTCGACCTTCTTGAATTTCTCTTGAGTACCCGTTTCAGCTTTTTTCATTTGTTGGGCAAACTGTAGTTTGCGTATGGTGTCCTTAACGACTTCAATACCCTTTGGTTGATCCACGGGAATGTTGCCAAAGAACTGTGTGAGCATAAACATGGGCATTTAGTTTTGAATAGATTGGCGAATTTGTATGATGTTTACTCACTTTGACTAGATAGACTACGTGACCATTGATTAGAGCTTCGGGTGTATGCAACCAATTGCGTTTCCCCGCCTTGGTTTCCTCCTTGTTAGCACCATTTTTGGTTTCGGTCGCTTCGGTGTCCTTATCTTTATCCTTGTTGTTGTTGTTCTGTTTATTCCAAAATTTTAACTGGGCCATTTTCGCCGTCTTCTCCATGTTTGCTAAGCCGGTAATAGTTTAAAAGAACCTGTAAAGAATGTACGAATTAAGATGCATTTCATTTGTAAGTGATAATATTTAATAGGCATAAATTGTGTGAATTGGAATTGATTATTGGAAATGTTTCAGTCAGAGATTCTTTGAACGAATACAATTTTTCGGGAATATTAAGAAGAATTGAGTGTCATTTTAAAGTAAATACAAATAAAAAGTTCAAAAGCTGTTGTCGTGTCTGCACTTATTTAATCAGCCGTTGGCAGTATGAATATGGTACGATTCCGATTAGAGTGACAAATTCTAAAATTGTATTTTCCCCGTACACATACACTAGAGAACAGAGAGGAGAAAAAAAATTTAAAAATCCGGATTGTTTGTAATTCAATTTTCTAGATATATTTTCTGGGCAATAGAAACGTCGGACTTGTAACAGAAATTCTTAGTCACAAAAGATCCACAAAATTATATAAACCGATCGTCAGAGTTCTGCATTGAAAACAGCAGACCAATGCCTTTTAGGTTGGATCTTAAGATGTACCCCTACTACATTCTCCCCAAGACTAGGTCTTGTGGAAGTTGGTATTGATTATTCTCCTTCTTTCTTTGAAAAGGCTAATAAAAATTACAAGAGGTTTGGCATATTTCACAGATGTCGGTATGGATAATAGGGTGGAGTGAAAACATGCTTTTTCTTTTAATTTGAAAAAGTTAACCTCGGAAAGAGATGTAGTCTGGGGTCCTAATGAGGGGAAAAATAAAGAAAAAAAATTTAAAAAATTTTTAGGGGTCGCGCCACTCCCTCGAAATTTGGAAATTATCGCTATTTTGGAGTTGATTTTAGAAAAATCCTAAAAATTAACGACTTAACTTATTCGAAATTTAAAAGTTTGAGCTTGTTCAGTGCCCAAACAAAAGTATTTGAGGCAAATATGAGGATAATCGACTAATATTTGTAGCTTTGGTGGCGATTTCATTGTTCAGTCAATTTTCTGAAGAAGGAACGATTTGACTTATTTTACTTTTTGAATTTTTGAACAATGAGAAAAATTTTTTTAAATTTTTTCATGACCTTATTTCATTGTTTACGCTATTGCAAACATTTATTGACATAAAACTTTTTTAGGATTTTTCTAAAATCAACGCCAAAATAGCGATAATTTCCAAATTTCGAGGGAGTGGCGCGACCCCTAAAAATTTTTTTTCTTTATTTTTCCCCTCATTAGGACTCCAGACTACATCTCTTTCCGAGGTTAACTTTTTTTTTTTGAATTTCACTCCACCCTAATGGATAATCAAATGAAAGGAATCTACAAGAGGTGTTATTTTGGTATTCAAAACAAAATGTCATTTCTTGAGATAAATGATCGGATGTTTATTCCATAATAAAGAGGAAGGTATGCCGTTAATAATGGAAAACAACATCAGCCAAATGGCCACCACGAAAACGCTTACCGGACCATATCCTTTTCATGAAATTTTCCATAACCAAATCGCAAAGTGGCTGCCCTATGTCCTCGATAACCTGATAACCATGAATTCTATCTTTGAGGTCTTGAATCGACGGCAAGGTGTTAAATCACAGGATCACCTCTTCGACAGATCCGGAAACTTTTTACTTTTGCGAACTGTGACTGCAAGTTTTTCACCATTTTTGTAGTGAATTTTTATAATTTCAAAGCGTTGTTGAAGCGCGAATCGTCCATTTTTAATAATGGCGTAGTTTCTACTTGTCAAATGTCAACGAAAAAAAGCCTCAAAAGTGACAGCTACCAAAATACCGGGTGATTCCAAATAACACCTCATTAAATGTGAAAGCTGACTTATAACCAAACTATCAACCAATTATATTCCAAAAAATCATATTCTACATTATTAAGCACGCATGGCAAAAAAAGATAAATGGATAGTTCGTGTTCGTGTTTTCTTTGTCTGTGTAAAAATAATAATAATAAAAAATAACGTAGAAATGACTAGACAATAGTTGTTTGTATAAAATAAATCCGTACGACAACACTTTCAAAATCCATTGACTTGGTGTGGCCAATGTCATTAATGGCCACCCTGAATCTGTAATTAATTGAATAATTTATAATTGTTCGTCATTCTAATTTTTACTCATTATAAATCATTATGTATACATTATAAATAGAAGGTATTTTGACACATCTCTACATTTTTATGTCACATCTCCAGCGACTTAAGTTCGTGTCTACAAATGGAAATTTTACCTGAGCCACAAGAATTGTCATTTATAAAATAAATCATTAAGAAAGCACTTTTCTTAGCCATTGTAAACAACTGCCTTATTTGAATATGAATTTAATTAATTTTTATTTATTAATCATTACCAGCTTCGCTCATCATTTCAGTTGAAAATATTCTGTTGGAACAGAATATATGTATGTAAGTGTATGTTGAGTGCAGACTTGTGGAAAATTTTGCTGCTAATCAGTGCCAGGCGGTCTAATGTGATTTGGAAACTAAAAACATGTAAGAAAATACTTTCAATGTCCAGCTTTATGTAGCCACTGTCTGTAACTGCTGCTGCTGCTTCTCTGAATCTTTAATTAATTGTATATTTTATATGTATTCGTCGTTCTAATCTCTGGTGACTGGTAATTTTAACACTCCCTCATTGTGATTAGATGCAATACAAACATTATCATTGTAAATATTTAAAAAGAAGAAGAAGAAAAAACTATTGTCGCCGCCCGTCGTTGTCATTAATGTAGATTTTTTTCTAAATTTAATTACAACCAACAAAACAGAGATGCAGGTTTCGTTCGTGTTGTAAATTCCAATGCTTTTGTTTGTGTCTTGCGAAAAAGCCAACAACAAATTTTAATAAAACTTATTATTACAAAAGTTAAAAACAGATTTAAATTTCAACTGCACATGTACACAAATTGTTTATTTTAAAAATAACGAAGATTAGTTGTGGAGGTTTCAATTTATATTCACCCCTATCACGTAGAATTTGTGAAATGTTTTCCATTCCCAATTGCGCAGATTTTAGGAATTCCTTTTTTTTTCGCACAATCAGCTGTGTCGAGAGAACAGTATCCCGATTTTCTGTCTAAGAAGACTTCATGCTTTTCTGATCTCATTTGATGATTTTAGCTTAATGTGTCCGTTCACTAATCGTACCGTGTGAACGCTCCCTTTCATAATATTTTCTTATGTCGCGCATATTTTGTATGTTATCTATCCCTCCAGCGAAAGGAAATGCTTATCATTTACATACAAAATTGCTAGTAAATAACATTTCCACAGTCCGCCGACCAAAAATAGTTTTATTTTCAGTTTTTTTTTTTAACTGAACTCTAAGACAAGTAATTTCAATTTCCGCTAATTAAATATAAACTATGTGTGTGCAGAGTGGAGTGTTCATTTCGAATAGTGTTTAAATATAATTAAAAAAGAAATGAGCCCAACTATTTGTTCATGGTATGGGAAGTGCAGATGGAAAGAGATGTATACGGGTTGTCGTACGATACAATAAAATGAAAGTGTAGTGGAATGATTGAGAAGAAAATAGTAATTGAGGTCGGTTGGGATGAATCACTACATGCCCTTCGCTATGGAGTTTGTTCTAAAGAGATGATCGTCTTTGGAAGTGAGATTTTATGGAAGCATTACGAGCGACAATTGTTAACAAATGTTATACGTCGTTCACACATATCACACATGTCGAACCAAAACAAATGCAAAATACAAAAAACAAAAATTAAGAATTTCAAAAAAATGAGAGACTGAATGAGAACTCGACGCTATGGTTAAATTTTTTGGGATATTTTTTATAATTGGATGAACCATCTTTTGTTTTTTTTTGGGGGCTTTTTTTCATAGAGCCGCTTTAAGTTATATTTAAGATATCATTTAGAAGCTATCGCTCTGAAGGCTAACGTCAGAATAACTAGGTGCGGAAATTGGGTTAGATTAGAAAACAATTGGAGCAACTGATTTCTACAAATATATGTCAGACCTTAAAATTCCATTAATAAACATACACTTAAAATAAAATACAACCACCGAACAAACGCATAATTAAAAGTGTCCCATATTTTCGTATTTCCCACTGAGACACTGACTTATTCAGACACATTAAATGGCAAACTCAAAAGTGGACCATTACCATTAAAAGAATATTTAATTAATAACTTTTGCTTCATGGTAGGGTGGCTAAATATTAATTAAAATGTTTTCAATTTTGAATAATTGACAACTTTTGTTTGAATTAAATCAGGTTTTGGTAATTTGCTACGTCCATATTAATGGGGGTTAAGAAAAAAAATATTATTTAGAAAACAAAAAACAGCTGATAAACAGTCACAACTACAAATCAAAACGAGTGGGAATAGGAGACAGCTGCTAGAATTGCAAATTCACGACAAAGAACAAAGAAATTAAAATGCTAAATAAACAAAGTTTGATGTACTGCGTCTTACGAGAGCATTTTGATAATTGCGAAGGTAAGATGACTATGGTAATCCTAAAGTAACTAGGGTATCCCTAAATATTTTCGAACGATTTTTGTTTTATAGTAAAATGTTGTCAGCCGACTTTAATCATTCTCTATTGCAATTAGAACTTCATTGTAGGACATTAATGTGCAACCCGTTTTGGGCAGAGTTACGCCATTTATTCAGAGAATTGTTTTTCCTCCAAATTTCCACATGTCAAAAGTTCCTTGATCAAATCGAATTCAACACTGTGTGTTATGAACATCCCTTTAATAGACAAGAGATGTCACACACACACACATTCCGTTGCCTTCTCTGCTGAGTAGGGAAATTCGGTAGGGAATTTTTTTTAAACTAAAATGCAATTGGCAGTTGAACTTTTATTTGTAGGCAAAAGTGAGATTTAATTGAATAAGAGGCTTTAGTACAAACAAATGCAGGTTAAAGTAAATCGGGGGCTATTTTAAAGGCCCAGATCGATAGAGCACCTCACCTTGATCCTCGTTTTTCGTACAACAATGGACAACTTTTGGGATCAAATCATCCTTCTTTGGGCAAAGCACATCACTTATCGTGTTCTCTCTTATCAATTTTGATATATGACTGAAGCAGGGAAACAAAGCGATGATGTTTACCTGTTTGGGCTTTAAGAGACTCAAAACCAGGTACCGACATTTGGTTATTAAATCATTGTCGACGTTTCGGTGCAAAACCGAAGCAAATCTTTAGCTTTAGGGAAGTTATTGTATACTTTAGATCATTATTATTGAAGCCTTGACCCAAAGGCTTCACAGTGTTTGGTCAAAATAAAAACCAATTAGGATACTTATCGCAATATGCATTACACATATACTTATGTAGGTTTGTAGATTTTTATTAACGTAACAATTTTAGCAGTTTGACTTTACTGAAATCGAAACAATAAATATTTGTGTTAATGTACAACAAAAATATAACAGAAAAAACCCACAAACAATCAAGATAATAACCCAATGAACAACAAAGAGAGAAAGATACAGAGAGAGAGAGAGAGAAAAATGCCGTAACAAAAACAAGGTAAGAAAGACAAACCGCAAACAAATTTGAAAAATAAATAAAATTACAAATATTAACTTAATATTTGTATTGCAAAATAAAGCGAAAGTAACAGAAATAAACGCGCACACACATACACACACACCGAAAAAGGGTACAACCAAACATAAAAACAATAACGTACACAAATAAATAAATAATAAAAGCCAAAACTAAATGGTCTGAACGAAAACGCAACGCAAAATGTATTTATACTCTCGCAACGCGCGCAATAAGTGCAAATATGGCTCAGTAGTCGGTATGTATGTTTACGAACATATATACACATGTCTGTAATGAATATACATGAGCACACCGCATCACACAACATATGACGAAACACCCTGTATATGGTGATATGAAACAACCATCGGCGGCATAATCACCGCCATGGCGTGGCGTTCAGTAGTTTTGGGGCCAGAGCTTGAGACCAACCACACCACCACAAAAGCAACAAAACAGTAAATGGCCCAAGCCACACTACTATCGACTCGAACTGAGCTAAAAACGTGGCGGAGTTGCTGAATCCCATGAATTACAAATGTACGGAAGTTATTGTCGGTCGGCTCGATCGGTTGGTCAGTTTATCATTGCCCGTCTGTCTGACGTCTACGTGCATATCTATTTTACTTTAATTTAAGTATGACGAAAACGAAAACACCGACGATGTTGTTTAAACAATTATTTTCTGGTAAAAAAAAAAAATATGCCTATATGAGGGGCGGCATGTTAGGGCGGTAAAACATTTATGTGAAAAGATTCTAACAAGCCATCCTTTTAACTAATGGTTAAGATGATTGTAGGGTGTCGGAGGCTACATATAATCCCAAGACTCCCAACGACTAAAGGTTTTTCTAGAGTAGTGTTTCATGACATACGTATTATTGGCTTTTTTCGTAATTGTGTCCGCAATTAAATGGTGGAAACGGCAGCTTAACAATGTTGTAAACAGGATACGAACCTGGGTGGCTGTGTGATATTCGCTCACACTAACTAACATACCACGGCCGTGCACTGGACTAATTCCTGGTCTTACTTGCTTATTTCCCTTAACCTTCCATGAAGGAACAGACGGGGAACTTCTCTCGAATCAGTGAGCTGACCGGGACCAACTGTTTAAAGCCGGCTCTGAACGGATAATTCTTGTGTTCCCCGGATAATTCTTGTGATCTGATTAAAAGCTAAAACAACCATTAGATTTGCTAAGCTCTTCCGATTAATTAACTGAAAAAAATGGGGGCTCTGTTCTTCGGAATAAAAATTGTTTATTTACAAATAAATTTCCTGATGATTATTCGTTTTTAAAATGACGATAGCACTCCGTATATACCAATGGAATACTTGTACTTTATATTGCATTTGGGGGCGTTGATGGCAATTCATCATAATGTAACCTTCCTGGAATATCGTTTCATCTGTTTACTTTAATACTAAAAAAAAAACACAAAAACAATATGCGATTGCAATAAAGATAATGACACATTTTGGGGTTTTTGGCATTTCTGAAGTGCGAAGCCGTTTCAATATTTTTGGCGGCGTTTGGTGTCTGGAAAATCCACAGACGTTACATTTTACGACATATACTTGAGAGCATTGAAAATCGCCAGCTTTTTGAGTAATTATTTGGGTAAGGCAAATAAACGACACTGCTTCTATGCAAAAATTGTCAAATAGAACAATAGACCACATTTATAAAATTAATTATATGCCTATCAGTGTGGGCGTTCGATTCCCACCAGAGGCTTTGGTCTGCCGCTGCAAAAATCTAGCCAATTGATCTGTGTGGACTTCTGGACCCACACATTAGAATATAAATTTACTTTGTATTGAATTAACAAACAAATTAAATTTTTATTTAAAAATAAATATGAATTATTGAGAATTTTCTTTAATTCAAACAAACAAGTCATGACACAATCCTTCTATTATTGTGCCATGAATTGTGTGTTTAAATTTAAAAAAAAAACTCAAATAAACCCGGGCTGTTTTGATTGTCAAAATCTGATATATAAATGACCGACTGCAGAGAGTTATGGGCCTTATACGGTTACATTTGACTTCTGCACGAAAAAATTGTTTCAAATTAGGATTCCATCCAATATCAACAATTTGAGTAGTGTTACCCAGAAATGCCCACCTACCTCGTACAGTGCTTGTAGACTGACTCTTCTGTAATTGAATTTCTTCTATTAGCTTTTATAGTTAATATTCACAGCGCATAGCTTCATTGTATGTGTAACAAATTGATAAATGCATGTTTTTTTACGTGTCGTTTTTTTTTTTGTGGAAAATTTACATTTTAATTAAAAGAGAATTCGATGAGAATCAATTAGCAGGATGTTAAGACAGCAGAAGCTTATTAAAATCAATAATCACGATTACCGACTTATCATTTTAAAACATCGACAGCATGATCATAGTGATGATGACCGGTAATCATGCCATTTCTGTTCAAAAAGAAATCTCGCCAACTTGAAACAATTGAAGCTACACACACACACACTAAATGCGCAAAAGTATATATGTCTAGGGGGAAAAACGCGGCAAAATATACCCAACTGCAATTTTGTTGTAAAATACACCATTTTTTGTGGCTGGGGACATGGACTTGGACGATCCTAAGTGATCCACTAGACTTAGTGATCATGTAGTTTAAGTAAGCATGGAGTCTAAGTGATCCACAGTGATCCCGTAGCCCAACCGATAATTATATGTCTTGTCTGTGGAAACCCCATCCAGCACTGCCAATGTGGTGACCAAACCCATTGTATTACAAATTCTTTCGATGGAACGCCCATTTAAAGTGATCTAATCGAACCACCCTGGCAGAATTTATAATTAGTAGTGCATGATACGCGCTCAGGAAATTTTGAATTAAACATTCCAACTTCGACAACGAGTATCTTGATCATCCTGTGCGATTGATGTATTAACACATTGTATTAGCACTTCGTAATTGTACTAATATTCAGCCAAGTTTTGTTAAAATGTGGTTAGGTTCAAAAACACTCAACGAAAACCCATATTCATAGTCATAAATTCATTGACCCCGCTAAATAAGTCATGGAACTATGGTGTATACATTTGAGAGGAATACGTCGCATAAGTGTAATCCAACGCCATTCAGTTCACTTCCTTCCTTCGATTGCATTTTTATTTTGAAACGGAAGTTTTCCAAAAAAGATACGACGGAATCGGTTTTATCAGCTCGACGCGCCAGCACTGTTGCTTGAACTTTCCGCCTCCCCCTTAACGCAATACAGTGCTACGATATATTTTATAAGTATAATAACAAAACAACAAAATGTAATATGTGCGAGGTTTGTATGGTAAGTGGATGGTATTCAAAAATTATGGTAGCCAGACAAAGGCACAATGAATACAATAATTAATAACCATCATTTGGTGTTTTCTTTGTTTTACATCGAACCGATATTAATTTTGTAGATCAGCTATTAACGGTCAATGACAAGAGTAAAACAAAAAAAAGTGATAACCATGGATAAGATAAACCATGTCCATTTTTCGTTGGCAATTTAATGGAGTCTACAGATATTGCCTTCTCTACAGTCGCCAGTATTTAATAGATGAAGCTATATTTTGTGTAATAGTCTTACACATTACCTACCACAATACGGCCCTAAACTAAACTTAATTATGTTAGCAATTAAATTGCTTGAATCCCTGAACATTTTACATACGGAGAAAGGACTGATCGGATTTCTGCCCGAAAAATTCTCGTCTGCTCTGGCTAGGGAAATAAGTAATATCCCATAGCCAGTCGGGATCCTATAGTCTATGCCTGATCATGTAGCCTAAACGATAATAATAATGGTTGCAGGAGTTCTTGTCAAATGGTTTGATGTGAGTAGGACCATGACTGCATTGTGCCACCAGAGCCAGAGGAGAAGCTCCTGGGGTCAAAGAACCTCTAACAGTTTGCTACATATGCTGCGATGTCCTGTGATGACAATTATACGAGTCCTAATAGTCAGGTGTTGTCTGCCAGGTTTTTTTTAGTTAGGAACCACCTCTAATTCTGTCAGCAACTATGGTGGGTAAGCCCAGGGTTGACATACTCTTGATCTATAAAATTTAAATAAAAATGTATTTTTAATAGCTTATTATTTTATATTTATTTCAAATAAAACAAACCGGTTATTTCCTCTCGTTTAAACCGAACACCGGCTTGGAAGACGTTTTTATAAAATCGTTTTTTTTACCACACTAGGAGTACTACGTTGTTATTGCGTTTGCAACTGAGACCATATAAAGTAAATATAGACATGGCCGAGTTTGGAAAACAGCATAGCGGCCAAATTAAATTAGGGGACTTGGATATTTGGCCAACGATGGCCGATATGGGTTCGTGAATGAAGATATGGAACACGGTTACCTTTTTTAAAAAACTAAAAACTTTTCAGTTAAGTTTCTAAACAGGTAATTGGTAATTACACCAGTTTCACCATATAATTTTCCCATAGAATGATATGGATTTATCCAATTGAAATAGCCAAGGATACTCCATCCAAGCAGTTTCACCGGCTAAGCATTTTCATTTCATTTATTTAAATTCAGTAGGTAACTGAGCCCCTTGCGCCTTATATAGAGAAGATTTCTTACAGAATATTATTTTTCTGAGATTTAAAATATTTGCATAAATAATTTTAGCAGCTGAATTCCCCCGTTGACTTTGCTTGCATGACTTTTCTACAAAAAATAACTACTTTTACGTTTTGGATATGTAATTAAGTTTCCGATTCTTTTTTTTTAAAAACATTTTGCTTTTTGAGAAAAAAAAACAAGCATTAATTGCACACAACTAGCAATGATGAGAAGAATCGAAATTCGAGAACATTTAGTTTTTGTTGGTTTTACTTGGAACCGAGATGATGCAAACTAAACTTTACAGGTGTGTTTCAAGATGACAAAAAAATGATCCCAAGTATTAAATTCCACGGTGATTTGTTATTGTTTTCTTAGAATTTGTCGTTTTATACAGAGGACAGACGGACCGATACATTATTCCACTTACGTTTGTTTTTTTATTTTGAAAGATTTTTTTTGTATAACTTTTTTTTCGTTTGGCCAAAAAAAAAAAACGAAAACTTTGAAACGCGTTTTGGTTTCAACTTTTCATTAGCGTTTTTTTGCGTTCTCCCTGTGGTCGTCGTTCAAGTTTGATTTCCTTTTTGTTTTATTGGCCAAAATCATATGATGTTTGAACACTATCTATTAATTAATTTACGTTTTTTTTATACAATTTGTTGTTTGTTAGCAAACTTTTTTTTTTTGGTGTTGTCTACAAAAAACACGGACTATTTCGTTGTTTAATTGTTGGGAGATACGTTTTTTGCTTTGGTTTTTTTTCTGTTTATTTTAATTGTTTTCTACGATATACACACGACGAACAATGAACGAACACACAGAAGAATGAACCAGAGCCACAGTCACGACAGCTTTAACAGCGGCTCTAACAAAATTACACTCGGCTCGACAATGACTTGAGGAATAATCTACAGAGAGGGAGAGAGTGAGCGAGAGCGAAAACCACACAGGCAACACAGTTGTTGTACTAAAATCGTGGCTCGGTTGGTTGAGTATTTTTTTTATGTTTGTTTTACCGAAACAACAACAAAACTAAATATACAATAAGCGACTGTAGTTGTTGTAGGAATACCAAGAAGAAGATAAGTAAAACAAAAAAAAAAACACCGACTTTGATGACGAACAGCTGCTAGCTGGCTAACTGGAGACTAAACAAAAGCTTAGCTTTTATAGTCACAAAAAACAACAGCAACAACACAAACGCAGTTCTCGAACACACACACTCAAACAAGTGATCAGCCTTACCAGATGCGTGGATTTGTGGATAGAAAACGGACAAGAAAAACTGTCTCTGCATTTTAATGCGAAAAGGTACCAAAAAAAAAAACTAAATAAACATTTCAAGAGAGGGACTACATAATTATACAATTCAAACATGTGAAATATCCAGTGCCCAAGTGTTCATATAATTTACTTATTTCCCTTAACATTCCATGATGGAACAGACGGGGAACTTCTCTCGAATCAGTGAGCTGTTTACGATATATTTTGTATAATCACTGACCGGGGCCAACTGTTTAAAGCCGGCTCCGAACGGCTAATGCTTTTCTAGAGAAGTTTTACATGGCTTAGAGATTGCTCTCTTACTCGTAATGTTCATATCCTTGGTCTAAACCGAGGCCTTGATGAATTATTTTTTTTTTCATCCAAATTTTGTGAGGTCTCGGAGGCACAACATCTCGAGTATATTAGACTTTGTCCACTATCAAACCATATTGTATGCATTTTGTTCTTTTACATTTTTTTTTGGAATTCTGGGGATTTTTTTTGTTATCTTAATCTGGCAGGCCTGCAACAGACGGCAGGCAGACAGAGCAAGAGAAGCAAACGACAACAACAAAAAACTTGATTGGCAAGCTGTGGGGCTGCGTTTGACGGACGGAACGGTTGGTTGGTTGAGTTGGATGACTGGCGAAACTCGAAACTGGCACCGATCGGCACTAAAACACATTACAAATATTATCAACCAACAATGGCAACAGCGACGGCGACGGCATCGCAGCAGTTACGTTCCAATCAAACATAACAACATCAACACATGCAAAATTATCGAGTACTCAAATAGTAAGTAAATCATATGAGGGTAGACTAAGTTAGACTTTTAAAATTTTTGTTTTGCGTTTGCAGCTAAGCTACTAAATATTGGCTGACCTTTGCGCAGATTTTATCCTTTTTTGAATCCTCTCTGGCTTTCTACGCTCCTTAACGCATATTTTGGCCTTTCGTTTTTAGTATTCGAGGTGGTATTCACTTTTGCAGGTGTTGAAAAACGACTCCAAGTGTTGTTGGGTTTTGTAAATGTTTTGTCGAAATTGACAAATACCTATGGAGTAATCTATTCCTACTTTCAAATATCACGTACGGAGAATTTGAGAGAATCGGCTAGTCAGGCGTGATATCGCAGACTTGAAAATTAGTGCAATTCTATTCAGAAATTATTACCTCACACCTTACATTTTTATTTTCCAAACGAACATTTTGGCATGAATTTGATAGGCTTTGAAACACATTTAGTTATTTTTGTATTACAACTCACATTGTTCGCAAAATAGAACAGCAGTTTAACACTTTTAAAAATGTATTTGTTTTCTCCATATAAATCCAAGTAATTTTTGGAGTTTAAAAGGCAGTTTTTCTATTGGTTTTCGGGATTTTTCGAATATAGCAGTGTTGACACTGTCATCATGAATCGATTCCAAGCGGATTCTGTTTAAGAATGAAATAATATGAACACGATTCCTATTATTTTCAAATGTTATCGCTTACCAGTGTACCCACTTCATTGCATTATCGATGCAGCTTCATTTAAGTGGTTTTCCGGCTAGTAGTATGATAGAGTCCTAGCCTGTCAAACAAATTGTATGTGCGTGAAGATAAATACGAATATAACTAGCAAAGACACAAACCGAAACTGTTAACAGAGCTCTGTTAAGAACTTAACAGCATTCTGTTAAGGAGTTAACAGAGGTAAAAGATATATAAAAAAATGATTTCTGGCACAACGGCTACAAAAAAATTAATTAAAATCACCAATTAAGTATTAGTCAAATAGACATTTATGACATAGGCTTAGATTGGAAGTTTTTGGTATTAAAATACGGATGTTTTCACTGCAAAGAAAGGTTTAGGAAAAAGTTGGGCGAATGACATTTATAGTGAAAGTAGCCCTGGGCTTGGCCTTTCAGAATATATCATCCATATAGTTCAGAACAATTTCAGAATTGAGATATTTTAGGTTTTGTGCCGGAGTACAGTGAAATTCCAAATAAATCTCCCCACAGCGGCCAAACGAAAAAAGTTGGGCGAATGACACTTATAGTGAAAGTAGCCCTGGGCTTGGCCTTTCAGAATATATCATCCATATAGTTCAGAACAATTTCAGAATTGAGATATTTTAGGTTTTGTGCCGGAGTACAGTGAAATTCCAAATAAATCTCCCCACAGCGGCCAAACGAAAAAAGTTGGGCGAATGACATTTATAGTGAAAGTAGCCCTGGGCTTGGCCTTTCAGAATATATCATCCATATAGTTCAGAACAATTTCAGAATTGAGATATTTTAGGTTTTGTGCCGGAGTACAGTGAAATTCCAAATAAATCTCCCCACAGCGGCCAAACGAAAAAAGTTGGGCGGATGACACTTATAGTGAAAGTAGCCCTGGTTCAGAACAATTTCAGAATTGAGATATTTTAGGTTTTGTGCCGGAGTACAGTGAAATTCCAAATAAATCTCCCCACAGCGGCCAAACGAAAAAAGTTGGGCGAATGACACTTATAGTGAAAGTAGCCCTGGGCTTGGCCTTTCAGAATATATCATCCATATAGTTCAGAACAATTTCAGAATTGAGATATTTTAGGTTTTGTGCCGGAGTACAGTGAAATTCCAAATAAATCTCCCCACAGCGGCCAAACGAAAAAAGTTGGGCGAATGACATTTATAGTGAAAGTAGCCCTGGGCTTGGCCTTTCAGAATATATCATCCATATAGTTCAGAACAATTTCAGAATTGAGATATTTCAGATTTTGTGCCGGAGTACAGTGAAATTCCAAATAAATCTCCCCACAGCGGCCAAACGAAAAAAGTTGGGCGAATGACACTTATAGTGAAAGTAGCCCTGGGCTTGGCCTTTCAGAATATATCATCCATATAGTTCAGAACAATTTCAGAATTGAGATATTTTAGGTTTTGTGCCGGAGTACAGTGAAATTCCAAATAAATCTCCCCACAGCGGCCAAACGAAAAAAGTTGGGCGAATGACACTTATAGTGAAAGTAGCCCTGGGCTTGGCCTTTCAGAATATATCATCCATATAGTTCAGAACAATTTCAGAATTGAGATATTTTAGGTTTTGTGCCGGAGTACAGTGAAATTCCAAATAAATCTCCCCACAGCGGCCAAACGAAAAAAGTTGGGCGAATGACATTTATAGTGAAAGTGGCCCTGGGCTTGGCCTTTCAGAATATATCATCCATATAGTTCAGAACAATTTCAGAATTGAGATATTTTAGGTTTTGTGCCGGAGTACAGTGAAATTCCAAATAAATCTCCCCACAGCGGCCAAACGAAAAAAGTTGGGCGAATGACATTTATAGTGAAAGTAGCCCTGGGCTTGGCCTTTCAGAATATATCATCCATATAGTTCAGAACAATTTCAGAATTGAGATATTTTAGGTTTTGTGCCGGAGTACAGTGAAATTCCAAATAAATCTCCCCACAGCGGCCAAACGAAAAAAGTTGGGCGAATGACATATATAGCGAAAGTAGCCCTGGGCTTGGCCTTTCAGAATATGCCATCCATATATTTCAGAACAATTTCAGAATTGAGATATTTCAGATTTTGTGCCGGAGTACAGTGAAATTCCATATAAATCTCCCCACAGCGGCCAAACGAAAAAAGTTGGGCGAATGACACTTATAGCGAAAGTAGCCCTGGGATTGGCCTTTCAGAATATGCCATCCATATATTTCAGAACAATTTCAGAATTGAGATATTTCAGATTTTGTGCCGGAGTACAGTGAAATTCCATATAAATCTCCCCACAGCGGCCAAACGAAAAAAGTTGGGCGAATGACATATATAGCGAAAGTAGCCCTGGGCTTGGCCTTTCAGAATATGCCCTCCATATATTTCAGAACAATTTCAGAATTGAGATATTTCAGATTTTGTGCCGGAGTACAGTGAAATTCCAAATAAATCTCCCCACAGCGGCCAAACGAAAAAAGTTGGGCGAATGACACTTATAGTGAAAGTAGCCCTGGGCTTGGCCTTTCAGAATATGCCATCCATATATTTCAGAACAATTTCAGAATTGAGATATTTCAGATTTTGTGCCGGAGTACAGTGAAATTCCATATAAATCTCCCCACAGCGGCCAAACGAAAAAAGTTGGGCGAATGACATATATAGTGAAAGTAGCCCTGGGCTTGGCCTTTCAGAATATGCCCTCCATAAATTTCAGAACAATTTCAGAATTGATATATTTCAGATTTTGTGCCGGAGTACAGTGAAATTCCAAATAAATCTCCCCACAGCGGCCAACCGAAAAAAGTTGGGCGAATGACACTTATAGTGAAAGTAGCCCTGGGCTTGGCCTTTCAGAATATGCCATCCATATATTTCAGAACAATTTCAGAATTGAGATATTTCAGATTTTGTGCCGGAGTACAGTGAAATTCCATATAAATCTCCCCACAGCGGCCAAACGAAAAAAGTTGGGCGAATGACATATATAGTGAAAGTAGCCCTGGGCTTGGCCTTTCAGAATATGCCCTCCATATATTTCAGAACAATTTCAGAATTGAGATATTTCAGATTTTGTGCCGGAGTACAATGAAATTCCAAATAAATCTCCCCACAGCGGCCAAACGAAAAAAGTTGGGCGAATGACACTTATAGTGAAAGTAGCCCTGGGCTTGGCCTTTCAGAATATGCCATCCATATAGTTCAGAACAATTTCAGAATTGAGATATTTCAGATTTTGTGCCGGAGTACAGTGAAATTCCATATAAATCTCCCCACAGCGGCCAAACGAAAAAAGTTGGGCGAATGACACTTATAGTGAAAGTAGCCCTGGGCTTGGCCTTTCAGAATATGCCCTCCATATATTTCAGAACAATTTCAGAATTGAGATATTTCAGATTTTGTGCCGGAGTACAGTGAAATTCCAAATAAATCTCCCCACAGCGGCCAAACGAAAAAAGTTGGGCGAATGACACTTATAGTGAAAGTAGCCCTGGTCTTGGCCTTTCAGAATATGCCATCCATATAGTTCAGAACAATTTCAGAATTGAGATATTTCAGATTTTGTGCCGGAGTACAGTGAAATTCCATATAAATCTCCCCACAGCGGCCAAACGAAAAAAGTTGGGCGAATGACACTTATAGTGAAAGTAGCCCTGGGCTTGGCCTTTCAGAATATGCCATCCATATAGTTCAGAACAATTTCAGAATTGAGATATTTCAGATTTTGTGCCGGAGTACAGTGAAATTCCAAATAAATCTCCCCACAGCGGCCAAACGAAAAAAGTTGGGCGAATGACATTTATAGTGAAAGTAGCCCTGGGCTTGGCCTTTCAGAATATATCATCCATATAGTTCAGAACAATTTCAGAATTGAGATATTTCAGATTTTCGGACAATAAATGTCCGATAACGTATGGTAATTTAATTTCATTAATTGAGATTCCAAAGGTATTTGACTATGTGATTATTTGCATTAATTTTATTTTGTATTGAGGTATGGTAAAAAAAATTATCGAATAAAAAGCCTACAAACGAAAACAAGAACATTTGTAATTTAATGTTTTTGGGTGCTTGCAGAATGTAAGTTTCACTCATTTGTATAATGACTGATGGCACACATGCGTACAAACAATGTGCTGTATATAAGTGCGCTCAATGTATCCCTCAGCAAATCGGTGTATAAAACGTTAGTTTGTACGCATGAGTGTAGTCTCATTCTTTGATCAACAACAACAAAATAATAAAATAAAATACCGTTGAAAATGCGAGACAGGGATGCAAAATGTGATTTTTCATTTTGTACTTTCCGCTCTTTAAAAATGTACTTTTTTCATTCCGACGGTACCAAAACCAATAAACGATGTTTTATTTTTAAAATCAATTTTATTGAAACAAAAAAAGTAAATAAAAATTCAATTGCACATGTATATATATATACACATAACTATAAAACATAAACATAAAATATAAAACAAAAATAAATAATCTACAGCCTAGTAAATAAAAATTTTTATAAAAGATCAAGATTTCACATGTTTCTAAGATAAAATTTGGTTTAAATTTTTTGTTAACATATCACTTGGAATGGTTAAACTGTAACAACAAGAATTTGAAGAATGAAAATAAATCCTTCGTTTGAAGCAAACAAATTTTCCCATTTTCGGATTTTTTCAGCCATGTGAATTCTTTTGCCCACTCATCACGAAAAGGAACAGTGTACGGTTTATCTTTCTTTGCATTTCTAAATGTATCGAAATGTACAAAACATTTATGTATTTACATTTTTAATAAAAGAAAATACTTGCAACTTACTTGGCTTCGTTACACTGCATTTCACAAATTTATGAACTTGCACCTTGAATTTCTATTACAAAAGTAATCAACTTGAATTTGGTTGCATACAACAGGTGGTAAGACATAAGATGAAATATGCGGATGTAAAATGTTCTCGCTGAAATGTGCAAGTTTCATTGTTATCCGTCAGATGGAGCTGGTACCAAGTTAATAAATCGGTACAAAAGTGTCATCTATGTCTGTTGCACAATCTTTCATTGTAAATCAATCACTGAATAAGAAAAGAGACAACTGATCGGAACATTTGTAAAATGTATCAAATAAGCTCCAAATGAGCCGCGGTTGTATCACGGTACTTTCTATGCCGAAAATGTATCAAAAAAGTACAATTGTATCAACTTTTGCATCCCTGATGCGAGATCAAAAATACACTTTGCTCTCACTCTCTTAAATGTTGAGCGCAGGAAAATATCGATGTTGCCACACACACGTTGTAGGAGTATTGATCAGCAAATTGTGGCAATGTGTGCACAATTCTATTATAGACATACCATAGGTATTTGTACAAAACATAATTGGTACATACCCGCCAGTTTTTAAGTAATCGATTGCCACTAAGAACTAGTGTGGTAGTCGACTCTGGGAAGTCAATAACCACCTGAAACTATTGGTGTATTCGAACTATGTGTACTAACTACTGCACTAGTTCCATGTAATGCGAGGACGGTACAGTTTGTGCGTGTTGTTTCAATCATTTGGCTGTGGAATTTTTTTGTTTTTGCACACCAAAAAAGTGGCATTTTAATAAAGTCTGCATAAGCGCCCCGTTAGGCGAGTTGGTAGCATTCTTGCCTATCAGCGTGAGGGTTGTGAGTTCGATTCCCACCAGAGGCTTTGGTCTGTCGCTGCAAAAATCAAGACAAATGGTCTTTGTCACCCGGTTTACCCTTGGACCCAAAATTATAATATAAATTTACTTTGTATTGTAATAAATAAATAAAATCTGCATTTCAAATGCCTCACAAAAACAAAATATTTAAGATTATTTTTAATTATTTTTTTTTAATTAAAAAAAATATCAAATTATCATTGCTGTAAATAGTTCACCCGAACTATTTCCCATACTAGTTGCGGTGTACTAGATACGTAGTTGGTATGTCGGAACTAGTTCAGTAGGTGGTTGAAGGTAATGCTGAGGGGAGTGAATTGTTTACCTCCAATGACAAGCCCATGTTAAAGTAAACAGCTTAAATACATAGAAAGTAATCCAAGCTGGAACTAGAGGTGTTTACTGCGGAACTAGTTGTGTTACAGGCTCCGAACTAGTACCGTTTCCTGGCGGGTATTGTATCAATGCCTTTGTGCAATCAGAAATATCTCAATTCTGAAATTGTTCTGAATTATATGGATGATATATTCTGAAAGGCAAAGCCCAGGGCTACTTTCACTATAAATGTCATTCGCCCAACTTTTTTCGTTTGGCCGCTGTGGGGAGATTTATATGGAATTTCACTGTACTCCGGCACAAAATCTGATATATCTCAATTCTGAAATTGTTCTGAAATATATGGATGGCATATTCTGAAAGGCCAAGCCCAGGGCTACTTTCACTATAAGTGTCATTCGCCCAACTTTTTTCGTTTGGCCGCTGTGGGGAGATTTATTTGGAATTTCATTGTACTCCGGCACAAAATCTGAAATATCTCAATTCTGAAATTGTTCTGAAATATATGGATGGCATATTCTGAAAGGCCAAGCCCAGGGCTACTTTCACTATAAGTGTCATTCGCCCAACTTTTTTCGTTTGGCCGCTGTGGGGAGATTTATTTGGAATTTCACTGTACTCCGGCACAAAACCTAAAATATCTCAATTCTGAAATTGTTCTGAACTATATGGATGATATATTCTGAAAGGCCAAGCCCAGGGCTACTTTCACTATAAATGTCATTCGCCCAACTTTTTTCGTTTGGCCGCTGTGGGGAGATTTATTTGGAATTTCACTGTACTCCGGCACAAAACCTAAAATATCTCAATTCTGAAATTGTTCTGAACTATATGGATGATATATTCTGAAAGGCCAAGCCCAGGGCTACTTTCACTATAAATGTCATTCGCCCAACTTTTTTCGTTTGGCCGCTGTGGGGAGATTTATTTGGAATTTCACTGTACTCCGGCACAAAACCTAAAATATCTCAATTCTGAAATTGTTCTGAACTATATGGATGGCATATTCTGAAAGGCCAAGACCAGGGCTACTTTCACTATAAGTGTCATCCGCCCAACTTTTTTCGTTTGGCCGCTGTGGGGAGATTTATTTGGAATTTCACTGTACTCCGGTACAAAATCTGAAATATCTCAATTCTGAAATTGTTCTGAAATATATGGATTGCATATTCTGAAAGGCCAAGCCCAGGGCTACTTTCACTATAAGTGTCATTCGCCCAACTTTTTTCGTTTGGCCGCTGTGGGGAGATTTATTTGGAATTTCACTGTACTCCGGCACAAAACCTAAAATATCTCAATTCTGAAATTGTTCTGAACTATATGGATGATATATTCTGAAAGGCCAAGCCCAGGGCTACTTTCACTATAAGTGTCATTCGCCCAACTTTTTTCGTTTGGCCGCTGTGGGGAGATTTATTTGGAATTTCACTGTACTCCGGCACAAAATCTGAAATATCTCAATTCTGAAATTGTTCTGAAATATATGGAGGGCATATTCTGAAAGGCCAAGCCCAGGGCTACTTTCACTATATATGTCATTCGCCCAACTTTTTTCGTTTGGCCGCTGTGGGGAGATTTATTTGGAATTTCACTGTACTCCGGCACAAAACCTAAAATATCTCAATTCTGAAATTGTTCTGAACTATATGGATGATATATTCTGAAAGGCCAAGCCCAGGGCTACTTTCACTATAAATGTCATTCGCCCAACTTTTTTCGTTTGGCCGCTGTGGGGAGATTTATTTGGAATTTCACTGTACTCCGGCACAAAACCTAAAATATCTCAATTCTGAAATTGTTCTGAACTATATGGATGATATATTCTGAAAGGCCAAGCCCAGGGCTACTTTCACTATAAATGTCATTCGCCCAACTTTTTTCGTTTGGCCGCTGTGGGGAGATTTATTTGGAATTTCACTGTACTCCGGCACAAAACCTAAAATATCTCAATTCTGAAATTGTTCTGAACTATATGGATGATATATTCTGAAAGGCCAAGCCCAGGGCTACTTTCACTATAAGTGTCATTCGCCCAACTTTTTTCGTTTGGCCGCTGTGGGGAGATTTATTTGGAATTTCACTGTACTCCGGCACAAAACCTAAAATATCTCAATTCTGAAATTGTTCTGAACTATATGGATGATATATTCTGAAAGGCCAAGCCCAGGGCTACTTTCACTATAAGTGTCATTCGCCCAACTTTTTTCGTTTGGCCGCTGTGGGGAGATTTATTTGGAATTTCACTGTACTCCGGCACAAAATCTGAAATATCTCAATTCTGAAATTGTTCTGAAATATATGGATGGCATATTCTGAAAGGCCAAGCCCAGGGCTACTTTCACTATAAGTGTCATTCGCCCAACTTTTTTCGTTTGGCCGCTGTGGGGAGATTTATTTGGAATTTCACTGTACTCCGGCACAAAACCTAAAATATCTCAATTCTGAAATTGTTCTGAACTATATGGATGATATATTCTGAAAGGCCAAGCCCAGGGCTACTTTCACTATAAGTGTCATTCGCCCAACTTTTTTCGTTTGGCCGCTGTGGGGAGATTTATTTGGAATTTCACTGTACTCCGGCACAAAACCTAAAATATCTCAATTCTGAAATTGTTCTGAACTATATGGATGATATATTCTGAAAGGCCAAGCCCAGGGCTACTTTCACTATAAGTGTCATTCGCCCAACTTTTTTCGTTTGGCCGCTGTGGGGAGATTTATTTGGAATTTCACTGTACTCCGGCACAAAACCTAAAATATCTCAATTCTGAAATTGTTCTGAACTATATGGATGGCATATTCTGAAAGGCCAAGACCAGGGCTACTTTCACTATAAGTGTCATCCGCCCAACTTTTTTCGTTTGGCCGCTGTGGGGAGATTTATTTGGAATTTCACTGTACTCCGGCACAAAACCTAAAATATCTCAATTCTGAAATTGTTCTGAACTATATGGATGATATATTCTGAAAGGCCAAGCCCAGGGCTACTTTCACTATAAATGTCATTCGCCCAACTTTTTTCGTTTGGCCGCTGTGGGGAGATTTATTTGGAATTTCACTGTACTCCGGCACAAAACCTAAAATATCTCAATTCTGAAATTGTTCTGAACTATATGGATGATATATTCTGAAAGGCCAAGCCCAGGGCTACTTTCACTATAAGTGTCATTCGCCCAACTTTTTTCGTTTGGCCGCTGTGGGGAGATTTATTTGGAATTTCACTGTACTCCGGCACAAAACCTAAAATATCTCAATTCTGAAATTGTTCTGAACTATATGGATGATATATTCTGAAAGGCCAAGCCCAGGGCTACTTTCACTATAAGTGTCATCCGCCCAACTTTTTTCGTTTGGCCGCTGTGGGGAGATTTATTTGGAATTTCACTGTACTCCGGCACAAAACCTAAAATATCTCAATTCTGAAATTGTTCTGAACTATATGGATGATATATTCTGAAAGGCCAAGCCCAGGGCTACTTTCACTATAAATGTCATTCGCCCAACTTTTTTCGTTTGGCCGCTGTGGGGAGATTTATTTGGAATTTCACTGTACTCCGGCACAAAACCTAAAATATCTCAATTCTGAAATTGTTCTGAACTATATGGATGATATATTCTGAAAGGCCAAGCCCAGGGCTACTTTCACTATAAGTGTCATTCGCCCAACTTTTTTCGTTTGGCCGCTGTGGGGAGATTTATTTGGAATTTCACTGTACTCCGGCACAAAACCTAAAATATCTCAATTCTGAAATTGTTCTGAACTATATGGATGATATATTCTGAAAGGCCAAGCCCAGGGCTACTTTCACTATAAATGTCATTCGCCCAACTTTTTCCTAAACCTTTCTTTGCAGTGAAAACATCCGTATTTTAATACCAAAAACTTCCAATCTAAGCCTATGTCATAAATGTCTATTTGACTAATACTTAATTGGTGATTTTAATTAATTTTTTTGTAGCCGTTATGCTAGAAATCATTTTTTTATATATCTTTTACCTCTGTTAACTCCTTAACAGAATGCTGTTAAGTTCTTAACAGAGCTCTGTTAACAGTTTCGGTTTGTGTCTTTGCTAGTTATATTCGTATTTATCTTCACGCACATACAAATTGTTCAGAAATTGTTTTTCTTCGGCAACACAAAACTTTCGGGAAGATGACTTCAATATCTCTCAACGTTGATGAAGCGTAGTGTTTTTTTTTTTCAATATAGCAAGAAAGAAGTAGCTGCTGTCAGTGATTTAGAAAATAACCGCTAACAACCTCACTACCACTCCAATACCAATATACGTATTTGTATTTCCCGGAGGATCTAAGTCTCAATACGTATTAAGTCAACTCTGTCATGCCATGATTCGTGAACCCTGTATTTTAATATATTAGATATTTAAATTGTCACCTCCAACCACTAATTGCTTTGCATATAGACTAAAAGAAATAAAGGGATGCTCAAATAAATACACTCTATTTCAATCACACTTGTTCACAGTTAGAACATCCTTACATTTCGTCAATAGTTACTTATTTAACATTATTTTCATCGAAATTATTACTCCAACCCATTATTACATTGCATGTCAAAAAAAAAGAGAGTCTTAGACAAATTCACTCAATTCCAATATCACTCACTTCTCCAATTAGCAATCTCTTTCGTGCTCTCTCACTTACTTTGATGATGGATGTAATTTTTGTTGCGTTTTTCCTTCTTCTTCTTCTATTCAACGCTGATTATTTTTTATACGAGGAGACCCCTTTGTCTGTGTACGTCGAGAGATGGAAATGATGATAATTTTCTTTAATTTCAATTTGAGAGAAGTAATTTTTCTATTGTGTGTATGTGTGCGTAAATACAATTATTTTTTTTTTCTGTATATTTTTCAAAAGCCACAACTAACTAAATTCATTTCAATAAGCATCAACTTTAGTATTTTAAATTTTGTTCACGTTCTTTCACTCCCGCACACTTTTTCTATGATTTTCTTTAATTTTCTTGTAGTGTGTGAAAAAAACCAGTTATATTTCGTTTTTTTTATGATGGTCTTTGCACTTTTTTCATGAATCACAGAGAAAAACAACAACAAAAATAAAACGAAACACCAAAAGACAAGTAGAAGAAAGAAATGAAGTCTTTCGATATCTGTCTCAATGCGAACACGAACCACAACCAAAACTGAATGAATGATCACCGCAAACCGTCCAAAACGAGACTGAATTGTGGTCTTTGGAGTTTTTGTTATGTTTGTGGCCTTTTTGTTGTTCGTGAAAAAAGATGCTGCCGTCGCCAACAATGCTGCTGCAGCTGATAACGACGCCGCCGTCAATGTGTTGGGGTATTGTAGGGAACAAAGAAAAAGAGCGCAACTAGCCGGAGAGAGAGCATGTAATGTCTGAGTGAAAAGATAATACAAATGACATTATGAATACGGCTCACGCTACGGTTCCAAGTCAAGTTTTATAATAGCAAAATGTTTGGCATCTCCTTTTTTCAGGAACTGTGGATTATTTGTGTCAGTGCTGGGAATTCTGACGAGAATTGTATTTGATTACAGCGACGAATCCCATAAATCATTTCACAATTGTCATTTGGGAAGATAATTCTGTACATGAAATACTCGGAAAATCTCAATACGGAAATGTTTTGATTGATTAATACTTAGTATACAAAGCTTAATTGAATAGATATGTATGTAGATAATCGTTGACCGCGCAAGAGTTGCTCTGCATTTGAAGACAGCAGTCGTCAATATTCCATTATAATAAATTCGATGAGGTCTTTATTGTTCATTTTCTCTTCCATCCACTTGATGGTTACCAGATTTATTTGTGACAAGCCGACTTCTATTTGTAGCTTTTGGAATATTCAGATCTGAGATCAATGAAGGACCATTGAGCGGTTTGTTTTGGAAATCGCATTTAGGAAACTAGGCACAACACGAACTTACTAGATCTCTGAGTTTCATTCTGTTTTGGAATTTGGACAGCATTTTCGAAAATTAATGATTGAATATTGATTGATGTTTGTGGCAGAATTCTAAACAAGATGAACCTGGAGATTTCACAGTAGACTGAGGTTTTTCTGAATCACGTTTCGTGCGTTCAAACGCAATGTTTAAATCGAATCAAGTTTTATACGATATAGGTGCATACATATTTTGCAAAGAGTCCTCTGTTGAATAACCCTCTTGTTGGCCTTGGAAAAACCTTTGTCGTCTTAACAATCCATGGGCAATCTTGAAAATTGAGCCGAATAAAGGCCGCAGTCGCTGTAGGGTTTTTCTTTTAAATAGAACAATACGAATGGAATCCCGCGTTCTTGCTCATCATTTCAATTTCCGCTATAACTGTTTTCCAATCTGGCAACTACTTTGCAATGCTATGCAATTTCCATGCGAGTGATAAATTAAAGCTCATTATCATTTCTAAACAAACGCGTGCAGCTAAATCAACTTTGAGGTAGAAAAAATAGTGAAATTCAATCATAAAATAATGGACAAACCAAAACCTAATGAAACAAATTAGAGTTCATAAACACATACATACACACATAGCAAAAAATTAAATGATTGATAGATAAAAACATGCAACAAATCAAAGATGTGTTAGAGAGATGGGAGAGAGTGACATGTGGTATCGGGAGAATGGAGAGCCCAAGTTGTAATGAATGCAAAAAGTGTTTGGGAATTCAACTACGTGTGATTAGGGCCTTAAATAATCTTTCGGTCTTATAAGACGGTCTGTCGGTTGAAATTTGTTTTCAATAACATGTCAACTCTTTTTCTGAACGCTGCAGCCAATTATTTTCCTGGAATAGTGTTTTGTGGAGTTGCACAAAAGCCACAAAGTTGGCAAGGCTAATGGACTTCTATGTTGGAAACATCTGTTGCTGGCTGCCTCTTTTATATCTTCCTATTAGTAGGTGAGAATTTCAATTAGTTGCTTTTGTTGTTGTTGCTGTCTGCTATTATTATTATTCACTACTCAGGTTCTGCGCAATTCATTGATATGTAAAACACTTTTGTTCTCCTAAATAATAAAAAGAACTTTTATAGAAATTGTACCACAAAAGCAAACACTTGTTGATGAATGGATGTGTTGCTGTTGTTGTCTGTTCGCATGTTTCTTCTGTGTAGAGAGAGTGTTGAATATATCGATCAGGCGAGGAGCAAGAGGGGACAATAGGTTGGAAGAGGACGGTCGAATGAACGCGTGTTTAATTTTTCGTTGATACTCGCAGTCGTAGTAGAAGAAGAGGAGAATTTGTACTCAGTATGCGTAACATTTTCTTTGTTGTTTGTGTTTTCTTTGTGTATTTCTTTGTTTGTAATCTCTTTCCTTACACTTTACAGTTACACAAATGCAGCACATTTGTGAAGAGCTGCATAAGTGCATATATATTATCATCAGAGGCGGTATTGGCAAGGCTTTCACAAAAGTGCGACGATCAGAGGCCTCGGGGAGAAGTAAATGTACATATGTACATGAGGGAATGCCCTCTTGAGCATTTGTCTTTCCTCTGGGTTATTTCAACGTGCAGACCTCCCCGAAGTAAGAAATTGAGATTCCGAAAATGTATTCCCCTATCAGGCCTTTCAGGTCCTGCTCTGGGCCCCTCGTTCGATAGACTACGTGAATGTGTGATGTTTTTCTTTTGTAATGTTGCCTGGTACGTGGATTGTTGTTTTTTTTTTTTAGTGCAGCCAACATTTTGTATGTGAGTGAACGAACGATGGATGTAGTAAGTCTGGTATTGTCATTTTTGACGATAACACACAAGTGGTGTTGGAGCGTTAGTAGTTCCATTGATGGTGTTGTTGCTGTTGCTAAATAGCTTCCAAAACCCGAAACTCTAAACTTGAGTAAATCTTGGAGCGTAAGTAGGAAAATCGTGGAAAATGTTACAGTTCTCAGTATTTTTTATAGGTTTATGTCACCGTACGAGGTTGGTGTAATAAGGTGAGTGTGACTTGGTCACCGAAGTTGGTTCAACTTTTAATGGGTAATTTTTTTTTTGTGTGAAATTCTAAAATCATCGACAATAACAGTTGTTCTGAAAATATTCTAAAAAATCAGCACACAAAAAATCGATCTTTCTAAAAGTTTAATGGATGACGCGTTTGGTCATTAAACGCAAAGACGAGATTCACGACATAACGGCAACCCAACTACTCTGCCAGCTGCAACAAAAATGCCATTTGTTTTTGTAGAAATAAAAAGTCCAATTGGAATCAAAAATAGAACTTAAATTAATTTCCCCGCGAATTTATTCCTGATGCATAGAGAACTAATGTACTAATGTATTCTGCACCAGGAATACATTTGTAAGGTTACTCAACTCCCCACAGCTTTCGCCAATATGACTGTCATTCATTTCGTTTGCTGAGTATTTTTTGGGGGTTATTCTTTCTTCCTGATTCCAAGCTCAGGTAGAAATGTATGTACATATTTTCCAATTCATGTCACGTCTTCTCTGCTGCTTGTATAACGACTCATGCACCATTCACTGGCCCATCGATCGATCATTGGCCCAGAAAACCAAACTTTAAGTTAAACAAAGATGGTCATTATTTTACCACACTTGTCAGATCGCTTAAGGTAATTTAATATTGTAGAAATTACATAACTGGTGCGGGTGATTCATTCCAAAATATATATATCGCACTGTCGCCGTGTCACCATGTATATCAATCAATTGAGCTGAAGCTGTTTTCAAATGAGTCAGATATTACAGGAAAGTGTCATACAGTTGGTAAAGGATATAAGAACATCTCTTATACGAAAAAAACGCATAACAGAAAGTTCTGCAAAAAATTCCCAATCTTTACTCTCTTAAAAACAATAATTGCCTAAAAGAAAAATCGAGCATAAGAATGCAATTTGTAGAGATTCTTGAATCCTTTACCTACTGTACAGTAAAAGTGAAAAAATTGGTACACCCTGTGGCAAAACCATATAAAAAGAAAGAAGAAATTACCATTAAATATTTCATTTAGTTTAAATGTGAAAATAATCATTATTGTATTTTCCAATTTTTAATGCGATTCTTTCCAATCGAGTCAAACGTTTCTTAACGCATTAAGAAAACACTTTGCATTGATGAGCTGCAAGAAATAATGAAAACAATTAAAATACAATTTATTACTCCAGGTGTAGATTGTATTTATTAATTTTGTTTGCTTAATGTTTTTCAATGTCAATCAACATAAACAAATCCAACATTCTACGCATTTACCGAAACTGGGTGACTGACTTGAGTGCAACGAAAAGATACAACACATACACACATGGTAACCCTATATATATTGATTATTTTGGCAGCGTCGTTCTTTCAACCCAAATAACGGATGACTCGATTTAAACTGAGACCCACATAAACCACAGACAAATTTCATTTAGTGGTTTCTTTTTGAAACATATGTTGTAGTGACAGGTCTTTCCAGCTAGAAATCTTTACAGGAAGTCAGTGACAGATTGGAATGACATAGAGTGACAGATTGTAATGACAGAGAGTGACATATTGGAGTGGTGTCATTTTGGGACCATTTTTTTTAGAGTTCAGGTTTATTGAGTATGCCATTGATACAATTCATCTAATTGCTAATCCCACGAAGCCAACATGGCTTAACTGCAGGACGTATGTTGCTGGAAATGTCATTACGGTTAAGGCTACAGAAGTATGGTACTTGTTAGTCGGTCGCAAATCACCTGTTTTACGTATAAAACAGCATGCGACATAGACATCGTGGGACTGGCTGTTAATAACTTTTAACCTTGGCGTCACATAGACATCGTGGGACTGGCTGTTAATAACTTTTAAACTCGGCGTCACATAGACATCGTGGGACTGGCTGTTAATAACTTTTAAACTCGGCGTCACATGACCCACATTTGTAACTTTTAATTTTTTTTTTTGTCATATGAAGTGTTAATATTTATTTACATACTAAGATGATAATTAATTTTCATAAGGATGAAACTGGTTTTGATTTTCAATGAGCGACAGAATTTAACTGTTGAAAATTTGGGACAAATCGGATAATGGCGCATTTCAAACATTATTTTTTTTATATGTCATCCAAAAGTTTTAATTGTTGACACATTGTGTAATTGTTGTACTAGATCTCCAAATTAGATACGAAAAATCAGAGAAAGTCGGATAATTTGTTGTTTCCCGTGCTGAATTATGTTCGTCTGGCGGTCCCAGAGATTTCAAATGCAAGCGTAGAAATCTAAAATTTGTCTGCAGTATGTTTCCTTTAAATGTTCTTCTAAGGCCTTTTTTTTAAACATAAAACTTTGAACCTCCACAGTAGTACTCCGTATAATATACGAAATTTTTTAAATTTGTGGACAATTCTTTGAGGAAACCCTATTTTTATAAGTTATGTATTCTGTATGACCACATCAAATCAGATCTTCTCCGCAAAACTTTTGCGGCATTTACATTTTCTTAGAAGACTTGGTATTTTGTTATTGAAGCTGAGCAGGGCAAACGATCTATCGTCTTGCGTACCTTCAGTGTTAATTATTTTTTTTTTCTCATCCCATTGCAATTGGAATACATTTTGTTTTCTTGAAATTCAAATTCTTTGTCAGTCCCTATACTCGTGTACACAGTGTGAGGAGCTCTGAGCTCTGGGGGCAATCTGCTGCTGATGGCCTTCTTTAGGAATTCTATTGTATGTGTACTGCTGCGGCAGCTTTCACTGCGTCTGTAACTTGGCATTGTTATTTTGCGGGAATTGCATTGATTACACATTCTATTGACCCACCGCCGATCGGCGACCAGTTTATTTAATATTTTTTTATATTAATTTCTTTTCTTCTTGGCTGATGACACTTTCATCAATATTCATCGAGAACGAGAAAAATTCGATTGATTTGCATTTCTTTTTATATTGTGGGGAAGTTCAATGGAACTATAAAAATAATTGTTAATCTTTTTTGTGCGTTTTTAGTATAATTTATTATTATTTGAGATGGCTGGCTTGTCGGTGTCGGTTTCGTAAAAACAATGTCAAAAACCGCACTGCGAAAAGTGCATTGCATTTCATGGTTTGCGTTTATCTCGTGTATTATGAACGACGAATGTTATTAACCCGTGAGGGAATTCTTATACAACGCCCCCCAAAAATCAAAATGGGGTGTAATAAGGTTCGATTAAAAACGTTTTTCATTGCGTTTACTCACATCCATAGAGATTGAGACCATAGACAAGTGGTCGCAGTGGTAGTGTGGGAACTGTGCACCAATATGTTCCGTCTATAAGGGTTCAATCGAGGTCAATAGAATATACAATCTAATGAAATTGAATACGCACCTCTAGTGTATACTAAATTTGGTTGCAGTGCCCTCAAAAAAAATATATATATTAAGATTCGTCGGGACAGGACAGACTGGCACAAAAGTCTTCTAGTGCAAGTACTAAAGTGGGAAAATGACTGGCTGTCAGTCGCCGACGTTCGCTTCGAATAACATCCCACTATCTTTCGTCTGGTCGTTCGACTGGCTTAACGTGTCGTAATGTAAGCCAATGATGACAAATTAAAAAAAAACGCCAATTCGTCAACAAAAAAACTAAAGCGCCAAATTGAGTTACAACTCTGATTCAGATAAACAGCTGTTAGAGAAAATTGAAATATTTGCTATTAAAAATAAAAATATGACCTAACGGTAGGTGGTCATTTTTATTTATTTATTTTGTGTTGCAAAATAAATGAGCACCATGATACCGAAACACGCCCGGATATTAAAATGTTAACCTTATGGAGCTTTGTGGTCATCGGTCAGTAGGATTATTGGTGAATACCTCTACATGTCGGCTTTTGACATTTGTGAACCCACAGAAGATTTAGTGGCCCAATTTTGTTCACGTTTTCGTTCGAATTGATTTTGTGTTCGCTTGTCGTTAGTGGCATGCAAATCAGCTGTTTTTCGTGTAAAAAGCATGGCAACGTTAGGGTTAGATATCGTGGGACAGACTGTGAATATTTCGGTCGGTTTCACCACTAACCTCACTCACCCAAAAATCTTAATATATATTTACCCTCGACACTGATTCACTGATTCACTGACTCTGTCACGCAGTACGTAGGAATTTAAATAGGCATTCTATAATTTTCTATAAATAATAATAATAAAAAAAATAATATTTTTTTTTTGTACAGAAATTGTGTTTTCCCCAAATTTTTTTTTTTACCAAAATTTTTTTTCCAAAATTTTTTTTTCCAAAATTTTTTTTTTACAAATTTTTTTTTTTACGAAATTTTTTTTTCATCAAAAATTTTTTTTTTACAAAAATTTTTTTTTTTACAAAATTTTTTTTTTCCAAATTTTTTTTTTCAACAAAATTTTTTTTTTTCAACAAATTTTTTTTTTCCACAAAATTTTTTTTTTCAACAAAATTTTTTTTTTCCAGAAATTTTTTTTTTTTTCAACAATATTTTTTTTCCATATTTTAACGGGCGCCATAGGCGCATTACAACTTACTAGTATCCAAATATTATAGAATTAATTTTCTATCTTTTGTGCTGTATCCAATTAGTCACTATCGAGTTGTCAGCTGGAAAGTTTCGGTTGATGGCTTTTATCAGACGAAGTACAGACTTTTCACTGACTGCGGTTGACGCGAAAATCCAAGGGTGTGCTCTAGTCTGGGATGGTATGTCGCTGCTATCAAAAACATCGAAGTCCAACTTCACCCGCCTTCAATAAGCCCTTTCTAAAAATTGATTTTCGAATGAAAATGTCAAGAAAACCTCTGGGTAAACAGTCATCCTGTAAATCGCCATTTTAGTAGGTCAGAGTCGAAGGCAGTGTGTATTATATTAGAATGTTGTTGTCTTCGATACCCAGAATAGATCGTAAATTATGGAGCTAATAATGCAGATGTATATGATGAAGCCATGCACCTGCCATCTATGGGTTAATTTTCAAATATGTCACAAAATAATTTAAGATTGCTTTGCATTTTCTCTTTCTCTCTCTTTTTACGATTTAAGGTGAAGATACGAGTACCCACATGATAGTGTACGTACACCGTACACACATGCTGGACTAGGTTCATGAAATTTATTCAAAAATGCTCCCGGAGTGATGGGTAATAAAAACGTGTTGGCATGTTTTTATTCTTCTTCTTCTTTGTTTTGCTTTGTTTTTTTTTTGTCTTACAAATAAATGCAAATGCTTTTCATATAACATTTCTTAACATTTCGTTAGAGCTTTTATTCAGTTTTTGAAATTGAAATTAAGCGAATAAAAAATTAAAAAAACACAGAAGAAATAACAAAAAATAAACTTACAATTTACGTGACTATTTAAAAGGCGCAGCAAAGTCACGTTTTTTTCTTTCAAATATACGGATAAAAGCAAAGAAAAAAACTACAATTCTAAAACTACTACAACAACGATGAACTATTCGAATACAAACAAACGTCAACAATCATCGTACTCGTACTCCCACTCCCGGTAAGTCGAAAGTGTGATATTGTTGTAGTTGCTCTTATGTGCATGTGTTACAAATTATTTTATTACACGGGTCTACAAGAAAAATCCGCAGTACCAAAGAGGTTGGAATTTGTTTTAATGTAAAAATGTAGCCATATTTTAAGACCTTACTTTAAAATTAACCAAGAGATATGGATTATTTTAATAATTGGTGATCCATCTAGTGGTTTCTTGTTGGGTCATATGTTATTTTGTCAGTGACAGATCTTTGCCGCTCCGAATCTTGACAGAAAGTCAGGATCATATCTACGTGGAAGGAAATGAATCGGTTCACAATGGACAACGTTGGGAAATAATTCAAACTTAGTTCCAAAGTCAGTGTAGCCCAAACAGTGCGTTTTTCACACCCAGTGTTTCAATAGCCAAAGCTCGAAAATAATTGATTTCATCAGCTTAAAACACAATCAAAAGATGAAAGCTATAAGCAAAAAAAAAATATTGAAAAACAAACCGCAGTCATCGGCTTAAGCTGGCAGTTTGGTTACGCGCAGCTACAAAAAATCTATAGCTCAAAAACACCGCAGCCAAAAGAAGTCTTTGGCTGCACAATATCACAGCCAAAAGAAATCGTTAGTTGTATGAAGTGACAGCTACAGCATTTTTTATTTTGGCTATGACATTTTTTTCTGTTTCTGTTGATTTTTAGATGAGCAAATTGTTAAATGGCAGCACTACTGCAAAGCCATTCGCTCCCGCCACATGAATGAAATCGTATTCCATAAACAGTGGGAAACGCTAAAAGCTAATGCTCTTTCGAATAAACCAATAATATGCAGAATTACATGGAAATCTTCAAATTTTCTTATTAAAAAAAATGTGGACTACCCAGTATTTGATAGAGTTGCTTCTTTCTTCATTAAACATTCAGACAAATGCATTTGTAGATTGGCCATTTTGTGAACCGTGCCATTGAGCCATTCAGAATTGTACAGGGTTTTCCAAAAAGACGTGTTAATTTTGGTATTCAAAGAAAAATGAAATTTTTTGAGATAAATTATCGGATGTTTATTTCATAACAATGAAAAACATCATCAGCCAAATGGCCACCATGACCACGCTTTCAGGACCATATCATTTCCAACACCAAATGGCAAAGTGGCTGCCCTATGTCTTCGATAGCCTCACGAATTCTTTCTTTGAGTGGATGAATCGACGCTGGGCTGTTGGCGTAGACCTTATCTTTCACGTGGCCCCAAAGAAAGAAGTCGCAAGGTGTTAAATCACCTCTTCGAGAGATAACACGGTCTGGAAACTTTTCCCGTAAAACAGCAATGGTTTCGTTGCTTGCCGTCTTGTTGAAAGTAAACGTTGTCCAGATCAATATCATCCAACTCCGACCATAAAAAAATAATTACTCATCTCTCGACAGCGCAATCCATTCACCGTAACTGTTGATCCAATCTCATTTTCGAAAAAGTAAGGTCCAATGACCCCGCCGGACCATAAAACAGTCACACATTGAGGATGTAGAGGCTTCTTAACAATAACTCTTGGGTTTTCCTAGCCCCAGATGCGACAATTTTGCTTGTTGACATAGCCATTGGGGTGGAAATGGGCCTCATCGGTCAAGATGATTTTTCGATGCAATTCCGCATCATTTACATGCATTTCAAGGACGGGTTTTATTCTTCACATTACTCATTTGTCCTAACAGCTCGAATTTGTCTACCAATTTCTGCATTGCGGTCCGACAAGGTGCTTCAAGACGACCCAAAAATGGTTTAGTTTTGCGAACTGTGACTGCAAGAGTTTCACCATTTTTGTAGTGAATTTTAAAAATTTCAATGCGTTTTTGAAGCGTGTATCGTTCCATTTTTAGTAACGGCGTACTTGTCAAATGTCAAAAAATGTAAGCTCCAAAAGTGGCAGCTACCGAAATACCGGGTGATTCAAAATAACCCTTTACATTTCGGATGGTTAGTCTTAGTACGGAGGTATGGAACAACGTTTCCTTTTAATTTTCTCCTGTTGATTCCTGGAGTCCGATTTTATAAACAACGTGGAAAAGATTAGGCGGACTTGTTTTTTTTTTTTTTTTTGTTAACTAGTGTTATTAATATAATTTTTGATTCTCCATTTATTAAAAACGTCATCATCATCACGCGAATTTTCTTATTTCATTATGTTATTGTATGCCTGTTCGCTGACGTTGTTGTTGCTGTTGTTTCGCTAACTGCGAATATTAAGTGCAACAGAGGAGATAAGAAGAATTAAAGCTCTTATCTAGCTGAGCATACCAACACAATAATTATGCACACAATTCATATTTTCATATTAAATGTCAACAATAATAATAAAACCGACATAAACAAATAATAACCCCCCCAAAAAAAATCATAAAAAACGCCTTTAATTTCTGTCATTTGAACAAACACAGACGTTACTAAAAATATCCACCCACTTAAGGCTGCAAACAATAAACAATTGAAAGCCAAGCGCGGGACCGTTACGTATAGAATTTAGGCAAATTGCAACAAGCACTAATGCGCGCTTTACTTTAATTTTTAAAATGCTCTTTCTTTGCTCAGTGTCGGGCTCCGCCAGCGCCACCGACCGACCGAGCAACCACCGCTCTATTGCCATAATCATCTTTCAGTCTATTTTTATCTAATTGAACAAATTTAATTTAAACTAAGTAAGTAGTATGTACGAGTAGTATAAAGTCCCCAAAAGAAAACTAAACTAAACGAAACATAACAAACAATTCAGACCATGCCATGCCTTCCCAGCGAACTAACACTAACGAATAAACTGGTGGACGGACAGTCGGATCAGCCGACAAACAATTGCATAGCATTGACGAACAAAAAAAAAACACACACAATAATAACGACAGCGAGAAATCTCAGTGTAATCTAACTCTGACTCTACTCTACACCATTCATGTTGTATAGAGAGACGGTCAGACGTATGTACATACTGTATTCATTCAATTGCAGCAAATAATACAAAACACACAGACACATCTCCATACATATTATTACACAAAGAAGAAACGACAACAACACAACGGCCACAACAGATAAATAAAAGGAAAGAAAAAAAATGATTTTCACACTGGCACCGACTGGTACCCCAAAATGACGACAACAACAAATAACAGTGCCAACGACGACTACGTCGGCAACCATCGCGCACACCGCACCAACAACACAATCCCATCCAGTATTTAAGCTCGTTTGACTCACTTAATAGACTCGCGTACTTACTATCTTGTTGCTGTTGTTATTATGTATGTATGTATTTGCCCTCCGCCATGAACAACAGAAGAGCTCCACCGACCGACCAACAACATCTTGAGATGCATGGCTATAGCATGCAAGCGCACCTGTATGCATGCAGCTAACCGTCATAATGGAGGCAGAGAGAAACTTAGAACATTTGTGACATTTTGAAAGTCTTGCGGCTAGTGGGTCTCTAACCTGCAGGTGAATGAGTGACAACAAGTGTGTGTGTGTGTGTTTGAACAGAAATGAGACAGGACTATTTTTAGTGAAGATCTCAAACACATGAACGTCACAAAACATAAATCGATATTTATCGATTACAATGCAACCTTTAATAGTTTGATAAAAGAAAATTTAGTGCGTACAATCCTCACTAAAACCTAGTTTTAACAATTAAGCCAAAAGATGATGCAATGAAGAAATAAAAAATACACAAACACGATATCCGTTTGCGGGTCGTCGTGAAGCACCTTGACCGCAATACAGAAATTGGTGGACAAAATTCGAGCTGTTGGGACAAGGTTAGTGATATGAAGAATAAAACCCGTGCACGTCGCTCGAGAACTACTGAGAATATTGCTGCTGTGGCCCAAAGTGTTGAAGAAACCGCTGGTTTGTCCATTCCTCGTCGTTCTTTGGAATTGGGCATTCCACAAACGTCATTACACCGTATTTTGCATAAAGACTGGGACATTAAGGCTTATAAAGTTCAGTTAGCAAAAGAACTCAACAACGTCGTGTCTTTGCTGCATGAAAATGATCCGGAATTCCATCGAAAAATCATTTTGACTGATGAGGCCCATTTTCACCTCGGTGGCTACGTCAACAAGCTAAATTGTCGCATTTGGGAGCTCGGAAAACCCAAGAGTTATCGTTGAGAAGCCTCTCCATCCTCAACATGTGACCTGTGCGGTTTATGGTCCGGCGGGGTCATTGGACCTTACTTTTTCGAAAATTAGGTAGGATCAACCGTTACGGAGAATGGATTACACTATCGGGAGATGATTAATGTTTGGGAGTGGAGTGGGATGATATTGATCTGGACAACATTTACTTTCATCAAGACGTCACGCAACGAAACCATTGCACTTTTACGGGAAAATTTTCCGGACCGTGTCTCTCGAAGAGGTGATCACAATTGGCCAACGAGATCTTGTGATCTAACACCTTGCGACTTCTTCTTTTGGGGCCACGTGGAAGATAAGGTCTACGCCAACAGCCCAGCGTCGATTCAAGACCACAAAGATAGAATTCGTGAGGCTATCGAGGACATAGGGCAGCCACTTTGCGATTTGATTATGGAAAATTATATACAAAGGATATGGTCATGTGGTGGCCTTTTGGCAGATGTTGTTTATCATTATTAACGGCATAACTTCCTCATTATTATGAAATAAACACCCTGTACTATAAAATTATAATGTCCATATCTGATTTTTGTGTTTTTTCACATGGGATGTCAGATAATAATGGAATAAGTAAAAGAATGCAAAAATTTTTTGTACATACCGTGCAATTTGTAATGATTTTTAAAATTCAAACTCTTTGTCCAGCGACATCTGCCGTTGTATAGAACAGTTCTCGCAAACATCAATTTCGGCAAGACCATCCGGCAACACCAGACACTGGCAAAATTTCATGAAATTATTTTTGCTAATTCTTGCTTTCTTACGTGGTGTTGGGTATTATTGTCTCTATACGCTATGCGACACAATAACGTCGATTCCTCCATTACATGTATTCGCTCACGTTGATTCCTCCATTACGTGGATACGTTCCCGTTGATATCTCCGACACCAAACTGCGCGCTTTTCGATTTTGTGACTGAACCATATGCAGGGTTTTTGGCTTAAGGGAAATTCACCACAGTTGAATATTTACCAATTTAATGTGTGCGGCATTGCCAGCTGCAATTATTTAGAGCACAACTTCAAAGGCTCGTTAACACATTACGTTTTAAACGATTTTAGTGTTGGGTATTGTGACCGCAATGTTTGGTAGTTTAACGTTGTTTTCCGTGATTATTTGAATCACAGTAACGGGATAATCTTTTAATATCTAATGTCAACATTTTCACCTTCTGATTTAATGGAAACTAACGAGAAACATTCAAAAAGATTCCAAATTGATTAGACAATAAAATGTGAAGAAAAAATTAAGTCGTGGCCCCATTTCCTCATCTATACTCCCTCTCCACAACATATAAAAAATGAAAATAATACTTGGGGGCGTGATAGCTCAAAATAAGATTTTTTTTTTTAAATATATTCAACGATTTTTGTTTACTATAATTGTTAGCATGCGACGTTTGCTTTTACACACAAAATATCCATTTCCTTCCACTTTCGGGTTTGAATTCTCCGTCAGTACCCGATAAATTCAAAAATACAAATTTCAATTTGCTGGCACCACGTAGAATTGACGGCGTTCGATTGGTCTTCACAATTAAACGAACTGGCGCTTTTGTTCACACAAATTGGCGATTTTGCTGACTGCATATCGTTGGCAGCACTAGCTGTCAGTGAAAATTCAATATAATTCCAAAATAAGTTCTGTGTGCTTGTCAATAAAAGTTTTAATTAAATTTCCCAACAAATCTAATAAGATTTTCTCACATTTCCTATAAGAAACGAAACTTCGCTAACCGTTTACGTGCGCTGCAATTGAAAAGTTCTCGGTTTTCACTAAATTTCACGTGTTTTCAATCGCAAGAATTTCGCATCCAAAAAAAAAAAATAAAAAGGAAAATTCATTCTGTTCTCTGCTGTGTGTGCGTGCAAATGTACGTGGTGTGTGTATGAATTATAGTATATATGTTCGCATGTATATGCGCAAACATATGTGCGTTTGCTAGCAGAAAAAAAATTGTATTTTGTTTACATTTTTTTCCCCTTCATTGCGATCTCTTATTGTTGACCTGAAATAGTAGTCGGGAAAATTGTTAAACAAAAATTGCTGCTGCCTGCAAATTCTGAAAATAAACGAAAATATTCTCATTACATGTGAGAGAATGTATAAAACATAAAAAAGATAGAAGTAACGTAAAGTAGTGTTGTTTTCTGTTAACATTTCGAGGTTTGTTTGTGATTTGCGTTTTAGCATTGGAATTTCTTCGTTGGTTGTTTGGTGGTGGTCTCTTGATTAAGGGCAGAAGTGTTTGCGTACAATAACAACAACATCAACAACTACTACAACATCGACGTCAAACAAATCGAAGCGTCAACAACAATAACGAAGAACGAGCGACGACAACAACAAAAATCCAGGTATGTTGTGTTGCTGCTTATTTGATTTTTTATCTCCAATCAGAAAAACAACAAGAATATTTGTTATGAGTACCAAGCCGTTCCCTGGTGTCTTTTTAACGGCGTCGATAATAATAGCTGGGCAGAAAGATGCGGCCGACGAAAATGTAAACAATTCGAATAATTGTGCTTCACTCAAGTTGGAATTTGTCATTGATTTTTTTATGGAGTGTTTTTCCTCAAGGTCAATACTTTCCATTAATTTTGGACCTTCTCCCGTATGTCTCATCTGACCCATACAACTTTATAACGTTAAAAATTATATAGAAATGGAATTGTTGTGTCTTATTTAAGCTGGAACTATTCATAGATTTGGGGGATTTTTTATTTTCCGGGTCTATATTTTTCCTTTTTTTTTGAGCTCTTAATTTCGAATGCCTAATTTGACCTATACGAAAATTAAGGGAATTAACATGCTATAAAACCTACTGGAAGTTTTACAAAATATGTCAATCCCTAAACATTCCGCTAAAGTAATGCTATACCATGCCCTCTTTTCGAAAATGAGAGAAATGTCTTCACGTCAAATTTTGATAATATGTAGTAAAACTGTTGACAACAATCCTCACAAATCACAGACATATGCAGCTAAAATATGGTTTTCTGGCAATGGACTTGATGGAGATGATTTAATTCACAGTCTATTTCCCCATTGCAGTTTAATATTCACAGAATCTTCACGCTAAAACCGAACTTATAACAGCCTAATTATCATCAGTATGGGCGGTATCGTTTAATTCTCATAAATATTGTGGAACGGCTGTGTCTAAAGCTATTGACAGTAAATTAAAATGGTTAAATCAAAAATGCACCTTGAATTTTTTTCTGTACACACAGAATACCAAAATGTTGATCTGGTTTCTTCGCAACTCGAAGCGATGAACATCAAAGAAATCCCGAAGTCGAACTGAGCTAGAATTAAGGTGCAACGGCGTGTTGATCTAGACCGGCTTTAAACTCCAAAACGTAAACACCTCTGCTTTCGGAAAATGCAACCCTGAGTGCCGTTGTTGTTGCAGTCATACATCACGGCTTGTCTATATTTGACACTTGCATTTGAAGTGCTAGGAAAAAATGAAAAAAAAACTATTTTCTAAGGATCATAAACTGGGTTCCAATGAAACAAAGCTTAATCCCTTGATATACAAATAGTGGTGGTGTGATTCGTTCGTTCGACATGGACCACAACAAATTGTCAAAATTGTGTTAAAATGCGCCTCAGTTACTATCTGGACAATTTTTGCCGGTAAATATTTGATTAGTTCTTTCAATATATTTATGTGGATGATATGAACCAGCTGTCAACAAGTCCAGTTCATCAAAATTTGGTACGTATGTGCTACCTTTGTGGGAAATCGTTGTAATTTGGAGCTTCATTTTAGGGAAAACTTTTATTTCGTCAGTATTATCATAGACACCGTTACTCAAATAGCAACAACAACAATAAGGTACAGGTGTCCCATATATCCCGAGTATCGGCCAGGTCATTTCCAGATATAAACTATGATATATTTGACAATTCTTATTGGACCCTTATGTCTTTACAACTTCATAAATATATCGCCGATTCGTTAAACCATTACGAGGCGGTTAAACAACATATAGTTCGATCTAGGTCACCCCAAAGTTTGGATACATAATTTGGTCTATCTTCTTTACGTCTGGACGAACTGGCACAGTGTATCGAAAAATCTTTTTAACTACACAACAATTCCTCAATTCATACAACCAGTGTGAGGCATTGAACGTATTTAGATTATCTTCGACATTGCCGATAGAATCATATATATCCGAACTACCTATGGATGGCCTTAGCAGGTTCAACAACTTTCCAGTGTAGGCGTAAATCGATAGATTTTAAAGACAATCTCTCATGGACAAGTAATGAAATGTCACCCCAAAGATAATCTAGATGGCAAGCAAATGACCTATGTAAACTTGCTGTAGTAGTGTTACGTAGCAAAAGTGTGCCTCGTTTGTAGACAAAGCTATAGGTGGCCTCTGGTAGAAACATTCGCGTGTGACTTATCTGCGCCCTAGATTATCCTTGTCCTACTATGCCACACAACCTTCAGTTGAGCTTGAAGATTTCCTACTCTGGGACCAGTACAACAGGGGTTATTCAGTAATACTTGTACTACTGGGACTTAATGTAGATTGTCTACTCTGGTACAAGTCCGATGAGCTCGTCACAGGTTCATATTCTAGGAAGAATATCAATAGCATTTCTCTGTGGCCGTTTCTACCTTGTAAATGTTGTCGACTTAGCGCTTTATAGAGTCATCTTTTCAAAACTTTTCTAAAAAATGAATTTACAGTTCGGCTAATTGCATTTAAAATGTTGTGTTACTTACTTAATGGTTTAAATGACCCAATCGATTATGTCACAGTCTCATTAGACATAAAGAAGAAACCTTAATTATACACACCAAGAACTTTTTCAATTATTTTTTGGCATTATCATTTGATACGATTCGGAGCACAGCCCTAGAGAAAAGATGTACACAAATCAGCACAATTGGCTATGGAATATCAAGTGGTACCTTTCAAAGAAACCATATTCAAAGTCGAGTATCAAGAACTGTGGGTGGCGCCAAACTATGTCCTCAAATCACAATTAAAATTAATTGGGATTTAAATTTTAATTAAATTTTTTTATTATCTACAATACAAAGTAAATTTATTGCATAATTTGAGTCCAAGTATTAACCTGATGAATGGGATAGAATGGAAATCCTCTGCTGGCAATCGAAACTAGCGCGCACACGTTGAGTGTAGATTTATTTTTCGTTTTGTTCTTGTTACAGTCGGTTAAAAATCATATATATTTAGTTAGCCTTGCGATTTCTAATTACATTTTATTGCATTTTCATGGTCATACAGAGAATTGCCACATTTTCTGAGACGTGTTTCCCCCTTTGCCCCTTTTCCATGTGGAAATCTATTAACTATTCTCACTGTATTTATTACGACGTACTGCAAAATATTGTATACAAAAGTAATTTGCAATTATGGAAAAGAAGAAAATTGTCATATTAATGCATAAATGATTTATACCTTTTAATATCAATAGTCAGAGCCACCTAAAGGATGGACTCGTGCATGGCTTGGCTGTTGCCAACATTCACATGAGGGCTTTGGCAAGTGTCTCTTTTTTTATTCATATTTTATCCATTTTCACAACATTATAACAGTGGCAGACCATAGGCTGGGGGCATGGAGCAAAGCGAGGTCTGCGAAACAATTTTGTCATCTGTGCATACGATAACGATGGCGATGACGATGATGGTGGTGGTCTTGTGCACACAATGTATATAAATGTACGTGGGTGGTTTGGAGAAGTTTCTGTTGTAGACTATTGAAATGAAACATTGTCCATCGCCAGTCGCAGCAATGGGGTTTGTGTTATTCGACCATGCAGGGACTTCGGTCTGAAGCGTTACCAAATACGGGCAAATGCAGAATAGAGACACTGGGAAATGATTACTTTTTCTTATCGAAAAATTGCCTTCTCATTTTCGACTTCATAAACAGAATTGCCGACTGTGTCCCAACGAGCAGCCAGAGTCAGTTGAAAAGCTTGCAAGGCACACAGTTTGGTCCGGTTTATGGACCGGTGTCATCATTGGACCGCAGTTCTTCAGAGACGATGATGATCGCAATACTAGGTCTGCCTTTTTTTTTTGCCGAAATGGAAGAATTGGACTTGGTTGACGTGATGTTTCAACCATGAACCAATTGCGAGGCGACTTTGATGAAGAACTCATCTCATGTATGGTCCCACTAGACTATTTTTTTTATTTTAAAAGTAGGTAAATGGCATGCATATTTAATAAATATTTAATTGATTTATAATTTCCCTATGTTCAGTTTTCAGAAATGAAATGCTTATTGTTGCCAACTAAAACTCTTCACCTTACCCAGGTACTTTTCACCCGGTACCACGTCACCGTCTCTTTGGCCTGGCGTTCGGCCACCATATGCACATCTCACAAATATGGAATTGCAAAAATGCTGCTGCCGCCCAACTAGATCATATTTACAAATTATGCCCATCTCTGTGAAAAGTTTGCTCCCATTCAAACACCACTCGTCCGTCCGCCTAAGCCTCGATATGATGGCCAGAGTGTGCTGTGTAAGAGAAAAACATATCCTTCGGTCCATGTGTGTATGCGTGTGTACACTCATACATGTATAACCATTAGATTAGTTACGACTACTACTTGTTTTTTTTCTCCAGTTCTTGCCTGTTCTGTCATGTTCTGTGCTGTGTGTGTCCACTTTGCAAAGAATACACTTTGTGTGTGTGTAGGACGAGTGGACGTTATTTGTCCTTTGCCTGAACAAGCGAACCGACAACGGACGACTTCAAAAAAGAAAATCCACTTCTTTTGATCCCCCTCCACCTCACACATTGCTCATGTGTTGTGTGTATGTTTTGGAGCTTTGTGTGCCGTCATCATGTACGTTTGCCGTTTGAATTTGTTCTTCTTTGTTTAGAAAATTGAAAAAGAAAATGAAAAAAAAAAAAACGACCGAGTGAGTGAGTGTATAACAGGCGCGCATTTTATCACTGTGTAATCTGGCTGGCATCTCGTATAGCACCTAATTAGAGAAAACATCGACCGGACCGTAGCAGAACCGTATCGACCCGCACATTAGCTACATTGGACGCAAAAGAAACGGCCGCAGGGGAAACAATACAGAGAGTGTGAGGAAGAGAATTAACATTATCCTTTTGTGTTTTAGTTGATGAATCCTTTAAACTCATAACTGCATTAATTAAACACATATAGAGATTATTCACCAGATTGTAGCAAATAATTGTATAAGAAAATGTCACCTTTGTATTACTGTGTAACTGTTTGACATCTATTGAAAATGGAGCGATTTGTTGCATACATCCAAAGAAACACATCCTGTTTCTAGTTTGTAGTACCCTGGAAACCATCATTATCACCATCATTGATAGACAAATTTTAGTAAACAAAAACCAGTCGCTTTTTTCCTTTCCATCACGAATTAGACATTTATTTGTAAATGAATGTGATTGTGTAGTGCGATCAAGCGGTCATTCAACGCTGAATGGATTATGGTTCCTGGACTTCTGCTTACCCAAAGAACTCATAACATCAGAGACTAGACGACAGATATCTGTGGAGCAGATACGGTTAAAATATCTATAAAACAACGATATACCATTTACGTTCCGGCGATGCTGAAGGGAGACAATAGAGTTGAATAGCCTACTATCCTCTATCAACACCCCCGTCCAGAGCTGCAAAGATGTCTTTAGTGCCCCTATCCACATATGGGAGTTATCTTCTATTTTTAACCTGAAGTAGGTGGCGTAAATGTTTACGAGTCAGCACATTATTCGTCTGATATTCGTTGATATTCACACCACCCGTAGAAATGGAAGACACCGTTGGATCAGTGAAAAGTTTCTGAGACAACACACAGCACTGGGTTTTACGTGCATTAAAATCTTCTCTGTTCAGCTAACGAGCGATTCATTCGTCGTTTAACTTTTCTTCCCGACCTCTAGAGGACTTGGCCGATGATCAAATGAATATGAATGACAGAGATGGCTGTCACCCACAAAAGAGTTGATTGGATTATCAGTCTGACGCAACATGTCAATGAAAATAAGATACAACGAAGTAGAGACAACAAAACCTTGTGGAACTCCTGCGCTCAATATATCTTCGTTGAATGAATGATGGGGTCTCATTCTCGGAGAAAACTCGATATGAATCGAGAGAAGTAAGTTTCACCGAATGCAGTAAGTTTCAGTTTATTTCAAGAAGACTCATTTTCTCGATCATTTCAGCAGCAGCATCGACATTATACATGACCTACAATTGAAATGCTGATAAAAAACTCGTGAAGTATCACCTATTTGCCATTCTTCGGCTTTATTTCGAGGCTGCCGCCATAGCTTTTGCAGATAGATGATCAAAGGCAGTTTTCAGCCTGGATATTAATAAGAATCCGGCTGCTGATACCGAGTTTGTGGCTGGAGTTGGTTTAGGAAGTAGGCGTTAACTCTGCGCCATTAACCATTTCTTGATATTGCATACAGCGTTCTCATTGTGTAAACAACCGAATCCACATGTCCGCAACATTAATGAGTTTGGTGCAAGTCAGACGTAAGGCCACACAAATCGACGACTATTCAGATTGCGACAAATCCTGGAATTCATACATACCATCTCTTCGTTCATTACGGTGCCGTCATCGACAGCTCAGATCGGAGATTAGAGAAGTTTGAAAACATGATGAACTGTGGAATCACCAAAAATCAACTGCGAATCTCTCCCAATAGTTCGATGAAAAACCGGGCGTAGGATAAAGTTTTAGTCCTACGTGAAAACTCCAGAAAACACTGCTAAATAGAGTTCTAGAAAAGAACAGCCTGTGAACTTCACTTAGGGTCTGATGCTGAACGAAGATAATGCAGGGACTCATGCTTGGAACTGCTACGCAAATTGCACAATGACAGAAAGGCGACATAGTGAAGGCGGGCCAGCTCGTCTCCAACATCAATAGAAGGCATGATGTCAGCCTTGAAATAAAGCAAATGATCGTGCTGGCAATTATATGCTACTATGTGCTAAGCAAGCAATTCAAAGAAGAAAAAAACTTCTGTCTACAATGAAAAGCCACATTGGTACTACACCATGGGTACTTGCGAAAGCAGATGAAGCGGTGCTGGTTGTCTTTGAATGACAAATCCTTTTCAAAGCCTGGCCACAGACGTCAGACCACTAGAATGTCTTTGATTGGTACTGGGTTTTATTATACAACTAAGCAAATATCACATTGACTGAAAGGAGACATAGTGAAGACCAGCCAGCTCGGCTTCAACATCAATGGAAAGGCAATTCAAAATAAAGCCCTCTGTCGACAATGAAGAGGCAGATCCTTCTCAAATCCTGGCCGCAGACGTCAGACCACTAGAATGTCTTTGATTGGTAGTGGGTTTTCTTATACAACTAAGCAAATATCACATTGACTGAAAGGAAGGAGACATAGTGAAAGTCAGCCAGCTCGGCTTCAACATCAATGGAAAGGCAATTCAAAAATAAAACCCTCTGTCGACAATGAAAAGAAACATTGGTACTACAACATCTTTGAGAGGCAGATCCTTATCAAAGCCTGGCCACAGACGTCAGACCACTAGAATGTCTTTGATTGCTATTGGGGTTTCTTCTACAACAGGGACATTTGTCTTGCCCAATCCGTCACTAGATCCTAGTATTCCATATCGAATGACTTCCATATCCTGAGTCTGATGTTTAGTTTAGTTAATAGTATTTTCGATCACTAGCTCCACTCCTGTTCATTTCAATAACCACATACTTGTGCAAATGTCTCTCAATTGGCTATGGATGGCCAAGGTCGTAGGTTATATTCTACGTTAATCTCAATTCTGCTCTATCAATTAGCGCCTTTTTTCAGTTTTATTAGCTCCTTCAGCAACTGGTGGTGGTGGTGGTGTCGATGTCGTTGACTTCCTTATGTCATCTTAAGTCAGTCCGTACATTTCACATTGTATGGAACATCATGGAGTTGCCTTCCTTCACCGTTAGTCCTTTTTGGGTTTAGTCAACCATGCCATTGGAAATGGAGGACGGACGACAGCATACGCGTCTCGTCTATTCCATTGTCGTCGTCGTCGTAAGTGTGTGTCCGTAATGTCGACACTATTTTTAGTGGCTCATAATTCACACACACACTTTTTATTGCGTTCCGTTGTTGTTCTGTCGTTCGTTCATTTGTTTGTTCGTTGTGTGTCGTCGTTTGTACTGTTGTTGTTGTTATTGTTGATAGCCGCCTAAGAAGTATGCAAAGCGCAATAAATATGTCCTTTTGCTTTTGATATAAAGATAGAGCGGCTATTTATTTTCAGCTTTTTGTCCACGACAACACAAATGGACACACACACACAGCCGAAGTTGACCACTTTGCTACACTTCCCTTTGGCTGTTCGTCTATTCATTCCGTCACTCACTACACCATTTCCAAAAGAAATTGAAAAAAAAAACTGTAAGATAAGTGAAATGGAAATAGAAATAGAAATACAAGTAAAAGTTAATCATGAGAAAAAAATTACATTTTCGTTTCTGAAAATCAAATTCGACTTTTGCTATTCGACTTCTTAGCTTCATTCGCATTTTGTTATTGATGACATGAACAGAGTTTTGAAAAAATAACATAAAATGAAAGAATGTGTGCAAAAGGTGATTGACTTTATTGGGGGATATAAAAATATGCCTTTTTTTATTTCTTCTCCATTAAGACATTGTCTAGAATAAAGGCCACAACAATATAATTTGTCCTTATCAGTGTGTCGAGAGTTGAGTAACGATGGAAATATGTTCATTGTAATTCCCATAGGTCATTTCTAGGATTTGGCGGAATGTGAATATTTTGTCAACTGTTTATTTATCCAGCCTGATGGAGAAGGCCGAGTCAGTTCATCGATATTGGGCTCTAAAAAACTAGTCTTTTCGCCTAAAAATGTCTCCTTTCAACCGTCTGTAAAAGCCACCTTTTAGTCGTCTATAAGAGACCGGTAACAAATTTTTTAACTCGTTTTCGATTTAAGCTTTTCAATACTTTCCGATTTTCACTTGGAAATGGTGCAGTACCAAATGCGGACGGGAGGGAAGGAAGAGGGCCTTATTTACTTCTATTGTTTTCCGTCCGGTCCCGGTCAGTTGAACAGGATTGTTTGCCTGTTTGCCTGAATAGATGAAACGGTTGGGCCGGGCATGGGATGGGTCGGTCGTAGCTTCGCAGGACGACTGTCATTTGTTTGGTTGTGGTCGTCGATGTTGTTGTCGTTACTTTTAACATTTGACTTTTTAGGCCATTTATATGTTCCATCGTTTTGTTTGATCGTCCGTGTGTCCAACTACTACAACAACAATTGTACTGAAGGGTCGTGTAATGTTTGTTGTTGTTTTTCTTAAACGCATACACATGGCCTTAGACACCAAAACACACACACACACATGTCCTGTATAAGTGTGTTTTGTACACATTCCGCCGCCACCATCACCGCCATCAAGTGAAAGGCCATTTGGAGGAATACATTTCAGCGTAGGAAAGCACTTCTTCCGCTTATTTCGACTTTTTTTTTTTTTTTTGCTTTAAAGGCCACATGTGCGAATATGTACTTGTTGGCCAAGTTGTTGGGTGTGTGCCTTGTTGGTGGTTGGGGTGGTTGTTGTTGTTGTTGTTTAGATGCCAACAATAAAGCCACTATTCGCAAACGTGTTTTTAAGTTCATGTAATGATTTGCTTGCTTCTGTTGTTCTTGTAGTTGTTTTTGCATCGTATTACACATAAATACACACACACACACTCTCACACTCAAGAGTTTATACTTAACGAGGAACGAGTACTGTTTGCGTGTGTGTGTGTGTGTGAGTATGTGCGTCCTGTGTGTCCTCGTCGTCGTACATTATCTTGTTAGGCATAACTCAACTCTGAAGTGCATTTTGTCGCGTGCTGTCGTTTTGTCTATTTTCACAGAAACGCAACAACAACAACAACAAAAAAATGATTACATTCTCCTTCGTTTACGAGAAAGGGGATGATTGACACAGTGGGACGAAATTTGATAATATTTCTTAATTCTCAACAAGGACTCAATAAATCTAAATTGAAATTGATAAAATGTAAAGATTTTTGTACGACGGGTGGGAATTTGTTGTAGAGACTGTAAGGGAGAATTTTTAGGCCAAGGTAAGGAAAGAACTGAAAGGAGTTTTCAGAGGTGATTGAAAGAAGGCTTCTAAGGGGACTGACAGAGGGCATCTAAGGGGACTGACAGAGGGCTTCTAAGGGGACTGCAGGGAGTCTTCAAAGGGAATTGAAAGGATTCTCCAAAGGTGACTGAAAGAAGTCTTCAAAGGGGATTGAAAGGAGTCTTCAAAGTTGACTGAAAGAAGTCTTCAAAGGGAACTGCAAGGAGCCTTCAAAGGGGACTGAAAGAAGTATTTTGTAGGCGACTGAAAGGAGTCTTCAAAGGGGACTGAAAGAAGTATTTTGTAGGCGACTGTAAGGAGTCTTCAAAGGTTACTGAAAGGAGTCGCAAAAGGAGACTAAAAGGAGTCTTCAAAGGGGACTGAAAGAAGTCTACAAAGGGGACTGAAAGAAGTATTTTGTAGGCGACTGAAAGGAGTCTTCAAAGGGGACTGAAAGAATTCTTCAAAGGGGACTGCAAGGAGTCTTCAAAGGGGACTGCAAGGAGTGTTCAAAGGGGACTGAAATAAGTCTTCAAAGGGGACTGAAAGAAGTATTTTGTAAGCGACTGAAAGGAGTCTTCAAAGGGGACTGAAAGAAGTATTTTGTAGGCGACTGTAAGGAGTCTTCAAAGGTTACTGAAAGGAGTCGTAAAAGGAGACTAAAAGGAGTCTTCAAAGGGGACTGAAAGAAGTATTTTGTAGGCGACTGAAAGGTGTCTTTTATAGAACATAAGTCCATCCGTTGAGGAATCTTTTATAGACGGCTGAAATCATTATTTTATAGACGACTGAAGAGGGTCTTTTAGAGGCGGATAAAATGAGACTTTTGTAAATCACTGAAAGGAGTATTTTCTAGGTGAGTGAAAGGTGCCTTTTATAGACGACTGAACGGTGTCTGTTACAGCCTTTAATAGCAGCCTAAGCCACGATGTCGAACGACAGAGTTCGCATGCTTTATAAGAGACAAACAGCTGATTTCCAAGCCACTTATCAGCTGTTTGTCGCTTAGAAAGCATGCAAACGTTGTCGTTCGACATAAAGGAGTCTACAAAGAAAATTTTATAAGCGGCTTTAACGAGAATTTATTAGACGACATTAGGGAAGACTAGAAGGAGTCTTTCATTGCAACTAAAAGAAGTACATATGTCTTGAAAATGGTCATGAATTTATTGTTGACGACTGTTTAAAATTTCCCTTTTTTGTCTCCCCTTGTCACTCGGTTTTATGCCACTGTCATATCCGCTTAATATTTTTCAACAAAAAAATCTCATTGATATGTTTACCATTTGTGTTACTTTATCCTTTTCGTTGTATCGAACGAAACAAAACGGGGGAAAAAAAGTCGCCAAAGTTTATTTTGTTAGAAAATGTGTTTACAATAGATGTCATTGTCATTCTAAAAGACCTCTCGAAAAATGTCCATAAATGAACAGCTCCACACAACAACAAGCCACCAAGTGATGGCAGTATATGTTAGGACGCGAAAAAATATCTATAGACAGTAACGGTATTTCTAACGCAAAAAATCGTAGCACACAGACACACTCGTCGTAAATACATTGACGATATGAAGTAATAAATTTCCGGTTGGTTTACCCTTTAGATTGTTTATCTTGTTCTTCGTTTCGATAACGGGTGACTGGTCGAATGACCCGGGGCCTGACGGATGACTTTGATGGTAGAGGTGGTGGTGTCGGTGGTGGTGTCGGTGCTGGCGACGATGGTTGCTGATGTTCATAGGATTGAAATGGCCTGAATGACCACAACCACACACTATTGACCAACAAACAGGCCAAACCAAACAAAATGGAGCAAAAGGGGGAAGAATCACCCGGACGAGGGCCGTGCCACAACGAAAGCGTAACAACACAACACAAAACAAACCCCCCTCCATCCACATTCACATTCAACCACACAAGTTGACTTATTTGCTCTCTTTAAAAATGTTAACTCGTTGACAATAAAATAGTTTGCATACCGCCAGAGCGAGTGTCTCTGCGTTGTCAGTCGGGACAATATCAATTGAATATTTTCAACAACCGGGACGACGGAGACGACCACAAGAGAAAAACTTGACAAAATGGGACGTACAACTGTCGCTTGAAGCAACAACTCAACATATTGTGACATGTTGGAGTTGGGTCGTCGTCGTCGTTGACGTGGTCGTGGTAGGAAACGACAAGTTGTTCTACAAGTTTAATTTGATGGGACATGTAGAGCAGAAGTTTGAAGGAGTGGAATCTTTATTTCAGTTTTTTTGAACGTCAGGGGGGGTCCTTTAAAAGTTATCGGGACAGAAAAAAAGATGGAAAGCAGAGTTTATGGGCCACAGTCATAGGAATGCAATAATTATAGGCGACTGAAAGGAGACTTTTATAGGCGACTGAATGGGGATTTTTATAGGCGACTAAAAGAGGTCACTTCAAGGAAATTGTTTTATAGGCGACTGAACAGGCGACTTTTATAGGCGACCGAAAGGGAACTTTTATCCGCGTCTAAAAGGAGACTTACAGGCGGCCCAAAGGAGACTTTTATAGGCGACTGAAAGGAGACTTTTATAAGCGACTGAAAGGAGACTTTTTATAGGCAACCGAAAGGAGACTTTTACAGGGGAAAAGAGACTTTTACAGGTGACCGAAAGGAGACTTTTATAAGCGACTGACAAGAGTTTATTACAGGAGACTTTTATAGGCGACTGAAATGAGTTTGTCACAGGTGACTGAAATGAGTTTGTCACAGGTGACTGAAAGGAGACTTTTATAGGCGACTGAAATAAGACTTTTATAGGCGACTGCAAGGCAACTGAAAGGAGACTTTTATACGCGACTGAAAGGAGACTTTTTTGGCGACTGAAAGGAGACTTTTATAGGCGACGGAAAGGAGACTTTCATATGCGACTGAAAGGAGACATTTATAGGCGACTGAAAGGAGACTTTTATAGGCAACTGAAAGGAGACTTTTATAGGCGACTGAAAGGGGACTTTTATAGGCGTCTGAAAGTAGAATTTTACAGGCGACTGAAATGGGATTTTTATAGGCGACTGAAGATATTCGTTTATAAGCGACGGTAGGGAAACTTTTACAGAGGACGTTTATAGGCAACCGAAAGGAGACTTTTATGGGAAACCGAAATGAGACTTTTATGGGCAACCGAAAGGAGACTTTGAAAGGGGACTGAAAGAAAACTTTTCAGGCTATAGAAATGAGACTCCTGCAGGCGATTAAAGGTAGGCGTTTATAGGCGACTGAAAGGAGTCTTCTTAATGCTACTGAAACGTGTGTTGACCGAAGAATTTAGACGATTGAAGACAGGCCTTTTGGCTCATCCGGAAAGACCTTTTGGAAAGAGGGAAACTTTAGGGATTTTTTTTTTAGAAAATTGTTTTATTGAAGACTGACTCATAGGGTAATTTAAAGACGGTACCGCGAAGTCTGTTGTAGTTGCCATTATCGACACTGTTACCGTCGAGTTTGCGAGTGGCCCTTCTTTAGTGTTAACTCCTTTAAACTGAGCAGGCTGCAGTTAATTGTCCTCTGTCCAGCTTAGTTTACCGAACCATTCAAATAACCTTCCAGGTTTCCGAAAACTCTCGCAAGTTTCACCATTTCCAACAATTTATTCCTTTCCATATCTGCCAGTCGGATACAACTTTGCACCCCCCCATAAAATATTGAATGAATAAAACACTTGTCCGACATAAATAAATCCATTATTTTCACTTTCACATTTCAGACCGAACGAACCACTTCAATGAATGTGTTATTTCATTTTGGTTCGTCGATTTGTCGTGATTGATTGGTTGACTTCCTGCCGTGCTCCACACCACACCAAACGTTTTGATTAATAACAGCCAACAACAACAAAACGCCAAAGGAGCAACAAATGTCCACACAACGATAATTCGGAGAACGCGAAACTATTATTAATGCAGCAACAACAACAACAGCAGCAACAACAACAACAACAGCAATTAACCAATCAAACAATTACGCAACAAACAACATCATTACAGTTTCAATTGCAACCATCCGCCGTCGCACATACGCAACAATTGCAACTCCCACAGCAGCAGCCGCAGCCGCAGCAGCAACATTTAACCAATAACATTATCGTGGTGCGTGGATCACGCAACGAGCATGGCGAGATTGTCATCCAGAATAAACAGGACATCTTCACCTTTCTCACCGAGCACCATCAGCAACAGCAGCAGCAGTTGCAGCAACAGCAACAAAATGAAAAAGCCACCGTGGCAACATTAACACAACTGCCGGCGACCACAACTGTTGCACGCAAAACCAGCATATCTCTATTAACCAATGCCAATGGAGTCGGAGGTGTCGTTGTCGGTGCTGGTGCGGGTGTTGTTAGTATGGGCAATACGGTGTCTACTCTCACCAACAGCAACACCAACAACAACAACATGCCGAAGGAATCGAATACGATACTGCTTCAAACACCCATCAATGCCAGTCAATTGGAGACGGTGCTGTTGCAATCGGGACAATTGAAAAAGTCAAATTCAACGGTTACGTCCGGCACGGACAGGCCCTTTCTATTCAAAAATGTAAGTACAAGAAGAACGGAAAGGACGGAAAGGAAATTGAGCGAAAGTGAACCTTTTTTGAAGGAAAAATAAAATTAAATTTAGAAAAGATGACTCTTTGCCTATGGAAAAGATGACTCTTTTCCTATGGAAAAGATGACTCTTTTCCTATGGAAAAGATGACTCTTTTCCTATGGAAAAGATGACTCTTTTCCTATGGAAAAGATGACTCTTTTCCTATGGAAAAGATGACTCTTTGCCTATGGAAAATATGACTCTTTTCCTATGGAAAAGATGACTCTTTTCCTATGGAAAAGATGACTCTTTTCCTATGGAAAAGATGACTCTTTTCCTATGGAAAAGATGACTCTTTGCCTATGGAAAAGATGACTCTTTGCCTATGGAAAAGATGACTCTTTTCCTATGGAAAAGATGACTCTTTTCCTATGGAAAAGATGACTCTTTTCCTATGGAAAAGATGACTCTTTTCCTATGGAAAAGATGACTCTTTTCCTATGGAAAAGATGACTCTTTGCCTATGGAAAAGATGACTCTTTTCCTATGGAAAAGATGACTCTTTTCCTATGGAAAAGATGACTCTTTTCCTATGGAAAAGATGACTCTTTTCCTATGGAAAAGATGACTCTTTTCCTATGGAAAAGATGACTCTTTTCCTATGGAAAAGATGACTCTTTTCCTATGGAAAAGATGACTCTTTTCCTATGGCAAAGATGACTCTTTTCCTATGGAAAAGATGACTCTTTTCCTATGGAAAATATGACTCTTTTCCCATGGAAAAGATGACTCTTTTCCCATGGAAAAGATGACTCTTTTCCCATGGAAAAGATGACTCTTTTCATATGGAAAAGATGACTCTTTTCCTATGGAAAAGATGACTCTTTTCCTTTGGAAAAGATGACTCTTTTCCTTTGGAAAAGATGACTCTTTTCCTTTGGAAAAGATGACTCTTTTCCCATGGAAAAGATGACTCTTTTCCCATGGAAAAGATGACTCTTTTCCCATGGAAAAGATGACTCTTTTCCTATGGAAAAGATGACTCTTTTCCTATGGAAAATATGACTCTTTTTCTATGGAAAAGATGACTCTTTTCCCATGGAAAAGATGACTCTTTTCCATGGAAAAGATGACTCTTTTCCCATGGAAAAGATGACTCTTTTCATATGGAAAAGATGACTCTTTTCCTATGGAAAAGATGACTCTTTTCCTATGGAAAAGATGACTCTTTTCCTTTGGAAAAGATGACTCTTTTCCTTTGGAAAAGATGACTCTTTTCCTATGGAAAAGATGACTCTTTTCCCATGGAAAAGATGACTCTTTTCATATGGAAAAGATGACTCTTTTCCTTTGGAAAAGATGACTCTTTTCCTTTGGAAAATATGACTCTTTTCCCATGGAAAAGATGACTCTTTTCCCATGGAAAAGATGACTCTTTTCATATGGAAAAGATGACTCTTTTCCTTTGGAAAAGATGACTCTTTTCCTTTGGAAAAGATGACTCTTTTCCTATGGAAAAGATGACTCTTTTCCTATGGAAAAGATGACTCTTTTCCTATGGAAAAGATGACTCTTTTCCCATGGAAAAGATGACTCTTTTCCCATGGAAAAGATGACTCTTTTCCCATGGAAAAGATGACTCTTTTCCTATGGAAAATATGACTCTTTTTCTATGGAAAAGATGACTCTTTTCCCATGGAAAAGATGACTCTTTTCCCATGGAAAAGATGACTCTTTTCCCATGGAAAAGATGACTCTTTTCCTATGGAAAAGATGACTCTTTTCCTATGGAAAATATGACTCTTTTCCTATGGAAAATATGACTCTTTTCCTATGGAAAATATGACTCTTTTCCTATGGAAAATATGACTCTTTTCCTATGGAAAATATGACTCTTTTCCCATGGAAAAGATGACTCTTTTCCCATGGAAAAGATGACTCTTTTCCCATGGAAAAGATGACTCTTTTCCTATGGAAAAGATGACTCTTTTCCCATGGAAAAGATGACTCTTTTCCCATGGAAAAGATGACTCTTTTCCCATGGAAAAGATGACTCTTTTCATATGGAAAAGATGACTCTTTTCCTATGGAAAAGATGACTCTTTTCCTTTGGAAAAGATGACTCTTTTCCTTTGGAAAAGATGACTCTTTTCCCATGGAAAAGATGACTCTTTTCCCATGGAAAAGATGACTCTTTTCCTATGGAAAAGATGACTCTTTTCCCATGGAAAAGATGACTCTTTTCCTATGGAAAAGATGACTCTTTTCCTATGGAAAATATGACTCTTTTTCTATGGAAAAGATGACTCTTTTCCCATGGAAAAGATGACTCTTTTCCTATGGAAAAGATGACTCTTTTCCTATGGAAAAGATGACTCTTTGCCTATGGAAAAGATGACTCTTTGCCTATGGAAAAGATGACTCTTTTCCTATGGAAAAGATGACTCTTTTCCCATGGAAAAGATGACTCTTTTCCCATGGAAAAGATGACTCTTTTCCTATGGAAAAGATGACTCTTTTCCCATGGAAAAGATGACTCTTTTCCTATGGAAAAGATGACTCTTTTCCTATGGAAAATATGACTCTTTTCCTATGGAAAATATGACTCTTTTCCTATGGAAAAGATGACTCTTTGCCTATGGAAAAGATGACTCTTTGCCTATGGAAAAGATGACTCTTTGCCTATGGAAAAGATGACTCTTTGCCTATGGAAAAGATGACTCTTTTCCTATGGAAAAGATGACTCTTTTCCCATGGAAAAGATGACTCTTTTCCCATGGAAAAGATGACTCTTTTCCCATGGAAAAGATGACTCTTTTCCCATGGAAAAGATGACTCTTTTCCTATGGAAAATATGACTCTTTTTCTATGGAAAAGATGACTCTTTTCCCATGGAAAAGATGACTCTTTTCCCATGGAAAAGATGACTCTTTTCATATGGAAAAGATGACTCTTTTCCTATGGAAAAGATGACTCTTTTCCTATGGAAAAGATGACTCTTTTCCTATGGAAAAGATGACTCTTTTCCTTTGGAAAAGATGACTCTTTTCCTATGGAAAAGATGACTCTTTTCCTATGGAAAAGATGACTCTTTTCCTATGGAAAAGATGACTCTTTTCCTATGGAAAAGATGACTCTTTTCCTATGGAAAAGATGACTCTTTTCCTATGGAAAAGATGACTCTTTTCCTATGGAAAAGATGACCCTTTGCCTATGGAAAAGATGACTCTTTTCATATGGAAAAGATGACTCTTTTCCTATGGAAAAGATGACTCTTTTCCTTTGGAAAAGATGACTCTTTTCCTATGGAAAAGATGACTCTTTTCCTATGGAAAAGATGACTCTTTTCCTATGGAAAAGATGACTCTTTTCCTTTGGAAAAGATGACTCTTTTCCTATGGAAAAGATGACTCTTTGCCTATGGAAAAGATGACTCTTTGCCTATGGAAAAGATGACTCTTTGCCTATGGAAAAGATGACTCTTTTCATATGGAAAAGATGACTCTTTTCCTATGGAAAAGATGACTCTTTTCCTATGGAAAAGATGACTCTTTTCCTATGGAAAAGATGACTCTTTGCCTATGGAAAAGATGACTCTTTTCCTATGGAAAAGATGACTCTTTTCCTATGGAAAAGATGACTCTTTGCCTATGGAAAAGATGACTCTTTGCCTATGGAAAAGATGACTCTTTGCCTATGGAAAAGATGACTCTTTGCCTATGGAAAAGATGACTCTTTTCCTATGGAAAAGATGACTCTTTGCCTATGGAAAATATGACTCTTTTCCTATGGAAAAGATGACTCTTTTCCTATGGAAAAGATGACTCTTTTCCTATGGAAAAGATGACTCTTTTCCTATGGAAAAGATGACTCTTTTCCTATGGAAAAGATGACTCTTTTCCTATGGAAAAGATGACTCTTTTCCTATGGAAAAGATGACTCTTTTCCTATGGAAAAGATGACTCTTTTCCTATGGAAAAGATGACTCTTTTCCTATGGAAAAGATGACTCTTTTCCTATGGAAAAGATGACTCTTTTCCTATGGAAAAGATGACTCTTTTCCTATGGAAAAGATGACTCTTTTCCTATGGAAAAGATGACTCTTTTCCTATGGAAAAGATGACTCTTTTCCTATGGAAAAGATGACTCTTTTCCTATGGAAAAGATGACTCTTTTCCTATGGAAAAGATGACTCTTTTTCCTATGGAAAAGATGACTCTTTTCCTATGGAAATAATGACTCTTTTCCTCTGGAAAAGATGACTCTTTTCCTCTGGAAAAGATGACTCTTTTCCTCTGGAAAAGATGACTCTTTTCCTATGGAAAAGATGACTCTTTTCCTATGGAAAAGATGACTCTTTTCCTATGGAAAAGATGACTCTTTGCCTATGGAAAAGATGACTCTTTGCCTATGGAAAAGATGACTCTTTGCCTATGGAAAAGATGACTCTTTTCCCATGGAAAAGATGACTCTTTTTCCTATGGAAAAGATGACTCTTTTCCTATGGAAAAGATGACTCTTTTCCTTTGGAAAAGATGACTCTTTTCCTTTGGAAAAGATGACTCTTTTCCTATGGAAAAGATGACTCTTTTCCTATGGAAAAGATGACTCTTTTCCTATGGAAAAGATGACTCTTTTCCTATGGAAAAGATGACTCTTTTCCTATGGAAAAGATGACTCTTTTCCTATGGAAAAGATGACTCTTTTTCCTATGGAAAAGATGACTCTTTTCCTATGGAAAAGATGACTCTTTTCCTATGGAAAAGATGACTCTTTTCCTATGGAAAAGATGACTCTTTTCCTATGGAAAAGATGACTCTTTTCCTATGGAAAAGATGACTCTTTTCCTATGGAAAAGATGACTCTTTTCCTTTGGAAAAGATGACTCTTTTCCTTTGGAAAAGATGACTCTTTTCCTTTGGAAAAGATGACTCTTTTCCCATGGAAAAGATGACTCTTTTCCTATGGAAAAGATGACTCTTTTCCTTTGGAAAAGATGACTCTTTTCCTTTGGAAAAGATGACTCTTTTCCTATGGAAAAGATGACTCTTTTCCTATGGAAAAGATGACTCTTTTCCTATGGAAAAGATGACTCTTTTCCTATGGAAAAGATGACTCTTTTTCCCATGGAAAAGATGACTCTTTTCCCATGGAAAAGATGACTCTTTTCCCATGGAAAAGATGACTCTTTTCCCATGGAAAAGATGACTCTTTTCCTATGGAAAAGATGACTCTTTTCCCATGGAAAAGATGACTCTTTTCCCATGGAAAAGATGACTCTTTTCCCATGGAAAAGATGACTCTTTTCATATGGAAAAGATGACTCTTTTCCTATGGAAAAGATGACTCTTTTCCTTTGGAAAAGATGACTCTTTTCCTTTGGAAAAGATGACTCTTTTCCCATGGAAAAGATGACTCTTTTCCCATGGAAAAGATGACTCTTTTCCTATGGAAAAGATGACTCTTTTCCCATGGAAAAGATGACTCTTTTCCTATGGAAAAGATGACTCTTTTCCTATGGAAAAGATGACTCTTTTCCTATGGAAAATATGACTCTTTTTCTATGGAAAAGATGACTCTTTTCCCATGGAAAAGATGACTCTTTTCCTATGGAAAAGATGACTCTTTTCCTATGGAAAAGATGACTCTTTGCCTATGGAAAAGATGACTCTTTGCCTATGGAAAAGATGACTCTTTTCCTATGGAAAAGATGACTCTTTTCCCATGGAAAAGATGACTCTTTTCCCATGGAAAAGATGACTCTTTTCCCATGGAAAAGATGACTCTTTTCCCATGGAAAAGATGACTCTTTTCCCATGGAAAAGATGACTCTTTTCCTATGGAAAAGATGACTCTTTTCCTATGGAAAAGATGACTCTTTGCCTATGGAAAAGATGACTCTTTGCCTATGGAAAAGATGACTCTTTGCCTATGGAAAAGATGACTCTTTGCCTATGGAAAAGATGACTCTTTTCCCATGGAAAAGATGACTCTTTTCCCATGGAAAAGATGACTCTTTTCCCATGGAAAAGATGACTCTTTTCCCATGGAAAAGATGACTCTTTTCCCATGGAAAAGATGACTCTTTTCCCATGGAAAAGATGACTCTTTTTCTATGGAAAATATGACTCTTTTCCCATGGAAAAGATGACTCTTTTCCCATGGAAAAGATGACTCTTTTCATATGGAAAAGATGACTCTTTTCCTATGGAAAAGATGACTCTTTTCCTATGGAAAAGATGACTCTTTTCCTATGGAAAAGATGACTCTTTTCCTTTGGAAAAGATGACTCTTTTCCTATGGAAAAGATGACTCTTTTCCTATGGAAAAGATGACTCTTTTCCTATGGAAAAGATGACTCTTTTCCTATGGAAAAGATGACTCTTTTCCTATGGAAAAGATGACTCTTTTCCTATGGAAAAGATGACCCTTTGCCTATGGAAAAGATGACTCTTTTCATATGGAAAAGATGACTCTTTTCCTATGGAAAAGATGACTCTTTTCCTTTGGAAAAGATGACTCTTTTCCTATGGAAAAGATGACTCTTTTCCTATGGAAAAGATGACTCTTTTCCTATGGAAAAGATGACTCTTTTCCTTTGGAAAAGATGACTCTTTTCCTATGGAAAAGATGACTCTTTGCCTATGGAAAAGATGACTCTTTGCCTATGGAAAAGATGACTCTTTGCCTATGGAAAAGATGACTCTTTTCCTATGGAAAAGATGACTCTTTTCCTATGGAAAAGATGACTCTTTGCCTATGGAAAAGATGACTCTTTTCCTATGGAAAAGATGACTCTTTTCCTATGGAAAAGATGACTCTTTTCCTATGGAAAAGATGACTCTTTTCCTATGGAAAAGATGACTCTTTTCCTATGGAAAAGATGACTCTTTGCCTATGGAAAAGATGACTCTTTGCCTATGGAAAAGATGACTCTTTTCCCATGGAAAAGATGACTCTTTTTCCTATGGAAAAGATGACTCTTTTTCCTATGGAAAAGATGACTCTTTTCCTATGGAAAAGATGACTCTTTTCCTATGGAAAAGATGACTCTTTTCCTTTGGAAAAGATGACTCTTTTCCTATGGAAAAGATGACTCTTTTCCTATGGAAAAGATGACTCTTTGCCTATGGAAAATATGACTCTTTTCCTATGGAAAAGATGACTCTTTTCCTATGGAAAAGATGACTCTTTTCCTATGGAAAAGATGACTCTTTTCCTATGGAAAAGATGACTCTTTTCCTATGGAAAAGATGACTCTTTTCCTATGGAAAAGATGACTCTTTTCCTATGGAAAAGATGACTCTTTTCCTATGGAAAAGATGACTCTTTTCCTATGGAAAAGATGACTCTTTTCCTATGGAAAAGATGACTCTTTTCCTATGGAAAAGATGACTCTTTTTCCTATGGAAAAGATGACTCTTTTCCTATGGAAATAATGACTCTTTTCCTCTGGAAAAGATGACTCTTTTCCTCTGGAAAAGATGACTCTTTTCCTCTGGAAAAGATGACTCTTTTCCTATGGAAAAGATGACTCTTTTCCTATGGAAAAGATGACTCTTTGCCTATGGAAAAGATGACTCTTTGCCTATGGAAAAGATGACTCTTTGCCTATGGAAAAGATGACTCTTTTCCCATGGAAAAGATGACTCTTTTTCCTATGGAAAAGATGACTCTTTTCCTATGGAAATAATGACTCTTTTCCTTTGGAAAAGATGACTCTTTTCCTTTGGAAAAGATGACTCTTTTCCTTTGGAAAAGATGACTCTTTTCCTATGGAAAAGATGACTCTTTTCCTATGGAAAAGATGACTCTTTTCCTATGGAAAAGATGACTCTTTTCCTATGGAAAAGATGACTCTTTTCCTATGGAAAAGATGACTCTTTTCCTATGGAAAAGATGACTCTTTTCCTATGGAAAAGATGACTCTTTTCCTATGGAAAAGATGACTCTTTTTCCTATGGAAAAGATGACTCTTTTCCTATGGAAAAGATGACTCTTTTTCCTATGGAAAAGATGACTCTTTTCCTATGGAAAAGATGACTCTTTTCCTATGGAAAAGATGACTCTTTTTCCTATGGAAAAGATGACTCTTTTCCTATGGAAAAGATGACTCTTTTCCTATGGAAAAGATGACTCTTTTCCTATGGAAAAGATGACTCTTTTCCTATGGAAAAGATGACTCTTTTCCTATGGAAAAGATGACTCTTTTCCTATGGAAAAGATGACTCTTTTCCTATGGAAAAGATGACTCTTTTCCTATGGAAAAGATGACTCTTTTTCCTATGGAAAAGATGACTCTTTTCCTATGGAAAAGATGACTCTTTTCCTATGGAAAAGATGACTCTTTTCCTATGGAAAAGATGACTCTTTTCCTATGGAAAAGATGACTCTTTTCCTATGGAAAAGATGACTCTTTTCCTATGGAAAAGATGACTCTTTTCCTATGGAAAAGATGACTCTTTTCCTATGGAAAAGATGACTCTTTTCCTATGGAAAAGATGACTCTTTTCCTATGGAAAAGATGACTCTTTTCCTATGGAAAAGATGACTCTTTTTCCTATGGAAAAGATGACTCTTTTCCTATGGAAATAATGACTCTTTTCCTTTGGAAAAGATGACTCTTTTCCTTTGGAAAAGATGACTCTTTTCCTTTGGAAAAGATGACTCTTTTCCTTTGGAAAAGATGACTCTTTTCCTGTGGCAAAGATGACTCTTTTCCTGTGGCAAAGATGACTCTTTTCCTATGGCAAAGATGACTCTTTGCCTACAGATTTCCCTTTGTTTTTCGCCTTCATTTTTAAAAATAAACGTTTTAATGATCCCCTTACACATTTCAGGCTTCGCGCAGTTTAAGCACGGACAGCGGCAATCGTTTCGGTACGGTGACGACGACAACAACAACGACAAACGGTGATGATAAGGGTCCCTTTGTGTTGCAAACACTGAAACGCTTAGAAAAGTCCCAATCAATTTTGGTTATACGCAATTCGTCATCAACAGCTACGTCGAATACATCAGGTGCCAATACTACCTCATCCCTATCGAATTCCTCGTCATCTTTGGCCACGTCGTCATTGACGGTCGAGCATAAGCTAAGCTTATCGTCATCATCTTTGTCCAGCATACAACAGCAGCAACAGCAGCAGCAGTCCCAAGTCCTTGCAACGACAGGTAGTGTCAACACAAAAGGAGGCAACACTATCACCTTTACACGTTCCAAAAAATCTCAAAAATCAAATGGTAGCAATACGGCCAACAACAACAACCACAACACATCGAGCAACAACCATCACAGCGCTGTATCGGCTTCAGCCTCCATAACCACCACAAAGTTGGGTGATATTTTGGCCTCGGCCACGGCGGGGCAACGTCATCTCTTGACTACCAGCGGCAGCACCAACAACAATCCAAATGGCAAATCAACAAATGCAACAACAACGACAACAACCTATTTGCGTTTGACAAATGGCAATGGCAGCAACAACAACAACAGCAGCACAACTGGTGCCACAATTGCCAATATTGTCCATAAAAATCATAATTCTTCACGTGTAACTCTCAGTGGTACGAATACATCGGAAACAATAGCAGCAGCTGCTGGAGTGGCCAACACAGCCGCCACAGTCACAGCGACTGCTGCAACAACACAACAGCAGCAACAACATTTAAATTTGGCCGATGTCCAGCTGAAACATGAAAGAACTTCACCATCTGTTAGTGCAACAACGGGCTCAGTGAAGACTCCAGGGAGCGGTAAGTTTGAAAAAAACCCTTTTTTGTTTCTTTTTATCCAAAATGCTTTTATTTCGAAAAAACAAACAACAAGACAACAAAGAAACTAACGAAAATTATGGGAGAGTTTTAAACAAAATGTAAAATAAAAAAAACATAAACCACCGAACTCAAGGTAAAAAAGAGGGTGGGGGGGGGGGGGGGTATATGAAATATAAATGTCGTTTTTTTTAACTCTTGCGAATATTTGAATGGATTCTTTCTAATAAATATATTATGCTGGAATTTAAAGTTATATTTAACTTCCACTTTCACGTGTTTGTAATGAACTTGGCTGATTTCCACTTAATTAATCCTTGACTCGAACCTTAACTAAAGTACTGGCTTCCAGTTGAATTTAGCTACTGAATTTTAGCAACACAAAAATTGTTTTTAGTTAGAGAATAACGAAATATCGAAACTAATGTGAATTGTTGGAATTGTATGTATGTCTAGTTTAACATAATGTGCATGTTTCATTAATTGGCTTTAGCACATTATAGTAAAAAACTGAAATCTTTGGTTTACCAAATGAATTATTTTAACTCAAAAAAAATGCAATTTCTAAAATTACTCATACTATCTCAATGAATGTTTAATCCACCTTCCGGCAATACCACTCTGAGGATGTCTTCATTAATTGTGTTTAATTTATGGCGGTCTTGCCGGTTAGAGGGTTTAAAGGTTTCAGACATTATTACTAACTAGTAAGTTGTAATGCGCCTATGGCGCCCGTTGAAATATGGAAAAAAAAATTTGTTGAAAAAAAAAAAATTTTGTGGAAAAAAAAAAAATTTTGTTGAAAAAAAAAAATTTTGTTGAAAAAAAAATTTTTTATTGAAAAAAAAAATTTTTGAAAAAAAAAAATTTGGAAAAAAAATTTTGTAAAAAAAAAATTTTTGTAAAAAAAAAAATTTTAGTAAAAAAAAATGTAGGAAAAAAAAAATTTGGGGAAAACACAATTTCTGTACAAAAAAAAAATATTATTTTTTTTATTATTATCTTAATACATATATATTTACCCTCGACACTGATTCACTGATTCACTGACTCTGTCACGCAGTACGTAGGAATTTAAATAGGCATTCTATAATTCTATAATAAATAATAAAAAAAATACTATTTTTTTTTTGTACAGAAATTGTGTTTACCCCAAATTTTTTTTTTACCAAAATTTTTTTTTTCAACAAAAATTTTTTTTTGTACAAACATTTTTTTTTTCAAGAAAAATTTTTTTTTTCAACAAAATTTTTTTTTTTCAACAAAATTTTTTTTCCATATTTTAACGGGCGCCATAGGCGCATTACAACTTACTAGTTATTTATAGAAAATTATAGAATGCCTATTTAAATTCCTTCGTACTGCGTGACAGAGTCAGTGAATCAGTGTCGAGGGTAAATATATATTAAGATAACTAAATCATTGAAGGGGAAGGTTCAAAGACGATTTTCTTTTAAGAAATTAAAAAAAAAGAAGAGGAACACCATTTTTGGTCTTCGAAAGACCAAACATTCCTAATTATTTATTGAACACAATGTCATTCATGTGGCTGCCTTGACTGGCTTCGTAGTAGCGCATCCTGTCAATCCAATTTTGCAAATCCTTGGTGTCGGTTTCTAACAAAGTCCAATTAAATTCACCAAAATCTTCAAAATTATTCGAATTTGGAGAACGGAAGTGACAGAGCGAGTGAGACTGCGAAAGAAAGACGAATAACAAGGGAAAATTAATCTCTTAATCAAAAAATTTTAATTCATCCAAATTTCGGGTAATTATCCAGAAAGTGCCAAATGTTAGTTAGAAATCTAAAAATTGCCGTTGGCCAAAAAGCGGATATTCCGGCCCACAATGGAATATATCTTCCAGCAGAAGCAGTGGGCCATTTGTGAGAAAGTTGCTAGTAGTGAAATGTCTCTCAATCCAATTTTTCAATGATACAGTGGTGAGGCCAAATATTGTGAGTTCCCGATACTGAACAAATTTTGATCATTCAAGTGTCATTATCCGTTTAACAAGTGTATTAAACTATTCGGTGCATTTGGACCACTAGGAATCATAGAAAATATAACCCATGTTCAACTTTTATGGAAACTGCTTGTTGTGAGGACAAAGAGGGATTTGTCGGAATGAATTTTTTTTTAAAATATCCATAGATCGTGGAGAGATTTTATGGGGTCTGCTGCTTTAGTATGAAGAGGCTCCGGAGAGGGTTTTGTATTTATGCTGCGTCAGCGACAGAAGGTCATTTAAAATCCTCCTAAAGTGCCCCGGTAGGGGAATTCGTAGCGCTGTGTGTTTGATTACCACCAGAGAATTTGGTCTGTCGCTGCAAAAATCTAGTCAATTTAAATGAATACAGTCTGTGAGAGAGTCAAACTTGTTTATAGGTTTTTTTTTCCGATGGGTCATACCTTGTATCTGTGGGATCGTTCCTCAGATTTGAAGTGACATTGATCTGTTTTGTCCCTTCTTTCAGCTGATAGAACTTCACAAAACTCTGCAATTCCCACATTTTGTTTTGTTTGTAAATTGTAAATTTCTGGATTTAGTCATGTGATTTCATCACAAAATGTGATGAACAGATATCCTCTTAAATCTTTTGAAAGAAAAGGAAAACATAAAATACGATACAAATTTACCCGAAAGACGTAGAAACAATTTCCCCCCCGGGGTATGTTTGGTGGTGTGAAGTGATGGAAGTAGTGCAGGGCAGGCAAAACAAATTGAAGACAAACAACAGTTGCAAGTCTATCCATTGAGCCGTTCGTCCGTCCGTCCATCCATCCATCGACTGTGTGCATACGTTATGTGAAGGAATAATCGGATGTCAAGGAAAGGAGACGGGAGGAAAGTGGAAAATATTGAAATCTATCGATGAAGTAAAAGACATCCCATAGACAAGAACTTTGGCTGCCAAGTGTTTAGGTGTGCGTTTGGCTGCATGCATGGCCCAACACTTGGAAGTCAAGTGTAGATATTCAACATTCCGTATACGCCACGGGGGAAAACAATACACACACACACATACAGACGAAAGCAAATCGGCTAATACACTTCTAAAGCAGAACAAGTGTTTTTGGTTAAAAAACAAAAAAACAGAAACACTCACACTCGCTCACTGCCATCGAATAGCGAAACAAACACAAAAAGAAGTAACAAAATAGCCCAAGGGTAGGTGGCATGCATGTACGTGCACAGCGAGTTTAGCCTCAGAGTGGGCATTTCTAGTACTCACGCTTTATTCAAACGTCTGTCCCATTCCGTTCTCATGCCATTCTATTGATCCTATCAACAACTACTTAATATGAACAACAGTTAGCTTTAATTTTTTTTTATTAGTTCTACATACATACACACGCACATATACAACGGCACAAAGAGAACGAGACAGGGACGGTGGGACTGTGTGAGGCCTTCAAATGAAATTATATAAAACGTTCGTTATAATAATATCCAAACGAGTGGACGAGAGCGTATAAATGCGTATGAAGGAAATTAAGTTTTTTACAAAGAAATATTTTAAAAAATTACCAGGGGAGGGGGAGTGATGATGAGAAATTTAAATTATACCTAAATTATTCAAGTTTATTATTAAAATATTATCGAAACGAGAGATAGGGAAAAGAGTAAAAGAGAGCGAGTAATAGAGAGAGAGAGAGAGTAAGAGGAAATATAATAATAGAGAGAGTAAGCGAGTGGGAGTAAGAGAGAGAGAAAGAGAGTAATACTCACTTACTTATTTCCCTTAACATTCCATGAAGGAACAGACGGGGAACTTCTCTCGAATCAGTGATATCATTTGTATTCTCACTGACCGGGATCTACTGTTTAAAGCCGGCTCCAAATGGCTAATGCTATAGAAGTTTCACATGGCTTAGAGATTACTCTCTTACTCGTAAAGTCGCCAACATTTACGAGGTGGAAGCAGCCGCTGAAGAAGTCTTTGATGGCGAGTAAGAAAGAGAGAGAGGAAAATTACGAGAGAGAGTAAGAGAGACATCCAGAGTAAGTGCTAGAGAGTACGAGAGAGAATAAGAAAAAGAGTAAGAGAGAGATAGATAGAGAGATAGATATCTTAATATATATTTACCCTCGACACTGATTCACTGATACACTGATTCACTGACTCTGTCACGCAGTACGTAGGAATTTAAATAGGCATTCTATAATTTTCTATAAATAATAATAATAAAAAAAAATAATATTTTTTTTTGTACAGAAATTGTGTTTTCCCCAAATTTTTTTTACCAAAATTTTTTTTTACCAAAATTTTTTTTTTAAAAAAATTTTTTTTTTTAGAAAATTTTTTTTTCAACAAAAATTTTTGTTTCCAAAATTTTTTTTTCCAATTTTTTTTTTTTCAACAAAAAAATTTTTTTTTTCTACAAAATTGTTTTTTTAACAAAAATTTTTTTTTTCTAGAAAAAATTTTTTTTTCAACAAAATTTTTTTTTCATATTCCAACGGGCGCCATAGGCTTATTACAACTTACTAGTATATATATAGAGAGATAGTAAGAAAGCCAGTAAGAGACCGAGTAAGACAGAGAGATAGAGAGGGAGAGTCAATTAAAAAAAATAGTTTTTTCAACCATAAATAATTAATTTGGCCTTTTCATTCATTAGTTATGACATTTTATTTCTTTCAATTAATTTATTAATTGAATTAAATAGCGCTATTACCGTGCTGATTATTTAAATCAGAAAAAAATCAAAAAATATTAAAAAAGTTCATTATTATTATATTTTTCTGCATTACACGCGGTGAATATGTCGGGCAGATACCGCAACGTCTTCGAAAATCAAGGATTTGCGGTTATGGAAAACGATCAAAATGAATCAAATTTAATCAAAAATGTCGCAACCAGAATAACTTTTCGCCCGACCTTTCAACTCCCCCTATCCGCCACTGGGCTGTCTGAAAATAGTAGGACGTGGTGGTGGCTGAATCGTCGAATCGCTACAAAATTGGTTTCGTTAAACTTCCTTAACGAAGAAATATAATCAAGAGAAAAGTGGAAAAGTTTTCGTTATGGTGGATACGTATGTTTGTACGTCTGTATGTATTTTCGATAATAAGCAACCAATTGATGAAGAAGAAATCAACCTAATGAGATGGTTTCGCCTTGTTTTCCTTTAACAACACTGGGCGGACGAACGGACAGACGCACACGAATGGACAGCATACAATTGTTTAGGTGGCAAAACGATACAAAGCAACAAAACGTAATTGTAGCCAGCGTAGAATGGCTAAATTGATTAGAGCAATGATTTTATAGACTTTGTTTTCACATGCTATTTGGCTTTGTTGTTACAATTCTGTGGGGGAAATTTCGAAAGAAATTTAAGGGTGTAGGCTTTCCAGGATTAATTACAAAGCACGGCGAGATCTTAACTTTGCGTGGGAAAATATTTTGAATTTGTTGGTTTTTAATTGATTTTTAATTAAATAAATTGAGAAAAATAGTTTATTGATTTTTTTGGGAAACATTTATTTTACTTTGAACAAAATTTAACACAAGAAGAGTGAACTAACAAAAAAAATTTACAATATCAAAAACACCAGAAAACCGAGTACAAAAATCTCAGTTGAAGAGTTCAAAATTAAAATTTGGTTTACAACAAAACGGTTTTTTTTTTGTAAATATTAAATTTATGTGCTGCTGGCAAAGCAAATTTTCCAATATCAAAAAAAATAAAAACCGGACTAAGAAATAACCCGATTTTAGAAAGAGTCAATTGATCTGATTTCAAACTCGGTTCAAAACTCCGGTTAAAAATTGGGTTTTACGAAAAACCGATGTTTTTTTTAGCTCTTTTATAAGCTTTTGGCAAAAAAAAAACATTTCAATATCACAAAAAATTGGACAAATGTGTTAAAAAAATAAAAACCGCTTTTACAAAAAATTCCATTATTCTGATTTTAAATGCATATCACAATAAACCGGTTTTATAAAAAAAATTGGTTACAAAAAAATTGTCATAGAATAGTAGAACACCAAGTTACGAAAAAAACCGTTTACCCGGTAAACCGGTTTTACAAAACCGATGATACTTTTTGTAAATACCATAAGCTAAAGTAGCAAAGAAAAAGTTTCAATGTCAAAAAACCATAACCGGGTAACAAATAAAAACTGGGTTCCAAAAAACCGATTTTAAAAATTTTAAAAAAATTTTCGGATGTTCAAATCGTGATCTGCGATTGATGAAACCCCTAAGAACTTAATATCGTTTCAATAATATGCATTTTTTAATTTTCATGGTCGCCATATTGGATTCGCCATTTTGAATTTTTCAAATCTGATGTCAAATTTGTGATCAACGACCCCTAAATCCCCACAGAATCTAACATCGTTTCCATAATATTAATTTTTGAATTTTCATCGTCGCCATATTGGATTCGCCATTTTGAATTTTTCAAATCTGATGTCAAATTTGTGATCAACGACCCCTAAATCCCCACAGAATCTAACATCGTTTCCATAATATTAATTTTTGAATTTTCATCGTCGCCATATTGGATTCGCCATATTGAATTTTTCAAATCTGATGTCAAATTCGTGATCAACCCACCGCCACACCCCAAAGAACCTAACATCGTTTCCATTATAATAATTTTTGAATTTTCATCGGCGCCATATTGGATTCGCCATTTTGAATTTAACAAATCTGATTTCAAATTCGTGATCAACGACCCCTAAAGCCCCACAGAATCTAACATCGTTTCCATACAATAAATTTTTGAATTTTCATGGTCGCCATATTGGATTCGCCATTTTGAATTTTTCAAATCTGGTTTCAAATTTGTGATCAACGACCTCCATCGTTTCCATAATATACATTTTTGAATTTTCATGGTCGCCATATTGGATTCGCCATTTTGAATTTTTCAAATCTGATGTCAAATTCGTGATCAACCCACCGCCACACCCTCAAAGAACCTAACATCGTTTCCATAATAATAATTTTTGAATTTCCATGGTCGCCATATTGGATTCGCCATTTTGCATTATTAAATTATAAGTGATACTTGTGATCACTGCATGAACAAATCTGTGTAAGTCCCTTCTTTGATCCTTTGTTAGTTTATACTTTCCTTGCAAACTTGAATTTATATTAAGAATTTCGCATTTTTAAATTTTCTCCAAACTTAATTTGTCCTCTTCCTCTGTTCCCTCTTTCAAACCGAAATGGGTTAATTGATTTACCTTCGATGACATAAACAAAACGAGCAAGACAAACAGAAAAAGTAAACTAAATTCACACGACCGACCTCTGTGAAAAAAATACACCTAATAAGTGTTACGTGTTTTGTCCAAGTTTTTTTTTGTCCCTCCCCATGCCTCTGTTCTTTTTTTCCACCTTGGCAAATACTTTTAACAGTTGTTTGTTGTCTTCTTCATTTGTGTGACTTGGGAAGGAGGACGAGAGTTGGGAAGGATGACGGGATGGCAAAAGAAGGGCATACCAAAACAACAAAAAAAAGTGCTGAGAATAACAACAAAGAAAATCATGTAGAAATTAAGCATTGTGATTTCTAATTAACTGACAAGTGTTACCAAGTGGTACGTACCACCAACCAGCCGGGACCATCAATCCAACCGACAAACGGTAAAAAAACCTTTTCCGTTTCCCATTTTTTTTTGGGGGTCTTTTTTTTATGATTTTTCGAACTGAATTTTTCTATTTTTGTTGTCTTCTGTTAGTTTCGTTATTAAAGGAAGTTGTTCGTTGCTCCATTCCTTCGGAGGGCAACGCCAACACAAAGATGGTGTTGGCTTCCAATTCCACATTAGATGTCGGTGTATGTGTCGGCTGCAAGTTTACTTGTGAAAGGATATGAACAAAAGAAATTAAAATTTGTTTAACATTGTTAAGTATTTTTTTGGAGGTTTTTTTTTTTGTTTTTTTCAAACCAAAACTTTTTCTTTGCCGCTGGTTCGTTCTATGGAAGGATAGGTGAGCTTTTTTTTTTTATTTTTTTGGTTGCTCAAAATTCGGCACAGGTATCAAGGTATCAACGATGGCGGTGGTGGTTGAATCGCCAGGATATATTTGCTTTCACATCCCGTGAAAGCCGCCGTGAAAGCCGTTGTCGTTGTTGTCATCGTCATCGGCGGTGGTGGTGGTGGTGAACAGCCGAGTATGGGCGTCATATAAGCCATTATGCACTTTGCCAGCTAATAAAATAAATTAAAACAAATGCCGCCAAAAAAAAACAGCTCAAAAATATCAAAAAAAAAAAAACAAGAACCATCAACAAGACTATTTGGTAAACAAAACGTGTGGAGACGAAATAAAGTTATGCCCATAAACGTGCCGAGACATTATGACGAGGTACTGTGGTTTTCAGGGCTCATTTCAGGCATATGTCAAGTCTTATTTACGAAATATTTCCCAAAATGGGTTTAAGAGAACTTTTGCCTCGAACCTGTGGTATTTTGTGGGTACAAATTAAACAATCCACCATTCGCATGAGGGACAAGTCGGACATGAGTATCTCCAATTGGGATAGTTAAGGATTTTGCAAGATTTTTGAAAAATATTTAAGAACATATGGCCTTATCATCAGCTGGCATGTACAGTTTGGTTCAAATAAATAAATTCATTTTTATAAATTCCGCAAAAAATTCACAAAAAGCATTTTTTTTTCGAAAGAACAAACATTTCCATCAACCATCCTGTCTACCCAATTAGCTCATACTTTGATGAAGAGGTCTGGCGCTATTTTACGCCTGGCCTGATTGATAGTCGCCTTAAGGCACTAAAGCGTTTATTGATTATCCGCATAATGTCGCTCCGTTACGGTACCCCAACCACCACAGATCCTAGGTGTTCAACTGCCATCCATGAGGCTGCTGTTGACATGATTCTCAAACTTGGTGCTGAAAAGACCGATCGATTGTCGGCTGTGTGAAAGAAACCCAAATAAAAGTGGGCCAAAGATGTCATCGCTCTAAAATCCGTACCAAACTGTCCCCATCTAATGATGCATGGTCTTCTCAACAATCACTGGGGGATTTTACGATCCCCAGAAAAGATGATTTTTCGAGCAAAACCGTTTTCCATTTTGAGCTACTCCAACACCTTAACTGAGAAGCGATAACGCAGCACTTGTGCGAGGATTTTGCGCAAAATTCACATAATTCCGCTCAATATTCCAGCAGTGCGTTGCTTTTGACAAATTGCATACAGCTTGTGTGTAGTAAACCACTGTGCTACGGGAGAGGTATCACAGGCAACAGACCCATACATGCACAATCATTGGCCACACTAATTCTATCTCTTTGGCCATTAAAGGCACATACCACAAGTCCCTGACCCCTCTCTTACTTACCACCTATGTTTGGTATGAGAATTCGTTTAGAAAATCCGCAGGGCCTTCTATTATAAGGCCCTACGGAAGGCCTTATTTTCAGACATGGAAATATGTTTCCTTTAAATGCCGTCTCAGGAATTTTCTTTTTCTTCTCTCTGTTAGCCGAGAACTTGGGCAAGGTATACAACAAGAAACATTCTGTTGGGCTTTCACGGATTTTCCAAAATGTTCCGCCGTTCCTGAAGAAGTTCTGACGGGGGACTATATGGAACTTAAAACGTATACAATGGATATTCCTGTGTCCTTACTTGTTGAAAACCTGGCAGTCCTGTAGTTTTAAAGGAGAACTTGTACTATGGATTACTTTTTGCGAGAAAGGAGATAGATGATTGTGGAGATTTGACCTGTGTTTGGAGCTCAATACTTAATGTCCTCACATTGTGAACACCCGACAGCAGCGATGTAATCAAAGAAGTTGGAAGGTAATAAATAAATTAAGATTAATTTCTTAGCGGCTTAAAATCTTCAATGTCCTTACTTTGTGGAGAGCTAGAAGAAGACCTGTAATTAAAAAGGAGCTGGAATATAACTTACTTCAGGATTCTTTTTTTATAATAAGGGAATTGGCAGATCGTGTACTCTTTTTTAGGTATGTCATTGACTGTCAGGTCTTCATATGGCTGACCTGTTTTGGCATCAGGTCGGATATGGGTATACCGAGGTCCTTAGTTTGTGACGACCTGACAGCAGTTCTGTATTCTGAAAGCACCTAAAAGATAAGACTTACGAATTCCATTTTGTATGAGGGCAGCTGTAAGGGAATCTTCTATAGGCGTATCTTTAAGAAGTCTGGATAGCTAATCTATTTAGGGAGTTGGATGGACATGATTATACCAATGTCCTTAAGACCCGAAAGAAAAGAGCTGGACAATTCTAAGGGGAATAGAAATGGAAAAAACTAGCTTGTACTGGAAATTCCTTTTATGTTTTTCGTATTTTGATATTTTGAAAGGAATTTCTTTTTTGTTTTTCGTATTTTGAAAGTGATTTATATTTGAAAAGCCAATAATGAAATAGAATTTCCCTGTGTGAACACAAGAGGCAAGTTCAAAAGGGAATCGTAGAAATGGCCGCAAGTAATATGGCCTAGTGTGAATCGGGACTAAGGCGTACTCCTACATTTATATTTTATGTGAGAACGGAGCTGGCAGATCGTAAAATCCTCTTTATGCTTGTATTTGAGAAGTCTTCAGATAGCTGCGTAATTTTGTGGGAGCAGGACGGCAATGCTAATGTCCTGGCCCTGCGAACTGACCTAGAGGGGAGCTAGAAGGAGTCATAGAATCTGCTGCAGTGTTTACGAAAAACGAACAAATATAACCATACTAGTAAGTTGTAATGCGCCTATGGCGCCCGTTGAAATATGGAAAAAAAAATTTTGTTGGAAAAAAAATTTTATCTTGAAAAAAAAAATTTTGTTGAAAAAAAAATTTTGTTGAAAAAAAAAAAATTCGAAAAAAACTTTTTGTAAGAAAAAAATTCTGTAAAAAAAAAAATTTCTGTAAAAAAAAAAATTTGTAAAAAAAAAATTTGGGGAAAACACAATTTCTGTACAAAAAAAAAATATTACTTTTTTTATTATTATTATTTATAGAAAATTATAGAATGCCTACTTAAATTCCTACGTACTGCGTGACAGAGTCAGTGAATCAGTGTATCAGTGAATCAGTGAATCAGTGTCGAGGGTAAATATATATTAAGATACGCACACCAATACGTGATAAAAGACCAAAAAGAAAAAGAGCCATGTCTCCCAGTTTTTTTTCCATAGTCACCATAGGGACCTCAGTGACCATTTTCTCAGGCTCATACCTTCCAAACTGTTTGGAATTCTGATTTACTCTCTGAGGCAAACTTATAGCTCTTGCCATAAAGAACAAAAATTGTAAACTCATAAAATCAAAAAAAACGTAATCTTCAAGGTCAAAATCGCACTTCAAAACAATGTTTAAAAAAATCGATTTTTTTAAACGCTTTTCCCCTGTTCTGGTCCACAGGTAGCAAACCCTTCAAAATTCAAGAAAACAATCAACTACAAAAATCTACCTACAATCTCTATAAACAACTTTCTGGAATATATGAACTTTGTAGGAATGATTCTTAAAATTGTTTCAATTCACATTTGCTTTCTACAATACCATTAGCCAATTTTGGAAGCGTATGCGTAATTTTCGTTTGAAAGCCTAGCACTTATACGTACAGGTGGTTAATTAAATGGAATTGATGTGATTTTTTTTCAAGGCAAACATCAAGTCTACTCTAACATCTAACTCTACTCCCTATTTCCACCCTCCAATACCCCGATTTCCTATCGCTAACACAGCCCATTGCATTCATAGGGGGCATCCCCTGAGTGTTAGTAAAAAAAAAAAAATAAAAAAAAAAGTAAAAACGATTAGGAATTTTTTTAGCTGTGACCTTGTCGCAGACCTCTTGTAGTGGTGAATGGTACGGAGAGATTAAAAAATAACACACAGTTACATTACTTGATGACTCTTCTCTAAGGCCTTGTACCCGCTCATATGTCCGCCGCTGTGAATACGTGCAAATGGTGGTGAAGGTACATTTTACAAATAAAGTTAACATATGAAACGGATACGGATGGAAATGGATTCAATGGTAAATTAGTCGGTTGGTGCTCGTTCTCGTCTCCTGCACCTTCAGTCGTTGGCTGTTTTTTTTAGAGTTTCAGTTGTTGCTGTTTTGTCTGTTTTTGATGATTTATTTAAAATAATAAAACAATTTTCATGTTTGAAGGTTATTTGGCTGCTTCTTTTTGGCGAATGGCAAGAAATGATAAAACATTCATTCAATGAATGAATATTCGCAGTTGCTTGGCTGGCAGTTTTTTTTTTTTTTTTTTTTTTTTAGTTTGTTACGTTGTTGCTGGCAGTTCCGTAACCGTGTACTGATGTTGTTGTCGTTTGGCCCTTCTCTCCTCTCTCCATCTACTTTCAAAGTTTTATCAATACAAAAACTTTAAATAAAAATACAAAAACAGAAAAAAACCTTAGCACATTAGTTTTAAATTCAAAACTAAAATTAGAAAATGAAAACAAAAACAACTACAACGTCTGTTTAAATAATAAAAAGGATAAAGGAGTTTACCAAACCCCTCCCTCTCCCTGCCTCTCCCTCCCACTGTCGCTTTGGCCTTAGCTCCAATCTTAAGACAATAAATCGAGAAATGTGTTGAATGCAAAAAGTGACTTCTCCATCTATTTGGCGAACACCAGCAGAGACAATTGAAATATCAGCAAGATTTTCTCAAGATTAATACTTGATAAGTGCACCGGCCCGTTCTTGTCCCTGTATGAATTTATTTCGTTTCTTTATTTCAAACAACATACGGCGTTAGATTTGTATTTATTTTCAATTGCTTGCCCTGTCTCTTAGTTTTTCTTTTTCCTCTGGCCCTCGGGATCAAATCTATCCTTGTGCTGCCCACCCACTATAGACTAAACCAATTGAGATGTGTTCATCCTCTCATCTTTTTTTTCTTCTTTTGGGTGTTCTGTTCCTTGTCGTGTCTTTTATTTCCGTTTGTCGGCGGCGGCAAGCAGCGATTTTTGTTGAACGTCAGCAAAAAATCATTTCACGATTGTCGAATTATCACAGCGCGACACAATATTTCGTAGTCTTCGACGGGCATGTGTAGACATGGACACACACTGGATAGACTGAGTGACAGACATTAGCACGCCTTAAGGATTTTTTTTTCTAGCCAAGCACACACTCGCAACGACACCCAGTTGGTGGAAGACACTCACTCGCACAAGTGTCCTTTTGGCTTGAAGAGGGGAAAAACGTCTTAGCCATGGTTTTTTTTTTTTATTATTATTTGGTTGAAAATTCAATACCACCACAAGTGGATTCTTATGATTTTGAAGAGAAATGAAATAAAACTGGAAATGAGGGGGCCTTGGTAACATAGGGTTTTTAACCCGGGAATTCCCGGGGCGTATTTCCCATAAAACTGGCTATTTTTTTACCTCCCGATTCCCGGGATTATTTGTGGGGATTCCCCTGAATAAAATAGTACCTACAATTAATCAATGTACGATTTTACCCATTTTATTTTACAACTGTGATTGTGTTTCTTTAACCGGGAAATTAAACGATTTTTTTGTTATTTCCCCAACTCGTTGATCATATCTGATAAGCGGACACCTAAGGGAGCGAGAATTTTGTCCGCTTATGAGTGAAGTACACAAGAGGACTGAACCGCTTCAGTGGCACTGACAAAAGTGTCCGTTTATGAGAGGTGTCCGCTTAAGTAAGAACTGAACCGCTTCTGAAAAAAGTGAAAAACACATCGAATCTTGCCACAACAAATAATTATTTCTCTCTTACCGAAATTATCACACCGTCCATGTTTTTATTTGGCTACCTTTTTGATATATTTTACGAGACTGTAATGCCAAAAAGTCAACAACGCTGGGCTGAATTAAAGGAGGGGGGCAGTGGTGGCGCATACATCGTTTTCTTCATAGTCATCAATAAAATCTGAGTGTGATTAACATTGTAAAGGAATGAGACAAAAACATGTCTTACGATTTTATTGGTCATTTCTTGGTTGGTTGGTTTGTTGGCCAAAAGTCATCATAATTGATGACAATTATTTAATTAGCAGTCGTTGGCTCTTCAGGGAACGTGCCTTGTCTCACAACAGAGATCAGAAATGGTGAAAGGCGATTCGATATCGAACAGGATTCAAGGATTTAAAGCATTTGCAATTATCTTAATTATTGATCGTGTAAAATTAAATATACACTTCTCACAGAAGTGTATATAATTTATTCCCTTATTGTGTAAACACTTTTGGACTATTTTATTTCTCATTACGGGAACACATTCATTTAAATACACTTTACGCTAATTTTGCCAGAGACTTTTGTGTGTAATTTTCATCGCCAGTGATAATATTTAATATTGCCATTTAATAGAGACATTTCAACATGATTTCCATATCAATATGAAACATTTTATGAACACAAACGCCGATTAGATTTTTATCACTCCCATTTGATGAGGGCAGGCGGTGTTGGGGGGGGTTTGGTCGCCCTGTTTGGTTTGATGATACAAATTAATTTGTTTTTCGATGGAAAATGTTTGGAAACATTTTCTCTATATTAACTTTGTTTAGATATGAAATTAATTGAAATTCCTTTAGTTGGCAAATTAGTGTACACTGGCACAACAACAGCAGCAGCGGCTTAACATGTCATCATCGTCCAAACGACCGACCAACCAACCAGTCAACCAGCATGTGGATATTTAGTTGAATTCCATTACTTCACATCGTTTGTCCATTCACACTCCAAAGAATATATCAAATAAAAACAACAACAAAAATTACAAAACAGGACACCATGAGGAGGCTGACAATGTTTACAGTTCACAGTTCCGTGGTGATACTGGTGAAGTGGTGGGGGTAGGGGATGTACATTGGATAGTGTCTAAATTCGTGAAAAAAATATTTCAAACAGGGCGGTGCAAAATTCGAAGCGAGCTCTTTCATAAATAGAGAATCGGAAAAATGGATTTTTGATAATTTTTGAAATTATCTTTTTTGTCGACTTTTATATTTTTATTCATTATATAATAAAAATTGTATTTGGGCCACCCTTTACTTGTCGAAGCCTAATAGGTTTAATTATTTTTAAAATTCAAATTGTATTTGGGCCACCCCTTACTTGTCGAATACTAATAGGTTTAATTTATTTTAAAATTAAAATTGTATTTGGGCCACCCTTTACTTATCGAAGCCTAATAGGTTTAATTATTTTTAAAATTAAAATTGTATTTGGGCCACCCTTTACTTAGCGAAGACTAATAGGTTTAATTATTTTTAAAATTAAAATTGTATTTGGGCCACCCTTTACTTATCAAAGACTAATAGAGAATCGGAAAAATGGATTTTTGATAATTTTTTGAAATTATCTTTGTTGTACATTTTTGTCAACCTTTATGCAGGGTCCGCAAATTTTTTGAAAATTCAAAAAAAAAAACTACTCAATATTTTTCTCAAATTTCTTGTTTTATTTGCAAGTACAATCCTTTCGGTTAAGAATGGAAAAAATTTCATAAAAATGGCTGCCTCGGCTGGCCATGCAGTAGCCTAACGACATCAGCTCTGCGGCTGATAATGCGATCTTGAAAAACAGGGCGCAAAACATTGAGTGTGGCACGTAGCGCCGTCCAAATGTTGCCACAATTTTTGTTTACAAAATTTTAAACAAAAATTCGTTCAACGAAAATAACGAAAACGAAATAAACACTAGTTGAAGAAAAAACGTTAGATGGCGGACCATTTATTATAAACAATTTTTATTTTTAAAATTGAAATTGTATATGGGCCACCCTTTACTTATTGAAGATTAATATCTGAATAATTTTCTTTGGATTAGAGCAATACCTTTTTTCTCGATTGGAGCCTAAAACATTGCCAGGCCATCATTTCATTGCCTCATTTACTCATCAAAGGAAAAATCTTATTTTCCTTCTCTTTCGTCGTTTTCTCGACCACGGTGCCATTGTCGCACACCACAATAACAAAATTCCTCAACACTTTCCCTTTGCCCGTCCACCGATGGTGGATATTGGATCAGCGCTTTGTTGCCCATTATTGTCGTATGAATTGTTTTTAGATTTTGTTGAAATGTTGTCATGAGTTGTGTGGGCATTTCGGTCTCCAAAGGACTCACTCTCTCTCTCGTCTGTCGACGACAACGACAACGACTGACTGAGCGTTTTGTTTTGTTTCTGTTTCTGTTATGCAAAAATCCAAAAACGGCAAGAAGAAGCTGCTGGGCGAAATCAAAACAAAACAAACAAACCAAAATAATAAAAAAAAAAACTCACACAATTGTTTGTAAACAAAAGCGACCGAAGAGATGAAATCACGTGTTCGGGAAATAGCACGTGCTGTTGCTGTTACCACTGGCCCTGGTTGTCGTTGTTGTTGTTGCAAAAGCAAACTTTTAGGGGAAGGTTTAAATCTTTTAGGCGCGCTTTTTTCCTATTGGAATTTAGAGAAGCTCTGCGCAGGATCATAATTGTCGGCACTAAAATCCACCCTTATGAAGTTTTGAAAGACAAACAATAACAACAACGGTGACGACAACGCGACACACACACAAACACAGTCAAACTAAAGGGACAAAACTACGCGCCGAACTCAAGAAACATTTTAGAGGCGTCTGTTGTGGAATATCCTCGTCGTCGTCGTAAGAAGCAACAGCAAATGCGGCCTCAAATGGCAAAGGAAATAGAAAGAAATGCAAAACTATTACAATAACTATAAAAGCAACAGCAACAACAAACTGCATTCATAAATAAACGAGCGAGAGAGAGAGAGCGAACCTAAAAGGAGGCTGCACCTTTTCAAGTGAATGTAAAGAAAGCAAGAAATTCACATGAATGAACTTAAAGGAGAAATTTACAACCACGAGAAAAAAACTTAATTCAAAGAGTTGTGTGGGTTATTTGGAAAATAAGGCTTTCAATAAAAATTTTAAAATACAATATTTTTAAAATTTATATAGTTATTTATTTATTGATCACATACTTTCTAAATAAATTAATAAAATAGAAAAAGGCCTGTCCCTTTGGTAGGACATGGTAGCTAGCATAAAAAAAAATTATATATATATTTCTAATTTTAAAATTATCATGTCGATATAAATTTATAAAAAAACATGATTTTATAACAGCTAATACACACAAAAAGTGTTATTTTTTTGTATTAAAATTGGTAAAATATGGAGAAAATATTTTTTGGTTTATGAAATTGTCACCCATGGGTCTTAGGCACGGTTACTTCATGAATCTAAATAAATGATAAACAAATGAAAAGAAATTCTAAAATTATATTTACGCAACTCTGCTTCTTATCAAAAACTGTATCTAATTCTGAAGAAAATCATTAGAAAAATATTGCATCAAAAATATACATGTTATTTCCGACATACAACTGAGTTTTTACTTTTATTTTGAAAAATATTTTCAAGTTAAATAAAATTCGTTTGACTAAACAACGTCACTTTTAATATTTATAAAAAATATATTAACATTATCGGTAGCATTCTTGCCTATCAGCGTGGGGATTGTGGGTTCGATTCCCACCAGAGGCTTTGGTCTGTCGCTACATAAATCTAGCCAAACGGTCTGTGCCACCCAGATTACCCGTGGCACCAAAATTAGAATATAAATTTACTTTGTATTGTAATTAAGTAAAAATAAAAATATTAACACAAATGAAAAAACATTTTAAGTTATTTTAATTTAAACAAATTAATTTTGATTTTTAAAAAATATTTTAACTCAAATTTACATAAAAAATTGATTTAATTTACGCCTTGTTTAAATCTTAATTTAATTATTATTTATAAAAATTATTTAAATTCACCAAAAGCAACTATTTTAATTAAAGTTATTTTAATTTAAACAAATTTATTTTAATTTTTAAAAATTATTTGAACTTATGCGCTTAAGAAAATTTACAAAAAAACATTTTTTTTAATTAAAATTAAATTGTTTTAATTTATTTAGAACTAGAACTTATTTAAATTAATTATTATTTATTTGAATTCACCAACAATTTTTTTAATTTTTTAATAATTTTTTTTTTTAATTTTTTAATAATTTTTTTTTTAATTTTTTAATATTTTTTTTCTATTTTATTAACTAAATTTTAGTTGTACAGGGTCCCTCAAATAATTTTTTTTTTTTTTTTTTGAAAATTCTATAAGAAAAACTACTGGATATTTTCTCAAATTTCTTTTTTTATTTGAAAGTTCAATCCTTCCGGTTAAGAATGGAAAATAATTTCATTCAAATGGCTGCCTCGGCTGGCCATGCAGTAGCCTAACGACATCAGCTCTACGGCTGATAATGCTATCTTCAAAAACATCGAGTGTAGCTTCGGCTGTGTGGCACATAGCGCCGTCTTCATCCGTTCATTGTAAAGTGGCCGGTTGACCGGACGACTCACTATAGAGAAAATTCGTTCTTCAGCCGTACTGTTCGCATGTGGAATAATCTTCCAACTACTGTTTTTCCTGCCTGCTATGACATTATCTAATTCAAGGCAAACATCAACAAACACTACTCCGTTTTTCCTCCCTCCAATACCCTTCTTTCCAATCGCTAACACAGTGCATTGCATTTATAGGGGCATCCCCTGAGTGTTAGTAAAAAAAAACAAATGTTGCCAATCCTCCTCTTCAATTTTTGTAAACAAAAATTTAAAAGAAAAAAATTTAATAATAAAAAATGGGAAAATTACGTAAAATCCCAAAAATAAAATAATAATAAAAAAAATCTAACAAAAAAATAATTTGAACAAAGATTATAACATCTTTATTTAAAAAAAAATTTTATCGTAAAAAAAGTAAATTTATTAATTTTCAATTTCAATTTATAGCAAAATCTTTCTTTACATTTCTTTCATATATTTATTTTAACTGTTTGATAATTTTATTAAAAATTTCATTAAACAATATTTGAAATTACCAAAAAAAAAAGAACGTAAGCCAAACTACAATAAATATAATAAAAAAAATATCTGTCCAATGGTAGAGTTGCTCTTCGTCAATAATATGTAGTTCTCAGAATTTATTTGATAGTAAGGCACGTATATATAGAACGAAGTAACATGCAACGGCAGGTCAGTACTACTGCAGCACGAAGGTATTGATAAGTCGCTTAACCATCGACGAAACTCGTCTACCTATGGTTTTGTATAGTGTACAGTCGCTGACCCAACATTTCTCTCCATTTGACAATTTCTGTTCTGCAAAAAACCTGGTCATACGGTCTGTGTCACCCGGTGTATCCTAGGATCCAAAATTAGAATATAAATTAAATTTGTTTTGTTTTTTATGTTTTATGTTATTTATTAAAAAAACAATAGACTTTTCTTTTATAATCCTAACTTTAATTCGACGTTTTGTATTTCTTAACGAAAGCCTGAACGTTTGCGAAAAAATCAAAACATTTTTGAAAAAAATCTATTCATAATTACCAAAGTTATGGGCAATTGAATATAAAATGGGCAAAATACGTTGTCTTTTTTGTACGCCAGTGTAGTTTTATTTCATAATTTGTGAGAGACTGCCCCCAACCTGGCTAGATGATGGGCAAACCCATCATCTCGCCTCCAACCTCCTCTCCCACAGCCATCATTCATCCGAACACACTCTTGTTTCTGTTCGCACAGAGAATAATAATAATGCATTTCATCTATATCATATATTTCACTTCTCTTTCTCTCAACGCGCGGAGTATGATGGGGAGTCGTATCACACACACACACACACACAAACACAAGCCAACAGCAGCAACAACTACATTATTTGCCTTTATCGTTTTGTTGTTGGCCAACTTGAACCACACACGAATCGCAATCACTGAATCTTCGTTCAACAGACAACGGCCACGACCACGACCATCGACTTGTCAAGAAGACTATGCACGTGTGCGTTTGTGTGTGTGTGTGAGAGTGTGTTTGGCTGTGCTTGTGTATGCTTCTGCTGGTTGTAACTGTAAAAGGATGTTGTTGCAACAATAACAAAATACATTTTGTTGTTGATATGAAAGGATTTTTAGTTACTAAACGTTAGCCACACGTGCAACACGGGACGTTTTCGCAAACGCTACAACTGACGCCATTGAATTTCTCTTATTATTATGTTTATTGTGGGCCAAGAAAAATAATTTCGTAATGTACAAAAATAACATTGAGCTAAAGGGCGTATAAGTATTAACTGAAACAAACAAAAAAAAAAAAAATACAAATTATGAAAATTAATATCAATCATACGCCCGAACGGTCGGTCAGCGGTTCGGTACAAATGTAATTGCTAAACTTTATGTGTGCAGAAGAAATTTGCAATTCATTGAAAATATTGCCAAACTAGAATTTAGTGAACTCCCACAAACCGGAAATCTTCAAGTGAAATGAATTATGAGCATTGAAAATTAAAAAGGTTTTTAACGAAAAAATTCCAAAAAAAATAATAAAATAGATAAATGTCTTTAAATGTGTCTGTGTGTTGTTTAAATGTCACTTCCGCTATTCAATATTGTTATGTTTGGTGTCTCATTATTCTATCGGTGTTTATTTGTTAAAATTATTTGGTGTTGTAATTTAAGAAAAAAAAAAAGTCTTTTTCTAAAAACCCCTTAATTTTGTTCAGCGTATTTCTTTGGTTATTTTTTAAAATATAAAAAAAAATTACTAGAGTATTTGAAAAAATACTGTACAGAGGAGAATATGGTGCACTAAACGTTTTGGTCCCTTTTTTAACGATGACTTTTTGGCTTGACTTTTTTTTTCAAATTCTCTTTTGGATTTGCTTGCAAAAGTTAGATTCCGTTAGATTTTTCTTGACGTTTATTCTTAAATCTTGTTGATTCGTTTAGTTGTCTTAAAGCAAAATCTGTGAAGTCAAAAAGAAAAACTCAAAATGTATGAAGTAGAAATTTCAAAAAAAAAACAATTTTATGATTTATGACTTTTTTTCTAACCCGCAATCTTCTGTACACCTTTCGCCTACAAACTCATAAATCATGATTTTAAAATCAAGCAAAAAGTCATCGTGTAAATCGTCTCTTAGTGGAAAGCAACACGGTTGCGTTCATCATTCCCCGACCACATTCAAAACTAATTTTTCTTATTGGAATTTTCAATTTTATGCTTAGACGGTCTGTTTGACAAGGTTTTTTTTTTTGGAATTCGGGATTTTCAAAATTTTTTGGAATTTTAGATTTTCTACCAAGTTCTGCTTGAGAAGCGATTTTTCGGCATTGCCTCTTCTATTTTACAGGACTTCCACTATTGAACCCTTTCACTTATTTTCGAAAATTATTTGAAATTTAATTATTTTAATGAATTGTGTATTTCAATTGAGACTTTTCAGATATTTATAAGAACAATTTGGAATTTTGGAATTTTGGCGATTTATCGACATTGCCTTGTCACCTGAAACTCTTCCATTGGAATTTTCAATTTTTTGCTTAGACGGTCTATTTGACAAGGTTTTTTTTTGTATTTCCTCTCATATTGCCCCGTTTATGTGAAGGAGATTTTAGAATACGGATTTTGAACCTTTTCAATTATTTTCGAAAGTTATTTGAAATTTTATAATTTTAATGAATTGTGTATTTCAATTGAGACTTTTCAGAAATTTATAAGAACAATTTGGAATTTTAAAAAGCAATTTTTTCGGCTTTGCTGGGCCACCTTGCTCTCTTCTATTTTTCCTGAGCCTCCCCCTTTAAACCCTTTCAATTATTTTCGAAAATTATTTGAAATTTAATTATGTTAACGAATTGTGTATTTCAATTGAGACTTTTCAGAAATTTATAAAAATTATCTGGATTTTCAAATTTCGTCTCAACTTTGGAATCCGGTCTCTATTAGAAAATGGTTTTTCAAAACGTGCAAGAATACAAATATGTTGTTGTGTTTTAAAGTGCCAGAAAGTAAAATGTTTTTTCACCATTGGCTTAATTGAGTTTTCGAAATCCTTTGCATTATCTGAATTTTGGCCTTTTTAAAAAGTATTTTGGTGTCTTAATAAATAATTTTCAAATTGCAAAAAGTTGTTCCAGATCAGGAATGTTGTCCCAAATCGCAAACAAATTTTCAAATATTATACCAGTTGTCAAATTATCGATGTCGAAGGTCGTGCGTCATAAGAAAATCACCTTCTTGGGCAATTGTATGTACGAGTACATTAAGGGGGCTCAATTGCAAATTTGAGCAAAATAATTTGAAAAAACAAAAATCGGAAATCCAGCAAATATTTTCATTTTATTTATTTATTTATTAATTACAATACAAAGTAAATTTATATTCTAATTTTGGGTCCAAGGGTAAACCGGGTGACAACCCCATTTGGATTGATCGGAAAATCTTGCAACTAATTTTATTTTATTATTTTCTATGTGGACCTCCCATCTTTACGGGCCACATACGATTTTTTCCGAAAAATCTACAGATATTCGCCAATCTTTTGAAATTCTGATAAAACGTGTAAGGCAGAGAAAGAGCTTTAGATGGGCATGTCTTAGGTCCAAAGATCAGGGCACATACCTAGACCAGTAGTGAAAGCTCTCCTTGTTTGTGGCATAAGTTAATTTATGTGTTCTGTGTTATTTTGTACGGATCCTACAGGCACTGCCTTTGAGCTGTATTTGATGGCGAAAATATTTAAATCAGGTCTTCCTTAGTATCCACAATTGCAAGTGACAATTACCAAGCCCCCTTCAGACGAACCAAACAATATAAAATAGGTTTTTGAGGTTGTTTGATTCTTGTTGTGATCATGTGTGTTTTGTTATTGCGTTATATTAAGAGTGTGTTATACTCGAATGATTATTTTTATTTTTATTATTTGAATTATCTCTGTGGTAGTTGTTCTTCATCGTTGATAATCCTGAGCAGGACTGAAGAGGCAGTATAAAACCAGGAAAGTCCTGAAACAAAAATGTATTTCAACATGTGGATTATAAATAACTTACATGTCTTCGCGCCCCGCCATTTGGGAACGCCTGCTCTAGACAATGTCTCTCAGTAATCCCATCATCGGAAAGCAAACATTCAAATTAAGTTGTCCATGATTTTTCATCAAGGTTCCTTCCGTCCATACCTCCCAATTAGGTCTTGTACAATCTGTGAAGTGTCGGAGTGGCATTTTTGCCAAAGCGGGGCGAGAATGTGTGGCACCCACCTAGCACAGTAGCAAGACTCTCTCGAGCTCGCAAACTCTAGGGGATTTTCTTAAACCCAGTGGAAACCTGCCATAGGCGAGGTATTAGGGTCTCAGTTTGGGTCCAATTGGGAACTTTGCTGTTGGTGTTTCAATTAAGTGTTGCCGGTTCCTCTTGGGGTAATTGTAGTATTGGACATCAGTCTTGCAAACGATTAGCAATGGCCCAGAAAATATGCCATTGATTCATAAGTGCTATTCCTCTAATACAATGCAGACTTCCAACTGAAATGAAAAGAAAAAAATTGGTTTAACAACTTTGTTAGACAGATGTCGAATTCCAGCCCTATACTTTTGAAACCACGAAATGGATAACCCTGGTATTTAAAATTAATTAATTGGTAGTGTAAATTGATTCCTAAATTGGTCAAAAAATTGATAAAGCAAATGAAATGAAACTACCAAAATATGTTTGTTTTATCTGGGTTCACATTCAAGCCACTTACAGACCAGACAAATTTTTCTCAAAAGGAAGACGACCACCATTACTGGATAGGTAATTTGTTTTTTCTTTCAAAAATAAATATAAATAATTCTCTGCTTCAAGACATTTCCACCTTTCCGTGTACATTTTTGCAAAAACATTCCAGGTCTTACATTTTGTCTGACTCAAGACTCAAGTATTTTCTCAAAATTAGTCATAACTTGACAGAACTTTCTATGTTCTAAAAGTTTAAAGATTTCCCAAAGATATAAATCTATTTTGTTAATATTTCAGATGATTTTATCTCTTCTTCGATACCTTCCACTATTTTCTTAAAAAAAAAAATCAAACATAAAAATAACTTAAAAATGTGCTCCTATTGTTGACGATTTTCACATTACACCGTGTTACAAAAAATAGATTTTTTTCTGTCCTATGAACCAAATGGACATATTCGGAAAGAGGGGAAAAAATAAAAATACACGTGTATCGGCGATTTTCATGTACACGTCATCATTTTTTTTTTTAAAAAATTTGACATGATACAGACATTTCCACGAGTCTGCCTGCAAAAAATCAGCTCGATTAGATCACTGAAAAAGGGTTAAAAATCGGGCCACTACGAGCTTCATACTTCAAACTTAAAAAAAAAAATTCTGACGTGTACATGAAAATCGCCTATACACGTGTATTTTTATTTTTTATCCCCTTTCCGAAAAAGTAAATTTGGTTCATAGGACAGAATGTGTGTAACACGTTGTTATCAATAGATTATTCTCCTTAGCATCACCTGTCTAAATAAACCGTCCACAAAATAACTCATGATAACTTTAACACATCCAGCAGAAAAGCAACTCCCGAAAGCAAAAAATAAAAAAAAAATTGAATTTTTAGAAAATCTTTTTCTTAAGGTTTTCAAAATTATTCGAAAAAAGTTCGTAAAAAAAAACTAAATTTAAAATTTTAATTTTCTGTTTTAGAAAAAGACTTTTTTTTTCGATTTCAAATTCTCAATCTAGCACTCTACATGAACGAAGTGTTTTATTTTCTATAACTCTATAACTTAATAATAATGTGTGTTTAGTTGTTGTTGTGTTTTTCAATTCAAATGATATATATGTGTGTGTGTGTGTTCACTATACCAATTATTGATGTATTTATTCAATGTCTATTATTCGATGACTGTATTCCTCCATGAGTCTATTACTAAATGTTAATAGCTTTATTATTTTCGTACTTATGGACAATCTATGAATTAAGTGTAAGCTTTAGCTGTGTGTGTTTCCTGTTAATAGTTTTTATTACTCCGTTAACATAATTATTTTATAAATGGTGTAATTAATGATTGTTTGTTGGTGTTCTGTTCTTTTGTGTTTTATTAATTGATGTCAATATTCGTTGGGCAAATAATATTCAGTTGAACGTGTTTCGACAAGTCTAATTAAGTGTCTACAGTAAGATTTAGAATATTCTCTAAACTTAAATTAATATTTATAGTATTCAGCGATATTAGAACAACTGTATGTATATTATATTCCCAAACTAAGTTATATTTTAAGTGATAATAGTTTGAAAGAAAAAAAAATCAAATTGAAAATCTTAAATTCGCAAATTGTGAATATTAATTTCATAAAAGTAGAATTTCAAATTTCTACTGTGTAGAATAAATGTAGAATTTTAAATTCGTATATTTACGCTTTCTACTTGACGTCTGGCTAAATAATAGAATAAACCATAACTGCAAATAAACCCCAACTTGAAAGAGCCTCTAAATATTATCACTGGAGATACACCCAGTAATCTTTGTCCACTGACCACTGAAAATATTCTTTTCGAATCTATTCCCGCTGTAGAATTTCCAGTGAACCTTCCTTTGAAGCTCTTTGTAGAAGACCTTCCTTGGAATCCCTTGTAGCAGATCTGTTTTAGAACCCCTTCCTTTATTAAAGAAGACCTTGACTGACAGGCCCACAAGAAGAATTTGCTTTCGCAGCGCATCTAGAAGACCTTCCTTTGCAACCCTTCTAGAAGACCTTCCTTTACAGCCCTCATGTTTTAGAAGAGCTTCCTTTGTTGCATTTCTAGTGAACCCTCCTTTGAACCCTTTCTAGAAGACCTTCCTCCACACCTGAACCCCTTCTTTTGTTACTCTTTTAGAAGGCCTTCCTTGGTTACTTTTAAAAAAGACCCTGAGTGGCAGGCCTGCAAGAAGAATTTTCTTTCGCAGCATTTCTTGAAAGCCTTGGCTGCCGGCTCTTTCAGAAGACCTTTTCAGTCCTTTGAAGACCTTCCTACTCATCCCTTCTAGAAGACCTTCCTTGGCAGCCCTTTGCTTTAGAGGACATTCCTTTGAACCCTTTCTAGAAGACCTTCCTTGGCAGCCCTTCTAGAAGACCTTCCTTGGCAGCCCTTTGCTTTAGAGGACCTTTCTTTGTGGCATTTCCTGTGAACCTTCCTTTGAAGCTCTTTCAAGAAGACCTTCCTTGGCATCCCCTGTAGAAGACCTTCATCTGCTGCTGTTCTCGAACCCCTTCCTTTCTCTTTTAGAAGGCCTTCCTTTGTCACTTTTAAAACAGTCTCTGAGTGGCAGGCCTACAAGAAGAATTTTCTGTCGCTGCGCTTCTAGGGGACTTTCCTGGAAGACCTTTCTCTGCAGCCCTTCTAGAAAATACCTTTCGTTGCATTTCCTTTTGGAACTCCTTCCTCCCTTCTATTGTAAGAGAAGCGACAGCGATTCCACATCCAACTTTAGCTCCCTAAAAATTTCTCCCTGAGGGCCTTACGAGTTTCAAGGACTTGATGCCACCTCTGTGTTAATCCACTTAGCGCCGGTATTTTTTTTTACATTTTTTTACTTTTTTTTTGAAATTTTTTTATGGATTTAAACTGAAAATGTGTCGCTGAGCAAATTTTTTTCCACTTTTTTTTTATTTTTTTGACATTTTTTTTCCTGAGCATTTTTTTTTAATTTTATTTTACTTTTTTAATTTTTTTGTATGGATTTAAACTGGAAATGTGTCCCTGAGCATATTTTTTTTCAATTTTTTTTTTACTTTTTTTTTTGGAACAATTTTTTTTTTACATTTTTTTATGGATTTAAACTGGAAATGTGTCGCTGAGCAATTTTTTTTTCCATTTTATTTTTTTGACATTTTTTTTTCCTGATCAATTTTTTTTTTACTTTTTTAATTTTTTTTGTATGGATGTAAACTAGAAATATATCCCTGAGCAAATTCCATTTTTTTCACTTTTTGTTAATTTTTTTTATGGATATAAACTGGAAATGTGTCTCTGAGCAAATTTTATTTTTTAAATTTTTTTTTTTTTTTTAATTTTTTTTTAAGTTTCTTTTTATGGATTTAAACTGGAAATAATTTTATTTTAATTTTTTTTCTCATTTTTTTTTTTAATTTTTTTTTAAATTTTTTTTTTAATTTTTTTTTTGTTTGTATTCGAACTGGAATTGTATCCCTGAGCAAATTTCGTTACTGATTTTCTCTTGTATTTTTCACCGTTTCCCGTACTTTTAAACGGACGTTGGCGCCAAGTGGGTTAATGCCGCCTGGCATGTTGTTGTTCTTCCGTCTGCCTTCAGACTCCTCATAATCATATAAAAATAAAATAATAAACAACGCACACAAACTTTATGACGACGTCTTTTTAAAATGCACTTGTTCACTACTGTGCGCTGTGCGGTGAGGGGGATCAACTCCGTCGAGTAGCCAACTCCTCTATTTGTCCAATGATTCAGCAAAACTTCTGTATTTGATTAATTACAACGCCAATAAATAAACAACATAATCGTTGTAGATAGAGTGAGCCAAGCGAGCGCCTCCTCATAAAATCATATGAGCTGCTGGGCTGGCGTTTAGATTAAAATACAAAAAGGAAAAACCAAACAAAAAACCAAGAAGATTATCACAAGTGTAGACAATGTAAAGGTAACGACGATGTGACTGTAGCGCTGACATGACATGTGTCATAAATGTAGGGCAGCTTTGGGATTTACAAGGGGTACAGAACGGCACTTGGCAATAGATGTGTCTAAAGATTTCAAAGATATTTTTGTTGATAAGTTTTGTGATTCTCCTTAGATGTGAAGTTGTTCTTTATCTCATCTACAGTTTTTTTTTTTTCGTTCTTACTTTCTGTCAAATATCCCCTGTTTTTGACGCTTTCCTGTGTATTTTGTGGCCCCGGGTGAATGGTGATGGAAATATTTCAAGATTTTTAATTCAACATTTCTGGTTTTTTTTTCATGTGTGTCCCAGCCTCTCTGTGTCGTTATCACTGAAAAGGCTGATAAGTAGACAAGATGCTAAATGAAGATTTTTTCAAAATTTTCTAACCCAGAGTCTCCAGTCAGCTTCCCTCTTACTCGGTTATCTTGGACATTCAAGATTAGTTAGTGGTGACGGCTGAGAGAAAACCGGTAAACGTAGTTTGTTTCTTTTCTTTTTGGCTTTCGTTAGATAAGAAAGTTATTTATTTTATTTTTTAATTTTAGAATTATGAAAACAATTTGTGGCCGCAGCAAATGTTTTCAGTTTCAAAACGTGCTGAAAGCCTTAAACGTCGCAATACGTGCTCGTGTTCAATTTCAAAAAGACAGAAAAAAAAAGAAAGAAATTTATTAAAATTCATTACTCGGTAATTCGGGAAAAAAACGTAAAAGTAATCACAAGTTTCTTGGAGTAATTTAAAGGTGCGCTCATTATCATGGCATGACTTTAACTGACATAATTTCAAAAACCATTTGGTTTTTTTGAACATGGAATTCGTTTTGTGCCTTCAAGGCTGCAGAGTAGATTAGAGGGCAGTGGAGGGAGTTTTCTGGTCCTGGGCAACACCGGGAACCCATTCATAGCCAGCGTTGCCATATGGCAGAAAAACGGATTTCGTAAAGTTCAAAATATCAACGGATTCGAACTCAAGACGCCTTTTTTTATAAAATATAAAACATTTTTTAAAAAATGTCTTGCTCATGAATGGGCTAAAAGAGTTCATGTAGAAAACTTTTCGAACAAAATTTAAAATTTTTTTTTAAAAAAGTTTCCTTATCACAGAGTCTAAAAAATTTTATCGTGCTGTGATGTTCACTAATTTGCGAAAAGTTTTCTGTATGTACCCGAATGGGATTTTAAAATATTTCCCGGGTTTTTCTAACCCCCAAGACTTCTCTGAAGATATAAAGTGCGATTGCTAAGAAACGTAAGGCGGATTTGAAGAGGGGCCTCTAACCGATAACATGGATATTCCCGAATTTCCACCTCAATTGTTTCAAGTCTTTCTAGATGATATTATCTTGCAGACCTTGTCGCCCTTCTAGAGAGCCTTTCTCTCTGCAGCCCTCTACAAGATCTTTCATTGAAGCCACTTTAGAATACCTTGGTTGACAGCACTTCTAGAAGACCTTCCTTTGCTGTCCTTCTAAAAGACATTGTCTTGGCAGTTTCTTCCAGAAGACCTTGACTGGCACGCCTTTTAGAAAACCTTCCAATATAGTTCCTTCTGGAAATCCTGTCTTTGAGGCCCTTCGAGAAGACCTTGGTCGACAGCTCTTCTAACAGAACTTCCTTTACAGCTCTTCTTGACGTGGTCTTTTTGCAGAGCCTTCTTGAAGAGCTTGACTGGTAGGCCACAGTTCTAGAAAATCTCCCACTGGAGATCCTTCTGCATGGCGTTACTTTGCAATCCTTCCAGAGAACCTCCCACTTCAATTGTTTAGCCAGCAATGTAACACCGTCTTGTTGGAACCACATAACTCTGGTTCCAACATTTGAACAAAAATAATCTTTCAATAGGCCCGAAAAATTCCGATCTCTTTCAGCGCCGACCCCCCTTACGCCTTCGACATTCACTTTGTGTGAATGCAATGGCGTCTCTTGACTAATAAGCGATTCCCTCGCTCTCATCTCGTATGAATGACCACAAACAATTATTTATTATTTTATAGAATTTTCAAATCTTTTAGGGAAATTCCACAAGTTTATTATTTAAGAATAAATTCCAAAATGCCCTCATTATATTTAGCTATTTTTATAACCTTGATGATGTCCTTCAATTAGACACTTTCACAAACCATAAAGGATAGAAACATTTATAAAATTACTCTTTGGTTTCACAAGTATGAGCGCGAAATAAGTGAGTCTCTTCGGAGGCTGGCGCTTCTTAGACATCCTTAAGATTTCAAAAGAAATCGAATTTTCGCAGCATTTTTACAAATAAACGAAATATTCCAAAGAATTTGAAAATAATATAAAAACAACTCCACACAAACAAATACACGAGAACAATGTAAACGTCAAAAGCGCCAGTGTTAAAATAAACAGTTTTTTTGTAAAAAAAAAAACGTCTCCAGAGAATAAGAACCCCAATAACAATGGCCGGTTATCGCTCTTTGCCCTTGGCACCCGTGACTGCGACCGCCATGGCGACGGTGTCGGCGCAACCGAATGGGCCCACCATGTATCATCACCAGTCGATGACGGCTATGTCCAATAATGGTATTATCTATCAGTCGGCGGTACACGCCTCCATACACTCATTAAATACAGTACAAAACCAACGCTCAACCACACATCACATTTTAGCCACAGCAACGGCCACCGCAGCAGCGGCCGTGGCCACAGCGACGGCCCGCCAGTATGCGGCAACGGGAGCAACGTCAACGGTACCACCATCTCTACCACCAGCGGCAACGTCCACAGCAACAGCAGCTGCGGCGGCAGCGCATCACTATCAGTCCGGTCAGCAGCAGCAGCAACAACAACAGCAGCATCAGCAGCAGCAGCAACAGCAGTTGGTGCCTCTACAGCATCACCAGCAGCGTATGACCGGACAACATCAGCAACTAATGGCTCATCATCAGCAACAACAGCAGCAACAACAACATTCCCACCATCTTCCCCACCATCCGCATCATCACCATCACCCGCACCATGCGCCGCCACCGCTCCATTCGCAGCAGCAGCCGCCCCTTCATCACCACCATCATCCGCATCAACAGATTGCTCTGCATCAGAATCATCTGTTCTTCAGTGGTACCACGCTGGGCAGTCATGCCCACCACCATCACCGTCAGTTGTTTAGTCACATGCAAAGTGCCATTATGCCTTTGGGCGTCAGTAAGTATTGATTTGTTGTTTTTTTTGTTTGTTCCTCCTTCCTGCAAGGCCTAAATATTTCATTACATTTAAGTCCGTACAATTTCCTAGATGTATTTTTCAAAAAGTATTCCAATGTCGTTTGTTGTGTATTTTGCTTGACGTTTCAGTGTTGTGTGAGTTTCTTTTTCTTTTAAGTTTAATTTTCTTAGAAAGATGCTGCTGCCGGAGTAGACTCCACTGTGTGCACACATTTTATCTATTGCGTTTCGGTTTCATTTTTTTTTGGGTTTTATTGGAATATTTATAATCTTGTGCTAATAAATGCCAGATAAAAATATTTGAACTTCTTTACAAAGAAAAAAAAAAGAAAAGAAAACGTTCAAATTCAACCAAACGTGACAACATTCCAATAATGACAAGATAAGAACCTGTATTTGAATCTGGGGAAACTACTTTTGTCTAGCACAAGAAAGAGGTTAGGAGAGATTTCTCCTCTGTCTAGAAAGAATTCTCAGGTGCGTTTAGTCGTCTATCCAAAAATTCTCAGGGGATGAAAATTTGTTCCCGGTTAGAACAAAATTCTACACGGAGAATTTTTTTTCCGGTTAGAAAAAAATTCTTTACTGATATTTTTTTCCGGTTAGAAAAAAAATCTTCACGGAGATTTTTTTTTCGTTTAGAAAAAGAGTCTTCACTGAGAATTTTTTTTCGGTTAGATTCTTCACTGAGATTTTTTTTCCCGGTTAGAAAAAAATTATTCACGGAGATTTTTTTCCGGTTGATTTAAAAATATTCTTCACAGATATTTTGTTTCCGGTTAGAAAAAAATTCTTCGCTGAGAATTTTTTCAGTTGAATTTTTTTTCTGGTGAGAAACAAATTCCTCACAGAGAATTTTTTTTTCCGGTTAGAAAAAATTTTTTCACTGAGAATTTTTTTTCCGGTTAGAAAAAAATTCTTGACTGAGAAGTTTTTTTCCGGTTAGAAAAAAATTCTTCACTGAGAAGTTTTTTTCCGGTTAGAAAAAAATTCTTCACTGAGAAGTTTTTTTCCGGTTAGAAAAAAATTCTTCACCGCGAATTTTTTTCCGGTTAGAAAAAAATTCTTCACTGAGAATTTTTTCAGTTGAATTTTTTTTCCGGTTAAAAAAAAATTCTTCACTGAGAATTTTTTTTTCTGGTTACAAAATTTTTCATGAGAATTTTTTTTCCGGTTAGAAAAAAATTCTTCATGAGAATTTTTTTTCCGGTTAGAAAAAAATTCTCTGAGAAATTAGAAAAAAATTCTTCACTGAGAATTTTTTTTTTGTTTAGAAAAAAATTCGACTGAGAATTTTTTTTCCCGTTTAGAAAAAAATTTGACTGAGATTTTTTTTTCCGTTCAGGAAAAAATTTGACTGAGATTTTTTTTTTCCGTTCAGGAAAAAATTCTGCAGAGAATTTTTTTTTCCGTTCAGGAAAAAATTCTGTTGAGGGCATTACTTTTTTTTCCCAGTTTAAAAAACTCTCTTGAGGATTTTTTTTCGTTCAAGAAAACAATTGTTCACTGAGAATTTTTTTTCCCGTTTAGAAAAAAATTTGACTGAGATTTTTTTTTCCGTTCAGGAAAAAATTTGACTGAGATTTTTTTTTTCCGTTCAGGAAAAAATTCTGCAGAGAATTTTTTTTTCCGTTCAGGAAAAAATTCTGTTGAGGGCATTACTTTTTTTTCCCAGTTTAAAAAACTCTCTTGAGGATTTTTTTTCGTTCAAGAAAACAATTGTTCACTGAGAATTTTTTTTTCCGGTTAGAAAAAAATTCTTTACTGAGAATTTTTTTTCCGGTTAGAAAAAAATTCTTCATTGACATTTTTTTTTCCGGTTAGAAAAAAATTCTTTACTGAGAATTTTGTTTCCGGTTAGAAAAAATACTTCACTGAGAATTTTTTTTCCGGTTAGAAAAAAAAAATCTTCATTAAAATTTTTTTTTCCGGTTAGAAAAAATTTAACTGAGAATTTTTTTTCCCGTTTAGAAAAAAATCCGACGGAGAATTTTTTTCCCGCTTTTTTTCCGTTCAGAAAAAAATTCTTTTCGGATTTTTTTTCCGTTCAGAAAAAAAAATTATGTTGAAATTTTTTTTTTCTGTTCAGAAAAAAATTCTGTTGACATTTTTTTTTTCTGTTCAGAAAAAAATTCTGTTGATGACATTACCTAAGGGCTTTTTCCCTGTTTAAAAAACTCTCTTGAGGACTTTTTTTCCGATTAGAAACAAATTCTTCACAGAGAATTTTTTTTCCTGTTAGAAAAAAATTCTTCTTATCTGAGAATTTTTTTTCCGTTTAGAAAAAAATTTGACTAAGATTTTTTTTTTCCGTTCAGGAAAAATTCTGCTGAGAATTTTTATTTTATTTATTTATTTATTAATTACAATACAAAGTAAATTTATATTCTAATTTTGGGTACCGGGTGACACAGACCATTTGGCTAAAATTTTGCAGCGACAGACCAAAGCCTCTGGTGGGAATCGAACCCACAACCCCCACGCTGATAGACAAGCACGCTACCAACTCGTCTACCGGGGCGCCTACTGAGAATTTTATTCCGTTCAGAAAAATATTCTTTTGAAAAATTTTTTTTCGTTCAGAAAAAAATTCTGTTGATGGCATTACCTTTTTTTTCCCAGTTTAAAAACTTTCTTGAGGACTTTTTTTCGTTTAAAAAAAAAAATGTTTTTCTTTTAAAAAAATCTCTTGAGTTACTTACTTGTTACTTCGGAAAAATTTTCTTCAGATTTGTGTTCCATACAGACAAATAATTGTCGTTTAGAAAAAAATATTCTAGAGAATTTTTTTTCTTGCTTTCCTTTTCTCTACAACATTTCTGCCTAGAAAAATTGGTTGAATAAACTTTAAGAACATTTTTTGTGATCAATTATGTTTTCTAGGCTGTGTCTGAAATCCGGTTTAATCCTATTTCCCTCCAAAATTGACTGAAATGATCTGGGAGAACTTTTATTCAATTTATATTTGAATGGTTTTTTTTTCTTGTTTAACTATAAAAGTCTTTACTGATTTTTCTTTAACTTGCAAACAGAGTCAGAGTCATACTTCTGCCAAGTTTTATATTTCAATTGCCCCCCTCACTGGCATATTTTCATGTGTGGCATTTGCGTTAAGTATGTGTGTGTGTGTGTGAAGTTGGCACTTTTTCCATTTCATTAAATTTTATTCCTTGGAATGCTTTCCTGCGATTCACACATCGTTACCGCACGGATAAGCGCGTGTGGCAGAAGCGCACCACCACACATTGTCTTAGTGGAAAACGTTTGTTTTGCAAAAAAAAAAAAAACGAAGCAGAACAGAACAAAACAATAACAAAACACCTTTTGCCGGCGAACTCATTTAATAAAAAATTTAGAATACGAACAACGATGGATGTGAGCCATCGACAAACAATGACGCACACTCACACACACACACATGCACAGAGGACAATGGGGATAGTGATAAGGGCACACACACTCGTACAATAATAACAGAGACGTTTTGCAGTGTAAATGGGGGAGGGAAAGGGCAGGCCGAGCACCAACCGACGGACAGAGAAACCAAAGATCTTTGGCATGTCGTAGTTTCATTCCTGAAGGAACTCCAGGCTACAGCCATGCCTAAACACACACTCACAGACATGCAGTGTAACCGCCGCTTTGGTGACTTTTGTTTCTCGTTTTGTTGTTTTTTTGTTCGCATTTCTTTCTTGTCATTGTTTTGTGTCGTAAACTGATTTTTTTACGTGTGCTCTATTGAAAGAGTTCAGCTTTTGTTGTTGTCTTTATCCCACAGATCCCATCCACCAACAAGTTTTGGGGCAGTCCCGTGGGACTCACATTGGGAACAGGTGGACGAGTGTGAATGTGTGTGTGTGTGTGTGGGGGGTACATTTGAATGAAGTGTGTTAAAAGCGTCGTTTTTGCTGTTGTCGCTGGTATTATTGTTAACTTGAATAACAACAACATATTGCTGAAAAGATTTCAAACAACCATGTGAACATAAGTTTCTGCCTGTTTGTGTGTGTTATTCACACATACATGTACACATGTCTTGGAGGAGGTAGACAGAGAGAGGGAGCCTCTATTGGAATATGTCACATGTTGCTGCTTGATTAAGTGGAATTGTGTTTGCCTCAAAAACCAAATCGACGCAAATGAAGACAGTTGGAATTTCTCGTTTAGTGAAAGGAATATTTGGCAGAGGTTCTCTTCACTCCTACAATCTTCAATTTTTCATTTATTTAAAAAAAAAATATAATATACCGTCGAATTTGGATAAGGGCACGCTTTTTAATTGAAAAAATCGCTTAATTGAAAACATATACAGTGTACTCTCTCATAAGCGGACACCTAAGGAACTGAGAATTTTGTCAACTTGTGAGAGGTGTCCGCTTATGAGATAAGCACACAAGAAATTCTGAGGGTACAGAAAAGTGTCCGATAGTCTGAAGAGTGCATACTCAGTTCGCTTAAATGAAACAAGACTTAATTATCCGAAGTCCTTTTTAAAGGGGACAACTTCTTCATTGTTTTCATTTCCGCTTAAACGAATTCGACAAAGACAAGTTTCTGTATTCGTTTCATAGAAGAATTTCAAAAGTTCATACTGAGTTCGTTTAAATGAAACAAGACTCAATTATCCGAAGTCGTTTTTAAGGGAAAAACTAATTCTTAATTGTTTTAATTTCCGCTTAAACTAATTCGACGACGACGACATGTTTCTGTCTTCGTTTCATAGAAGAATTTCAAAAGATCGTTTAAATGAAACATGACTCAATTATCCGAAGTCCTTTTTAAGGGGAAAAACAAATTCTTAATTGTTTTCATTGCCCCTTAAACGAATTCGACGACGACGACATGTTTCTGTCTTCGTTTCATAGAAGAATTTCAAAAGTTCATACTGAGTTCGTTTAAATGAAACTAGACTCAATTATCCGAAGTCCTTTTTAAGGGGAAAAACAAATTCTTAATTGTTTTCATTTCCGCTTAAACAAATTCGACGATGAAAAATTTCTGTCTTCGTTTCATAGAAGAATTTCAAAAGTTTGTTTAAATAAAACAAGTTTAATTAACAATTTCAAATATTTTTTTGTTGTTGAACTTTTGAATTTCTAATGAAGTTCGGAATTTCAAGTGAAGTTTTTTTTATATCCGAATTGTCTCTAAACCTTTAAGGGAAAATATATCCCAAAGCTATGAGTTTCTTCAAAATATTTTGAAGCCATGCCAAATATTTTCCCTCAACTTTTATCGCTGTCTTTTTTTTTTTAAATTCTTTTAAATTACTCCGTTCGTTTTGAAGGCATGTCAAATATTTTTCCTCAAGTTTTATTGCTGTCTTTTTTTTTTTTAATTATTTTACATTATTCCGTTCTTTTATTTCTTGTATTCTTTAATTTTTTTATTCCGTTCTTTTATTTCCGTTCTTTAATATTTTGAAGCCATGTCAAATATTTTCCCTCAACTTTTATCGCTGCCTTTTTATTTTTTTTCAATTTTTTTAAATTATTACGTTCTTTTTGAGACCATTTCAAATATTTTCCCTCATCTTTTATCGCTGTCTTTTCTTAAAAATTCTTTTAAATGATTCCGTTTTTCAGTCAGTTGGTCAGTCAGTTTCCTTCCCTTTTGCATTTCAAATGAAGTTTTTTTTGGAAATCCCAATGATGTTTCTCCATATCGAAATTGTCTCTAATCCTTAAGAAAAAAAATATATCCCAAAGCTAGGTAGAACATGAGTTTCGGAGTGTTTTCAAACAATTTCAAATATTTTCCCACAGCTTTTATCGCTGTGTTTTCTTTAAAATTCCTTTCAATTATTCCGCCCTACGATCAGTTGTCAGTGATTTTCCTTTCCCAACGCGCTTTTCCCCCGCCCTGAAAGTTCATATTTTATATGCCAAACGACCGAATGGACGCTTTTGCAACAAGCGATCCTAGGCAGACGGCGAACCTTCCACCACCACCACCTCACACTGCCTACCTCGAAGAATTTTTATAAAATTTTTCAAAAAGTGTCGAGAATGTTACAAAACAATGACAACAACAATGTCAATAAAAATATAATTATATATGTTGTTGTATATAATATACACACACACACACACCACCACCACCACCACCACCACTACTACACATACTTACCGCCACTTAATCATATTTCATGTGATTGTTTCGTTTTTTTTTTCAAGTTGTTGCCATTGTCTTGTTGGTCGCGCACATGCAAACGGGCGAAAAAGAAGAAGACTTCGACGACGACGACGACAACATCGAAGAAGAGCTTATTGTTTTAAAAAGCCCCAAAAGCAGTATTTTTGTTGTTTTTAGTTACACACAATACACATGTATTTAGTTGTGACTACAAAATGTGTGTGTGTGTGTACGCTCACTCTCTTATGAGGTCTAAGTACACGAATGTGTGTGTGTGGTTGTGTATGAATGGGACATATTGTGTAGTTCCACATTATTGTATATGGTTTGCATTGCTGGTGCTGCTCTCTCTCTCTCTCTCCCTCCCTCTCCATCTCTCCTAAATGAAAAAAAAACATTATAACTTTATTTAGTTTCTTGTATGTTTAGTTGTTATTGTTAAATAGCTTTGAGACAATTTAATGTGTTTGTTATGATGATATTCTCCATGCTCCTTGCTCTGTGTGTTGTTATTGTTGTCTGTAGGGGGCGCTTACACATCTCTCGTCCTTACCCACACTCCGAGCCAAACATGTGTGCGGTAATATGTGTGTTAACAATGTCGGTTATTGTTGCTGTGCTGTATCGTTCAAAAACAAGAAGAAGAAAAAGAGTACTCCAATTTAAATATGTGTGATTCCAAATGTTTTGTTTTTGTCTCCTAACTAGCCTCTTTATATCATCAACCATGTGGTTGGGGTTGTGTTAAATTCTCCGGTTAGTTTGTTCATTCCACAGAATATATATTTTAGCGAAAAATAATGATCGACAGTGTAAATTTCCATACACTGTCGAGAAATGATAAAATGATCCTCCACTTTACTGGTTATGTTATCCTCTAGGAATGCGTGTGAGTTTCTGTGGGAGGGGACCGACTACTCCGCTAGGTGTTAATTAATATCACGTATACGCACTGGGTAACTTTAATATCACTCCTACATACTTAAATTGTAACCTTCTTACTTGATACAATTTAGACCTTCTTTTGTACATTCTGTCACTCAGAATGTGGAGCTCCTAGATCTTCTTTATGACCCACGCTATTCCATGTAGCAGGGCACTAAGTTATTTGAATGGCTCACATTTGTAACACGTTGGTAATATTCGAGCTAGATCTACGTTTTATAACATCAATCGACCCAGTATCAGTAGCTGATTCGAATTATCGCCGACTATCTGTCTGGAGCTACTGTTCTGAATTGTTGTTTCATCTCAGTCGAATTTGGTATTGACATTTTTCTTAAGCATTTTCTTTCAATAATGAAATGAAACAAAAAAAAATACGTCTTCTTTCTAAGATTGTCTTCAGATCGAATAATGTTATTTTTTTTTATTTAAATAACAAAACTCATTACACAAACTCAAAAAGTATGTCTAACCGTGACGTATGAGAAGCATATTTTATTAATCATACGTTACGATTTCAACTGAATTAATATTACTAATACGTCGTGATCTCAAGTACATTATTACACCGTGTTACACACATTCTGTCCTATGAGCCAAATTTACTTTTTCGGAAAGGGGATAAAAAATAAAAATACACGTGTATCGGCGATTTTCATGTACACGTCAGAATTTTTTTTTTTTTTAAGTTTGAAGTATGAAGCTCGTAGTGGCCTGTGTGAAAGCCTTCGGACCGATTTTTAGCCCTTTTTCAGTGATCCAATCGAGCTGATTTTTTGCAGGCAAACTCGTGGAAATGTCTGTATCACGTCAAATTTTTTAAAAAATAGATTTTTATCAATTCTCAGATTTTCCTAAACATTTTTTTTCGTAACGCTTAAGTAGTTTACAAATTTGGAGTGTCTTCAAGTTATGCTAAGAAAAGTGAAAAAAATATATTTTTTTCAAAAATAATAAAAATTGGGGAAAATATGAGAATTGATAAAAATTGTTTTTAAAAAATTTGACGTGATACAGACATTTCCACGAGTCTGCCTGACGTGTACATGAAAATCGCCGATACACGTGTATTTTTATTTTTTATCCCCTTTCCGAAAAAGTAAATTTGGCTCATAGGACAGAAAAAAAACACGGTGTTATCACTCCCACGTCATTCATTTGTAAGAAACCATTGAAGTACGTATTGTAGAGAACCAAACTGAATCAAAAGGATTCTGAACTGCATTTGAAACAGTCAGTCTGAAAACGAAAACAATAATTTGTACAATAGCTCATTAGCTCTCTGATCAGCCGACTGCTGAGGCCACTAGCTCAATGCTGAGCTTACTAGCTCACTGCTGGGCTCACCAGCTCATCAGTACAAACTCGATGCATGGTCCGCTGTGCAGTAATTGCATTTACGCATATCCCGCAAATATGAAATAATAATGAATCAGGATGTGATGGAAGGGGAGAGAACTCTACGACTGCGATGGAATATTGCCACCGAATATGTATCAACTGAACGAATCTGTCTACTTCGGTTCTTCAATAAATATTGAGCTCACTATCGAGCTCACTGATAAGATCACTAGCTCACTGCTGGGCTTATCAGCCCACTGCTGAGCTCACTCACTCACTGCTGAGCCCAACTAGCTCACCGATGACCTCTAGCTATCTGACCCTTCCTCCTTAACGAAGTTTGGCTGACTTAGTCTGTAGCTCTACTTCGGGTTTTTTTTTCGTTGTCATGTTCCTCTAATGAGCGAATAATCTCCCAGGCAGAGATTCCCTCGGTGAGAACTGGGCGATCATTTTTTTTTTTTTTTTTTTTTTTTTTTTTGACTAACACTCAGGGGATGCCCCCTATAAATGCAATGGATCCTTCCGGTGAGCATAGTTCGAAGTCTTTCAAAGGACATAATAATTATTTCTCAACAGATTTTTTTTTGATCTGAAGAATATTATTAATGGGGAAAAGCTAATCTAGTACGACCACCTCTTACAAGCTCTTAAAAGTCTCAGATAAAGCCGTGCACTCACATATTTCTCCGTTTCATTGTGTGGCCTAGCCTTTTGTATGCTTAAGGCACATGAGTGTCGCTCAGTCGGTTACGTTTGTGTTGATTGTTTTTTTTCTCTTCAGTCCTTCTGTAACTGCTGCCTCTTGCCATCCCTCCCTCAATGTGGGCATTCTCTGTATACATTTTATGTGGTCATAATTTTGAACATTTCCCATTGTATTCATGTGTGTGTGTTGTCTTATATTTTTTTAACAAAACAATAATATTTTATTGTTAGTGTGTGCTTTTGTTGTTAGCACGAGTTTGTGTGTGCCCAGTCCTTAGCCACCGTGTGCTGTATTGTTGTTTTTATTATCCTTTTCACCTGTTTTTGGTTTTGTTGGTCAAGTGTGTATTATTACGCTTACGACTACTTAGGCCCGGAAAATGTGTATATTTAGGGACATTTTAAACAGCGATTTAGGAAAAAAAGAAATATGAAAAAACGTAATAAAAAAAATTGTGATACAACCCTCACCTGTAACATACGTATGAGCATTGTGTGGCGCTTGAGTTGTCGCTTTTTAAATATTTTATATGTGATTTTAAGCTAAAGATCTAATTTGCCATTTGGGTAATGAAACATTATGTGAATATTTGAGACAATTTAAGAATTCTGTCTGGGAAGAAGAATTGTTGTGTAAAATCCTTGCAGGATGTCATTTTATTTGCTGCGCCAGTTTACGAGCTGTTCAGAGGACCAGCTGGAATATTCGTAGAGTGAGGATTTATCTCTTCCATTTATATCAAGTCGGATGCCATTTTACCTTATAGTCACACCGCCGTATTCATAAAAATTTAAAAAAAAATTATGAAAATACAAAAACAATTTTCAATCAATTCTCTTAACGAAGGATTTTTAAATAACCGCTTACCATCACTTCATGATTGGAATCTTGGCCAAAAATAATTTTTTGAATAAAAAATAATAATGTTTTTGTTAATATATAAAAAATATATGTTAATATATATAAAAAATTAACTTGAAAAAAAAGAAAAAAAATTTTATTTAAGATTTTGTGTACATGGCTTATACGCCTTTTTGTTAGCCACCTTGCTAATTTTCATCGAGCCAAAATTCAAAAAAAAAAAAAAATATATCAGTTCGTTTTCGAGATATTAGGTTTTTTACTTTTTTTCATATGGTGGCAACCCTAAAAATGTCCACTATTACAAAAATCAAAAAACCCACTTGTGCGTGCTCATGAAAAGGTCGTACATTCCAAATTGCAGCCATATTGAACCAAAACTTTGGCTGTAATTAATTATGGCCTAAAAAGCAACTCAAATTACCCAGTGTGCATAGTTCGGGTATTTTGAGATTGTTGCTGTTTCAACTATTGGTTATGTTTTCTCCTCATACCAGTCCAAGTCTCAGTGCCATCACATTATTTTCTATTTACGCTGGATCCGCGGTAGACCAATTCCTCAACTACCTAGGAATTATAAATGCCTTTATCTTCAGCCCACAGTCTTAGTGTTAACTCGCCGCCATTTGAATTTGTTTTGGCGGATCCGAAGTAGACAGATTCGTTCACTTCATACATATTCTGTGGCAATATCGTTCTTGGAGTTCTACTCACAGTCTTAGAGTTCATCTCCCCCTCCATCACATCCTGATTCATTATTATTTCATATTTACGGGTTATGATTCATTATTATTTCATATTTACGGGTTATTTACTCATCGAGTTCTACTATTTCTATATTTAACAGGGGACAACTCCATATCTGAAATCTGTAAAATAATGAAAGTGTGTGTTAGGTTATTTTGGTTTTCTGGTGACGAAATGCATGCCGCCCACAAGTTCGTTTCCGGTTGCGCCATCTAGATGTGAAAAGTGGCATGGTTGCATTTTTATTTGTCGATTTCGCATTGGGGGGTCACTTTGCATGGGGTTCATATTTAAAGTAACCATTTGTCAATATTGTTTTGTCTCTGAGTTGAAAATGCAACTGACAAGGCCTCTGATGACAGACTTCCATTTCGCCTAACTTACAAACATTTAATTTGATTGTATTCGGGAGACTCCTTCTGGCTATGAATTAAGCGAAATAACTTGAAATTTAACAATTTACGCATTTCCTAGAGTTATTTTACTTCCTTAAATCTATCCTATCCATACCAAATCGCAATGAATTCCTTATGAAAACTTTCCCAAGTTTTGTACATTTGGGAAAATTCCTTAATCAAAGACCACCAGCCAAACGGGTGATTGATTACTTTGTAACGTTAACCTGTGTGTGTGTGTGTTTGTGCATATACTGGGGGCTCCAGCACCAGCTTCAGCTCCAACAAATTGAACTATGATGAGCACTTAATGTTTACAAGCAAAATTTCATGTCGAAAGTGTTCTCTCAAACCTTAACCTAACCCAACCGGCACAGCGACCAATTGAACGGACAGACGGACGGACGGGCATGGCACCAGCAACACCTTAACGGCTGCTCCGAAGTGAAAAAGCTGAATGTAATCAAACATAACAAGTGTTTGGCCCATCCTTTCTCTCCTCGTCCTCCTTATCGTTCTCATGCACACCGGATGTCTCCATCGTCGAAGTTTCGTTCAATGTTGCTGGTTTTTGGCTAATAGAATATGTTCTGTGGTGTGGTGCGGTGTGTTCAGAGGAGAGCGGTAAAGGTTTATGTCACTTTATCAAAAGCCTTCTTTTCCGATAGCGTTTCAATTGAATGCCCTCGCAAGCTGTCTGAATTTTGCTTGGCCAGGGGGGGTGGGTGGCTGCCAAAGGTAGCAAAGCCAACAACAATAACAATTCCAAGCAATTAAATCACTTTGATGGTAATTTGGATTAATATTGTAATGTCGATTTTGGACATACGAACAATTAGTTTTCCGACCAGAAACCATTGGCTTGGCTTGGCTTGGTTCGGCCAGGTTGGCATTTGGCAAAATCAAAAGGTAATGTGTGCCTCCTCTACAACGACTACAACTACAATGATCATTTACTGCTATGAATCGTTTTAGAGTCTGTATCGGTGTGCGCACAAATTGTGCGTGAGTATGCGTACATATCTAATAGATACACGTGTGTGGTGTATATGGGACATTGCGTGTAGGATTTTCATTATTTTGTTAAGCAATTTTAAAGTTTTCAAAAAAAAATGGAATAATAAATGTGATTTAAGATTTAAGATTTAAGATTAAATGTGATTTAAGATTTTTCACCTTTTGCGGATTTTTACTATTCTAATTGATTTTGAGTAATGAGTTAATTGCATTGAAGGAAAATTTTAGATTACTGAATTTGCAATTATTTGCCGATGGTCGGATAAGACAGTGGCCAGAGAAATTTCAAATATTAAATCATTGAATTAATTTAATAATTCATTTAATTAATATATTAATTATTTCAATTAATTTATTAATTTATACAATTAATATATTAATTAAATCAACAACATGTTAATTAATTCCATTAAAATATTAATTCATTTAATTAACATGTTAATTAAATCAATTAACATATGATTTCATTTAATTAATACATTTATTAATTTAATTAATATATGAATTAAATTAATTAATTCAATTAATAAATGTATTAATTAATTCTATTAATTTATTAATTAACTCAATTAATTTATTAAAAGGTGTTTTTTATTGGGGTATAGAACTTTAAGTTGGCATCACTTTTTTAACTGGCGGCCATTTTGTCAGCTGTCAAGTGATAAATATTTAGTTTGGTTTGCCATTTCATCATGAACAGGTTAACAAAAGAACAACGCTTTCAAATCGTGCAAATTTATTTCGAAAGTAATGGTTCAGTTCGCGAAGTTCACCGCAAGCTCCGTCCATTTTATGCCATTACATCCACAAAAACTTTGGTGTGCTCTATGGGCTGGTGGAGTCATTGGGCCATACTTCTTCCGAAATAATGCTGGAGAGTCAGTTACCGTTAATGGAGACCGGTATAGAGCCATGATAACCGACTATTTTGTTCCCGAATTGGATGGCATGAATGTGGATGAGTTGTGGTTCCAACAAGTGGTTGAAAATTGGACCTGTAGAATTGGCTTTATTCGAGCCAGCCGCGGCGGCCACATGCCCGAAATCATATTTAAACATTAATGGCATAAAATTATCCTTCCAATAAAGCCAAATTGATGGACATTAAAACGATTTTCATGTGTTTTATTTCAATTCGAAGTTCTATACCTCAATAAAAAACACCCTTTAGTTAATCCAATTATTTATTTTCTTATTAATTAATTCAGTTAAAATATTAATTCATTTAATTAACATGTTAAAATAAATCAATTAACATATGAATTCATTTAATTAATTAATTCAATTAATACATGTATTAATTTATTAATTAACTCAATTGAAGCCCATTTTATAACACCTCCAATATGGACGATTTGTAAGGAACGAACAAAATCGTTTTATAGAAACAGGCAGTTAATCTGGTCTCTAACGAATAAATTGAGTGCTAAACTGGTCCGTTGAGAATAAATGGATTCTCATGCTGTTCTCTTGATAATTGTGTGATTCTACAACTCGACTCTTGGAATTAGTGGAAGTCTCAAACTGGACTCTTGCGAACAAATTGTTTCCCAAACTTGTCTTGTGAGATTAAATTGATTCTTCACTGGTCTCTTGACGAGAATATGAATCGCTTACTCTGTTCTTTGGAGAAGACCGTATACCTCCAAACTCCCTTGAGAATAGTGTGGAAATCTAACTGGGCTCTTGAGAAAAAAAATTGTGTCTCAAACAAGTCTCTTAAGAACAAATAGATGCTCAATCTGGTCCCTAGAGAACATTTAGTGTGAATCTCCATCTGGTCCCTCGAGAATATTTAGTGTGAATCTCGCTTGAGAACAAATTGACTCCTACTATAGGTCTCTCGCAACAAAGTTTATTATCAATCGGGTCCCTTAACAATATCGGTAAGTCTCCAATTCAAATTCTGAGAAATATTTGAGTGCAATGCTCCATATTTGTGTCTGCCCTCTGTGTTTGTTTTGTGTTCGATTCGTATGTTTTATGTGGTTCACACAGACACACACACTATAACCAATACATACACACACATACGCACGATTAGAGGTAAATCTAAAATAGATTTATTAGCCAATTGCATTGTATACGACCTGTGATAATAGTCTTTCATTTTGCATATGCGAGTTGTGTGCCGGGAGGAGACAACAGTGCGGTGTAGGTACAAATCTATGCTCTTCTACATGAGTGTGTGTGTGTGTGTATGCATGTGTTGTTGTTCTTGTCTGTATACGTAGGCATGCGATTGTGTGTGCGTGTGTTTATTTGCTTGTAAATATTTGCAAAATATATTGGCCTCTGGCCTAAAAATCGCATACATTGTATTACCGAAAGTGGGTGCTGCTTCTCTATTGAATCTGTGTTTTTGTGTGGCTGGGGGTGGGTGGGTGCCGGGTGGGAGGAGAGGTCTTTTAAAGCTAAATTTAACACAACACGATTTGTTGATATTTATTTACAAAAAAGCTTATCGATGGTTATGGTCTTTGCTGCACAGTGGTTCAAATGAAATTTGAATGCCGTAGCTACTGGCTGAAATGAATTCGCTAGCCTGAGTTAAGTAAAATCAGCCCGAGTTCAAGAACCGGTCTGGGTTGAAATCTATGATTTGCTAGTTCTATGCAGCATTATTGGAATTTAAAACATCATATTCGTGTCATGGGCCAGACTATAACTAGGTAACCTCCCGTTCTTACAAGTGTCATTCCGTCAAGTCCTTCCGAAAGAGGGTCATCGCACTACAAGGAAGACTGTCAATTAGCTGTTCAAAACTTCGTCCCGATTGGTTTTTGAATAATTCTCCATTACTCAAGCCACCTTCAGATAAGATAATCTATTAATATTCATTAAGATAATGTATTAATATTTATTAAGATAATCTTAATATATATTTACCCTCGACACTGATTCACTGATACACTGATTCCCTGATTCACAGATTCACTGACTCTGTCACGCAGTACGTAGGAATTTAAATAGGCATTCTATAATAATTCTATAAATAATAATAATAAAAAAAATAATATTTTTTTTTGTACAGAAATTGTGTTTTCCCCAAAAATTTTTTTTTTCCAAAAATTTCTTTTTTAACTTTTTTTTTTTTTACAAAATTTTTTTTCCAAAATTTTTTTTTTCAACAAATTTTTTTTCCACAAAATTTTTTTTTTCAACAAAATTTTTTTTTTTCAAAAAAAATTTTTTTTTTCCACAAAATTTTTTTTTTTCCACGAAATTTTTTTTTTCAACAAAAATTTTTTTTTCAGCAAATTTTATTTTTTTTCGAAATTTTTTTTTACAAAATAGTTTTCTCAAAATATTTTTTACAAAATTTTTAAAATTAAGTAACAAATACTTTCTCAAGCAAATTAACGGGAGCCATAGGCGCATTACAACTTACTAGTCTATTAATATTTACTAAGATAATCTATTAATATTACTCATACGCATAGGTGTGAAATTCTGGTACTTCCAATTCATGGCTCATATCTTCGGTACTTGTCCATAAACTTTCGCTCATAGAACCTTATTCTCTTCGTGAAACATCTGGCTACAAGTGTATAATAGAAGTCCTGATCCATAGTCCGGACTTATATTTGTTCGAAATCATTTTTCTTTCACATACTTTGTTTCATGAATTTACATTTCGGATATTTTTGAATTTATCTTGGAGATATAAAATCCATGCCAAACATGCCCGGCAGCATCACTGTGCCTTATTACGGGATTTCAATAATGGTCGTTTTAGTGGTTTCCCCCCCTCCGGCGGTATTGGTACAGAGTACAGCGGCAGGGACAGTAGTCGTCGTTCCTTTAGCAAGAAGTCCCAGTCCTAGTCCCACTATAATGTGCGAGGGAGAATGGGAGCGGGTGAGAAATCGGTGTTGTGCCTCTCATGTCGTTGTTGGTGGTTGGTGGCCCATGGACACAACACCACACGTGTATATTAATTTGTTAGATAAATATTAGTTTTAGTTTTAGATTAATGCGTTTTTCCATTTCACATTTATTATCGAATCCGTAATGGATTTTTAAATTACTCCACATATTAATAGAGATTTATTTATCATAGCAAGGGTGTGTGCGTATGTGTGTGTAAAATTGTTTGTGGGAATGCATGTATGTGAATATCCATCTTGTCTAGGTTTACCTGTGTTTAACCCAGTCCGTCCGTTCTTCTTTCTGTCGTTCTCTCTCGGCGTGTCCATGTGTGTGTGTGTGTGTGTGAATTTAAAATATTCCCATTTAAATTAATTGAAAATTACTTGAAATAAATGTAAATGTCCGGACGAAATACGAGACACCGAAGGGGAGAAAATCATAGACTTTTAGCTTGACTCAGAAAATGATAAATACCAACATTAAGCAAAATTATACCTTTTTCTATTTTCCACACATATGGGAGTTTGCGTGTTTTTTCTCTTAGATTTTTTCCCATAAACTCCCCGAAAAAAAAAATCCTAAAATATATCTACATATATTTTTATACAAACTAAAAATACAGTGCAAACAAATGTATGGAGTCGCGGACTACTCTCCCTGTATGTGTGTGTGTGTGTGTGTATGACGACTCCTTTTCTGGCTGTGTCTTTTGTTTGATTTGATCCTTGCCATGGAATCTCCAAAACTGCATGGAGTATGAGAGTATAAGTGTTTCGAGTTATTCTGTTTTTTTTTCTTCTCTTCTTTGGTTTGACTTTTCAAGGGATTTACCCTGACCCTAAATCAAGATTATAATTTAAATAAACACACACACGCGGTCTACATGTGTGCTATACTTAGGGGGACATAAAACCGAGCAAATGTAATAATGGCTTAGAGCAAATCTTCATTCCTGTCTTTCTTAAATACTGTTGCATGTTTGGCCACACTAAACTTGGCGAAGTGAAACGACACAAAAAAAAAAGGCGAACAACAAAAAAATCACATACTATTCATACTTTTTGATATTCCAAAACCCGTTCACATACACATTTTTTAATGGCAAATGAGTCCACAACAACGGCCATCAACTAAAAATACAAAAAAAAAAAAAGGAAGTACGAAACAATAATAAAACTAGTGTAACCATAACTAACTTTAAGTTTGGCCAGTGATGCGAGTTTTTCACCGAGTAATCGAATCGGGTCGATCGGAAGGCGGTACAGACATCGGAGTCCTTTAAAGTAGACGGATGAGACGCTATCGTGAACTCGGAGAATCGAGTTGGGAGGATAGGAGATATGGTATAGGATATACGATGTAGGTGATAGGTGAATGGATATAGGAGCTAGGATAAATGATATAGGAAATGGGAGACAGGATAAGAGATAGGACTTGGGACATAGGACTTAGGACTTGGGACATGGGACTTAGGATTTAGGATTTAGGACTTAGGACTTAGGACTTAGGACTTAGGACTTAGAACTTAGGACTTAGGATTTAGGATTTAGGACTTAGGACTTAGGACTTAGGACTTAGGACTTAGGACTTAGGACTTAGGACTTAGGACTTAGGAATTAGGAATTAGGAATTAGGACATGGGACATGGGACTTAGGACTTAGGACTTAGGACTTAGGACTTAGGAGATACGAGGTTTGAGATAGGATATGGGAGATATGAAATAGGATATGAAAGATATGAGATAGGATATGGGAGAGTGTAGATAAGCGATACGATTTAGGAGATAGGATGTAGGATATATGATATAGGACGTAGGAGATAGGAGACAGCAGATAGGTAATACAAGATAAGATATAAATAGGCGCCCCGGTAGTCGAGTTGGTAGCGTGCTTGTCTATCAGCGTGGGGGTTGTGGGTTCGATTCCCACCAGAGGCTTTGGTCTGTCGCTGCAAAATTTTAGCCAAATGGTCTATGTCACCCGGTTTACCCTTGGACCCAAAATTAGAATATAAATTTACTTTGTATTGTAATTAATAAATAAATAAATAAAATAAATAAGATATAAAATATAAGAAAAAAGATAAAAGAGATATGAGACAAAAGATAGGAGACAGAAGACAGAAGATATGAGGCAGGAAACAATTGGTGTTCCAAACACTATTCTTTAAAATTAAAAGAACAATTTATGCCATTTGGGAACATTATTTCACCCATGTGGCTTCAAGCAGCGCATCCCGTCATCCAAATTTCCCAACACATTGGTGACGGGTTTTCGGCTTCATCTCACGAAAGGGTTTCTCGATATTCGCCGTAACGGCCTGATTGGTCAAAAGGTTCGTTATCGGCGTTAAATCGCAGCTCCGAAACGGCTGATAGCACGATTACCGAATATGTTGTGCTAAAGATGTGCGCAGCAAACGGTTGCTCGCTGAGCATGCATTGGCTTCTCATCTCGAGATGAGGGTTTTTCCAATTCCTAGATGTGGCAGTTGAGCTTGTTATCCGTCTGTTTCCTCAGGAAGAAAAATACGAGAAATAACTGCAAATGTCAGTATGTTGGCTAAGGATGTTTGCCTGTAATTTTGATCATAATCTTTATGATTTCTACATAAAATTTATGAATTTCATATAAACTTTATGAACTTTATATAAAGTTTATGAATTGCACATAAACTTTGGGATTTGTACATAAACTTTATGATTTGTTCATAAACTTTATGATTGGTACATAAACATTATGATTTCTACATGAAGTTTATGAACTTTTGTATAAACTTTATGATCTTTATATAAAGATTATGAATTGTACATAAACTTTGGGAATTGTACATAAACTTTATGATTTGTTCATAAACTTTATGATTTGTACATAAACATTATGATTTCTACATGAACTTTATGAACTTTTGTATAAACTTTATGATCTTTATATAAAGATTATGAATTGTACATAAACTTTGGGAATTGTACATAAACTTTAGGATTTGTACATTAACTTTATAATTGGTACATAAACTTTATGAATTTCATATAAACTTTATGATTTTTATATAAACTTTATGAATTGTACATAAACTTTGGGATTTGTACATAAACTTTAGGATTTGAACATAAACTTTATGATTTGTACATAGACATTATGATTTCTACATGAACTTTATGAACTTTTGTATAAACTTTATGATCTTTATATAAAGTTTATGATTTGTTCATAAACTTTAGGATTTGTACATAAACTTTATGATTGGTACATAAACATTATGATTTCTACATGAACTTTATGAACTTTTCTATAAACTTTATGATCTTTATATAAAGTTTATGAATTGTACATTGTTTATATAAACTTTATTATTTTTATATAAAATTTATGATGTTTTTCCATCTTTATTTTTATTTTAACTTTAAATTCCATGCATAAAGACTGGACACTTCCATTGGGCCTTCTCTTAATAATTTACTTTTTCATCATAAACTTAATTCTGCCTTTCTCTGACATAGAGTTTTACTCTGACGTAGATTTTACCCATCATTGTTGGGAAACAAGTCAGCATTTTGCATTTTGATTCGATTACCACGGACAACAAGTCCCATTGACAACTTTTCCCTTCCGGACAAAATTACGACTTCCAGTATTATTAATTTAATATAAGTAGATTTTTTTTTCTTAGTTGCCACAAATATGTGGTTTTTGCCTGTTTTTTTTTCTCTTCTTTTGGTTCCTTGCTTCTTCGGTCTTTTAACCACAAAATACCACCTTTTTCGAAACGAAGCGAAATGAGCAAACAAACAAAAAAAAAAGAAAACAAAGTCCATTCATTCATTCATATGTTCATCATATATTTCATCACAGAGTTTAGTGTAGACCATGTGAAGTCGTTGTCGTCTTCTGCCACATCCATACATCTGTTCGGCAGGGGTAGGGGGGGCTGGTCAGGTCAGGCAACAGAACAACAACTGGTGGCATATGTGATACGAGACGTCTCGTCATCACCGCCACCATCACCACAATGAGTCGAATATTTGCCGTCTCGTACGTCATTTAATGGGAATATTTTCAGTTCGAGACCTGTGTAGAATGGAAAACCATTTTCCTGTTTCTTCACAAACAAAAAAGAAATACATTAAAATAAATTTCATTTTAGTTCATATTTGCAAAAAAAAAAAACAAAACAACATAAAAATGTATGAAATGCAAAAAAATAGAATTTTTTCCTCCTGCTCTGATGGGGCATATTTTTTCTTCTTCTTTTTCTATTATTCTGTGAAAAAATACAAGGATTATTCACAAACAGAAAAAAAAAATAATAATAATTGCATTTCCTTGAGACAATCATTAAGTTTTATTTGTACATAAAACAAAACAAAAGCAGCAACAACCGGAGAAGTTTCTGTTGTTTGGGTCATATAGTGTAACAACACCCAGCCAGCACCACATCCTCAGAAAACGGTGGATAATAACCGCTGTTGTTGTTAGTGTTGCTGTTGAACTCAACTGTCAGTCATTCAGTTGTGGCAGTTGCTCGTGTCAGTCATTGGATGAGGTCCTTCCGCGTATCCGTATGTAAATGTTATTCTCCATTTGTGAACTGGGAAATGCTGGGGGAAGGAGGAGAGGAATTCGCTTTTCATGTTATCCTTACATTTTCCGCCTTTAATCGCCCCAACTAATGCATTTTTGTGAAAGCACAGCAAAAAGAGAATCAGATCATTAATGTCAATTTTTTTTCCCACAAAATACTTTTGTTCGATATAAAGAAAATAAAACTGGGCCTAAATGTCAGTGCTGTGGTTAATTATTGTCTTTGGTTTCAAAACATTTCAGTTTTTTTTTCATACAATTTAATTGTTGTTCTTTCTTTGGTGGATTTTTTTAATGGCATAAGTGTCGCTGAAATGTTTCCAATTTTGTTTCGGTTTCGTTTTTGTTTTGTTCATGTTAAGTTATTAAAAATCATGTAATCGTGTTGAGGTACACGATTGTTTTTGGAGGCAACACTTCCTACACTGGAAGCCTTAGTGTCTTTGTAATATTTGCGACGTTGTCATAAACTGAAGAATTTTCTCATACACTCTTTAAAATGTTTATGGTTTGGAATTAAAATTCATGATTTGTTCATAAACTTTATGATTTAGTTGTAGATGGACGAAATTTGTCATAATTTGTTCATAAATGCAGGATTTCTTCATCAACATGAGGATTTATTCATTACGTTTTGGACATAGACGTTATGGTTTATTTAAAAGAATTCTAATTGATTTGTAAACTTTAACCTTCGCATTCATAATCTGCATGGCAAAGATTTATATAAAAAACCTGTTTTAGGAAAAATGCATGAAAATACAAAAACAATTTTCACACATTTTTCTTAACAAAAGGTTTTTTTTTTAAATTTTTATAAACACACGGGTACGACGTTAAAACTTTGCCATGCAGAGATTAGAATTTTTTCATAAACATAATGATTTTTTCATAATCTTTATGCATTTGTCGTACACTCATAAACTTTATGATTTTGTCATCAACTTTATGATTTTGTCATCAACTTTATGATTTAGTAATAAATTTGACGATATGTTTATAAACTTTATGATTTGGCCATAAACTTAATAATTTGGTCGGATAGTACATGATTTGTTGATCTACCACCTGAATTTGTAGTAAATTTTATAATTTTCGCTTTTTTTCAAACAAATTTAGGATATGTTCATAAAATCCATAATTTGTTCATAAACATTATTATTTTGCCATAAACTGAATGATTTTGATATAAACTCTATGATTTATTCATAAACTCTATGATTTATTCATAAACTCTATGATTTATTCATAAACTCTATGATTTATTCATAAACTCTATGATTTATTCATAAACTCTATGATTTATTCATAAACTTAATGATTTGTTCATAAACTTAATGATTTGTTCATAAACTTAATGATTTGGTCATGGACTTTATGATTTGTTTATAAAATAAATATGATTTCCTCAAAAACTTTATGACTTTAACATAGGAATTGTTCACAAACATTCTAATTGATTCGTAAACTTTTCATAAACTTTATGATTTGATCATAATCTTTATGATTTTGTCATAAACTTCATAAACTTTGTAAACTTTACGATTTATTCAGAGACTTGATAACATATGATTTGTTCATAAACATTTCGATTTGGTCATGGACTTTATGATTTTTTTATATTGTGTTTATGATTTTTATATAAAATGTATGATTTGTACATAAACTTTATGATTTGTTCATAAAGTATCTGATTTGTATATAAATTTATGATTTTTCCATCTTGATTTTTATAACTTAATGATTTGTTCATAACCTTTTTGATTCGGACCTAAACTTCATGAATTTTTCATAAATTTTATGATTTGTTCATAAACATTATCTTTTCGTCAACAATTTTATGATTTTAACATAAACTTTAGAAATTGTTCATACACATTCAGATGTGGTCATAAATGTTCATAGAATTTATAACGATTTTTTTTCATAAACTTTAGGATTTTTTCATAAATTTTGTTTTTAATATTTTCTTTTCTAAACTTTTAATGATAATTCAAGACAAGACAGCACACGTTCTTAAATCCTACATCTCTGCGTTCATTGATTTTTTTCATCACAGTCATAATTTCGACATTTTTCCATTGTCATTTTCGTCGAACACCCCCGATTTTAAATGATTTCCCAGCGAACTTTAGTTGTACACCCACCCTACAGCATTTCTCCCTGCGGTAGCTGTTTTCGCAAGTCAAAACTCTGACGTGCTTCTGTTGATTTTTGACAAACCTACTCGATGTTCCAATTTGATGCTCACGGGCATTACTTGTACTCACACCCTGCACGGTTGCGTTATGGGCAGCATTCATTACCACAGTAGATGTACACATATCCACCAATTGTTAGACAAACACCAGATTTTGATTTTTTATAGAAAACACTCGACCCTTTACACAGCATGGTTGCGTTATGGGCATGCGCGATTTTTGTTAAAGAACTCGACTATGATTTTTTTTTTAAAATTCATAACTCCAATTTCTATCCATTCTTCGTATTTTACTCGTCAACTCAGACTTATATTCAACGTTTCGATTCATTTTTTCGATTTATTTCCACTCCTCAACTTTCAACTGTTCAAATACCTTGACTGCTGCCGCCGCCATTTATTTAGATGTCTGTGAAAATAAAATGCCATTTAATTGAAAACCGGCCGCCTTCGTCTATGGTCTTGCCTTGTGATAGCAACAACAACGACGGCAGCCATACATTTCCAGTGGAATTATTTTAAAATTCCTTACAGGTGCTCAGGAAGCACACGGCATCACTCTGGGCCCACTCCGCTCGGCGTTCGCAACGTTCATAATTCATGGGAAATTTTTCATTACGAGCAATTAATTAATAATTAATCTTGGGCAGAGAGTCATCGCCACTTCACGAAGGAGAACACGGCGGCAACGCGATGTCAGCTATTAATCAGTAAGCCATTGTAGATAGGACTTGTCGTCCTCATACTCCTGCTAGCCGCTTACAGTGGCCACGGCAAGGACAAAGGATAGGATATCGCCTGAAATTACTATTTAAATGTTAAAACAAACAAGGTTTTTTCGTGTGTGTGTGTGTGTGTGTGATATTCCAATCCTTTTTTCTTTAGCACAATGTCAAGGGACTTTGGTTTTGGTTTATTTTTTTTTTATGTTGAAATGTGAAAGAAAGTAAATTTTAATAAGCCCCCGTTTTGCTGTGGCTGTGGCGGGTGGCAACTTTGTTGGCAATTCGTATTTGGAATTTCAACTTTTGGATTTGTGATTAAGTTGTCATTTGTAACATTCCTGGGTCACACAAAACGAAACGACCGAAAACACAGGACGAAGACCCATCTGAAATGTCAGGAAGACTGGCAGCGAGAGAGAGAGAGGCTGGAAGGTAAGAGTTACAGCTCATGCATTCAATGGCTGTACCATCTAAGTATGTACTTCACGAAATTGAAACTGTGTTACATCCTTCTTTGGCATCCCCTTACCACGCTGTCCTGTCCACATCCTTGGCGCTTTCAAAGTTGAAATACGTACTCATGTGGCAATAAAAAATTCAAAATGGTCACATAAGGACTTGTCAAAGATCACGTACTCAATAAATATTGCTTATTCGTTTGGTTACCATTTTTTTTTTTTGTATTTCTTCCCTTGCCTGCCTGGCTCCCTACGTTTATCGTTTTTTCTTCTTATTTTTTTTTGCCAGCCTCGGCACAACTGTGTGTCTGTTTTTGGGCCTGGTTTTAAATTAAAGGAATTAGATGCGATAGCCCTTATTTTGGGTGTTTTATGTCTTTATTTTCGTTTTTATGGCCAACAAACCAGAATTTAATTTAAAATATATTAGTTTTTGAAGAAAAGATGGGAATGTCCTTTAAGGAGTTACTACTTTTAATAAATCTATAATGAATACTCAGCCGAAGATGGTGGTATGGGCAGAGTTCCCTTTTTTTCTATTTTAACTGAAGTTGATGTCATTCAATAAAAATTTTTCAATAAAAAAAAAAAAAAATCAAACACGGTCGGATTTGGATGATATTGATCTGGACAACGTTTAATTTCAACAAGACGGCCATACGTGCCACACAAACAACGAAACCTAGGCTCTTTTATGGGGAAGGTTTCCGCAACGTGTTATCTCTCGAAGAGGTGATCACAATTGATTGGTTGATCTATATTCTATATACAATTTAGTTTCTGTTAGTCGAGTTCGAGATGATTGATTATTTCTACTTTTTTTTTGTGCTAAAATAAAAAAAAAGTCTTTAAAAAAGGTTTCAAGCATTGTGTTTGCTTTGATTGCAGTCTAGGTATACGGATCAGTGTCGGAAGCTGCCACCTTCTTCATCGGTACCAATTTGCAACGATTTTTGCTGCATGATTCCTGTGTAATTTGTTAATTAGTTATCTAATTTGCTTAGTGTCTTTTAAGATAGATTGCAAATAAAAAAAAAAAAAAAATTTAATTTTTTAACTAGAAATTTTAATTTAAAAAAAAAAAAATTTGGTATCTAAAAATTTTAATTTTTTTTAACTAAAAATTTAATTTTTTTTTTTAATTTTTTTTTGTATCTAAAAATTTTAATTTTTTTTGTATCTAAAAATTTTAATTTTTTTAAACTAAAAATTTTAATTTTTTTTAACAAAAAACTTTAATTTTTTTTTACTAAAATTTTTAATTTTTCTTAACTAAAAATTTTAATTTTTTTAGAAATTTAAAATTTTTTTTTGTATCTAAAAATTTTAATTTTTTGTATCTAAAAATTTTAATTTTTTGTATCTAAAAATTTTAATTTTTTTTACTAAAATTAACTAGAAATTTTAATTTAAAAAAAAAAAAATTTGTATCTAAAAATTTTAATTTTTTTTAACTAAAAATTTAATTTTTTTTTTAATTTTTTTTTGTATCTAAAAATTTTAATTTTTTTTGTATCTAAAAATTTTAATTTTTTGTATCTAAAATTTTTAATTTTTTTTAACTAAAAACTTTAATTTTTTTTTACTAAAATTTTTAATTTTTCTTAACTAAAAATTTTAATTTTTTTAGAAATTTTAAATTTTTTTTTGTATCTAAAAATTTTAATTTTTTGTATCTAAAAATTTTAATTTTTTTTAGAAATTTTAAATTTTTTTTTTGTATCTAAAAATTTTAATTTTTTTAAACTAAAAATTCTAATTTTTCTTAATTAAATTTTTTTTTTTATCTAAAATTTTTAATTTTTTTAAACTAAAAATTTTAATTTTTTTTAACTAAAAATTTTATTTTTTTTTTAGAAATTTTAATTTTAATTTGTTTTTAAAGTTTTTTTTTTGTATCTAAAAATTTTAATTTTTTTAACTACATATTTTATTTTTTTTTAGTTAACTAACTTAACTAAAAATTTTAATTTTTTTTAACTAAAAATTTTAATTTGTCTTAATTAAAAATTTTAATTTTTCTTAACTAAAAACTTTAATTTTTTTTTTAGAAATTTTAATTTAAAATTTTTAAATTTTAAATTTCTAAAAATTTTAATTTTTTTTAACTAGAAATTTTAATTTTTTTTTAGAAATTTTAATTTTTTTTTAAAATATTATTTTTTTGTTTCTAAAAATGTTAGTTTTTTTAATTAAAAATTTGAATTTTTTTAACTAAAAATTTTAATTTTCTTTAACTAAAAATTTTAATTTTTCCAATTTTTTTTTTTTTATTTTAAAATTTAGTTTTTTCGAAACGTGCCACAGTTTTAGTCGGTACATTTGGTGTACACTCAGAATTATAATAAATTTTAGTCGTAGGGGGTATAAATAGGTCTGCGTCCTTTAATTTTATTTTACTACAAATTAGGTTGTCGCATTAACAAGTGCAAAATTATTGGACGTCATCTATCCTCAGATTTGATAGATACATATTTTTCGAACCTACAAACAAGGCCAGGCCAGGCCAGTTTGAACAAATACCAAAGCAATATGGGCATTTCCGCCGATCCGTACGTTCGCGACCACATGTTTATTGCTATTATTATGAAAACTAAAACTCGATGAAAGCCTTCTTTTGTACTAAATATAGAGCTACCAAAATGTTATCGAATCACAAAAAAAAAATCGAGAAAAAAGATGTGTTCTATATTTTTTGTACATCAAAAGCGTACGAACGTACGTTCGCGACCCACGGAAATGACCATATTCAATTTAATTCAAAACTAAAAGGGAGAACATATCGCACCCTAAATACCAAATGGTCACATCTTCCAAAACTGATTTCATTCCATAAATTAATTTACAGATCTCTTTCTACCGTAAAAATTTCTCTCACTTCACTATCGTCTTTAACAGGGAAAATTCAAGTTATGTCTATTTTTATGTACGATGAACTAAAGATAATTTTCAGTTGTAACCCTTTTGTGTTTAGGGTGCCATATGTTCCCCCTTTTAGTTTAGTTTTGAATTGAATTGAATATTGCTTTGGTATTACTATTACCAAAAAAAAAACATGTGTTGTAGTTTTGTTTTTTATTTTTTCCAAAACTGTTGATTTCTCCAAACAAAAAAAAAAAAAGAACCTCAAAAAAAAAAAATCATCCCGTGTTCAAATATCCGGCCGACCTATAATTTGTTCTGCCCTGGAATGGCATTGCACGTTGTACATATGTATGGGGCACTTGCTAGAAATTATAAACTGGAAAAATGTTGCCGAAATTGTTGTAGACATTTTAACGAGTTCGAATTTGTCAAGCCGTTACTTTCAAGTACCGTTCGCACAAACACACACACACACACGTTGTACACCCGGAACAGTACAACAATTGGCGGCATAGGACATTAGCACAGTACAATTGGCCAAAAAGCAATTTCACACTTCTTGGCTCTAAATAAACTTAACAAAAACAACAGCAACAACACACCAAAAAAAAGTTTACAACCGTTGTTCCATTTTAAGTTTACTGCGAAATTTATGTGATTAACTGAAAACATTTTCGTGTTGTTTGGTTGTGTTAAAACTTAAATTAAGAAGTTCTACTAAACCTTAATTTATATAGACTATTTGTTAATTTGCATATGTCTATGTGAATATGTCTGTGTGTGTGTATTTAAGTTTACAACATGCCGCCTCCTGAGATCACTTGAAAATTAAGTTTTTGCCTAACTTTTGGGGTTTGGTTGCATTTTCTTTTATTTGTGTGTGTGTGGTGCACTTTGCCTAGGTTCGCCGTTCCAATGCTCGCCAGCGCCACATTTATCACAATTAACCAGGCTTGTGTACGCTTCAGGTACCCGAGGTGGACCAAAAGTCTCCTTTATGTTCTCTTCTTTTTTCGTTTTTTTTTCTTCTTTTTTTTTGGTTGCTGGTTGACAACAACTAAAATGCAGTCTCTGTTGTGGTTTCATTGATATCATCTTTAACCATTATTTGACAATTGTTTTAAAAGCCATGAAGCCAGGCCCTGCCCGTTGGTCTATGGCGATGACGATAGTCCATGGTGTGACGTTGACATCGAGCATTTGGGAGTTGCCTAACCACCCACTTTATGGTTTTCTTTTCACCTGTCCAATTGGGGGGAGGTTTTCATTTTCTTTTTTTTTCATGGCAGTTTATACAGTCGTTCTTATAAAATATTCAACAATCTGTTTAAAAATACATCCATTTTGTGTGTGTGTGTTAACTCGTATTGTTAACTTTTTATTTTTCGGTTATTTGGGGGAAATTTAACAACAGTTGTGAATATCCCAAGGAGAAAATCTTAACTTGATTTTCAAAATGTCCGATTAGAGGCAACCAAAAAGTTACCAACTGATTTCTATAACTGTAGATTAAATTGAGGCAAGAGCTTAATCGAAATATTAGTTTGTTATTGGGGATATAAAAAAGTATTTCCGTTTTATAGATTTGTTTACACATTGGATTCTAGTCAAGAGTCGCTGTAAAAAGTGTCGAACACTAAGTGTAGAAATTATTCATTTTTGTTCTTGGGGGTCTAAACAAATATACGGCCTTTAGATTAGGTGTTATTCTAGTGTCCCAGTATAAGACCCGATTTACTCGATGACTTTTTGCTTAATTTTTGAGATTATGATTTATGAATTTTGTAGGCGAAAGGTGTAGATATGATTGCGGGGTGAAAAAAATGAGTCACAAATCACACTTCCTACTTCCTGTTTCTATTCCGTCGGTCACCCCAATGTTCCACATTGCAATTGGTCTACATGTGTGTGTGTTTTTTTTTTTTTCTTGTTTATTTCTCTTCTGTGGTATTTTATTGTAAATAAAACTCAATATTTTATTTCTTACAAAGCCCCCCCTTTCAGACAACGAAGTGTCTCTGTGCGTGCAGCAGAGTAGACAGAGCCGTGAATTATTTTCATACTAAAAGCCGTTTTGGCAAAATAAATGTGTGCCAATATTGTGAATATATTTGTTTGTCTTTTCATTCTGTTTTTTGCGAAGGTATTCACATAATAATTTATTATTTTGTTCGTAACTCATGTTGGTGGCAGTTTTATTTTTTTGGGGAAATTAAAATTTCATTTCGAATATATGTGAGCATGTCAGCAGGAAAACGAAGGAATGGAGTTTTTAAGATTTCGAATAAAACAATCATGGGACAGAATTGTTTAAAGATCGCCAAAGGAATGGGGAGTAAGTGGAAGTATTTTACATGAATATCAAGCTTAGCTCTGATTAATATTTTCAAACTGTCTGACTACAAAAATAATAAATTTCTTCAAAAAAAAAAAAAATATTTTTTAATTCAAATATTTGGGTGAATTTAAAAGTCATGATCCATTTTTTTTAGGTTTCACCCTCCAACCGCTAAACTTTCAATGGAGAGTATGAGCATGAGGAAATTGATAACGAAGAGATGCGAAATTCCTCATAATTTTCATAATTATTCAGGGATTCTTAATTTTCCTTCACCTTCTTCCCAATAATACACACATCTCAATATAAAAGTTAGATCCTAAATAAACGATCAGGGTTTTTTTCATAATATTTTCATAATTGATGAGATCGAAATTGATTTTATTGATTTTTAAACCAAACCTTTTTTTGTAGTTTTTCCAATGGCTCCAAAAAAAGGGGTTTTGGCAGCATTGAAAAGATAAAAGAAAATCCATCGACATTGTCTTTCCCGCCGAAATCGCAAAATACATTTGCGCTCCATTCCATAAACATTTGGAATTTTATAAAAATAAATCGCACACATTCATTAACATTTAGATGAGCGTACGCGAACGTACACATATTTTTCAGTTTGAGGGACATGACAAATTAGTTCGGTAATAAAACTTAAAAGTAACAATATTTTGTTGTTTTCGTTCTTTTATTTTTTTTTTTGTGGCCATAAAACCCAAACAACCAACTACGGAGCAAACGCAATTACGCCGACAAACAAAAAGTCGACTGGATGTGGAACACGAGAAGAACATCGTGTGAAGGAGTTGGTGTCGCTTGCAGTACAGCGGACGGCGAAGAAGGAAGGGGGGCAGTCGACAAACAGAAGAAGAAGAAGGAGAAAAAAAACAGACATACAAAAAACAAGCGTTGTACACGTTGTAATAAGCGTTTAATACCAATGTTTACAAGCCAAAAGTAATAAAACACGCGACATTCAAGCCAAGATACACACACACACACACATGTATAGAATTGCATTCGCTGAATGCACAAATGCCCTGCACACATGTGTATGTAAAGGGGAGTGGGGGGATGTGCTTGGCCATAAACAAAAATACAAATACACACACTTTAAGGATCATAAACTGCACGTTGGCAATGATTACAACATTGAATATTCGTTCGCCAGTCCGTTCGTCCGTCTGTCTGTCTGTCTGTCTGCTTGGCCATGTCGAAGAGTGTAGTTGAGTTGTCACGACTCAAAGAGCGGTGGTCGATTGGTTTGGCCCCTCACAACCGAATGTCTGGGTGGGCAAGGAGGTGGTTGGAAAAGGATTGGCGTGTGTGTAAGAATGTGTTTTGGTATTTAAAAAAAAAAAAAAAATAGACAAACAACCATAACGTAACTTTATGGTTACGAATATCATGCATAGATACCCGTAACTGCATACCCTCCCTCGTGTCATAGAGCTGTAGTCTTACGAGGTTCATTTCTAAAGAAAAGGTTAATTTTCAACTTCTATTTCTAAAATTAATTTTCGAATTTTCTAAAGAAAATGTTAAATTTTTAACGGTTTTCTAAAGAAAAACTAAATTATGGAACTTCTTTTTCTAAAATTAATTTTCTTAAAGAAATAAGTTTATTTCTAACTTTTTCTAAAGAAAAGAAGTTAGTTTTTTTACATTTTCCAATGAAAAAAGTTAATTTTGAACTTTTTCTAAAAAAAAATCATTTTAAACCTTTTCTAAACAAAAAAGTTCAATTGAACTTTAACCAAAGAAAATGTTTTAATGAACAAAAGTTAATAAGTTAAAAAGAAAAAAAGTGTTTTTCTAAAGAAAAAAAATATTTTTTAAAATTTTCTAAAGAAAAAAAAGCCTATAAAAACTTTTTCTAAGAACAAAAAAACAATTTGTTACTTTTTCTAAACAAAAAAGTTAATTTTGAAGTTTTGTTAAAAATTTTCAAAATGTTCTAAGAAAAAAGTTAATTTGTCGATTTTGCTAAAGAAAAAAATATTTTTTTAGCCTTTTCTAAAGAATTTTTTTTTACCTTTTCTAAAAAAAATCGTTAACAAAGTTTTTTTGAACTTTTTTCTTAAAAAAGTTTTATGTTAAACTTTTTCTAAAAAAAAGTTTTTTTGAGCTTTTTCTAAAAAGAGTTAATTTTGAGTTAATTTATCTTTCTCAAAGAAAATGTTCTAAAGAACAAAAGTTGATAAGTATAAAAAAAGTGTTTTTCTAAAGAAAAAAAAATATTTTTAAAAATTTTCTGAAGAAAAAAAGCCTATAAAAACTTTTTCTAAGAACAAAAAATATAACTTGTTACTTTTTCTAAACAAAAAAGTTAATTTTGAAGTTTTGTTAAAAATTTTCAAAATGTTCTAAGAAAAAATTTAATTTTTCGATTTTTTTTAAAAAAGTTGTTTTGAGCTTTTTCGAAAAAGAGTTAATTTTGAACTATTTCTAAAAAAACGTCATTTAAAGCTTTTTCTAAAACAGTTAACTTTGAACATTTTCTAACGAAAAAAGTAAATTTTAATAAATTTTTTCTAAAGAAAAAATGCTTTGAAGATTTTTCTTAAAATTTTTTTTTTTTAGAAAAAATTCCATTTTGATGAATTTTTTCTACAAAAAAAATGCTTTGAACTTTTTTCTTAAAAAAGTTTTTTTTAACATTTTCTAAAAAATGTTTTTTTGAACTTTTTCTAAAAAGAGTTAATTATTTTAAACTTTTTCTAAAGAAAAAGTTTATTTTGAATTTTTCTCTAAAAATCATTGTGAACTTTTTCCAAAGAAAAATAAATAATTTTACTAAAAAAGGAAATTTTTAATTTTCCATATATTTTTTTTTTTACAAAAAAAAATCTCTTTTGCACTTTTTTTAACAAAAAAGTTACAATTTTGAACTTTTCTAAAGAACAAATTTCATATTGAAAATTTTCAAAAAAAAAAACGTTAGTTTGAAACATTTTTTAAAGAAACAATTTCATTTCGAAATTTTTTTTATTAAAAAGATTTTTTTCAAAAAATTTCAAATTTTCTAACCAATTTGATTTAATTTTAACTTTTTCTGACGAAAAAATTTTATTTTGAACTTTTCCTACAATGAACACTTTTCTTTTCATTATGAAAATATAAATTTTTGTAACTTGCTATCCGCCCTCGTTCGTATTCTGTTGGCAACCATAACAAATGATTGCTGCGAGAGGTGGGAAAGTGTGTTTGCAATATTCTTTTTTTTTTCACAAGACTCTCTTTGACAATAAAAATTGATTTGTTAATATATTATGGCCATTGTGGTTGTTATTTGTTGTGTATGTGTATGTGTGTGTTTTTGTTGTCATTATTTAAGTTTATATAAATGTCAAACTAAAAAGTATATAATTCATACTCTCCTCATACATCTCCGTTTTGTTCAAAAAAATAGAAGAAAAAAAAAATGGTTTCGCCAGCGGGTGCAACAACACTAAGACCGTCTGCCGACGGCTACGTGCACCAGGGCGTAGGACTATTTGTAAGATTTTCCGTAAATTACTCCTTTTTTTTGTTGTTACTCGGGGGAAAAGTTTCCGTTTCACTTCAAGAAGAATTTCACAAATGTGAAATAAATTCAATATCGGTTTGTTGAAGTTGCTGTTGCCGGTTCTGGTGACGATGGTCGTAAATATTTGCGTGTTATTCTATAAATTGTATCCGAAAGATAGATTTTTTTTATGGCCAGCAAGGAAAGTCCCCCCCAAATCCTTCATGAATTAGAGTGTTGTGTAGTGTAGAGCGGGCAACGAGGAAACGGGCCAACTTTTTAAGTGCAATTTGTAATTATTCAAAATCCTCAACAATATATTTGCAAAAGAAAAAAGAAGTGGCCAAAATAAATCGTTTATCGTCGTCGTTCCAGCTTTGAATGAATCCAGCGACTCCATGGAAAGTATTAATGTCTCTTTTTCGGATAATTGATGACAATTTCGAAACAATTACAATTCACTTAAAGACGCACACACACATGGAGACAGGAAGGCACACATGCCGGGATATTGAAAATAAATGGTCATAATAATAAGAACGCACCGTTGAAGTTATGGTTACGGTGAAAGCAACAACAACACAAAGTTCTGGCCCAACACTTACTCGTTGCTCAATCTAGTGATACTGACGATGCCACTTCATCTACAGGTATAAACTGCGAGTGATAATATTTGTATGGTTTCCTCTGGGATGTCCACAGTCTTAGGATTTCCTTTCACTTGTGCCATCTCTCGCTCCCATATCCCCTGTCCTGTCCGACTCACGTAAACAACAGATGATAAATGTTTTATGATAAACACCGACAACATCTGTGTTGTTGTATGCGTATGTGTGTGTGTGTCAGCGACTGACAGTCACAACATGTCAAAGAGTCAATTATCATAAATTCAAATATGATATCCTTCAACAGCAGTAGAGGAAAAAAGAAACGAGAACAAGGAAAGAGCAGCTCTTGTGATTGTAAACGATAACGAGGACGTCAAGAGGAGGTTAGCATAAGTCAATGGTTGTTGATGATATTCAGTTAATACTCGGCTATATTTACACACACACATACACATATGCACGTAACTCGTATCCTTATGCCGTAAACACTTCAGTCAAGCATATAAGGATGTGTGTGTGTGTGTGATTTATGAACTTTTAATGATACACAATAAATACCCATTTCACGTGGTCGGAGGATATTGAAAGGATAAGACTATTAATCGGACATGATGTTTGGCGAGATTTCGACGAATCTTGTATTATAGTGTTGCTTATAAAAATGTCGACGAAATGTAGAAGAATTAGAATTATGTCTCTTTGTTTTAAAATTAAAAATTTCGACAACTTATTTTATCTTTATAAAATTTTAGCAGACATTGTATTTTATTTTTTTTTAAATATTTTCAAAATCATGTTTTTGGAAAACATTCGACGAATTTGATTTTCTTCGTACAGAAAGCTTCCTCGAATTTTGAATTTTTATAGACAAAATTGTTTCGTTTTCAGAACATTCAGGCGAATTTACAGAAAATGTCGACGAAATGCGAATGAAACGAAAGTGTATTCTTCTTGCAGGATATTTTTGCAAAATATCTTTCTATAGAAAGTTTTGTCGAGTTTATACTTTCTATCATAAAAGATTTCTATTTTCTGTGTTCACAAAATTAAACGAGATATTTTACAAAAAAAAAAATAATTTTTTTAGAATTTTTTATATAAAAAATGTGCAAAATTTTGAATAACTCGAAAAAATTTCATAATTAAAAAAAAGAAAAATGTTTTTTAGGAAAATTTGATAAAGTCAGCTTTTCTCTATTGTAAGACAATTCGTTGACATTTTGTATTTTTGTAAACAATTTTCTGCGATTTTTTTTTTTATTTTCGTCGAAATTTAATTTTTTTTGGTTTTTGTTGCTTTGATTTTCTGATTGTAGAAAATATCGACGAGATTTAATTTTCGTTCCACAGAAAATTTTGATTTTTTTTTTTTTAAAAATGTTCGACAAGATTTTTTTTGGGAAAATTTCGACGAGATTTTCTCTTTCTTACAGAGAATTTAAACGAAATATTTTACAAAAAAAAAAATATTTTTTAGAATTTTTTCTATATAAAATGTGCAAAATTTAGAATAACTTGAAAAAATTTCATAATTAAAAAAAAAGAAAAATGTTTGTTTAGGAAAATTTGATAAAGTTAGCTTTTCTCTATTGTAACAAAATTCGTTGACATTTTGTATTTTTGTAAACAATTTTCTGCGATTTTTTTTTTGTTTTCGTCGAAATTAAATTTTTATTGGTTTTTGTTGCTTTGATTATCTGATTGTAGAAAATATCGACGAGATTTAATTTTCATTCCACAGAAAATTGTGATTTTTTTTTAAAAAAAATTTTCGACAAGATTTTTTTTAAAAAAAATGTTCGACAAGATTTTTTTTAAAAAAAAATTTCGACAAGTTTTTTTTGGAAAATTTTGACGAGTTTTTTTTAATAAAATTTCGACGAGTTTTTTTTAATAAAATTTCGACGATTTTTTTAGGAAATATCGACGATTTTTTTTTTGTTTTTTTTTAGAAAATTTTGACAAGTTTTCTTTTTTAGAAAATTTCACCAAGTTTTCTTTTTTAGAAAATTTCACCAAGTTTTCTTTTTTAGAAAATTTTATCAAGTTTTCTTTTTTAGAAAATTTCACCAAGTTTTCATTTTTAGAAAATTTTGACGAGTTTTTTGTTAAGCTTTCTTTGACAATTTCAATATTTTTATATTTGAATAAACTTCATATTTTTTTGGGCTACATTCCTTTTTCAAATGTTAAAATTACTAGAAATTCAATTTTCACCGAAACCTTTAGAAAATGTTAAACTTCTATTTTTTTTTGGGTTAACATTTTTTTTTCGGAATTAAATTTTCACCGAAACTTTTAGAAAATGTTCGCAGTATATTAATCTCATGTTTCTGGATTTAGGGAATCGGCATTCAATGCTAGTGAATTATTGACGTTTCTTTCTTTTCAGAGTTCAAATGTGAAGTGAAATAATTTGCCAAATATGATAACGGTCTTGACTCATTTCATCTGTCGGCTAGTCATTGTGTCAATCGGAGGTTTCAAAAAACCATTAACTTTCAAAAACCTTAACATTTATTTTCATCATTTTAATATTTTGGGAAATTTCAATGTTGTGGCCCTAAAAAACCTATAAATCTATATGAACTTCCAATAGGAAATTATATTTTGGGAAATGTATATGTGTGGCCTGGAAACTCACATACCACTCTGGAAATAGTTTTCCCCTCTGTTCTTGACAATTTCAATTTCCATAAACCACACCAAACATGTATGATTTATTGCAGTCAGTCATGTATCAGCATTTAATTTCACTTTTAAATATTTATCCTATTTTTTATTTTTTGCTCTATGCTCTTGTTTTGCTCTATGGCACTTCGTTCACAGTCCCATACAATGGATGGAGGTGGGGGAATACAAGCTCCACTTCAAATACGTATTTGATTTGAGGTTTGTGTGTGTGTGTGTATAAAATAACTCTTAACCGAAGACGCTACAAATCGAACTCATAAACAACATTTCCTGTAAATACTTGAAAATAAACTTTAAACACTTTTTTTCCGGCTTTTTATTTTATTTCTCTTCAGATGGCGATCCCATTAAACTACCAGACAATTTGGAAAGCTTGCCAAGAGCTGACAGTTTCCCGTCACAACGTCATCGCTGGAATACAAATGAGGTCAGTTTGAACATTGTTGTTGTTTTTGTTGTTGTTTGTTTTTGCCGGTATTCAATTCAGTATATTTGCATTTTATTCAAATCCTTTTTTGTTCTTTACGGTGTGTGTGCCCTTACAACGTTCGTTCGCTTCTAAAACTGAAGAAATATTTAGTGTGCAAAGTGTTGAAACTAAACGATTTTGGTGATAGTCTCTTGTAGTAAAGGATGCAAGAATGATGTGCCCCCCTCTCGTAGTCCTGAGTCCCTAAGTTTATGAATCACAAAATCCATCATCCATCCAAAATGTTTTCTCATCCAGCAGATGTTTGTTTATCTTTTGCCGGGTATTTGCGTTTTGGGTGTTTTTTTTGTTTTGTTTTCGTAAACGTTGTAATGTCTTCATTCCTTTCGAGTTTGCCACCATTTCTCCCCCGGTCATTTTCGCTGGTAATGGTCTTTGGTTGTTCTGTTTCTTTCTGTGTGAGGTGGCATTGATGTTGTTGCCAACAAATCATGTCCAGGAGTATGAGTTGACATTAACAACCATTAACTTTTTAAAGTTTTGAGTTTATTTGGTTTTGGAATGTCCCATTGGAATGGATAAGGTTGGGTATGAGTTGTATGGGTGGGTTGTATCTCTAGTCAAAAACAAGTACTCAATCGTCAGATTCTTAAGATTTCTTTGGTTTCCCCAAATGTTTATGTTTGCTTTTTTATGGGATATTGATCATCTGGTGCTTTAAACTCCAAATGTATTCCCTATCATACTTAGCATCAGAGTCCTCAAAGACTTTGCCGATACTCCTTGGGAACAACAACATTTCTGCCCTATCGGCTTGGAATAATTTGTATGTTTTCCTCAAGGAGATATAAATCCACCCCAGCGCCACCTACCGGGTGCAAACTACATATAAACCTAATCGACCATCAACCGGACCTATTGAGATGATCTGATGCTCGGACAAACATATAGACGAACGTTTTTATATATTCACAGTTTTCAGTTATCAAGCTCTTCGAAAAAACACCCCATATAATTTAAAAGTTGTATGAAATTTTCAAATCATTAACAGCCTGTTTTTATAAAACGTATACGTCTGAGACGAACAGAAACGTCAGTAGCCGAAACGAAACTGAATTGTGTTTCTATATCTCCAACGAATCCAATTAGACAATACACACAAAAATACATAAGAAAAAAATTTCAGTTAGAATTTAACAGAGACTTTCGTGTTACAAAAACCCAAACTGGCGAAACGGAATTTCTGTTCGTTATTTTAACGAAACGAAAGACCCATTCGTTTTATTAAAACAGGCTGTACAATTTGGACGTCGATTATTTGTCTGAAATTTTCAGTGGAATTTCAAAGTTGTATGAAATTTTCTAACATTAAAATTTTGAGTTTGATTATTTGTTGTAAATTTTCAGTGAAACTTGCCGTGGCAGTTTTAACCAGGAGAGACCAACAGAATCGCATTAGCGTTTAAGAGTCCCTTAACTTGAAATGCTAAATTCTAATTCTCTATTATAGAGCGGATTACCCTAAGCTTGTCCCATTTTCCCATTTATTTTATTTGTATTTCTCTTTATCAAAACTTCCTTGGACAAATAACCGCATAGAAGTTTCCGGTGTGTGTGTGTTTATATGGTTTTTCCTCTCTTCGTATGCGTTACTTTTTCTAAAACGCAATAAAATGTTATTATTCAAATCGCGAAGTTTCGCAGCTAAACAATGGTGAACAACAGAAACAAATCAAAACTCGTGTTTGTCTCTTATTTGTGTTGTTTTGGTTTGGTTTATGTTTTTGTCCCCGGTTTGTTTTATTAATTAAACTTTTCGGCGGTTGTTTGTTTTCGGTTTACGCTGGCTTCGGCATGTGTATTTTCGACAACTACTGTAACTTTTAATATTAACCTTTGTGGTGGCCTTTCTGTTACTTCAGTGTTGCCATTGTTTATGGGACACTGGTCTACGATCTCTGGTCCCTGCCCAAAAGCGAGTTTAAATTCCAAAAATTAAAACTATGTGGTTAGCCGCACGCACACACACACACACACACACACACACACACGGAGAGAAGGGGGAACACTTCGAGTGTGTGTGTCTGTGTGGAAACCAAATTGCCGGTAAAAATGCATCTCGTACTTAAACTATAGTCCACGACAGTACGACCGTGTGGTGGTCGTGGCCTGGACAGTGTTAATTTTCGTTGCAGGACACCAGCGAGTATTCAGAGATGGTTCAGATCAGTGTTGTTGTTGTTGGTTGCTACATGACCAAAATAAGCGTGCGTAATTTTATTTATGTTACATATTTGGTGGTAATATTACATTCATCCATTCATTCATTTCGAATCACCACCATTCCAAACCACACTGAACAAATGGACCCTGGGGAAGATACAGTGGTACAGATAATTTTCTAAAATCTTTCCGATTGCTGCAATTAATAAATGTTTACAAGGTTTTGAACTCTGTTGTTGTGCCTCTTACGATGTAAGAGCTGGATCTGTGAAAAATGTCTCTCCAAGAAAAAGAAGAATTCCCTAAAAAATCTCATACAAACATGGGGAATTTTCATTTTCATCGTTGTATGAAGAATGTGCGAATTGAAGAATTCCACAAAATAAATGAATAATCCCCCCAAAAGCCAAATACATATGAAAATTTCTCAAAAAATCGCGCAAACCATTTTTGAAAAATTACTCGAAAGCAAATTCCTTAAAAAAATTATGAAAAATAACTCAAAAAAACAAAAACATTAAAAAAATATCCCAAATTAAAATGACAAATTTCCCACAAAAATTCTCAAAAATCACCCAAACAATTTATGAAAAAATCCCTAAATCCCCAAAATTCTATGAAAAATATCCACAAACACAATATTATAAAAAAAATCGCTTACATTATCAGTTTTGAAAATATTCTCAAAAAAAAAAACCCAAAAATTATTCAAAAATAAAAAAATGGGGAGTTTTTCCATAATTTTTAGGTAAATGACAATTTTTCCAATTTTTTTATTTTTGGGATATTTTCAAAACAAAACAGAATCATATAATCGGGTAAATAAACAATGAAAATTTTTCCAATTATTTATGGTTTGGGATTTTTTTTTGAAAAATTTTCAAAACAAAAATTAAATAATTTCGTTTTATAGTTTTTTTTGGGATATTTTTCATAATATTTTGGTAATTTTTCATTAAATTCTTTGTGATTATTTAGAAGTTTTAGATAAATTTTCATATTTGGCTTTTGGCGATTTTTGTTCATAATTTTTCATCGACACTGAAAAATTTCCCCTTTTTTTTTTTTGGTGATTTTTTTTTCTTTTTGGAGATATTTTCAAAACGAAAATTAAATGATTTTTTTTTACAATGTTTTTTTTGGGGTATTTTTTCAGTTTTTTTATAGAAGTTTTCAAAATGGGATTTAAGGGGGAATTTTTCATTTAATTTGGGGAATTCTTCATTCGAGGTATTTTTTTTATAATGTAGTTGTTTTTTGGGGATATTTTTCATAATATTTTGGGGACTTTGCATTGGGTAATTTTTCATAAATTCTTTTGATGATTTTTTAGAATTTTTAAATAAATTTTCAAATTTTTTTCATAATTTTTCATGGACAATGAAAAATTTCCTAATTTTTGGGGAATTTTTTCTTTTTTGTTTTTGGAGATATTTTCAAAACAAAAATTAAATGATTTTTTTTACAATGTTGTTTTTTGGGGATTTTTTTTCATTTTTTTTATAGATGTTTTCATAATGGGATTTTTCATTTAATTTGGGGAATTCTTCATTCGAGGTATTTTTTTTTATAATTTTGTTGTTTTTTGGGGTATTTTTTCACAATATTTGGGGGATTTTGCATTGGGCAGTTTTTCATAAATTTTTTGGTTGATTTTTCATATTTTTTCGGGAAAATTTTCATATTTTCATTTTTTTTTTGGGGAATTTTTCATTGAATTTCTAAGAGTTTTTGTCAGCATCTGAAGATATTTGAAATTGTTCTGTAGCTGGCAATGGTTTGCCATTAACTTCTATCCCAGATGTAGATGGCGTTTAACTGAAATAAATGGATTGTCTTTAAGTCGATTGGCAAAAGTTCCATCTGTCCTAACATAAAACTACACAAACCACAATCAAATACAAAAATGAATATGAATATTTGTCAAAATATTTAGAATTTTTCTATTTCGAGAATGTAGGTTAAGTCCTTTCTGGTACTCCCAGCGTATTTGATGCGTGCTCCTTTAGCGGTATTCACAGTAGCCGCATTCATAGTGTCTGTCTGCAGAATGTACCTGTTTACAGAAGCCGCCCTTCAGTGGGTCTTGCTTCACATTGTCTGGCATCACAGTGACCGTCTTCGCAGTGTCCCGTCTCACAGTGTCTCCAGATATTGGTCAGGAATGTAAACTCTTATTTTCTCATTAGGGTTAGCTTACAGTTCCCTTCGTTATACCTTGATTAGGTCCTTCCGGGTGTCGCCGATGCAATATTTTGCTGCTATAGAATTTATTTCGATCCCGACAGTCATCTACGAGATCTTCTCGTTGACTATAGGCTCCATGATTTCCTTTTGCTTTTCAATTTACTTTGCCGGCAGAATTATTGTCATATTTTACAGCACAGCCCAGATCTTTTGAACTCATCTTCGTTTTCTTTGGTCTTAAGTTATTTTGGAGGATCTTCTCACTGATTCCGTTTACTCTTATATTTAGTTTGCGTGAAGGGCTAGTGTCATCTCCTACCGTCTCCACAGATGTTCCCGAATTTTCTTCGTGTAATTTTTCTTAATTTTCCTTAAGTGCAACGGGTCAACATTTGTGTTCTGTACCACATTTTTTTCCCTTTGAACCACTGTCGTCTCTGGCTCGGGAGGATGGAAATGCTCAACATATTTTACGTACTGAACAGGTTGACTTTTTACCACACAATCGCACAAACACACAGATATTCCCGGCATTGGACGACCATGGCATGCAAGGACTTCGGTTCGGTTCTTGTTTTTATTTAATGTTGTTGTATTTGTTTGTTTTGTTTCTGTTTCTTTTTTTTTTGTTTTGGTGTTTTAATAAACTTTTATTTTTAATTTAGTCAACTTGTTTTTTACACAACGAACACAAGCGCACACACACACACAGATACACACTGGCGTGTGTGTGTGTCTGTGTACACGATGATGTGATTGTGTTAAATACACGGTATTAAGTGTTTGCTCAGTATTATATCCGTTTACCAGATCTATTTACAATGTATTATAATAGAGTCACCTCGGAGCCCATCATCATCGCAGGCAGCCAGGCAGCAGCGTCGTCCGCTGTATTCCCTCCACCCCATCATCGTTATTCCCACTGCCGCCATTCGTTAGTCCTGGTCAAGCTTGCTGGCATCCCTTCGATGATTTCTTCCTCGTGTATTTAACGCCGTTGAACTTTACATCTGACAAATGAATATTTGCGGTTGCTCTTAATTCACAAGTAAAACAACATGAAAAATAATAAAAAAAACAAAAAAACGAAAAACAGTCAAACACACACACGCACACACAACTTGTATTTCCCATTGTAAATAGTTGACTTTTGGCATTACGTGAGCCCTGGGGATATAATTTTGACTGTATTTTATATTTTCGGTTACCTTAACTGACCAGGCCAACTGTAGGAAGACCGCGCCTGCTTGTCCGGGAGGTTAAAACGTTGTGAATGACACTTGGAGAAAAACTAAGGCCTCAGTGCAACAATTCACTAATTTTTGAGATCATTTAAAAAAAAAAGGAATGTCTCCGATTTTAAATATTTTTATGGAAAATTTCATGAAAATTAAATTAAAAAAATTAACAATTTCCGACAGTTACTGCCTTGAAATTGCTCAAGGAAAATCGGTTTTTTTTATAGAAATAACGAAAAAAAAAATAAGAAAAACTTGTCGATATTTTTGGTGTTGAAAGTGCAATTTTGATGTGGTCCGGAAATTGTTCATAGAAAATCTCATCGAATTTTTTTTTTATAAAATATGTTGTTCTTTTTTATTGTTATAAAAAAATTCGTAACATTTTTTGTTAAAAAACTCTTTGATTTTTATTTTATAAAAAACTCGTGAAATTTTTTGTATAAAAAACACGTCGAATTTTTTTGTGTAAAAAAACTCGTCGAATTTTCTTTTATAAAAAACTCGTCGTGTATAAAAAACAAGTCGAATTTTTTGTGTAAAAAAACTCGTCTATTTTTCTTTTATAAAAAAATCGTCAAACTTCCTTTTTTTTTGTAGAAATGTGTCGTTTTTTTTTCAGTAATTCTCTTGAATGCCTCTCTAGTAAATAAATAAATTTTAAATATATAAGGAAATTTCAAGGACTTTTTTCAAGGTCGTTGCAATTTGTTTGTTTTTGTTTTAAAAAATTTTAATATTTATAATTTATTTTTTTTTTCAAAATTTTTTGTTGGAGATGCAATTCCGAGGAAATTCTCCCTGAAAATTGTTCATAGAAAATTTCGCCGAAATTTTGTTTTATAAAAAAGAAAATCGTCGAGGTTTTTATAGGAAATATGGTCGACATTGATTTGTGTTTTTATAGAATACTACGTCGAAATTTTATTTTTATACAAAATAGAGAAACATAGATAATCCTCGACATTATCAAGGGTTTCTGTGGAAAACTTGTCCAAATGGGGATTTCATAGAAAATCTAGTCGAAACTCGATATTTTTATGTAGAAATCTTGTAGAATATTGGTTTTTATGTAGAAATCTGGTGGAAATTGGATTTTAATAAAAAAAAATCCTGTCAAAATTGGTTTTTTATAGAAAATTTTTCGAAATTAAAACTAGCCGAAACCGAAAAATATTGTCGAAATTGGATGTTAATAAAAAATCCTGTTGTATAGAAAATTGTGTCGAAATTTTATTTTTCTACAAATTTTGTCGAAATTGCAAATTTCTACAAAATGTTGACACTGGTTTTTTTTTATAGAAAAAAATTATTTTTTTGTTTAAAAATACAAAATCATTCGAGGATTTTTTTTTTATAAAACTCGTCGATGTTAATTGTTTATACCAAAAAAAATCTTCATTAAAAAAACACATCGACGTCAGTTTTTGTTTTAAAAAAAGATTTTCTATTTTTTATATAAAAAAAATCGTCGAATGATTTTGTTTTTTTAAACAAAAAATTAAATTTTTTCTGTAAAAACAACAATGTCAAATTTTAGAATGCAGAAAAATATCAAAATGTAGAAAAATATAATTTCGACACAATTTTCTATATAACAGGATTTTTTTTTATAAAAATCGAATTTCGACAAGATTTTTTATACTACAATTTAGTTTCGGCTAGTTTTAATTTCGAAAAATTTTCTATTGGGTTTCATTTTTCACATCTCTGGGCCTCCCTTCAAGTTTCTTGTTGTTTTTTGTATCTCGTCAGTCTGCTGTCAAAGTTTCTTCCTGTGCATTTTTTCTTCTGAATCATCTTAAAAATCTTCATCGGATGAGGGGTGAGCGTGTGTGCATGTGTTTGTCCGAGGAAAAGAGCAACAACCAACCAACAATTTTCACATGTGCTTCCGCAGAGGCCACTTCACACACTTACACCGTGCGTGTGCTTGTGCTTGTGAATGTTTAACGAGAATCCAGGCGAAGGAAGTTATTTTTCGCACCTTGTTCATAATGAAATGTGCGGCAAGTCCTCGAATTTTTCACACATACTCGAGGCAGGCCTTAAACGAACACACAAGTGTCCCATGAGGACATTCTCTCTCACATACACACTGTTTTATTACAAAGTGACTGTGTGTGTGCATTAAGTGCTTAAGTACTCCTTCTCAATGTGAAGGTACAATTTTATGCCCTAATGAAAATTTGTGTTACACGATTCAAGTAAATATTTTTACAATTTCCTCCATTTGCCACATTCCACATGACGCCACAGGGCACATGCCACTGCCACTATTACGGCTGCTTCGGACTGATGTTGGTACATAAAAGCGCTGTTTTCACGGAAATGATTTAAATTTGTTTGTTTTCTTTTTGGTGGTTGTTGTTTTGTCCCAACCACCAGTGACCAAAACCACTGGAGAAGACGACTGGCCATGGTCCGCCATTGACCAGCACACGAGAAAGAGAAGTCATCGTCGTGTAGTGTTAATATATCCTGAACTGGTCCTACTACACACGAGATACGAGCACAACACTAAACTTTGAATGGTGTGGTTGAGTTCAGCAAAAAAACAAAACACACAGACACACACATGACCACTGCTATTTGGTCATATATGACATCACACAAAAACCACAATCCTTTAATTTACAGGTGTCATATAAGGAATGGAGCAGCATACACGGTTGTCCTTGTTCTGTGCTGGTTTTCTGGTCCGTGTTGTTGGCAGTCAGTGGGCTCTAGTTTGCTATATGTTGTTTTTTTTTTTTTTTGGTTGAGTTTTGTTTATTTCGCGAGAGGTATTTTTATTATTGTCTTTGGAATTATTTATGCAAACTGTTTAAGTGGACAACAACGGACATATGTTTACTCGGCGGCATCCTCCAAAACGAGGTTGGTGTGTTAATGGCGGGTTAACCAGTTGTAATGCTGCGGGCGGGCTTTTGTTTGAGTTATCGCTTTGATTAAAATCTAGAGGTTTATAAATTTGGGTTTATCGGAATTATGATGTGATATTTGAGAAGAGGAGAACATCGACTTTGTAGTTGTCCTCTCCTCCTCAGAGACTACGCAGAACAAAAAGAATCAGCGCGTTAAGATTTTGCTAAATTCCTTCAAACAAATAATTAGATACATAATTTTGGTAACAGATTTCATAATTGTATTTCAGGACATTTTTTTTTGAAAGACAGGAGAAAAAGTTATCTTCTGTTTCATCTAGCATTTAGTCGGGTACTGATAATAAAGCGTGGTTGCTTCCGAAACGGATCCCTTTACCTTGCCTGCCTTGATTTTCTCCAAACCTATCATTCTCTTAAATTGAAATTTCCCATATAATAACTTCCCTCGTATCTCAGTAAACCCTCACAGCAGAACGAACGAATATGTCCGGCCACGTGATAGCAATCGCATATGTCCGTTCATATACGATTACATATAAAAATTAATCAATTAATATGATATAAATGTCACAATTTGTTGCGAACCCCAACTCGCCCTCAAAAACAAAAAAAAAAACAAAAAGAAAGGAACATGCTGGTGATGGCGGCAGTGTCGCCCCATTCCAGGGAGGTGATGATGCTGGTTATGTGAAAAATCAAAGTTCCTTCTTATTTTAATATTTATAAAAATGGCTTTCATATGTTACCCCTATCCTCCCATCCAAAATAAGGGCGGGAAATCCCATTTCTACTTATCAATTTGATTGTTGGATTCCTGCTTTTTCGCGTGTGTTGTATTTTGTCCTGTTGTCCTCTGTGATTTCGGGGGTTTGGATTTCGGTTTTGGTGTCGGTAGTCATGTTTTCCATTTTATGAATAATTTAACACGCCGAATTGTGGTCGGAGTGTGATTTATGCCGTCCGTTTTTAACCACATATATTTTTTTTTTGCCAGTTTTCTTCTTGTGTTCTGTCATTTGTTCGTTCCGTTCCGTTTGTTTGTTTCTGGTTAAACATCTGTGGTCATAAATACTACATGGATGGCATAGTAGCACTAGTAGTCCATTATACATATAAGCCACTTTAGTGTGACATATTGTCGCGAATTTCAAATTTTCCCATACATTGAGTCGATGATGCCTTTTCCCCCCCCTAGAGTGAGTGGTGGAAAAAGTGCTGTCACAGTGGTGAATGAAAAAAAATATTGGAAAGACTTCATATACATTACAAAGATGGATACTGAAAGAAGAAGATTGAAGTAGATAAAGTGTAATAACTGAACGAATTAGTTGGGTTCTTTGAAGTGTAATTATTATTAATTTTTCAGTGGGTTATGTTCTGAAATGTTCTCTTTGTAGCAGACAAAAAAAGTAAACGAGTTTTAAATAAAAAAATAGTACCATATGTTTCAAATGAATTCGCATATTCAATTAATTTGAAAATATCCAATTTATATATTAATTAATTCAATTAATTTGTTAATTAATTCAATTAATTTGTTAAATAATTCAATTAATTTGTTTAATACATTCAATTATTCTTTTAATTAATTTCAAAAAAAAATCATGCTTTTTAAATATTTTTTTTTAATAAATACTTTATTAATTATTAATTTTTTTTATGATTCCATTATTTTTTTTAATTCATTCAATGTTTTTTTTTAAATCTTTTTTTAATATTTTTTATTAATAATTACTTGTTTAATTCATTCAGTATGTTTTATTTATTAATTTTTTAATTAATTCAATTATTCTTTTAAGTTATTATTTCTTTTTTTAGTTTAATTAACTTGTTGATTCATATAATTCACTTTTCAATTAATTCTATTGATTTTTCAACCATTCAATTAGTAATTATTTCAATTAACTCAATTAATTGTTGTAATTGAAATTTTTATAAATACATACAGTTATTTTGTAATTAGGTAAAGTAATTTTTTAATTAAATTAATTAGTCAATTCCATTATTTTTTTCATTGTTTATTAGATAATTTAATTATTTTTTTTTATTAATTGCATTAGTTTTTTTCATTGAATTAATTATATAATTCAAATATGTTTTTAATTGAATTAATTATTTATTACATTGATTTGTTAATCATTTAATTGGTAATTGTTTTAATTAACTCAATTAATTGTTTAAATTGCAATTTTTATAAATACAATTATTTTTCAATTAACTAAAGTATTTTTTTAACTGAAGTCCATTATCTTTTTCATTCTTTATTAGAGTTTTTTTTATCAATTGTTTATTGGTTTAAATTTTGTTGTCAGTTTATTAAATTTGTTCAGTAAATAATTTTTAATTACGTTTTTAATTGTACTAATTACACAATTCTAATATATTTTAATTGAATAATAATTCAATTTTTTATTAATTTTGTAATGGAGATAGTTATTTTTTTAATTGAATTAATTATTTAATTCGATTATTTTTTTAATTGAATTAATTATTTTTTTAATTGAATTAATTATTTTTTTAATTGAATTAATTATTTAATTCGACTATTTTATAAATTGAATTAATTATTTAATTCAATTATTTTTTTAATTGAATTAATTATTTAATTCGAATATTTTTTTAATTGATTCTATTATTTTTTTAATTGAATTAATTATTTAATTCAATTATTTTTTTAATTGAATTAATTATTTAATTCGAATATTTTTTTAATTGATTCGATTATTTCTTTAATTGAATTAATTATTTAATTCTATTATTTTTTTAATTGAATTAATTATTTTTTTAATTGAATTAATTATTTAATTCGACTATTTTTAAAATTGAATTAATTATTTAATTCAATTATTTTTTTAATTGAATTAATTATTTAATTCGAATATTTTTTTAATTGATTCGATTATTTTTTTAATTGAATTAATTATTTAATTCAATTATTTTTTTAATTGAATTAATTATTTAATTCGAATATTTTTTTAATTGATTCGATTATTTCTTTAATTGAATTAATTATTTAATTCTATTATTTTTTTAATTGAATTAATTATTTTTTTAATTGAATTAATTATTTAATTCGACTATTTTTAAAATTGAATTAATTATTTAATTCAATTATTTTTTTAATTGAATTAATTATTTAATTCCATTATATTTAGTTATTCAGTTTATTCTTAAATTCAAAGAATTGTTTTAAATAATTTTGCAATTCAATTAGATTTTGTTTAAATGTAATTATTTAATTTATCCAAATTTTGTAACTTAATTTAATTTTTTAATTCAAATATTTTTTATCTAACCAACTTATTTATTGAATCGATTCAATTAATTTCGTATTTGTATTAAAACAAGAAAATTTGTTGTAGAATTTATTATTCCCCGCCTACATTACTATTTCTTTGGCCCACTGTACATGTCATACATCAGTCAGTCATTTGCCAACGTTACTGCTGCACGCTGCCTTTGGTTCGCTGTGCCCTCGTCCCGACCATCCATCACATACGCTCAAATCTTATGCAACCTCATAAAAAGAAAATCTAAAGAATTGATGCGAGTATAACCCGTTTGTCTTTATGTGTGTGTGTGTGTGAGTGTGTACATTTTAAGGAGTCCAATAATACCCAAAGTACTTAGAACAGCAAACACTCACACACCGGCAGACTCACACGACTGCGGACCGTTAAGGCTTATTTCCGTTTCCGTTTGCTAACACAAAGTGTTGTGTGAGCATATGTGTGTGTGTGTTTGTGCACAAGAAATACTTCTGATTCAATCAGCGTTTCGTTTGATTTCACAGTGATTTCAGTTCGAAAACAATTTTTTTTTATGAGATATGGTTTCTGTTTTGCTTGTCGTCCATACTTTTAGAAATATTTATGATGGCATTTCAGCCATTACACATGTTAGACATGTTCACGCACGCCTTTACATAATAAAAGAGAGTGAACAAAAACGAATAATCTCTAAGGAGAAGAAAACAATAATAACACCAACAAATGAAAGTAAAAAGAAAAACAGCCTAGAAATCACGCCCATAGAATAGCGAGGAGAGACCTTCAAAAGCCTATAAAATATTTATAAAAATCAGCAAAAATGTACTCGTTTTGTTGTTTTCGGCATATTTAGATTTTTTTTATTTATTTTTGCGTGCGATTCGTTTTGAAAAGCTAAGCACATTTAGGCAGTGCAATAAATGTAAAATTGTGGTTTTGAAAGGTTAACAAAAAAAAAAAAAAAACAAACAAACAAATCCAAATTCATATGAGTAATGGTTGGTGGGGGTGGAATGGTTGGCGGGGGTTGGTGATTTAATTAATGATTTCATTAGTTCAAAAGTTGCCGAATATTGAACCATAACACCCGTTTCAACACCACCATTCACAGTTTACTGGAGCTATTTGAAATGAAAGCCTAAACCATCACATTCCGTGTTATCTTTAGTTTTTCTCAAACCCCCAAATGATGATAATGTAAATATAGATAATCACCATTTGAACATGTGTACAATTTTCAAACTCATTTTTTTTTTCATTTTTGTTTTGTTTTTTATTATTGCAATGTTTTCTGCGTGTGGGGAAAACGTCACGGTTGAGGTTATCATCAGTCAGGGCCAAACAGTTATAACTTTGATTCAAATCAAGTCGAAAGTTTTAGAGGGGTTGAAATAAAACCTCAATCTGCAGAGGGTAACTTAAAAAGTAACCCCCAATTTTGAGACTAAAACCTTCAGAAAATATTTCAATCGATTTTAAGTAATGAAATTTCACAGCTCTGCCGAAAAAAGGAGAGTGAAAAGGAATTCCCTCACAGCGAATGTTGTCTGACTAAGCTTCCTTGGTTTCTCCGTCATTCGAAAATATCTCAAAGGAATTAAACAGAGAAATTGGTGGAAGTAGTCCATGTTAGTAAAACTATTGTAATATTACCATAGTTTTACTAGTTTATTTCGTTCTTTGACTAACATTTTACGTTGACTGTAGTTTCATAGCTCAAAAAAAAAAAAAAAATACAAAATACATGTGTCTTTTCCTTTAAAGAGTAAGTAAGTCTATATAAATGACTAAGTCATATATTAAATTCCTTTATCTAAATGTATGCCTACAACAACAACAACAACTATAACAAGCGAAATTAAGATTATATGGATTTCATTTTAAATCGTTTTCTTTTATTTTTCTAATTTTATTTGTTTCAGGAAATCGCTGCGATTCTTATCAGTTTTGATAAACACAACGAATGGCAATCGAAAGAAGTTAAAACAAGGTGAGTCACAAAGCAGATTCATTATTTGTTATTCGTAGTTCGGCCAAAATGAAATATTGCATTGAATATACATTTACCTCCATATTCACATACAGGTACAACAGCTTTATAAACTTTTGATAAGAGAAATGTGTGAAAAATTATTTTTGTATTTTTAATAATTTTTCAAAGGTTTATAAAGCTGTTATACATGTTTCTGAATACATGGTATATTCAATATATCATCCTAAAAAATGTTTAATAATTTTGAAAAAATGTCTCATCGTTTTTTCCAGACCAAAAAGTGGCTCTCTACTGCTCTATTCACGTAAAAAGGTGCGATATCGACGGGACGGTTACTGTTGGAAAAAACGCAAAGATGGCAAAACCACACGAGAAGATCATATGAAACTTAAAGTACAAGGCACTGAGGTGAGTTGATCGAGAGCTAATGTGACCTTCAAAACTAATAGTAACATATTAATGGAATAGTACCTCGATTTCCATTCTGATAATGGTCTAGACCACACGTAATATCAAGCCCTTAGCCCGAAAAATACAGTAAAGCCATTTTTTTTTTTTTGGTTGAAACTTGTTTTTTAATAAAACTCGATAGAAAAGTGTCCAAACGCTTTTAATCCAAAATTATTAAAAATGTATATTTTCAAAGATATGGCAAATTCAATTGTATTCAATGCTTGACCACTATAAAAAACCCTCTCCTGTAAAATGTTCCCGGTTAGAGCTCGATAAAGTCCAACAATACTAGAAATAATAAAAATACTTTAAAATGAATTAAAAGAAAATGAAAAATTATTTTTCAATTCCTTTAAACACAAAACCACAATTAATGAAACGAATGCGACGTTGACCACTATGACTAACACTGGCCCATGGGTCATAGTGCACATGGGCGTATACCCAATGCTGAGTCAAAGGCATCCTTGTCCGATGAACCATTGAATGGAAATTCACAGCTTCATAAGGTGCCCTGGAAAATCCGAGTTTCATTAAAGGAAATCTCACAATCAAATACAAATTTAATTGAATTGAAAGCTATTTAAACTGGAAAATTGCCACTATAAGGCAATTGTTAATCGACTTCACAAGCTCTCTAAAATAATAAATTTGTATTTGATACTATTATAATACATACATACTATTTCCGCATTCCCTAAATACAAAAGTGTCACAACTTAAAATTTTTCCAAAACTGACTTCATCCCATAAATTACATAAATTGTCACGTCAATATCTTCTTTTATTAAGAAAATTGCAGTTATGTCTATTTTCATGTTAATTTCGCACGATGAACTAAAGAGAATTATTCTTAGTTGCGTCAAACTTCAAATAATGGTAAAATTCATGAAAAAAAAAGAATTTATTAAAAATGTAAATATTTTGTTGTGAATTTTCTTATAATAGTCCAAATTTATACGATGATGTTTTTTTCCATTCTCATTGCAATCATGATTTTCAAGTTTGAAAGGTGTAGAGATGATTGCGGGATTTTTTCCTGGAAATTCCTACATCTACATTTAGAAATGAAGATTTCAGAAATGAAACTTGAGAAAAAAAAAATGGTGATTGACAACGAAAATACACACACACGAGACCTTACCCCGAAAAACCCGTAAAAGCCATTTTTTTTTTTCGAAACTCGATAGAAAATTGTCCACGAAAAGAAAAAACAAAATATACAGGGTTCTCCAACAAGAGATTTTATTTTGAATCACCCGGTATTTCGGTAGCTGTCACTGTTGCAGCTTTTGTTCTTTGACATGTGTCAAGTAGAAACTAAGACATTACTAAAAATGGAACGAAACACGCTTTGAAATGATTAAAATTCACAACAAAAATGGTGAAAATCTTGCAGTCACAGTTGGCAAAACTAAAAACTTTCCGGACCGTGTTATCTCTCGAAAAGGTGATCACAACATCCGATCATTTATCTCAAAAAATTTCATTTGTCTTTGAGAACCCTCTATATTTTTATTTTATTTTATTTTATTTTATTTTATTTTATTTTATTTTATTTTATTTTATTTTATTTTATTTTATTTTATTTTATTTTATTTTATTTTATTTTATTTTATTTTATTTTATTTTATTGCGATTTTTGTTTGTTTTTTGAATCTCTATTTTTTTTTTATTTAAACAACCAATTCGAATAACTTTGTATTAAAAATCTGTCTGTTTATTATGCGATATCCTTGGGGAATTTCCTTGCACTTCCTCTTCCTGTTATGCCAGTGTGTGTGTGTGTGTATAGTGTAAATATGAAAAAAGCTAAAATGTTAAGCAATTAAGCTTAACCCTCTTACATGTGCTCCCTCCATCTCTAACTCACATGCGTTGGCCACCGAATTCGGTGTTTGTCCATTTTTGTATTCTTTGTTAAAGAAGTGACCAACCACCAACCGTCGTCCATATGTGTTTATCCTTCGTCGTTGTTGCTCCCAGCCCCCCTTAGTAAGTGTTTTTAAGGACCGACAAATTAGCGTCGTTTATTAGGATTTTCTTTGGAATTAATTTACGACTTAATGAAGAATATCGTACAATTAGAAAAAGAACAAGCCGGAGTTTCTACTTTTTCCACCATTTCCGTTTCACTTGCTTCTTTGTTTTCGTCTTTTTTTCTCTCTCTCTCTCTCTCTACCCGTTATCCGACTTAAATAAACATACATGTTTATCTTGACTGGATTTTGGATTTTTGTTTCTGTTTTCCCATCCTTGTCATCGCTGTTGGTAGTTTTTTGTTTTCTGGGGAAATGCCATGAATTATGATTTCCTAACGGAAACATACGGAATTACTCTACTCTCGGCCGGTTTGTAGTCGAGCAGATTTCTGTTTTGTTTTTTTTGTGTCTGTTTGTCGCCTTCCATATTCAAGGGTTAAATGTTACACTTTTTTTTCTGCGCGTTCATCATCCTCCAAAGTGTTTATGCGAAGAGAAAACAATGCAAAAAAAAACAAAAGTCGAAGCGAAATCAAAGTAATTTCACGCCAAATTTTTTTTGGGTGTGTTCTGTTCTGTTGTTCTCGGTTTTGTTATTTTTCGTGGAGTTGGTTTTTTTTGTTTTCGCTTAAGATGGTTTTAATTTTTTGGTAAATGTTATATTTGCCAACCTATTTTCTTTTTCCGTCATACTTGCACTGTGGTTAGGCGAAAGAAAACAAGGGTCGAATATTAAAGGGATAAAATAATTTGCAGGCGAGTTGGTAGAGTGGGGGTTGTGGGTCCGATTTTCACAAAAGGCTTTGGTCAGTCGCTGCAAAAATGTCGCCAAATGTTCTGTGTCACCCGGTTTGGTTTTCAACCCAAAAATTAGAATATAAATTTACTTTGTATTGTAATTCAATAAAAATAATCTGCCGTCCTCTAAAGAATTAAGTTGACAACAACTAAATGGTAGCATTGACAGTATTTTGATTGCCATATAGAGTTGCAGCCGAAATTAAATCATGGTTGTTTTATCTGAGACGGTCCTCCTGAAGTCCTCCAGAATTTTATGGGCCGGCGACGATTAACACATAGGAAATTTTTTTTTTTCTTGAGTTTCAAGATCGAAAATACTAAAATACAAACTTGATAAAAAAAAACCAACTTTACCATTTGATTAACTGCCTGTTTCCATAAAACGAATTTGTTCGTTCGTTGCAAATTGTCAAAATTGAATGCCCAATAAAATGGATTTTTATCAGTGATGAAAACATATCCGTTTTATATTGTGTTCCGTATGTCGATGTCTAAAATATATCTGAAAATCACAAATTCAATAATGTCTGAAATTCATTTTATAACGCTTCCAACATTGACGATTTGTAACGAACGAACAAATTCGTTTTCGTTATTTGAGACGATATAGTTATTCCATTACATTAAAAGCATTTCAATATATTGCAAACAAAATTGGTTTTTTAAAAATGAAAATTTTATTGGCGGTAATATATTTTTTTTATTTTAAAATTTTTTTAAAATATTTACTTTGTTCTCATTTCCATTGTCGAAAGTTGTATTTGTGGAGATTTGAAACCACTGTACATTGTTTTTTTTTCCTCTATAAATTTAACTGTATTTAAAAGTTGATGTAAATGCCTTTTTCTCTCTCTCTCTCTGTGTGTTTTTTTTTTGCTTCTTTCCGAGTTGGAATGGAATGTATCTTGAAAGATTTATGTTTTGTTTGAAGACGGAAATGCTAAGACAACAAACGCGTCTGTCTAATGTCTGGAATATTTTTAACGCGATAACTGACTACAACTAATAGACACACTCACACACACTCGCACTTGCACAGTTCATGTCTACTCGGTTCTCCTTCCAAGGAGCTGTGTGTATTTTTTTCTTTTTTTTTGTCCTTACTCAATAATGTCTATGAATTAGATTACAAAACAGCGGTATATCACAAAATAAAAATTTATCATTTCAAGTCGGTTCGGTTTTTTTTGTTGTTTCTTTACTTCTTGCGTTGAACTTCAGAGAGAAAAAAGGGTTGGTATGTTGGCACTTGTTGTGATAGTTTTTGTTGTTGCTGACGCCTCGCCTCGACTGTCGCTGCCACTACCGCCACAGCCTCTTTGTAATATTTGACATGACGGCTGGAGGTTGTTTCCCATATTTTTTTTTTGCATTTTGCCCCCTTTTTTTCTTGCCCCCTCCACTCGAGTTCGACACTAATTTTTGCCAAACAAAAATATTTGTTTGTTTGTCTTCTACAGATTTGGCAATTTTAATAATTTTATTGAAATTGCAATAGATGGGGGGGAGTTTTGTCAAAGGTTATGCAAAGGTTATGAGCTGTAGTAGTTCTTTTTTTCTTTTTGATAAAAACACAAACAAAGGCTTTTTACATTTAGTTTAAGAGTGTGTTATACTCGAATGCAAGCTAATATGATAAATTTTTTTATTGTCAAATGAGGCATGATGACTATTTACGTTTTGTAACGTAAAGTAAGTGATGAAGAAATCTGCACGTTTATCCATTCCTCGTCGTTCTTTGGAATTGGGTATTCCACAAACGTCATTACACACACTATTTTGCATAGAGACTAGGGTCTTAGGACTTATAAAGTCCAGTTAAAACAAGAACTCAAGCCGGCCGATCGTCAACAACGTTGTGTCTTTGCTGATTGGGTCCTTGAAATGCATGAAAATGATTTGGAATTCCAGCAACAATATTCTCAGTTGTTCTTGAGCGACGTGCACGAGTTTTATTCTTCACATCACTAACTTGTCCCAACAGATCGAATTTTTTCACCAATTTCTGTATTGCTGTCCGACAAGGTGCTTCACGACGACCGAAAAATGCTTTAGTTTTGCGAACTGTGACTGCAAGATTTTCACCATTTTTGTTGTGAATTTTAATAATTTCAATGCGTTGTTGAAGCGTGTACAGTAGGGTGGAGTGAAATTCAAAAAAAAAAAAGTTAACCTCGGAAAGAGATGTAGTCTGGGGTCCTAATGAGGGGAAAAATAAAGAAAACAATTTTAAAAAATTTTTAGGGGTCGCGCCACTCCCTCGATATTTGGAAATTATCGCTATTTTGGCGTTGATTTTAGAAAAATCCTAAAACGTTTTATGTCAATAAATGTTTGCAATAGCGTAAACAATGAAATAAGGGCATGAAAAAATTTAAAAAAAATTTTCTCATTGTTCAAAAATTTCGAAAAGTAAAATAAGTCAAATCGTCCCTTCTTCAGAAAATTGACTGAACAATGAAATCGCCACCAAAGCTACAAATATTAGTCGATTATCCTCATATTTGCCTCAAATACTTTTGTTTGGGAACAAGCTCAAACTTTTAAATTTCGAATAAGTTAAGTCGTTAATTTTTAGGATTTTTCTAAAATCAACGCCAAAATAGCGATAATTTCCAAATTTCGAGGGAGAGGCGCGAGCCCTAAAATTTTTTTAAAATTTTTTTAAAATTTTTTTCTTTATTTTTCCCTTCATTAGGACCCCAGACTACATCTCTTTCCCAGGTTAACTTTTTCAAATTAAAAAAAAGCATGTTTTCACTCCACCCTAGTGTACAGTTCCATTTTCTACTTGCCAAAGTAGTTTCTACTTGCCAAATGTCAACGAATGATAGCTCCAAATGTGGCAGCTACCGAAATACCGGGTGATTCAAAAAAACACCTCTTATTGGAAAACCCTTTATATGAAACCGGCGATTTATGGTGATGTTGTTTTTACAAGTAAAAATTTTATCCACACATGGTGTTACATTTAAGAAATGTTGCATCAAAACCCTGAAGATGTCGCACATTATGTGCAAACAGGTGCAACACTACAGTGAACATTAAAACCAAAAAAAAAAAAAAGACACTCGTGCCTTTTGATATAACTTTGTAAACAAAGTTATATTTGAAGAAAGAAGAAATAAATAATTAACTAATTGCAAAACCATAGAAATCAAAATGGTCGAAAATGGTGAAAACTCAACTTCGTTTAAACAAGTCCAGTGTAAGTTGGAGAGAAATGATGGCAAAATGACGGCAGAACCTGAAAAAATCTTCACACATCTTAAGGAATCTAGGAATCTGTGTTAAGTTCTTGTCTGTTCACGCGTGCTTCCAGGCCAGTGTCGAAGCAAAAATGTCCAGTTTGCCAGATGAGATCAGCTGTTCTTTGGTGTAACACTCTGCATCCATGACTAGCGAGTGTGGAAAATGTGCGACATTTTTGCACTCATTGCAGGCAACACTTTAACAAATGAACTTAAAATCTCTTCATATGGTTGCACTTTTTCAACAAAAGAACACAAAAATACGGGTTGAATGCAATTTGCCGAAAAAATGTAACATATTTTTGTACAAACGAAATTACCTACGTCTTACTGAAACGCTGCCCGTAGCCATAAGAAATTCGCCGTCGATTTTCGTTGTGCCTGATTTCCTCCAATGGGTTCATAAGCTATGTGGAATGGAAGTATGTATTTCCACTTAGCACATGATCTCAGGGGAGGAAATTAAGCACAGCCAAAATCGCCTTGACGGTTGACGTTAGACTCAAGATTGTGCGATTAGTTATGACGATAGACGACGGTAAGACAAAACAAAAACAGCTGATCGAAGAGCATTTGCACAAAATATAATTTGTCTTCGTTTAAAATTTAATTTACAACTTATAAACAATTTCCGCCCGCAATATGTCGAAGTGAAAGCAATAACAATAAACAGCTGATCGGTCTTGACGGTTGATTCTGCAACCTGCAGAAGTCTACCGTCAATTTTTGTTGTCTCTCTCTCTAACACATCCAAAATTCAACCCCAACTCCAACAGCTGATCGTATACCGTCAACCGTCAAGACTAATTGGACCTTTAGAAGTATCAAAATCTTGGGAGGACTAAACAACCGCCGAAGGTTTTTTATGTCCTTAAGTTGGTTAATGTCCTACATACGAAATTTGTCTATTAGAAATAACCAATCCTGGGGCAGACTAAGCAATGCATACATTTTTATCTCTAAACTTGAAATTTAAAAATATTTTATTTCTTTCCTTAGTAAACACATATTAAGATTTATTCAGTTTACTCCATATGTGTCTGGCCGAATTTTATAAACTAGTGTAGCCCCCATTTAATCGGCCGTTCTCTCTGCCTCTCAATAGTTTGTAATAATAATTTTTATATGTTTACATTTCTACACTAAATTTTACAACTTTTTTATGGTTTTGTTTTCGTGTTGGTTATGCGATTTATTTTTGTTTTCATTCTCTCTGTTGCAGTGCATCTATGGTTGTTATGTACATTCTGCCATCTTGCCCACATTTCATCGCAGATGTTACTGGTTGTTACAGGTAGGTGGCCCTGAATAAATCGTGTGCCCATGTCTCCCCTACTCACATGCATTGTGTTTTTTGATCTTTTGCAGAATCCCGATATTGTGTTGGTACACTATTTGAATGTGCCCTATCCGGATGATAACAAAATGGCGGTGATTGCGCCCAGCATCAGTTTGTGGGGCGACAAGAAGGAATGGACCAAAGAGGAGCTCGTTAGTCAATTGAAGCCAATGTGTAAGTAGTGACTTAAATTATTTTTATCCAGGAATATGTTGTCATTTTCAGTGGTGACTCTTTGAACATAAATCCCCATTCAATGGTCTTTGCATTGCATAACATTTTCCTTTTGAATATATTTGTCAAAATATAATTATTTTCCTAATCGCAGTGTCGACGGTTACTTCTGATGACGAATCGGATTCCGGCAATGACATAGAAATATCGGTGAGTGTAGTTTCTCATTATTTTTTACTTTCTTAATTGTTATTGATATTAATATTTTTATATTTATTTTCCAGACCGCCGAGACGGTCGAGTCCATTGTATGCCAATTAATGGAGAAACAGCGTTTGTCGCGTCAGGCGGCTCTAGTCAAGCAACTCGATTGCGGTTGCGGTGATGTGTCGTGTGCCGATGGCAAAACCTGTACCCATCCGGTTATGCGCCGACCCAGTTTGATTAAGTCAACCACAGAGAAACGTCTGCCGGCCTCCAGTGCCGCTGAAAGCTTTGCTCATAACGGCAGCAATGGTGCAACACCGAATGTTGTTGTGGGGCCTAAGGTAAGACTTAATGTCTTTAGGTCTTTTATACTCCACTCCAGTGTTAGAAATATTAGAAATCGTTCCCTAATTCGATTAAGAGTTTTTTTTTATATTAAACGACAGATCACAAACTGCTTTCCGATTCCGGTGAAATGCAAGTAATTCTTGTGGCTCAGGAACGAATTCAATTAAAATTTCTTATAGCTCCCAAACAATGCTAAAACTCGTTTCAAGTCTTGCCACTCTAAAGTTGTAGTTCAGCCATATTTTATATTCCATCTTTATTAAGCCTGCTAAAGGTCGGTCCAAAAAGGAGAGTCAGTTTGACTATTATTTTTTTTTAAATTTTCAAAGAACTGGAGATTTCTTTCACTGTCTACGAAAGGCTTGCTCCAAATTCGCTTTAAGCTTCTGACCCTTCTAATGTTCTAGTTCAGCCGTATTTTATATTCAATATTAATTTAGCCTGGTCCAAAAAAAAAAAATCAAATATTTTCGGCCTATTGAAAGAGCAAACTTGTCTATTAATTTATTTTCAATTTCATCTCAGTTTTCAAAGAGCTTGGTGGCGGTTTCTTGCCCTGTCCACAACGGGCTTGCTCGATATTCGCCTTAAGGTTCTGAATCGTTAATAGATTGTTCGCATTACAGCGGTGCTTCAGGGCACTCCAGGAGACATTTAGATGTCTTCGAGACGTCTGACAACACGATTACAGAACATGGAGCTCATGGACGATCGTCCAAGTCCATGTCTTCAATCTTTGGCCACAAAAAAATGTAGCGTTAACCGTTTTACATGCCTTCAGAAATTTTTTCCCTTACTCCAAATGCCTCCAGAGACTGCAAAATATCTTATATTCCTAGCTGGATTGGAACGTGGATCGGTTGTGTCATAGTCGCACTCACTAGTCCCCTTCGAACTTGAATCCTTAAACACTCGTTTTTATATTATAATAACCGTTTCTTCTTCCCCCTCTACCCCCTCAATAAAGCTCTATTCCCGCTGGATCGACAAAAGAGCCATACGCGAGGCAAACACGTCAATGGACACGAATGGCTCGCATTATCAACCACAAACACAGCAGCAGCAGCAACATCATCACGGCCATGGACATCATGCGCCGACTCAACAGCTGGCCCAAGAATCGGCCATCAAATTTCAAATTATACCGCCACACAACGAACAACAGCAGCAGCAACAACAGCAGCAGTATCGACATCATCATTACAATGCTGCGAATGTCAGTAACTCAACAACGGCCAATCATCAGCAATTGATGAATGCCCGGAATAATTTAATTATGCAACAGCAACAACAACAACAGATGCAAACAAATCAAACTAATTTCAATCAATTACACAATAACAACAACAACAATACAGCAAGCAACAACAGCAACAGCAGCAACAACCAAAGTTTACAACGCTACAATACCAGCAATAATCATAACAACACAAATAATACACCACATGCCATACAACAACAACAAACGCGCTTTCAAATTGCTAAAACAACCATTACTGCAATGGAGCACAGTAGCAGTAATAATCATAATAATAATGTCGTCGCCACCACCACAAGTCATCATCATCATCCCGGTACACATCTGACCGCACCAGCATCATCGTCCACCTCCTCCTCCTCCTCCTCATTATCATTGTCCACCGCGGTGAACTCTGCTGTCACAGTCGGTGTCGGGGGCGTGGCTGTCGGTGTGGGTGGCGGCGATGTTAATGGGGGTGGTGTTGAGGTTAATTTGTTGAATCATCAACAGCAGCAGCAACACACAACGAATGCTGTTAGTAATGCAAATAATCAAATGAAAATCAGCCACAACACAAATATCAACAGCAACATCAATGCCACAACGCCAAATGTTGGTGTAACAGCAACAACGACAGCAGCTGCCTCAATGCAACATCAATTGCAACAGCAGCAGCAAAATGATTTAAATGTCATAAATAATAATGGCACCAGCAATACACCAACAGCAGCAACAACAAAATATGCTACTAATTACAATCAACAGCAGCAGCAACAACAACAACAACAGCATCAACATCCCCAGCAACAACATCAAATAAATACTTCCAACAATAACAATAATTCTATTCTCAATCATGCCACCACAGTCACACAGCAAAAACCAGAACAATTTTATAAGTTACAACATAATAACAATAAACAACATCAACCACAGCAACAGCAACAAGCCCCTCCCTCTACGGTTGAACCCATGTGCATGTCGCCGGAACATCAACCCTCTTCTTCAACATCACCACCCACCCAAACACAAAACACACACAAGCCCCTGCACCAGCACCAGCTCCAGCATCAACAGCAGCAGCCACACCAGAACCAGCAACCGCATTTAATGATTGCTTCATCTGATTCCATCTCGGAATCATCGTCTCTCTCATCGTCTTTGTCATCATCCTCACAGACCTTTATTGATGTAAATCACAAGTCGTCTGCCACTACAACTGCTACGACCGAAAATGCACAGGTATGAAGAAAATAATAATTATGTAGAAACATATTTTTATGGGGTCTTTCAATTTTCAATCTTTCAAATTAAATTTTTATACTTTGTATGTCCATAAAATACACAATAGGCATTTGGTAGTGTTTGGTAGGGAACCTTTACGTTGCACTAAACAACACACATTTTTAGGGAATATTTAAAGAATTTATGTGACAGTTTTTGCCTCTACGTCACGACTGGCTTTTTTTTTATTCGCTTTAAGGTGCTCAATCTTTAATGGATTCTTCACATTACACCATTCCTTATCACGATGTTAAATGACAGCTCCGAAATGAGCAACTGACATCGCCATGACGACTGACAACATGATTACCGAACTTGGTGCGCAAACGATCAATTATTATGTGGCATGACGCACCATCCTGCTGAAGCCAAATGTCAACCAAGTCCATGTTTTCAATCTACGCTCACAATAAATTGTTTATCATGCCTCTGTAGGGCTCACGGTTACCGTGAAGTGATTCTGGTTTCGAAAATTTCGAGCGGGAAAAAAATCTAATTGTCACAATAACATATGATTTAAATATGAATCACTAGATGAACCACCCGGTGAATTCAACATTGCAGTTCTTTATAAAAACTTCTACGAGAACTGTGATGTCATTCTTATGGTTTTTCTTCGTTCTATTCGTGTCTAAATTATACCACTTCATGTCATTTTACTGTTAATATTATCATCAACTTTGTAGAAATCTGTTAAAAACAATGCTGTGCTTTTTTTTTTTGCTGAATTGTCAGATTCTGCGTCAACCCTAGACGAGCCAGTTGTCTGCCACTTCATGCTCTTATACATCTCTTCGTCTAGAATCCAATTCGTGTCTCTCCATATGACTTTATTGTTTCCAAAGGCATAATGGCAAATTATATCGAGTCTACTTCCTGCGAGTTAACTAGAAATAAACTAGAATCAATGGAAAGTGTTTTCCGAGTGCTGCATTGCTCTCAATCGGACTTTAGAGATTGTATTGAATTGAATAAATATATCAGAGGTCCAATTCTTACCGTCGCTGAACTACTTCTAATCGAGACAATTTTCCATACAACAAAAAGCTCTTAATAAAACCAAATGCCTTTTCTGTACGTTCAAAGTGCATTCAAAGTAATCAGCAAATGCCGATCCTGGAAGAATCGAAAGAAGACTTTTTTTTTTTTTTATTAATTTATATTTATTTGTACTTAAGATTATATTCATTACAATTTGGCCTCAGCGCCATTATTGAGGCAAGAAGGCAACAATTGAATTCATAATAATACAAATAAGTTTAGAAATAGGTTTTTACAATATTATTTAAAAAAAAAATAATATATAATTGAATTAAAAAAAAAGTATAGTTTAATTTAATTACAGTAGAATTCTTTAGAAGTCTTTAGATCTGTCTTTCACAAACCAATGCAATGACAACCTAACAAACTCCCCTCAAGATTAATATATTTAAAACAATTGTAACCACTTAATTAACACTTTCATTAACTTTTGCATAAGAATTTAAATGAAATAAATCGTTGTCTCCTTTGTTGAATTAAACTAATTCCTATCGACATTCTTTAATCCGTAGATGTCTTCGAACAACGAGATGAAAACTTCCAATATTAATAGTAACAACAACAGCCACACAAATAACAACAACAACAACAGCAACAACATTACTGATAACAACAACAGGAACAATCAATTAGATGACTACACCAATTGTAATATTAATAAGAATCCAACAGGTTGTGCAGCACCCGATGCTTCCAATTGTAATAATTCCATGTCGACTCCAACTCCCAATCCCAACCAAACCAACAGTAATGATAATTTACACAGCAACAACACCGTTGTGAGCCATACAAACACCTCCTCGATAGGTTTTGAGGCAATCGAAACCGGCCAACACAGTCAAATGGAACAGTCGACCCAACAACAGACGACTGCCACGGAATTGCACGATACTCTGGGTTTCTTTAATGAAACCTTGGATTTATCACATGAGGATATACAACGTACGCTTATAGCAAACATGCCCAACGAGAGTACTTTGCTGACATCATTGGACTTTATGAATCCCGGTGGTGGTGGCAGCGGTGCGAGCGTTGTGGTCAACAGTCCCATTGTTCAGGGTCCGTGTCGTGACGCCGATCAATTGTCAGCCGGTGCCGAGGCCGACGATGAAGACACCGATGATGTCTTTGCTCATTTGGATGCCTTTGATATGTTGGTGGAATTTCCCGAACTGGATTTGGATGATAAGCAGGCCTTGTCGAATACCGCCCTGGAGCAGGCAGCCGCCGGAGTGAACAACCATCACAATGGCGGTGGCACCGTTGTCGATGGCTGTCATCAACATTTGCAAACTCTGCCGCTGTATGAGGGTGGATCTACAGCACACAGCGATTTGTCTGGCGATAAGAAATTATTGAAAATTTGTGACTTCAGTCCGGACTGGTCATATCCCGAGGGTGGCGTTAAAGTTTTGGTGGCCGGTCCCTGGTCCCTTGACTGTCATTACACGGTGTTATTTGACTCGCATCCAGTTCCCACAGTGCTGGTGCAGGAGGGCGTTCTACGCTGCTATTGTCCGGCTCATGAAGTGGGCTATGCGACGCTGCAGGTGTCGTCCGATGGTTTTGTCATATCCGATTCCGTAATGTTCGAATACAAAATGTCCGCCTGTCAGGAGGCTCCCTTCGATGCCAACACCAATGACTGTTTGTACAAGTTTTCGCTATACAATCGCCTATCGACCATTGAAGAGACCATGCAGGCCAAAACCGAAAGTGTCGGTGCTCTACCGGCATCACAGCAGATTTTCTCATTGCAAGGCAATCTAGAGGATAAATTGGTGAACTATTGCCACCAGCTAACGAAAATGACCTGGCCCAGCAGCGCTGCAAGTAGCTCGCCATGGAGTGCCGGCTATAAGGGTATGACACTGTTGCATTTGGCAGCCGCTTTGGGTTACAATAAATTGGTATGTGCCCTCTTGAGTTGGCGTTCGGAAAATCCTCATATCATTTTGGAAACGGAAATTGATGCGTTCAGTCAAGATGCTCATGGTTATACGCCATTGGTAATGATTTCATATTTAAGGAAAAGGAATATCTCTTGTATTAATTGAATTGTGTCTTTATTGCAGACTTGGGCTTGCTCTCGTGGCCATTTGGAGACGGCCACTTTGTTGTATAAATGGAATCAAAATGCTTTGAAAATCAAAAATCATGCTCAACAAACTCCCATGGATGTGGCCCATATTAAAGGGTACCGTTACGATATGAATTTGAAAGAGTTCTCTTTTACACATATTAATTCTATCGATTTGTTCTTTGTAGGCATAAATTAATCGTGTCTGAACTGTATCGACTGGAACACGAACGTCAACGGAAACAAAGTCGAGGATCTCTGAGCAGTTTGTCGATCAATCTCAATAAGTATTCGGTAGGTTTAGTTTTTGCACTAGATGTTTTCGTCTGAGACAAACAATTTCATGATGCCATGATTTTTCATTTCAATTTCATTAGGCGTTGATTGTCTCAGACAAATTCATTAGTATATAAAAAACTGTTTGTTGATGTTCTTATGAATTTAAAATATTCTGTTTTATTTCCAGCTAAGCAACGATGACGCCGATGATAAACCCCCCTTTGCGGTATTCGATATTACTGATCCGTCGCAACGCAGCCACGATGGAGTATTTTTAAGGCCTGTCGCAGTGACCAGGTATGCGAAACCAATATTGGTTGATGTACATTACAGAAATACAGGACCAGTACGACCACTTTAATGTGTCCAATAAATTCATAATCATATTCGGCCCCTATTGTTTGTCTGAACGACATTTTTGTTCGCCATGGTTTGAATTATATTCGATCAGAACTGTTTAAAACCACGAGCTTTGTGGTAATTCTATATCAGTTTCTCGGTTTGAATACAACAAATCTTACAATACTTTCGGTTGGGATGTATTAAACATTATTAGATTTGTTAGTTATTAACCTAATTTTTGGATAAGTCTGGTGACAAAAATGATGTGACAGGGACTAAACGACGACCTCCACGATGTATTCGGTTCATTGTTTCTTTGAAATTAAAGTCAGATGTTTTGTTTTGCTGAACTTTGAAGAGTCGTCGGTATCCAGACACCAACTACAAATGCCTTTACTCTTACTAAAGACTTGTTATCACCGCTGAGGATCACAACAACCGATCACAGTTGTTGTTTTTTTACTCGTACACAAAAATCTATTCATTCGAGCATTTGTATACATTGTGCAGCCAGTCATAATGTACTAGGCTCAAACTGAATGAACGCGGTCTCATCAGGGTCTGTTGGTCTTGGAGTTCTCAGAATGAGTTCAGGTCGGCTTGGGGTTTCGATCTCAAACGGGTGATTCGACCCAAAGAGTAACAGAGCAATTAGTTAGTCCTCAACCCCTAACGAAAAGGGAGGAATTCGCTCATATTTGTTAACAATTACTAGCTTACAGGTTAGGTTAAACATTCATTTAAACCACTAGTTTGGCCTGATAGGCGCTCTTAGCTGGGAAATCAGTTAACAAATATACGAGGTGTTGACATGTAGCATCATTGCGAAAGCTTGTCTGTGACAGAGAACGCATCGCATCTTTGCGGTCTATCTTATATTGCAGTATTGATTGTCCAGTTATGGCACCCATGATTTTGTTTGTAAACTTATTCTGTGCCATGAGTTTAATGCTTGCCCATCCAACTCACCAATTCCATAATTCAAACCTGTGATCGTTTTAGCTTAGACTACTTTTGATTTCCCACAATTGATTTTGCAATCTTAATCTTTTCTGAGGCTCCCATCCCTACTTGCTGTGTTTAATAATTTTTGAACCACAAATAGAGTAGGATCACATAATGTCAATTGAAAACGACCGACTACTGGTTGTCCGATCCTGTTCTGTGGGTGGAGTTTAGATTAAATTCGGACTGGTCGATTTTATTTCTGTATGTTCTTGAAGTTAATAATTTGTTATCTGTTTTTTTTTTAATCTATTCAGCAATCAAAGTCCCCCAAATAGCAGTCGTTTTTCAAAACGTTCTTCCATTGACAGTGGCATTAGTATGGATATCCGAACTAAACCAATTAAAACCTTCAAGGATTTAACACGTCTCCACAGGTTGGTCGAACAGAAACAAAACAAATTCTTTTAAAATTTATATATTAATTATTTTCGTTTCTTTCCTTATTACAGTCTTGATGCACATGACAATTATGGCAGTTCAATTGAATCCCCCCTAGATTCAATTACAGCAGCAGCAACGAATACAACGAATTCTCTCCTCTCACCGCTAAGAAAAATGGACTTTGCTTTATGTAAGTTGACAACATACAGCCAACCGGCCCCGCCCCCACCCATATATACTATCAGTTGAAAGACTTTCGAATCTTTTTCCTCCTTTCACTTCTAAGCATTACGACACATGATCTTCTTTCTTTCTTTTGTTTTTAATTTTTGGTTTATTTTCATTTAATTTTTAATTTTACATCCGATAAAAATGGAACTACAAAACAAAACAAAAATTCATTTTAATTTATTTTCTAGTTTAATATAATTCTAAAAACCTGTAAACTCTGCCCCATTCATAATAATTTAGACAAAAAGAAGGCTTTGTTTCTTTGCTTTCTAAGTGAAACTTTTTTGTACAACAAATTATTATGAATGGGGCGGTGAAATGTTGCAAAATTATTTATAATTATTATTGATTGAAATTAGGCGAAGTTTCAACTGGTGATGCAAGTCCTTTGCCAGACAAAAATAACGATGATGATGATACATCAACGATTGATAATGATGATTGTTGTAATGATGTTGTTACAATACCAAATAAAAATATTGATGCCGTTGTAGGTCAGTTAACTACTCTGTTATCACAAAAAAAAAAAAACAATCAATCAAGCAAAGTAATCCAAAGCTATTCCTTTGATTACCTGCTCGTACTTTACATACTACATTACATGTTTACATTTGATGGCTCTCCCACTCTCCACCCACCCCCCAACTCCCCCTCTGTCTAACTACTAACTAACAACACTCTGTAATATGTAAAATTAACAAAACCTAATTGTCCATAGTTCAAGAGCCCGTTTCAATTATCCTAGAGAGTCTGTAAACCGTCACTGGATCCAATGGAGTCCGACTTTTCATAGGACTCCCTAGGATAATGTAAATGAGGTCTTTGCGTACCATACATACATACATAAATGAACATTGATATTTGTGTACATGTGTATAATTTAATTGTAATATTGTCTTTATGTGTGTGTGAGCTTATATTACTTTTAACTAACACCCCATAATTGTTATTTTACATACATACTTACATCACCCATACATACATTCTGTAACACACACACACACACGCTCTAAGTATATATGTAAACGTATGTTAATATAGACATAATGTTGGTTTGATGATATCTTTAGTCTCTGTATAATATATGTAAATCGGTATATGTATTAATCACACAGTGAGGAACAAAATTATTCGTCCTTCGAAAGTAATGTGATTTTGTTGTTGTCTTAAACACAAATTCAAGGAAAAAACTCATTGTCATTCTTTAAAATTCCATGTAAAACGATAAATCAATGCCTTATTTACTTTTTAAAAATTATTTCATGAAAATGTTGCCATTCCTAAAGTCATAGTTTTTTTTGGCGGTTCACTTCAATGAACGGGAGCCTTCAACGGCCTCCACAAAATATACTCCAGTTCGGGGTCAAGGATAATAAATTTCATAGTTTAACATTTCATGTATTATTATGTTCTTTTTAGCCCCAATATTTCTTTCATTCTTTTTAATTTTTGTTTTTACAAGAAATATAAATCAATTTGCCATCGAATACTTTTGTTCATCGCTGTACATACATATATTGCTAAATAATTATGATGTTTAAATACTTTTTGGTCACATACCGAACCACCTACATACATATGCATATGTATGTATGTTTGTACTACTACAGCCACATTCTTTCGTACATTCAGTTATTCAGTCGTTCGTTCGTTGTGTATATGGCATTGATGTTGTGCGATTATTATCCAATTTTTTGTTTCCATTTTCTATTTTTTTGGTTTTGATGTGATTTTCATTTTGAAATTGGATTAAATGGTTTACGGTGTGCATATTATCAGACATCCTAAATTCGAATTACTACTGCACTTACATGCGTGTATGTGTGTGTACGGACATTCAGTGTATTTTGTATATTGAGTTTGTTATATTATGAATTTTTGGAATTGCTTTATTTGCTGGTAATGCCACAGTGGAGAATCTGAAATAGTTTTCGACTTTTTATTTTTCGTACTACTACTGATTACTGGGGTAGTCCTTAACCAGTGATTTGTCATTATTAACCCACTGATAATTGTTTGCTACGACCAAGGATGTATTGTGTTTTGGGATAAGTTAGGTTCAGAAAATGGGTTTTCTCAAAATTAGAGATTCGAAAGGCCCTAAAAACTATTTGACCAATTTTTCAGCAACGAACTGAGGTATCAAATTAAATATACACTTTAGGACTATTATTAACCAACTGAGAGTTGTCTGCTACGATCATTTTCACAGGATTAATTGTGTATCCAATAGTTTGAGAGAAATTGGGTTTTCTCAAAATTAAAGATTCCAAAGGGCCTTGATACTATTTGACCAATATTTCAGCACCGGAATAAGATATTGACGCAAAGGAGTACCAAATTAAAGCTGGATTTTAGTAGTATTATTAGCCCACTGAGCGATGTGGGCAACGATAATTTTCACAGGATTATTGTGTATCCTCTAGGTCACTTTAAAATTTGTTGTTGATCATTGGTCTGTAATGGCTTATGTTAAGTTAATTATGTGTGATTATAATTAAATCATTTCGATTGCAGAAAACATTGAAGTGCAAAAGATTTGGCAATTAGAAAAACGATTTAAAAAAAAAAAATTGGCCACATTAATTTTTTTTAATTATTGAAATTTTTTTTGGCCAAACAAAAAAAAAATAGTTTAACCAAAAAATTTGGCCAGGTTTTTTTTATTTATTGATACATTTTTCAAATTCGTGTTTTAAAAAAAAAAAAAAATTGGTCAGAGAAAATTTATTTATTTTTGACCAAAAACAAATTTTGGCCAGAATTTTTTTTTTTATATTATTGAAAATTTTTTGACAATAAATTTGTTTTTTCAAAAAAATTTGTCCAAAAAAAAATTATTTTTTAGATTGAAAAAATTTTTGGCCAAAAAGAAAATAATTTTGTTTGGCCAAAAATTTTTGTTTTTTTTAAAAAATTTATTTGGCCAGAAGAATTTTTTTTTATTATTGAAAAAAAATTTCGGCCAAAAAAAAATTTTATTTGACCAAAAAATGCTACAAAATTTTTTTTTTTTAATTTAAAAAAAATTGGACAAAAGAATTTTTTTTTTTACATTGAAAAAATTTTGTTTGACCAAAAAATTTGATCATCAACATTTTATTTCTATTCCTTGAAATTTTGATCTTATATGGTGGACCTTAATCTGTACCAGACTATGTGTTCATTATTTAGATTGAACAAATAGTTGGATACATTGGGTTCAGAATTAGAGATTCGAAAGTCCCTTGAAACTAACATCGTCTGGTAGAGATTAAGGTTCGCTATGTATGAACAAAATTTTAAGGAATTCTAATTTTTCAAAAAAGAAAAAATAAATTTTGACGGTAAAATTTTTTTTTTGGAAAAAATTTTTGAATTTCCTAATCTTTTGCATTGCCTTCGATACAATTTAATTATAATTACCAAGGAATAGAAAGTGTTTTCATTTTCCCTCAAGGAGTATTTTCAAGTGAAACAAATCCCCCCCAAAACTCGGCGAAAGTTGTCACACCTACGGTGGAAAAGAGTTTCAGAAGCAAAATCCCCAATAGAGGCGTATACTAAAAACTGATTTCGTAAAATCAGTTCAAAATTGAGTCATTGCATCGCATGGATTATGAATTATCAATCTCATAATGTTCCATGTTTGTTAGAATTGCAAAAACCTATTTGGATTTGGCAGCTGAAAATCATTGATAGTAAGGATGATTTTGTTATTGAACTGTGTTCTGTTGGGTCAATCGTTTCGGTGGCTTTGCTAATCACCACTTCAACGCTTAACAATTCAGTGCTTCCTTTAGAAAATCATTATCCGTTGGATTTCTTTCCCAACTCTTGGTGTTATTGTTTCTTTTTAAATTAAACTTAAATATTGTAAATAACAATTCGGTAGGATTTATTTTCCCAACTCTTCACATTCTCCGCTGGTGTTATTCTTTCTTTTTAAATTAAATGTATTTATCGTAAATAACAATTCCAAAAATATGCGCTTAGATGCAATAATCAATTGTATCATTATTTTTCCGATGAAAACGCCTTTTGGAGTTTCACTTACGCCGGAAAAATATTGATATATTGAAATGCTTGTTGTACATACCTACTTACTTACTAACTAATTAATCATGATTTTGTAAAGTCATTTCCTAACATTTGCTGTAGTTTTTCATTGTTTCTATTTCTATATGTGTACTTACTTCGGTGTTGATTTGTAATGCCTCGTCAACTGACAGCCAGAGTTCTAATACCTTTTGTCTACAATGTCTTTTCGATAATTCCAGGGGATTCGGATGCCAAAGTGTTAACACTGGCTGAACATATCATAGCCGCCATGCCCGAGCGCATTAAGGTAAGTGGACAATGCAATTTGTATGAAAGGTCATTTGAAGAACATGTGTTTTTTGTTTCTTGTATCCGCAGAATGAGGCCGATGAAATGATGGTCTTGGGCAGTCCCATGACAGAACCATTGAATTCCGAATCATCGGGTTTGAATGACAGCTTTATGGATCCCCTTTTGGATTCTCTGCCCAATGCCCATTTCGACAATGAATTCAATTTTGATTTCAACGATCACAGCTATCGCTATCATGAAGTTAGTACACCCTGTTCCAGCCTAAGTCCAGCCAGCTCGGGGCCCCTACAATCGCCAGCCAGTTATTCCATACTGGGACACGATCCATCGGTCAGTTCACCCAGTCCACCACCCTCTACCAAACAACTCACGGAATTCCTACACGCCTCGAGCAATAGCCAATATCCCTTTGAAGCGGATTTCTCCAAGTTGACATTGACCGGTAAGGAGCTTTATGCATATGGAAATCTTTTGAAATATTTCCATTGATTTGTATGTGTTTTGTCGCAATCCCTCTGCAGATACCGAACAACGAGAACTGTATGAGGCTGCCAAATGCATACAGAAGGCCTATCGTTCGTACAAGGGCCGCCAAAAGCTAGAAGAACAAAACAAAGAACGCACCGCCGCCATTGTCATACAGAACTATTACCGACGCTATAAACAATTTGCCTACTATCGTCAGATGACCAATGCCGCTTTGGTTATACAGCATGGCTATCGTTCGTACTGTCGGAATAAACGTTTCAAGAAATCTCAGAACTCGTCCATGATGACGCCGGGTTCAGCTTTACACAACACGGACAGTCAGGACAGCACGAATTCCCAATGTCTATCAAGCTTTTTTGATAATTTTGCCAAACAGGATCCCAATACGGACAGTTCACCGCAGTCGTGCACCACGCCCAAGGAAACTAGTCCATCGGGGCCATTGAAGTAAGTTGACGTGTGATTTAATTTGATGGGAAGTATTTAATGTTGATTACATTTCAGACGTACTTATTCGCAATCAACACAAAATCAAGCTGCCAGAAAAATTCAACAGTTCATGCGACAATCACGCATTAAGTGAGTATTTTGTTTTATAATCGGAGAATGTGAATTTGAACGTTTAGTTGCGATTTAGTTGTGGGTCATGGGATTATAATGCTTCAGCATAAGTCCTTGATCTTTTTAGTGATTTCTTCGGTAGACAGAATTCAGAAACTGTTGATATTCGTTATAATGTTAGAAGAAAACAGAATTGAAAAATTGATATGTTTTGGATTGGTTGCCTACTTGAAATCCCTTATGGAATTCGAGCGTTTGGAAATGAAGCAAAGTCTTTTCATTAGATTTACAGAATTACTATCAATCGAATTATTGGCAGCCGTCCTAGTTATGAAAAGGAATTTTGAAATGAAGCAAAGTCTTTTCATCAGGATTGCAGAATTGCTATCAATCGAATTATTGGTAGCCGTTCTAGTTATGAAAAGGAATTTTTATATTAAGCAAAGTCTTTTCATCAGGATTACAGAATTGCTATCAATCGAATTATTAGCAGCCGTCCTAGTTATGAAAAGGAATTTTGAAATTAAGCAAAGACTTTTCATTAGAATTACAGAATTGATATCAATTGAATTATTGGCAGCCGTCCTTGTTATGAAAATGTATTTGGAAATGAAGCAAAGTCTTTTCATTAGATTCACAGAATTGATATTAATTAAATTATTGCCGGCCATCCTAGGTTTGAAAAGGAATTTTGAAATTAAGCAAAGACTTTTCATCAGGATTACAGAATTGCTATCAATCGAATTATTGCCGGCCGTCCTAGGTTTGAAAAGGAATTTTGAAATTAAGCAAAGACTTTTCATTAGAATTACAGAATTGATATCAATTGAATTATTGGCAGCCGTCCTTGTTATGAAAAGGAATTTTGAAATGAAGCAAAGTCTTTTCATTGGATTTGCAGAATTTCTATTAATCGAATTATTGGCAGCCGTATTAATAATTAAATGTTGTTCATTTTTAAAACCTATATTTTAAATTTGTATGGGAGTCTTGCCATTAGAGTTGGTATTGTTAACACTCTTAGGCGAGAATTTTCGAATTTTTGAAATTTCGAAATATCTTAAAATCACATCTTCAAAGCCTTTCGATCCCATATCACATTATTACTATTTTTCTGTTTAAATACATTTTTAGTTTTTTTTTTTGTATTCTTGATTACATTTCCCAATGTTAATAATAATGTTAAAATTATATAATTAATTCCATGCTTAGCATTTGGGATGGAAATTTAACCACATTGGTAAGAATTGTGTTAGGTTTTATAAAAGATAAGAATAACATTTTCCGTTGTCTTTCGTTGGTATTTGATTTGGAATATTTCGATTTAATCACGTTTGTAACAAATCACTTTTTTCTTTTTGTGTTTAAATAGACTTCAGAGAGAACGAGCCGAAAAAGAGAAGCTGGTGCACCAACGCAGGGCGGAATACCTTCAAAACTTGCAGTATCAAGGACAACCGGAAATTGTTTGCCCAATCGAAAAGAGGTGAGTTTAGATACATGTGTAATAAAGTATGGGTTTACGATTAATTTTATGGTAGCGGACCTTAGTCTAAAGAAACATTTGGGGTTAGTTACATGTTTATATTATAAAGTACGTGTGTAATAACAAAATAAAAAAATATTATTAACCCGTCATTCTTGACGGAACTTAATCTGAACAAGACTAAGTTTTAATTGTTCAGATTGAGTTGTATGCTACGACCTTTCAAAAGAGGATTTATTGTGCATGCGATGGTGCACTCTCCAAATTAGTTGTTTGGCCCTTAATCTGTAATGTCTGATGTTACATAAACTGTAGGTGGTTATAATTTAATCATTTCGAAAGCAGAGCAAAAATATTTGAAAAAACGAAAAAAAAACCCCTCAAATTACTCACGCATAGCAGAGCTTAATCTGAACAAGACCGTGTTTTAATTTTTTAGATTGAACAAATAGTTTTGGAGAAATTGCGTTCAGAAAATAAGTTTTCCCAAAATGGTGGTTTGAAAGTCCATTTGAACTATTTGTCCAATTTTTCTGCAACGAAATAAGGTATCGCCACAATGGTGGAACCAAATTAAAGCTAGACTTTGGAACTATTATTAACCCTCTGATGGTTGTATGGTACGACCATTCCCACAGGATTTAGTTTGGAAGAAATTAGGTTTTCTCAAAATTAGTGGTTCGAAAGTCCATTGAAACCATTAATGCAATTTTTCAGCAACGGTCTAAGGTATCGAAGGGAGTGTGGTACCAAATAAAAGCTAGACTTTGGGACTATTATTAACCCACTGAGAGTTGTATGCTACGATCATTTTCACAGGATTTATTGTGCATCCAATTAATTTTAGTATTTTTGCTCTTAATCTGTAACGGCTAATGTTACATAAACTGTATGCGGTTATAATTACATCATTTCGAAAGCAGAGCTAAATCAAGAGCAAAGATTTGGAAAAACGAAAAAAAACGCATGAACCAGACGTTGTTTTCATTTTTTGAATTGAACAAATTCTTTGAGAAAAATTGGATTCAGAAAATGAGTTTTCCCAACATTATTGGTTTGATAGTCCACTTAAACTATTTGTCCAATTTTTCGGCAACGGTCTGAGTTATCGAAACAAGTGTGGTATCACATTAAGGCTGGATTTTGGGACTATTATTAACCCACTGTTGTATGTTGTATGCTACGATAATTTTCACAGGATTTAGTGAACAAATAGTTTGGGAGAAACTAGGTTTTCCCAATATTACAATTTCGAAAGTCCAATGAAACCATTTATGCAATTTTTCAGCAACGGTCTAAGATATCAAAGCGAGTGTGTTACCAAATTAAAGGTAGACTTTGGGACTATTATTAACCCACTGAGAGTTGTATGCCACGATCATTTTCACAGGATTTATTGAGCATCCAATGGTGCACTCTTAAATTTAGTATTTTTGCTCTTAATCTGTAACGGCTAATGTTATATAAACTGTATGTGGTTATAATTACATCATTTCGAAGGCAGAATAAACGCAAGTGCAAAAGATTTGGAAAATCGAAAAAAAACCAAGGGGTTAACCCATCAAAATTTTTGATTTTTTTAAAAAAATGGATTTCATTGATATTATGCTCGTGCATAGCGGAGCTTAATCTGAACAAGGCTGTGCTTTCATTTTTTAGATTGAACAAATAGTTTTGGAGAATTTGCGTTCAGAAAATGAGTTTTCCCAAAATGCTAAATAGCTAAAGTTACATAAACTGTATGTGGTTATAATTACATAATTTCGAAAGCAGGATAAATGCAAGTGCAAAAGATTTGGAAATTAAAAAAAAAAAATTTTGACCAAAAAAAAAACCAAGGGGTTAACCCATCAAAATTTTAGATTTTTTTAAAAAAAAAATTGATTTCTTTGAAATTTTACTTATGCATAGCAGAGCTTAATCTGAACAAGACCGTGTTTTCATTTTTTTGATTGAATAAATAATTTGGGAGAAATTGCGTTCAGAAAATGAGGGGTTTTCTCAAAATTAGAGTTTCAAAAATTCCGAGAAACTATTTGTACAATTTGTCCAAAAAGTGAAGATGAAAAAAAAACTTGTGTATATAAACGAATTTAATAATGACAACAGAAGGGTTCAGTTGTCACATTCAATTGCGACTCTAAGAATAGAAAGTTGGATATTTCTGTAATCCCTCTAGAATCCGGTCTTTTTGATTTGAAAGTCCTGCTACTCATACTGCCAAGTAAGCCCACAAAAATCTGCCAATGTATCCGCAGAAGGCCATTAGTCTTAAACGGTGCAACGGTCATCTTGTCACTGGTGTTTCTTTTGGGAAAACGAATTGCAATTTCTTTATCCATTTTCGATCCGTTGGTATGGGACTAGAAGCTGTGGAAGAGTCAAGTTCTATATAAACTTTTCTTTCAAAGACCATCTGGAGAGTCTGCTGATCAATATGACCTCTTCATTTAACAGGAAATGTAAGCATAATGTAAGCACTGGCCCTTTTACTAAACAGTCTGACCTTTTATTTTGACAGTCCTACACAAGTTCTTAGAAATCTCACATACCCATTCGGGGAATGTTTTTAAGTCTCAATGACCCTCCTGCCACTGGTTCCAACTCCTGGATTTTGTCCACGACTATCTGTGACGTACATTCGACATCAGTCAGGCCCACTCAGGGCAGATTGAGAATTGTGTCTGAACATGTACCAGATTACCTTTGTCATTGTTTTCCCCCCAGAGTTTATTCTCATACTTAGGCATATGTCTAAAAACAGTGAAATCTAAACACTCTTCTTGTTACGTCGTTTAGGAATTCGCCTATAAAATTGTAAATTTTTCATAATAAAGTGTAACATTTTGCAGAGACATGTACAGGATCGGCCAAAAGTCACCATGGGGTCTACAAAATTTAATAACTCTAATTTCATCTGAAAAAAACTAAAAATTTGCAAAATTTATGAAAATAAAAAAGTCACCCAATGTGTTAAACCATTTTCCAAGAATCAATCAAGACACAATTTTGGGTTTTTTGATCAGTGGTCATTTTGAATTTGAGGTGACGATAGGTACATTCTTTTCTCTCTTGTTAATTAAAATATGAGTATAAAGTAAATAAATAAATTATAGAAAAGAAATTATAGCACCGATTTATAAAATTTAATTATTTAAAAATTATTTATTTATTTAAAAGCATTTTCACTATTTTTGTCTTTTCTATCTTCCATAGTGATACAGTCCGCCTCAATGACTCCAATACCACAGAGCTTGTTAGTAATGACATAACCAACAACAACAATCATCAATGAAATGAAATTAAACTACTATTAGTGTAAATTATGAATTATAACCTCCCCCTCCCCCCAACCCACAACATACCAACAGAACAAATGAGAATTGAATAAATCTTAATACCTTCTCCTCACCCTCAGCCCCTTGAAAATCTGACACTCCCCACACCACCATCCTATCCACAAAAGAACACAAGTCGTTTTTAGCTAATGAATTTTCAGAATTTTACTGAGATCTTTTAAAAAAATAACAAAGCTTTACTTCAATGAGTGAAACTATTACTAAAATATTATTACCAACTACTCTTAACTATTATTATAATTATTATTATTATAATTACTGTTACTACAACAACTATTACAACTACAAAAATATTATTATATTATGTATTAGCTCTAACAATATTATCACAATGAAAACGATGCTGATGATGATGATAACAATTGATCATAAATCACTTAAAATATTCTATAATTAATAATGAGTATTATTATTATGCAAACTTAAAATGATAAACGAAAAACATCTAAACAAAAATCTAAACAAACGTTATAAAACAAACAAACAAAAAAAAAGAAAAGGAAAATTGTTTTTCTTTTTATTTTCTTATTTTAAATTTGATGAGAATTAAGACCTCTTTAAATGTTCTAAACACTTTTTTATTATTACTATTACTTAGTATTAGTTAGAGACTTTTTTCTTCAATTTGTAACTATACAACAACAAAACAATTAACATAATTGAAAGAAAGAAAACTTTATGTATGTGCACTTTTTACTAAAGAAACAAAAATGATAAGAAAAAATATGAACTTAACTTAGAACCTCCCTCCCCTCCAAAAAAAAAGAACAAAAATCAATTATTTAAGTCTATCACATCCACAACACTGTTTATAAACTACTTGTAAAGAAATACTGAAAAATTGTCATCCCTGTATGAAGTTATTGAACTATTACAACACTAGTTTACAGTATTTTTTTTTGGGGCACTATTTTCTGTCATAGAATTTGGGCACTGCAAAGCTGGAAAAATTATATAAAAACATTATTATGAATTACTATTTTTTTTATTAGAATTTATGTATTTGTCATAGGATATGAAGAGCCTAACTGGTCTTAGAAAGTAACTGCAGATTTTAAAAACATTAACTGCCTGTTTCCATAAAACGAATTTGTTCGTTCGTTGGAAAATGTCAAGATTGAATACCCAATAAAATGGATTTTTGAGAGCTTATTCGTTTTCGATTGTGTTCCATATGTCGATATCTAGAATATATCTGGAAATCACAATTCAATAATGTCTGAAATTCATTTTATAACGCTTCCAATATTGACGATTTGTAACGAACGAACAAATTCGTTTTATGGAACAGGCAGTATTTTTTTAAAAAAAAACGTTGAAAAATTAACAAAGAATTTCGAACAAATTTACAATTGCCATGAGAATTTATATCTGTGGCTTAATGTTAAAAGGGACAATGACAAACATTTTTTTGTAGAAACTTGCTTTGATGTCTTTACAAAAAAAATCTGCTAATTTCATCCGAGTCACATTTGATTAGAATTATATTTTGGGTTAAATTTGACATACAGCCCGATTATGGAAATTCCCAGGGAATTTACTTTTTTCAGATGAAAATCCTTCAATTCTAAACAGACCGGGAGTCAAACAAAAAAAAGCTGACCCCGAATATGTCTGTCTCTTATCATTATTCTCCCGATCTGTTTAGAAAAAGAGCATATTATTGTAAAAAAAAAAATACCTGGGAATTATTTGCCTGGGAGTTTCATAATCGGCCTGATTGACAGAATTATAAAGGAGAGCCAGAAATAATAAATCCAACACAAATATTAACTCAAAACTCCCTTTTAGCATCCAGCCACAAATATAAGATAAGAACATCAAATCATATCTGAAAGAAGCTCAATTTAAAAATACAAACAATTGCCAAGAAACGATATCCTCATGCTGGGGCAAAGGACTGAAAATTGTACCACAAATATAGTTTGAGTTGAAAGTATTCTATAGGGGTAGATGAAAATTAAAACAAAAATAAAACTTAATAATTTTTTTTTTAAAAAATTACATTTGTTGAATTTTAATTTATTTATTTTAATTTAAAATCAAAATTTAAAATTTTTTTTAAAAAAAATATATTTTTGAATTTTAATTTATGCATAATTAAAAATTTGTTGGGGAAAATTTGCTTATCAATAGGGTTGTATGAAAAATTAAAACAAAAATTTAATAATTTTTTTTAAATTTATATTTTTGAATTTAGTTTATTTTTAAATGAAAATTTATAAAAAATTGAAATCAAAATTTTACATTTTTTTTAAAAAATTATATTATTTAATTTTATTTTATTTATAAATGAAATTTAAAAAAAAATGGAAATCAAAATTTAACATTTTTTTAAAAAAAAGTTATATTTTTGAATTTTAATTTATAATTAAAAAATTTTTGGGGATAATTTGCTAATCGATGGGGCTGCATGAAAATTTAAAAAAAAAAATTTGAATAAAATTTAATAAATTTTTTTAAATAAATTTAAATTTTTGAATTTTAATTTATTTTAAATGAACATTTAAAAAAAATTAAATCAAACTTTTAAAAAATTATATTTTTTAATTTTAATTTATAATTAAAATTTTTTTGGGGAAAATTTGCTAATCGGGTTGTATGAAAATTTAAAAATAAAATTTAATAATTTTTGTTAAAAATTTATAAAAAATTTAAATTTTTGAATTTTAGTTTATTATAAATGAACATAAAAAAAATTAAATCAAACTTTTAAAAAATTAATTTTTTTAATTTTAATTTATAATTAACATTTTTTTGGGGAAAATTTGCTAATCGATGGGGTTGTATGAAAATTTAAAAAAAAATTAAATAAAATTTAATAATTTTTTTTAAAAATTTAAAAAATAATTGAAATCAAAATGTAACATTTTTTTTTAAAAAATTATATTTTTTAATTTTAATTTATAATTAAAAATTTTTTGGGGAAAATTTTGTATGAAAACTTAAAAAAAAATATTAATTAAATGTAATAATTTTTTTTAAAAAATTTATATTTTTGAATTTTAATTTATTTTTTAATGAACATTAACAAAAATTGAAATCAAAATTTTACATTTTTTTTAAAAAATTATATTTTTTAATTTATAATTAACAATTTTTTGGGGAAAATTTGCTTATCAATATGGTTGTTTGAAAATTTAATAATTTTTTTTTAAAAAATTATATTTTTAAATTTTAATTTATTTTTAAATGAACATTTAAAAAAACTGAAATCAAAATTTTACATTTTTTTAAAAAAAATTATATTTTTTAATTTTAATTTATAATTAAAAATATACAATTTAATTTTACTTTGTGCCGGCCAACCAGGAGGCTCATCAACAATATGAATAACTAAACGAAATAACTTATCAAATTCAAGTGACCCTGTTTCTTAAAGAGATGTTGGTGATATAATGACCAGCTTGGTTTTATACCCCATCTCATGATACATATAATCCAAATAGTCAAAGTAGTAAAAAACTGATTTTGATTTTTAAATATTTTCAAGTTTTGCAGTCTTTAATCCATAACACAAAACAAGTGCTTCCAGGACTCTGTTTTCTTCTTGTAAACTAGTGTAGTTAGGGAAAATCTAACTTCAAATCTCTCGCAGTCTGAACTCTTAGACGAAAAGAGAGGTTATTACAAAAGAACAAATACACGGCCTTCTTACAGAGAAATCCACAAAACTTAGATTTATTAAAACGCCTAAGCGTTAAAGGCAGAATCGAAAAATATTGTGAATTAAACTCCTAGCAGTTGGACATACTTACGTTTTCAATAACTGCTGATAGCCATATCTACTCTTACACACACACACTCAAAGCTTTCTTCGATTCTTAGGCCCCCTAAGCAGCACCAGACTTAAACTTAATTGAGTTGTAACCTAAACTATGTATGAAATATTTTATGAATATTTACTTAATCACATAATGTACATAATATTAAAAATACTTATAAAGATAACAAGAAAACAAAACCTTGTAACTTGAAATTTTAAAGCCTTTTTTTTAGAAAAAATCAATTCTCTTTATTTTGTCTTTATCAAATTTAAAACGAATTCTCTAGAATCAAAACACTTATATATATACTATATAATTTTTTATATATATATAATATATATTTATCAAAAAAAAGTCTATATCTATATATAGTATATATACAAACAAAAAAGAAGAAGAAGAAGTAATCGACGGGCGAAGGAAACTAAAGTAAAACATTTAATCTTCTAGTACACACATGTATTTAATGCTTTTAACTCAAAACTTTATTAACACTTATTATAACTAGTCGAGCAATGATGATTACAACCTATGAAGAATCATGAAGTCATGTGTGTTTGTTTCTTTTCGTTTTCTTTTTCCACCTGTCAAGCTGAACAACCTAAACTCTAAGCTATATGGTTAGAAAAGAAAGTAGACATTGTTTCTTTGGTTTATTATTTAGTTTTAACATGAACCTCCTCTGTGTATCATAATTATAATTGTTGTTTAATTTTCTATATATGTATATTTTTTTGTATTATTGTTACAATAGTTTAAATCTTTTTCCGTTTCTCTCCAACAAATGTAATTTGTATAATGAAAGTTAACTACAGTTGGGTTGTTGCGTATACACACACACTGACGCGCAGGCGTTTATTCATTCGGTCTAAATAGAATTTTATATCTTAAGTATACCGACTTACATAGCGAATATTTCATTAAAGATTTGCCAATAAATCGTTGTTTAATAATCCGAAAAATTCATACAGCCAGAGCAATCTTTGCCATAACATTGTTCAAATTGTAATTTTATTTATGTTGTTTATATTGAAAAAGTATCGGGACATGGGTCAGGTGTTTTTCCCTGTTTGTTTCTTGGCTATTGTTTAAACTCAACACAATTATCTTCTTGTAATGATGTCTAAGTGAAGCTCTTGGGCAGTTCTTTCTGGTGCTATTATTTGATAAATTTTCAAGTTACATTTCTGACGAACTTATTTTCCAAATTTATTGTCACATTCTTTACTCGTGTGTAAAGCAAATCTGGTCGTTTCCCAGCTACAGTCTGAGACTCTGGATGCTTTAGAAATGACAATTTCTATACCTCCGAACTGAGACGTTTTGTGAAGCCGTAGCAGATACGCCAAAGCTTAATTTGGTGGACTTGATGGAAATTGCAGCCACCGGTGGCATTACAACATCACAATACCGAACATATGCCTATAGTTATCGATAACCGATGACATTGACACAGTGACAGTGTCAAAATACAAGACCCTATCGTCTTTTAGCCACAACATCGCTAAATGTTTCTATTTTTTATATTGAACAAATAGTTTGGGAGATCTTCGATTCAGAAAATTTGGTTTTCTTGACATTAAAAATTCGAATGATTTTTAAAACTATTTGTCCAATTTTTCTGCAACGAAATAGGGTATTGCCACAAGGGTGGAAACCCTCTGTATGCTACGATCATTTTTTACAGGATTTAGTGAACAAATAGTTTGGGAGAAATTAGTGGTTCGATAGTCCATTGAATTTATTTGTCCATTTTCTCAGCAACGGTCTGAGTTATCGAAACGAGTGTGGTGCCAAATTAAAGCTGGACGTTGAGACTATTATTAACCCACTGTTTAGGATTTAGTGAACAAATAGTTTGGGAGAAACTAGGTTTTCTCAATATTACAATTTCGAAAGTCCACTGAAACCATTTATGCAATTTTTCAGCAATGGTCTAAGATATCAAAGCGAGTGTGTTACCAAATTAAAGCTAGTCTTTAGGACTATTATTGACCCACTGAGAGTTGTATGCCACGATCATTTTCACAGGATTTATTGTGCATCCAATCGTGCACTCTCAAAATTAGTATTTTTGCTCTTAATCTGTAACGGCTAATGTTATATAAACTGTATGTGGTTATAATTACATCATTTCGAAGGCAGAATAAAACAAAGAGCAAAAGATTTGGAAAATCGAAAAAAAAAATGTTTGACCAAAAAAAAACCAAGGGGTTAACCCATCAAAATTTTTGATTTTTTTAAAAAAAATGGATTTCATTGAAATTTTACTCACGCATAGCAGAGCTTAATCTGACCAAGACCGTGTTTTAATTTTTTAGATTGAACAAATAGTTTTGGAGAAATTGAGTTCAGAAAATGAGTTTTCCCAAAATGGTGGTTTGAAAGTCCATTTGAACTATTTGTCCAATTTCTCTGCAACGAAATAAGGTATCGCCACAATGGTGGAACCAAATTAAAGCTAGACTTTTGAACTATTATTAACCCTCTGATGGTTGTATGGTACGACCATTCCCACAGGATTTAGTTGGGAAGAAATTTGGTTTTCTCAAAATTAGTGGTTCGAAAGTCCATTGAACCTCTTTTTATGCAATTTTTCAGCAACGGTCTAAGATATCGAAGGGAGTGTGGTACCAAATAAAAGCTAGACTTTGGGACTATTATTGACCCTCTTAGATTTGTATGCTACGATCATTTTCACCGGATTTATTGTGCATCCAATGGTGCACTCTTAAATTTAGTATTTTTGCTCTTAATCTGTAACGGCTAATGTTATATAAACTGTATGTGGTTATAATAACATCATTTCGAAGGCAGAATAAACGCAAGTGCAAAAGATTTGGAAAATCGAAAAAAAAATTTTTGACCAAAAAAAAAACCAAGGGGTTAACCCATCAAAATTTTTAATTTTTTAAAAAAAATGGATTTCATTGAAATTTTACTCATGCATAGCAGAGCTTAATCTGAACAAGAGCGTGTTTTCATTTTTTAGATTGAACAAATAGTTTTGGAGAAATTGCGTTCAGAAAATATACTTTTTCTCTAAGTTAGAGTTTTGAACAATTTGTACAAATAGTTAAACGAACTTCAAAAACTGGATTTTATATGAAATTGACATCGACTTTAAGAATAGGGGATTCTTAGCAATCACCATGGGGGGGGGGCTAAAGTTTCAATGGAATAAATCATAATAATCGCGAAGATATACAAATTTTTAGCTGATTTCATTGAGTTTCAAAATGTAGTCGTAAATTTGGGCGTGCCATACAAAATACATCCGATAGCCAGATCTTTACTCTATCACTGGTTAAAAGTTTCATCTCAATAGCTGCAGTCTTTATCGAGTTAAGGCGTTTTCAATTTCAGTCACATGTAATTAGTCACCTACTACGAATTTCTGGGCGCCTGGTATCAGACAATGGAGAAATGACTGTTGCTCACGGGGTTCATGGTTTTTGATTTCATATGTGAGTGTGTTCTTGTAAATTACACCGCAATTCAAAGTATACTTTGAGGCTGTACTATTTATATTCACGCCCAAAATTATTCTTTGAATTGCTCTCTGATTTACAATGACATTTCAGTTCGGCAACAAATTGTTGTTCTGCAACAACTTAATGTTTCTTTAGAACTTTTTGTTCAGCAACAAATTTTTATTTCCTAAGAACCAGCAACAAATTTATGTTTCCTTACAAATGTTCATTTCTTAACAGAAATTTGATTCGGCAAATATAAAGACCCTGGCATTTTTTTGTGAAATTTTTCCAAAAAGTCAAGTGGAAAAAAATTGAAAAAATTTATTGTTCTTCAACAAATTTTTATTTCTTAAGAAGTTTTTGTTCTGTAGCAATTTTTTTAATTTTCAAGAACTTTTTGTTCAGCAACAAATTTCTGTTTTTTAACAGAAATTTGAATCAGAAAATCGGTTTTGCCAAAATTAGAGTTTCGAAAGACCCTGGAATTTGTTTCAAGCAAAAAAACTCAGACGAGTAGACTATGCGTATTGTTTATTGTTCGTCAATAGATGGTCCACATTTTTTCATGACTCCCAGTTCGTGCGCCATTTTCCCGTCCTTTGGTAAATCAGCTTTTCAGATACAAAAAAAAAACACTTGACAAACGCAAAGTCCCTCAAAAACGAAATGCAAAAATGAAATACAAGCCGATCAACTTAAATTCTAAATAGTATTAAACGAAGAAAGCAAAAACAAAAAGAGCAAACATATAAAATTAAACAATATATATATATAAAAAAGAGAAAACAAAAAGAAATCATATATAGTTATTTTTGTCCGTCCACATTGTTAGCTTTCATAATGCAAAATAAAAGAAAAACCAACAAATATATAAAGGAAACCAACATTTAAAACTGAGTGAAGTGTGAAGCGATTAGTAAGGACATAGAAAGCAAAAAACAAGCAGCAGCAACAACAACAACAAATCCAGCATGTTTTTTTATTAATTAAAATACGTATTGAAACAAGAAATGAGAAACAAAAAACAAACTTTTATAATAATTATTAAGGCAGAAGAATAAGAACACAAAATAGAAAAAATACAAATTTAAAAGAAATGAAAAAAAAAATAACTGAAAAATACAATTTAAAAAAATGTATGAAACAAGCTTATGTCTCCCTCTCTCTGCTTCTGTCTCTGTTTGCGAACAAGGACAAGTAGAGTGTTAACAAACAAACAAAAAATACAAAGAAATTCAACACAGAAAAAATCTGAAAAAAAACAATCCAAAAAAAAAATACAAATACAAACCAGAGGAATATAAATGAATGCTAAAAGGCTGTGAATTCCTTGAAGAACATTAATAAAAGGAAAAAAACACACACACAAAACACACGAATGGGAGTTTTAAAGGAGATAACAAAAAAAAAAAAAAAAAACAACTCCACGGAAAAATATATAAAGCGACAATGAAGGAGTATAAGACACAGAGCAAACAGAATTACGTTACTTAAGAAGCAACTTAAAGGAATTAAATAAAATATGTAATACACTTTGTATAAAATATTTAAAAAAAAAGAAAATCTAAAACTACCATTACATTACTATGGTCTATTCTTATGCCTCCTCCTACTTTGGCTCCAATCCCTCTTTTATTCTGCAAACGAAGAAAACTTGTTTTCTTTTTTTTCAGTTTTTGAATCTCAACTTTACTTGTTTGTTTGCTCTCCTGTTGAAAAATGAATTCGTTTTTGCCACTTTTTAAATTTTTTGTTCCAAAAACACAGCCAAACTCAAACTATTGAATATTTACTATTATCACTAAAACGAATGACGTACTTCTAATACAAAACTTAAAAAAAACAAAATAAATCTGCACCAACGAATTACATTAATTATGTAATCTACACCCAAACACACTAACACACACACACTCAATCACTGTTCGAACTCTTACAAATATTTAAATTTTTTCAAATGAAAATCTTTCAACTTATGGAATTTTGTTAGGTTTCGCTATTTAAGGAAAACGCACAGGGTCATAGGTGGATGTGGAAAGTTGTTCGGGCTCTGATATGGAATAGCTGAGAAAGTCTGAACGAGATTCTGAATTGTTTTAGAAGACCAATTAAAAGTTGATGAAAATGAAGGAAAAAACGGACAAATTTTTCCGCATTTTTCCAAAAATGTAAGTTTCTGTCTCATATTAGGGTGAAGTAAATACATTTCTTAAATTATCTCTATATGATTGGAACTACAGAAACTAATATTTGTATGAACCAATCAGTCATGGTCTGAGAAACAATTAGTTATTGTGTGATTGGTTCTATGCGCGAATAACACATCAGCAAACCCAAGTTGAAATTCATTGTTAAGGTATAACACATAAATAACGGCAACTTTTCGAATAAGGGATTCTTAGCAATCACCATGGGAGGGCAAAAGTCCAGTGGAATAAATCATAATAATTGCAAAGATATACAAACTTGTAGTTGATTTCATTGAATTTCAATATGTAGGCGTGTAGGTGATAGCTGCAGTCGTTATCGAGTTATGGCGTTTTCAATTTGAGCCACATGTAAAAAAATCACCTACTAAAATTTTCTGGGCGCCTGGTATCAGCCAAGTGAGAAATGCTCGCTTGTGGTTTTTGATTTCACATGTGTGTTCTTATAAATAAGACTACAGTTCAGAGCATACTTTAAGGCTGCAATGTTTATATTCACGCCTAACATATGTTGCTTTGAATTGCTGTCTAATATACAAGAACATGATCAGCAACAAATCGTTGTTCTGCAACACATATGTATTTCTTAGGAACTTTTTGTTCGGCAACAAATTTATGTTTCTGTACAAATGTTTGTTTCCCAACAGCTTATTACTTTTCAATTGTTGAGCACACAGTTTTGTGTCTCAACTGTTGTTGGGCACAAAGTTTTGTGTCTCAACTGTTGTTGGGCACAAAGTTTTGTGTATCAACTGTTGTTGAGCACACCGTATTGTGTCTCAACTGTTTAATATTCAAAGACAATGAAAACCCGATGTGACCCTGTGCTCTTATTAATCCAAACACTCTCTTTTTTATATATCACCAAACCCTTTTTCTCTACTCCTAATTAACTCTTGAAATGCCTCAACTTAAATGCAGGCAAGTATTTTTCATTAACACATCAAATAATAATAAAAAAAAACAAAACGAAACAATAAAAAAATATAAAAAAATAACAAAAATCTGTAATTTAAACAAAATAAGAAAAAATACATACTACTTAAGTACCTTTAGCCAATTGGCATTAAAAAAATGAATTTCTAATTTATTTTATGGGTTTATGTTCTCTTTTGCAAATTTAAAAAGAAACCAACCAAAAAAAAAAAAAAAATTAAAAAAACTTAAACAAGCCACACTCGATATAAATTTTAAAAAAAACCCAAATAACAACATTACACATGTTATACAAAACAACAACAAGAAAATATTGAAAAACAAAACACAACCAAACGTATGAACTATCTTTAAACACCAATTACATAAACTTTAAGTGAACAGCAACAACAAATTAAGAAAAATCGAAAAACTCAAAAAAAAAATATTAAAAAAAAATATATTATAAACAAAGAAACTTAAAAAAAAACTGAAACAAAAAACTCAAAGAGAAACAAGCTACACGAAAAAAGAACAACAAATATTGTACATTTCTTTTTTGTTAAACATTAAGAAGAACTTGGTGAAGCAAGCGAAAAAAAACCAAACAAAACCACATAAGCAAACAAAACCAACATAAATACAAACACACACACATACATACAAATAATGTAAAAGTGAAAGTTTTAATCTTAAATTACTTTTTTGTAAGCATAAGTCCTCCTCTTAAAAGAAACCAAGCAAAACAACAACAAAAAAGAAACAATTTTCAATTGCAATTCCGCTGAAACACCACCAGGGAATGATTCAAAATTTTAGAAAATTAAACCAACTTGAAGTTAACCCCCCTCCCCAGGAAGAAGGGGGCGATGCCATTGATGGCTGGTGTATGGGCGCAGCTGGCAATTGAGAATTGTTTTCATGTTATATTAATTAATAAACAAATTTCTAACTATTTATTCTATTAATAAATTTGTCAAAAACAAAAGAAGAAAAAAACGATTTTAAAATGTCTTTCATTTAAAGGACCAAATGGGTAATGGGAAACAGGTATTTTTCTGGCTGGCAAGGCTGTGTTATCTGACTGGGCAGCGCCATCTATTTGTCAATTTATGCAATACTTTTTCATACAGTTATAATAAAGTGATATGGTAACACGGTCTATCTAATGTCAGAACCTTCGTTTTATTTTCATGGTCTGGCAAGGCCGGTAATTTATTTGCCGCATAGGAAAGAAACAGATTCCCTCATTCCAACGTCTGTGATTAGAAATCGGGATTAACTTTAGGGAAATTCTGTTTTGAGAGATTGAGAAATTCCATTTCAATGAGAAATGTCCAATTGGACATTTTGTTATGAGAAATGGCAAATAAAAACAATTATGAGTGAGGAGTGTTAGGGTGAAATGGTGGTGGGGCGATTTTAAATCACAACAACTGCCTTAATGAACAAATCGTAGGGTTCACATTTTGAAAAGTAGAAAGGCACTACAATTTAATACAAAATACGAAAACAAACAAATATGTACAGTAAAAGCTCTCTTAAGCGGACACTGACGGTCGCAGCGATTTTGTCCGTCAACGGGAGATGTCCGCCAAGCGGAGGTTAATTTGCTCCAAAAATACCGCATGGGACCGAGAAATTTGTCCGCTTAAGAGAGCTGTCCGGCTATAAGAGCTGTCCGCAAGGAGAGCTTTCACTGTATTGGTTATTTTCTAAGCTGCATGACACCTATCGATGGCGATAACTATGGTTTGACAGCTGATAAGGTCAAGCAGAGATGGGATTTCGGTTCAGTAAGGTTCAACAAGTCACCAGCAATAGTTAACCGCCAGAACAAAGCTTCCAAATTGTGGAAATTTACTTTGAAAACAAACAAAAAAAATCTGATCGCGAAGTTCAAAGAGCCCTTCGTCCATTTTACAGGCAACATAATCGGCCTAGTGACCAAGCAAGCATGGAAGGCTACGTCCATTTGCAAAATTGCCGTATTTGAAGGGAAGACAATCCTCAAGTCCTTAACGAATCACCAATTAAAATTGATATTAATTAAAATTTACGTTTTTGTTGCAGTTTAACCAAATGTTAATAACTATTGCACTTTGACATCTGGGTTATTTTTCCAAATATGGCCATGATCAAATTACAGTCTACTCTCTCCTTGCGGACACCTCTCTTAAGCGGACACTTTTTTCAGTACCATTCCGCTTTAGTCCTCTTGTGTACTTCTCTCATAAGCGGACAAAATTCTCAGTCTCTTAGGTGTCCACTTGTGAGAGAGGATTCTGTATAAAAAAGTCCTCTAAATCCGAAAATTCTTGGGCTAACCAAAAAAGTATCACAGCTTTAGCTTCACATTTCGATTCTCTCTCAATGAGAAAAATTACAGACAAAAATATTTTTTATAATTTTTAAAAGTCCTCTACATCCAAAAATTCTTGGGCAAATTAGATTAAATTTTTTGAGAGGCTGAAGATTATATGCAGTTTCATGCGATTATTATTGATTCGATTACAATAATCTAATGTTCGGGATTAGTCGACATTACAAGAAAATAATCTGACTACTTTTAAAGATTACCTTTGTTTTAATGATTACGATTATCTGTAGTGTCATACGATTACGAATTCATTACGATTACAATAATCTAAAAATAATCGGGATTACTCGAGATTACAAGAACATAATCAAAAGTAATCAGAAAATAAAAAAGATTATTTTTGATTTTTTTTTAAACTATTAATTTTAAACTATTACTTTGGAATCTTTTTGTTTATATTCATGTAATTTAAGCAATTTTTTATTTATTTATCGTAATCAATTAGTGAAATCGTAATCCATGGCCCATTCTTCGAAAGTGATAGGATTATATTTTGATTACTTTTGTTTCTATTTGTTTATTTTCATGTAGTAAACTGAAATGGTTCAATGGAGAACTATGTAATCATTACGATTCTTTTTAAAATGTAATGTAATTGATTACTAATCGTAAGCGAAATTTGTACAGCTATGTGTAATACATCTTCATGGAATTCTAAAGAAAATACGTACGAACAATTTGTCGTGAGGTAAAACGTATTCGAGCTATTGTATTTTTATATGAGCTCTATTTTTTTTTTAAATACTTTTGAGAACGTTGAGATGAGTTTGTGGACGGCCGTGGTAGTGTGTGCGACTATCGCACAGAATAACCCGAGTTCGAAACCGGGTAAGACCATCAAACCATGAATGTTGGCGTCGTAACGAATAGGGAAGCAATCTCTTAGCCATGTAAAACTTCTCTAGAAAAGCATTAGCCGTTCGGAGCCGGCTTTAAACAGTAGGTCCCACAAATTATATCGTACACAGCTCACTGATTCGAGAGAACTTCCCCGCCTGTTCCTTCATAGAATGTTAAGGTAAATAAGTATGATGAGTTTATTTCATTGTTTTACATTTTCTCATTAATTCCGGTCGCCATTTTCTAAGGCAATTTTTGTATTTCCATTTTGACTATTCCTTCACTAAAAGGACAGAATACGTCCATTCAGAAATCCTCGGCCAAAACGTTTTTCCCAACATAACTTAATGACTCGTGTGTGGTTTTAGTTATCACTTCATAAAGCATCAGCATCCTCTTTGTTATCTAACAATTTGTGTGTCCTCAATTAGTGAGCCGTGGTGACTAATTGAATTGTGACAAACTGACAATGGACGAAAAAATTGACCACTTTGTCTCCTAATTAAGAAAAAGGCATGTGTTCCAGGAAAACAGAGAACAAAAACAAGTGTGGGGAATAAATTTAAAAAAAAGAAGACAGCAACATTGACTCAAAGTAAATTTACACCTTTTTCTAAAAGAACTGCAGGCTGCAGCGTACAATTTGCGTGGCAAGGATTTTCGGGCTGTTTTCAAAAACCAAAAGGATGAAAAATGTTTAACAATGTGTTAATGTAGACTAGTAACATGTGACTAATGGAAATTTAAAAAGAAGGTGTGTACTAACTTTAGTCGGTCTTAGCCTTTTGTGTTAATGTTAAAGGACCCTTAACAGCTGACATGGAAAACCACACGCAAACATTGTCTAAGGTCGGACAGGACAAGCAGGTAGTAAGCCAGTGACCACTAAATAGAATGAAAATACCTGTGTGTGCATACATACATTTAAAAACCATAGCGTAAGTTGTTCCAGTTCTAGTTGAGCTCTCTGATAATTGTGGCAAAGACAAAAACTGTGTGGTACGAACGTCGGTGGCGCCAAAAACATTTTCTCTTCAGTTATACGTTTTTTTTTTAATATACTTTCAACTAATTGTTGTTACTTTCCATTTTGTTGTTATCTGCAATAAAAAGAAAAGAGAAAACTGGTTAAGAAAAATGTGTACGGGAAAAAAATTCATTGATTAAAATCGAGTTTTGTGGCGTAAGAACGCCCTAAAGACATTTCCAGGTTCCCAGTTTGGCGTGGTATCGCTTAGGATTCTCCAAGCAGCAGTCAGCAGTTATAAGCAGCAGTTATAAGTGCTGTTCTAAGGTCATGTGTTGGTTTAGGGGGGGGAAACACAAAACGAAAGACTCGAGCAACAAACTGGGGTCAGTGTAGAAACACATTTTCAAATGGAAAAACGAAAGACTTAAGACACAAACTCAGTGTAGTAGACGAAACAAAGCGAAATACCGCGCATTTACCTTTTTTAAATTGTCCAGTAATTGTCGGAGGCCATATTTACTGAATAGGTTCGCTTGAGGACCGATTAGGTTTATATGTAGTTTAGGCCCGGTAGGTGGCGCTGGGGTGAATGTAGGTCGACCAATTTAACTGAAATTTAGAATGAATTTTTGTTTGGTGAGGAGAAAAAAAACTTACGTATAAATGGACCCGATAGCTGGAGCTGGTGTGTAGTTATTTCGAAAATGTTTATTTATGATCCGATTTAACTTAAATTCCAAATGTATGTATGATAGCAGATATAGCATCAATAGATAAGATATAGAAATCTAAGTCAACATTTTTGTAGGTAGGACAATGTCTGCCGGGTCTGCTAGTATATAAATACAAATGTGTACAGTCAAACTTCCATAACACGAACCACCATTATGCCGTAGAAAAGTTCGACTTACGAAGACGTTGCGTTATGGAATTACTTATGAAACTGTTTAACCCCTTCATGACCAAGAAATTTTTTTAAAAAAATTTTTATATTTCATAAAAAAAGAGGTCCTTAGGTCGAATCCCTTGACATTTCGAACTTTACGAAATCCTTTTCTCTGGCTATGAATGCGTTAATGGGAATTTCTATCCTTAACTGTCACTAGAAGGGCTTTGACTTAAAGACAATTGTACTTATGGATGTTTGGAGATTTTGAAGTTTCACAGTATTACTTTGGTAATACTCCACTGTTCAATATTCCATTTCTCCATTGCTCAGCACTGTGGTCCCACCATTGATCAAGACAAAACAAAAATGGTACCAAATTTCGTTGTTAATTTTTAAAATTATTTTTTATTGTTAATTTTTGATCTTCTTGTTCTCCTCAAAAAGAAGACCAAAATTAAGGCAATTTTTCCAGTTCAATTGGGGTCGTGTATCATATTCCCATGTAGGACATTAACCCAAATTTTTGAAATTTTAGATTCTTTTACATAAGAAAAACTGAGATCTTTTAAATTATTTAAAAACTATTCCTTCATAACGCTAACACAGCATTCATAGCGAGAATCGCCTGAGTGTTAGTCAAAAAAAAAAAAAAACACATGTAATTTTTCAATATGCTACAATTGTGCCCAAACATATTATGATAGAGTACAAACATAACACCGTGTTACAAAAAATAGATTTTTTTCTGTCCTATGAACCAAATGCACATATTCGGAAAGAGGGGAAAAAATAAAAATACACGTGTATCGGCGATTTTCATGTACACGTCAGGCAGACTCGTAGAAATGTCTGTATCGCGTCAAATTTTTTAAAAAAAACTTTTTATCAATTCTCAGATTTTCTCCAATTTTTATTATTTTTGAAAAAAAAAATATTTTTTCACTTTTCTTAGCATAACTTGAAGAGACTCCAAATTTTTAAACTACTTAAGCGTTACGGAAAAAAAAATGTTTTTTGAACTGAAACCTTAAAAAAAACGATAACCATTTAAAAAAAAAAAAAAATTTAGGAAAATCTGAGAATTGATAAAAATCTATTTTTTTTAAAAAATTTGACGTGATACAGACATTTCCACGAGTCAGCTCGATTGGATCACTAAAAAAGGGTTAAAAATCACAGGCCACTACGAGCTTCATACTTCAAACTTAAAAAAGAAAAATGCTGACGTGTACATGAAAATCGCCGATACACGTGTATTTTTATTTTGTATCCCCTTTCCGAAAAAGTAAATTTGGTTCATAGGACAGAATGTGTGTAACACGGTGTAATATATTCCCACCCACCACCAACCAAATATATATCATATTTTTCAACACATTTTTTTCACCCTGTAGTTACGTTAATCACCATATTTTCGGCGACCCACTTTAATGTACATAATTGTTGGTTACTTTTCTTTTGTTTTTTCTTGTTACCCAGTATATAGCGAAAAAAAACAGAACATTTACTAAGTAAATTTGTTGGAAAACGACAAACAAGCATTGATTCTAAAGGGGTGGGGGTCAATGGTAACGCCCTTGACGTATTTCCACAACCCCAGTTGTTTTCTCTCACATTGATTAGGGTTTTAGACAAGCGGCAGCAATTATATTTACAATCGGACAGACATTCCGACTGACATATGACTGGGCTAATGAGCGAAATGTAAAAGGAAAAACCACAAAAAACGAAAGACTCAAACAGCAAACGCGACTCGACTGAGTCAATGCAACTGGTACGAACGGACAGACAGCACAAGTGAAAACACCCCAATCATTATGGTTCAGCATGGCCAACGAGTGTTGGCTGGGCAGAGAGGCGTGTCTTGTTATTTCCTCATTAGATGCCAGATTCAAACTAATTAAATAAATCTATAATAAATTATACTCATATTTAAATATCAATTAAGCTATGTGAATAGATAAATCTCGGCTACAGAGAGATGCTTTTCGTTATTCATCGTCTACACCCAACCACACATGCAAACAGACAGACACACACATATGTAAGTCGTTGCTGTTTTAGAGTTCTATCTAATTCGCTCATGTGTATTGTTGTTTTTTGTTTTTTTTTTTTGCAAACTTCTAATGATTTATGGATTTTTTATTTAAAATACAAAAATTGTATACCTACACTTGTACTACACCCAACCACAACGAACTAACATGAATGCCAACATATGCGGAGTCTGTGAGTGAGTGAGTGAGTGCTTTAACATCGACGAAGACCCCTTAGCCACTCTGGCTGACTCTGGGCTCTCCTTGTTAGCATCACACATTGTGTGATGTGTGTGTGTGTGTGTGTATTTATAACATTTAACCAATTTCATACATATAAATAAATTTACAGCTTAATTGAAATGCTATTTTGATTTATTTACTACCACTTATGGCTAAGAAGCTAACCGAGATTGTTGTTGGTGTTGTTTTCATTCTATTTGCTCTATCTTTTTTGTTCGGCTCAGTTGTCGATATCAGTCTCTATTGCCGGAGTGTGCTGTTGGGGGCCGGCATGGAAAGACTGGTCAAGAATCGACAGTCAAATCGATGAGAGCTACCTTGAAAAAAACAGGCAGGAAAGACCACGAGGATATGTAAATACACGGTGTCACGAACTGAAGGCAGCTTGCTGGGAAGTCATTGATTGAGCAGGCCCAAACCAAGTCCCAATTTAAACGATGATTTTTTAAAAGTTCTCTTTTAGATTTGTTACCAGAATTGATAAAAATTGTTCCACGAGTCTGCCTGCAAAAAATCAGCTCGATTGGATCACTGAAAAAGGGTTAAAAATCGGTCCAAAGGCTTTCACACAGACCACTACGAGCTTTATACTTCAAACATCAAAAAAAAAAAAATTCTGACGTGTACATGAAAATCGCCGATACACGTGTATTTTTATTTTTTATCCCCTTTCCGAAAATGTAAATTTGGTTCATAGGACAGAATGTGTGTAACACGGTGTAATGTGTGAAGACAAAAAAATTTTTTTTTTAAAAAAATCCTGTAATTTTTATTTGTGACTTTTTTCTTCTAATCTTTCATTTACAAACTTGAAAATCGTGATTTGAAAATCATGCACAAAACTTCATCCCGTAAATCGGGTCTAAGTGAGGTGTAAGGAGATCTTGGAGATCTCGGGAATATATTTTACGGAAATATTTCATTTCAGATTTACCGTCAATACGAGTATTAACATTTTTGGATTGTTGAGCGGGAAATTGTTGTATACTTTCTTAGGACGTTGGGGCTCTTACAATTTACCCTTTTGGTCACATCTTCCGAACTATTTTTGCCATGAAAATACGATTTTATGTATTTGTTGCTAAGAAAAACTATGTATTTTTCCAGACAGCCGCCCAGGTTAACCAGCATAACAATTTTAAAAGGTTTTTTTTTGATGATTTTGTATCAACAAAGTTATTGGGATTTTATAGCAATGGCAAACATTTCCAGATTTGTGACGATAATAATCCGCACGGCGTCCACCCACTGATAATGTCCAGTCCAGGACAAAGCTGGTGATGGCTGGTGTACCAGAGATCTACGTGTTTTAATCATTTGGGCCAACATACACGTACGATTGTACAAAGGCAACTGTTGACAAAGACTTGTAGTCAAGATTCGATGCCACAGAATAGTCAAGACTTCAAATTGGAGTTATATATTTTAGGGAGGAACGTCATACGCAGTTTTTGCATAACAAATGAGGGCAGGATTTTCTCTGGCAGAGGCGACAAGAACTCGCTGCCCACATCAATCGTTATACAGGGTTCTCCAACAAGTGGTGTTATTTTGGTATTCAAAGAAAAATGCAACTTGTTTGAGATAAATGATCGGATGTTTATTTCATAACTAGTAAGTTGTAATGCGCCTATGGCGCCCGTTAATTTGCTTGAGAAAGTATTTGTTACTTAATTTTAAAAAATATTTTGAGAAAACTATTTTGAAAAAAAAAATTTCGGAAAAAAATAAAATTGGAAAAAAAAAGTTTGTGGAAAAAAAATTTCTGCTGAAAAAAAATTTTTGTTGAAAAAAAAAAAATTTGTTGACAAAAAAAATTTGTTGAAAAAAAAAAATGTTGTTGAAAAAAAAATATTTTGTTGAAAAAAAAAATGTTTGTAGAAAAAAAAAATTTTTGTTGAAAAAAAAAAATTTTGTTGAAAAAAAAATTTTTGTGGAAAAACAAAATTTTGTTGAAAAAAAAAATTTTGTGGAAAAAAAAATTTTGTAAAAAAAAAAAATTGTAAAAAAAAATTTGGGGAAAACACAATTTCTGTACAAAAAAAAAATATTATTTTTTTTATTATTATTATTTATAGAATTATTATAGAATGCCTATTTAAATTCCTACGTACTGCGTGACAGAGTCAGTGAATCAGGGAATCAGTGTATCAGTGTATCAGTGAATCAGTGTCGAGGGTAAATATATTAAGATAAAGAGGAAGGTATGCCGTTAATAATGAAAAAGAATATCAGCCAAATGGACACCACGATGCTTACAGGACCATATTCTTTTTCATGAAATTGTCCATAACCAAACCAGCAAAGTGGCTGCCATATGTCCTTGATAGCCTCACGAATTCTATCCTTGAGGTCTTGAATCGACGCTGGGCTGCTGACGTAGACCTTATTTTTCACTTGGCCCCAAAGGAAGAAGTCGCAAGGTGTTAAATCACAAGATCTCGGTGGCCAAATTGTGATCACCTCGGCCAGACATAACACGGTTCGGAAACTTTTTAGTTTTGCGATCTGTGACTGCAAGATTTCCACCATTTTTGTAGTGAATTTTACTAATTTCAGTCACAAGCGGCCGTTGCCCTCAGCGAGAACAACCCATGTGTTTTTCTTCAAATTCAGTCTGAATTGCTTAAATTCAGTCTGAGTTAAATACAACTACAGAGATTTTGCAAAATTAAAAAATATTTTTTTTGAATATTTTCCATTGCATCCAATAGTTTCAATTGTCGAAGAGTCTGCAGCAGGCTGAATTTAGGCCATTTTGTCTAGCTTAAAGTAGGCAAAATCTCAACAATCGGTGGAGGTGGAGACGGATGGCCCAACCTTGGTCAGAGCTCATTTATTCACACAGTTACACACTCCAATCAAAATATAAGACATTTAGTGCAGTGTCCTTTTGGAATCCCCAAACACCTCTACTATTCCAGACGTTGTGATTAAAATCGAAAATACTCCATAGATTTTAATGATATGTACCTCATTGTAATTGTAAGATATGCGGCTTTATGATAACCCACTAAAATTGAACACTTTTGGACATTTTCGATTTTTTATGAATTTGTTTTCAACAGAAAAAATAAGAAATCTTTTCCTATTTAATGTTGTTAATAACTCGAAGCTTTAAAATAATTTAGTGCTAAACTTTAGAAAAAATATTTCAAAGAAATCAAACAATTAGTTTTTGAGTTATCAGAAATTATGTTTCAAAAAATTTGTATTTTTTAAAGAAAATTGTCTATAGAAAAAATCGTTTGGGTCATTTTTGTACTCAGGTGACCACTGTTCATCGGAATTATATAGTGGTTCAATAGAAACTAAAATTCCTTTTTTTTTTAGTTAAGGAGTCAAACTCTCAATCACCGGTTGAGGTTAAGACTGATATTCCAACATTGGCAGGAGTTCATTTATTCACACCGTCACACTCGTCAGCAAGTAAGACCGCTGTCATTTAGTGAAGTGCCCTTCTGGAATACCCCATACAAATCTACCAGCAGGTGTCTTCACTTAATTGCAAATAAAATCGAAAATACTCCATCGATTTTAATGGATTTTAGCTGATTTTAATTTAACTTTATGATAACCTTCTAATAAGGGGCATTTTTTGAAATTGTCGATTTTTTATTAATTTTTCTCATAAATTTTTTTTTCTAAAAAAAAGGTCCTTCTTAGTTTTATTAAAAACTCCAAAACTATGTTTCGGATTTAAATCCACTAAAGGCGAAGATTTCAAATAATTTAGTAATACAAAAAATCGAGAAAAATCCAATAATCGAGTTATGACAGGTTAGCTGGGAAACGAAATACCACCCGAATATCACTTAAATCCATGTAATGTCTGCATCGGAATGAAGAATGAACGGTGGTAGGCATCTGTTCCTCTAACAGAGTTCCAGCCTTTAAAAACACTCACAAGTGTGTGATCCTTCTGAATGACTAATTGAACTATTGGACTGTGGCGGTTGACAAATGAGATGACCTGCGGTTTCTTTAGATTTTCTCACATTTATCATGACACTCTCGTAAGCGCGTGTCTTGGCCTAATATTATGATTACCCGATGTGTGTGTGTGTGATGTCCATGCTAAGACAGTATGTCTTTGGCTCTCGGCACACACAACCATACCGATAGACATATGTATGGATGCATGTACTGCCGACAGACGTTTGTGTGATTAGATAGATTAAATGTGGCGGATAACAAATAGCTGCAACCCCGTAAGCTCACTCACTGACTGACGGACTGATCGAACTTTGCGATCTACAACAACAGCCACAAGCATATCCATTATAAAACCACAAATATCTCAGCAGGCCCAAGAAACAATGGGAGTGTGTGAGTGTGAGAGAGTGAGTGTGTGCAGCTAACTAGCCTGGCATCCATGTAGGAAAACTAAAAGCCAATCATGATCATGATTTATGTTAAACATTGAGGTAATGTAATCTTTTCGGTTTGTCTGTCTTTATTGTTTTATAGCGAGAAACAACAGAACAATAAAACTACATTAATAATTTGCCCAAAAAAAACCAACAAAATGCATTAGATCGACCAACAACTCGAATGTCTGAAAAATACTAACTCAAGTCTGCTGTGTTTTTTTCTTTTCGTTTTCTTAAAAGGGATATGCTCGTGTGCACTATGACTGTAAATGCAGGTCTGTCCATTTCGACTTTAAATATCTACAAGAATGTGTGTTAACAACAAGCGAATGTGATTGAATTACAATGTGTCCAAACAAATTGTTAAATGTTAAAAAGTTGATAGTTGAACAACTATTTCTTGGTTTCTTGATGGACGTGCACCGTGGTTTGCCACTGCCAACAGGGAGAGAGAAAACAACAACAATATTGCAACGGAGTTAAACAAACAACTAAGGAGAGGAAACATGAAAGATAGACCTAAAATTTGTCAGCAGCAAGTCAGTAGTCACACTTTGTTGTCGATTGGGGATCGTACTTCATTGGGGAATTTCTAAACTCCTTCACCTTGGAATTCTTTGCTTTGCCCGAAGTAGCATATATTTTTAGATTTTGTCTTCTTTACTAGAAAGATGGAGATTGGCCAGAGTGTCCATTCGTAGGATCTCTCAAGTTTTCGGGCATTAAGAGAGATGTGTCAAAGCTTGTGGAATGTTATTTGGCAGATGTCTACGCAAATAAAAAACTGGCTTGAATTTAAATCCATAGAAATTCTATGCATATATCTTCTTAATATATATTTACCCTCGACACTGATTCACTGATACACTTATTCCCTGATTCACTGACTCTGTCACGCAGTACGTAGAAATTTAAATAGGCATTCTATAATTTTCTATAAATAATAATAATAAAAAAAGAAATTGTGTTTCCCCAATTGTTTTTTTTACAACATTTTTTTTTCAACAAAATTTTTTTTTTCAGAAAATTTTTTTTTTCAACAATATTTTTTTTCAAGAAAACATTTTTTTTTCAAAAACATTTTTTTTTCCAACAAAAATTTTTTTTTGAACAAAAATTTTTTTTTTCATGAAATTTTTTTTTTTTTCAACAACATTTTTTGCCATATTTCAACGGGCGCCATAGGCGCATTACAATTTACTAGTTAAGATATATTTACCCTCGACACTGATTCACTGACTCTGTCACGCAGTACGTAGGAATTTAAATAGGCATTCTATAATAATTCTATAAATAATAATAATAAAAAAATAATATTTTTTTTTGTACAGAAATTGTGTTTTCCCCAAATTTTTTTTTACCAAAATTTTTTTTTACAAATTTTTTTTTTTACAAAATTTTTTTTTTTTCAACAAACATTTTTTTTTTCAACAAAATTTTTTTTTTCCACAAAAATTTTTTTTTTCAACAAAATTTTTTTTTTTAACAAAAATTTTTTTTTCAGCAAAAATTTTTTTTCCACAAATTTATTTTTTCCCAATTTTATTTTTTTTCGAAATTTTTTTTTACACAATTTTTAAAATTAAGTAACAAATACTTTCTCACTCAAATTAACGGGCGCCATAGGCGCATTACAACTTACTAGTTTTTAATAACAGCTTTAATAAGTCATTGCAACCACTATGCACTGGCTAATTTGAATCTACAGATATTCTATTAATTTTAAATACAACGTTTGTCCAACCGATGTGACCAGAACGTGCCATTTGTGGTTTTTCGATTGACATGCACAGTGGCTTGCGGGCAGTATCGTACGGGTAATCTTAATGGGGATTAATTTCAGCTTAGAGAATTTGAAAGTTTTTTTTTTGTTTGGTGTGTAAATTTCATAATTGTCTTTAAAATTCCATGGCTAATTTAAATTTGAATGCGTGCACACAAATGCATGGACGGACGGACAGAGATCTACCGTAACGACTGGCCGCAGGTAATTAACTACAAGACTCGTTCGTATTAAATTCTAACAAACAACGCAGCTAATGCAACTAAAACTGGCGAAAAATGTAAATGTAAATAATTGAAAAGCACCACAGCAGAACAGAAGAAAAAAATGAAGAGGACCCCGTCCATCAGGTCCACAAATCATTATGCGTATGTGTAGGTAAGTGTGTAAGTCTGCCAGCAAATAGCTTGCCAGCCATGTTCGTTTCAATGTTTCAGCACACGGCCAGCTTCAGCAGCAGTCGAAATATTTATCTAACACATTAACAGCTAATTGTGGTAAATGAGAAATGTTTTGTGAACTTTTGCAAAAAAAAACACACACACACAGCAGAACACAAGCCAAAAAATATGCATAACAACACAGCAGGCTGGCTGACACAAACACACACACACAGACGCAGCCAAAGAGAACAAACAGAAATCCCACATGCAATCAATGAATGAATTTGTAGCTCGTCTCGTTTGGTGCTTTTGGAGATGGCCAAAATATAAACAGACAAAAAGAAGCCACAAACTGCGACGACCAAAAAAAATCGGCATACACGAAAAATTACTAACACCGCTGCCGGTCCACGACAGAGTCGCTCAGAACGCTGACGGAGATGGTGATAATGATATTTCAAGTTGGCTTAATTACGATTTTTGTTGTTTTGTTTTCGTTAGATGTGATTGTAACATATGTGACCCAAAAAGCGAAAAACTTAAAATTATGTATAATTTTTGTTTTTGTTGTTGCAGCCAACTACATTCTAAGCGTTGCCTTGTTGTTCTGTTGCATGGACAGAGTTTTTTCAATTTCTGACCTCACGTTGAGGAAAGTCTTTGGTGGAAAAGTGCTAAGCGAAAAAAAAAAATCAAAGAACAAAAACTAAAGTCTTAAGCAACGAACTTGACCTAAAGCCACAGAGATGAGGAAAATACACAATTAATGGCATTTTAATATCGAAAACATTTGTATTTCTTTTTTCATAAATTGCCGACAACTTCATTGAGATTCGAAGCAATAACTAAAGACTTAAGCAACGAACTTGACCTAAAGCAAAAAATGACGAGTAGGAATTTCAAGAGTTTTACATGGGCTCCGTAAACCAGTGGAATATGCTGTGCGGTCTAATCCTCCATCTTGGTAAGGGATTTAGGGCCACCTTTGCTAGTCTTTGGGTCGCAGCACCCGCCTAAGAAACCAATTCGAGAATTGTGTGGGAGAATCCTAACTCTTGGTTAGGAGTTGAGTCCTAACCAACACCTCAGCTACTCTTTGGGGTTATAGCACCCGGTGGAAATCGCAACTTCATGCCAAGCCGAGTTGAACTCTAGCTGAGATTTATGATGTGAGCTGCAGCCACTGCTTAACTCCCCGTAGGGTCCTACCAAAAACTCACTGAAGAGTCGACAAAAATCCCTGGGACTACCGACCCTACTTGGCACCAGATTATAGACCCCCGGCGCAAAGACTTATCCAATTACGATAAAATGGTTTACGGATAACAAATGACTGAGTTTTTAACTCCAGATTAATTTTAATTCTTTCCTTAGCTTAAAATTGCATGCAAAAATATAATCTAATATTCCTTTTTAATGGAATTGTAGTTGCAAGAAGTCGCTTTTCCGTAAATTACTTAGAATGTTATTGAGTGTCACTATAAGACCAAAGGTTACAACAACAATCACCTAGCAAGAGTCACAACCACTGAATGTACATTCGCTCATAATGTTGCTCTCTCTCTCTCTCACAGGTGTCTTTTGTGTATAGGCGACACAGTCTCACACACAACCTCTCATCCCTACACGAACGGTAACCAAAAGTTGACAAAACAAAAGACTTAAGCAACAAACGAGAATGGAGTTCGAATAATTCTTGCCCAGAAAATTGTTTAAAAACATTGTTATTGATATTTTTTTTAAGAAATTGTAAATTTCACGATTTATTTTTTTTATTAAAAAACCTTCAACTTGTAATTTTAAGGATTTTTTTTTGTTTTATTAAAAAATCTTCAACTTGTAATTTTAAGGATTTATTTTTTTAAAAAACTTTCAACTTGTTATTTTAAGGTTTTTTTATTAAAATACATTCAACTTGTTATTTTAAGGATTTATTTTTTTAATTTTATTTTTTTTTTATTAAAAAATCTTCATCTTGTAATTTTAGGGATTTATTTTTGTTTTATTAAAAAGCCTTCAACATGTTATTTTAAGGATTTATTTTTTTAATTTTATTTTTTTATTAAAAAATCTTCAACTTGTAGTTTTAGGGATTTATTTTTTTTTATTAAAAAACCTTGAACATTTTATTTTAAGGATTTATTTTTTTAATTTTATTTTTTTTATTAAAAAACCTTCAACATGTAATTCAAAGGATTTTTTATTTAAAAACTTTCAACTTGTAATTTTTAGGATTTTTTTATTAAAGAACCGTTAACATGTAATTGCAGGGAGGGATTTACTTTTTTTTTTAAAAAGCCTTCAATTTGTAATTTTAAGGATTTATTGTTTTTTTTATTAAAAAAAACCTTCAAAATGTAATTGTAGAGATTTAATTTTTTATAAAAAAATCTTCAATTCGGATTTATTTTTTTTTAATTAAAAAATCTTCAAATTTTTATTTTATTTATTTTTTTTTTATTAAAAACCTTAAACTTGTATTTTCACGGATTTATTTATTTTTTAATTAAAAACATTTCATCTTGTAATTTTAAGGATTTATTTTTTTTATTAAAAAATCTTCAATTCGGATTTATTTTTTTTTTATTAAAAAATCTTAAAATTTTTTTTTATTTTTTTATTAAAAACATTTCATCTTGTAATTTTAAGGATTTTTTTTTTTTTTTAAAAAATCTTCAATTCGGACTTATTTTTTTTTTATTAAAAAATCTTCAAATTTTAATTTTATTTATTTTTTTTATTATTAAAATCCTTACACTTGTATTTTCACGGATTAATTTATTTTTTTATTAAAAACATTTCATCTTGTAATTTTAAGGATTTATTTTTTTTATTAAAAAATCTTCAATTCGGATTTAGTTTTTTTTTATTAAAAAATCTTCAAATTATAATTTTACTTATTTTTTTTTATTAAAAACCTTAAACTTGTATTATCACGGATTTATTTATTTTTTTATTAAAAAAATTTCATCTTGTAATTTTAAGTATTTATTTTTTTATTATTAAAAAACCTTCAAGTTCTAATATCAAGGATTTATTTTTTTTTATTAAAAAACCCTCAACTTGTATTTTTATGGATTTTTTTATTTAATTACAATTCAAAGTAAATTTATATTCTAATTTGTGGTCCAAGGGTAAACCGGTTGACTCGGACCATATGACTTGATTTTTGCAGCGACAGACCAAAGCCTCTGGTTCAAATCAAACCCTCAACGCTACCAGCTCGCTTACCAGGACGCTTTAGGGGATTTCCAATGTCAGCCCTTCTGTCGTTGGCGCAGCAGAAATTCAAAAACCTCTCCAGAGTCTTTTCATACTAAAACAGCAGGCCTCAACAAAAACTCTCCACGATCTGTTGATATTATGACTTTAAAAAAAATATTCATTCCGACAGATCCCTCATTGTCCCCCACAACAATGATGCCATTCATATATTCAATCAATGTTGCCCCTCGCCACGATACACAAAACAAAGAATAGCTTTCAATTACAAACAAAACATTAATGATTTCCCGAGAGACGTCTTCGCAGCCCCACCTCCTATGCCGCAATTGCTATTCATCAAAACTGTCTGAATGATTGATGATGATGTAATACAAAGAGAGCTAATCAAAAGGTTAAAATAAATTAAATGTCCGCAAAGTAAAGTGTGACCAAACCAGACATCATCACTAGTCCAGCGGTGGCTACACTAACATTACCAACACCAACACCTCCACCTGCACCTCCCACCTCCAGCACTCATTACCACGGCATGGCAGCAGAAACATTTTTATGACTTTATTATTATTTACGAGACGATGAAAAACACAGACCCATCAATATTGAAAACTATTCGCGAACGAACAACAATATTGGCAATCAAAACAACAGCCACAAAGATGAGTCCGTTAGCCAGCTAGCCCGTTAGCCATAGCTAGCTAGGCAATTTAGCGAGCGGCAACAGTATAAAACCATCATCGATCGCCGTCGCTCGCTAAATAAATAAATATACGATTTTATGTATTTTTAGTGGGCACAGATAAATTTCCGATATTAGACATCAAACTGCAACTGTGCGTATTAACACAGCGTCAACGACAAATGAATGCGTCGTAAGTCGAGGTGAAATAAATATTGTTTCTTGAAAAAACAAAATAATAAACTGAAATTATGAGGTGCGCTCTTGGTTATTCCAATGTATGAGCACGAACGTTTTGAAAGCTTTTGGGAGGCCGACAAAAAAAAAGTATTTTCTCTTTGGCCGATAAAAGGCAATAAAATGTAGCGACACCTGCTGGTCTTTGGAGAAGAAAAAAATGGGTTAATGGGTTTTGAAAAAGGAAGGACATGTAGTCTTAGTTTTTATTAGCTTCTTGCGTGTGCTCAGTATTTGCTTCATAAAAATCATTGCGAAATGTTAGAAAAGTGGCAGAGAAACAGAAATAAGTTAGAGTGGCCTTCAAATCGGTCGGACAGCATCGTATGTGCCCTCCACAATATGTGGTCTTTAACGGCCCTGTAATTATTGACAACATCTTCGAATGACCACGCCTATAAATAGAAATATGCAGGCAACATTTAAGGCAAGGTACCACTTGATTTATATACAAAAACTAGCTGACCCCACATATTTCCCTCTACCGACAAATTTTTTTTTAAATCTGTTGTTTCCACAAGCAACCGCATAAGTCGTAAAACAGAATTTTTCACGAAAGCCAAAGAATATAATTTTGAGAGTTTTTGGAGCAGTTGAACAAATTTTAAATGTTTTTTTTTCGAGAAAAGTTCCCCCATCAGTTCCAGCTTAGAATGTTGAGGGAAATAAGTAAGTAGATAAAGCGGGTGCCTATTGAATACATGATAGTCAGACAATACCATGAATAAATAATTACGCTGTATGACATTGTATTACCACAAAGACGACTCAGGGAATTCTCATAGTCCTAACTAATTTCCCACTCATCTTTTTCATGGCTGAGGGTCTCAAAGCTAATATATGTTACTTAGTAGAGTGAGAAATTAAGACTGCATAGATTTCAATTTGGAAAAAAAACACACACAAAAAACTACAAAACAAGGAAGAATGCATTTGTGCAATAAATGTATTTATTTGCCCCCCAACAATGTAACAAAACAAACAACTTAAGCAACAAACTTGATTTGAACCATCGAAGGAGAGGACGAGGGAGAGAGAGAGAGAGATCCAACGCTGATGGCCTTTTATAACTGTCTGAACGGCCTAACTAAACTGAAATGCAAAACAAACAAACTCGTTTTACACCACCATCATATCGACAGATATATCTCTCTAATGTTTCGTTCAAATAACCACAAATATTTATTAAAAAATAAATAACCATGTGTCGACCGGCGATATCCGATTAAAAGAAAAACACACACACACAACAAAAATATAAGTAATAACTTATAACTTAGGGAGAGAGAGACAGAGAGAGAGATCTTGAGACGGATGTCATCTAGCCAAAAGTCATCACATTAACATTCAACTTTGGCCATGTACTAAATTATTCGAACAAAGCAAGAAACGCATTAGAGCGCTGCTACCACCTTTGGCACATATTTAATCGTCGCATGTATGGACATGATTTGAGACTTCTAAATTAGGTGAAATTGCCCGGAAAACATACGCATCTGTATGGCAAGACATTTGGAACTAGGTGTGTTGAGCATGTGCATATATGAGGCGCTTAAAGTACAAGTGGTCCAACCGACAAAATTACGATTTCGCGATTATTGTGATTTTCCGATATATTTTAGATATCGACATGTGGAACACAATCCAAAACGAATAAGACCGTATCGCTGATAAAAATCCATTTCATTGGGCATTCAGCTTTTGACAATTTTTCCCAAAAAAAAAAACATTCTTCCCAGCACTATTTACTGTCTGTTTCCATTAAACAATTGTAATCGTTCGTTGCAAATTTCTCAAAATTGAATGCCCAATGAAATGGATTGTTATCAGCGATGAGGTCTTATTCGTTTTGGATTGTGTTCCACATTTTGATATATAAAAAATATCGGAAAAACACAATTCAATAATGTCGGAAACCCATTTTGTAATGCTTCCAACATTGACGAATTGTAACGAACGAACAAAATTCATTCTATGGAAACAAGCATTTAATGTCATTAATAAAAAAAAACCTTCGTCTTTGTTGTCTCGCTTCAAAATTTGGGCTCAATTTCAAACTCAATTATCTCGAAATGTCAATTTTGGATTTAGACCACTTCTACCCCGCAAGAGTACCTCGAGGCACATTCTTTTATAGATTTAAAAAAAATATGGGGTTAATGGGTTAAGCACCTCATATGCCTCCTGCGGTCATTGATGATAAGAGCGGCTATATTTATGATTCAAAAACCGAAACACTGGGAGAAACCCTGCTCGGTGATCCAAAACAATGACAGAAATGATGAGAGGGTTATTTTTGTAGGGCACAGTTTAAAGGCAAAATACCTGGCTAAAATTTGATTTAAATAACGATAATAATTTGTCCACTAAACCTTGATAAACAAAAGACTTAGGCAACAAACCCTGTTTAGTATATCCCTCTATTTAAATTTATTCAAAATTTGCTGTCGAAAAATTGCAAAAGGAAAAAAATAACCCAAAATAACTATTCCCTTCTTCAAAAAATTAACTTAACATTTAACTCGATACCAAAGCTACGAATATTGTTCGATCATCCTCTTGTTTGTCTCAAACACTTTTAGTTTAGTGCTCAACAAGCTCAAACTTCTGAATAAGGGAGTTTCGAAAACAATGGCTCTTACGCATTTGGGCTTGATATGGCAGAATACCTGGCTAAAATTATTTTTTGTTATTTTATCTTTTTCCACGAGAAAGCCTCACATTCTCCTATGACAGAGAACATACATATTGCAAGGCTGTACATATACAATTTTCTTTTAAACAACGATAATCATTCTGCCACCAAACCTAGGAAAACAAAAGACTTAGACAACAGTACCCAGTTTAACATGAACCCCAACTATTTTGACCCAATTTTATCCAAACTATTTGTACTCATTTGCTCAAATCTTTCAAAACACAGAAAAATACTGATTGTTTTAACAGATGCCCGTCAATATGTCAATAGTTCACATGACTTTGTAAGAGAAAAATGTCGAATGTTTTGATTTATTTCGGTGTCTGTTTTCGAGGGCCACCGTAACGAACATTGTTCACCTCCACACAAAAGACTTAAGCAACAAACATGCTGTAGGACATGTTTGATGGTATTTTTGAATTGTTAGTATTGAGTTGCCTAGGCAGAAGCGTACGACATCAAACATGTTGGTTGGCTGGGTTGAAGTATGAAAGGATTGGTGGGTATTTGTTGGTAACGTTAATGGTGGGGGCAGGGGTGATGTTCTTTATTTGTGGAATGAAAGTATGTTTTGTGGGGGGGGGGGGGGGGGGGTTGGTTTTGGGTGGAGAATTATATCATTTTTACTTGCATAGCCTTCGTTGCCAGAGCTCTACAATTAGATAGTATTGTAATTTATTATAATATAATTTTTACAAAATAAATAATAAAAATCTTGTCACTTTATAAAAAGAAAAATATAAAAATTTTGTTAAAAAAAGTATTATTTTTTTAAAAAAAATTATAAATATTTTGCTAAAATTTTTTTTTTTAAATATAAATATTTTTTTAAAAAAAAATTATAAATATTTTTTAAAAAAAAAAATTATAAATATTTTTTTTAAAAAAAATTATAAATATTTTTATAAAAAAAAATTATAAATATTTTTAAAAAAAAAATTATAAAAAAAATTATAAATACTTTTTAAAAAATAATTATAAACATTTTTTTAAAAAAAATTATAAACATTTTTTTAAAAAAAAATTATAAATATTTTTTTAAAAAAAAATTATAAATATTTTTTAAAAAAAAAATTATAAATATTTTTTTTGAAGAAAATTATAATTTTATATACTTTTTTAAAAAAAATTATAAATGTTATTTTTTAAAAAAAAAAAGGATATCAACTTTTTTTAAGCGCCCGGATGGCGAGGTTATCAGCATGGGGGTTGTGGGTTCGATTCCCACCAGAGGCTTTGGGATGTCGCTGCAAAAATCTAGCCATAAAAAATTATAAAATCATTTTTTTTTTATATTATAATTTTTTTTTTGTAATAATTATAAAAAAAGTATAAATATTTTCTTAAAAAAATAAAAAATGTTATAAATATTTTTTTTAAAAAATATATAAATACAAAAAAATTAATATTTTATAAAAAAAATTTTAAATATTTTTTTTAAAAAAAAATTATAAATGTTGGTTGCGTGTTTGCCTATTGTGGTGGAGGTTGTTCGATTCCTAACAGAGGCTTTGGTATGTCGCTGCAAAAATCTAGCCAAATGCTCTGTATCACCCGGTTTACCTTTGGACCCAAAAATTAGAATATAGATTTACTTGGTATTGTATTTAAAAAGAAATACATTAAAAAATTATAAATATTTTTTTAAAAAAAATAAATATTTGTTTTAAAAAAATTATAAAAAATTTTTGTTAAAAAAATTATAAAAATTTTTTGTTAAAAAAATTATAAAATATTTTTTTTTTTTTAAAATTATTATCATTTGCATTATTTGCACGCACGTTTTTCATCACACAGTGCTACAAAACTGAATAAAGGCAATGTTGCATATCAGCTCAGTGTCTGTCCGAAATTATGCCAATTTTTCCAGTACCATCTACCACTCGCATTTCTTTCAGTGCAACCCACACATACACATATCCAGTCCAAGTACATATAGAACATAACTTTATTACTACTAAACTGTTGTCGTCAGCAAAGTAGTAATTATCGCTGTCGTAAACCAAATAAAACTTTCAACAGGCACAAATTTACAGCCTCCCCACAAGCAACCGCACATATCCACATGAGGCGTAGGAACACATGCACATGCGTTGGTCGTGCAAGGGAATGACTGGCAGAGAAACACCTTAGCCGTAAACCTGCCTCATGACCAAGAGGATCACAAAGTCTATACGCCGGCGCATAGGCATTACTATGACCATGGCCATAGCTGACATGTAAGGTAACAAATCACAAGCAGATCAGATCACAGCGGTTGTCGTCCAGTTGGTGTACTTACAACTGTCGTGGTTACAACTGTATATGAACAATGCTGGTGTTGGTGCTATCATTACGCGAACACACACAAGCGCGCTGGCGCATATTATGGCCACAATAAAATAACTATGAAATTATTGGCAAAACCGAAAGGCCCCTACCTGTGTGGCTAATGATGAAATTCCAAATACACGGATATGAATGATGTTTGTTGTACGGTTGAGGTGCAATGGAAAATACGGGCGTGAATTGGTTGGTTGCACTACCGACTGCTGGGTGGTTTGCAGTTTGTTTGTCGATCCCAAGGTTGGCTGTGGCAGACTTTTCTTTGGTGGTGGTTGGTGTTCCATTGCATTTGTTGTGTTGCTTGACGCCGGCTTAAGGAAATCTCGGAATGTTGGATGTAAGTACATGTTTGGAAGCCCAATGTTTATGAGACAGTAAGTAGACGTTGAGTCTGTAATCGTATTATCTTTAGTAATGTGAGATGTATGCCAGAGCAGTCGTCAGGTTCGGTTCTGTTCAGTTCGGTTGATGTTGTTCGGAAACAAATTTGTTAGTATGCGTTTGAATTTGTAATTGATCGAAATGCTGGGAAATTAACAATAGAGGATAGTGTGAAAATGATGGGTACAAGTTTTTGTTCTGGTGGAAATTTGGACTTTTGGTTGAAAATTGGTTGAAAATTATATGCAATACAGTGAGGCTAAAAAAATAATTTTCTATCAAACAAAATTCTAGAAAAATAATTTTCTATCAAACAAAATTCTAGAAAAATAATTTTCTATCAAAGAAAATTCTAGAAAAATAATTTTCTATCAAAGAAAATTCTAGAAAAATAATTTTCTATCAAAGAAAATTCTAGAAAAATAATTTTCAATCAAAGAAAATTCTAGAAAAATAATTTTCTATCAAACAAAATTCTAGAAAAATAATTTTCCATCAAACAAAATTCTAGAAAAATAATTTTCTATCAAACAAAAATCTAGAACAATAATTTTCTATCAAACAAAATTCTAGAAAAATAATTTTCTATCAAACAAAATTCTAGAAAAATAATTTTCTATCAAACAAAATTCTAGAAAAATAATTTTTTATCAAACAAAATTCTAGAAAAATAATTTTCTATCAAACCAAATTCTAGAAAAATAATTTTCTATCAAACTAAGATCTAGAAAGCGAATTTTCTATCAAACAAAATTCTAGAAAAATAATTTTCTATCAAACAAAATTCTAGAACAATAATTTTCTATCAAACAAAATTCTAGAAAATAATTTTCTATCAAAGAAAATTCTAGAACAATAATTTTCTATCAAACAAAATTCTAGAAAAAGAATTTTCTATCAAACAATATTCGAGAAAAATAATTTTCTATCAAACAAAATTCTAGAAAAATAATTTTCTATCAAACAAAATTCTAGAAAAATAATTTTCTATCAAACAAAATTCTAGCAAAATAATTTTCTATCAAACAAAATTCTAGCAAAATAATTTTCTATCAAACAAAATTCTAGAAAAATAATTTTCAAAGAAAATTATAGAAAAATAATTGTCTATCAAACTAAATTCTAGAAAGCGAATTTTCTATCAAAGATGAAATTTTCCACAGAAACTTTTAGTGTGAAGAAACATTTTTTAACGGAAAAGGTGAGACGGAATTCACTTGTAACCAATTTCGACCAAATTTTCTATAGAAAAAAATCGAATTTTGACGGTATTCTCTATAACAAATAAATGTTCTATAAAGGAAATCCATGACAAAATAATAAATATTTTTTTTTTTTTTTTAAAAATTAGAAATATTTATTTAAAAAAAGTTTTTTATTTACATGACAACATTTTCTATAACAGATAATATATGACGAAATTTTCTGTAAAAGAAAATCTAACATCGGCAAGCAAAAAAAAATTAATTACGACCAAATTTGCTATAGTCAAAAGTCCTAGTTGGTAGAAATGTTCTCTAACAAAAATTCCAATTTTTCTATTTCGACAAAAATTTTGTATAAAAGCAAGTCGATAATTTTCTATAAAACGACGAAATGTCTGTTCAAAAAATCTGACCACGAATTCTTTTTTGAAAGAAAATTCTAGTAAAACGAATAGAACATACAACGATTTTAAAATTCTTTAAAAGTTCGAAATGCTATAATGCCATAGTCTGCGGTCATATTCCATTTTACTTCTTTTTTTCTAAAAAGCTAACAAGACCATTGCGAATGACATCTCCGCTAGCAGAGCGTGTGTTACTCATTGGGAAATCACATTCAGCTTCAAATTAAACTACGTCACAACACAATTGCGGATTCTTGTCACATTGATGCTGTCACAATCCATTTGCAAGAGACACTTCATTTGTGGTAACACATTAAGTATAGACGTCATGTAAAAGATGCATAAGCGTCAGTTTACACGAAAAGTAAACAGATCGCAACCACGTGTCAATGTCGCATATGAACATCCTGATGTTGGTGGTTTAGCTCGTTCTTTTTTTTAGTTATTTACCACCACATCAATTAACCACACAAAGTCAGTCAGAGTGATGTTGGTTGAGCATATGGGCATTTCCAAAGTCCCGGTTGTCATGGACTGTTGTTTGGTTTTCTTTATTATCCTAAAGTCGATTCCTTTGATAGAAATAAAAATCAAGAGTTTTCGGATAAATTGGATTTTTGTAACTAGACCAATCAATGTGACTATAGTCTCTATAGTCAATAAGTGAATGTCTTTAAATGACGTCTACTATTCCAGAATGACATTCTTACAGTCTTTCCCCTCAGCACAATAGAAAGCCGTATAGAAGAGCTTTGTCCCTGGTTTTCAAATTTGCATTTGACATTTGGAAAATATTTACGATCGCTCCTTATTATCATACCAAACCTCGTATTATCGCATTAAAAACAAATCACAAATCTGAACAAATGCTTTGATCAAAATCATAATTTCATGTTATACAATGACCGACAGACCGACCGAGGAATATGAAGAGTATTTCCCAAAAAAAAACCAAAAACTGAGGCAATCTCATAAAGAATATGAGTAGCCGCCGCTGACGACTGTGACAAAAGGAAAACAAAACGAACACCAACAACAACAGCAGGCATGAAACGGAAACTGTCAAACATTCAAATTCACATAGTTTTGGTTGTCGTCGTGGCTGTTGTTGTTGTTGTAGAGGTTTTCATCATTTCAGTCCATCCATCCCATTTGTGTTTATACAAAAACAAACAGCAAAAAAAAAATGGTTGTTGAGTGTATTTTGCGTGTGATTGCATGGAATAGCCTCGTAGTTGTTGTTGCTTTCATTAAGTAGCTTTAGCCAACAAAACAAACAATCGCAGCAACAACAACAACAACACCAACCTCTCATTCAGTGTGGCCGTTGAATGGAAATTTAAAACCGAACGTTGACGCGTCAACAAAAAAAAACACACACACACACATAGAAAAAAAATCATCATCAACACAGCAGCAGCGGCATTGTTTTGCACAGATTTCAATTGTTGTTTATTTGTAGTTGTAGTTGTTGCTGTTGTTGTTGTTGTCTGTTGTAAATGAATACGTCAAGCATTGTTACTTAATAGAGTGATATTCTCCATAATAAACAATTGACCCAACAAATGAATTATTTGTGGATATGGGCAATATGAGATACGAAAAGGTACCCTACGCTATCTCCAGCGGGCAGGTGGACAACTCAGATGACGTCAGACGGGGCGAATCCATTATAAATGAAGATTTTGTGAATCTAAGACCTAAAAGGACAAAAAAGAAGTTACACCTTCTGACCCTGAAACCCTTTCTGAGCAATCACTGTAACAAGGTGCGCCAAATAACTTTTTTTTTTGGAAAATTCTATAAAAAAAATCCACTGGATATTTTCTCAAATTTCTTTTTTAATTTGAAATTACAATCCTTCCGGTTAATAATGGCTAAATAAAGGCCAAAAGGCAACAACAAACAATTTACATTACAATTTAATTGACAATAACTTGAGAAATAAAAAAAACGCAGGGACCGCCAAATAACTTTTTTTTTTAAAAATTTTATAAAAAAAAATACTGAATTTTTTCTCAAATTTCTTTTTTTATTTGAAATTACAATCCGGTTAATAATGGCTAAATAAAGGCTAAAAGGCAACAACAAACAATTTACATTACAATTTAATTGACAATAACTTGAGAAATAAAAAAAAACACAGGGTCAAATAACTTTTTCTTGAAAATTCTATTAAAAAATCTACTGGATATTTTCTCAAATTTCTTGTTTTATTTGAAATTACAATCCTTCCGGCTAATAATGGAAAATAATTGCATTCGAATGGCTGCCTCGGCTGGCCATGCAGTAGCCTAACGACATCAGCTCTGCGGCTGATAATGCGATCTTCAAAAACAGGGAGCAAAACGTCGAGTGTGGCACGTAGCGCCGGCCTGTTGAAACCAAATGTTCAATTTTTGTAAACAAAAATTCGTTCAACATGGCACGATAACGAAAATAACGAAAACCAAATAAGCACTAGTTGAAAAAAACAAACGTTACATGGCGGACCCTTTACAACTCTATTGAAAATGAAAAAAAATTTTATAATTTTTTTTGGAATATTTTTCATAATATTTGGTGTATTTTGCATTAGGTAATTTTCATAAATTCAAATTCAGTCGATTTGCGGTCAACTTCAGTCGATTTGCGGCGACCTGGACCTTTGGTTAATGCACCCTAACTCGTTGCCTATCAAAGTGTAGGGGGCTTGAGTTGATAACGCAATGAACAATGTTTAATGTGGTTGTTGTTGTTGTATTTCTAACTCTATGGAGTACTAACATTGTGAGAATACATATTAGGGAGTCCCGCTATGAATACAAAACCATAGCAAAGGGCTCGGGACATTCAAGTCCCCAGAAGTGTATTTAGATTGATATCTAAAAAAAAAAAAAAATTAATAAAAAAAAATAATAAAAAAAAAACAATTGTATATTTGGAATCGTGATACAATTTCATTTCATTTGAATGAAAATTCTAATAGGGCGACCTTTTTTCAGCCTGAACCAGGCTCAAATCGACCAGGCCCAAAATACAGCCACATATAACAAATAAGCGCGTATTTGTATCCGTGATTGAATTTTATTTCCATTGGATACACCTATGTCCAATTCTATTGAAGGCTTGTCGTTCACGCACTTGGATGCGACAATTTCATGTCACTTGAATGTCCATTTTTATGTAGAAACTGCTTTTTTGATCCTGGTCCAAATATAGCCAAATATTATAAAAAAAAGTCTACATTTGTATTCGTGAGTGAATTTAATTTAATTTTCATTTGGACACATCTATGTTGAACCAGTTGCACGATAAGTTATCACCCTGCCGAAGACCTCATATGAAGGTGAACAGTTCGGAGAGATCCTATTCCTATTATAACTGGAGGATCTACTGACACTCCGAGTCATTCTTCAAAGGCCTACATGTTTTGCAGCGACATGGTTTGAAAACAATATTTCCCTTATCAATTTTAGTTAATCAGATGGTGAAAAATTATTGCAATTGGTCCAAGCAATCAGTTTGTATGTTTAAAAAAAATTCTGACGTGTACATGAAAATCGCCGATACACGTGTATTTTTATTTTTTCCCCTCTCTCCGTATATGTGCATTTGGTTCATATGACAGAAAAAAAACTATTTTTTGTAACACGGTGTAATTAGTAATGAGAGCTTATTCGCTTGGGACTGTGTCCCATATGTCGATATCTAAAATATTTCTGAAAATTTCAATTGAATAATGCCTGGAACCCATTTTATAACGCTTTCAATATTGACGATTTGTAACGAACGAACAAATTCGTTTTATGGAAACAGGCACTTAAAGAAAACAAATTTGAAAACCAAAAAAAAAAAATTTTTAAAAAAATATTTTTTGTTTTTATCGTGAAGAAATTTACGATTAAAAGAACACATTTTGAAAAAAAAACTGAAAAAAAAAAATTTTGCAAACGTAAAGTAATTTCATTTCCTGTGTATAGGCAATTTTTCATAGTTCGGAGCCGAAAATATAAACAAATCTTTAAACCAAGTGGATATTTCGATTCTTAAGAAAATTAAAAAATTTTATTTCATTCCGCATATGTTCCTGTTTTCCTGGTCACTATGCCCCATGGGTTCGGGATCGGTTCGAATTCGTAACGAAACTCCCTTCAAAACTTAAAATGACACGTGTATTTGGATTGATGATGAAATTGTATTCGGTTCTGATTGCTAAAGTCAATATTTTTTAGGCACCCAGTTTGGGTTTTTCACAACCTGCGTCCAATAAACTTCCAAACAGAGTCAAATTATTTTATTTTCCCGAAAAAGAGTTAATTTCTATGTCGGATGAACTTTTACCCCTAAACAGTTTAGTTTCAGCTCTATTGGGCTTTTAACAGATTTACAAGGATAGATGGAATTTTAAACTGACTCTATGTTTTTAGGTGCTGACAAATGTACTGACAATATTTTCTCCCCCACCCCTCCAATGGTAAAGGGTAATGAAATTGTGGGTATTTTGTGGCTCAAAAAAGCTAAATATCATGATCTTACATAAAAAAATTGCTCTTCAATCCTCCTGCATACATATGGACATTTAAAAAAATGTCTCAGGACACCCTAATAGAAATGCCGCAACACTATGAACGAGTACATCGAATGCAACGACAATAATAAATAATCAGATAATTGAAATTTTATTAACAGGAATTTTGGTATATAATTACCAACGGCATTACGAGTAATTCTGCGGAAAAAAATGGACTCAACCCCATATATGAAATAACAAGCAAACAAACAAACAAAACAGCAAATGGCCAACAAACACACAAACGGATGTGACAGTATCGGCTTGTGATCCCCCCCTCCCCCATTCCGTAACAAAGAATCGAGCGAACAAATAATGAAATGAAATGAAAGTTATGATTTGCTGCGTATTTCGCATCTCGAATTTCCACCGAAAAGCACATGATTTCAATTTATTTACAAAAGATTTTGATTTAAATTATGAGTGGCCCTATTTTCAACTAATGACAATTTTTAAACATTTTGTGACAAATATTTGGTGACCGGTAGTTTTCTATTTTTTGTTTCTCTCCCTCTTGGTGGGTAGTCATGGAAATAAGCACCGTGTGGCATAGCGTGACCGCTGAGTGGCGCAATGTGGCAGTTCGTTTTTTTTTTGTAGCCGTGACCACAACAAAGACATGAGTTTCGTTGGCAATTAGTTAAATTTTTATGATAATCACCGTTAGATAAAGCAGATCTGTGAAAAATGGCCACAAGGTAGATACCGCCGACGATTAGCAATAACATTTAGTAGGAATTCGACTTCTGGTATTTTATATTTCAACCACATGTTGTAGGATAGGTACCCCATAAATAAGTAGGGTCCAAATATGTTACGCACCGAAGGAGTCAGCCTCTTGATTATCTAAGTTCAGCCTCTTTCCGGCTGATACGGATATCATCATAGGATTAAGGAATATTTAGGTTAAGCTTAATTTACGGTGCGTACTCGTTTTTGAAGTTTTGAAAAAAATCGCGTACAATTTTGACTGGACTCCACAGACCTGGCCTCAACAGTTTCTGTTTTATTAACTTTTGCCCTTTTCTTCACATGGGCCATTTTCCATGATTTGACATGGTGATGATAGTGGATTTATTCGGCCTGAAGTCACACTGGGCGGAATATGTTCTCGAATTGTGGGCTTTGAATTCGGACTCTGAATTCCAACAACACCATCTATGATTGGTTGAGGGTTGCTGAGAAATATCTGTCACCAGGTTTCCGTTTTCATCCCTACGCAAAGTTAAGCAAGTTTGAAGAATTGGTAAAATTGTATGGTGTCGTTTCTGTTTCCATAGAATCGAATCTCCTCAGATTGCCGTTTTTTATTATCCTTTTCTTAATGCGAGCCGTTAGATTGATGTTTTGCTTGTTCGTAGAGTTTTCTTCTGTCCTTTCTGTTTCCATAGAATCTAATCTTCTCATTTCACTTGTCTACCCTCAGAATAGACGATTTTTCATCCACGCAATTTGAATAATCAAACGACAGGAAATTGCGCCAGGATTCCAAATATGCAGAGAAAAAGTATGGATTTGCATGACAGCTCCACTCAGGGTCCAGGAAGTGATTTTTAGAAACCCCAACCGACCCTCACATTCGTATAATATCTCAGACCCGAGCGTCCTTAACGTATGAGGAAACAAGTAAAGTTTTTGGAATTCCTATGCAGTTTCCTTGTGGCTTTTGCAGCCACAATTATACGAAAGTGAGGGGCCCCGGGGCTTCACAAATGACTTTTTGGGCCCTGAGCGGAGCTGTAATGCAAAATCCATACGTTTTCTTGGATATTTAGAATCCTGGCGCAATTTTATTTCATTTGAGTACCCAAATTACATGGAAGCTGGCGGGTTCATTTTTAGGACACTACATGAGCAGTGGGGGGTGACCTAGATTCGTACACGGCAGAGTAAACTTATGTCGAAAAAGTATTAGCTGATCGGAGCCGGCTTGAAACAGTAGGTGTCCGGTCAATTATATCGTTTGCATCCCACAGACTGGTGGAATTCGACATCTGTCAAACTAAGTAGTTAAACCAATTTTTTTCCTTCATTTCAGTTGGAAGTCTGACATTGACGAAAATGGATCGCTTAACTACAACGTGTTACACACATTCTGTCCTATGAACCAAATTTACTTTTTCGAAAAGGGGATAAAAAATAAAAATACACGTGTATCGGCGATTTTCATGTACACGTCAGAATTTTTTTTTGTTTAAATTTGAAGTATGAAACTCGTAGTGGCCTGTGTGAAAGCCGATTTTTAACCCTTTTTCAGTGATCCAATCGAGCTGATTTTCTGCAGGCAGACTCGTGGAAATGTCTGTATCACGTCAAATTTTTTAAAAACAATTTTTATCTATTCTCAGATTTTCCCCAATTTTTTATTATTTTTGCAAAAAAAAATATTTTTTTCACTTTTCTTAGCATAACTTGAAGAGACTCCAAATTTTTAAACTACTTAAGCGTTACGAAAAAAAAAAGTTTTTTGAACTGAAACCTTAAAAAAAACGATAACCATTTAAAAAAAAAAAAAAAAAATTTAGGAAAATCTGAGAATTGATAAAAATCTATTTTTTTAAAAATTTGACGTGATACAGACATTTCCACGAGTCTGCCTGCCAAAAATCACCTCGATTGGATCAAATTCTGACGTGTACATGAAAATCGCCAATACACGTGTATTTTTATTTTTACCCCTCTTTCCGAATATGTGCATTTGGTTCATAGGACAGAAAAAAATCTATATTTTGTAACACGGTGCTATCACACAACGCGTACAAATTAGTAAAACCTACCCACAAAAATGGTGATTCTGGCACAGTCACATATCGTGCTGTATGTGCCGTGCTTTGCCTGCAATTGAAGAATACGTCTTGGAGAATGTGTGGTTTCAACAAGACGGTGCCACATGCCACACAACTCGAGCGAATATGGCTTTAATGCAAGTGCCATTTCCTGGCCGCGTAATTTCTCGTCGTGGCGACATCTACTGGCCACCAAGATCATGCGATTTGACACCATTCGACTTTTTTTGTGGGGCTACAAGAAAGATCGTGTTTATGCAGATAAACCTTTAACTGTTGAGCACTTAAGGACCAACATTCGTCAAGTTATGGCTGAGATACCCAATATGTGCCACAAAGTGGTCCAGTGTTTTCTAATCTGAGAAACCCATGAGTTGGGTCAAGTCTGTTAAAGAGTCATTTTCCAAGAAACGGGGACTTAAGTAGATAAGTAAGCATCACACTGAACCGATTTAACCATGAAGTAAAAAAAAACATTCATCTTCTGGACTTGTGCTGGTAGACACTTCAGCTTGATGTGCTTTTTTTTTTTGGAATTTCCTAAAAATCATTCTTGACTATTGTCCGATGTTATTTCTCACAAATCTGCCCGATCTCTACGATACAAAATCAATTGATCATCGGCGATGTCATCACGGTGACTTATGAAACAAATACCGAAGATTCTCTGACAAAGATACACACAAAAACAATTAATATTTCTATAAACAAAAAGTTAATAAGGTTTGGTTTTTTTTTTTTTTTCTAATCAGAAATATTAATGTCAATATGAAATTCTTCTCAAATGAAATACACACTTTAAGTGATGAACTGAGGGGGGAGGGGAAAAAGAAACTGCACGACTACAATGAATATTAAACAAATTAAATTAAAACGATTTATTGGTGATTTATGATTTATTGTGAATATAAAAAATAAATTGTATTTCAATAAGATGACGATGATTGGCGGGACGCCTGTTGATTAATGTTTATGGAAAGCTGTTTAATTTGTTGTTCAAAAGCACACACGCGAACCGCAAATGTTTCCGAGGGACAATTCATTATAAAGTTAAATGGTCTCTGTCTGTTGCAGTCTCTAGTTTGGCGCTCGCTCGCTCTCTCTCTTTAATTTAATTATTTTGCAAAACTAAGTAAAAAGATAAAAAATGCACAAATCACACTTGTGCTCTGCCCTCTACAGGTAGTTTTGTTTCGTTTCTAAGGGGAGCGGGGACTCGTGAGGTTTGATGTTAAACCCGATAATTACCGGAACTGCCTGTGTCTGCGTCTGTGTGTGAGTTTGAGTGTTAAACATCCATCAGTCAGTCATTCATTCACTCATTAGCTTGGGCATTGTTTGGCGTTTGGCGTTTGCTGGTAGCTGTGTGAGTTTTCAATAAACCGTTACCATTGGTCAGTTTATGATGAAGTTGCAGTTGAACTTGGTTTGTATGAGTTGCATGTTGGCAACAAGTTTTGTTCATACCCAGCCGAGCTCTGTGTGTGCGTGTGTGTGAAGTATGAATCCATTCATCCATCCTCCGTCCATCGTTTTTATGGCTCTGATCAGGTCTTGCGTTTCAGTTCTTATTTGACGTTCATTTGCTTAGGTCGTGTTGCTTTTTGTCTTTCTTTTCTTCAGTTTGAGACTTGTACGAAAATAAAAGAAGACCCGGCGCGGGAAAACGAAACATTTGAAAACATTAAAACCCCCCCCAAAAAAAAAAAAAAAAACGAAAGCTTAACCGGTTCAGAAAAAAAAAGAAAAACACCTAACCGAACCGTACGTAATACAGTAAAATAAAATAAAATAAAAAAAAACAAAACAACTGTTAGTTCAAATTATTGTCTAATTGTGAGTGTGTGTGTGAGTCAGTGTGTGTTCGGCTGCTTCTTCTGTACAAAGAGATTTCCAATTTATCATGATTTTTATGGCATGAATGAAGGTGTCTCTGGCCTGGCTGGGCATTGATATGTAAATTTAATCAAACACTATAAAGTGTGTGTGCGTTTTTTTTTCTTTACGGTTTCGTTTAAAGATTAATATTTAAAAAACAAATTATAGACAAAGACAAAAACAAAAAAACAAAGGAAAAACATAAAAGAAAGAAATTAACATACAATTTGGCTTAAAGTTCCCAAAAAAAAAAACATATATGGAGTTTTTCTATTGATTCGTTACGGTTGCTAAACTTGGCTATAATAAAATTAATATATTTTTGACACCTTGGGAACAGAACAATAATAAAACCGTATCGGAGAACGAAAAAACCAAAAGAGAAACAGAATTTTTTCCCGTCCGGGCTTAAAGTCAGACAATCTGTCAGTCATCCGCCGCCAGCACCTTCACCAAACATGCCAATTTTCCCCGTACGCCGAGTTCGTTTTTGGTGAAAACGTTTCAACACATCATCAACAACGCATCCTAGCAACAAAAAGAAAAGACGAAAAAAAAAGGAAGAACAAAAACACCATAGGCTCATTTAAATAACAAGCAAAAACTGTTAAACGAACATATTGATAAACAAAAAGCCACAAAAAAAAACGAAAAAAAAAAGTATTTAGAAAAGAAATAAAACCGCCAAGCAGAGAGTTGTGCGCATGCGCCGCCACCTCGCAGCCTCATTGGCGATATGAATAATGACGATGCCACCAACATGAATGAATGCAGGCGCAAACCGTCAGTGGACGATGAAGGATGCTGAACGGCAGACAGACATAGCGAGGCACACACAGACCCCAACAACAACAACAACAAGAAGAAGAAGCTCTTTTAGCCACCGAAGCTGACGATGATGATGCCGATGCTGCTGCTGCTGATGATTTATGCAAATTCTATGGTTTGTGAACTAAAATCAAGGTGCTGTCGTCAAGTGTTGTATGCCCCGGCCCGTTTGGCCGTCTGATAATTTCCATAACAACTTAATTCGCGAAATTCAACCGAAAGTGAGACAATAACAAAGAAGAGCCACAACAACAAGACACACTCCGAAAACGCAACAGGCCTCAAATTGCTTGAATAATGTGTGAAAAAGATTTACAAGCAAACGGATAACAACAACAACAACAAAAAAAAAAGCACAAACACAACGAAAAAGATATTGAAAAACCTCAACACAGAAGTGTTAATCAAGTTTTAAAGTAAAACGAAAAAAAAGAAAAAAAAAATCTGTATCCACATGAATCAATCAAATTGAAACTGTTAACTAAACCAAACGTGATATAGCCAACATAAGACAAACAAACAAAAAAACCTAAAAAAAGTGTTAACAAACTATGACGTTTATTAATTTATTGATTTTGAAAATTAAAAAAACATCAAAAAACCCAAACTGATCTCTTACAACACCAGAGAAAAACACTTTGGAAAATTCCCATAAATCCCATAAATCATCAGCAAACGACAAAGAAAGAAAAAAAAAACACGCATTCATTGTGTAACAATTCGCAGAATATGAGACTACGATCAGTACAACAATTGTTCAATTGCTCGAGAATCAACAAGAAATGTGGCATAAACGCAATAAACTCTTGATATTTTTACTTTGGATAATGAAAATAAGGTGAATATTAAATTAGTTCCGCCATAATAATAATGCATTTACATAATTACAATCGAACAACAAATCACCCATTGACATTTGGACGGGTCATGGGGGTATTTGCTTCATTAAATCCATGGTGTTTTAAATAGGCCACCTGTAGAATGTTGCAATAGTTCCAACCATACCCTACACTAAGCAGTTGGTGGATTAAGCAAAAAGGAGCTCAGTTCGTTTTGGCTGGCTTTTAGTTGGGGCAACAAACAAACAACAGGGACCCAATCACGGCATCCGTCATCGACAATTGCCGACTGTAAACTTCAGAACTCTACTATCCAACGTAAAGTTATAACAGACTATGGGAAATTTCGTTTGGAGGCCGTGATCCAAAGTAGTCGAAACATCTGCAATTATGTCGATACGAAAATGCTAACGGATGCCTAAATTAGACCCGGGGTCTTTATGAATCTGCTGTCCAGCAATATGGAGTTTACTTTCTACACACTACTCTACAGGATTGATGAACAACTTGTTGACTTTTATTCCGACTAAACCGGAACTGTTCCACAACACCGTGTTACACACATTCTGTCCTATGAACCAAATTTACTTTTTCGGAAAGGGGATAAAAAATAAAATACACGTGTATCGGCGATTTTCATGTACTCGTCAGAATTTTTTAAAAAATAGATTTTTATCAATTCTCTGATTTTCCTAATTTTTTTTTTTTTTTTTAAATGGTTATCGTTTTTTTTTAAGGTTTCAGTTCAAAAAATATTTTTTTTTCGTAACGCTTAAGTAGTTTAAAAATTTGGAGTCTCTTCAAGTTATGCTAAAAAAAGTGAAAAAAATATTTTTTTTTTCAAAAATAATAAAAATTGGGGAAAATCTGAGAATTGATAAAAATCTATTTTTTTTCAAAAATTTGACCTGATACAGACATTTCCGGGAGTCTGTCTGCCAAAAATCAGCTCGGTTGGATCACTGAAAAAGGGTTAAAAACACTGTGCGACAGCCACAATCGGTTTGGGATGAAACCACCGGGGAAAGTTATATCGGTCAAAAAAAGGTCATACGTGTCCCAGCGTTTCGTTGGGTCTCATCTAGGAATCGAGATATATCGATTTGAAGTTAGTAAGTATCGTATAGGGGAATTTGTCACGTTTTTGGCTCTTTTGTTTGACATAACTTGAGAACCACTCGTCCGATTTAGCTGAAATAAATTTTAATTAAATTAAATTTAAATTAAATAATTAAATAATTTAATTAAAATTAAAAAAAAAAAAATTTTAATTTTTAGGCAAAAATAATTTTTTTTTTCATACATTTATTTATAATTGCGAAACTGTTGCTTAAGTAGGAAAACGGTTTAAGAACAGATTAGAGGAATTGTAATTCTTAATTTTTCTAAATTTGTTTCAGCTAAATCGGACGAGTGGTTCTCGAGTTATGTCAAACAAAAGAGCCAAAAACGTGACAAATTCCCCTATACGATACTTACTAACTTCAAATCGATATATCTCGATTCCTAGATGAGACCCAGCGAAACGCTGGAACACGTATGACTTTTTTTTTACCAATATAACTTTCCCCGGTGGTTTCATTCCAAACCGATCACTGACCCTTACCATTTGTCGCAGAGTGAAATCGGTCCAAAGGCTTTCACACAGGCCACCACGAGCTTCATACTTCAAACTTAAAAAAAAAAAAATTCTGACGTGTACATGAAAATCGCCGATACACGTGTATTTTTATTTTTTCCCCTCTTTCCGAAAAAGTAAATTTGGTTCATAGGACAGAAAAAAATCTATTTTTTGTAACACGGTGTAATTCAGCTAACCGTTTAATAATTTTTAATAATGGATTCGTCAGTGATTTTCATTTGAATACCCCCTCATCATGTTGTTCAGTGTGGGGGGGGGGGGAGTGAAAACATATTTTTTTTATAATTTTAAAAAAAAAAGTCATTAAAATTATTGAAACACAATCTAACCAGTGCCCAAATAAAAGTATTTGAGGCAAAGAAGACGACGATCAATCAATATTCGTAGCTGCGCTATTGATTTGAAAGTTTTTAAATAATTTTTCGAAGAACTAACTACTTGGTTTATTTTGTTTTTTTTTAATCTTTCCCAAGATATTTTTTTGTAAAATTCTAAAAAATGTTTCGTATCCATTATAAGGCGCAAATGGATATCAAAATTGGAAAATTTTGAGGTTCATTTCAAAAAAAAAAAAATCGTTAAAATTATTGAATCACAATTTACAAGTTTGAGTTGATCAGTGCCCAAAAAAAAAGTATTTGAGGCAAAGAAGACGACGATCAATCAATATTCGAGGCTGCGGTATTGATTTGAAAGTTTTAAAATAATTTTTCGAAGAACTAACTACTTGGTTTATTTTGCTTTTTTCAATTTTTCGTAAGATATTTTTTTTGTAAAATTCTAAAAAAAAAATGAAGAAAAATGTAAATCAACAACAAAATTTTCAAATATCAATTTAAAATTTTTTTAAAAAATGTTTTCCTTATTAATGACCGTTTGTGACTTTTTTTTGGTGCCCTATCGCCCATGCACAGCTAGTTTTCCATAAAAATAATGAAGTTTTGGAAATATGTGAGAAAGCTAAGAGTTTAGTAATATTCACCGGTCACCGTTTCAGCTAAAGACATGAACTTGTTTGCCGACACTCCACTCTGGGTTTTTTGTTCGTACTTCGAATAAGTCCACATATTGTCTACAGTTTTACATGATTAACAACGTGAGGGTCTGAACTGTAGTACATCCGGTATATCCCCCTTAGGTGCCGAGAGCAACCTAATACCTCTGTGTACTACTCTTTGGGTTGGACTACCCGAAACTGAAATTTAGGTGGTAATACCACAGCTAAAGTCCAATATGAAAATGTCCCCAGAAATTCTGAAAAAATCCTTCCAACAATTCAATGAAAAATTACCCATTGCAGAATCCCCCAAATATTATGAAAAATACCCCAAAAAAACCCCACATAAAAAAGTGTATTTTTTAACCAAAAAAAAGCATCAGAATTTTTACATTTTTTTTTTACATTTTGTATACATTAATAGAAATTATATTTACTTTGCTTACACACATAAAATGTCAAAATACGTTCTACGTCTTTCCGGCAATAAGTACATTTGATTTTACCCATATTGTCCTATGTAAGTGCTCTTCGACGCTAGCTCGTCCATTGCGCAATCTTTTCAACATGTCATACCGTGCTGGTATTTATCCTTCACGTTGGAAAGTTGCCAATGTTCAGCCGATCCCCAAGAAAGGTAAGGCCACAAATTCTGCGCTCTCGAAGGTTATGGCGACCATCTTATTAAGTATTTAGAGTCTAACGGCCTTCTAAATGATCGACAGTATGGCTTCCGTAGAAATCGATCTACTGGAGACCTGATGGCGTTCCTTTCGGAGCAATGGATATTTCCAAGGCGTTCGATAGGGTCTGGCACGAAGCACTCATATCAAAACTTATTGCATTTGGTGTCGGTAATATCTTCTCTCGATTCATATCGAGTTTTCTCAGAGATCGCTCTATGCGAGTTGTTATAGATGGGATCTCATCCAACGAGCATAGGCTGACTGCCACAAGGCTCTGTCCTCTGTCCTCTCTCTGTGAATCCGATCTACTCCTTTGCGGATGACAGCAACCTCTGTCATTCATACTCATTTGATCATTGGCCCGATACTCTGGAGATCGAGGACAAAAGGCGAATGATGAATGATTTACTGTTGTTTTGAAAATATTCCTCAAAAAAATGAAAAATTCCCCAAAATTAGACCTCGACTACCAAACCAAGAGGGAAGTCATAATCCATAGATATTATGCTTCGGATGGGTACCGGTGGGCTGGGCTTGATGGTCGCCATCTCGTCTTTGCCGGTTCTTTTTCTCCGGTTCATTTTCCCAGCCATGTCGCATTTCGGCATTACACCAAAGGAGCGGAAAGAACCAAACAATGTTTTTGTATGAAATGTCAATGTAAACATGTCAATGTCAATGTGACAAACTGACAAAGTGGCGCATTATATAATTCAGCCACGATACATTTACGAGTTAGATGTTATCTATCTATTGATCTATCTGTCTGCAAGTTACTACCAATCTATTGATCTCTGTGGCTGTTACCACATTGCAACTGTCATGTCTGTTTTTTGTGTGTGTGTGTGTTTCGTTCGCCATGTCTTTGGAGAGTTACCCCAATGTGGCGAGTCATTCATGTCTCACAGACGGACTGGCCTTAATGGACTGGCCATACAACAAACGTATGACTGTGGTGGCCGCATAATGCAACAACCAGCCAGCACTTAACACATGTATCTCCCAATAATATTAATTTCAATTTCATTTCAATTGTTAATAAGTCATTTGAATTTTCCGCCTAAGCTCCGTTCTGAAGTGACTGACAGAGAGCGACATCGATGCATTCGAATTAGTGGGGATATTTTTGTGTTTGCCGTTAATCTCCTTTAAAAGACATTTATGACAGCCAACGACAGAGCGCAGAGTTTTGTCATACGTAGAACTAAATTGAAATGGAAATCGAAATCGAATGATGGAGACATGTTCGTACATACAAACGTGTATCAAAATCGTTAATTGATCTGTCAACGCTGGTTGACAGATTCACTGAAAATTGTAATTAATCTAATATTTGTGTTTGGCTAAGTCCAGCCTGCCGGCCAGACTGTGCGACAGAATCACTGACTGTCCATTGGCATTCTATGCTTAAGCCCGGGCCGGTCCGTCTCATTAGCATTGCTTTTAATGTCAATGCCAAGTTCAGGCAGCAAAGGTGGACAAAACTCTGATAATTTTCTGTCATTTGTCACATTTGGTTGTGTTAACAATTGGAAATATTAATATTTAATCTAAGATTACATGTAATGTCTCTAAGTAGTTTCAAGTGTGTAAATTGTTTATTTAAATATGCGATCGTTCGTACAGAGTAGCGTGTCGCCATGAATGCATGAATAACAACGCGAGTAGTTGTCCCAGTTCGATCATTATTCGTAAACAATGTCAGTGATTGTTTTTATTTCGGTAGGGAGATTCGTTTAGTTTGGAGATTCCTGTAAGAAAATGTATACACATCACAGGCAAAAAAGTCGGCGATAATTCTTTAGTCTGACCTGTTTTAAGACGAATTTTTAAGCTGGGAATTTCAAGGAAAAAAAATTTGAATTTATTGGAGTTTCTTTTTGAATGGAAATCAAATTTGAATGGAAATCTAGCATCTATTTAGTAATTGAAGTAGTAGAGGGTCTACCATTTATGAATGATAAATAAACAAATATCTGCAATTCCCCAATTTTGGAAAGACGAACCGTGTTAAGAAGACATGCACACGTTGGAAAGTTCTGTGGTTTTCACAAGCCATCGCTTAAGTGCATTTTTCTGGATTTTTAGGTGTTGACATTGAATTGCAACATTTTTAATTCTACATTTCGTTTGGCCTACACTTTTATGGAACATAACACCGTGTTACACACATTCTGTCCTATGAACCAAATTTACTTTTGCGGAAAGGGGATAAAAAATAAAAATACACGTGTATCGGCGATTTTCATGTACACGTCAGAATTTTTTCAGTGATCCAATCGAGCTGATTTTTGGCAGGCAGACTCGTGGAAATGTCTGTATCACGTCAAATTTTTTAAAAAATAGATTTTTATCAATTCTCAGACTTTCCTAAATTTTTTTGTTTTAAAATGGTTATCGTTTTTTTTAAGGTTTCAGTTCAAAAAACATTTTTTTTTTCGTAACGCTTAAGTAGTTTAAAAATTTGGAGTCTCCTCAAGTTATGCTAAAAAAAGTGAAAAAAAATTTTTTTTTTCAAAAATAATAAAAATTGGGGGAAATCTGAGAATTACTAAAAATTGTTTTTTTACAGACATTTCCACGAGTCTGCCTGCCAAAAATCAGCTCGATTGGATCACTGAAAAAGGGATAAAAATCGGTCGAAAGGCTTTCACACAGGCCACCACGAGCTTTATACTTCAAACTTAAAAAAAAAAAAAATGCTGACGTGTGCATGAAAATCGTCGATACACGTGTATTTTTATTTTTTTCCCTCTTTCCGAATATGTGAATTTTGTTCATAGGACAGAAACAAATCTATTTTTTGTAACACGGTGTAATTTAACGTTCCTGTTTTTTTGATCAAAAAACAACTTAAGTGGAATATTTTTTAAAAATTGTTTTCATCATTAACAACATGGGCAGACATAATTCTTGTCACAGTTCAATTACTTTCGCAAATAAAAGCGTATATGATCATAAGCTGTTTTTTGCGAAAAAAAAAAATAATTCGAGTTTACCACTTATGCGATTGCTTGTGATTTGGTTACGGATTTTAGAAATTGGTTACTGATTTTAGAAATGTCGGATCAACATGGGAATGTGCTTGAAAAAGTTGTCAACTTCGTAAAAGATAAGATTTTTTTTTTTAAATTCATCTTGGTTTAGATTTGTTAAAGAAAATGGAAATTTCTCATTATGCCCATAACAAAAAAAAAAAAAAATTATAAACAACATTTTATAAAAAAATCTAAAAAATTCCATTGTTTTTTAAAATTCCAACGAATGTAATATTTTTTTCCATTAAACTCACTGTTCTAATGCCTTTAACGGTTTTAATAAGTATATTTCCAAACTAACCACTTGACTGAAATCGGACTTCAAATAGTTTAGTTATAAGCCATAAAATGAACCGGAATTGAAAATGAATATTTTTCATTCGTTTAACTAGCAATCTATGAGAGATAACTACAATATGTTGATAAGTCTTAAACACCATGTTAATCAAGTAAAAACTGGGCTTATTGGACAATAAATACAAATTTGGCGAAAGTTGGAATTTTTCTGAATACCGAGGTTTTCCACATTGGACCCTTGTAGCTCATATCTTGATGGATCCACTGGATCCATCTTCTAGACCTAAGCTGGAACACACTTGTAGCTTGTGAATTTTCCAACAAATCGGACAAGTCAATTGCTAATGGCAGATTTATTTCCAAAAAATTTTGGAAAACTATGAAAAATTATTGAAATTGTACAGGGGCTGCGCGACCGGATCCCACCACATGCATCGCTATACCGTCGATTTTACCACTGGGTTATTTTTCAGATTTTTTTTTTTTTAAAAAATTTAATTTATTTTTAAGACATTTTCATTTATTTTGAAAAAAATCTAATTTATTTTCAAGAAATGTTCATTTATTTTGAAAAAAATTAATATATTTTTGGTAATTCTTCATTTAAGAAAATTTAATTTATTTTCAAGAAATGTTTATTTATTTTTCGGAATTCTTCATTTGGATCATTCATTTGGATCATTCTTAATTTTTTTTCCCCCATTTTTTTGGGGATATTTTTCATAATATAAAATTATTCAATTTTATATGTTTTTTTGGGACATCTTTCACTATTTATTGTTTTTTTTTTTTTTTCTTAAAAAAAAATTATCCAATTTTTTGGCGATATTTTTCATAATTTTTTGTTGGCAATATATCGATCATCTGTGGTTTTTTTCTTAAAAAAAAAATTATCTAAAACTTAGGAAAAATCCTCACTTTTCATAATGAAAACTGATTTAATTTTATATGGATTTTTTTTTGGGCCATCTTTCTTTTTTTTTGGGATTTTTTTCTAGAGTTTTTTTCAGGATTTTTTGGTGAACTATCAAAGATGAAATTGGCGTTTTTTTATTCATTTTTGTAAAGTCTTTATTTGGAGCATTCATAATTTTGTTTATGAGTGGGGTACTTTTCATAAAGACCAATGATTCAATTTAATATGGATTTTTTTTTTTGGGTCACTTGAGTTCTTTTTTGGGATTTTTTCGTAGAGCCATCGCAGGATTATTCTTGATGAACGAGTAGGTTGGCGTTTTTTTTCATTTATTTTGGGGAATTCTTCATTTGGCACATTCTTAATGTTTGGGGGGTGCTGACTCACTTAGCCCCCAGTGATTATTTTTTAATTCCAAATCGTGTTGAGGATTTTGAAATGTGTTGAGCTTAAGGGAGACTAGTCGAGAACATGGAGGGGTGATTTTACTCGGTTTTTCAGTGTTAAGTTTTCTGCCAGTTCATGCATGATATGTGACTTGTATGAAGTCCGACAATAATTCGTTTGTCTTGTCTTCAGCGATGAGGTCCATTTTTTTGCGGGAACTCGATAAGTCTCTCGTCTATAGGCACAAGCGAAACACAATTTGCTGCCTTATACAAGTTTACATGTGGAATTCATGAGATTAAAAAAAATTAAGGCAAAATGGGGTTTTTGAAATGGACCACCCAGTTCTCGTAATGTGGCTCTGGCTAAGTAATGTGCAAACAGCCAATTGGACCCAGAGCGCCGTTCATTGTTTATGACCTCACATTCGAAGTCGTGGAAATAATCTTAAAAAAATGAAATAATCTTAAAAAATTAAATGACATTGATTTATAGATTGAAATAAAAATTTCAAGTAGTTTTACAAATTCAGAATAAAACTTTTAAAAAATCTGCTTTTCCCCGGACTCTGGCTATTTTTACCATGAATCTAAATAGTTCTTTCTACTCTAGAGTTGTATATCAAAATATGTTTGAGTTGCGATATTGGATTTGGTTTCTGTTGCATAAAATGGATTTATAGTTTTTCTATTTCGTGGCGGACTATTGGTGATGATCAGATGAGAATTGTATGTGAGTTATCCTACTGCCAAAGTCCAATTAGGTAAAATTCAAAATTCAAATACGAATACAGAAATGACGCACTCTTTCTGTGTTGTCTAAGTGGCGGACCTTCTTCCGGCTGCAAGCAATTACCAACCGGATGTGAACTTCAATGTCCGCATTAACCAAAAAAAAAAACAATCCAGACGCTTCATTGTCAGTTTCTTCTCTCTGCCTGTCTTTCTCCAATTTTGTTTCTTCTTCCTTTCTCATTTCCATGGCACGGCCAAGGCCTGTCTGTCGCCTGGCATCATGTAAAAATGACAATTTCAACTTGTCATAATCTCAAATCGAAATCAATATTTATTAGGAGTTCATTATAATCATGATCGACTTTTTGCGATACTGGTAATGTGGCTCTGGCTGTTTGCCGGCTGCAATGTCTCTGTTTATTCGGTTGGTTTTTATTGCTTTTTCTCTCTCTCTCTGGTTTGCTAGCGCTGGCTTGCCTTTGTCTCTTGTCAATAAACCTTTCAATGACATCAAAACTCATGTAAATCGTTATCGGGAAAACGCCTAAACTCCTCGATGATGTTGCATGGAAATAGCAGCGGCAACGGCCACAATGACGACAGGCAACATTCGCCAAACAACATGGCCCAACAGCAATGGCAGAAACAACAACAAAAAAACTCATTAAAATGTCCAATTAAATTAAGAAAAACTAAAAGCCACAGAAAACTCTCAAACACAAACACACACACCCGACCGAACTCTCACTGGGTGGTGGGGGGAAAAAGGCCATAACAAACAAATCACTTGGCACATTGCAACATTCGTAAAAAGGCGCAAATCGAAACGACAACGGAAAACAATTGAAAAATTTCAAAATTAAAGCAAAACTTTCCTAATACTCTGAAGGAAGATTTGTAGCTACAGCAAGGCAGGAGTTAAAGCGTGGGGGGCGGAGGCGAAGGAACAGCAAACAAAATCAATTTTGCCAACAAACTTTAACCTTCTCTCTTGCTTGAAATATCGTGAGACTGAAATCGCACGTACAACACAAATTGTTGAAACAAAAAAAAAAAACGCTCCCCAACATTACATCAACCAACGATCTAATACAATTGTTGAGCTGGCCAAAATACAAAGGCCCAAACTGATCTGGCAAAGAAATACCAAAAAAAAAAAACCACAATCACGTCTCAAAATGATGGTGTAGGGGATCATGGGCAGTGTATGGTCTTAAAATCAAAAAAAAAAACATTACTTGTGATGACTGGCCGACTGACTGACTGGGTAGAGATACCCAACCAATCGACCAACCGACCGACCGACCGACAAACCAAACCAAACCCAGCATTCAAACACTCCAAGTTACTCGGCCGGCATTGGAGCCATCAACACCATGAAACGGTACTGACTTCGACTGCGACTATGCCAACAACGTCATCATCTGCCTTGACTTCAAATGAAATTGATGATTTCAATCGGGTAAATACCCCCAAACAACAACAACAACGCAAACAACATCTTAAAAGGGCCCTTTTACACGCGCTTACACGATTTTAATGGATGCAACAAAATGCGCGCTGCTTGAGATAATAACAAAATGCTGCAAATGCATCACAACAACACCACCGCCACCGCCACCAACAACAACAATACCAACTACGGGGAAATTGAGGTTACTACAACAAAACAAAACTATTTCGATTGTAAACGAGCGTGTAATGTTCAAAAGAAACCAACAAACAAAAAACAAAAACAACAAAACCAAGAACTTACCAACAACACTGAAGCCGTGGCACCGTGATTTGCGTGGGTATTCACTATTTTTTTTTGTTCTTTGTTGGTGATTAACAAAAATGTTGACATCTTTTGTTTCCGCAGAAATGTAATCGGAAATTCGATTAATTATAATTGGCGGTTATGATTTTTAGAGTCTGAACAACAGGATACCGATATTACTTTTCAACTCCTCAAGTTCCGCATTTGCCAGTGATTTGATTTTTAATTTACTTCTATTCAATTTTTAATTTATTTAAAATTATAATTTATTAAAAATAAACTAAATAATTGTCCTAGAGCGAAAACGAGTGGAATCTACGATCACATTTATAGCGAAATGAATCTGTGAAAAAAAAAATTCCAACAAACTCTTTATTTATATGGAAAACTAAAATCGCTCATAACATCTCAAAAAAGCCTCCTACACGGAAATGGGCAGAAATCTGTGATCACTTCTTTCCAAAAATCATTATTTGTATGGAAAACTAAAATCGCTCATAACTTCTTAAATAAGCGTCCGAGAACAACTTCCCCCTCCCCCCACAAAATTCATTATTTATATGGAAACCTAAAATCGCTCATAACTCCCTAAATAAGCCTCCTAGAGCGAAATGGGCGTAAATCTGTGATCACTTCTGAAATCTGTGATCACTTCATTCCAAAAATCATTATTTGTATGGAAATCTAAAATCGCTCATAACTCCCTAAATAAGCCTCATACAATGAAAAAGGCTGAAATCTGTGATCACTTATTTCCAAAACTCATTGTTTATATGAAAAACTGAATTCGCTCATAACTTCTTAAATAAGTGCCCGAGAACAACTCCCCCCTCCCACCACAAAATTCATTATTTATATGGAAAACTAAAATCGCTCATAACTCCCTAAATAAGCCTCCTAGAGCGAAATGGGCGTAAATCTGTGATCACTTCTGAAATCTGTGATCACTTATTTCCAAAATTCATTATTTATATGAAAAACTGAAATCGCTCATAACTTCTTAAATAAGCGTCCGAGAACAACTAGTGGAATCTGTGATAACGAATAAGCCTCCTACAGTAAAATGGTCTGAAATCTGTGATCATTTCTTTCCAAAAATCATTATTTATATGGAAAACTAAAATCACTCATGACATCTCAAAAAAAGCCTCTTTGAGCAAAAACGAGGGGAAACTGTGATCACAAATCGTATTTGTTTTTTTTTGTGGTATTTTTTAGGGGGTTTCAAAAATTTTTAATTTAAAAACCTTTATTTCCATTTTCCAATTTTTTTTTGTACATATTTGTTCACACTTTTCAAATGGTCCCGAATAAGCCTCCTACAGTGAAATGGTCTGAAATCTGTGATCACTTTTTTCCAAAAATCATTATTTATATGGAAAACCAAAATCGCTCATAACATCCCAAATAAGCCTCCTTGAGCAAAAACTAGGGGAATCTGTGATCACAAATCGTATTTGTTATTTTCTGTGGTATTTTTTAGGGGGTTTCAAAAATTTTTAATTTAAAAACCTTTATTTTCATTTTCCAATTTTTTTTTGTACATATTTGTTCACACTTTTAAAATGGTCCCAAATGAGCCCATTTTTTCTTCTTTATTTGAAATAGTTTTTCGTTTTTTTTTTAATTTTTTTTTTTTATTTTGGCCGAATGCTGTGCATTTTTACTCCTTTTTATCCCCTTTAAATTTTTTCACACATTTTACTTCTTCTCCTGGTTATACCTTTTTGATCCCTTTTTCGTAGCTTCCCTAACTATTGTCCACTTGTTGTTACCAAAAGTTTTCTTTTTTCATTTTTTTTATTTTTCCCCTTTTAAATTTTTTCACACATTTTACTTTTTCTCCCGGTTGTACCTTTTTGATCCCTTTTTCGTACCTTCCCTAACTATTGTCCACTTGTTGCTGGCAAAAGTTTTCTTTTTTAATTTTCCCCTTTTTGTGCTTTTTCATTTTGTTCCCCCCATTTTCGTCCCATCTCTAAGACATTTTCACATGTTGTTGCCAATACTTTGATTCGCCTTTTCTTAATTTTCTCCCGTTTTTGTACCGTTTTGGTACGTTTTTTATCCCGTTTGTTGTTTGCCAACAATTTCTTTCACCCTTCTTTATTTCCCCCTCTTTTTGTACCGTTTTGGCCCCTATTTTGTCGCATTACTAACTCATGCCTGTCTGTTGTTGCCAGTCGAAGTTGTGGACCAATTGTCCAACAAAAATCACTTACTATTATCCACTTGTTGTTGAAAAAAGTTTTTTTTTACTTTTTTATTCCGACTATTATCCACTTGTTGTTAAAAAAAGTTTTTTTTTTTACTTTTTTATTTCCCCCCATTTTTATTTCGTTTCGGTACGTTTTGGCCCCATTTTCATCCCATGTCTAACTCATTTTCACCTGTTGTTGCCAACAATTCAATTCACCTTTTCTTTCTTTTCTCCCCCTTTTTGTTCCTTTTTTTTATCCCGTTTTGGTACCATTGTCCACTTGTTGTTTCACCCTTTTTATTTCCGCCCCCTTTCTGTACCGTTTTGGCCCCTTTTTTAGTCCCATCTCTAACTCATGTCCACCTGTTCTTGCCAATCGAAGTTGTGGACCAACTTTCCAACATAAATCTCCATATTTGATTATTTTGTATTTTTGAGTATTTTGAAGAGTTGTGGGACACATTTCGCCCCTTTCGAAATCAGGCCCTACATAGTCCCCACATTTCACGATTCTAGCTTCAGTCGTTTGGTCAGGACAGTGATAAATCAGTCAGTCACTCAGTCAGTAGATTATTTCTCATTTATATTTTACCAGTTTTGGTCCCGTTTTGTACACTTTTTAGTCCACTTTTACATTACTTGGAATTGTTGGCAACGAAATGTATAGCGATCAACATGACTTTGTGAAGTCATATTTTCTAGCCGGTTTCCTCTACGGCGCTTTGTAGTCTATTAGAGGTTATTCTCTTCAGACATTTGCGTATTGCCTATTTGACTGATGTTCTTCAACCTGCCTCACTTTGACCGCACACTTCGCTCGTCTCTAATTCTTTTCTAAAAATGAAATGGAATGTTTGTGGAAAAAGCATTTTAGCATTTGCCTTGGAACATCTGCTGAGATGGTCTGTGCTATCCGCCCAATAGGCATCCCTTCCAAACTACTGTAAAGCAGATTCGCGGCCACCGTTTCGCATCACCTTAAAAAGTCTATTGAGTGGAAAGTCTTGCACTGTTTGCATTTGGTTGTTGTTGTTGTCCAGTTTCGAATATTTGTGGCAACTTTAAAAGTTAAGTTTGGTCTGCCTTAAATGGCCAACCGATGTAGAGAAAACCAGGCAAAAGTAAGCCATTCCCGTGGTCAGAGGGACACACAGAGAGTAGGAGAGACACACGGTGCAAAAGACCAACAAGAAAAAATGTGATCAAGATCAAACGTAGGCCAAACAAAAAGCCTGTACGGCAACAAAATACCATATTGAGGAGGAAGGAATTTGCGATGATCACAAGGAAGGAAGGCAGGCTGGCTGGCTGGCAGGAAGGCAGGCAGGCAGGCACACATAACAGTCAACATTAACTCTAAACTATGAAAGTCTTCCACGGAGATAATGTTCAACAACTGACAATAACACAAAAAATGACTGAAGTCAGTCAATTTTCAACAACGGCAAAAACAACAACAGTGGCCACAATAAAATGAAAGAAAGAAAAAAAAACAGAAACAGCCAACAAAAGCCAAACCATAGAACTGGGAATTCGAAAACTCCGTTCGTTCGAGTTTCGCCTTTGCTGGTCGTTACCAACCGAAACTATAGGATGATTATGGCAGGATCATGAAGTATATGAACAATTTTGTTGCTAGTGCTATTGTTGTTGTTGTTGTTGTTAACATACCCATGATTATTGCCCTCAACTCAAACTGTAGACGCACATCAATCTTAGCATTGCTGCCATTCAATAGAGAATGCCAGAAATGATCCCATGATGTGGTGGTAGAAACTTTTTCGATCTGCCATCACAATGAAAAGCGCGCCGATGAGGGCGAATAACACCAACAACTGTTGCTCTGTTGTTGTTTACGATGGGAAGGTTTTCTGGCTAATACTGTTACTGGCTGTTGTTGTTAGTGCATGCCATAGATTTGTTGTAATGACCATAACAGCAGATTTAGTTCAGCGTTTCTTTTTTCTTCGTGTGCTGTTGTGTGCTGGACCCAGAGCCAAATACAATGCGAAGTTGGAGCCATGCGTTGTTGATCTGGACATGCCAGTGAGGCAGTGGCGGCAAATGTCCAGCCGTCCGTTCCGTTCCGTTTCATCCATCCATCCATCAATATGAATGAAATAAACGTATTTTTGCTTTATAAATTATTGTTATTAACATTGTTGTCAATGAGTTAAGATCGTCGTACCACAAACTTAAGGATTCGAGTCTTGTAAATGTGAGCGGAAAAGCTTTACATTGTAAATAGTAAAGACTCTACGTTGCCAAATGTGCAATGGAAATTTTTCAGTTAAGGAATTGTACAATTTCCTCTGGTTACTAAGGTAGTTGGGTTGGATTGATTTAAGGAAATATCGGTGATATCAATTCAATGGGTGCCAATGATTATTGGCCAGGAGAATAATGTTTGTGGGAAAAACATTTATTTATCGTACCATGTGATTCAAATTAAGATATGAAATATAATGGTGCCACCGAGTTTATAGTTTCACATGGAACAGTTTGAACTTAATGTTGTGTAGAAACTTCAGGAAAAGAAAAAAAGAGTCGATTAGAGGTTATTCTCTGCAGACATTTGCCTAGTGTACGCAGTCGGGATATCGGTCTGGTTGACGGACTTTGACTTTGACCGCATACTTCACTTGTCCCTTATTCTTAATCAGACTTATTGTAGCAATCGAATTGATAATCATATTGATATTTAATATAATTTTGGTATCGATGAAGAAGTGTGACAGTTTCTGAAACCTTGCCAGCAATCGAAGCAGACTCAAAGATTGATGTATTTTTTGAACATTTCTATTTCTGCAAAAATGGTGAAAATCTTGCAGACACAGTTCGCAAAACTAAAAAGTTTCCGCAACGTGTTATCTCTCGAACACAGAGAGAAAAATTAACCTTATATAAGGTTAACTTAACCATAAATAAACATGATTTGGAGTCTACGTTATATATGGTTAATTTGAACATCTTCTTGTTGACTGGAATTTAACAATAATAATAGTTAATTTGACTACTCCGTGGTTGAATTTTTTAACCATGAAACTTGTTGATATAAAAATAATTATTGTTGTTTTAACAATGCATTGTTGAATTTTTTAACCATGAAAATTGTTAATATAAAAATGTCATTGTTAATTTATTGAAACAATGCATGCTCAATTTAACAATTTTATATTTCTTTGCAGAAATATAAATTTTCAAAAAAAGCTTCACGAATTGTGTTTGCTTTGATTGCAGGCAAGGTTTCGGAAGCCGTCACACTTCTTCATAGGTACCCATTTGCAATGATTTATGCAGCAATTATTGGTGTAATAAGTGTCCTAGCTCTAAGCGATTAAACGAGAACTACTGTTTAGTAGCGCATATCCCAAAAAAAGCAAGCATTAAAGCATTGAAAACCAACAGCTCAACAAGCAGTGACGATCACGGTTGCCACTGGCAAAATTTTTTTTCTACCAAAATTTGACCAAAAATCTACCAAAAGTTACCATTTTTGAATTTTAGTGATAAAAACTTAAAAAAATTCAGTACATATATATTTTTATATTATATACATATAATTATAATTACTTATTCATATATTAAAAAGAAGATATTAAACTTAAATTAAAAAATTTTCTTTCAGCGGCTGCTGAGCTATGAGGAAGGCACATTAAATTAAATATGAAATCAGTCAATTCCTTAAATATTTATATATTCATTAAGACCATTTTTTTTAAACTTATATTTTCCCAAAAAGAAGTAATATCATCGTTTTGATTGAGATCATTTGATAACAAAGTAAGAAGACTCCATTGAGTAACAATTGTGTCATTGTCACAACTTTTCAAATAATAAAATTCATTTAAAAGATTTAAAATAGAATCTTTAGTTTCATTTAAAATTTTGTTAGGTGTTATAATTGACAACACTTTTAAATAATTTCGGCTAAAATCAAACCTGGTTTTAATTGATTGAGAAATTCTATGTAAAAATCTCGTATGTGCCCTTTTATTAAAATTGTTTGTGACTAAGAAAATTGGTCAGAATTTAAGCGATTTGCACGTTAACAAGTAAGAACAGCAGAACAGAAATTAAAAAAATTAAATTCAAAAAGTTACCAAAATCAAAATGAAGTTACCAATTTACCAAAGCAAAAAAAAATTACCAGTTTTGGTAGAAAATTACCAAAGTGGCAACCGTGGTGACGATAGCATTTGGTGGTGGGTTTTGAAAGAGCGAGATAACGTTCTCACATGTTAAGAGAAAAGTAAGAGGGGAATAAGTGTGGGAGGCTGGGAAACACAATCGCATTCGTTGCTACTTCGTGTAACATAATACTGAACTTCGTCTAACACAAAGCAGTTCAAGAACTTCGACACAACAGAGCCGAATGATCTTTGAATTGTTGTTTATTTCGCACATTTTTCAGCCTCTCTCTCGAAAAAATCAACCTTATATAATGTTAACTAAACTATTTTTCATGTTAATTTGACCTTATATAACGTTATTTTGACTTTGTAATCAAATATTTACCATGAAAAAATTAACCAGACACATGGTTAAAAAAATCGTTGTACTTTTGGCTCGGTGTAGGGATTGAAAATATCTCTATGTTGCTGTCGCTATTGCTAATTTCAATGGCAGTCGAGGGATTCAAATGATCCCTAGATTGATCCAAAGTAAATTGTCGACAACAACACAACATAAATTTCACCACCAACCTCTAAATATGACCACATTAATTAAAAATATGTCGTTGATTATTCGATAATACACATTTTCCATTTTCACATTTTCAGTAGAATTCAATTACCAGTTCTTCGAATGTTTCTTTTTACTGGGAGAATTTCGTCCACCATCCCATCTTCCACTCGCCTGTGACATTTTCCACCATTCTCTACATTTCTCATGAAAACTTTATTATTTATACGTTTTTTTCTGGCAAATTGTTAGCCATAACGAGGTGGACTGTCATTAAACAACAAATGTTGTTGGCCCAAACGTTTCAAAGCCATTCCAAATACTGAGGTGCCAAAATAGTTATTTGCATTATTACCGCCCTCAGGTTAAGCACTTGGGTTGCGGCTCATAACTTTAACGTTGCCAGGGCAAATACTAGGACCGTAAATATACCGACAAAACCGCAAATATTTCATTGATTTGTAATGATCTTAACGTCGTCGCCTTTGTGGCTTCTCCCCATCCATAGAAACCTCCACACACACACACACACACAATGAAAGAAAAGACAAAATTTAATTCATTTTTGCCGGTATTGTTAAATTTAAGTTTTACGCGAAATGCTCCCCATCCATTCGTTCAAAACAATGTTAACCACCATTAGGGATGTCAACTGGGATGCGGTTTTTTTAAATCCCGGGATATGGGATTCGTTGATGATGATTCATTGGTAAACATTTCTTTTACATAAATGATCGTCAATGAGTTGATGCGTTTAGAGAAGAAATTATCGATAAGTTTTACTTATAGGAAATAGTCATTGTAGTCAATGAGCTAAAAAAAATCATCATCGGATAGCTTTTTAAATACAATTTAATCATCTCCGGTAAGAGAAAAAAGTTTATCTATAAAAAAAATATGATGACGAAACTTCGGTATACATAAAGCTTAACGATGATAAGCTTTTCTACAATATAAGCACATCGTTGGTTAGTTTTTCTACAGTAAAAGCTCATGGATGATGGGCTCTCCTCCGATAATAAATATTATCGATGATGGGGTTTTTCCATAATAAAAGCTTTTCTTTAATAAAAGCTCAGCAATTATGATATTTTATATAGTAAATGCATATCTGTGAAGCAAAATTTTCTATAATGAAAGCTTTCCTACAATAAAACCCAATCGATGATGAGCTGATCTACAACAAAAGAACATCGACGATGAGCTCTTCTATGAAAGCTCATCGATTATGAGATGTTTCACAATAAACAATTTTCTATACTATAAGAAAGCTCAACATCGAAGAGCTGTTTGTCAAAGACCATACAGAGGGCAGGCGTCGCAAGTGGTTTTCTTATGCATTATGGCATGGCACCATTTGACAGTTTTACAGAGGAGATCAGAGAAAATACTGGTTTTATGCTGACAATATACACATACGCCCCCTTTTCGGAAGTATTTAGCAGACGACTTAAGGCGTCTGTGTATTAAATGGTCTTTGCGTTTATTACAGAAAAGCTTACCATAATTGTAAAAAGCTTTTATTATAGAAAAACTTTCATTGTAAAAATACTTTATTATAGAAAAGCTTTCTTTAAAAAAGATTTTATTATAAAAAGATTTTATTATAAAAAGCTTTTACTATAATAAAACGCTTTCGTAAAAAAATAGCTTTTTTACAATTTCGATGGTGAACTTTTCTGTAATAACAGCTTATTGATGTTGAGCTTTCCAACAATAAAAGCTCATCGATGATGAGGAAAAGTTAAGAAACGTTCACAACTGGCTTACGACATCTGTCCACTGGATTGTCTTTGCCAAGACTATGTTCTCCAAAACACCCTCTGATTGCGAATCGTCATCCCTACCACATGCCTACATACTCATAAATATGAACATTGTCAGCAAAGTAGTAATTACATTTAAAGAATTATGTTTCATTACTTTCGTTACATTTAACTGTCGCATGCATGCCACGGCGGAGTGGTGGTGGTGCGGGGTGGCGATCGCATTTGCAAAATGCTGCTTTTCTTCTCACAGACGGCAAACGATGGCTGCTACACTGGCTGAACTGTCCCTGTCGGCAGTCCTTTCGTCTAAAACTCCGTTGTAGTATCGGCATTGTTTTGTGAGGCCAACAAAAAAAAAAGAAACAAACGCAGCGGCGGCTTTTACCAGCCGTTAAAAAATATGCAATGTATTCCCAATAGAGTAGGCATACACCGGCAATGGACCCAATGGCAATTTACACCACAGCGGTGGGTAGACGACGACAACGACAACAACAACAGCAACATACATATGTAAACTAGAGTCGTGTGGTTTTCACGAGTTATTGGCACACGCTTATGATCAATTCATGTTTTATGTATGCCTGGCCTGCCGGTGCTGCCAGCCAGCATGCCCCAGTGCAGAGCAGAGAGCCGAGCATAACAAACACTCTATTCGCGCATAGTTAGCCAAGTTAACGCTGCCCGCTGGCTGAGACGGACTGGTCGACTGCTGGTGGTCACTTTCATAAGTACGCCTGCGCTTAGAAGAAAAACAAAAGTAAAACTCTACTGCTCCATTGAGCTCGACTCGAACATGCTTTAGAAAGACAACAACAATAGCGGTGAACAACTACAACAAAAATCTTTATAATTTTTATGAGTTTTTAAATGTTGGTCTAGCCGCCCAGCCACACAGAGGCTGGCTGGGTTATTGTTTTAATAAAAATAACATGAATATGTTAATCTGGTTTCAGTGCCTTTTCCAATGCCCGCATGCCGGTCTGTCTGTCTGTCTGTCGGTCTGGGTGTTTCGGTGGTATGCCTCAGATATGATAATAGCTGATCGCCTTTGACGACCGTCATAAGCCTAACTAACCTGGATTGGTGGGCACATTAAATGCATGTTTTAGTGTTTTTTAATTCCCCCCTCCCTCGAAACACACAAAACAAAACTGTAGAATATTTTAAGTTTTTTCTTTTATGACTGAATGACTTTCGGGTTTGTAGAGGGTGGAAGTTTGGGCTATCGAAATGGTTTGGGAAAAGTAATAAATGACGGCTACTTTTACGGAAATACGAAAGTATGTCTAGTGGAAAATTGGAATTTTTCCATTAACAACTTTAAGTATTTAATTGTTTTTTGAGGGAATTTACATTGGCCGATAAGTAATTAATTATTATTACCAGTTTATAATAATAAAAACACACATTTTCCCTGTTGAAGTATTTCAATAGATAGTTCATAGTTCGAATTGTCTGATAGCAGTTTAAGTTACCTCTAACATTTTTGTTTAAAATTCTTTAAACCGTATCCAATTGCTTTAGACATTGCAAAGACGACAGTATGAACATTATTACTTTGAATGGTAATGGTGAATTCGACATTAGCTTGATATTGTACTGCTTTTTTAGATACCTCTACCATTTCTGTTTAAAAATTGTCTATCTGCATTGCAATTACTTCTAGCATTGATTATTTAAAAAAAATTTTTTTTGTGCAATTCCAACAAAAGAGATTTTATTTTAGTTACCTCAACCATTTCCTCATCTTAATCCATTAGCACAAGGTAACACTAAGCAGCGTCCTAGCACGAAGAAAAAAATATGCTAGAAATATGTGTGCAAACAATCATCAATATGTTCGTGTACAAGCATATTATGTTTGGACTGGAACATATATTTGTTTGGGGCACAATTATGGGTTATGCTTGAGTACTAACCCATTTTTTTGGGAAAATAAAATCATATACCATCGTCTTTGCAGGAATAAAGGCAATAATACAGTGAAACTTCCATAACTCAAAAGTTAGTCTTACGGAGACCTTGAGTTATAACGGGTTCTCCAACAAGAGGTGTTATTTTTGCATTCAAAGAAAAATTCCTTTTTTTTTGAGATAAATGATCGGATGTTTATTTCATAATAAAGAGGAAGGTATGCGGTTAATAATGAAAAACAACATCAGCCAACTGGCCATCACGACAACGCTTACATATCCTTTTCATGAAATTGTCCATAACCAAATCACAAAGTGGCTGCCCTATGTCCTCACGATAGCCGCACGAATTCTATCGTTGAGGTCTTGAATGTACGCTGGAGCTTATCTTTCACGTGACCCCCGAGGGAAGAAGTCGCAAGGTGTTAAATAACAAGATCTCGGTGGCCAATTGTGATCACCTCTTCGAGAGATAACACAGTCCGGAAACTTTTTAGATTTTCCCATTTTTACGGCTCAAAAGTTTAACACATAGAAATATCCATATTAGAACCCAGGTGTCTTTGTACCAAATTCGATTTATGACTTTCTGGTACGCACGATAACTTTCGAAAGCGTTAAGCAATCACTCTGAAATTTGGCATGGCTTATAATTTTCCCAAAAACTGCTTATGGGATTGCATATGGGCTATATGGCTACGCCTCTTCGGGTACCTCCCATATAAATCTGATATTTCGTCCACTTCAGAAATCGTGTAATAATAGCAATACGCCCAACCCGATTGTGCCCAAATTTTGTAATTATTAAAACTATAGCGAGACAAAGTTTTGGACAAAAACTTGGAAGTCTGGCAACTCCCTTTCTGGTACCTCCCATACAAATCGTCTATTTCGCCCACTTTAGAAATCCTGTAATAATATCAATACGCCTAGTTCGATCTTGGCCAAATTCTGTATTTAGTAAAGGCATAACTGGACAAAGTTTCGGACAAAAACTAGGAAGTCTGGCAGCTCTCCTTATGGTAGCTCCCATACAAATGTATCATCCCTCCTACCATAGAAATCGTGTAATAATATCAATATGCCCAACGAGATCTTGCCCCAATTTGTATTTAGTAAAGCTATAGCTAGACAAAGTTTTGGATTAAAACTTGGAAGGCTGGCAACTCCCCTTCTGGTAGCCACGGTCACTTTTGACTTTCCGATACTTTGGAATATGAGACTTATATGTTTTTACTGAGGGTAAGGGTATATATAAGTCGGTTTACCCGACTGCAACTGTTTCACTGGTTGTAGTGAATTTAAATAATGTCAATGCGTTGTTGAGCGTGTATCGTTCCATTTTTACTGATGCCGTAGTTACCACTTGTCAAATGTCAAAGAATAAAGGATTTAAAAGTGACAGCTACCGAAATACCGGATGATTGTTGGAGAACCCCGAGAAATAACTAATCAAATTCGTTTAAAGGAATTTGTCTTCTTAACTGGCACTAGAAGTGGTTTCACTTAAAGAAAATGCGACTCACTTAGACTCTGCAGTTCATTAAGCAACTATGGAAACTAGCAAATACGTTTCTCTAGTCTGCGTCCATTCTGAGCGCCCCAATAAGGTCCTGAGTCGTCCAATATCATTATCGACCATTATCCATTATCGAAACCACAAACCAGTGTCGATTTCTGCCTGGACAGGCTAATAAGAGAAACATGTTTTTTTTTTCTGTGGACTCCTCCTCCTTCTTTTATATCGAGAAATAATTAAGACACATACTCTCAATTATTGGTCACCCTGGTATAACTTTTTTCTAGTACCCATTCTACGAATGATTGTACTACCCATGCTATTACACATTTTTTTATTACTCAGAGCTCCTTTTAGGAAATTTCACAAACCAATGACGATGATAGAAATCTATGCTAACTGCACTTCCTTAATTAAAGTGTAATTTCTCGTTATTTTACTGCGTAGTAGATAAGAACCACTTCCTCCTACCACCCCCCTCCCTCAGCGACAAAAATGCAATTCAAAACAGAAAACGGAAGTCCCTTAAGCCAAACCCACAAAATACTGCTAAACCGACCGCAAACAAACCAGTCAACAAGGAGGAGAAAACAAACAAACCAAAAAAAAAAAAAAAAACGATTTTGAAAGATTTCCAAAATGGTAATGACTACGACAGAGAACAAAAAACAAAACAAAAAAAGAAAGAAAGAACGAATGAATGCATTTAACATTAAACATTTAACACGTGTTGAATGCTGCTGTTGACACACGGATGATTTGTCTGTCCCCTGCCATTTGCCGCTGAGTGTCAATACCAAATGGAAAGGGGTGAGAAATACCAACAATACACACACACACACACACATAATTTTGTTGCTACGTACTGCAATAAACATCTAAACAACAAACATCAGGGGGGGAAATTCAGTGCCAAAAAACAAAAAACAAACAATGAATGCCACCAGACAAATTTAAGGTATACCAAACAAAACACTTCATTGACCTCTCTCCCCGCTAACTGCAGAACTTCTATAGACCCATGTGCGGCAGCAGCGACTTTTAAAACAAAAGCCCACAACAACAAACCTGACAAAAAGTTTGAGGGCATGACGGTCATGCTGAAGCTATAATGAACATTGCCAACAGACAAAAAAAAAAATCTGCTGTTTGACTTCTTTGTTAAAACGGGCTACGTTTGTACGTACGTTCCGAACCCAAAGCGGGAACAATGGCAATAATTGCTCGTAAAGTTGAACATTTACAAAAAAAAACACACACAACAACACCAACATAGAGAGGAGTCTGATGAAGAATGAGGAATAGTTTAAAAGGTAACAAGAACTTGTGTGGAATCTTTTGCAGGCGCTATGGCCAGCCAACGTTACTATGTCGTAACGTAACGTCCGTCAGTGTGTAAGTCATGAACACGATTTTGCGAAACTTTCCGATTTCCACAAACGTACAGAGTTGTTATCAAATTCTCAGATGCTTAAATGCTTGCATACAGTGGTTTGGGGTGGGCAAAGTTGATGGGGGGAAATTAGCGAAATCTTTAAAAAGTCCTCCATGGAAGGGGGAAAAACATAAAGAAACTAAACCCCATTCGCCTTTTGTCTCCGACTTCCAGATGATCAAATTAATTTGAATGACAGAGCTTGCTGTCATCCACAAAAGAGTAGATTGGTCTTGACTGGGATTTCTAAATACTATTTAATGGCTAGTACTTCAGGAGTAGCAGACATTTGAAGCTGATGGTTTGCCAAATTTGTTAGTTCGATTTTGTAAATTTCCAATAACAAAACCTCCTAACCACTGTGCCTCCATTTACTTAATGATCTGTTCGAAAAAAAAGTACTTTTTTATTTTTCTTTTTTTTTTCTGTAAATCATGTATCAACATGTAACTACTACTGTTGCACACACATACACACAGGCATATGTGATACATGGCCATAGCCGATACATTTATAATCGAACTTGATGAAGTCGCGCGATCATGTTGACAAGATATGCGAATGCCACGCAAGTCGTCCATCTCCGTGCGGTATTTGGGCACCAACAACTCCCAATTGAAGGGGATGCAACATTTTTTTCCTTTGGCAATGCAATGATTCGTTTGGCTGGCCAGCGAAAAAACAAAAACAAAAGGCCAAAATGTGAAAGAATTGCAGTAGGCCGCTGCTGTAGTAGTCGATCATCATTTAACATTTCGCGAAAAATGAAGATAAACTGTAATTGGCAGATGGCCAGAGAGGGGCAGGGAGGGAGGGTGTTCGAGAGAGAGGGGAAAAAGCAGCGTTTAAACCAATTATTACTTTACTACCAAATTGCAAAAACATGTTAAAATCATGTTTAACATGTTGGTGAAAAATATAACAAAAAACGCCACCAGCACCAGCCTAACCTAGAGGATCACACACAAGAAACGTTGACTTACGGACGTACGCTACGTATGTCTGTACACATGCACGTAGTGGTGCGTATCTTCGCGTGTACGTACATACGACTGGTTGTCCAAAGGCAATGCCATCACCAGCCACCACCACCAGCCACCTCCATTGCCATCGGCACCAGCATCACAACATGCCACATACGGAAGAGGAGTAAGCTGATGTAGAGCACATGCATACATGTGTTTGTATGTATGTATGTATGTATGTAGGCAATATACACCCAGGTTTCCTTTGAACGTCTGTACACAGCACGTTCACTTATCTGCACGTTGCTCATGGCTGGGGTCATTTAATGACAGACTTTGAACCAAAATAACGAAACAACAAAATAAAAATTAAAGCATTGCTTTTGTTAAATCTCCAGTACGTACGTGATCATACTAAATTAACCGATGATTTGTTAACCCTCTTAGGGTTCACCTAAATCCGGTATACCAGCTGCACAGTAAAATGCGCGACCATATAAACAAAAAAAACTGTTTAAAGCTGAATGGAGATTATTACTATGAATTTCCACAGAGGTCAGTAACAAAAAGTTTTGTTTAAAAAAAAAAAAAAATATATAGTAATTATATCATTTGACCAACACTCAGCGGATACCCTCCACACTGTGTTAGCTGGAGGAAAAAAGGGCATTGGAGATCAGAGAGAGTAGTTAGTTAGCTGTGAAATTGAAAATGTCAGGAAGGACTCCACCTAGTGTGTGTTGTGTGATCATCCGGCCATTTGACAAGTGCTGGAAAGCCGCGCAAAAGGAAATCCTATAAAGAACACTCCAGAATTGCAATGTCAAAGCAAATATAGGCAAGGCTAGATATAGCAACAAGCGACATAAGGGGCTGGACAGATGGACGATCAGAATTCTTATCGGAGTTGGGCAACTGTTTATTCAGAACGGTGACCTTTAAACGAGACAACAGATCTCCAGAATTCTACAGAATAAGCGAAGCTGAGGTTGAGTTCATTGTTCGCCTTCCCTAACCGAGTGCTAACTGAATATAAATTGTAGACTTTGCTGTCATCTTCAAAGTGAGTTGGGTTCCGATTATGATCCAACACGTCGTCAATGAAAATCTTAATATATATTTACCCTCGACACTGATTCACTGACTCTGTCACGCAGTACGTAGGAATTTAAATAGGCATTCTATAATAATTCTATAAATAATAATAATAAAAAAAATAATATTTTTTTTTGTACAGAAATTGAATTTTTTTTTCCAAATTTTTTTTTTTTCAACAAACATTTTTTTTTTTTACAAAAAAAATGTTTTTTCCACAAAATTTTTTTTTTTCAGCAAAATTTTTTTTGTTTTCCACAAAATTTTTTTTTTCAAGAACAATTTTTTTTTTCCACAAAATTTTTTTGTTCAACAAAAATTTTTTTTTGAACAAAAATTTTTTTTTGAACAAAAATTTTTTTTTTCAAGGAAAAATAATTTTTTTCCACCAATTTTTTTTTTTTTCAACAAAATGTTTTTTTTCCACAATTTTTTTTTTTTTCTACAATTTTTTTTTTCCATATTTCAACGGGCGCCATAGGCGCATTACAACTTACTAGTAAGAAATATAAAGAATAGAACTAGTGACAGTCTTGCGGCCAATATCACATCTATAACAACTCGTGCACTGCACAAAAAAAAAAAAACTGTATATCAAATCAATGAAAACGATTCTTCACGATAGTTCTTCAACAGATTGATGAAAAAATTCGTCAATTCGAAGTACTAAGTTTTCTGCGTTCATCAAACGAACGAGTGGGTAATTTTAAAACATTTTTTTCCCACAATGAAGAAGATTGTGCATGTGTTTGAATTTTTTTGGGGATATGCGCTACTAAAGAGTAATTCTCGTTTAAACGATAAAAACTATTCTTTATATTATACCAATAATTGTAGTAGGAATCATTGCAAGGGGTACGGGTGAGCTAGCTTCCGCAATAGATTGGTGGACCTTGCGTTAAATTCACAGCATAAAGGCCCAATTAGTCGTGACGGTAGACGATCAGCTGTTTGAGTTGGGGTTGCATTTTGCATGTGTTAGAGAGAGAGACAACTAAAATTGACGTTAGACGAAGGTAGACTTCTGCAGGTTTACAGAATCAACCGTCAAGACCGATCAGCTGTTTATTGTTATTTGCTTCCTCTACGACATTTTGCTCCCGGAATTTGTTAATAAGTCGTAAATAAAATTTTATAGTTTAATGTTATGAGTAATGTATTTATAAACGAAGTCAAGTTATATTTTGTACAAATGCTCTTCAATTAGCTGTTTTTGTTTTGTTTTGTCTTACCGTCGTCTACCGTCATAACTAATTGCACAATATTGAGCATACCGTCAACCGTCAAGACTAATTGGACCTTTACACTCTTTCAAGAAAAAATAAAACATTTTTATTTGAAAACTGGAAATGTTTCACTATTTTCAAATTACACCGTCTTACAAAAAATAGATTTTTTTCTGTCCTATGAAACAAATTTACTTTTTCGGAAAGAGGGGAAGAAATAAAAATACACGTGTATCGGCGATTTTCATGTACACGTCAGAATTTTTTTTTTTTTAAGTTTGAAGTATGAAGCTCATAGTGGCCTGTGTGAAAGCCTTTGGACCGATTTTTAACCCTTTTTCAGTGATCCAATCGAGCTGATTTTTGGCAGGCAGACTCATGAGCTGGCTTTCACCAAGTGGTAGATGGCTCTACGCTAACGCAACGGGATCGGGTCGATTGAACATTGGTCATCTTTCAATATGAGTGAGAATTCTGTTAAAAAAAAAATACTCAGTGGAAGAGATGACATGGCACAGGTACTGAAACACCATTAATTAACTTAATAACTTAATGGTTTTATTATTTAATAACATAATTATTCAATCATTATGTTAAGCTCTAATAGCAAAGGGTGTCAAATGTAAAGACAGACAATGTTAAGGGGGCCGACCGTGAAACAACGTGTAAAATGGATATATTTTTTCTTAAAATATATTCCATATATGAGTTTTGAATAAATCATTGTAGATCAATTAAAGTTCAATTGAAAATATGTGTGATCTTATTCAGAATTTTCCACATAATTATGTGATGCCTCGCCGTGGAACAGGTTGGTACACAAAAAAGAAAAAAATTCCTGTCATTACATGGAAATTCGGTCAATCTGTTGTTTTTCTCCACCAAATGATGTGTGACTTAAAGCAACGGGTGAGTTGGACAACGAAAAAAAGATAGAAAAAAACTTGGACGGCATCCCGCCGATTTTTAACAGTTTTATTTGGAAATCAAGCCACAAATCATTGCAATGCACTGTGCTAAGAATCGCGTGATAAAATGTTCAGTATCTGTCAGGCCGAACTACTGCTGCTGCTGCTGCCGGCTAAGGTGGCATGTGAACATCTGTCACTTTTGGGCTTAATCTGGCAGCAACCGCAACAACCACACTAACACCAAACTAGATACGAGATTCTATTCAGTGAACACATTCCAAAACGTAAATCTTTGCCTAAATACGTGTCTGATACAAACAAAATGGAGCAATTGATAAATCATGTTCTGTAGACTAAAACTAACTAAAGCGGTTACTAGGTTTTCTTCTTCTTCGTCTGCATCTACTATTGCTGTTAACAATACGATTTGCTGTTAGAGATAACATGCATGCTAACCAGCAACGCCTAAGGTGTAGTTAGTACGAATGCTGTATGCCTCCCATAGCTTACGGATGCCCGAGAGAGCTGGTGGGGTGGGGGAGGGCGAGAAGAAGAAGAAAAAAACAGGATACAGTATCTTTGTGATTAGTACATTATATCATTTGCTCATATCAGCCGTAGAGGCTTGAACAAATAGTGAACTCGTTTTTTGATATTTTGTTGTTTTCGTTTTTTATTTTCTTTGGTTTGCTTTGGCTCGAAGGCATACAAGGCGAACAGTTTTCATCTCGATGGCGGGAAAAACGTTTTAGACACATTTCGTTTCCTTTCTGGCTCCATGACTTTTTTTCTCCATAAAGCTGCCGCACCGCACCGTGCCGTGCCAGTGGAGCATGTGCGTGTTGCCGCGCTGGTAGTTTTAAATGATATTGACGCGCTTGCGTGCAGTTAATGATGAAAATGAAATTGTAAATAATTGATTGGAAAACGAGCAGACAGACGGACAAATGAATGGATCGTTGGATGGATGGATGGTCATACAATCGAACCTCCGTATGGCCAAATTGTCTTACACGACTGTCCAATTGTGTGCATACAAGTCGGAACA